>JAGIQG010000011.1:31733547-33111047 GCA_024679065.1 Sphyrna mokarran
TACTTCTACCAACTTTGCGCTTCACTCCATGAGGAATATGGTTACTCTGAATCTGGTTAACACACTTCTGAAAGCCTCCCACTTACCAGATGTCCCTTTGCCTTCCCACAGACAGCCCGAGTTAAATTTTGAAAGTTCCTGTCTGATGCCATCAAAATTGACCTTGCCCCAATTTAGAATTTTAACTTTTGGGTCAACGTTTCATTCTCCATAGCTATCTTAAAACTAATAGAATTATGGTCACTGGTCCCAAAGTGATCCTTCACTAACCCTTCTGTCACCTGCCCTTCCTTATTTCCCAAGATTTGCTCCCTCTCTAGTCAGACCATCCATATATTGAATGAACAATTCCTCCTGAACACACTCAACAAATTCTTCTCCATCCAACACTAATATTATGGCTGTCCCAGTCAATGTTAGGTCAATGTTAAAATCCCCTACTATTACCACTCTATTTTTCTTGGGGCTTTAAGGGACATCTGGATACATACGTGAATAGGATTGGAATCGAGGGATATGTTCCCCAGAAGGGTAAGTTAAGTCGGATTATTCTTGCTATTCTTCTTAAAAAAGGAACAACATTGGTTATTCTCCAATCCTTTGAGATCTCCCTTGTAGCCAGTGAGGATACAAAGATTTCTCTCAAGGCTCCAGCAATTTCCTATCTTTCCTCTCTCAGTATCCTGGGTGTATCCCATTAGGCCTTGAGGACTTATCTACCTTAATGTTTCTCAAGAACCCCAAGTGGCAGGGATCCCAAGAAGGGGAGAGTGGAGGATCCCTGGGAGTTATGAAGGATGATAGAGTTGTCCAGTTGATGAGGGGAGGGTGCCCCAGTCAGAAAGAGACTCTTGATGGTGGTGTGGTGCACCCCCCTACCTTCCTGCCCGAGATTTAGCATTTTAAATTTCCTGTCCCTCCTACCATGATCTGCCTCTCCCTGCCTGCCTGTCTAAAAATTGAGGCTGCATAGGCAAAGGCCCCTGTAGCCAAATAATGACCTTGACTTGGGCATGGGTAGGTCCTACCTGCCCCATCATGAAATTGTGGCAGGTAAAATCCCGGAGTAAATCTTGGCCAAGCGATTTCATGCTCCCCCCATCACTCCCCAGCACCTCAAAAGTGGAGTATAAAATTCAGGCCAGAATTTTCAGATGGGTTTTGCTGCCTATTCCCATTATCCCTGTGACCAGCGCTGAAGCAGTGTTGTTCAAATAGAAGGAGCTCAACAGAGCTGCACACACAAGGGTTGCTTCCCTTAACTCAACAACAGCTATGCCTGGGAGACTCCTGTGGATTCCCACCCTCATGCTTTGGAAGGAACTCAAAATGCCATCAACGCAATCTTAAATAGCCTCCTCCACTCTTGCTGAATTTACGAAACATGATCGAGGGAAACCAGAAAATTTTGAATTAGCCTAACATCTGTTGTCAATAAATTGCAAGGGTGTATAATTTAGGATAGAGCAATTAGACAAATTTCAATTGATCCAAGAGAACCTGCTTGTCATGCCTGAATAATCTGATTGAACTTTTTGAAAAGATGTCTAAAATAGTGGAGAGGTGAAATTTTATGAATGTCATTTTTCTGGACTTCCAGAAGGCATTTGGCAAAATACCTCACAAAAGGCATTAGGAATGGGCAATAAATGGAGGCCTGGCCAATAGTGCCTACATCCAAATAAAAAAGAAATGAAACTGTTAACTAAATTTCAAATTCATGGAATTTAACTCAAATTATTGACTTGGCTTAAAAACTGGTTGAGTGATGGAGTCGGAAAGTCAGAATAATGAATGGATCCCTAATTGTTGTCCACTATGATCTCTATTGGAGCTTTCACTGACCCACTGTATTTATTTATGACGTAGATGATGGGATCAAAAGCCACTAACACAAGGATAGGTAGTTTCGAAACATAGATGGAAACGTTGAATTGCAAAGAGATACTGACAGAAAGGGGCAAAACTGCAGCAAATGGATTTCAGTATAGGCAAATGTGAGGCCATCCAGTTTGGACATAGAAAGTGTAGAACAGGGTACTTTCTAGGCTGTGAAAAGCTGTGAAGGTGACTTGGGGATCCAGGTACTGAAATCATCAAATACCATGAACAGGTTCAGGAAATAATCAAAAATGTTAATGGATTGATGGTCTTTATGTCTAAAGAAATACAATTTAAGAATGCAGAAGGCATACAAAGCCCTGGTTAGAATACATCGGCAAGCAGTTCTGGGCATTGTCATTAGGAAGAAATTTTTCTCCTTAGGGTGAGTGCAGAGTAGATTTATTTTAATGAAATGCGAATGAAGCTATAGGGAAGGGTAAACAAGCTAGGATTAAATTCCCTAAATTTAAAATGTTAAGACGTGTTTCGATGAAAGTTTTCAAATTATTATGGGGAAACAGATGGATTAGACTGAGGGAGGAATGATTCAAATTTATGAAATATTTGAATTAAAGTGCTCAACCACTAAACCCTTGTTTATAATGTTAATTAAACAATACAAGTTATTCATATTACATGTCCTAGATACTTAGTTGTGCAAAGCGAATATTATTTTAGAATATTTTATTCATCCTTAACTGAAATACAGTTCACAGATTCTAACAGCTATCTTTTTGTTTTGTTTCAGGCGGTGGCTCAAAAGTACACAAAGAACACATTGGAAAAGGTGTGCAAGAAGCTGTAGATAAGAGGGGAGTCTCCCCTTGTGAGCTAACAGCAATAGCAACTACCATAAAACCATGACCTGCATTAAGTTGATGGAGCTTAATCATCAAGTTTTGATTTTAGAATGAAATGCCACCGGGAGAAAAATAGAACTGCCCGAACGATGTAATCGCGAGGCGGAACGTTTCAAGAGCCGGAATTGTAATTGCGCTCCTCGTGGACCGGGGGAAATGATTAGCAGTGACCACGGACTTGGGGCTTGTCCCTGGGGTTCAGGCCTTGGTCAGCGGGACGCGGCGGCGGCGGACTGCGTTGCCATGGCGACACTTTGCCTCCGCTCTCGTCCTTTGAGCTGCGTCCCCGGTAAGAACTCAGTAAGAATTTAGCAACACCATTATTAATCCAACCGATTTATTTGATGGTAAATCCGCGAGCTTTCAACACACTTGTGTCTTCCTCAGGCAAGTGCAGCGTCCCCGGTGCCAGGTTCCTGACCCAGGCTCAGTGCAAGCCCAGGTTGGTGCTGGGCATAGAGACCAGCTGCGATGACACTGGAGCAGCTGTGGTGGACGAAACTGGGAAAATCTTAGGAGAAGCCTTGCATTCTCAGAAAGGCACCCACCTCCAGTAGGTATTCCTCATGAAAGTACACTCTGATTAGGAAACATCACGCTGCTTCAAGTGAACTTCATACATTAATTCCCTACATTAACAATTATGGCCCATTTGACATATGAGTACACCAATTTTAAATTGTTTGAAAACAAAAAGAACCTGCATGAATAATATTAATCATTCCTACGCCTGTGGATTGTCACCGTGTACTAATTTCTTATTCCATTTAGTCAAAACGTTTATCACAAGGATAAAGGAAACATAATTTTCTGATTGTTTTAAAGATATTTTCAATAACGTGCACAAAATAAATGTTCCTTAAAATAAGTCCGGTGTAAAATTAAATAAAAAATCTGGTTTTATTCTTGTGTGCAGAAATAAATGAAAATGATAACACGATAATCAAAAGACAATGATTGCATCTACTTTAGCTGGGAGAATCAGAGTCACAAATTCCCTCCTGATTGTTACATGAACAGAAGGAGTTCTAAATACAGAGCAGATTTTTCTTTGCTGAGATGTAGATTATTTATCCTTTTTTGAAACTTTATCAAAACTGCAGCAGATGATTCCAACTGATGAAATAGTTGAATTAAAGTGTTCAACCATTTTAAACCCTTGTTTATAATGTTAGGTAAACAATACAAGTTATTCATATTGCATATCCTAGATACTTAGTTGTGGAAAGAGAATACGGTTTTACAATACTTTATTCATTCTTAATGGAAAAATAGTTCATAGATTCTAATAGCAATATTTTGCTTTGTTTCAGGGCAGGTGGGATAATTCCAACCGTGGCTCAAAAGCTACACAAAGAACACATTAAAAAAGTAGTGCAAGAAGCTGTAGATACCAGTGGAGTCTCTCCTTATGAGCTAACAGCAATAGCAACTACCATAAAACCAGGACTTGCATTAAGCTTGCAAGTGGGTCTAGAGTACAGCTTAAAATTAATTGAGCAATACAAGAAACCCTTTATTCCTATTCATCATATGGAGGCTCATGCACTGACTGTTAGAATGCTGCACATGGTGGAATTTCCCTTCCTAGTCCTTTTGGTTTCTGGTGGCCACAGTTTGCTGGCCATTGCCCGTGGCGTCTCTGACTTTCTTCTTCTTGGACAGACGTTGGATGAAGCTCCTGGAGACACATTAGACAAGGTATGCACAGAGAGGAGTTTTAAAATCAGCAGTGAAGAACAGCAAGATTCTGCTACAATAACCCCAGTGACTTTTAGACATTTATTTATCTCTGACAATTTCACAAACTATGCTTGAGAAGGAACAAAACAATATAGTCTTACATTTTAAACTTCAACTTAAAGTTAATAATCAATTAATGTGCTATTTGCTGATTCAGATCATTTTAACACTAAACGAATATGAATCAGCCATTCGTTTGAATTTTATAATGCAAATAACAGAGCAAAATAGGAATATTTTACCAAAGCTTGAATTCTCAGATAATTTGAATTAAGCAATTTAATAAAAAGAGTATATGTGGGAGAATATACTTATGTGAGTACGTTTGTAGTTTGTTATAGATGTTTTAAATTTGGTTGTCCCAAATTTTCAATGTTTTATTACATTAGGTAAAACCTGGCTAATTAGAACTGTTCAACTCTTAGGCATACAGTATAACTTTGTGTAACTTTTGGATTTATTGTTGTATAAACTA
This sequence comes from Sphyrna mokarran, assembly GCA_024679065.1. Lineage (NCBI taxonomy): Eukaryota > Metazoa > Chordata > Chondrichthyes > Carcharhiniformes > Carcharhinidae > Sphyrna > Sphyrna mokarran. Next base: position 31,738,510 of record JAGIQG010000011.1, read on the forward strand.
GATGGCTATGTATGTTCTGAACTTACATATGTAGGGCAGAACTTTACACTCCCCAAGGTAGGTTCTGAGTAGGCAGTGGGAAGCAAATAAAATTGAATGGACAGATTTCTCCTGGGAACTTGCCCACCCAGACTCTCGGGTGGCAAACCTGCCCATTTGCCTTTAAGGCTCTTAAGTGGCCACTTAATGATTGGCCAATAGCTCTCATGGGTGGGACATCATGACGTCTTTCCAAAGGCAGACGGAAGTCCCACCCACTGACAATCAGTGAGCGTTAAATGGCAGTGGGGCTTAGAGGGTTGGTGGCTGTGTGTTAGGACCCGACTCTTGGGATGGCAAGCGCCACATGCACATTAGGCGCAGCATGTTTAGGAGCATGTATTCAGGAAACAGTTTGGGTTTATACTCACAGGACTTTGGAAGGATGAGATAGGATCTGATCAAAGTATTTAAGTTTTAAAAGGGATTGATAAAGTAAATGCAGACCAAATATTCTCTCTTATGGGGCAACCTAGAACAAGAGGTCACAGGTGTAGGTTAAGAAATGTAGATTTAAAACTGAGATGAGGAGAAACGACTTTTTACAGAGAGTGGTGAATCTGTGGAGCTCACTGACCCATAGTGCAGTGGAGTCTGAATCGTTGAATGGCTTCCAGAAGGAGATACATATAGTTCTAATAAAAAGGTGATATGGGGAAAAGGTGGGGAAGTGGAATCTAGACCAGGGAGAGATCAGCCATGATTAGATTAAATAGCAGAGCAGGCTTGAAGGGCTGGATTTGCCCACTTCTGCTCCTAATTCCTATGTTCCTATGTAAAGTTCTTTAAATGATACTAATGCCATTAAAGTGCATTAATCAGATCAGATGCAAACATACAGGAAATTTCACCTTTTAGTGATGAGTTATTTACCTCTTCTTTCGGTGAGTGTGAATTAAAAGGTGCTTTTATCTTGTCAGATACTTTTGGGAATTTTTCTTGCCAGAAACGCTTTGTATATATCATTTAATCCTAATAATTGATATCCTTTAAAAAATGCAAACCCAAATACAAAACTGAGCAATGTTAAGATGTTTTTGAATGTGAGAAATGATGATATAATGTACCTTACAGTAAGAACAGCTATGGCTATATTTGTTAAACAAGTGTATGAACAATTTCTAAGGATTCTCAATCTTTTGACCATTTATGATTGCATGACAAATCATGTGCATGAAGCCCTTTTGGTTTAGAAAATATTACAAGATTTATTTTTGATATTAGCTATTTTAAATCACAGGTTGCAAGAAGATTGTCACTCAAAAATCACTCAGTGTGCAGTACAATGAGTGGAGGTGAAGCCATTGAATGTTTGGCTAAAATGGGAAACCGATTACATGTCAAATTAAGTCAGCCCATAAGCCGGCACCTGGACTGTGATTTTTCCTTTTCTGGTCTCCGCAATCAAGTCAATCAAATAATTATCAAAAAGGAAAGGGAAGAAGGTTTGCCAGTCGTTAATATTTCTACTTAATGTGACAAATAGTACTGACTCACTCTTATTCTTTGTGCATTATATAAAGTGAGATATTTTTCTGAACCAGGTTGCCAGGAGGGACAGATATTGTCTTGTGTAAATGACATTGCTGCTGCTGTACAACATACAGTGGCTGCTCACCTAGCAAAGCGAACACATCGAGCCATTCTCTTCTGTAAGAAGGAAGGTTTGTTGCCTCACCCAAATCCAGCCTTGGTCAGTATCTCATGATGTACTTCTATCTCACTTCCTGGTAATATGTATTAAGCATGGTTCCATGGAATAGTAAAATATGAGTTAGTGCTTTGCATTGCTGTGTTATCAGTCTTAGCTATAGCACTGTTGAGAAGTGTTTAGTGAATCCTAAGCATTTCTGTACGGGGAGGGAAAGTCAGAGAGAGAGTCACTTGCCCTGCTTTTGACTTGTTACACCCTGTCATTAATAAGCCCTGACATCATCCTATTTGCTTTCTTAGATGGCGATTAGTGACACTTGTAGACCCTATTAGAAGGAAAATAACTTTAAAAAAAATTAGAGAATTTGTTTTCACTAAAACAGTAATGCTTACGAAGTGGTTTAGTGAGAATGATACCTAAAAATTTTAGAATTAATCTATATGCAAAGGCCAAATAGTTTCAAATAGGAATTCAAAGTAGTTTGACTTGGGTTAATTTTGTGTGCTTTGTGATCATCAATTTGAGACTAGCATTCTGAAGAAGTTTGGGGTTGATTACTTGTAAGCATGCTAGGCTGGAAAATTGAAGGGATATTTTGAAAACAGTATCGCTTATGTCCAGTTTCAAATGTGATTTTATTGCTTGGACTGGAAGCAGTTGCTGGTGATTGGCTGCTTTCTTGGCAGCATTAATTCACGGGTATTTGTCCCAATATGAATTGTGCCAGCAGCTGTCTAATTTAGACCATCACCCATTTATTGAACTGCTGCTCTGAAAGATCCATTCCTGGTGGCATCCCAATCATTCACGCGGAGGTGATAACCTAGTGGTGTTATTGCTAGACACTTAATCCAGAAACTCAGCTGATGTTCTGGGGACCAGAGTTTGAATTCTGCCACAGCAGATGGTGGAATTTGAATTTAATAAAAAATATCTAGAATTAAGAATCTATTGATGACTATTAAACTATTGTCAATTGTCGGAAAAATCCATCTGGTTTTCTAATGTCCTTTAGGGAAGGAAATGGAAGTAAGATGGATTATGACAGTAAATTTTTGTTTTTTGTACGTTCTTTGTAAACTAATTCAGAATATAAAAATGGATAGCGAAAGTTTTCACAAATACATAAAACGAAAAAGAGTGGCTAATATAAACATTGGTCCTTTAGAGGATGAGAAGGTGGAATGAGAAAGTGGCTGAGGCATTGAACAAGTATTTTGTGTCGGTCTTCATAGTGGAAGACACAAGTAACATGCCAAAAATTGATGACTGGAAGCTGTGTCAGGTGAGGACCTAGAAACTATAATTATCATGAAGCAGTAGTGTTGGGCAAGTTAATGGGGGCTAAAGGTAGACAAGTCTCCTGGCCCTAATGAAATGCATCACAGGATACTGGAAGAGAAGGTGGGAGAAATAGCAAATGCACTAATGATAATTTATCAAAATTTGCTAGACTTTAAGTGATTCCCATAGATTGGAAAACAGCAAATGTGATGCCACTGTTTGAAAAAGAAAGTAGACAAAAGATGGGTAACTATAGGCCGGTTAGCTTAACTTCTGGAAAATGCTTGAATCTATCATCAAGGAAGAAACAGTGAGACATCTGGATATAAATTATCCTATTGATAACATGCAGCATGGGTTCATGAAGGGAAGGTCATGTTTGACTAATTTGGTGGAATTCTTTGAGAACATTACATGTGCAGTGGACAATGGGGAACTTGTGGATGTGGTCTATCTGGATTTTCAGAAGGCATTTAACAAGGTGCCACATCAAAGACTGCTGCATAAGATAAAGGTGCACAGTGTTACAGGTAATGTACTAGCATGGGTAGAGGATTGGTTAACTAACAGAAAGCAAAGAGGGAGGGTAAATGGGTGTTTTTCTGGTTGGTGATTAGTGACTAGTGGTGGCCTCAGAGATCAGTATTGTGACCACAATTGTTTACAATTTGCATAGATGATTTGGAGTTGGGGACCAAGTGTAGTGTGTCAAAATTCACAGATGACACTAAGATGAGTGGCAAATCAAAATGTGCAGAGGACACTGAAAGTCTGCAAATGGATATAGATAGTCTGAGTGAATGGGCAAGGGATTGGCAGATGGAGTACAATGTTGGGTAAGTGTGAGGTCATCCATTTTGGTAGGAATAACAGCAAATGGACTGTTATTTAAATGGTAAAAAATTGCAGCATGCTACTATTCAGAGGGACCTTGGTGTCTTTGTGCAAGAATCACAAAGACTTGGTTTGCAGGTGCAGCTGGTAATTCAGAAAGCAAATGGAATTTTGTCCTTCATTGCTAGAGGATGGATTTAAAAACAGTGAGGTTATGTTGCAGCTATATAAGGTGCTAGTGAGGCCACACTTGGAGTACTGTGCGCACTTTTGGTCTTACTACAGAAAAGATATACCGGCACTAGAGAGGGTGCAGAGGAGATTCACTAGGTTGATTCTGGAGTTGAGAGGGTTGAGTTGTGAAGAGATAGTGAGTAGACTGAGGCTACACTCATTGGAATTCAGAAGAATGAGGGGAGACCTTTATAGAAACATGTAAGATTATAAAGGCAATAGATAAGATAGAAGCAAGGAAGTTGTTTCCACTGGCAGATGAAACTAGAACTAAGAGGCATGGCCTCAAAATAAAGGGGAGCAGATTTAGGACTGAGTTGAGGAAGCACTTCTTCACATAAAAGGTTGTGAATCTGTGGAATTCCATATCCAGTGAAGCAACTGAGGCTTACTCCATTGAATAATTTTAAGTCAAAGATAGATAAATTTTTGAACTGTAAAGGAACTAAGGGTTACGGTGAGTGGATGGGTAAGTGGAACTGAATCCACAAAATAGTCAGCCATGATCTTACTGAATGGTAGAACAGGCTCAAGAGGCCAGATGGCTTATTTCTGCTCTTAAGTTCTTAAATCTGCTGTCTCATTTGGTCTGGCCTACATGTGACTCCAGAACCATAGCAATGTAGTTGATTCTAACTGTCTTCCGAGCGCAACTAGGGATTGGCAATAAATGCTGGCCAGTGAATTAGCTGAAGTCATTAAATGCCTTGGCATCAAATATGTGCTTTCTTAATCATATGGATGTAGAAAAGATTGTTTTAATTACATAGGACCACAACACACATTAAATCAATTTATTGTATTGTCCATGAGAAACCAATGTTTGAAAGGTACAGATTTTCATTTGTGCATATTTTGTTATGATAAATTCCTTAATTTCATTTCAGGTGATTTCAGGGGGTGTGGCCAGTAATGAATACATCCGAAAAGCTCTTCAGGTGGTAACTGAAGCAAATGGATTCTCACTGCATTGCCCTCCTCCGAAACTTTGCACAGACAATGGCATCATGATTGCATGGTGAGAATAATAAATAATGTTAATTGTACACTGAGATATTGCGCACAATAAAAAGCTATCATAACCATCCTAAAACATAGCTGTTTTGTGGAAAACATGAGTCAAAAAGTACAAACTTTGAAGTCCCCATGTTTCCTTTTTGGATATAAATGTTTGACATCTGTCTAATAATGTAGTACTTCAGGAAGTGATGATCTTAGCCTATGTTGAACAATTTTTTCCAGTTGCACCAGTTTTTAATCCATCTCGTACAAACACACATTTAAATAGCTTCATGTTTCCTCCTTTTTGCTTTCTCATATTATTTCCACCACACTCTCCAGTTTGCTTTTAAATATGTATTTATGCTTGAAAGGTGTCAGCAACAGTTTATAACATTCTTACATTCAGAAAGATGTCACTATTTGCTCTAAAAGAAGGAATGATGCACATGCAGGAAGGAAAAAGAGGAATTGAAACATTTAGTGTGAGTAGGTTTCTGAATAAAAGGAGAGTATTCTAGAAGATAGGAGCATTGCAGCTAAATGAACAATTATTTATAAAGAAAAAGTGGAGGGAGTGAGAGACAAAGAGTAACCCAATATCTACAGAGTGACGGCTGTATAGATGCATAAAACTAGAGCAAGGTAGAGGGAGACCATGAAGGAATGGAAAAGCAAGACCAGAATTTTGCGGTAACTTTGGTAGTTTTGGAATGATGTGAAGATGTGGTGCTTTGAAGGGCAAGACAGGGGGTCACGTATTTGATGTTTATAAACCTGTGAAGAGTTGATGCTAAGAGACCAACTAGGCGAGCATTGACAAAGTTGGGAGTTTTGAGGCAATAATAATAGGGAAGAGAATTTTGCCAGTGTTGGGGGAAGAGAAGCAGGAGTGTGCAGTGTTGTGGGAAACAAGAATGTCTTGATAATGAAGAGAGGAATCTGAACAGTACAAAATGAACCCAAATTGTCTGACTCATCCTGAGATGATTGAACTTAATTTGATGGCATCAAGGACAGAGCTGCTCAAATAACTTTCATTTTCCTTGCTATTCTTTGATTTGTGATACTGTAGAAGTTTACAAGCTTAGCTGATGTTTGTGATGAGGTTACAATAATCAATATTTGGATACCACTGAATAGGACAACTATTTACAGTTTTCATAGACTATATTGGACAGTTTTCTACTCTGAAGGTGTTCTATAGATGTGAGTTGTTATTTTCTTCCGGCTCTTCAGTCCTTCAGTTGAATAATTTAGAACTTATTCTGTGCTCTTTGCCTCGATGAATTTCAAGATCCAACTCATTATGTCAGCCCTTAAACGTGTATTGTACTCAGCATGAGTGTAGCTAGACAAACCTAATGTATCAGTGCACAAAACTGTATGCAATTGCAAATCCAGAAAATATTTCTAACTGTGTACATGTTAAGAAATGATTTATTAAAAACATTGTATTTACTGAAGTTCCATAAAATTAATGTAGAAATGTATTAACACTGACATTTAATAATGCTTGATGACAATGTTTTAATCAGTCACAAAATAACTAAAATGAGAAAAGCCATTTAGAATTTAATCAATGTGTCCAAAATTGCCCAACAGGCCAACACCAGAATGTAGCTGCATTTCAAATGATTCCAGGGTTTATACTTCACTCTAATATTCTGGAATTCATTATTAAAGTTGATTGATCTTTGTGTGAAGAATAGCTTCCTAACATCAGTCATAAATCTGATGCTAACTTGAACATGTGGCCTCTTATCCTGCCATGTTTTAATTTGAATTAGTGCTCCAGATTTACATTTTTAGTGCTACTTACTATCTTGTGCACCTCTCCAACGTGACCTATTAGTCATCCCCTGTTGTTATTAGAAAAATCAAAATCTATCCAACCCAACCTCATAACTGAGCCACCTGAATCAAGGTACTCCTTCATGGTTCTTCTCAGCAATGTCTATTGAGTGTATGTCTTGCTTATATCCTGTAGCCCAAAACTGAATACAATTTAAGGTATGATTTGACCAGATTACACACAAATTCCTTTACTTCATTGACTATGTAGGAAAATATTATCATCAGTCTATTTTACTGATTCTATTCTACTAGGGAGAATCTATTGGGAGACCTAAAATTAAAAAAAAGTCTTTTAAGCTTTCTATTACATTGACTTTTTTTATATACTATAAAATATCAGTGCTTTCATCTTATCATTAGAACAAAGAATAAAGAACAAAACAGCACGGGAAACAGGCCCTTTGGTCCAATGAGCCCGTGCCGCCACCTCGATGTTCCCACTTCTACTCATGATCCCTGTCTATGTTTATACATCTATGCATTGAAACCAAATTTGAGACAATTTAGGGAGAATTTGTTTTGCCAATCAGCCCAAGAGCACATCTTTGGGATGTGGGAGGAAACCGGAGCACCTTGAGAAAACCCACGCAATCACAGGCAGAATGTGCAAACTCCCACAGACAGAGGCCCAAATCCATGTATCTGCACAGCACAGGTGTAGTCACTGAGCTGTTGTGTTGCCCATCAAATGGTCCAGGTCAAACATACACTAATGACGTGAAGCACAATGGTAGTCTCAAAATCCAAGAGCAGCCCTCTCATGACCCACTGCGTGTATGCCCCTTATTAGACAACAAGGTGGACCAAAGCACCTGTAGGATAAAACAAGTACATCAATATCATTGACAATTTACATACTTCCCAAGACTCATGATCCCTATTTTAAATCAGTTTTCTATACCCCTCCATTCCCATTTTGTTCAAGTGCCCATCTAAGTATTTCTTAAATAACTCCAGAGTGCCTGCCTCCATCACTTTACTTGGCAGCGCGTTCCACACCCCACCACCCTCTGCATGAAAAAACTCCCTCTAGCATACAAATTATATCTTACCTCCCTCACCCTAAGCCCATGACCCCTTGTGATATTTGAATCCATCCTAGGAAAATGCTTAACCCTGTTTACCCTAACTATACTCCTCAATCTTGTACACCTCTATTAGATCTCCTCTAAGTCTACATCTTTCTAAGGAAATTTGCCTAACCTCTCCTTGTAACTCAGACCTTCCATACCAGGCAGCATCCTGGTAAACCTCCTCTGCACTCTCTCCAGAGTCTCCACGTCCTTCCGGTAGTAAGGCGACCAGAACTAGACACAGTATTCCAAATGAGGTCTAACCAACATTTTATACAACTGCAGCATTAAAGGCCAGCTCTTGTACTCTATACCCCTTCCTATAAAGGCTAGCATACCATATGCTTTCTTCACAACCTTCTCCATCTGCTCTGCCACCTTCAGAGACTTGTGCATCTGCACCCCCAGGTCCCTCTGTTTCTATACTCTTAATAGGTCTACCCTTTGTCATATACCTCCCCACTACATTCTTTCTCCTGAAATGCATCACCTCGCATTTATCAGAATTGAATTCCATCTGCCATCTATCTGCCCAAGCTACCAGCCTATCTATGTCCTGCTGTATCGCCTGACAATACTCCTCACTATCCACAAGTCCAGCCATCTTCGTATTGTCTGCAAACTTGCTGATCATTCCACTTACTCTCTCTTCCAAGTTATTTATACATATTACAAATAGAAGAGGTCCCAGTACCGAGCCCTGTGGCACACCGACCTCCAGCTAGAAAAACACCCTTCCACTATTACTCCCTGTCTCCTATTACCAAGCTACCTGTCCTTGTATTCCATTAGCCTTGACCTTTTCAACTAACCTCCCATGAGGGACTTTGTCAAACACCTTACTGAAATCCATATAGACGGCATCAGTGGCTTGCCCTATGTCGACCATTTTCGTCACCTCCTCAAAAAGTTCTACCAGATTCGTAAGGCACGACCTTCCCTTAACAAAGCCATGTTGCATATCTCTAATCAGATCGCAATGCTCTAAGTGCCTATACATCCTATCTCTAAGAATCCCCTCCAACAGCTTCCCTACCACTGACGTCAAACTCACCGGCCTATAATTTCCAGGGTTATCCCTACTACCCTTTTTTAAACAATGGTACAACATTATCTATTCTCCAGTCCTCTGGGACCTCACCTGTGTCCAAAGAAGAGACAAAGATTTGTCAGAGGCCCAGCAATTTCACCTCGCGCCTCCCTAAGCAGTCTGGGATAAATGCCAACAGGACCCGGAGATTTATCAGTTTTAATGCTACCTAGAAGCTCTAACACTTCCTCCCTCAGTATGTATATTTCCCTCAACTGGTCTACAGCTCCCTCAGAGACAGGACCGGTCAACAAGCCCCTCTTCTTCGTGAATACCGAAGTAAAGTATTCATTCAGGATCTCCCCCATTCCCTTGGGTTCTAAGCACAGTTCCCCTCCTCTGTCCCTAAGAGGTCTGATTTTTCCTCTAACCACTGTTTTATTTCAAACATAGTAGTAAAAAGCCATTGGATTTTCCTTAATCCTATCTGCCAAAATCATTTCATGCCCCCCTTTTTGCCCTTCTAACTCCCTGTTTGAGCTCCCACCTACACTCTCTATATTCCTCCAATGCTGTCTCCGTTCTCAGCTGCTTTGACATAACATATGCCTCTCCTTCCTTCCTAACCAAGTCCTTAATATTCCTAGTAATCCACGGCTGCCTAATCCTATCTTTCCCATCTTTCCTCTCAGCCGACACATATCTTTCTTGCAACATTTTCAGTATTCCCTTGAAAGAATCCCACATGCCTAGCGTGGACTTATCCTCGAACAAGCATTCCCAATCAGTTTCCATAAGTTCCTGCCTAATCCGACTGTAGCTAGCCTTCCCCCAATTCAGCACCCTGCCCCTAGGGCTACAACATCCTTTTCCATCTGTATCCTAAAGTAGACAGAATTGTAGTCACTGTTAGCCACATGTTCCCCTACTACAACATCAACCACCTGCTCTGGCTCATTACTCAGAACCAAATCCAATATAGCCCCCTCTCTAGTCAGGCCAGCCACATACTGCTACAATGATCCTTCCAGTACACATTTTACAAATTTCTCCCCATCCGAACCCCCAGCTCTAGGTACCTTCCAATCCACTCCAGGGAGATTAAAATCTTCCATTATAATGACTCTGTTCTTTCTGCACCTATCCAAAATGTCTTTAGGTATGAATTAATTTAACTTCAATTTCTAACAAATTCTGAAAACGGATTATTTGCCTTACATCAGGTCACGTGCAATAGTTAAATGGTGCATGTGTACACTGATAATATTTCTATGTTTTAGGAATGGTGTTGAGAAACTACGAGTAGGAATTGATGTTATACATAATCCAAAAGGAGTTCGCTATGAGCCAAAGTAAGTAATAAGCTTTTAGTTTTTTAAAAAAAACATAAAATAACAGTTTGAACATGTATAGATTTTTCATTTGAAGCTTACATTTTTTAAGAATTGGCTCCAAAGTTATTACAAATATGAATAATATGACCATGATAAAACAAATAAATGCAGAAGGAAATGAAATTAGAAGTAAAGCTGCTTTGTTAGTTTAATTTTCTGTCACTTGTTTTGTTTTGCAGAGCCCCTTTGGGAATTAATTTTTCAGAACGAGTAAAGAAAGCAGCCCTCAAAGTACCTTATCTTAAACTAAATATATGATTAATAGGGCTTCTCTGGGATGTGTCACTTTGGGAAATAAGCATTGACCAGAACTCAGGAAACTCCACTGTGCTTTATTTTAAGTTAAATATGAGCATGTACTGGACTACATTATAAATAGCTAAATTAATAAAATGTGCAAATTTGAAATATCAAACATTAAGTGAGGACCTTTAAGAAAATTCTGTTATATAAAAAGTCACAAAAGATGAACGGTATTTAATGTAACTGATCAAAACCCCTGTGACATTGCCCATTGTAATTGTAACATTTTGCTGAAAAGACAGAAATTAAACTTGTAGGCCAAAATTTTTACAGAAGAGGAAGTGAAATGTTTAAAGGTTACAATAAAATGGGTGAAAGAAACCTACACAGCAGATGATGTACAAAAATGTAGTAGAACTGTGTAGAGTATGGAGAGATGTAAAGAATTCAAAAGGGAAGTTACACTGGACTGGCTGCATAAACGTATTGAGTAGGCTCAGTGAGCCAAATGGCTTACTTTTGCTCATATGTGCTAGACTTTATCACGGGGAAGGAAGTGGAGGAATTCATCACTGCATTGTTTTTGTACAACGCTCAGCAGCCAATTATGAAGCATAATTGGTGAAGGCCTGGCAGAAGATCTCCAAGTCTAATCTGGTAGCTGAAGCAGTGAAAACAAAACAGGGAAAGCAAGAAACAGATCCTACAATAGTACCTCTTTTTACAAAGCTTTGCAAAGAGCTCTGCATAACAATCCCCAAGTTGCAGGTTTTTGGGAGAAATCAATCAACTGAACTTAGTATATACTGATTTCATATTTCTGCTATTTCTCCCAGTAACCTGCTGAAAATAAGGACTGCAACAGTCACTGTGATATGATCCCTACCAAGTAAGCTAACTCTGCTCAAAGAGCTAAACTTGATAACTGAAAATTGTAGAATAGCTCTCCTGAAAGCTTTGCTGAGTCGTACGAGAGTCTAATCTAATTTTAATTCATACAGAACAGAAGATTATAAACGTGATTCTCAAGCTGTGCTGAATTATTGGATTTTAGCCAGCACAGCATTGTATCATCCAATCTGCTGACCTGCCTGAGAACAAAGAGACATGTTGTCACCCCTAATTACCATTCGGTGCTAGAAGAAGTGCATGTTGCTTGAGAACATGTTTGACCTTCACTGTGATTGGCAATTTGGGTGAGACCTGAAGTGCTGCACTCAGCAAGGGTTAGTGCTCCAGGAAGAAAATTGGGAAAAAGTCAAAGAAAGCAAAGCACTCACAATTATTTGTATTGTTTCAAATGTAATGTTTTCTATCCTAAAATTGACATAAAGGTATTTTGGCTTCAAAATTGTAACTTCAGTTTCAAATTAGTGAACATTCCCTTAATGAGCTTCTATTTGACAGCTGCCAACACACATTTATTGAAGTCAGTGGGGATCAGGGAAAATCCTTTCCACTGGTTGGAGTCATACATAGGAAGATGGTTGTGGTTGTTGGAGGTCAATCATCTCAGGCCCAATACATTGCCACAGGAGCTCCTCAGCGTTATACCTTAGGCCCAGCCATCTTCAGCTGCTTTGTTACCAATCTTTCCTTTGACATAAATTCAATCAAATGGAAAAAAAAATCCATGTGGTAGATTATATGCAAATGTTCTGCTGTAAGGGTATAGAACATAGAACATTACAGCGCAGTACAGGCCCTTCGGCCCTCGAAGTTGCGCCGGCCAGTGGACCCGCTAACCTAAACTATTCCAATATCATCCATATGCCTATCCACCGACCATTTGAATGCCCCCAAAATAGGCAAGTCCACAACTGCTGCAGGCAGGGCATTCCACGCCCTCACCACCCTCTGTGTAAAGAACCTGCCTCTGACATCCGTTCTATAACTACCACCTCTTAATTTAAAGTTATGTCCCCTCGTGTTGGTCATCACCATCCGAGGAAAAATGCTCTCACTATCCACCCTATCCAATCCCTTGATCATCTTATACACCTCAATTAGGTCACCGCGTAACCTTCTTCTCTCTAATGAAAATAACCTCAGGTCCCTCAGCCTTTCTTCATAAGGCCTTCCCACCATACCAGGCAACATACTGGTAAACCTCCTCTGCACCCTTTCCAATGCTTCCACATCTTTCTTATAATGCGGCGACCAGAACTGTACGCAATACTCCAAGTGCGGCCGCACCAGAGTTTTGTACAGTTATAACATAACCTCTCGGCTCCTAAATTCAATCCTTCTACCAATAAAAGCTAACACACCGTACGCCTTCTTAACAACTTTATCAACCTGGGTGCCAACTTTCAAAGAGCTATGTACTTGTACCCCAAGATCCCTCTGCTCGACAAAACTATTAAGGGTCCTTCCATTAGCCCTATATTTCATATGCCTGTTATTCCTACCAAAGTGAATCACCTCACACTTATCCGTATTGAATTCCATTTGCCACCTCACGGCCCAGCTCTGCAACCTATCTATGTCCCTCTGCAAACTGTAACATCCATCCTCGCTGTCTACAACTCCCCACTTTGGTATCATCAGCAAATTTACTAATCCAACCCTCTACACCCTCATCTAGGTCATTTATAAAAATGACAAACAGCAGTGGCCCCAAAACAGATCCTTGAGGTACACCACTTGTAGCCTCATAATTACCTTTCCCCCAGCTATAACTGCTGTTATTCGGTATGTGCCCATCCCTTTCCATCACTAAGGTAAACGTAACCGAATTATGTTGATACTACACTATGCTTTAATAGAAAGAATGGAGCAATCAAAAGGGGAACCATTGTTGTGAAGTTAGTGTTTGCATGATTATTTAAAAAATTGGAAAAATTTTAAGAAGTGTAACATTTCATTGTTTTTTTTTTAGAAAGATAGCTTTTTGTTATGTTTAGAAAGTTAAAAGAGAAGCAGATGCAAAAATCCAGTACATACATTGACACAATGTATCAGAGGTAAAGTTAACAGGATTACCTTGCCAAACGACTTCAGGCATTTGAATCAGAACATGTTTTTGAATTTTAACCAATCAATTTAAAATAGACATTTGAATAGCAGCGGTCTTCAGATTTCAATTTGATGTTTTGATAATCTGTGGACCAATCTTGTTGTGGTAGGGGGTGTAAAAGGTCACAGCCCCCAGGCCCAAACTGCCAGAATATCACCTGCCAGTGCTTGCAGAATAACACCTTAGTTCAGCTCTGAGAGAGAGAGACACAGACACACAGTAACTGCCAGTGTAACAGCTACTTTTACATCTTGAAAGAAAGCCTCATCTCAATCATAACGGTACCAATACAGCACAGAAGAAGTCAGCAAAGAAGACTGAAGATTACGGAAGATGACAAACCTGATTGCATTTTGAGTCTGACTCAAAAATTGTATTTTTCTTGTTAAGTGAAAATTGTAATTATCTAAATAGCATTCCATTAGAATAGTGTTTTATTTGGTTTGTTAGTAGTTAACCTGATTACTGTTAGAAGAATAAAATGTTGCTTGTTGATTTTACAGAGTCTCAGGTAGTTATTTTGCTTTGACCACTAAAAACTGTTGAAGTGCAGATAATCCCCCTTCTGTCTCACACTTTAACAGATTATGAAGGGAAGTACATCCTTTAATAAAAACTAGGAACAGCAGTAGGTCATCTGGCCCCTCGAGCCTGCTCTGCCATTCAATAAGATCGTGGCTCATCTTTTTGTGGACTCAGCTCCACTTACCCACTTGCTCACCATAATCCTTAATTTCTTTACTGTTCAAAAATGTATCTATTCTTGTCTTAAAAACATTCAATGAGGTAGCCTCAACTGCTTCACTGGGCAAGGAATTCCACTGATTCACAACCCTTTGTGTGACGAAGTTCCTCTTCAACTCGGTTCTAAATCTACTTCCCTTTATTTTGAGGCTACGCCCCCTAGTTCTAGTTTCATGCACCAGTGGAAACAACTCCCTGCTTCTATCTTATTTATTCCCTTCATAATCTTATATGTTTCAATAAGATCTCTCCTCATTCTTCTGAATTCCAATGAGTATAGCCCCAGTGTTTGGTTGAGTGTTAGTTCTCAGAGAGGAGATCAACCTTTCCTTTGTAACACCATACATGACAGTGTTGCTCTCCAATTCTGCTCATTGAGATTTTTTTATAGAGGTTTGCAAACAGATCAATTGCCAGCAGTTTAGTTTTAGACCTGCCAAGTCCCTGTACTGTACATCATGTTATATAAAGAACAAACAACAATACAGCACGGGAAACAGGCCCTTTGGCCCAACGAGCCTGCACCGCCATTTTAACATTGCGTGCCCTTCTCTACCTATGACCTTTGTCTACACCTATTGGGGAAGATTGAGGGAAATCTAATTTAGGGACAATTTGTTACACCAATCAGCCTGAGAACACGTTTTTGGGATGTGGGAGGAAACCGGAGCACCCGGAGAAAACCAAGCAATCGTGGGGAGAATGCGCAAACTCTTGCAGACACTGGCCCAAATCCATGTATCTGCACAGCAAACAGTGATTGTCATGATCATCAGACGGTCCAGTTTAAGCGTACACTAACGACGTGAAGCACTAGGCAACCTTGAAGCAACATCCAAGAGCAGCCCTTGCATGACCCACCCTGTATATGCCCCTTGTTGTCAACAAGGCAGATCAAATCACCTGCGAAGTAAAAAAAAGACATCAACAGACATGCAAAAACTTAGACATTTGTGGAATCCCCAGAAGCGCAGAAATAAAGCAAGTGAGCCATGAAATATGTTGGAAGGTCCACAGGAATCAATTGACCCAGGGACGTCCCAAGGCTCATAATCTTTAATTAGAAAAGTCTCCTGTATCCCTCCATCTCTAGGCTTACCTATCTAAGTAAGCCTTAAACAACCCTAACGTGCCTGCCTCCACCATCTTACTTGGCAGTGCATTCCAGGCCCCCACCACCCTCTGTGTGAAAAACCTCACTCCAGCATCCGAGTTATACCTCACCCCCCCTCACCTTAGATCCATGGCCCCTCGTAATTATTGTATCCAACCTAGGAAAAAGCTTAGCACTGTTCACTTTATCTACACCCTTCATAATCTTATACACCTCTATTAGATCACCCCTCATTCTCTGCCTTTCTAAGAAGAACAGCCCCAATTTGCTCAATCTTTCCTCATAGCTCAGTCCTTCCATACCAGGCAACTTCCTGGTAAACCTCTTCTGCACTCTCTCCAGGGTCTCCATGTCTTTCTGGTAGTAAGACGACCAGAACTGGACACAGTACTCCAAATGCAGGCGAACCAATGTTCTATACAACTGCAACATTAGATGCCAGCTTTTATACTCTATACCCCTCCCTATAAAGGCAAGCATACCATAGGCCTTCTTTGTCACCCTCTCCACCTGTACTGCCATCTTCAAGGACTTGTGTACTTGCACACCTCTGCGTTTCTATACTCTTAATAGACCTATCTACCATGTAACTCTCCCCTACATTATTTCTGCCAAAATGCATCACATCGCATTTATCCGGATTAAATTCCATCTGCCATTTCTCTGCCCAATATACCAGCCTTTCTATATCCCGCTACATGACAAGAGTACTCAATTTGATTATTTAAAAATGTCTGTTTCAAATGATTTTGTGCCTTGATTTTTCTTGCCTTTTCAGTTTAAGTTAATTTATTAGTGTAACAAGTAGGTTTACATTAATACTGCAATGAAGTGACCGTGAAAATCCCCTAATTGCCACATCAGCGCCTATTCAGGTATATTGAGGGAGAATTCAGCATGGCCAATGCACTTAATTAATACATTTTTGCACTGTGGAAGGAAACCGGAGCACTTAGAGAAAAACCCATGGAGACATGGGGAGAAGGTGCAGACCCCACACTGACAATGACCCAAGCTGGGAATTGAACCCGGGCCCATGGTGCTATGAGGTTATCACTGTGCCGCCTGATTTTTGTAAAGTGAACATTTACTTGTTCTAGTGGAATGATTAACATATTGAAAGTGTGTGTGAGCATCTACAACTTCCCATTAAGTCTTGAGAAACATCTAGGTTGTGCAACTTGGGTTCAAGTTTTGAATTTCACATCTAAAAAAAAATATAGTTTGAATCAGAACATAGAACAGTACATCACAATACAGGCCCTTTGGCTCTCAATGTTGTGCCGAGCTGTGTCCAAACCCAAAATCAAGCTATCCCACTCCCTATCATTCTGGTGTGCTCCACGTGCTTATCCAATAACCGCTTGAAAGTTCATAAAGTGTCTGATTCCAACATCACAGCAGGCAGTGTATTCCACACCCCAACCACTCTCTGAATGAAGAATCTACCTTGGACATCCCTCCTATATCTCCCACCGTGGACCTTATAGTTATAACCCCTAGTAACAGCTACATCCACCTGAGGAAATAGTTTCTGCACGTCTACGCTATCTATCCCCCTCATCATCTGAGAAATCTCTGTTAATCCTCTTATCCTCCTCCACACCAAAAGAGAAAAGCCCTAACTCCCTCAACCTTTCCTCATACGACCTTTCCTCCAAACCAGGCAGCATCCTGGTAAATCTCCTCTGCACTCTCTCTAATACTTCCACATCTTTCCTTTTCCTCCACACAGATAAAATAAAAACAGAAGTGTTGCACAAACATCATTATCAAGGGATTTGTAATATTGAATAGTGATGTGTAAATTAACATCCTTTGGTTTCAATTTGAGAAGATTTCAAATATTCCTGTCTGATTTCAGTAAAATATACACTGCGTTTCAGGTTGTATTTCAAATTCCCAGTAGGATTTCAACACTCTTCTACAGAATGATAACCCATGGATTCACAGTTCCAAATCCCAATATCATTAATGAGATGCTGACTGGAAACCAAGTGCTTTCCCATGTTTAGATGTGGAACTAAAAAGAAAATTCAGCTCTTGTCTAAGGTAGTTGTTGAACAAATTCAATAAGCCAAATGGCTTAATCTTGTTCATATATCCAATTTTTCACAGAGAAAGAAGTGGAGGGGCATCTCTAGGTTGGTTTTGATTTGATTTGATTTATTATTATGTTAACATACAATGAAAAGTATTGTTTCTTATGTGCTATACAGGCAAAAACATACCATCATAGAGAAGGAGAGGTGAGAGTGCAGCATGTAGTGTTACAGTCACAGCTAGGGTGTACAGAAAGATCAACTTAATGCAAGGTAAGTCCATTCAAAAGTCTGACGGCAGCAGGGAAGAAGCTGTCTTGAATCGCTTGGTACATGACCTCAGACTTTTGTATCTTTTTCCTGAAGGAAGAAGGTGGAAAAGAGAATGTCTGGGGTGCGTGTGATCCTTAATTATGCTGGCTGCTTTGCTGAGACAGCAGGAAGTGTAGACAGAGTCAATGGATGGAGACTGGCTTGCATGATGGACTGGGCTACATTGACTACCTTTTGTAGTTCCTTGCAGTCTTGGGCAGAGCAGGAGCCATACCAAACTATGGTACAACCAGTTTTGGTCTGCATGAATTTGACGCAGTGAAGGGATTGTGGTGCCCCATCTCGTTCCTGATGATCGCTGCCAGATGATGACGAAAAATGACCAAAATAGACATGTCTTCCATGCCCCAAGGGGTTGGGTGTGGTTGATAGCGATGGGTGCAGCTCCCAGGTTGTGCGAGCGCGTTTCATGCCACGGTCGCATTTTCGGCATTGTTGGTTTGTTCGTTGCGTGGTTGTGTCTCTTACTTAATAAAAATCACTTTGTAATCAAATGATGACTTATGGGTAAACAGCTCGAAGCAGACGAGCAAAAACTAACATGTACAACAGGCGCTCCCAGAGGTGTGACTCAATCTAACTAGTTGTTAGAGCAGTTGGTTTACTTCATTAGAATTTTATCAGTGGTTGTGAATTGCTAAGTCCTTTCTAGAGTCTTCATTTTTTATCAGGGTGTCTAGTGCAATTCTCAGCTACCAATTACAGAGCATAGTTGGTGAAGGCCTGGGATATTGACCTCCAATCTGTCCTGTTAGCTGGTTATGATAACAACCAAAGCAGGGGACAATATACTACTCTCTTCAGATACTTTGTGAAGAGATATGTGTAAACATCCCAATTAGAAGATTTTTGGGATAAATCAAATCTTATCAATTAAACTTAATGGGCAAAATTCTCTGTGCTTTCTGCTGGTAGGCAATGGGAATTCCCTATGCCACCATGGATGGGGTGCATTGCTGGCAGGACCAGAAAATCCCACTCATGTGAACGGCCAGAAAATTCTGGCCAATATATTCTTATTTCATATATCTGCTATTTTATCCATTACCCTGATTGAAAAATGAAGAGTGTAGAAAGGACTTAGCAATTGTTGTCTAACTAGGGGCATACATGCGATGGATCATGAGAGGGCTGCTCTTGGATTTTTTTCGAGAGTATCCTAGTACTACACATCGTTAGTGTACGCTTGACCTGGATCATTTGATGGGCAACACGACAGCTCAGTGACTATCGCTGTGCTGTGCAGATACATGGATTTGGGCCTGTGTCTGTGGGAGTTTGCGCATTCTCCCCGTGCTTGCGTGGGTTTTCTCCGGGTGCTCCGGTTTCCTCCCACATCCCAAAGATGTGCTCTTAGGCTAATTGGCAAAAACAAATTCTTCCTAAATGTTTCTCTCAATTTGGTTTTTAATCCATAGATCTATAAACATAGACAGGGATCATGGGTAGAGGTGGGAACATCAGGGTGGCAGTGCGGGCTCATTGGGCCGAAGGGCCTGTTTCCCGTGCTGTTTTGTTCTTTGTTCAATTCACTGATGTGATTCTAACAAGTATACTAGGTCTAATTCATACAGAACAGATTTGATACTCAAGCCGTGCTGAGTTATTGGATTTTAGCCAGCACAGTATTGTACTGCCTGCTGTCCTGGTCGAGAGCATGGGGGCACATTGTCACTTCTGATTATCATTCAGTGCTGGATTAAGTACATGTTGCTTGAGGACAGGTTTGACCTTCACTGTGATTGGCAACTTGGATTCAGAACTGTGCCCCAGCAAGGGTTGGTGCTGCCAGAAAAAACAACTTGGAAACAAGTCAAAGAAAACAAGGAACTCACAATTATTTGCATTATTTCAAATGTAATGTTTTTCTCTCTAAAAGTGACAGAGGGGTATTTTGACCTGAAATCGTAATGTCAGTTTCACTGAAAGCCTAATGTACTGAACAAGTGTTCTTTTAATAAACTTCAGTTTGACAGCTGCCAATGCAGATTTATTGAAATCAGTGGGAACCAGGGAGGAAACTCCACTTGTTGGAGTGAAGCCTAGCAGAAAGGAATGTTGTGGTTTGTGGAAGCTAATCATTTTAGGCCCAGTACCTCATTGCAGGAGTTCCTCAGAATTGCATCTTAGGCCCAACCATTTCCAGCTGCTTCATTAATGACCTTTCTGCTGACGTAAAGTCAGAAGTAGGGATGTGCACAGTGTTCAGTAACATTAGTAACTCTTCTGAAGCTGAGGCAGTAGGCATGCATGTAACAAGACCTGCACAACATTCAGGCTTAGGTTGATAATTGTGTGAGTAATATTGGCACCACACAAGTGCAAAACAATGACCATCTCCAACAAGAGATAATATAATGACTTATCCTTGAATTTCAATACATTACCATTGTTGAATCTATACCATCAATGTCCTTAGAGTTACCATTGGCTAAAAGCTTAACTGACCAGCCATTTAATGATTGGATACAGGAACATATTAGAGGCTGGAAATTCTGCAGCAAGTAACTCACCCCCAAACATTCCAAATCTGTTCGTCATCTACAAAGCATTAATCAGGAATGTGATGGAATACTCTCCAATATCCTGGATGAGGCAAGTTCCAACAACACTCAAGTAGATCAATATCATTAAGGACAAAACAGACTGCTTGATTGGTACCCATCCACTAACAGCACAGTGACAGCATATGTAAAATCTATGAGTTATACTGCAGCCAAGGCTTCTTCAACAGCATCTTCCAAATCCGTGACCTCTATCACCTAGAAGAACAAGGGCAATAGTTGCAATGGAACACCATCACCTGCAAGTACCCCTCCCAGTCACACAGTATCCTGATTTGGAACAATATAGTTGTTCCTTCATTGTCGCTGGAACTCCAACAGCGCAAGGCAGCTCACTATCATCTTCTTAAGGGAAAATGTAGATGAGCAATAAATGCTGGTCTTGCCAACAACTCTCATATCTCAAAAATAAATCTGAAAAAAAAATATGCCGGGTGTTGGAGAAATGGCAGATCAATTGGGATCAATTGGCCTTCCAATGAAGAAAATGAATCATGGAATTCCTATGCAAAGCTTAATTTTCAATAATTTGTACAAGTAAGTAAAACTGCAAAAACAAAACCTTCAAGCATGTTTGTAAAAGTCAGTACCAATTTCAAAAGCAACATTTGGATTAAATTAATGGCTTTTAAAAATATCTTTATTAAATAACTTTGTGATCAAAAATTGATAAAAATTGACTTCTTATTTTGTTCCTTGACCTTTTCCTTCTGTTTCTCTTCCCTGGTTCTGGAAGGTGATAACTCATGCAGAGATAATTTTCAAAACTTTTGCAAGTTCTCTTACATTACACCCAAACAGTCATTCTGTATTTGTTAGCCTGAAGAACAATTAGGGCTAATGGGTTAAACCTGTTGTTATGGAATGTGCTCGGCCAGGATTCCAGAAAGAAAGAGCTACAGGTATATCAGAGTATCTATTTAAAAACTGGTTTATTTACAACATGTGAAGTATGTCTATAACTATAGGGAAGACACATCTACCCTCAGGGCTGTTATCTGCTCCTGTCATACTTTGCACACTACTACCAGATGTCAATGTCATGTCACCATGTGCCTCATAAATTCAGCATAGTCATTCTGTTAACTTCAAGTACACTATCACCTTTTTAACAACAATATGAAACTGTCCCTTTGATTATTTACGTGATCTTTGTTTTAAAATTATTTGCTCCCCTGATAACTGCTCCATCGGATCAGAGGACTGGGAGTGTATTCTGGGGTGGGTCAATGCTCCTCAGAGTATTTACAGTGTTTTCAGAGTCTTCTGACTACATCACATGGTAGTTGAAACCTTGTGATCTGATGGGTGAGTGCAAAGACTACATATCAGCAAAAGCTGAAGCATCTTCCTTCAAAATTAATGTGATTTTAAAGGCATATGTGGAAGAGAAGGTTGCATTATGGTCAACATAGAATTGAGTAGAGAAACAGCAGGGTTGCCTCCCTATGTGGACCATAGTAATTCTCTAGTTCTATTTGGGAGATCATGGTTAGAGAAGATAAGGCTTGACAAATTGGTCATGTCAAAACAGACCACTGCACCTTTTGGATAAATACAAGAATGTATTCAAAGAGACCCTTGGCTAATGAAGGGAGTTCAAGGGAAACTCAAGATAAAGCTTAATAGTCAACCAAAAAGTCTCAAAGCAAAAGCAGTGCCATATGCAATTCATCCCAAGGTGGAAGAAGAATTAATACTTGATGTTAACCCTGGTGTGTTAGACCCGATAAGTAACTGGGTTACCTCCATTGTATCAATTATGAAGCTAGATGGTTCAATTCATATTTATGGTAATTTAAAAACAGCCATAAATTCAGTTTAACATACTGATCAATATCCAATTCATTTAATTCAAGATTTGTTTGCTAGATTATCAGGTAGGCAGCAAAACTGTTCTTTCACAAGCATATTTGCAGATAAATGTAGCTGCTGAATCTCAACTATTCTTACATAAAAGTTTTTATCAATATAAAAGATGGTCTTTTGGAATAACATCTGCACCAGGCCTTTCCAAAGATTGGTTGTTCAGACTTTAAGTGATCTCTTTGGTATACAATGTTATTTGGATGATAGTTACAGAGTCCAGTGAATATGAGCACTTGATTAATTTAGAATTAACATTGTAATGTCTTCAATCATATGATCTGCTTATCACAAAAGAAAAGTGTGACTTTTCCCAGACATCAATCCAGTATTTGGATCACATTATTGATAGTAAAGGCCTACATTAAGCACCCAAAAATATGGATGCTATTTTAGATGCATCATGCCCAACGAATGTGATGCAATTGAAGTCATTTCTAGGATTAGTATATTATTATGGTAATTTGTTCTTAACTTAGCTATATTATTGAAACCATTGCATAGTTTAGTTTATGTGAAATAGTCAGGGAACTGGACAACATAATGAGAAAATGCATATAAGGATGTCAATGATACTTTGCAGAATCCTGAAGTATTGGTTCAGATTAATCCAAAGCTACTATTAATGCTTGCTTGCATGCTTCATCTATGGACTAAGGGCAGTTGTTTCACATATTATGCCGTGAAGAGTGGAACAATCAATAGCTTTTGCATAATGTGCTCTGACAAGTGCTGAACTTAACTATGCTCAGCTAGAAAAAGAGGCATTGAGTATAATTTTTGACATACAAAGGTTTTATCCTTATTTATATCATTTCATTTCATGTCATTGACTTATCATCAACCCTTAATTATTATTTTTAGGCTGTATAAAGACATACCTTCATTAGCTGCTAGTCGATTAAAAAGAGGGTTGCTGATCTTATCTGCACACTCCTGCAAAATAAAGTATTGCCATTCAGAGTGTCATGCCAATGCTGATGCTGACTTTTACTTATTGAGCAAATGTCACCAACTAACTTTGTTAATATTCTTTATTTTTCACTAGTAGACCATTTGCTTGTTACAGCTTCTCAAATTCAGAGACATACCAGAAATGATCCTGTGATGGGAAAGTTGAAGGATAATGGCAGTGGAAGGAATGGTAGCTGGAATGCATTGTTTACATCCTAATTTGAAACCATATTTCTCCTTCAGCAATAGGGCTGGGTTGGTGCAGACTTGATGGGCCATATGGTCTCCTTCTGCACTGTAGGGATTCTATAATTCTATGATTCATATGCATCAAGAAAGCTTGAGTTAATCATCCAAAATGGATGTGTCCGTTGTGAGTAAACTGAGTAAACATTCCTCCGAGTTTATGTGGATGAATTCTTAAACAACTATATGAAGGATATCCTTGAATAGTTTTGATGAAGGAGTTAGCACATAGTTTTGGTGGTCTGGTCTGGATGTTCAGATTGAAGAAAAAGTGGGATCGAGTCAATCCTGCGCACAAATAAAAAATACAGTAGCCTAAAATGCCATGGAAACAATGCTGGTTTGTTGTTATAATACTGTGCCTTTAAGAAATGTATTTTTAATCATGTTTCTTGTGAGGGGTATGTTTAAAAGTCATCTCTTTTTCATCAGATGCCAATTTGGGCAGCAGGCAGCTCAAATGTTGAAACTGCCGGACAATATCAAATTTTAGCTCGGGATGCGTTTGTTTAAAAAGAATTAATGCATTTGTCTTTACCTAGGTTTTCCTTGGGTTCAGAAAGTTTTGATTAGGTTGACTGACAGAGACAGGGTCATGTGCTATTGGGAAGAGAAAATGTAAAGAAATACATTCAGGGTGATTCTTCCATCCTGCTGCACTAATTATTTTAGCACAGTGGCCGGGAGAATCACATGGGGAGAATTTGCAGGGTTCCCGTGAGCGTTTGTACCCTACTAGTGCCTTCCAGTGCTGGATTTTCAGCACAGTCTGCTCCAGAAATTGGTGCAGAGGTGGAGCTAGCATTTAAATGATAATTTAAATATCATTTAAATGAGATTAGCAGCCCCGGAAATGAATCATCCAGACCCTCTAGCCTCTCCCATCTCACCAGAGCATTTCAATCCAGCAAGGTTTAGCTCAGCTCTCCATTTTTAGGCAGCTTGACCCCTGCTGGACCCCCGCCTTGGGGTGGGGGGGGGTGTGTGTGTGTGTGGAAGGGGGGGTGGGTCAGGCAGTGGCTGGGTGGTTCCCCCTAGGTATTGATTGGCACACTGACAGTGCCAGCCTGTGCTCCCCAGCACTGCACAATGAGCAAAGAGCCAATGCCAGGGGGCACTTTGGCACTACCCATCAGGCCATGGGGCATTGCCAAGGGGAGGTTGGGCTTGATGGGGCAGGGCCTAGGAGACAATTAGTGGGATTTGTGTCCCATTGCCACTCTGCAATGAGATTGACTGGGGCAGGAAGGAGGCCAGCAATTGGAGCAATCTGGGGGGAGCAGAGGGATCTGCCAGCGATTCAGCCTGTGGCGGTGTCTACACTGTAGGAGGGGGGATGAGGATTGGCACTGCGGTGGGGAAGGGGCTGTTGGGGATTGAGACAGTCTGGGATGGGAGTGTCTATACTACAGAAGGGGGGTTGGGGGATTGGCACTGTAGCGGGGGGCTGGAGATTGGGGCAGTCCGGGATGGGGGTGTGGTCGAGGTTGGCACAAACATGGTCGAGAGGGCCACGAATGGGCTGTGAGGGGGGCAGTACTGTGGGACTCCTGGGTTGGCCAGCGAAAGAGCTGGTCAGCAAATGGGAGGTTGACAGTTCGGGGCATGAGCAGAGGCCTGCAGGTTTCTGCCTCCTGGGCAGGAATAGGTCCCACCCAGTGGTTTTTAAGGATATTCATGTTGGTGGTTCTGAATATGGGAGCTTCTAATCTGAACTCCCAGTGAAAAACTAAATGTGAATTACTCCAGATTTCGCATGAATTCAACACTTAGAATTTTTTGGAGACAATTCCACCAACAGTTTATTTTATTTTAAAACAATTCAGTTTCTATCTGGCTCTGAAAGAAGCAAACCGAGTCTCTATCTCTCTGTCTCTCAAAAACTGTTCTGAGAACTCTAGGATTGGAAATCTGATTACAAGTATGTAAGCCTGTGTTTGCTAACTGATTTTGAAGAGGGGTTTTAAGCCTTTAAGAGGAATGTTTCTTGAATTGGAACTCACAGGGGTAGATTACAGTTAAAAATTGTATCTTGTCATGTTTAAGCATTGTTCAAATGTTGAATGTTAAGCTAATTCATTTTTTGTAATTAAATTGTTAAATAATGTTTGTTTTGATAACCTTTCCAGTTTGTCAGTAAAATCATGCCTGGAATGAAACATCAAATCCTCACATTAATGTTAAAAATAACAAATAGTTGGGAATCTAGTTCAACTTCATAGCATGCCTTCCAATTTATGATCTGTACCCTAATATTCTGGAGGGTTAAATATTCTTTGTCATAATTGATACACACTCAAATTGGCTAAAAGTTGTCATGAAATCCACTACAAGTGAACAAACCATTGAAAAACTTGACAGAATTTATTGAAGATTTGGTCAAGCAGAACTGACTGTTAATGATAATGGTTCACATGGGGAGAATATGCAACCTCCACACAGTTACCCAAGGCTAAAATTGAACCTGGGTCCCTGACACTGTGAGATAGCAGGGCTAACCACCCATGTTCCTTGAGCTTACACTGAGCTTCACTGGAACAGTGTAGTAGACCCTAGACAGAAAGGTCAGCATAGGAACAAGGTGGAGAATTATAATAATGACTGGAAGCTTGGGATATATTTGTGAACTAAAATGACAGTTCTGCAAAACTGGTCTCCCTGGTATACAGAAGATTACATCATGAACAATGAATACAGTACACTAATTTGAAAGAAGTAAATCGTTATTTCACTTGGAAGGAGTGTTTGGAGTCTTGGGTGGTGACAAGGAAAGATAAAAAGGAGATATGTTGCTGTGGGGAAGGGACGAACTGTTGAGGTCACTGAGCAACAGACTAGGGTATCACAGTGGAGAATCATAAGCCAGGCATAGAGCTAGTATCCCCTGTCACAGCAATCACTCTCCAGTTCTTTGTGTGGACCAAAGATGGCAGGCAAGCCTGGTTGCTACAAAATGAATGCAGCATGGCCGATGCCATGGGTAGTGGACATTTGATAGGATCTTTGGACCTATACCCTAAGACTAATAGCATCTTAAAGGACTACCAAATTGTATGGTTATGGCACATTAACATGTGGACTCTGCAGGGCCATACATATGCAGTCAATTGCACCCTAAATCATTGAGCATTCTGCCAGCCTAGCCAAGTTATGTGCCCACTCCACCTGTTTCTCTTTAATAAGGCTAAAGATCATGTGTGCAGGGCATCTGATGGAATGATGGACATGAACTATGTGAAATGTTGATACAGCTGCCCGTGCTGCCTGGGTGAATTCTCTGGCTTAGAAATTTAGTGTTAAAGTCATCTTAACAATCACAGGCAGTGTTATGTTTTTCCTGTTTTGTGGTGGCATCATGTGGCACAGTTCAGTCATAAGCACCATGGTCAAACAGAGGTCCTTAGACACTGATCCTGAATGTGGTGGACATGGATGTGTTTTCTGAAGAGCTTTGGAAGGAAGGTCTCCTCCCCCTCCCTTTTTGTAGTTTCCCCTATTTGTTGCATCTGCTTATTTCCAAATTAAACTGCAGCCCAAAAGAAATTGCAGCTGTAATTCCCATACCAAAGTAGATTTGCTCCTGACAGGCCATCCACTTCATCTGACCTTTGTCAAGATCCAACACCACTTATCATATTTCCAAAATGTTTGCAAACTCCTCCATTAACACTTATATCAGTATTTCCAATATCTTTGAATCAACAAAGGAAAATTATAAGGCCCTATCTGAATCTTGTCTGATAATCTCTAAGTAGCATAGGTGGGAGACATCCTTATGAGCTAAATGCATGGGAGTGATTAAGGATGGATGTTATCTAGACATATGTGCTCAAAAATGGCAGATTGCGTGACAACTCAGCATGAGAGGTTGTTTGAAACATGATCTGTCCAATCTGAATGCTTCTGTTGTACACATGGCATGCCTAACCCAGCACTTTTACAGCTGGAGAGTTGCACAGCCACTGTGATGAGGTTTCATCATCGTACTGTGTACAAAAGTAAATAGATAATTTGGAAATAGTACAATTGGAGCAGTGTAACCTGCAAGAGTAGATCACTACAAGCTGTAAGAAAATTTGCAACAATATGCTATCAATTTGCCTGACATATCTTCAATTCAATAATGGGAATATATTGGAAGTTTTTTTTAATGGTCTTTGCTATGAGATGAACGTAAGTAACACTGCAGCAAATTTTACATTCTATTTAGATCTCTAAGCAAGAAACAGATAACCTGATCATAGGTTTATTTGAATTCCTTTTGTTTCATTTTGTTTTGAAACATGAATGTGTTTTGTTATAGAAACAGCAAATAACATCTTGTTCAGCAGTCCTAGGCTTTTCATCGGGGAGCAGATTTTGATCGTAAAGCCATTATTTTCTTCTGATTATGTGGACAAGTTGCTGTTTTCAATTTCACTGTGATTAAAACAAAACAAGTGCTTCAATTAATTAAATCATTTTCCCTTTAACAGTAAATTTGCAATTATGTAGCATTGTATAAATTATTTTGGTTACTATTATGTAGGCAAAGGCAGGAGAAAGTATCAGAAGTAAGATGAAAAATCCACAGTTCTGCTTTTCATAGTATTGATTGGGGTTTTTTAAATTAATTTTGGGATTTTGTTTATTCATTTGTGGAACATAAGCATTGTTAGCTGGCCAGCATTTATTGTCCATCTATATATGAGCTTTGGTATCAAGCGAATGTCTTGTTCTTCAAATGCTATGGGAATTTTATATTTACTAACAAAGCCATATGACTCCCATCCCAATGACTTCAATATGATTAATACATTTGATAGAATTTGCCTGTAACATAAAATTTAGGGGAGATCTTTTGTTCCCATGTTTGGAGGGCTGGATTAGGAAATCCTGAGGGAGTCCCAAAACATGGTCTACTTCAGTAGGGTTTTCTGTATCGATTTTCACTGTTCCCTGCCAATGATATAACGAAAATTTTTAAAATTCATTTGCAGGACTTGGGTGTCATTGGCCAGCCACCATTTATTGTCCATCTGTAGTTGTCTCAGGGCAGTTGAGAATCAGCCACATTGCTGCGGGTTTGAAGTTACCTGTGGGCCAGACGGGGTAGACATGATAGATTTCTTCCCTAAAGGTCATTAGTGAACCAGGTGGGCTTTTCCAACAATTGACAAATGTTTCATAGTCATTAATTCCAGATCAACCTGATATCATCCCAATTTGAATTAATTTAAATGTCATTATCAGAACTTTATGCCAGATAGATGCCTGCTTTGTCAGAATCTCCATTCATGTCACTGACAGACCTCTCACAATGGGTCTGCTCCAATGTGCACCTGGCACTGGTTGAGCATTGTAGGGCCAGAGAGGTAGTATTGGAGGGGTATTTCATGTCAGGCTGGTGTTGCATGGATGGTGGTCGATGGGTTCCGTGTTGCTTTTCTTGCCCACCATGCCACTTTGTTTAAAAAAACAAGAAATATTGCCCTTAGCTTGTCTATGGAAAAACAAAAAGAACAATCCAGGATAAAAATAATTAACAAGGAGGAACTAACTTCTATAGGATAAGAATTGATCTGACTCAGATAAATTGGAATCTAAGATTGGAAGACAAAACTATAGCTGAACAATGGACTGCCTTTAAAGGAGAGATTGGTCAGGCCCAGTCAAGTATAATTCCATGAAGGGAAAATGTCAGAAAAACAAATCCTGAGCTCCTTGAATGTCAAAAGTGATAGAGGTTAAGATGAAGAAAAATTGCCCTAATGCCAAGTTGTCAAGAGGATAATATAACCAAGAACAAGGCTTAATACAGAATTTGGATGGTAATTGAAAAAAAATAAATAAGAGTAGCAACAAAGAGAGACAATGAGAAGAAATTGGTAGCCAGCATAGAAGGAGCTCCAAACGTATTCTATTCAGAAACACTAAGAGGGGAAGTAGGGCCTAATAGGGACCAAAAAGGTGATTCATGCATGAGGGCGTGAGTATGGCTGAGGTATTAAATGAATACACTGAAACTGTTTTAATCAAGGAACACAGATCATGGTGAAAGAAAAACTCATTTAGACATTTTAATGTTCTGAAATTGATAAGGAAGTGGTATTGGATAGGCTGCCTGTTCTTAAAGTTGATAAGGCATCAAAACCCAATAAGACGTGTCCAATTATACTGCAGCGAGAGTCAAAACTGTGGAGGCATTGGCCACAATTTTCCAGTCTTCCTTATACTCATGGGTGATGAAATAGTGTTGGAGGATTGAGAATGTTACATGCTTGTTCAAAAATGAAAAATAAACAGACCAGTCAGTTGGGGAGAAGGCTGGCAGTGGCAATGACAGGTTGAATGGCCTTCTGTGTTTACCATTTTGTGATTCTGAATTATTTTCCTACCATTTAAATAAATATATGTGAGCTAAATTATTGAAATCACTGTTAAATTTATGGATTCCATTAATTTACCTTTTCGGTCTGATTTGACCACCTGCAGCTGGCCTTCACTTAATTCCAGCCTGGTTTAAATAAAAAACAAAAACAGTTTATTAAAAGTCCGCTCATATTAGCTAAGAAATGTTTCAGAGCATTTGCAGATTTTGCAATGTTTTTCAATGTATGTTTTCATACCTTTCTGCTGGCAGGCCAATTACTCTTTGCATTTTGAATTCCTCTGTAAATTCCTTACTGATTTTGCCATCATTGCATATGTTAGCTATTAAAAGTTCATACAATTCTGGCTGATTCCTGCACTCCATCATCAGGCGACGATGGCCAGCTGGATTAAAACTTAAGTATCCCAAGGCTGTAGCACATGATTCACGAACCTGAAAGAACCAATTATTTTGCTGTTCTTCATACTAATGTTCAATGAAATGAGGGACAATGGTGTAGAACGAAATGCTTTTTAAAACCTTTGATGCACTGACTGTATTAAGTATTCCATTATTGCAGTCATACTACACAAGCTAGTTTAGTGCATACTACTCAAACATTATAGTGACTGCTTCAGTTCCATGGTCAGAACAGTGACTTTTTCATCTATTTTTCTAGCTACCTATTCTTACAAAGTCTCTTGAGAGAATGAAATCTAGTCATTGGTTTTACATTACCAACAAGAACAGGATCCAACTGAACAGAGGTGTTTGACTTTATGATATGGTGAAAGAGCTTCTTATCAGAGTGGAATTGAAATCAGTTTCAATAGTAAAAGTAGAGGATTAAATTACATGCAGATCACAGCATTAGTGATTTTGTATATAATCTAAAGATAATGGACTCAAAAGGGAAAACAATTTAAAACCACTCCAAACTTCTGTCATCATGAAAATAAATGCATTCAATTAAGTGGGCAATTTTAGTGGAGTGTGTGATATCTAAAAACAATTAATTGATTGGTACCATCACTTTTGGCCTTGTTCTTTACAATGGAAGAATCAGGGGAATGAAGAGATAAGAATCATTTTCTATGGTGGCTGAAAATATAAACTGTAATTGTTCTTTGGTACAGGAGTTGTTTTGAATACAATTTGTGATTCTCAGTTTGTTCACCCTCTGTTTGTGACTCTAAAGCACTAATAAAGCAATAAACAAAAATATTTGTTCCATTCAACAGAACAATCAGTAACAATAAGAACAGAGAATGCTAGAAATACTCAGCAGCTAGGTAGCATTTGTGGAGGGAGAAATAGAGTTTCAGGCCAAGGACATTTAATCAGAACTTCACAACCATTCCTGCCAACTCCACATAATGTATCATAAAACACATCTTCCCCAACCCCTTTCAGCAAACTGAAGGGACCATTTCCTTTGTGACACTGTAGTCCACTTCTTAATCACTCTGAACACTCCTTTTCCCTCAACACTTATCCATATAAGTGCAGAAAACAGGTAACACCTGCCTTTTAAACTCCTCTGTCATTGTCCAAAGTTTAAAGCAATTCTTCAAGATGAATTAATGACTTGCATGTATCTCTTTCAATTTAGTATATTGTATTCATTGTCCACCATACAGTCAACTTTACACTGAGGAGACCAAATATAGATTGGGTAACTGTTTTGCAGAACACCTTTGTTCAGTCCTCAAATGTGACTTCTAAGAATTTGATGGCCATTTTAATACTCTCACCCTGCCCTTAGCTTACTGCAATGCTCCAGAAGGATTCAATGTAACCTAGAGGAATAGCATCCTATCTTTCGCTGAGATACTTTACAGTCTTTTAAATTCAGGATTGAGTTCAACAAATTTCAGATTGCAAACTCTGCATCCGTTTTGTTTTATCTTTCTTTTCTAATGGCCTAATCTTGGTGTTGCTTGGATTTTAGCCTGGTGACCAGGTATATGCTGTTCCACAATGGGTATCAGAAAACAATGGTGAACCTTGTTTCTGGCAAGTTGTAGGGGGAGGGTACCTGCTTCTCAATGGGCATCTTGTGCCCATCAGAAGATCCCCTCCAAGTGTAAAACCCACATCCATGTTCCTTCCATTTATGCCCCCACCTAGTCACCTTTTCATCAGGTCCTGCCAATCTGGCCCTAGCAAGACACCAGTCTTACCTTACATCCCAGCTCCAATCCTGAACAGCTCCCTCTTGGCCTTTGTTTCTATCCTAACACTGGCCATTGCTTGTGGGGCACTGCTGTGACATCAGATCAGTCCATCCTCTAATGGATTGGGAGCTCATAGAAGTAAGACTTCCACTTGGGGAAGATGGGTGCCCGCCTCATCATCTTTTAATAGTTTGAGATGAGCCAGCCAAGTGCATGCAGGAGAGCTCCTTCCCAAATTTTATGCATGGGGCCTTGTGTAAAATTCAGTTTCTTTTCCCACTACCACTCTCTTTGTCTCAGCAACATTTTGACCTTGTTAATTTATTGCTGTTAAGACCATTTTCTATAGGAATCCAGTTTAATTGATATAAATTAATGAGGAAAAAAATAGAATATAATGGAACCTAACATGGGATGTTACATAGTAATCATCTACACTAGAAGTTCAAAATATTCTTGGCATATGGGTTCAAACATCACAGAAAAGTTTTAAACTGCTACACAATGTGAGTGTGCAACTCCACAAAGTGTCACAATATCTTTTGTAATGTGCAAAGACATATTCACAGAGATTTTACTTTTATTTGTGATTCTTTTACCTGTTCCCCCTCAGCATATAAATGTGGACAAAGGTTTTCCATGGCTTCCATTGTAATAATGGCATCAGAAATACCTGCTCTGGTCTGGGTAAGAGAGGACAGATGCTGTCCTGGAGGGATAACAATGGTAAGAGACAGCATTAATCTACAATATAATTTTATTCAGTTAACTTAACAGATACTCTGTATGAACTAAAATTTCAGAATATTAAATAACACAAACTTTTAAAGAACTATGTATATAAATTTATGAGATGATCAAGAATGAGCTACACATGAATTGAAAATCAATTTAGGATTTGTTCATGAACAGTTGGCACTCAAAACAAGGAAACCATCAGCAATGAATTCAGCTGTAACACTTATCAAGATCAAAGAACCCTCCACCAATTACTCTTTAGCCTCATACATGAATACCAATTATTTGATTGGTGCCAAGGATCTGTTCCTCAAAAGGAAATTCATATCTTCAGAACAGTGGGGGAGTGTGCTGAAGAAGATAAATATTTTAATTAACTCTGAGGAAATAGTTAACATTTTTGTTCATTTGAGTCCAGTCTTCTGATGCTGTCAATAAACACTCATTCATCAGTAATCCCATCAGTTCTGATAGAAGAGAAAATGACAGAGATGGACTTACTCATGTCTGCACATATACACTTATAGTGACATCAATCTTTAGGGTTTTGCCTGCTTATTTTGAGGAGGCAGGTCAAAGAAATTTATATTCTATGGAAATATTAAAAAGATAGAATAAAGATTCATGTAAATAGAAGAGATTATTTTGTTTATAAAATGTGTACAAATAACATTGAAATGAAATATTAAGAAAAAATGGTATCACTTAAAATGTGTGCCTTGATTTATTTTAATTATTTAGGATTGACATTGCATTCAAATTTTTTAGCATCACAGTGCATAAACTGAAATCTTACAAAATAAACTTGGCTCAGGTAAGAGGGATGGTCGTGGGTTTGCTGGAAGTCTGACTGCTAAGATATCATAGAACATAGAACATTACAGCACAGAACAGGCCCTTCGGCCTTCGATGTTGTGCCGACCAAAATAAAAAGCAATGCCCCTCCAAACTAAACCATTCCCTTCTCTTCCATATACTTATCAATTAACCTCTTAAACGCCACCAATCTTGGCGCATCTACAACAGCTGCAGGCAGGGCATTCCACTCCCTAATCACTCTTGAGTAAAGAACCTACCTCTGATATCCGTCCTATAACTCATACCCCTTAATTTAAAGCTGTGTCCCCTCGTGCTAGCTTTCTCCATCTAGGAAAAAGGCTATCACTGTCCACCCTATCTAAACCTCTAATCATCTTATATGTTTCGATCAGGTCCCCTCTTAGCCTCCTCCTTCTAACGAAAACAACCTCAAATCCCTCAGCCTCTCCTCATAAGACCTGCCCTCCATACCAGGCAACATCCTGGTAAACCTCCTCTGTACCCTCTCCAATGACTCCACATCTTTCTTATAATGTGGGGACCAGAACTGCACACAATACTCCAAGTGCGGCCGCACTAGAGTTTTGAACAGTTGCAACATGATGCTGCGGCTCCTAAATTCAATCCCCCTACCAATAAAAGCTAAGACTCCATATGCCTTCTTAACAACTTTATCCACTTGACTGCCTACTTTCAGGGATCTATTGACACATACACCAAGATCCTTCTGTTCCTCAACACCATTAAGAGCCCTACCATTAGCCCTATACTCTACACATTTATTGTTCCTGCCAAAGTGCATTACCTCACACTTTTCCACATTAAACTCCATTTGCCACCTCTCGGCCCAGCTCTGCAACTTGTCCAAGTCTCTCTGCAAACTATAACACCCCTCTTCACTATATACCACTCCACCGACTTTAGTGTCATCTGCAAATTTACTAATCCATCCTTCAATACCCTCATCCAGATCATTTATAAAAATTACAAACAGCAGGGGGCCCAAAACAGACCCCTGAGGTACACCACTTGTCACCGAACTCCAAGATGAATATCTCCCATCAACCACCACCCTCTGTCTTCTATCTGCTAGCCAATTCCTAACCCAATTAGCTAAAATCACCCTCTATCCCATACATCTGCATTTTCTGCAGAAGTCTTCCATGGGCCACCTTATCAAACGCCTTACTAAAGTCCATATATACCACATCAACCGCCTTACCCCCATCCACTTCTTTGGTCACTTTTTCAAAAAACTCAATGAGGTTAGTAAGGCATGACCTACCCTTCAGAAAACCATGCTGACTATCCCCAATCAATTCATTTCTCTCTAAATAACTATAAATACTATCCCTAATAATTCTCTCCAATACCTTGCCCACCACAGAAGTAAGACTCACTGGCCTATAATTCCCAGGAAGGTCTCTCTTCCCCTTCTTAAACAATGGGACCACATTCGCCATCCTCCAGTCCTCCGGAACCAAACCCGTAACCAACGAGGACCTGAAGATCAGAGCCAGAGGCTCTGCAATCTCCTCTCTTGCCTCCCAGAGAATCCTAGGGTAAATCCCGTCCGGCCCAGGGGACTTATCCAACTTCAAACCCATATTTAGTGTTTTATTTCACATTAGCCAGCTTTCGCTCTTCCTTTCTTATCCTGGAGCTAGTGAGTTATCAGCAAATGAATGTCCTTTATATACAAGCTGATAACAGCTGGATCTTCCCATCATAACATAGAGCCAAAGTATGAGGCACCATTTAAAAATGACAGGTGGGACCTGAAAACAGCATTCCCGGTCCCATTTCGGTTACATCAGCAATGGAATAAGTGTGTGGATTGGGACCCCAAATCATGATATCCTGTCATTGCAGCACATTGTGAAAAGAAGCATTCAAGGTCATTGGCAATTTTTATGGAATGAGGCCAGTTTAGCAAGCCAATATGATTCACAGCAGCACAGAAGTCTTATTAATCATAGCTACAGGCCATATGAATGGAAAGCACAAAAGATGTTGTTAAATTTATATGTCATAATTAAATGTTGTATCAAAAGTGATGTAAGCTTTTAACACAGGGAGTGATGGCTAAAGCTTGTTTTGAAAGACCAGGTTGTCAAATAAAAATGGAAAAATCTTCACATGCATTAGAATACACTATCTGCTGGATATAGAGTTATCCTGTATTATGCAATAATGAAATCCAAATATGTTGGAGTGAAATGTGTTGGTGGCTTTGATATTTTTACCCAGTTCATCTTAGCCATCTGTTTTGCTGTTTCAATGCTTTGACAGATTGAGCTTCTGACTATGTTCTAAGGCTTTATGGATTGACTTCATCAGGGGTTGTTGATACAACTGTTCACTTGAATCTCATTTTGACAGCTTAGCTGATTTCCAAGTCCACTAATGGATGTAGCTCACAAGGATTGTTTAAATAGTTGTGCAGTAGAATCTTATTATGAAATCAGTTCACAGGGGCTGTTGATACATATCGCGAGGGAAAATGAGCTTGTTTATTTTTACAGATTTATGCAAACTTCTTGATATAGTTCCTGAGCAGATATTCAAAAAAATCTTTGTTTACCTTGACAAGTGTGTGTGTTTTTCGCAAAGACTTCCCAATGTTATTATAGGGCTTGTAGATTTTATCTTAAGTGGATACTGGCTTGTGAGCATTATGAACCAGAATGGTAATGGGCTGAGGATTGGAAGCTCACACTTATCTCCAGAACAGGGCTGATGGCTCACTGAACAGAGGCAGGCTTTTTAACTTCTCCATTGAACCATCTCTGGCAGAAAGCGTGATTCCACTCCAACCCCAAATCACCACCATGAAGGTAGCATTGGTTAGGAGGCTGCATTGTGATGTTGGGGAATCTCCAAACTCTCAATTCCTTCTTTTGTGCCAGCCTTGAGTGTCTGATCACTTTATCTTTAGAGAGATGCAAGGAATCTGGATCAAGATTGGACTGTGGCATTATTTTGGTACGGGGACCATAATTCATACTTGTCCATATTCTAGTGAAAATAGATAAAACATCATTTGTGCCTATATCTTCATTTAAACAATTAGAGTGGATAGTGCAGCAGATCCTGCATTGGTGGCTAGCTTTAAGAATAACAGAGAGCTGGATGTATGTGGGGCTAACGTATATTGTAGCTATCCTTCAGCTCTTAAAGGCACTGTGACCCTCTTAAAGGGAACCTGCACTGGTTAATTAAAGTCTGGAAATAACTGATATTGAAGGTGAAGAAAAATGGAAGTGCAGGCAAGGGAGAAGGCTCCAAGATTCTCAGATGCTAGAGGCTACTATTAAAGATGGAGTCAGGGAGGAAATGGCTGAGATTTTCTCTGATGTGAAGATGTCGGCGTTGGACTGGGGTAAACATAGTAAGAAGTCTGACAACACCAGGTTTAAATCCAACCAATTTATTTGATAGTAAACTCACAAACTTTCGAGCCTCTAGTCTTCGTCAGGTGAATGAAGTGTTCTGGTCTCAAACAGCACATATAACAGCACAGACTGTTTACAGATTACTGATTAGAATGCGAATCTTTACACTTAACCTGCTATTCAAGTCTTAAAGTAGCTAACAATGTGAGTAGACAGAGCACTCAGCACAGGTTAAAGAGATGTGTATTGTCTCCATACCGCACAGTAAGTGAGGTTTTTTGCTAACCCAGGCAAGTCATGGGGGTTACAGATAGTGTGACATGAACCCAAGATCCCTGTTAAGACCATCCTCATGTGTGCAGAACTTAGCCAAGTGCTTCAATGATCCAGGCTTCATATTTAAAGGCTGCCTTTACATACAGCAAGCATGCCAGGAAACATTCTTCACCAAAGTACAGCTCCAGCAACCTCTGTTGCTGATTGGTTGTTGATCCAACAGAAGGAATTCTTCAGTTACAGGCAATAAAATAAAACTTATTCCAACTTATAAACCAAAGACTTCATTACTCCATCACTTGAAGCATCACCCTGAGCCATTCAAAGCTCCAACAAACCCTAGCAGCTTCTTATTTGTACTGAGTCAGCTGATTACCAAATCATTTTGTCATTGGCTACAGTTTACTGGGTCAGCTGAGCTTTACAGAATGTTACTATTGGTCACACCATAACAGATCCACTGTTATCATTGGTATGAGACCTGCTACACTTGGGTCTGTGAGGTTTGATGGTGATGATGAGCTATTTTCTCACACCCCTTCTCAACTCTATCATCACTCTCTCCCTGAACTTTTGCATAGAGAAAGCTATAGATGTTGTAACTATGCCCTTCTTATTACCTCTCAATCAACCTCCCTCAACCCAATTCTCGCCTTATGTTTTTATACTTTCAGGTACCCAAGAGTTCCTACCTGGCCAGCTACAGCACTGATGTGGAGATGCTGGTGTTGGACTGGGGTAAACACAGCAAGAAGTCTCACAACACCAGGTTAAAGTCCAACAGGTTTATTTGGTAGCAAACTTCATTCCGAAAGCTAGGGGCGTTTGCTACCAAATAAACCAACTGGACTTTAACCTGGTGTTGTGAGACTTCTTGCTGCAGCTGCAGCACACCTGGAGGCAGAGACAGACACTGTTAGGCTGCAGATCAGCCACAATTTAATTGACTGACAGAATAAGTTCAATGAGTAAAGTGTTCCTATTTTCAGCTTCCAGTACAGTTCAGGTGAAGATGACCTAGTATTTAGGTAATGTAGTAAACTCAGATGGGGCATATGAAATCCATGATTATTACCATGCAGGCTCAATACGATGATATCGTGACTGCAGATTAAAAGCAATCCAGAAGTATATCCTCTTACATAGTTGAGCTGCTCCCTAATGGAGTAACATTGGCATAATGGTACACAAACCTGCACTCTGAAGCCAGACCGCAAGATCCAAACTACTCAAAGGCACCTCCAAGCCTATCTTCAGTCTCCTCATTGAAAGTCAGCAAAATGGCACCCATGAGCCAGAAACTAAGACAATGCACAGGGTGAATATTTAATTTTTGT
This sequence comes from Sphyrna mokarran, assembly GCA_024679065.1. Lineage (NCBI taxonomy): Eukaryota > Metazoa > Chordata > Chondrichthyes > Carcharhiniformes > Carcharhinidae > Sphyrna > Sphyrna mokarran. Next base: position 31,777,127 of record JAGIQG010000011.1, read on the forward strand.
TTGTTTAATTGGATGCATTATTGGATTATGATGTGATGGGAAGGTTTTTGTTGGTGACTTCTATTGTTGGATGATGATCAAGAGGATGCTGTGATAGAATATTTCAGATTCATGTAATGGTGATTACAACATTAATGTTAGTAACTGAAATTGGAGCTAGAAAGTCCACTCTCTCATAGTGGTCAGGGGCTTGGGGGGGCAGGGGGGAGGGTGAACTGCCCTATCTGGAATAGCTGATCTCCCTGGCCTTCCAGACTGCAATGGACAACATGCTGAGAATTGTTGCTGATGTTTTCCATTCCTGCTAGGAAGGACATGAAGATGTAAAACCATAAGTACTTTTGAATTTTGAGGCCACTAGCAGGACCATCCTTGTTCTGCTCTGAGGGCAGGTTGTAGGATTTGGCATAGTTCAGTGACCATATCCTTATTGAATCTGAGTTGCATCAGGCACTGCTCCTAGTTGAAAATACAAAGAAAAACCATTATTGGATACAGTCTTCTGTATAGAGGTTCCTCCTCCTCCTTGGGAATGGGTGGCCACCAGGCAGAGCAAGAAAATTAAACAGACAATGCAGGAATCTTCCCCTGAAAAACCAATGTACCACTTTGGATATTGTTGAGGGAAATGGTCTCTCAGGTGAAAGCAGCAACAACCAAATTTATTGTATTATGGTTAGCTCTGCTGCACAGGGGAGGAGTAAAAAGTGTGGGAATGAAATAGTTAAAGGGGAATCAATGTAAGGGGAAGAGATAGGTGTTTTCTGTGGTTGCAAAAGAGGCTCCAGGGTGAAATGTTGCATTCCTGGTGCTAGGGTCAAGGATACCTCACAATGGTTACAGGATATTCTTAGGAGGACGATGAACAGCCAGTGATCGTGGTACTCATTGATACAAAGGATATAAATAAAAAAGAAGATGAGGTCATAAAAGCAGAATATGGAGTTAAGAAGTAAGCTGAAAATTAGGATCTCAAAGGTAATGATTGTAGGATTACTACTAGTGCCATGTGCAGGTCAGAGTAGAAAAAGTAGGATATCTTGGATAAACACATTGCTGAAGAGATGGTGTGGGGGTGTGAGGATTTCCAATTCCTGGGATAATAGCATTGGTTCTGGTGGAGGTAGGATTAGTACAAACTGGATGGGTTGCACCTAGATAGGACCAGGATTGATGTCCTGCATGAAGTATTAGTGGTTGGGAGGATTTCAACTAAAATGGCAGAGGATAGTCATCTTCCAAGATGCTATAGACTCTGGAACAATTCCTACAGATTGGAGGCCAGCTAATGAAATCTCACTGTTTAAAAAGGGAGAAGGAAATTATAGGCTAGTCAGACTTACAGCAATGTGAGAAAATATTCTAGAGTCCCTTATCAAAAATTTTATAGCAGAGCACTTGGATATCAGTGATACAATCTGATAGAATCAGCATGAATTTACAAAATAGAAATCATACTTGATAAATCAAGGATGTAACTATTAGAGTTGGTGGTGTGGTTTATTTGAACAAAGTCCTATACAACAGGTGAAATTAAAATACATGGGATTGAGGGTACTGAACTGAGTTAGATAGAAAACTGTTTGGCATACAGGAAACAAAAAGCAGAAATCCACATGTCTTTTTCTGAATGACAGGCAGTGGCTAGTAGGAAACAGGACCAGTACTAGGACCTGTTATTCACAATATATATTAATGATTTAGATGAGGGAACTAAATGTAATATCTCCAGATTTGCAAATGACACAAAGCTGGATGGGAAAGGGAGCTGTGAGAAGGATGCAGAAATGCTTTAGTGATCTGGACAAGGTGACTGAGTGGGTAAATGCATGACAGATGCAGTATAATGTGGATACATGTGAAGTTATACACTTTGGTAGCAAAAGCAGGATGGCAGAATCTGAATGGCTACAAATTGAGAGAGTGGCATGTGCAATGAGACCTGGGTGTCTTTGTATACCAGTCGCTGAAGGTAAGCATGCAAATGAGGTCAACGGTAAAGAAGTCAGATGGTATGTTGGCCATCATAATGAGAGGATTGAATGCAGGAGCAGGGATGTCTCACCACAATTATACAGGGCCTTGGTGAGGCCATAGCTGGAATTGTGTGCTCAGTTTTGGTGACCTTAACGGAGGAAAGTTGTTTTTTCTATAGAGGCAATGAAGAACAGTACAGCAAAGGAACAGACCCTTTGGCTCATCAGAGTATGCTGACACAGATGCCTTTCTAATCTAATATTATCTTGCCTCTATGTCACCCATAGCACTCTATTCCTTCTTCTTCATGTACCTATCCAAATGGAGTTTAATGTGGCAAATGGAGTTTAATGTGGAAAAGTGTGAGGTAATGCACTTTGGCAGGAATAATAAATGTGTAGAGTATAGGGCTAATGGTAGGATTCTTAATAGTGTTGATGAACAGAGGGATCTTGGTGTATTTGTGCATAGATCCCTGAAAGTAGGCAGTCAAGTCGATAAGGTTGTTAAGAAGGCATATGGAGTCTTAGCTTTTATTGGTAGGGGGATTGAATTTCGGAGCCGCAACGTCATGTTGCAACTGTACAAAACTCTAGTGCGGCCGCACTTGGAGTATTGTGTGCAGTTCTGGTCCCCACATTATAAGAAAGATGTGGAGGCATTGGAGAGGGTACAGAGGAGGTTTACCAGGATGTTGCCTGGTATGGAGGGCAGGTCTTATGAAGAGAGGCTGAGGGATTTGAGGTTGTTTTCGTTAGAAAGGAGGCGGCTAAGAGGGGACCTGATCGAAACATATAAGATGATTAGAGGTTTAGATAGGGTGGACAGTGATAGCCTTTTTCCTAGGATGGAGAAAGCTAGCACGAGGGGACACAGCTTTAAATTAAGGGGTGATAGTTATAGGACGGATATCAGAGGTAGGTTCTTTACCCAAAGGGTGGTTCGGGAGTGGAATGCCCTGCCTGCAGCAGTTGTAGATGCACCAAGTTTGGTGGCTTTTAAGAGGTTAGTTGATAAGTTTATGGAAGAGAAGGGAATGGTTTAGTTTGGAGGGTCATTGCTTTTTTTATAATGGTCGGCGCAACATCGAAGGCCGAAGGGCCTGTTCTGCGCTGTAATGTTCTATGTTCTATGTTCTATCCAGGTGCCTTATAAACATTATTATAGAGTTTGCTTTCACTATCACCTTCAGCAGTGTGCTCCAGGCATTCACCACCCTATGTGAATTACATCTCTTTTTAAACTTTCCCCCACGCACTTTCAACCTACACCCCTGAATAACTGACCTTTGATTCTAAGAAAAAGACTTTGGCTATTCACTCTATGCAAGCAAATCATAAACTTGTAAACTTCTATCAGGTCCCTCCTCATCCTACGACGCTCCGATAAAAAATGATCCAAGTTTGTTCAACCTTTCTTCCTAGTCCATATCCTCCAAACTAGGCAACATCCTGGTAAATCTCTTCTGTATCTTTTCAAATCCTTCTGGTAGTGTGGCAACCAGAATTGTACACAATACTCCAAATGCAGCCTAACCAAAGTCTTATACAGTTGCAACATGATTTTCCAATTTGTATCCTCAACACCCTGACTGATGAAGGCCAGCATGCCATATGCTGCAGTGCAGCTGAGATTTACAGACTGATTCCTGGGAAGGCAAGACTGACATATGAGGAGGAAATGAGTCGATGAGGATTGCATTGTATCAGAAGAATGAGGAGGGATCTCACAGAAATCTATAAAGGATGTTTCCAGTGATGTTGAGTCTAGAGCCAGGGGTGAAAATCTAAGGATATGGGGTAAACTTTTTAGGACTGACATGAGGAGAAATTTATTTACCCAGAGGGTGTAAACACGTGCAATGTGCTACCTCTGAGAGCAGTTGAGGCCACAATATTGTATGTTTTCAAGGAGATAGATATAGCTCCTGGAGTGAAGGAGATCAAAGGATATGGGGGGAAGACTGTGATAGTGTATGAATGAAGCAGTGGCATGATGGGAAAAATGGACCCACCCTTTCTTTGGGTTAAAAATCTCCTTGATGCTGTTCAGCTTCTTTGTCAATTAGCTGTTATTAAATGTGTTGCACATGCGACAAGGGACACTCCTGTACAATTGGAGAATGCCTGTGCTGATTCAGTTGCTAAGAGGCAGCTGAAATGGCCTCTGTGATTGTTCCCACTGAGGATAATCAGGGTCTAAATTGGGTACCTGCACTGGGGACAAAGGGCATACCAGAGATGACTGAGGTACAACAATTACAGAGGGACGCCTCTAAATCTGAGCGTGAACTATGGAAGTCAATGCTTCCTTGGCATTGGGCCTCTGGCTTACTCCAGTTGGTCAAGTTTGTATTCTGGATTCTTTACTACCGGTATTTATTGATTATTTGCATTCTTGAACCCATCTTGGCAAGGAGGGAATGTTACAGCTACTTCTAAAAACTTGGTGGTATCCAGATTTGAATACAGCAGCGCAAATGTGGCTGGATCGATGCCTCATTTGCGTGAAAAATAATAAAGGTAAAGGTATTAAATGCCCTCCTAGAACATTTCCTTGCCAGATGGTCCTTTTGCCTGTATACAGCTTGATTTCATTGAATTACCAAAAATACATTGCTATAAATATTGTTTAGTAATAATTGATGTGTTTAGTAAATGGATTGAAGTCCTCCCCATGACGAATTGTACTGCAAATACAGTGGTGAAATTGTTGTTGACAGAAGTTATTCCTTGTTTTGGGGTATCCAAAATGGTGAGCTCGGATAATGGACATATTTTTGTGGCCCAGATCAATACTGAATTGTGCGATGCACTCATAATTAAAGAACAACTGCACTGTGCGTATCACCCACAGGCAGCAGGAATTGTGGAACTTTAAAAGAAAAATTATCTAAATTGACTGAAGAAACTGGGCTAAATTGTCTAAAGGTATTACCCTTGGCATTGTTTCACATGCGAGTGACTCCCCGTTCGCGGACCAGACTGTCAGCTGCAGAGATAGTCTACAGTCAGCCAATGAAGACTCTCTAGGATGCCATGAAAAACCCCTGGAGGGAGTAGACCTCGAGGTGATGGGGGAACAGATGCAGAATTATTTGAAACAATTAACACTTTCTCTGAAGTTTCTCTACTCTCAGGTAAAACAGGCACATCTCCCAGAGACAGCAGGGACAACCATCTTTCGATACTCCATAATCAAATCCAGAGACTACGTATTGGTGAAGAACTTGGATAGGAAGAAATTAGGACAATGCTGGATCAGTCCTTTTCAAGTGCCACTGACAACACCAACTTCAGTCAAGCTTGAAGGACATTCAAGTTGGGTTCATCTGTCTGACTGAAAGAAGATTATATCTAACCCAGATACAAATAGAAGATGAAGATCCTCATTATATTTTTCAGACTTTGTGGACTATTTAGACTTAATGGACACATGGTAGTAAAAAAACAAGTTACCCAAAGACTGCATGCTAATACTTATATATCTCATATATGTATGCTGAAAAATTGAATGTAAGCAACTGTTGGGTTTGTACCCACATCCCCATCCATTCAAAAAGAGGAATACCTCTCCAATCCCTCCCATTCCATTTATCAGAGACAGTGGAGTGGATTTTACGTCAAAATCAAACAGGAATTGTGGGGAGATATGATAAAATGGAAATTGGCTGGCTATGAAATGACTAGGTTTTCAGCTTGGTGCCAGCCTACTTATAATCATGCCTTGTTTCCACTCTCCTTTATTATCCCCTTGAATGATGTGTGAGGTTCCCTAAGTTTTAGTAAATCAGGTAAAGGAAAGTTGATGGGGCATATTAGATGCAACCTTACAGCTGAATGGCAAGGACCAGTAGCAAACCTATTTACCAAGGGTATGTTTATTCTTGATTGGTCCAAAATATGGAATATAATCTCCAATAGCTCATGGACACATACTTCCCCCAACACCCTGGATGACATTGGCTCATGATTTTATGGCCTATAATGGAACAACTGACAAATGCAACAGCAGCAGAAGCCAGGACAACTGCACAGGCACTGGTTGAGGTCTTGGCTGAGCTGGTGGGTGTCCAGGCCATGGCATTACAAAATCGACTGGCTTTGGATTATCTGTTAGCCTTGAAGGGAGGAACGTGTGCCATTGTAGGTCAAGAATGCTGTACTTACATCCCAGATGCCTCTGAAATTATCACTAACCTAGCTGGCTACATTAAGAGGCAGGCTGATCACCTTCAAGAGGTTGGCAAGGAATTTCATGATTATAACCCACTGAGTTGGTTAGGATGGTTGGATCACGGATTACTCGATTGGATCTTTAAGGCTTTTATTTTGCTACTAATACTGTTATTTGGGATAGAGTTGCTTGTGTAAATTAATTATTACTGGGTCATGGATATACCTATTTAGTTAGTTGTCATCATTTGACAAAAGGAGGGAATGTGATAGTGTCTGAACGAGGCAGTGGCATGATGGGAAAAATGGTCAAGAAATTGGTATAAAGGAGAGCTGAACAAGTTATTCCAAATTGCCAGACCCCTGTAAAACTGACTCTGAATAACCTAAGACATGACAAATATCAGAGAAGGTCAAGTCAAGGGGACTCCACATAACTTAGGGCTGGATGAGTGAGGCGAGATAAGGTCAGAAATGATGAAGTCATCAGCCTTCTTCTGTTCTACCAAAACGACAAGATAATGATATTATTGATGAGACAAACGGGTCTCGGAAGTCACTGGATCCTAATACAATTGATGATGTATTATTGCTTGTATTACTAATTGAACATGTACACTAATAAGAAAAAGGTATAACTATGGAATTGATTCTTGTAGTGGGCATGGTCTTGGAATAGAATCAGCAGTGTTTAGGGACTGCTCTCTGTCTCCAAGACTCTGCTATATACTGCATGCAGTTTTGTAATAATAAAAGCTAGTTGTTTTTACAAAGCAAACTTGGTTTAGTTTTACTATCACAGCTCGGAAAGCAAGAAATTTTCTACTACAACAGACGGCTATCGAATTGAAATTTCAGTCATGATCATAATGAAAGGCAAAGTAGGCTTGAAGGGCCAAATGGCTCCTCCTGCTTCTGATTTCTACATTTTTTTCTCCGGGAACTTCCTTTCTTTGCATCCTCTGTTTCCTGGTCACGTTGCAGACCAAGAGGCACTGCGGCAGCTATCCTCATATCTGGATTAGGTATTCTTTTGTCCTGATTGTAAGCACCAGTTCTGAAAATCCAACTTCAAAATCACAGAACAGTCCTTCATCAAACTCAACCTAATTGGAAAGGCAAGTCAAAAGCACCTTACTAAAACTTGTTGACTGGCCTTTTAAGTAGTGCTGTGCAAAGGCCATTGTGCAGTTGAGCTCTGTTGCATTTCAATTCAATGGATCTGTCTGGTTCAGATTTGCTGCATTAGTGCATAGGACAGTATGGTGTTATGCTATCACCAGCTCCATTGCTTCTGGCACCCTTGGGGCAGCCATGCGATTACCCTTTGTAAAATTATGTGCTGCCAGCTTTGCACCTGCAATATTTTGTGATCTCCTTCTGTTATGCTGTCAAAGTGGTATTACGCATTCAAATTATGCCCTCCACCATTGTGACAGATAGGAAAGGGTGCAATTGTTGCTCCTCAAGTTATACTAAAAGCTATTATGTAAGTAGCTTTAGGGCAGCATGATGAACTCCCAGAAAAATAGGACTGCTAACAGATCCAGTGAGAGTGACAGACCTGAATTTGTAACGATCAACGTGATGCTAGATTATGGAATTGTGATCACAAGCAATTTTCCACGTCTAGTCCAGCCACTGCAAGGTCAATCTGAATATTACATCATTGGCTTCAAAGATCAAAGAACAAAGAACACGGGAAACAGGCCCTTCGGTCCAATGAGCCCGTGCCGCCACCCCGATGTTCCCACCTCTACCCGTGATCCCTGTCTATGTTTATAGATCTATGGATTAAAAACCAAATTTGAGACAATTTAGGGAGAATTTGTTTGGCCAATTAGCCTAAGAGCACATCTTTGGGATGTGGGAGGAAACCGGAGCACCCGGAGAAAACCCACGCAAGCACGGTGAGAATGCGCAAACTCCCACAGACACAGGCCCAAATCCATGTATCTGCACAGCACAGCAATAGTCACTGAGCTGTCGTGTTGCCCATCAAATTGTCCAGGTCAAGCGTACACTAACGACGTGAAGCACTAGGATACTCTCGAAAAAAATCCAAGAGTAGCCCTCTCACGACCCATCGCGTGTATGCCCCTCGTTAGACAACAAGGTGGACCAAAGCACCTGTAGGATAAAAACAAGTACATCAATATCATCATCTATTTACACACTTCCCAGGAATTCCCAAGGCTCATGATCCCTATTTAAATCAGTTTTCTATACCCCTCCATTCCCATTCTGTTCATGTGCCCATCTAAGTATTTCTTAAATAACTCCAGAGTGCCTGCTTCCACCACTTTACTTGGCAGCGCATTCCATACCTCCACACCCTCTGTGTGAAAAAACTCCCTCCAGCATCCAAATTATACCTTACCCCCCTCATCCTAAACCTGTGACCCCTCGTGCTATTCGAGTCCATCCTAGAAAAAAGCTAAACCCTGTTTACTCTATCTACACCCCTCATAATCTCGTACACCTCTATTAGATCTCCTCTGAGTCTACGTCTTTCTAAGGAAAACAGTCCCAATTTGCCTAACCTCTCCTCGTAACTCAGACCTTCCATACCAGGCAGCATCCTGGTAAACCTCCTCTGCACTTTCTCCAGAGTCTCCACGTCCTTCGGGAGACCAGAACTGGACGCAGTATTCCAAATGAGGTCTAACCAATGTTTTATACAGCTGACAGTAACAATCTAGCAAACCAGGGATCAAACTGGAAAATTTGTTATTTGTGTGGATGAGTGCCACATTACAAGACATTTTCAATTGTATAAAATGAGCTATACAGTAGCTAATTGAGAAGGATGTATGTCTCAAAACAGGAGTACAGAATTACAGGAAATTCTGGCATGTTCATATATAAATATGTTCTGATGACTAGAATATAATTTGAAGGAATAGAAATTTGACTATAATAAAATATTTGCCAGTAACAGAAAGGCCAGTAACTTAGTACTAATTGGGATATGATCACTTTCACATACCATAATTATATATAATGCAATATACTGTCAGTCAATCTGCAATATGAATAAAACATAAATTAACTATTAATGAATGCTTGGGAAGATAATACAAATCCAAATTCTATGACGTTAATTGATCTGGGTAATACCACGGTCTGTTTTTCATATTTACATAAGGCAGATTTACAATTACAAATATAGATAAATGTTTTAGCACAATTGAAAACAATAAACATAATAATGTAATGTACCTACAACAATGACCGTTGATGACTTCTCTGACTTGAGCAGATTGACTAAAGTTATGATACCAGTAGCTGTCGATGTGACTTCATCCATATCCATAATCACCTTGGCTAACATTATCATCTGCACCATATGAAAAAGAAAGAAATTATTTTCAAATCTTTTGCAATCCATTTCATGGATCTTTTCTCATCCTATAAAACCTCAATCTTTTTGTTTTCATTCATATATAAACCTTCATTTGTATAATGAGCTGTTAGTCATCTGTTTCCAACTTCAATATCAAGGGCAGAATTCTCTTATGCCCCCGTCACCATGTTCAATGGTAGGAGATGGGGGTGGAATTCAATGGGAGGCCTAGAAATTGGTTTTACATCGATATGAATTTCCTGCAGGATCTTCTGCTGGTGTTCACCTCAGCAGATCGGGAAGCTGCTGAAAGTTGGCATGAAGCTGATTTGCATTTTGCTCATGGGATTCAGGTGCATTTGCTATGGTACCAGCTATAGTACCTGATTTGCTATGATACCAGCATAAAAACACATTGCTGCAAAATACATGCAGATATTAGAATTCACCTGAGCAATACCTGGGGTTGCCTTGGAATGGAGGCCTCTAGCAAGCTTGGACCCCAGAAAACCACAGCAGTTTTCAGACCCCAGAAAACCACAGGAGTGCATTGACAAGTGGATGTTTTAGATTTCCAGCTGCTCCAGAAGTGCATCTTCCAGCCTCAGAATGTTCCTGAAGATCCATCTTCTTTCTCAGGAGTTCAATACTGGGTCTGTGATGTTGGATGCATTTTCGATATGGTGTCCGGATACGACATGCCACATGGCACTAAACTCATGATTGTGTAATTAATGAGATTGGAGCAGAAGATATGGCATGTTTTCCTGCTGGGTTCCACAACAGGAAGTATTCCACATTCCCATCCCCTTGGGACTTAGTTCCTAGATAGGAGAATTCCTCCCCAGATTTTTCACTGTAAATATCACAATACATTTAACCATATGAGCCTGTGCATTTGATGCTAGGTAACACATTCAATTAGCTGTGCAACTGATTCTTTACTTTCCTCTTTGGGTTACATTGCCTCTTAAAAACTATATTTTAAAACTAAAGCAAGTTTTTAGAATAGATTTGGCAACCAGAAATATCAAGCGGGATTTTCTGGCACTTCCTACTGGTGGGAATGGAAAGTCCCACTGAAAGTGAGCCCCTTGTGATGAGTTCAACAGCAGCAGGACGGGCCATACAAAATGTTATAGACTTAAGCAGCCAATAGTGAGCTGCCCTCAATGTGAGGCAGAAAATCTCGGTTACTATCATCTGAATGAAGATGTATCAGTGGACAGGATCTTGAACCCACTCTTGCTTTCTGTGGGATTGCCAATAAGATCTCAAAATCTGGAAATTACAAATCTTGCCGGCAAGATAGTGATTTAGGAACTTCGCCGCTCCTCGCTGCCGACATAATCAGTTTCTGGACATGAATGTTATTTCAATACATTTGAATATATTTCAATATAATTAAACTGCCCCCTCGCAGATATTGAGTCATTAGTGTAATTTCAAACTTCACCTACATGACAACACATCAGAATGGTTTACAACAGATTCATCCAGACGTGAACCTGAGGCCTAAAGGTAAATAAAGCCCCCGAGGGAAATAGAGACAGGGTCAGGCAGTACCCTGGCATTGCCCCCTGAGCGGGTTGGTGCCATGCCGTCATTGACTGTTTTGGGGCGTTGGCATCGACTGTTTGTGGGGGACAAATGCCAACTCTGATTGCGGAAGGCAGGGAGTGGTAAATGCTGGTTCTGATCATGGAAACTGGGGGACAGATGCCACTGCTGGTCATCGAAGGGAGGAGTTGATGAATGCCAGCTCTGATCGCAGAAATCAGGGGAAGGTGTTGGGGGTTGGGACTGGGGGTTGGAGGGGACAGATGTTAATTTTGACTGCAGAAGGATGGAATGGAATAAATGTCAGCTTTGTTTGCGGAGATGCCAGTTCCAGTTGCTGGAGGAGGGAATCTTGAGATCTCTGTGGTGCGGATTTTTTTAGTCAGATCAGGGCGCCCTTTAAACATAATGCTCCAGGTTCAGTGGGGCTAGACTTTACTAGTGTGTTTACTGATGTTGCCCATCAACATAACAGCATCAAACACAGACACTTGTCTTTTTTCCAACTAGTGTTATGGAGATCCGGAGAGAAAACTAGTCATTTTCCTCACTGGAATTGACACTTTGCCAAATCTGGTTAAGATCGTCCCCACTGGCAAGTTACCAATTTAACAACCTGAATAGAAATAAACCAGAAACAAGGAGTATCTAAGGCAATGCAGATGCCATCTATGGCATTTTTCATACTGAAGAGACCAATAATTTGGGTGATCCATAGAGCTTTCTTGTTCTGCTTTATCTTGTTCATGGAGAAGGAGATGTATATTCTTCCTGGTGTGTAGAATTTTGGTGACTTCCTTGTTATATTGCTGGACTATACCTGTCATTGATATCACCTGCTTGAAAGGAGCCTACACGTATAAACGGTTGGAGCCATGGCCACCTTGACTTCAAAGTATTGTCCATGCTGGTGCAAACTTGTGACTGTAACAGGTGACAAAGCTTGGTGGCAGTCATCAGATGCTTTTGTAAAGTGAAAGCACATCAGGCATTGCTTCTCAGTAAAGTTAATGTGCAGGATCCTAATTTAAACACATTTTTCATTCTTCTAGATTCTTGCGTGCACTCTTGACAATGTTGGACAGGTTTGTTCCAGTAAAATGTGTGATGCACTTCCAGCAGGACAATGTGTGCATGCTATTTGTCTATCGTGTTGTGTGTTTAGTAAGCCATTTAGTACCCCAAAAATGGGCACACTGCAATTGAACTTTTAGGGTATACAGGTGACTGGGTAATGATAGTCAGACGAATTAATTGGTTAACATGGGGGACTGTTCTTCTGGAGGAATACCTGAAATGCAGCGTTTGCCTTGTTCACCTCTTCTGTGGACTGAAGAAGATTCTGGAACACTGATATGTTAATGCCTCCACATTCGCGTATCAGTTGCTCTTGTTTTGGATTGTTGAATGCAAAGAGGGCTAAAGCAGTGACTGCTCGTAAACAGATATCCTGAAACAAAAACAGGTAAATAATAGTTAAGCACAATAACATTTCACGCGTCATCAGTCAATTCAATAGAATTTAATATAGTAAAAGCAGAAACATTTAAAGCCTTACAATTAATTTAATTGATTGTGGATAAATATGTTTAGTGAAATGAATTGATATATTTTACTAAATGTACATAAAATTTTGTACAACTGAACTCTGCTTAACTTGCTAAGAAACGCATATGCTTTATAAATAAGTTAATTTTAACTTATATAATGAGCCCCTTAAAGGAGTACCTGTCACCTTTAAAGTGTTGCAATACTCCTTTCATTTTGAATCATATCTGATGAACTTATGGATAATATTCATGCAAACAACTGCTCACTGTAACTTACAATCACTATATTAATTTCCTGGGTATTTCTCTTAGTAAATCAACAATACACAGAATGAATATTTCAATACCTGATGCTGGAAATTTTGAAAACATTTTTCTTTATAATTTTCTCTCCATACCTCTCTTCTGCAAGGGATTATGCATGGTGAGTTGCAGTAAAAAGACATTGCTAATCTTATGCGTGGACATTCTTTATGCATGATTCTAGGCTGTGACTGAACTCTTTGTGCATTGCCGAAACCCAAACAAGTTCATTCTTTCTTGATATTTACACACACTTCCAGAAGGAATTATTGGACAGACTTTCACAAATTATCTGATTTTCTCTACTTGAGGGGTTTGAAATCAAATTTGTGTCTCCATTTAATTTAGAAAAGGTCAGGTAGCAAAATATAGACTAAGAATTTAACCAGAAACTCCTCAATCTATATAATTCAATTCTGACATAGAATTTCCAGCGATTCATATTATAGTTATTAAATTTACAGTGAACTTGGTAGCACAGTGGCACACTGCTTAGCACTGCTATCTCACAGCACTAGGAACCTGGGTTCAATTCAAGCCTCGGGGACTGTCTGTATGGAGTTTGCATATTCTCCTCATGTTCTCCGGGTGCTCTGGTTTCCTGCCACAGTCCAAAAATATACAGTATAGATGGATTAATCATGCTAAATTACTCCTCAAAATCCCAAAATGGGTACGTTGATGGGATTAGTGGTATAAATATGCAGAGCTATGGGGATTGGGCATGGGCAAAATGTTCTGCTGGAGAGTTGATGCAGACTCAATAGGCTAAATGGCTTCCTTCCACATTGTAAGGATTCTATGATTCTAGTAAAATGTAAGTTTATGGAAAGAAGAATTATTGTAATAGCCATTTAATACCTTAAAACATGACATATGAATAAGATACTAAATTCATTTAGATAAAGATAAGATAAAGAACAACACAGCACGGGAAACAGGCCCTTCGGCCCAACGAGCCCGCGCCGCCGTCATAACTATATAGTAGCAAATCCATTATCCTATTTTATTATTCCTATATAATAATATATATATTATTCCTAATATGGAAAATTCTCACCATAGGGACAATTTGTTTCCCAATCAGCCTAAGAGCGAATTTTTGGGTTGTGGGAGGAAACCGGAGTGCCCGGAGAAAACCCACGCAACCACGGGGAGAACGCGCAAACTCCCGCAGACACCGGCCCAATTCCAAGTGTCTGCACAGCCACATCGATAGTCTCTGAGCTGTCATGGTGCCCTTCAGATGGTCCACATAAAGCACTCATATACGACATGAGGTACCAGGCAACCCATGAATCAACATCCAAGAGCTGTACCCGCACCACCTGCCGAATGCATGCTCAATGTTGGTCAAGTATAGTTTGAATACATATAGGTTTCAGTTCAGTGATTCTTCATTCCAATGGCACCAAAAAGTCAAAAATGTTATTTTAAGGATACACAAAATTTAAAATTGTTGAGAGTCCCCCGATCCAAAAAGTTTCAAGCTGACTTGTTGTCTCCCTTTTGCACCTGAAGCATTGGCTCTGTGAGCACACTGAAATCATTCTTCAATCCTGGAGCTGTATTTGATCTAGCTAACAGCCACCACACTGACTATGGGACCCAGTGTCCAAGATCACATAAAAAATGCCCCACAGAAACAGGATGTCAAGAAGTCTGCACCACTTTCCACTACAAATTTTCCTGCTTATGCACTGATATCTCAGTAACTATATCCATTAAACACTTCTGTTTGCCAAGCAACTGAATTATTAACCAGTTTGATTAACCTATGACAGCTAAAACTTTCAGAACAACATCGTGAAATATTTTCTTCAGTAATCATAGATCTGGGCAAATATGAGGATTAAGATTATGTCCAGCATTCACTCAATAAGACCTTCTTAGTCCATCATAAAGAGATAAAGACATTTACTATGACTGTATTGTGAAATCCCCATTATATGTTTGCATAGTTGTGATCCTTAAAAAAATTCTATTCCATATCGCATTGCCTACTTGGTCAGCAGATTTAACATGGTTCAATACACGCTTGTAGCTGAAGCCCTTTTTCTTCATTAAGATCTTTTGTAGTTCTATGTTTCCCAATACAATGCAGGCCAAGCTGTGGAGCACTTCAACCTATACATAGAACATAAATGTGGAAATTATTGGTAATTATTACAAAATTATAATAATATAATTATTATAATTATTAATTATGACAAAAATTTGTTACATTTTTCATTCATTAATCCACATGATTGTGTTTAATCATGGATAGCACTCTTCAAACCCACTGCCTCCACCAACTAAAAGAACAGCAAGTGCATAGGAACATCACCTTCACCTGCAAGTTCCTTCCAAGTTGTACACCATCCTGAATTGGGAGACCATCCCTGACAGAACATGGGTGTACCTATATCACATGGATGCATCTATTCCACATGGATTGCAGGATGGCTCAACTTCTTGTTGGATTAGGGACAGGCATTAAACCCTAGCCTTATTAGTTAGGCTCACATTTCATGTATGCACAGAAAATGTTTTCAGGGTAGTTAATTGGTTCTAACATTTTCCAGTTTCATTGTTTAACTAAGCTGAATGGTTCATACTGATTACTTTCAACTCTAGTGAAAACAGTGATTCTTTCTGCTAATAATTTTTCTTCTGGTATATTGACAAACTGACATGTTGGTTGGAATTTTCCCATGCCACCTGCCACGGGAGTCATTGAGGGAGGACAAAACCATGCAAGGGTATGGTGCAGCCAGAAAATCTGTTCAAAAGGTGTTAGCTTAAGAATCTTACGGTTGGCATGTATGCAATTGAACTCAGTGCTGTAGACTTCAGTCTGTAAATTACTCCAAAGTTAGCTCAAATAAATGCTGCCATGCATTATAATAATTCCTGTCCCTTGTTACCTCCACTTGAGAAGAACGTGTAGTAAAAAGCAAGTGAAGAAGCACATCCATTCCGCCTTCTTCAGTGATTTTATGTTGACTGATGGGATTATTAACATGTGCTACACCTATAAAAGTAAAACAGAAATACTGTTAGATTTGTATATTTAAGTACATAATTTACAGGGCTAATTAGATAAATTAATAGCATTGCTATTACTTCATCTGGTGTGAAATAATTGAGGTCATAGATTTTTCCTAATGCTATCATAGCAAAGAAATGAAATAGATACAGCTGCAAGGAACGGCTGTGTTACACAATAAAGTGGTAATAGAGTTGTTTGTGTTGAATTTTAAGTAACGTTACAAGATCCTGATTCTATTAGGCATTTTAAATTGATTCACATTCTTTAGGCATGATTTTCCTCAGTTTTATCACTAAGTTCACATGGCATTAAGAGGAGAGGAAGAGAGAATTGGACAAAGTCTGTGAGAAATAGACCAGGTTTATGTCATAATATATTTTTGGTGCTTGTTTCTTTGCAATATGTACTGAGATATGTCATAACTATGTGAAGGTTTCCATAGTTCTAACATGGACAATAACTGATATTAAGAATGCCCATTTTAAATGTGGACATTGAGATATAAAGTTCAGTTATTTTAAACATTTTTCTTTGAATGCATTTTCCCTTTCGGTGCATGGGATTTTATGATCTTCAAGTTTTTTTAGTTTATTGCCATTTTGAGCATTTTGTTATCTTTGCTGGCGGTATGTAAAGAAGTTGTTCAATAATGTCCATCTGCCCTGAATCTAGATGTTGAGTTTTCTTCCCACTGCAATACACAACGGAAAGATGGTGCTGAGCATTGAATAGAATTATTTGTAACATTCCAGCTGAGTAATTAAGGAATGAAAAACACTGACATACTTTTTGAAACTTCTGAACTTTTTTAGGAGGTTTGAGAGATTTGTAAGTTGTGTGCACATTACATTGCCTTCAGATACACAGTGAGTCAGCACCATATGTAATTGGAAAGAAAATAGCACTGATGGCATAATTGAGGACAATGGGGGAATTCAACCCTAACAAGAGGAGTGGTGTAACTGTGAATGAAGGTTACACGTTTGGCTAAAAGTGAATAAGATAAGAGATGGGAATAGAGTAAATGTTTTCCTCACCATATGGGGCCAGATGATTTTGATGTGATGTTTAACCAGTGTTACCTAAGAGAGCAGTTCAATGGAATATGCAGAAATTAATGAAATTCTGGACTCCTATTATACATAACTAAGAATGAAAATGCACTGAGAGTTGCATTCTATGATAGGAAGCAGTTGCCAAGTGAGGCTGTTGCAGATTACATTCTTGAATTAAAGTATGTAATTTGTATGTGTGATGTGAACCTTAGAGATCAACCTGGGACATGTTTGTAAGAGGCCCAAAAATCAGTAAAATTCAGGCCAAGTTTTTGAGCAAAGGCAATATACTGACATAGAAGGAGATGTAGAATGAGACGCATTTGGAAAATCATATTCTAATCAAGCAGAGTCAGCATGGCTTCATGAAAGGGGAATTGTGTCTGACCAATTTATTAGAATTTTTTGTGGAAGACTCAACTAGAGTGGATAAAGGGAACCAGTGGATGTGAAGGTATTTGGACTTCAAGAAGGCATTCAACAAGGTATCTCACAAAAGTTTAAGTCATAAGATAACTGCCGTAAACACTTGGAGGTAGCATGTGGACATGGATAGAGAATTGGTTAATGGGCAGGAAACAGTGAATAGAGATAAGGAATTATTTTTCAGGTTGGTGACCTGTTCAATCAATGGGATTCCACAGGGATCAGAGCTGGGACTGCAACTGTTTACAATATATACTAATGACTTGGAGGAAGGAAGCAAATGTACTGAAGCCAAATTTGCAGACAACATAAAAATAGGTAGTTGCAAGAGGGATATAAACAGTTTACAAAGACATATTAATAGATTGAGTAAATGGGCAAAAAGTTGGCAAATGGGGTACAATGTGGGAAAATGTGAAGTTGTTCATTTTGGAAGGAAGAACAATACAGTATTATTTAAATGAGGAAAAACCATAGCAAGTTGCAACACAAAGGGACTTAGAGGTACTTGTGCATGAAACACAGAAAGCTAGCACACAGATGTAGCAGGTAATCAGGAAGGCCAATGGAATGTTGACCTTATTTAAATGGAATTGGAGTATGAGAGTAGGCAGGTTTTGCTGCAACTGTGCAGGGTACTAGTGCGTATTGTGAACAGTTTTGGTCCCCTTATCTAAGAAAACATTTTATTTCCTTGGAGGCAGTTCAAAGAAGGATGATCTCCAGTAATGAAGGGACTGATCAATTGAAGTTGATTTGTTTGGTTTGAATGTAAACAAAAGCTTTGGGATTTGATGATTTTGTTAGCGTACCTGTTGAAACCATTTGAAAAAATATACATTTTCTTTTACAAATTGAACAAAGCCAGACCCTAAGATACAGTACATGCTTGGGTATAGCATCAGAGGGTCACGTGCCCATGAAGGAGAATTTCAGAAAGGGAAGTGAGAAAACTGGTAGATAAAGGAAAAAGCATATCCAAGCTAGATGAATTTGTAAATTTAACAGGCATGTTTATTTCTTCTTCTGTCTTGAAGTAAAATTAGATAATATGAGCATACTAACCAACACACATAGTACCCAGTGCAGTGATGGCACTCAGCAATGTACGCGAAGATATCCTAGTGCTTCGTAAAAGTCGAACCAAAGGGGAGATTCCATTTTTTGCACAAATCTTGTCTTGCTGTTCTTTATTACACTCACTTAGGGCTATCAATGCTTGGCAAGCTAAATAAATGAATAATAAATTTAGCTTCAAGTATTTGGTATTAGATCAGTGAAACTTCCAACTTCGTATTAAAATTCCCAACTTCACCTGAACATATCACTGGAGGGAAAAATTGTATCATTATATAGGGTATTAGCCTTTGAAATTGGTAGGAATAAATTAAAAAAAGCCATTTGACTACTTTTCTAGCTGAAATGTAAAGTATTACAAACATTAGTTAATGTACTTAAGTATGTCTAGTTTTTAACATATATACAAGCTTACCTCTGGTGTATTGCTTACAGAGTCTTCCACAAGATGCAGAGGAGGTTTCTCAAAATATATCCACAGAAGGATGATTTTGCCTACAAGGTTAGGTGGGAGAAACTGGTTTTATTTTCTTTAAAGTATTGAGGTTAGAGGAGAGATTTGATTTATGTATGCAAGATTATGACAAGTTTGGATCAGGAAAGTAGTCACAATAATTGACAGTATAAGGATTAAGAGACATAGATTTATGGTTTTGACAAGAAATGAAGGAGGGAGGTGAGGAAGAACTTTTTTTATGCAGGGACTGGCAATGACCCGGAACTCGCTGTACATGAGTGTAGTGGAGGCAGAGTCAGGCAATGATTTCAAAAGAAAGTTGGATGAATGCTTGAAGGAAACATATTCGTTGGGATACATAGGTAGAGATGGAAAATGGGACTGGCTGGTTTACTGTACAGAGAACAGGCATAGATAGACTTGTAGGCCAAATGGATTCCTTCTGTGCCATACATTATTTTATTGGCAGAATTTAATGTTCCCTTGAGAACAAGCTAGGAGGCAGAGCAGCAGAGAAAATGTTATTATGGGGTTTGAAGGCTGGGCATTGATATCCTGATGCATTCAATACTGCCAATTATGTTGGAGGTCGTTAGGAGCTTCCCATCTAGAGGACAATCTTTACTTTACTCAAAGAGTGATTAGGGAGTGGAATGCCCTGCCTGCAGCTGTTGTAGATGCGCCAAGTTTGGTGGCGTTTAAGAGGTTAGTTGATAAGTATATGGATGAGAAGGTAATGGTTTAGTTAGGAGGGGCATTGCTTTTTATTTTGGTCGGCACAACATCGAAGGCCGAAGGGCCTGTTCTGTGCTGTATTGTTCTATGTTCTATGTTCTATGTTCTATAATTGATGTCCTTATGTGGCAATTTAAAGACTCCATTCCACTTCTGGTATTCTACCAACAGTTGGCAGGAATTAGAATTGGGCAAGTCTCCATGTAAACCATGGTTGGCATGCCTTGTGGCTTGGAGGGTGAAGTTTCTCCTATTGGACATCATGGGAAGAAACCTAACTACCCGTTACATCTATTTCCCCTGCCTGACCATCCCCTATGAGCTCATCACACTTACCTGTGTTCCTGGACTCTAGTGAAGTTCATTCTCCTGGACAGCAGTGGTAGTGGAGAGTTGCTGGTCTCTTGTTAACCATCTGCTCTCAAAGGTGGACTTCAGCTCTGTAAAACCCGAGAAGCCCAACAGCAGCTAGCAGACTGTCTGATTGAGGTATAATCCCACTGGGGCTCCCAGCACAGTATTTAACCCCATCTGGGCTCTCAGCACAGTGACACAGTGGTGAGAGCACTGCTGCCTACAGGAACGGGTTTCAATTCCCGGTTTGGGTCACTGTCTGTGTAGAGTTTGCATGTTCTCTCTGTGTTTGCATGGGTTTCCTCTGGATGGTCCAGTTTCCTCCCACTATCCGAAAGATGTGCTAATTAGGGGCATTGGCCGTGCTAAATTCTCCTCAGTGTACCAGAATGGGCATCAAAGTGCGGCAACTAGGGATTTTCACAGTAACTTCATTGCAGTGTTAATATAAATCTATTTGTGACATTAATAAATAAACATTAAACTTTAGATTGAGGTTGACACTTGCTGTCCAGTCCACCATGGCCTTGCAGTTAAAGATCCCACAATTCCATATGAACTGTTGCTGTGAAGGAAAAAAAACGACATGACAAGAGAAATGAGCTGGATTGCTTTACTTTCTCATTCTTTTTAAAGATCTTAAAGGGAGAATAGTGAAGCAGGGTTATCCCGTATTCATGTCAGGACACTTCTAGTGTTAGAAAAAAATGATGGAATGGCCTGTAGAAAATGTTGATGAGTCTGAATACTGAAATGCTTGGAGTACATTGACAGGTATACCAGAAAACCTGCAGTCACTCTCAAGGAGCCTGGAGGAGGCTGGCAACAATCTTGCAGAAAGACTTTTGTAGAGATTGAAGACTATCATGTCATAGAATCATGCAGTGAAGAAGAGCCCCTTCAGCCTGTTGAATCTGCACCGATACACAGGAAACACCTGACTTCCTACCTATTCTCTGCACCAGATTTTGAATGTTATGATGTTTTTAAAAGAAGTGAGGCAATCGCTTCCACCACCCTTCCAGGCAGTGTACTCCAGATTGCCACCACCCTCTAGGTAAAAAAGGTTTCCTCACATTCCCCCTAAGCCTGTGCCCATCACTTTGTGTCCTCTTGTGTCTGACCCTTCAACTATCCTATCCATGTCCCTTGTAATGCTGTATACCTTGATCAGATTGCCCCTCAATCTTCTCTGCTCCAATGAAGACAACCCAAGCTTATTCAACCTCTCTTCATAGCTTACCTGTTCCAGCCTTGGCAGCATACTAGTGAATCTCCTCTGCAATTTAGTGCAATCACACCCTTCCAATAATGTGGCGACCAGAATTGCACTAGAACTCTAGCTGTGGCTTCACTAAAGTTCAATATAAATCTAACATAACTTTCCTGCTTTTGTAATCTATGCATAGATTGATAAAGGCAAATTCTGAAATGCTTCTTTCATCACCCTAGTAACATGCTCTTCCACCTTCAGAGACCAATGGACAAATACTCCAAAGTCCCTTTGTCCCACAAGACTTCCTAATACCACGCTTCTCATCAAATTACTCCTTCCAAGGAGTAATTTGGCTATCAAGTACTGCACACATGAAGACGGTCTCAACCAGGAGCTTGGATTCACGTCACACTATCTGTAACACCACAACTGGCCTGGACTTGCAATCTCACTAACTGTCCTAGCTGGAGACAATACACACCTCTTTAACTTGTGCTTAACCCTCTCTCCACTCACACTAACTGTACCTTGAAGAGTTGATTACCTATAAAGACTTGTATTCCAACTATTATCTTGTAAATTGAGTTTGTGTCTATATATGCACTGTTAGTGAGAACAATTCCTCATTCACCTGAAGAAGAAGTGAGACTCCAAAAGCTTGTGCTATCAAATAAACCTGTTGGACTTTAACCTGTTGTTGGGAGACTTCTAACTGTACTTATCCCAGTCCAATGCTGGCATCTCCAATCATCCTACAACTGAGACAATTTTCAATCCCTTAATCAAATTACTCTATCCCATGTGCATTTGCCTTCTTTGTAAGGCTCCAGTGTGAATATTCCATGAAAACACTTGCAGACCCCATTTCTTCCTTCTATGAACAGGACTGAAGTTTGGAGTTCAGTTATATAGAGAGTAAAACCTGCAACCCAATTGTTGTTGTGCCACATACTGGTGCCTCAGTAGATTCTATAACTGTGCATAGACTGAATGAAAACTTTTGTACAAATTTAATTTTGTTGTTACATTTTCCAATATATGCAAAGAATAAACTTAATAGAAAATGATAACTTACCAACATTGCGCATTTTGTCAGATGAGGATAATAAAAGATCAATGACCAAGCTATAACCAATTTCCTTGGCCATTCTTTTTCGTTGCGTCAATGTTTGCCCTGCTAATGCCCAACAAGCTGTTGCTGCTTGCTCTCTGATCTCTATTTCAAAAACCTAAAGCAATAATTGCAGAATAATAGTGGTTGTGCCATGCTGTAATGCTGTGCATTCAGACTTCACAATATTTCACAAAATTCTGTCATTAAATATTCTTTCATAAATGTTTTTCTCTTTAAACCGTTATTTTATACAGGAACAAAAACATTTTCATTCATTGTGGGGATATGAATGAAATCAATTCCAGCATTTGTTGATCATCTGTAGTTGTCTTATAACCTTTTTGAATCATATAGTCCATGTGACAAGAATACTTTCATTTTGCTTTTCGGTAGGGAGTTCTTATCCTCATCCATGTTTCTAGACCTGACTATTTCAACACTCTCCTAGCCAGATTCCTATGTTTCACATTCGAGAAACCTGAGATATTTCAAACCTCTTCCGCCTATGCGCTCGCTTGCATTTTGTCCCATTTGCCTATCGCTCCTGAGCCACCACTATGAAAAATGGGATAGATTTTGAACAGATCAAGCAACTCAAAACTAGACTTCCATGAGGTACTTTGAGCCACCAACAGCAGGAGGATAGTACTCAACCACAAATGGTAACCTCATGGAATGGCATATTCCATACTTTACCATTTTGGGGGATCAACCCTGGTTTAATGAAGAGCACATGAAGACATGCCAGGAGCAATAGCAAGCATACTTACAAGTGAGGTATCAACCTGGTAAAGCCACAACACAGGACTACTTGCACATCAAACAGCCAAAGCAGCATCCAATAGACATAGCTAAATAATGCCACAACCAATGGATTAGATCCAGGCTGTGCCGTCTATAAAATCTTGCCATGAATTGTGGCGGATAATTAAACAACAAACAGGAGAAGGAGCCCAATATATTGACATTGGCATAAGACAAATCTGAAGCATTTACAATAATCCTTAGCTAGATGCCAAGTGCATGATTCATTTCAGCCTCCTCCCGAGGTCCCTAGCCTGGCAGATGCCAGTCTTTAGTCAAATCAATTCATATCAAATCGTCTAGCAATAGTACTCCAGGAATAGCCATACCCTTAGCTACTAGACATGCCCAGTTATGCCCTGAACGTAAAAAGCTGGACAAGTCCAACATGGTCAATTACCGCCCCATCAGTCTACTCTTGATCATCAGCAAAATGATGGAAGGGCTTGTTGACAGTGCTATCAAACAGCATTTACTCAGCAATATCTTTTTCACTGATGCTCACTTTGGATTCCACCAAGGTCACATGGCTCCTGACCTAATTACAACCTTAGGAAATGGGTAAGCACCATCTATTTAAGGCTAATTAGGTATGAGCAATGAATGCTGACTTTGCCACTCATGCCCACATCCTGTGAACAAATAAAAAAGAAATCTAAGAGGCAACTTATTAGAAACCTCTTTATGCAGAAAATGCTGAGAATGTGATATATGCTACTTCAATATGCAGGTGAAGCACCAGAAAGCAAGATACTTTTCAGAAAAAGATGGTTATGTATGGAGGAGAGCTTTTCTAATAGGATGGGAGGGAGGAAGCTTTTTGTGTTGGATAAATGCTGATATAAACAAGTTGGGTCAAATAAATGACATGGAATTATTTTCATAATAAACCTAGAAATGTCATTCATTGTTTTGAAAATTACTAAAATCTTAACATGGCAACTTCATCACAGTGTTAATATAAGCCCTACTTCTGGCTAATAAATAAACATTAACTTTAATGGCAGAAATTTATTCATGCACACTCCTTTTCAATTATTTGGATTCCCAGGTCCTGGGGACAGGAAGTGCTCATGATGTAGAGATGCCGATGTTGGACTGGGGTAAACTCAGTAAGAAGTCTGACAACACCAATTTTAAATCCAACTGATTTATTTGATAGTAAACTTGCTAGCTTTCGGCCTTTGTAGCCTTCGTCATTTGCCTGACGAAGACTACAAAGGCCAAAAGCTAGCAAGTTTATTATCAGATAAATTGGTTGGATTTAAAATTGGTGTTGTCAGACCTCTTACTGACAGGAAGTGCCGCAGGCCACAAACTATATGACCTGCATTCTTCAATATTAAAGAGGAATGCTATGTGAACTAATTTCTCTCCCAACGTATCTTCAATCTTTCCTATTGTTCAGGATTAGTTGCTGGACCACACTACCCAAGCTGTTGATAAGTAGCAAAATTACAGCATTTACTGAAATTATGTAACTTAGATAAGCTTAAATTAATAAAATACCTTGAGAAGCTTCAAAATATGTTTATCAGCAGACATTTTTAGAAATTCGCTTTGTATAGCAGCATTTCTGTCAGCTAAAATCTCCACTGCTTTTATCGCTTTCATCTGCATCCTGATTTTCCGTCCGCTGAGGATATGTACCAGAGGGATTACAGCCCCTTCGGCTACAATCGTATCTTGGTTCTGTTTGTGTTCACGTGAAATTTCAGCCAAAGCAACTGCAGCATTGCACCGTAGAACGTCTACATAACAATTGCACATCTAACTGTTAGAATTCTTCTCATCCTTATTGCAAATATATAAGTTGCAACTATAAATTAAAATTCGCTAGAAAAATAAACAGCAAGCCTAGCGTAACTGAAAGACAAATTAATATTTATTTTCTCTAGCTGCTATCTGATGGGCAGGTCAAAAGTGAGGGAGGGAAGGTCAAAGATGATAGAGGGAGGATATGCTAATGGTAGACAATCCATTGAGATGACCCATGGCACCAAAGATGGTGTTGGATTGCCAGCATCCAGATGGTGTTACTGGGAGGCAGTGGGGGAGCTGGGATTGATAACTGTACTACCTGTTTCTCTCTTTGTCACCTTCCAACATCATCTAACCTCTGCCAGGGAACAATGCCAGGGTGGACCCCAGTGGTAGCGTCATGGGGGCTGGGTGGGGAATTCATTTACTTGTGATGGTGGCTGGGATTAAATGTGGGGAGTGTGATGCTGGTGTTGACCGTTTTGGAGTGCGAGGGAGGGTGGTGCAGGTGGCTGTTGGTATTAACATGAGAGTAGTGGGAGTGGGTTGGGGAGAAGGGGTCTAATGTTCAGGGGAAGAGGGTGGGGATCAGCATTGACTGTAGATGGGGGGGGTGTTGGGGGAAAGATGTATAATGATTGGAGGGAAGGACTGGAGGTAGTGGGGAAGAGAGGTTCCAACTCCATTTTAGTAGGGAAAGTGTGGGGAGTGGAACACAAACTCCAATCAGTGGAGAGAGTGAAGAGGAGGAGAGAGGTATTAACCCTGATTAGTGTGGGCTAGAAAAATGCTGACTCCGATCAGTGGGGGGAAGGGGAAGGCAGAAGTGCTGACTTTGGTGCTGGATCCTTGTTCGCACTCCAGTGGGGTTAGGCTGTCAGCTCCCCATAAGTGGGGAGCTATAACAAACCCTATTGAAGAGAACCATTCTTGGATGGTGTGGAGGGTAGCGAGCCCGGACTCATCAGCTCCTGGGCTCACTAATAGCATTTAAATTAGATTCAAATGAGCTGTTGAATACTTTAGGCAGCTCCATGCCAGTTTCTGGTGCAGAACTGATGGCATGGAGATCCGGGTGATGCGTGGAGTCCGTGGCGCCTACTGGGGAGCCCACAAAATGCCTCCACTCATGTGTTCTGGTCTGCTGCACTAAAAAAGCAGCATAGTGGGATGGGAGAATCGCTTCCCCATTTTTTTTGACAGAATATTTTAAGATCTGAAGAGAAAAATGACTTGAGAGAAACATATCATTTCTCTCACTGAAACCAACATCCTGCCAAATTCTGGTTAGATTGCCCCCGTGGATCTTGCAGGTCCATTCATGGGGCAGATATTTCTAATTTTTGATGATGTACATTCCAAGTTCAATTAATTAAGTCTACATGGCCACAGACACCATTGAGAAGTTGAGGCAAATTTTTGCAATCCATAGCAGTCCAGAGGTCTTAGTGTCAGACAGTGGCACAGCATTTACAGTGGAAGAGTTTCAGAAATTTCTTAAGTCAAATGACATTCGCTATGTTCGGTCAGCACCATATCACCCAGCTTCCAATGGATTAGCAGAATGAGCTGCACAAATGTTCAAATTATCAATCATCATAGAAATCATAGAAACCCTACAGTGCAGAAAGAGGCCATTGAGCTTCATCGATGAAAAAACAAGCCAATCAGCCATTACTAGTACATTTAACAAGTTTCTTGTTGTCAAACAATACTACACCAAATGCCACCACAGTGGCTCACGCCAATTGAATTATGAATGGTATGCCATTTATAGACCAGTTTGGATTTAGTATTTCCAGATGTGAGGCAAGCCTTACAGAAAGAAAACAATGACTCCAGGAAAAAGAATAGAATTTTTGAAGTTGATGATCTAATCTTGGCCAAGAACTTTGCAGCAGGATCAACATGGATGGCTGGAAAGAAAGGAATCAGCCTCCTACATTGTAGAAGTAATAAGGTTGATGTGTAAAAAACATGTGGATCATTTGATGAAGACAGCCGGGGCATCCTGTCTATTCTGAAACTGAGATGGTTGTAGAACAGGATCTCAACTCCGGATTGATGCATTTACTTTTGATAACAGGCCGCTCAGATTCTTAACTCACTGAAGATCATAGTATCTAATTGAAACATTCCTCTAGGATTTGCAATTCTCCTGACGGTCTAATAGCAGCACCATGGTGACACAATAGTTAGTACTACTGCCTCACAGTAGAGGGACCTGGGTTCAATTCCCAGCTTGGTCACTTTCTATATGGAGTTTGCAAGTTCTCCCCGTGTCTGCATGGGTTTCCTCCAGGTGTTCCATTTCCTCCCATAGTCTGAAAGATGTGCTGGTTAACTGCATTGACCCAAACAAGCACTGGAACGTGGCGGCTAGGGGAATTTCCAAGATATGTTTAGCCTCCCTGACGTCCATCTCTCACCCTTCTACTAGTTTGAATTGAGCTCATCTGTATTACGACTTCACATACTGGAACGTGAACCAAACCAGGACATTCTACAAAGGACAGTGGACCTGGTGCTTAGGAGCATTTCTCACAGAGCACATAGTCCTAAACTTAGGTCAGCAGCAATATTTCCAAACTATTATCTGGATTCAGAATCAATAAAGGAAACCTTATCATTCTATTCCTTTCTCGCTCAGCTTGTTTACCCAGCTTCGTCTTAATGTTATGTGCCTCAAATAGTTCTTTTGGTGGTTCTGCATTCAAGCCACTTAATGAGCATTAAGCAGACCTGATTGAATTTCACAGTAACTTCATTGTAATCTTAATATAAGCCTTACTTGTGACTAATAAATAAACTTTTACCTTACTTTAAACTTGTTATCAGTTTTTTCTATTGAGTTGTGCCTGCCTATGTTTAATGATGTTCCTTTGTTTCAATCATAGGTGAACTCAGGGAGTTAGGAGGGCAAGGAATGTGGTAGTATGATGTTTTTAAGGGAGTGATCACTGAGGGCCACATGATTGGGTCAGAGCCCATGGAGAGGCAATGTGGGAAGCTGAGACAATCAGGTGCAAGTGCGTGTATCCCGAGTCGAAGAGGAAGCTCAGTAAGAGCCAAGGAGGAGAGGAGAGTAGACATGGATTGTGGTTCTGTAGATCATTGCATGTAAACTTTGTCCTTTGTTGCTCTCTCACTGAATTTGAATGTAACCACGACATTCAAAGAATGGAGAGGATAATGAGCAAAGGGTTAAGTGCATATCAGCAATCAGTGGTACTCATAGACATCGGTGTGAGTGAATGGGCATAATTTAGAGATATGGAATCTGGCCAAATTAATTCCTTCTTCAAAATGGTGAGCTTCTGTTGATTGAAATCTATCATACTACATGTCATTTAAATTAGGCTAATCTGGAAACTGCAGTGGGATGAGTGCAACCCTGATTGGAAAAATGTCCAAACTAGTCTTAGCTTTTTGAATTTGCATAAAATCCAGGCTTAAATTTTGGAAAAATATTTTAGAAAATTACCTGATGACACACTTAACAGCTCCACTAACAGAGGAATTGCTCCTTCATTGGCTACTAAGATCTGATTAGCTCGGTTTTTGTTGCATAATATCTGAATGCATTTAAGTGCATTGATCAGTACATCTTCAACTTCAGACTTTAAAATCTTCACCAAAGGAGGAACTGCACCCTAGGAAATCAAAAGGATAAGTATTCAAGGATGCTTAATTAGAATAGTTCCAGTAAGTTGAAGAGAAGATATAAACTTAAGGTTTAAAATAACTGAAGCTCTAAACAATTGTTACAGTACAGAAGAAGACCATTTATCCCATCATGCCTGTGCTAGCTCTCTGCAAGATCAATTTAGGTAATCTCACTTCCTCGCTTTCTCCTCACAGCCATGCAAAGCCTTCCTATCAGGAAATAACAACAGAATTTGTCTCCATCTCTTTCCAAATTCTGACCACCCACTGAGTAAAAAACGTCTTCCTCATCTCTCTTTTGGATGTTTTGTCAAGAATCTTGAGGGAATGGGGGAGATCCTGAATGAATGCTTTGCGTCGGTATTCATGCGGGAGAGGGACCTGATGTCTGGTGCCGGCTTTGCAAAATTTGAGGACCTGTTAAAGGAAATAATCATTACGAGGGAAGAGGTGTTGGGGCTTTTAGGCAGCATAAAGACTTATAAAGCTCCGGGGCCTGATGGTATTTACCCCAGGCTGCTAAGGGAGGTGAGAGATGACCTTGCTGGGCCTCTGACACAAATCTTTGTCTCTTCTTTGGACACAGGTGAGGTCCCAGAGGACTGGAGGATTGCAAATGTAGTATCGTTGTTTAAAAAGGGTCAGAGGGATAACCCAGGGAACTATAGGCCGGTGAGCTTGACTTCAGTTATAGGTAAGCTAATGGAGAGGATCCTCAGGGACAGGATGTATGAGCATCTGGAGCACTGCGATCTGATCAGGGATACGCAGCATGGCTTCGTTAAGGGGAGGTCGTGTCTTACGAATCTAGTGGAATTTTTTGAAGAGTTGACAAAAACGGTTGATGAAGGACAAGCCGTTGATGTCGTCTACATGGATTTCAGTAAGGCATTTGACAAGGTTCCTCATGGTAGGCTGATAGAAAAGGTGAAGGCGCATGGGATACAGGGCCAGGTATGTAGATGGGTTGAGAATTGGCTTGGGAGGAGGAGACAGCGGGTAGTAGTGGAAGGCTCATTTTCCAACTGGAGGTCTGTCACTAGTGGTGTGCCACAGGGCTCAGTACTAGGACCTCTTCTATTTGTAGTTTATATAAATGACTTGGAAGAGGGGGTAGGTGGTGTGAGCAGCAAATTTGCTGATGACACTAAAATGCTTGGATTGGCGGGTACTGAGGAGCAGTGCCAGGCAATACAATAGGACATAGATAGGCTGGTAGACTGGGCAGATAGATGGCAAATGGAATTTAATCCGGATAAATGCGAGGTGATGCATTTTGGCCAGAATAATGTAGAGGGGAGTTATAGATAAAAGGTAAACCTATCCGGAGTATAGAGACGCAGAGAGACCTGGGGGTGCAGGTTCACAAGTCTCTGAAGGTGTCAGTACAGGTGGAGAATGTGATAAAGAAAGCGTATAGTATGTTAGCCTTCATAAGAAGTGGTATAGAATAGAAGAGTAGGAGTCTGATGTTGCAAGTGTATAGAACGTTGGTTAGGCCTCACTTGGAGTACTGCGTCCAGTTCTGGTCGCTGTACTACCGGAAGGATGTGGAGTCCCTGAAGAGAGTGCAGAGGAGATTTACCAGGATGCTGCCTGGTATGGAAGGGCTGTCTTACAAGGAAAGATTGAACACACTGGGGTTGTTTCCCCTTGAAAGACGTCGGCTGAGAGGGGATCTAATAGAGGTATATAAGATTATAAGGGGTATAGATAGAGAAAATGGTGGTAAGCTTTTTCCACCATTAGAAATGGATAGAACAAGGGGTCATGGCCTTAGGGTGAGGGGGGCTATGTATAAGACGAATATTAGAGGGCAGTTTTTCTCACAAAGGGTAGTGGGGGTGTGGAATGCACTGCCGAGTAAGGTGGTGGGAGCAGGCACGCTAGGGTTGTTTAAGGGTCTCTTGGACAGCCACATGAGCGGTCTGCAGATAGAGGGATATAGCAGGACTGTCTAAATTATCTTATTTGTTTCTACAGGCAATTCGGTCCACCTTGTTGACCAACAAGGTGCATGCATTCAGCAGGTCGTGTGAGGGCTGCTCTTGGATGTTGCTTCAGGAGTGGCCTAGTGCTTCATGTCGTTAGTGTGTGCTTAAACTGGACCATCTGATGGGCAACATGACAGCTCAGAGACTATCGCTGTTGCTGTGCAGACACATGGATTTGGGCCTGTGTCTGCGGGAGTTTGCGCGTTCTCCCCGTGGTTGCGTGGGCTTTCTCCGGGTGCTCCGGTTTCCTCCCACATCCCAAAAATGTGCTCTTAGGCTGATTGGGTAACAAATTGTCCCTATATTGGTCCCTATATGGGAATCTTCCACAATAGGCATAGCCTAAAGTCATGGATATGTCATTAAGACGTTAGGACGGCAGCATGGGCTCGTTGGGCCGAAGGGCCTGTTTCCCGTGCTGTGTTGCTCTTTGTTCTTTGTTCTTTGTAATCTTAAATCTGTGTCCTTTCGTTCTAGAGATTTTCATCAATGAACAATTTCTCTCTATCTACACTGACTAAATGTTTCACAACTTTGAACATCTCTATGTTATGACTAGGGCAGGAGAGAACTTTAAACTAGAAAAGCCGGGGGGTGGGAATATCAATGAGACGGTGAATAAGGAGGTTAGTTCCCAGGTAGGGAAGGACTGTAGGCACTCAGAGAGGGGGGTTAGGCAGGTGGTGGAAAAGGGAAATATCCTGACTGAGGGGCTGAGGTGTGTCTATTTTAATGCCGGGAGTGTAGTAAATAAGGTAGATGAGCTTAGGGCGTGGATTGCTGCTTGGGAGTGTGATGTGGTGGCCATTACAGAGACTTGGTTGTCTCAGGGATAGGACTGGGTACTTCAGGTGCCGGGATTCAGATGCTTCAGGAGGGATAGGGTTGGGGGCAAAAGAGGAACTGGTGTGGCACTGTTGATCAGGGACAGTGTCATGGCTGTAGAGAAGGTGGAAGATGTGGAGGGAATGTCTACGGAGTCTCTGTGGGTGGAAGTTAGGAACAGCAAAGGGTCGATAACTTTGCTAGGTGTATTCTATAGGCCGCCCAATAGCGACAGGGAACTTGAGGTGCAGATAGGGAAACAGATCCTAGACAGATGTAGAAATAACAGTGTTGTCATGATGGGAGATTTCAATTTCCCAAACATCGAATGGAATATCCCAAGGGTAAGGGGTTTGGATGGAGAGGAGTTTGTTAGGTGTGTTCAGGAATGTTTCCTGACACAGTACGTGGAAAGGCCTACGAGAGGAGAGGCTGACTTGACCTGGTGCTAGCTAATGAGCCAGGGCAGGTGCCGGATCTCACGGTAGGTGAGCATCTTGGGAATGGAGATCATAATTCTATCTCTTTCATGATAGCAATGGAAAGGGATAGGATCAGTCAGGCTAGGAAGGTGTATGTCTGGAGTAAGGGGAAATATGAAAACATTAGGCAGGTAATTGGACGTATAAACTGGAAGGAGGTGTTCTTGGGGAAGAGTACAGAAGGAAAGTGGCGGATATTCAAGGAATGTTTGTCTGGGGCACTGCAAGACAACGTTCCGAGGAGTCAAGGAGGTTCTGGTAGGACACGAGAACCGTGGTGCACTAAGGTAGTGGCAAACCTACTTAGGAAGAAAAAAAAATTCAGAGAGCTAGGGGATGTTAGGGATCTAGAGGAGTATAAGGTGTGTAGAAGGGAACTTAAAAAGGAAATTAGGAGAGCCAGAAGGGGTCACGAGAAGGCCTCGGCAGGTAAGATTAAGGAGAATCCCAAGGCCTTCTACAAATATGTGAAAAGTAAAAGGATGAGAAGAGAAGGGATAGGGCCTATAAAAGGTGAAGTGGGAAAAGTCTGTGTGAATCCGGAAGAAATGGCAGAGGTGCTTAACGAGTACTTTGCCTCGGTATTCACAGTGGAAAGTGAACTGGGAGATTGCACTGCAGGTTTGAGGCATACGGAAAAGATTGAGTATGTGGATATTAGGAAAGAGGATGTGTTAGACCTGTTAAATTCTATCAAGATAGACAAGTCGCCAGGACCGGATGGGATGTACCCCAGGTTTTTGTGGGAGGTGAGGGAAGTGGTTGCAGAGCCCCTGGCGATGATATTTGCGTCGTCCATGGAAACGGGAGAGGTTCCGGAGGATTGGAGGATTGCGGATGTGGTTCCTATCTTTAAGAAAGGGAACAGGGATAGTCCAGGAAATTACTGACCAGTGAGTCTGACTTCAGTGGTTGGTAAGCTGATGGAGAGGCTTCTGAGGGATAAGATATATGAACATTTGGAGAAGTTCGGACTGATTAGAAATAATCAGCATGGTTTTGTCAAGGGCAGGTCATGCCTTACGAGCCTAGTTGAGTTTTTCGAAAATGTGACTGAACACATTGACGAAGGAAGGGCAGTGGACGTAGTGTACATGGACTTTAGCAAGGCGTTTGATAAGATCCCCCATGCAAGGCTTCCGGAGAAGGTGAGAGGGCATGGGATCCAAGGGGTTTTGGCCTCGTGGATCCAGAACTGGCTTGCTGGCAGAAGGCAGAGAGTGGTTGTGGATGGGTCTTGTTCTGCATGGAGGTCGGTAACCAGTGGAATGCCCCAGGGATCTGTTCTGGGACCCCTGCTGTTTGTCATTTTCATAAATGACCTGGATGAGGAAGTGGAGGGATGGGTTAGTAAGTTCGCCGACGATACAAAGGTCAGTGGTGTTGTGGATGGTCTGGAGGGATGTCAAAAGTTGCAGCGGGACATAGACAGGATGCAAGACTGGGCGGAGAAGTGGCAGATGGACTTCAACACAGATAAATGTGTAGTGGTCCATTTTGGCAGGAATAATGGGATGAAGGAGTACAATATAAGGGGTAGGAGTCTTAGCTGTGTTGTAGAGCAGAAGGATCTCGGGGTCCGGGTCCATAGGACTCTTAAATCGGCCTCGCAGGTGGAGGAAGTGGTCAAGAAGGCGTACGGTGTACTGGCCTTCATTAATCGAGGAATAGAGTTTAGGAGTCAGGAGGTAATGATGCAGCTCTATAAGACTCTTGTCAGACCCCACTTGGAGTATTGTGCGCAGTTCTGGTCGCCTCACTATAGGAAGGATGTAGAGGCTATTGAGAAAGTGCAGAGGAGATTTACAAGGATGCTGCCTGGATTGGGAGGCAGGCCTTATGAAGATAGGTTGAGGGAGCTGGGACTCTTCTCACTGGAGAGACGTAGGTTGAGAGGCGACCTGATAGAGGTTTATAAAATGTTGAGAGGAATAGATAGGGTGGACTCTCAGAGACTATTTCCCCGAGCTGAAATGGTCACTACGAGAGGACACAGATTTAAGGTGCAGAGAAGCAAATACAAAGGAGATGTCAGGGGTAAGTTTTTCACTCAGAGGGTGGTGAGTGAATGGAATCGGCTGCCGTCAGAGGTTGTTGAGGCAAACTCACTGGGGTCTTTTAAAAGACTTCTGGATGAGTATATGGAAAAGAATAGGATAGGGGGTTATAGATAGGTCTGTGGATTGGTAGATGTGATCGGCGCAACTTGTGGGCCGAAGGGCCTGTTTGTGCTGTATTGTTCTATGTTCTAACTCATTCCCTTATTGTTCTTAATCATTGTATTTTGGGGAGGAAGATATGTGGTTCTTATCCTGTGGAGTGTGTTGTCAATTTAGAAATAACAGCAGCAAGCCTTTGTGACTTTAAATAAAGAAGCTTACATACTTACACTTTCAACCAAAAGTCTAAATGTTATGCCAACCACACCAACACACATACAAGAAGTATAGTTAAGGAAAATAGCATGCTTTTACAAGTTGTAAACGAAAAGAATACTTCATAGTTCATGTGTTGTGTTTGTAATAGAAGAAGGGTTGCAGCAGGCCCAATAAACATAAGGGTTGTTCTTCCACTCTTGAATTGTGAAAATAGGTCAACATAGCTGAAGTTGAATATTAGGATTACTGCAGGATTTCCTTGAAGGTTTGGATGTTCAACACGTCATGAAGCTTGGCATTTGCAATTTTTATATCAAGAGGTTTATTTCTTTACAGGTGGATTTGAAGTTTTGAAATCAGGCTGGAGGACTGAACCTGGTCTCCAGGCTCTTAAGGCAAAGATGACAAAGCTTTTTATTGCAATACTGCTCCTTTGAGTATTTTCTGGAGAGTGTCCAGTTCCTTCTGGCTCTTTAGATAAATATTTCCAATCATTTTCAATCCTGTGACCAATACTCGTATTTTTCACTCAGAATGGCCTATTTAAAAGTCACTGAAGAATTTTTCCACACTTACTCACGTACCGAATAACAGTAGTTATAGCTGGGGGAAAGGTAATTATGAGGCTATTAGGAGAGATTTAGGATGCATAGGGTGGAGCAGGATATTGCAGGGGCTGGGAACATCTGAAATGTGGAGAATATTTAAGGAACAGCTTCTGCATGTCCTTAATGAATATGTACCTGCCAGGCAGGGAGGAAGTGGTCGAGTGAGGGAACCATGGTGTACTAGGGAAGTTGAATCTTTGGTGAAGAGGAAGAAGGAGGATTATATAATGATGAGACGTGAAGGCTCAGTTAGGGCAATGGAGAGCTATAAATCAGCCAGGAAGGAGCTGAAGAGGGAGTTGAGAAGAGCTAGAAGAGAACACGAGAAGACTTTGGCGGATAGGATTAAGGAGAATCCTAAAGCTTTTTACAGGTATACAAATAATAAAAGATTGGTTAGGGCAAGATTAGGGCCAGTCAGAGATAGCAGTGGGAAGTTGTGCGTGGAGCCTGAGGAGATAGGAGAGACACTGAATGAGTATTTTTCGTCAGTATTCACTCAGGAGAAAGACAATGTTGTCGGGGAGAATACTGTGATACCAGGTTGTAGACTGGGCAGGATTGAGGTTCATAAGGAGGAGGTGTTAGCGAATCTTGAGGGTGTGAAAATTGATAAGTCCCCTGGGCCAGATGGGATTTACCCTAGGATTCTCTGGTAGGCTAGAGAGGAGATTGCAGAGCCTTTGGCTTTGATCTTCATGTCGTCGTTGGCTACAAGTATAGTGCCGGAAGACTGGAGGATGGCAAATGTTGTCCCTTTGTTCAAAAAGGGGAGTAGGGACCATCCTGGAAATCATAGACCGGTGAGCCTGACTTCTGTTGTGGGCAAAGTCTTGGAAAGAATTATAAGGGATAGGATTTATAAGCATCTAGGGAGGAATAAATT
Organism: Sphyrna mokarran; assembly: GCA_024679065.1. Lineage (NCBI taxonomy): Eukaryota > Metazoa > Chordata > Chondrichthyes > Carcharhiniformes > Carcharhinidae > Sphyrna > Sphyrna mokarran. The sequence goes on from JAGIQG010000011.1 coordinate 31,812,910, forward strand.
GATTAGGGATAGTCAGCACGGTTTTGTGAAGGGTAGGTCGTGCCTCACAAACCTTATTGAGTTTTTGAGGAGGTGACCAAAGAGGTAAATAAAGGTAAGGCAGTTGATGTAGTATATATGGATTTTAGCAAAGCGTTTGATAAGGTTCCCCATGGTAGGCTACTGCAGAAAGTGCAGATGCATGGGATTGAAGGTGATTTATCAGTTTGGATTAGGAATTGGCTAGCTGATAGAAGACAGAGGGTGGTGGTTGATGGGAAATATTCAACCTGGAGTGCAGTTACAAGTGGTGTACCTCAAGGATCTGTTTTAGGGCCACTGCTGTTTGTCATTTTTATAAATGACCTAGATGAGGGTGTAGAGGGTTGGATTAGTAAATTTGCTGACGATACCAAAGTGGGGGGAGTTGTAGACAGCGAGGATGGATGTTACAGTTTGCAGAGGGACATAGATAGGTTGCAGAGCTGGGCCGTGAGGTGGCAAATGGAATTCAATACGGATAAGTGTGAGGTGATTCACTTTGGTAGGAATAACAGGCATATGAAATATAGGGCTAATGGAAGGACCCTTAATAGTGTTGTCGAGCAGAGGGATCTTGGGGTACAAGTACATAGCTCTTTGAAAGTTGGCAGCCAGGTTGATAAAGTTGTTAAGAAGGCGTACGGTGTGTTAGCTTTTATTGGTAGAGGGATTGAATTTAGGAGCCGTGAGGTTATGTTACAACTGTACAAAACTCTGGTGCGGCCGCACTTGGAGTATTGCGTACAGTTCTGGTCGCCGCATTATAAGAAAGATGTGGAAGCATTGGAAAGGGTGCAGAGGAGGTTTACCAGGATGTTGCCTGGTATGGTGGGAAGGCCTTATGAGGAAAGGCTGAGGGACCTGAGGTTATTTTCATTAGAGAGAAGAAGGTTACGCGGTGACCTAATTGAGGCATATAAGATGATCAAAGGACTGGATAGGGTGGAGAGTGAGAGCCTTTTTCCTCGGATGGTGATGACCAACACGAGGGGACATAACTTTAAATTAAGAGGTGGTAGTTATAGGACGGATGTCAGAGGCAGGTTCTTTACACAGAGGGTGGTGAGGGCGTGGAATGCCCTGCCTGCAGCAGTTGTGGACTTGCCTATTTTGGGGGCATTCAAATGTTCGGTGGATAGGCATATGGATGATATTGGAATAGTTTAGGTTAGAGGGTCCACTGGCCAGTGCAACATCGAGGGCCGAAGGGCCTGTACTGAGCTGTAATGTTCTATGTTCTATGTTCTATGTACTCAGGATGAACTGTCTGACCATCCCTGTTTGAGGTCCAGCTTAGAAGTATGGAATCCAGACTTTTGGGAAAATCTCCAGAAAATAGCAAGTGTGAATCCCACAGATGCAATTTGTTTTAATGTATTCATTCCAAGGGAAAGCCTCCACCCAGGGTGATGTGCTTAGGAACTTCTGATAGTCTGTGTGAAGTTATGAAGGCAGCCAATTTAATATTGGTGTCCATTTTAAATAAAATACAGTTCCAGAAACTTTTATACAAAGTCCATATTTAAAATTATGAATTTGACATGTCTTTACTGAACAACAGTACCAAATCTCCACTCAACCTTTTCTTCTCTCAGGAGATCAATCTCAGCTTCTCTAGTATGTCTAATCAAGCTGAAGTCCCTTACCTAGGGAATCATGACATAAGTATTTTCTGTAGCGTCTCTAAAGCCATCACATCCTTTCTGAAGTATAGTTCCCAGAATTGGGTATATTGCCCAAGTAATATTTTATAAAAGTTTTCATGTATAACAACTTTCATGTTTCTGTGCTGTCTGCCTCTATTTATAAATCTTTCTCAATCCCTTACTAACCTGTCATGCCACTTAAAAATAATGTGCGCACACATATTCCCAGATGTCACTGATCTTATAGCCCCTTTTGACGAATAAGCTTTAGTTTATATCATCTTTTTCCCAGTTCTCCAACACCTCTGCAATAAATTTCAATTGTGAATATTTTCCTCAAGTTCTTCAAATCTGATTAATGGAAGGCTTCTGAAACCTTTTGAGCCACAGAATTCCTCGTGACCTCCCAAAAGCATCGGGTACCTCAAGTGTTCTTGTAATGTCAAAGCCTCTTTTTTGCCACAAAATATATGCAAACACAGGAATCAAAATGAACAAGTCTTTTCTAGCTATACCTGTGTATATATCAGAATTAGGAAGGGTGATAATTACATTCGCCAGCTACAAGGCCTCCTCACATTAACCCCAAGCCATGCTACCCTCCTATGCCCCTTAACATTAACCCTTGAAATAGTATCCACTTGAGCAGTGGGTAATCTGGTAATTATAAAGTATAATTATAAATGATCTTATTAAAACAAACTTGAGTTTTACACTTCGTCAACTTTAATGGGAAGAATGATGCTGGAAACCCAATTTTCACACACACACATCTACTCTTCACACACAGACACACACACACACACACTCATTCCCCTCTCTCACACACACTCACCCTCATCCACCCACACACCCACCCATCTACCCACACACCCACACATACTCATTCCCCTCTCTCACACATGCTCACCTACCCACCCCCCCACACACACACACACTCACCGTCATCCACCCCCACCCCCACCCCCACCCCATCCCCCCAACACACACACCCACACACACACACATACTCATTCCCCCTCTCTTACACACACTCCCTCACCTATACCCCACCGCCCCCCCCACACACACACACCCACCCACCCTCACACAGAAGTACATATCTTCATACATAAATAAATAGACCACCTGTCTTTGAGGCCCAAACTCCACCACTCCTTTTCTGAGACCTGAACAACCCTTCCACCTTTTTTCTGAGGCCTGAGTGCCCCTGCCTGTCCACCCCAGCTCCATTCCTGAGGCTCAAAGTCCCACATCACCTCTTTCATGAGGCCCAAATCCCTCCCCCTCCTCTTTTCCTGAGGCTGCCACTGCCAGAAGACATGCATTTTCTCCTTGCTGCCACCATCCTGCTTCGTTTTCTGCTAGCTTCTGCATCACCTTGGCCTCGCTGTTGACCATGGGCTTTTCTGTTCAGCAGCAGCTTCAGTCAATCTATCAGTGTCCAGTGTCCAGAACAAGAGGTCTTGCTCTCATTGGTCCATTTGATTTCTCTAACTCTTTAAAAATTTTATTTATGCAAACTGGTGTTGACTGATCATGTGGCGATTGTCAGCTTCATGGACCCCCTGGAGACCATTCACGTATCACCTTTGGGAACTTCTGGATTAATGTACTGCGCCAGTTCATATCTAATTTATGGCTTTAACATAAAGCAGCTCAAGAAATAACATTATCTTATTTATGGATAAATGTCAATTAGTACCCAATAGTGGCAACTCGCTTGGTTAAAAGAATCCATGCATAATTTTGGACCTGGTTGCTTCCATTGTTTTGATGCTACTGGTGTCATTCAGGACCAAAATAGCTTTTGGTAAGTATGCACATTTTTTCTGCCATGAATTGCACTCAATGCCCTCATCAATTAGCCACAATTAAAATCCACCAGAAGTATGGCGTGTAGACAAATCATAACGGCAATTAGCATGTCAACTTGATACCAACTGTCAGCAGCTAATGCCCTTATTTAATCTCACAGAACTAACTATGCATTAAACCATCAAGTAGAGGTATTGGCATTGGACTGGGGCGGGCACAGTAAGAAGTCTCACAACACCAGATTAAAGTCTAACAGATTTATTTGGAATCATGAGCTTTCAGAGCACTGCTTCTTCATCAAGTGAGTGGAGGTTAGTTCACAAACATGGCATATATAGGCGAAGACACAATTGCAAGGTAATTACAAATTAGAATGTGAAGTATGGAGGGCTGCTCAATAGTGCTATTTATAGATGGAGAAAGGGAGTCCCGTGAATGTGAGAGGCTGGGGAATGGGAAGTTATATGGGAGTTTAGGATTTGTGGAATAATTTCAGGTGGTGGTCAGTTGGTTGGGAGCAGGGGAGCTACCTGAGGTCTAGGAGTTGTGAAGGGTGCAGGATCAACCTGAGTGTTTAAAATGGTTTACTCAGAATGTTTTCCATGTGCCTGTTCCAAGCATGATATTCACCAAAGCATGGAGGAAGTCAACAAGATGTATGACTGCAGATTAAATTCAAGAAATGACTGGAACATGGGATGAATAATGCACAGGGGTTTGCATTGTTCATGCTTGCTAGAAGATGTGAATATTTTCTTGCCACATTTGTGACATTATCAAAGCTTTTCCCACATTTTTGATTGAAATTTGCAATGATTTTCAAACAGTTGCCTCCAAGCAAATATGGGTTTGTAGCTGGACAAAATGAAGAAATCTCTCTACAACTTCACCATTGCTGGTAACATATCTTAAAGTTAAGGTTAATTGGACCACATGATTCACAACTGGTGTTGAAATAACTATTATGGAATCATATTTAGCATCTTTAACTTCATTAGTGAATTGGTTTCTGTGCCGCTCTGCCATTATGGTGATGAAAAGTTCTTTGAGAAGCTCATCAAATTTATTGAGGTATTGAAGGCATGCTAAAATAAATTGTCTCCTGGATTCATCATGTCCTGTTAAAGGAAGGTGGCAGTTTGACTGTGGTAACAACACATCTCAGCATTTTCCTAGGATCTCTACAGTACAAAAAGAGGCCATTTAGCCTATCAAGTCTGCACCAACTCTCCAGTAGATCATCTTACCAGGCCTATCTTCCATATGATCCAGATAACCCTATACATTTACACTGCGAATTTTCCTCAGGACATTAAGGGGCAATTTAGCAAAATCTCTTGCAACATTCCACCAGTACCCATCGACAATGCTCGTTTTCCTTTACTATGGTCAGGGAATAATTTGCAAACATAATAGTAGTGTCTTAGAGCTTTCTGAAAAAAAAATCAACCAATTTGGGATGGTTTGATGGCATTGTGGTTTGCACTGCTGCTTCACTGTGCCAGGGACCTGGGTTCAATTCTGGTCTCAGGTCACTGTCTGTGTGGAGTTTGCGCATTCTCCCCGTGTCTGCATGGGTTATCTCTGGGTGCTCTGGTTTCCTCCCATAGACCAAAGATGTGTGGGTTAGGTTTATTGGCCATGTTAAATTGACCCTAGTGTCAGGGGGTTAATAGAGTAAATATGTGGGGTTACAGGAGTAGGGCCTGGGTGAGATTGTGGTTGATACAGAGTGGATGAGCCAAATGACCTTCTGTAGGGATTCTATGATTTTATTCTCCTTCCTGTTTCTCTTCATACTCAGTAGAGATTTCTCAACTGCTTCTGGCCTCCAACGTCAAACGATTTTTTTCAAATTTTTCATATAACCTATATTCACTGGTCTATTTATTATGAAATATTTTATCATACCCAGTGGGACAGATTTTGGCCATAAGGCAATGTCTTCAGGGTAAGTTTCTTCCCTCTTTTCAGCTGCAGAGGGATGAGCTTGAGTGGTATCTTGTACTTCCATTTCCATTTCAGAGTCCACTTCTTCTTGTTCTTGAATTTCCTGTTCAATATATTTCCGCAATGTGGTATCTCTGGAAATCGGCAAGTCAAAGTCATTAGATAATTGTGGTGGATAAAGGTGGGGAAAAGATTGTGCACTGCTCAATACTTCCAACTTTGTAAAATAAAATAGCAAACTGTTGCCATTAGTTTTCCGTGTTTTTGACTGCAGTGTTGCTTCATGTTGGCCGATCTTTCTTGATTTTAACAAATTAATTTTCTGAAATTGTCGGCTTTTTTTCTCTCCTCAGTCCTAGGTTCCTGTTGTCCTTGTTCACATGATGACCACACTGTTATGCTGGCTCACTGGTTGTTTGGCTATTGTATGGCCTTGATCTTGCCGTAGAGATGCCGGCGTTGGACTAGGGTAAACTCAGTAAGAGGTCTGGCAACACCATTTTTAAATCCAACCGATCGGTGTTGCCAGACCTCTTACTTTATCTTGCCATCAGTTGCTCAGCCTTCCCTGGCTGGATTCAAGTCGCCTCTGCTCATTCAATGACTTCTTTGTTCTGCTGGCTCACTGGCTGCTTGCTTTCTATCTGGTCTCCTCACCTCACCCTCAGCTCATTGCCCAGCCATCCTCAGCCCCTTTGACCTGGTTGAATTGCCCCACTCTCCCTGAAATGATCGCTGTTGCTTTCTCAGCCCTCGTACCTCACCTCTGCTCAACAATGACTTTGAGAAATGTGCTCGCTCATTCACTGATTGCCTCACCTGGTGCCTGGCCTCCTCATTTTGTCTCACCTCACACTTGGTTTGTTGCCCACCAACCCTTCTAACCTTGCTGTTGGCCTGGTTGAGTCACCCCATTGCTCTCTTCGACAAGCGCTGGCACCTCACTTCTTTTCAATGACGATTACCTTGGGAAATATGCTGACTTACTCACTGGCCTCCTCATTCACTCTCCCTTCAGTGCCTACCAGCCCTTTCAGCCTTGCTGCTAGCTTGACCAAGTTGTCCTGCTGCTCCCTTCGACAATCACTGGCACCTCCTCCTAGGCCTTGCTCCTGAGACAAGCTCATTGTTGGCTCAGACTGCTCTTGACTTTTTTTTAAACAACTTAGTTCACCCCTCCATTGTGCTCAGCCCTGGCATTGGGATTGACAGTTGCCCTGTTGCTCCCCTCGATGACTGCCAGCCAATGCCTGCCCTGCTTGCTTTGGCTGTCACAAGCTTATACACCCAAAGTTATCTTGAGACCTCGGTGTTGGCTCAGGCTGCCTGCCTGGCTATCTGGCCTCCTCAGCCCTGGTTAAAAAACCTGGGCTGCTGCTGTTTTAAAACTATTTTCAGAGATCTTGTTACTGCTGCACTCTATCCTTAAGTCATCAAGATCTCAATAATGAATGTTTTCCTGTATTAAGGGGTCTCTACCAATCAGAGCCTAATGTTGCTCTGTATTCATTGCTGATAGGCTCAAGAAATACAAATGAGCCTATCAGCAAGTTCTCAGCTCTGATTGGTGCCCCAAAGCCACCAGGCAGCATGGGTCTCCACTATTGGTTGAAGTCCTGTGCTAGGCACAATATATTTCATTGCAAGTCTGCCTCAGGGTGACTCTGTTGTGCTTAGAACCTATGAGCTCTGAGACCCTTTCCTCATGCCCAATGAGAGGTTTGTGGCACAATGGACCCTGCCAGTGTTCTCTCGCTCCCTTTGGTTGTACCAAGCATTTCCTGATCAAAGAAGAGAACGTTTGAGAGGAGTTATATGTTACATAGGTTGTATCGCTACATTTCAGATCATTCGCCATTGTCCCCTATGTAAGATAGCCCAATTCTGTGTGGCATGTCATCACTGGAGTGAATTGGGCTCCAGAGGTTGTGGATCAACTCCCTCCAGAACACTGTGCACATTCACATACAAAAGAAAGACTCATGCATGCATGTGATGTCGAGGCTACTCATTCGCTCAGTGCCAATGCTCGGTCTCCTCCCCTCCTCCTTGACCAGCTTGCATCCCCACTTCATGCAATGTTCCATGTCTTCTGAAGGGTGAAGGAAACCCAGTGGTCACTTCACCAATGTGTATGTATTGAAGTGAGGCTGTGAGGCAGGACACTGTTGCCACTGGTCTTTGAACCTTGACATTTTGGAATTTGTGTGGATTGTATGACCATGGATAGGACTTATTCTATGAGGTTATTCACCCTCTTTTGGCACTGGGTTGTATCTGCCATCAGCCCCATGCCAGCTTTGTCTCTCTGCTGGACTTCTTCTTCCTGTCTGCTGGGAATAGAATGTCCCTCCTCACCTTAACATGGTCAAACAGAATGTCCAGTGGTGTGTCAATAAACTTAGGAGTTTAACCTTTATTTGCCTAGTCTGACATCTTGCTCAAATACTGCTGGTAATGGGATGTTGGTGCCTTTTAAATATGATACCTGGATAGACAGCAGGTTATGCACCATCCGGGCCTGTTCCACTACTCAGGACGGCATAAAACACCCTTTTACATAATTAATGAGGTTAGGGTCAGAGGATCAGATGTGTTTTCCTGCCGGCACTGCAGCCCTTAGTCAAGGGATTGTTTCACTGAAAGTAATAATGTGCTTGGCAGAATACAGCTATGAAATTCTTGACATCTGAGAAATTTTTCTGATACCCTTTACCAATTATTAATTTTGTGGCCTACAACGTAGCAGTACGCTAACATGTTGTACCAGAGAGAAATAGGGAATGAGTCATTGTCTATGTTCCCCAACAGACAGGTTTGAAGCAAAAATCAGCAGTGGTGCAAAAACATAATGGGGTAGAATTTTCAATTTGGGTATAATATCTGAATGCAAACTATGCTAATTCTCATTTTGATTTTATGCTTCAAAAACTAATCATTTTAATCAGTGTCTAACCCATCTCCCGCGAATAACTGGAGTTGAAGTAACTGAGGACTTTAAAAATATCTATGCCAAAACATTTATAGTTTAATTGAATGCAGCAGTCAGTTTCTGACCAAATTAAATATTTTTAATGTTTAAAAGATTTTAATAATGTCTAAAAATAAGAACTTATTTTTAAGAATCTCTTCAAAATCTCACAAGTAGTTGAAATATAGCATAGTGATTAATTTGACCTAAGGCTGTGGCTAATTTATTGGTTAGAGCAGCTTCCAGTTTCATTTTTTAAACCAGCATAACAAGTTACAGAAACACAATTTGTGGTGGATTTAACTTAGAATTAAAATTGCTTATTAAAGCAAAATACTGCAGATGCTGAAAATATGAAATAAAAACAGAAAGTGCGGGATAAATTCAGCAAGTCTGGCAGCATCTATGGAGAGAGAAACAGTTAATATTTCAAGTCTAAACAACCCTTCTAAATTCTGCAGGAGGATCATTAAGATTTAAAAATATAACCCTTTTTTTTTCTCTCTCTCCACAAATGCTGCCAGACCTGTTGAGTTTATCTAGCATTTTCTGTTTTTATTATACTTGAAATTCCCTGATTTTTTATTTAGACGATTTTAGGCAAATTGTGCTGGAAAAGTCACTGCAACCTAGAGTAAACTGTACTCTGACATTCCTTCAGTGGTACAAAGAGAATAAATAAATATAAAAGTGTTGAGTTTTGTTAAATAATAAGCCATTCTGCAGTTCAATACTGTAGTCAAAACATTCTGCAATACAAAAAATGATAAAAAAATTATGGTGCTCCATTTCTTTGATAATTGTTCAAATATATATATAGTATAGAAAATTGAGTGCTATAAACAAGCATTACTTACAAGCGAAGCAATTAGAGTGGCGTGATCCTCAATCTGGGCAATATCACATAGGATGACAGAGCAACGAGACTGAAGTTCAGGCTGTTGACTATGCAGTAATCCAACAAGCACTGGGATGATATCAAGATTGATAATCGCATGACAGACTGGCAGATGGGTGGAAAGATTACACAGCACAGCAGCAGACATGCATTGCAGTGTCTCATGTTTACTGTGTAACAGATTTATAAGAGCAGGAATGTTACCTAGATCAAAGAATTGAAAAAGCCAATGTCATTTGGTGCAGTCCTGAACTTTTCAGCAACTTTCAAAGTTTCCATGGACTTTGTTGAGAAATCAGCTTTTATGAGGCACATAAATTCAGGACAGGCAAGAAGGGTCAAATGACCATTTCTTACACTGAAACATTTCAGCAGTGGACAATAAGGCACAGTGCATCCTAAATCTATCAGCAAATTCACATTGCTGCTGGGACTAAGTGGTACTGAAAGGACAAGAGTGGCCAATGCATGGGAAAAGGACCACTTGCAAGTTCCTGTACAAGGCACACCATCCTGGCTTGGAACTTGTAATATTAGTGTACCTTTAAGGAGCTTTTTTTTAAAAAAATGCTCTCTATAGCAAGGCCTTAGGTAATGTTATTGTGGGAGGAGGAAAAAACTGTGGGCAAGTCAGGTGACAGGGGTTCATGTTTTAGTTTCAGATTGTGAGATGGAGTGTTAGAAGCATTTTTTTTTTGGAAATTTTGTTGGTTAGCTGAAAACAAGATCTTGCTTTCCTAAAGGGAGGAAATCTACTGTTTTGGGGGGCTGGACCAGAATTTCTCAGGTGTCTGGGAAACCTGTCCTGTTTTCAAACTGCTCTGACTCACAGGCGTATTTGATGGCAGCCTCATAAGGAAAATACTCAATTCCTGTAGCAAGTGAGCATTAACCTATACTGTGTTAAAGCTGTTTGCAGGGTTTTGTCTATGAAAAGTTTTGATTTTTATTGGAACATCATTAAATATATTCATTAAGAGTTATACATTAGATGTTTTTTTTGTTTTGTTTGGAATTGTGAAAGTTTGAGCTAATTTTCTTACTATGCATGTTAACAATATTCTTAAATAAACTTTGTTTGATTAAAAACTTCCAAGTGGGTCTTTTGAATCACACCTGAAGTGGAACATATCATGCTTATTCCAGCCAAATTCAAGATGCAAAACTTATGATTTAGGCTCATAAAACACTTTGGAGTTTCTAACCTGAACCAGAAGAAACTGTATTGCTACTTATACACTGTCAGTGAGGTTGGTCGAGTTATTGGAAAGTCAGTGGGAAGGTTTGGATGGTCATTCGAAGGAGTTTACGGGGCACTCTTGGGGGTCGGGTGGCCAGGGAAGTTGGGTGGTCAGTAGGTACAGGTGGAAAAGGTCAGGGAGGTTGCTGGTCAGTGAAAGTCAGGTGGTCAGTGGGAGAGGTTTGAATGGTCAGTGGGAATCAGATGGACTGAGGAGGGAGTTGTGTGGTCATTGGAATGGTTAGGAAAGGTCAGGGGTTTGCTGACCAAGTGGGGTGGGGGTTAGGGTTGTCATTGAGAGCTCTGTGGTCAGTTACAGTGTTGGCAAGACAGGGTGTTGATCTGTGAGGAAATAGGATGGGTAGAGTAGCCTTTATTGGTGTGGGATAGGAGATGGGATAAGTTGGGGGAATTGGGCAGTCAGGTAGGGGGATCCTAGGGTAGCCACAGAGGGGTCAGAAGGGGGGCAGTTAGTCCATGAGGAGATAGGATGGGTCTGAGGGTTAGGCAGTCAATAGGAATCAGGTGTTTAGTCAGAGGTAATTTTCAGTGGAGTGGGAATGGATTGTCAGGGGTTTGGACAGCATTTGGTGGGAGGAGTAGTTTGAAGGTTGAGAAGGTAATTGGAATGGGGACAATAGGGATAGTCAGCCAGATTTGGAGGGTTAGGACGGTACACATGGGGATGGGAGGGATAGTTGAAAGGGATGGGGAGTCCATAGAAATGTCAATATTTTAGTTTTCTAGGAGTTAGAAAGGATTATAAGTCTTTTTAAGTCTTCTGACTTGGGTAACTAATCAGGAAAATCAGAGTTTTGGATAGTTCCCATTTTGTACTTCTGGCTAACTGCCATGCAATCCTTCCATGATGATCCTCAATGCATATTCTGGGACACCTCCTGTGTACAATCCTCTGGAACTCAGAAGTATGTGCCTTTATTTTGAGCCAAAATGTAATATATCAGCAACTGAAGGCATAAGGGCAGGATTTTCTGGGTCAGTTTTCCTGTCCCAGTGAATTTGACCCCCTGCACGGGTTTCCTGGTAGCAGGGAGGCAAGCCATTGAAAACCCCTAGACTTTGGCAGGACCAGAAAATTCTCCTGTAGCCAATGGTTTGCCACATCTGCCATGAGCCAAAGTGGTCAACAATTTTAGAATTTAGAACTAAAATCAAATTGTCTACAAGAAAATTGACATTTGATGTTTTAATTAGGTTTTGAAGATTCAAAGCACTGCAATGGAACAGTTAATTTATTTAAATTTTTGCGAAGATTGAAAGCATTATTACAAAGCATATGTACATATATCAATAAGTAGCTTTATTATTGCCTTTTGTGTAACAAGAGATTAGAAATCTGGAACAGCAAGTTTGAGAGGAGCAGATGAGGGACCAAAAGCAACATTAATTCAGAATTTGTCTTTAAAGTTAAAACAAATATAGAAAAGTGTGGAGTTTAGGAAGAAAAGTAGTGTAAAATTGTGATTGCTGAAAGCTCTGGCATCACTAATAGTTTGTTGTGACCGATACATTGTAGCCTTAGAAAAATAGGAGATCAGTGCAGAAACATGCTGAAATAAAGGAAGTGACAGATGTAGGGACTGATTAGTAAATGAGGATGATAATGTCATGACTACAGTTATACATCTGGCTTCATGGAAAATATAGATACTTTATTTATCATTATAGAATGGAAAATAGACAAGTGGAGGTGATCTTACTTTCTCATCCCATTGGTTGATGAATGGGGCAATCCAGTAAGCTCATGACAGAGGTAAAAAATTGAATTTGGGCCCCTGGGCCTGGATTTCTGGCAAGTTCAGTCTTGTACCTGGGAAGACTGCAAGGTTGATCTGACGAGTTAAATCAATTCAATTGTTGATTCAATTATTATTAATGATTCTGGGATGCAATCAACCAGGCTATCTGCCTTTGTGGCCTCACCGCAATGATCACCTATGCTCCCCATCAACTGGAACTTGTCGTGATGACCTCACTGTTACAACTAGAATCTATTGCAGACCCTGGCATTACCCACTCGCAAGCCCACTGGACAATGTAAAGTGCCAAAGGGTAGGAGCCTGAGGAGGCAGTTTTAGGATGGGCAGAGCTTGGAAGCGGCATGTCATGGGGGAGATAGGCAGAGGGAAGCTGCATACTTTGCAACTGGGGATCAGCAATTGACTGAAACGGGCGAAGGGGGTGGGTGTGATCAACTGGGCTAGGCCATGGGGGAATGGGTGGTGGTGCGATCTGACCAACTGCAAAGGCTATGATCATGGGATAGGGGAGGTGGGCAGTATCCAGAGGAGTTGGAGGTGATTGACAGATCTCTCTATTTAGTTGCACTGAACAAAGAGATCTGTGCATGTATGATTGTGCCTTCTACAGTGAACTGCTGGCTTTCTGGCAAAAAAATCTCCCCCTACAGATAGGAGTGCCATAAGATTGGACTTGTGGTCTCGCCAAAAAAAAAATCTGAAACTCTCCAGTTTGCGTGCTTGTTTGGGACTTTGAATTTTTTTGTATGATCACCCACAAATGTCTTTGAAACAGCTTGGAATTAGGAAGTTGTGTCCTTTTTCTCCTTTTTTGTGCGCCAAATATACATAAAACTGCTCAATGCTGGAAGTTAGGCTGTTTAGCTGGTCAGCACATTAAAATGAATGTATCATTTTGAAATATTCCATTTAAAAAATATTAACAATACACAGAATCTAATGCATAATGTCTTCACATACTTAGTAACTACAGAATGAAATTCTATAGATTGGGTGTGGCAAAAGCTCATTCTATTACAAGGAGATGCAACTGCATGAGATTCAAACCCTATTATGCGTCAATGTTCACATTGTCAGGGACCATGGGTACACTGATATTATGGTTTCTTCACAGAAAACAGTGTGTGATCAAAAATACTTATTAAGACATGTTTGAGAGCAGTCTATCAGTCATTTAGAAGGCAAGCACACAACAGAGGGAAGAGATCCTGCTCATTATAAGAAGAGCCCTGCTCAAAACCCACTAGCAGGCAGAGAAATTGGGATAGCCATCTACCTACTGATTTGAAGAATCAAACCAGATCTTGATTATACACTGACTGCAGCAAAACCAGAAACACGTGTTGCCAGTATAAGCACTCTGAACTTAACACCCATTTCTTCAGTGAACTAAAAAGGTACATTAGGTCTGCCATGTTTCCAGCTTCTAGCTGTAAAGACTCAAGGGTGACAGTGGATCTCTTTCTTTTTAAAAACCTAAGTACATTACCTCTTTTATAACAACCTTCTCTTATATTGCATTTGTGTGTGGCTTGTATGTGTATGTGAGTGGAGAATACATTTTAGGTATTAAGAAATAAACATTTATTCTTTTTTGAACTTATGCTAAAACCTGTCTTGTGTCCATTCTTGAGAGTTAAGAGGTTAAAACATTTCTTCTTTAAAATGCATTGGTGTTATGTTCAATCAAGAGATAGAGCTTGGAGGAGTGTGGGAAACTATCATCTCATTTCTCTCCCCTGTCCATAATAATAGTTTTAAAATTCTTTTGTCATTTGCATTGGATTTGTTGTACTTTTCTATTTGTCTTTCTCACCTGAAGAATGAATTGCTTTCCAGTATTGCTTTTTTATCACACAAAGAACCTCAAGTGACCTCACTCCCATCTCCTGCCTTTTATATTCATTGCTCTCCAACATCTCTGGAAAAGTAATAGGTATACAAAAATAAAATATTACAGCTGTTGGAAATCTGAAATTAAAACAAAAACTACTGGAAATACTTAACAGGCCAGGCAGCATCTGCAAAGGGAAACAGATAATGACCGAGATTTTCCAACAATACACTCTTGACTTGTGCTTGTAGATTTAGGGCCTCAGGAGGTAATTTATTTTCCACAAAAATCCCAGCCTTTGAACTGCTCTTGGAACCATAGTATTTATATAGAACAACAGAATAGAACGCCTACAGTGTAGAAGGTGGCTATTCAACCCACCGACTCTCCAAAACAGCAACTTACCCTGGGCCTTCTGCCTGCTTTATCCCACAACTCTGCAGATTTACCATGAGTAATCCACCTAAACTACACACCTTTGAATACCAAGGGGCAAATTAGCACGGTCAATCCACTTCTTTAGATCGGCTGGTCCCACAATTTTCTGGTTAATTGTTGTACCCAGGGTGTTGATGGTGGGGGGGGGACTTTGTCATGAAAATGCTGTTGCCTCTAAGGGAGATGGTTACATTTTTTTCCCTTTTTGGATGGTCAGTACTTGGTACTCGAGTGGTGTAAATGTTACTTCCACCTATCAGCCCAAGCTTGAATGTTGCCTAATTCTAGTTGCTAATGGACATGAACGACTTCAATATCTGAATATTGAACATGAATGCTGCTGAACACCATGAAATTGTCAGTAAATATTCCAACTTCTGATTTCATGATGGAGGAAAGGTCATCACACTTCCGGCTGAAGACAGCTGGATCTAGGCACCATCCTGAAGAAGACGGGTAGCAATGTCTGGGGCTAAGAAAATTGCCACCAACAACAACAGTAATCTTCCTTTCAGCCAGCTACATCTCCAACAAGTTGACAACTTTCCACCAGGGCTCTGCGCTCTGTCAAAGTTTGCCTTGATGTCAAGGGGCAATCATTCTTGTCTCACCTCTTGAATTCATCCTTGTCCAGATTTTGATAAAGGCTGTTTATGCTGACAGAAGAAGAGCGGCCTTGGCAGAACTAAAACTGCATTGGTAAGGAAATTACTGTGACATAAGTGCTATCTGATAACACTGCCAACTACATTTACTATCAGTTTATTTATATTTCAGTGTAGACTGTTGGAATTGGATTTGTTTTTATCTTCATGGGCAGGACATTCTTGGACAATTTGCCACAAAGTTGAATTCTGATGAAATGTCACAAACCTAAAACATTACTCCTATTTCTCTCTCACAGAATCTGCCTGGTATGAGTATTTCCAGCATTTTAAGTTTTTGCTCCTACTTTTGTGTTGGCTGCAAAATTGAAATTTTGTTCCTTATGCCCATGTAAAACCAATACATATACTGAGAACAATATTGAACCTCGCCAGGCTGAGCATTTACTTTGAAAGTTTCTTTTCCATGAGTTAATTTCTATCCTTGCTATTAAATATCCTCTTATACTGTGCACTATGGCATAGTAGTTAGTACTGCTGCCCTCATAGCACCAGGCACCCGAGTTCAATTCCTGGCTTGGGTCATTGTCTGTGTGGAGTCTGCCCGCTCTGCTGTGTTTATGTGAGTTTCTCTGGATGATCTGGTTTCCTCCCACAGTCTGAAAGACATGCTGGTTAGGTACATTAACCATACTAAAGATACCTGACCAGGCACTTTAGTGTGGCAAACAGGGGATTTTCACAGTAATTTTATTGCAAAGAAACTGGCTTTATCTGTCCCTTATCAATGCCTTCTGAAAATCCAGTTTAGATGTTTCTCATTTCCTTTATCTATCCAGTCAGTTACTTCTTAAATAAAACCTATTAAGCCGTAAAAACATAACTTGCCTTTAACAAATCCATGCCGGCTATCTTTGCAAAAGTTATATTTCTAAGTACTTGTCAATTGTATTTAGAATGTTCAGTTTCAAGAGTTTGCCTACAATTGACATTGAACTAATAATACCAGCAAAAAGGTAGGATAGTAGAATGTGTCAACAGGAGAACAAAAGTCATTGCTCAATGAAAGAGCGGAAGAATGGTGGATGTGGTTTGCATGCACTTCAGCAAGGCATTTGATAAGGTCCCCCATACAAGACTTCTTGAAAAGAAGAGAGGGCATGGAATCCAGAACTGGCTTGCCTGCAGAAGGCAGAGAGTGGTTGGGAATGGGTTTTTTTCTGCATGGAGGTTGGTCACTAGTGGAGTGCTCAGGGATCTGTTCAAGGACTGTTGCTGTTTGTCATTTTCATAAATGACCTGGATGAGGGAGTGGAGGGATGGGTTAGTAAGTTTGTCGATGACATGAAGGTTGGTGGTGTTGTGGATAATCTGGAGGGATGTCAGAAGTTGCAGCGAGACTGCAATTTCTTGGATAGAGAAGTGGCAGATGGACTTCAATGTGGATAAATGTGTAGTGGTCCATTAAAGCAGGTCCAATGGGATGAAGGAGTACAATATCAGGGGTAGGACTCTTAGCAGTGTTGAGGAGCAGAAGGACCTTGGGGTCCGGGTCTGTAGGATTCTTAAATCGGCCTCGCAGATGGAGGACGTGGTCAAGAAGGCATATGGTGCACTGGCCTTCATTAATCGAGGAATTGAGTTTAGGAGTCGGGACATAATGCTGCAACTTTATAAGACCCTTGTCAGACCCCACTTGGAATACTGTGCGCAGTTCTGGTCGCCTCACTACAAGATTATTGAGAGGGTGCAGAGGAGATTTACAAGAATGTAGCCTGGATTGGGAGGCATGCCTTATGAGGATAAGTTGAGGGAGCTAGGTCTCTTCACCCTGAAGAGACGAGGATTGAGAGGCAGCCTGATAGAGGTTTATAAAATGCTGAAAAATATAAATATAGTGGATTCTCAGAGGCTATTTCCCAGGGCTGAAATGATCGCTGTGAGAGGATACAGGTTTAAGGCGTTGGGGAGCAGGTACAGAGGAAATCTCAGGGGTACGTTTTTCACTCAGAGGGTGGTGAGTGATTGGAATCGGCTGCCTTCGGTGGTAGTAGAGGCAAACTCGCTGGGGTCTTTTAAGAGGCTTCTGGATGAGTACATGGGATTTGATAGGATTGAGAATTATAGATAGACCTGGTAGGTATGGATATGATCGGCGCAACTTGTGGGCCAAAGGGCCTATTTGTGTTGTAGTGTTCTATGTTAAAGCAAAACTCAAGACAAGTGACAAATAGCCCTGTGAGGATAAGGAGGAGAGTGGGTAGGGGTTTCTTGCTGCAAAAAATATGGATTGAAGAAAAAGGGGTCAAGTTGCAGCAAAATGTTCATAGTCTAAAGTTGTTGAACTCAATGTTGAACCTAGAAGGCTGTAATGTGCCTAATTGGTAGATGAGGTGTTGCTCCTCCAGTTTGTATTGGGCTAAACTAACACACTGCAGCAAGCTGAGGACAGACATGTGGCATGAGAGCAAGATGGTGAGTTCAAATAGTAAGTTACATGAAGATTGGACTCATGCTTGCGGACTGACCTGGTCTGTGTTTACTTTCCCCTATGCAGAAGTTCTTGTCTGTGCCCCTCACCATCAAGTCTCCTACCAATGGTGTAAGTGAAATGCTGCTTCATCTGAAAGGAGTGTCTGGGGTTTTGGACCATGAGGAGAGAGGAGGTAAAGGAGCAGGTGTTGGGCTTCACTGGAACATTGTAGCAGGCAATGGATGGATATGAAGACTTTTGATATATAAACTTTGTCTGGAAAATTCCACCTTAGTTATAGAGTCATAGAGGTTTACAGCTCAATTTGTCAATTTGCCCCTACTGTTAACCCCTAAGCTAGTCACAATTGCCTGCATTTGGCTCATATCCTTCTATACCCATCTTATCCATGTAACTGTCAAAATGCTTTGTAAAAGGCAAAACTGTATCCACGTCTACTACTACCTCTATCAGCTTTCCAGACATTCACCATCCTCTGTGTGAAAAAAATGCCTCTCTGGACACCTTTGTATCTCTCCCCTCTCACCTTAAACCTATACCCTCTGGTTTTAGACTTCTCTACCTTTGGGAAAAGATATTGACTATCTAGCTAATTTATGCCCTTCATTATTTCATAGACCTCTATAAGATCACCCCTAACGCTCCTATGCTCTGAAAAAAAAGTTCCAGTCTATCCAGTCTGTCAAACTCAAACCATCAAATCCTGGTAGCATCCTAGTAAATCTCTTCTGCATTCTTTCTAGCTTAAGGAAATGCAATCAGGCTTGGGGAATGGGTGAAGCCAGGGGAAGGGAGGCAGGCAGGTAGTCAGCAAAGTCCCCTCGTGCATCTCAGTCAAGAACCTTTTTCTGTATTGGAAAAAAATGTGAATGACAATTCCCCTAAGGAGTAGAGCT
This sequence comes from Sphyrna mokarran, assembly GCA_024679065.1. Taxonomy (NCBI): domain Eukaryota; kingdom Metazoa; phylum Chordata; class Chondrichthyes; order Carcharhiniformes; family Carcharhinidae; genus Sphyrna; species Sphyrna mokarran. The sequence goes on from JAGIQG010000011.1 coordinate 31,831,502, forward strand.
GGAGCCAAATTCACAGTGCTGTAGGTAGCTCTGCTGTACAAGTCAGGAGGAGTTAGAATGGAAGAGCAACATTGGTAAGAGACTCGATAGTGAGGGGCATGACAAGAACTTCTGCAGCCGCAGATGGTATGTTGCCTCTCTGGTGCCAGGATCAAGGATATTACTAAATGGCTGCAGGGCAATCTGAAAGGGGAGGATGAACAGTCAGAGATTATTGCTTCACATTGTAGTCTACATGGACTTTAGTAAGGCTTTTGACAAGATCCCACATGGAAGGCTGATGAAGAATACAAAAGCTCATGAAATTCATGGCAATTTGATAAACTAGATCCAAAATAGGCTTAGTGGCAGGAGGTTGAGGTGATGGTTGAAGGTCATTTTTGTGACTGGAAACCTGTGACCATTGGTGTATTGCAAAGATCATGTTGGGACCCTCGCTGTTTGGAATGTACATTAATGATCTAGGCATGAATTTGGGGTTATGATTATTGGAGGATGTAGGAAGGGAGTATGTTAGGGTATACGAGAGTACATTAGGAAGTAGAAAGGACCAGAGAGACTGTGGCAATCCTGTCCAAAGATCTCTGAATGAAACAGGATAGGTAGATAAGGTGGTAAGGCGGCATTTGGGATACTTGCCTCTATTAGCTGAGGCATAAACATAAGAGCAAGGACGTTATGATGGAGCTGTATAAAATATTTATTAGGCCACAGCTGAAGTACTGTGTACAGTTCTGGTTGCCACAGTATAGGAAAGATATGATTGCACTAGAAAGGTGCAGAGAAAATTCACAAGGATGGATATTCCAGCTATGAAGAGAGGCTGAGGGGGGAATCTCAGTGAGGGTTACAAAATTATGAGGGCCATAAATAAGGTAGCTAGGAAGAAACTTTTTTCTCTTAGAGGGGTCGATAACCAGAGAGCATAGATTTAAGGTAAAGGCCAAGAGATTTAGAGGGGATTTGAAGAAAACCTTTTTCATCCAAAGGGTAGTGAGAATCTGGATCTGCTTGAATGGGTAGCAGAGGCAGGAATCTTTGTGACATTTAGGAAGCATTTAAATGACCACATGAAATGCCATAGCATACAAGACTATGGACCATGTGCTGGAAAATGGGATTAGAATAGATAGGTAGTTGATGGCTGGGGCAGACACAGTGGGCAAAATGGCATCTTTCTGTGCTGACTCTATGAGATAAAATTATCCAAATTATTAGGGAAGTTCAGACAGCATTAGGTTAAAGGAAAAGGCTTATATTGTGAAGATTAGTAGTAGGTCTGAAGATTTTAATTATTTTAGAAACCAACAAATGATAAACATTTAGAGGGGTGTGGAGGGATATGGACCAGGTGCAGGTCAGCAGGACTAGAGAGAAAAATGGTTCTGCACACCCAAGAAGGGCCAAAAAACCTGTTTCTGTGCTGTAATGTTCTATGGTTCTATGTATGAATTCCGCTAAATGAGCTCCTGATTGGCGTGGGCGCATTTCTCTGACCCTGAGCAGTTTGTGTAAATACCAGAATCACTGGTTTGTTGATTTTCAGGGTTACATCAAAAAGGTTCACCTGTGAAGAGTAGACATTTACACAAAGTACCAGAGGATGCTTAACTCTTGTGGAAATGTATCCTTGCAGGCTTCAAGGAATTGGTCAGGAGGTAAAAATGTAGTAAAAAGTGTAAGAGATAACCTCCCCCCATTTACAAGATAAATGCACTATGGAAAACACTACGATTGCTTCACAGCAAAGCCAAAACAATGCATTATTTTCCAATATTTAAAAAAATCCAACACTTTCATAAAAAAGAGCTCTTTTTAAATTAATGAAATCAATTACACCTTTAGGGAATATAAACCTTATGAATTCTGAATTAAAGTGGCAGATACATACCTTTAAGGAGTTTCCAGACATTTAGTTCTGGGATATTCTGCTCAATTATGTACTTGAGAATTTCTGTGTGGGAGTAGAGAGCTGCTAAATGAACAATATTGTTATTTTCACTGTCAAGCTTTGTTAAGTTGGCTCCAAGGGATAGTAAGTACTGAAGTGCATCAAGTGCACCTGCCATCGCAGCAAGTAACAGTGGAGTTGAATGATATCTAAAGCAAAAGAAAAATCTGAATGCTTTCACAAATACCAACAATAAAATGATAGAATATATTTGGTGAAAGTCATTATCTGTGTTCATTTTCTACATAACATTGTGAGCATTACAAATAACATTCTGGGCAAAGATAGGTGGTAAGAGTTAAGCTTACAATTCAATATTTATTTTGAAGATGGTTACCCTGTTATGAAGTTTCTTTGAATTTCAAAAATGCTGTCTATTGTACTAAGCCAAAACACAGAATTAATGCATTTTTGAATCATATGTGAAAGTAAGATAAACTTGCATACATAAATTTATTCCACTTCATAGAGATAGCCTACTTTAAGCTTTTTAACGTAGCTCAACTACTCATCTGCTGCTGTAGCCTAATCCTTGTCTTTGTTAATTCTAGGCTTGACTATTCCAAAGCACTGCTAGCTGATCTCCAATCTTCCATTTGCCATAAAATGGGCTCATCCATTACTGCAGCCTGTACGCTAACTCATACTGAGTTCCTTACATCCATCACACCGAGTTCATTAACTTACATTGGCTCCCGCTCTGGTGTGATTCAATTTTAAAATTTTCATTTACTTTGAAACACTTATGGTCTTACCCAACTGTAGCACCCCACCCCGGGTCCAAAATATTCTCGATCGCTTCAATCGTCTGACATCTCTACATTCTCTGATTTTGGCCACTTGCATTTTCTAATTTTAGTCTTGTCAATATTGGTGGCTCTGCTGCTTTCAGCTGTCTTGACCCTGAAACCTCGCTACAACCCTCTTCTTTAAGATGTAAATCTTGCTTTTTCATTTGTGTTTATGTGTCTTATGACAAATTTTCTTTGAAGGTGAACAGTAATGGGGAGCAGAGAGGAAAGTGGAGTTAAGGTCACAAATAGATAGCTATGATCTTATTGAATTGCGGAGCAATCCTGAGGGCCAAATGGCCTCCTGGTGCATCTAATCCTTGTGTTTTTTGATCACTATCCTGAGAAGAACCAGACGATTTTACAACATTAAATGTGTTATATAAGTGCAAAGGGTTATTTTCTAAATATGGCTCATAAGAGACATTTGTCTGTTTATTCTCTTTCCTGATAGGAATTTGCCTAGGGACATTTGTAGTCCAAGCAAACCCTGCATGAAAGGAAATGCTGAGAGCCTTTCACATAAAGACAGATTTATTTTAACAATAATTTCTTGTTTGTTGCTTTCACAATAGCTTGAAAGCATAAATAATAGAATCCACTTACAGAAAAAATATAAAAATATGAACTGCCTCTAAAAGAAAAACATCAAAAATATTAAATTTATCCTGTGGAATACAATATTAAAATTTTATGGAATTTTCACTATTTATGTTGTAAATGCACAAAAGTACATGCAGTGCAATACAGACTGTAGATTTTTTGTTACTTGACACTGATAGATAAATCACTGAACTCTTACTCAGCTGAAGTCTCCAACTCTAAAAATTTGGGGTCCTTTCTATACAGAGCCCTAATACAGGAAATGTTGTCATAAAATGCAGCAAAATGCATAGCTGTCCAGCCTCGTTCATCCACGCATGTGTGATCTGCCCGCAGGGCCAGTAGGCAGGTCAGTACACCAAGTGACCCACATTTGGCAGCCATATGCAAACTAGTTGGACCTACAAGAAAAGCAATTACAAGCTAAAGTTAGGAAGAAACTCTGGAATTAATTTAAACAACAAAGTTGTAGATTTTCAAGAAGCGTCTGATAAGGTGTCCAAAAACTGTTGTTACAAAACAGTTTGTCGTTGGCTTTGGGTACAAACAATACTTAAATCAGGAATTTTAATAACTTGTGCACCAGTGAGAACACAATGTAAGAAACGTATTGCTGGATGGTCTGTTGATTCATATCGAAAATTTAGCTGTTATAGTTAATTACAGCGAATGAGAAATGAGCGATTTTGTTTATAATCCTTCATTGGCATACCTATCCACCAATTATATCATACCTTTTGCTCTTTCTTATCTAATAGAAAACCAATCCTTTGTTAGCATAATATGTTCCCATATCTTGCCATCTGATAATTGTCACGGTAACTTGATTTGCGTTTTCATCCCGTTGTCCTAGCCTGGAATGCAATGTTTATGGAACAAGGTTTGATATATACTCGCTTAACCTGACTACATAAGCATTGGCCTTACTGAAAGCCTTGTTTGGCTAATGATCATTTTCCATTACTTGTCAGAGTTTTTTGACAATCATGGAACTTTAATTTTCACAGTTGTTTGGAACTAACTTCCACAAGCTCATAGGATGACGGTGACATAGTGATTTGGACTAAGATTAGTTAATGACAGAAAACAGAATAGAATTTTACTGATCATTTTTGAGTTGTTAGATTGTAACCAATAGTGTACTGCAGAATTGGTGCTTGGGCCTCAAGGATTTACAATCCATATTAAAGACTTGGACGGGGGAGCGGAGATTAACGTGTCCAATGATACAATGATACAAAATGATACAAAACTAAGAAGGAAAGGAAAGCAAGGAAGATGCAAGAAGACTGCAAAGGGATAAACCAGATTAAGAATGTGGGCAAGAAGATAGAATTGTGATGCAAACACAGGGGGCAATTCTCCTACTCCTTTGCACTAGGTTTCTGGTGCAGCGGGATGGGAGAATCTCGTGGCTGGATGTAAGTGGGATTCATGCATGCATTCCTGCCGTGAGTGCACTGGATTTTTGGCACGGTCAGATCTGCACTGGAAACCAGCAGAAATAAGGTGGTAATTTACATCGTTATATGAATGTAATTCAAATGTGATTTGCAGGCCTGGGTCAAGCCCAGAGTGTTTCACTGCTGAGGAAGGAGAGGGATGGGAGGAACTGTTTGGGGTCAGCGATCGGACTTTGGGGTGGACTGGAAGGGCAGGATTTTGGGGGTCCTGGGCTGGCCAGCAATCGAGCTGTCCCCTGAAATTTAATGATATTCATGCTGGTGAAATTTAATGATATTCATGCTCTATCTTGCACAGAGTGTGAACTCCCACTGAAAAAACAAATGTGAATTACTCCAGTTTTCTCACAAATTCAACACTTAGAATTTGTTTAGGAGAACCGCACCCATGGTGTGATAAGTTTCCTCCTCTAGACCATGCAAGGACCACACCGTGATGCCTTTGCCTCACCCATTCCAAGCAAATGCCCATAGAAACATAAGACCATAAAATACAGGAACAGAATTAGGCCATTTGTCCATCGCGTCTATTCCGGCATTCACTCATGACTGATAATATTCTCAACCTCATTCTCCTGCCCTTCCCTGTAACTTTTGATCTCTTACCATTCAAGAATCTTTCTATCTTTGTCTTAAATATACTCAATGACCTGGCTTCCATTGTGTTTTGTGGCAACGAATTCTATAGATTCACCACTCTCTGTCTGAAGAAATTCACAACTGCAGTGAAGTTAGTGCATCTGAAAAGGTGCCTGAGTATTAGGGGATTTTCACACTGAGTGAGGAATTGGCATGGCCAATGCAACTAATCAGCACGCTTTTCGGATTGTGGGAGGAAATTGGAGCACTGGGAGGAAACCCACTCAGACACAGGGAGAGTGTGCAAACTCTGCACAAACAGTGACCCAAGCTGGGAATTGAACAGGGGTGCCTGGCGCTGTTAGACAACAGTGCTAACCAATTATCACACACAGAGCAAGAGAGTACAACTAACTAAATATATATTCACACAGGAAATTTCAGCCTTCTCATCTAGGTGGTAACTGTGTGCCTTAATATACATTGCCTCTGTTCCGAATAGAAAACAACTCCTTCGTGACATCTTTACCTCTCAAGAATCTTCAATCAATACAATCTCATTATCATTTAATTATCAATACACAAACATATTTTTGATGACTGAATTAAACAGCCGAAGTCTCCCATCCCGGCAGTGGTGGGTTTGGTGGCAGGTGGGAACAAAGAATTCAGTGAGAGCAAAAAGATGGAAACCCACCTTCATCAAAACAGTTTGAAATTCTCTCAACAGCAGGTGGATGAGTCCTCCCCCTACCTGCTGGGATGAACACCATTTTCATTCGTTTGCATATCATGAATGGTCATTAAAGTAGATGTTCATCAGAATCTTCTCAGTCCTTCCTGTGTTGCATCATGTCAAAGGGAAATCATGGGCTTCAAACCCGTTTGAAAAAGAATGTTGTGCACAAGGTCTCGGTTTATAGACACTAAGGTGACTGCAACATATATTGCCTACTTGTCATAGTGCTGTGTTGCTCTTTATGTGCTGAATGCCAGTTTGCTGGGGCAGAATCATTCCTGCTCATAGCTCTATGCTGAGCTGGTCTTTATGGATATCACTCAGCTGATAGATTCATGGACCCTCCCGTTTTGCTCACTCAGATCAGTACTGGGCCTATGACTGGGGAGTGCAGGGGTCTTTTGCTCAACTGTCACACACCACTGTCTGATGCAATAGTACTCTGCCTACAGTACTCACCTACTCCAATAAACTGAACTTCAACTGAAGATGGGACTGATGAAGACAAGGAGACAATAATGAGCAATGAAAGGCAAATGGAAGACTGGACCTCAACAAGGCTGTATAAAACACTCACATAAAAGAGGGTCAAAGGGATGCTGCACCTTTTACTAGAAGGGAATGCATACAGACTTCCATATGGGAAGTACAGAGGTCCATATGGGGCATGCAGGAATCCAGTATTAGTTGGGTGGCTACAGAATAACAGGAGGCAGTTCTCCCTGCACAGCCTGAGGCTCCAAGTAAATCAGAGGCTCACGGATAGTGAGGGAGGGAGGGTAGAATTCTGTCTGATGAAGCACAGAGTTCCAGAACAATGATGTTTTGTAAAACTGAAAGTAAGATCAATACTGTCTGAAAGAGGTAGAGGTAATGTGTTAGGACTATTATATTGGCCTATATGGCTCCTTAATGGGATGAACATTCACTTGTTGGTGTTGTTACAGTGATCAGGATCTGGGTTCCTTACAACGGACAGAGGCCTCGTTGCCCAAGAAGCAACAGTAAGACAATCATTTTATTTTGCGCTGTTAGGGCAGAACTCAATAGCCCCACTTCAAGTGTCAACACAGACAGATTCAGAAGTGCAGCCTTGGAGAGTGAAGGTAATACATAGCTTCATCATTTCTGCCATCCCCTCATTGAAAGGGAGTCAGGGGTTAACAATTAATGCAATTTCTCATTGGTCAAACAGATTCCACAGACTGACTATGTGCAGCTGAAAGGTAACTGTTATGTCAACTTATAGAAAGTAGTGGCTTAATCATTTTATCCACACCCCTCACACAGTTCCAGATGTCATATCTCTGTGAGCTACAGTCTCAGAGGTAAGGTTGCATCAGGCACAATACAATCAAGGTACTCAAAGTTGTGTAGCCAAACATCTCACATAGATATTTCAATCACAGCTTCCCTTTCTACATCCTTTAACCATTATTGTCTTCAATGTTTTTCATAGTGAAGGCAAAAGTGCAAATGGATCCAGGGTTCCAGACTACATTTCTTTGAATCCTCGTTCAACGAACGAGGCAAAGGAGGGAGAGGCAAAGGTGCACTCAGCTCCAGCAGGCACTATCGCCTGGGGGAGGAGGAGGGGGGATTTTGATTTGATTTGATTTATTACTGTCAAAATATTGGGATACAATGAAAAGTATTATTTCTTACAAGCTATACAGGCAAAACATACCGTTCATAGAGTACATAGGTGCGAAGGAAAAGGGAGGGTGCAGATCATAGTATTACAGTTATAGCTAGGGTGCAGATAAAGATCAGCTTAATATATGGTAGACCCATTCAAAAGTCTGATAGTAAGTATGGAAGAAGCTGTTCTTGAATTGGGTGGTACGTGCTCTTGATGTTTGTATCTTTTTTCCAATGTATGAAGGTGAAAAAGAGTATGTCCGGGGTACAAGATCCTTCATTATGCTGGCTGCTTTTCTGAGACAGCAGGAAGTCTAGACAGAATCAATGGATAGAAGACTTGTTTGGGTGATGGATTGGGCTATGTTCACAACCTTTTGTAGTGTCTTGTGGTCTTGGTCTGAGCTGGAGCCACACCAAGCTGTGATACATCCGGAAAGAATGCTTTCTATGGTGCATCTATAAAAATTAGTGAGAGTCATAGCGAATTTCCTTGGCTTTTCTTGAGATAGAGTCAGGACAGGATGTTGGATGGGCAATGGGAGCCTAAGCATGAACAGGAGTCTGTGAGGAGGAGAGGCCCAGATAACAGAGATGACTCATCACACTTATTGAAGAGTCTCTTACTTATAAATGAGTGAGAAGCAGTGTCAAGCACACCTTTGATTGTCCGGAGGCCTTGAACATCACCTCTGCCATGTGCTTTGTGAAGACCTGTGTTACATGGGTTTGGATGTTCCATCTTGCCAGTAGCCTTGAACGTAATGGCAGCACTTAATTTATTTTTTTTCCTGGTTTTTCCAGGGATCAACAGGGGACCTATGCAACTTCTGGCAGTCCACAACACATCACTGCATAAAGTAAGTGACCAATGTCCTTTAAAACAAGTCCATCATTATGTCATGTTTGCTCAGGATAAGGTTAACCAGGCTCAAAGATTTATCTGCTTTGCAGCTACCTTAGCTTTTCTAAGTGTGCAAGCTGCAACAGATTGCACCCATTAGCTATATGGACTCTCTGGCAATAGCTTTTAATGTTTATAAAACATAAGGGCTACCATTCCACCAAAGTGCAACCATCACAAGCACATCCTGCATGTGTGCAAACATTACGCTTGGAATTGCCATGACTCCTGCATACTCAATCCTTTCTAGATGGCTGAGATTTTTAATAGGCTTGAAGGCCTATGGAAGGGTTGCTGGGGACTATCCAAATAAACAATGGCTGATGACCCTGGTGAGTTACCCTTGGACTTTTGCTGAGAAGAGGGGCAATGCTGCTCACATCTTCACAAGCTTCCTCATAGAGCAAAGCAGAGAACTTCTGAAGATAAAATTTAGATGCCTGGAGTGTTCAGGTGGTACTCTGCAATATACACTGGAGAGAGTTTCCCAAAATGCTGTGCCCTTCACAATCTAGCTATGCAAACAGATGAGCCCTTGCCAGCGGATGACAGCTCATTAGACAGTGGTGACGAGGAAGTGCAGGAAGCCTAGGGAAATGCCAAGGGACAATATGAGTGTGCTCATGGCATGGGGGAGGAAGGATGTGAGAGATTTACTCATGATCCTTAAGTAGCAGACAGGTTCCAAGGGGAATAAAATTAAGTGAGGTCATCTGGACCTTCCAGCCATTCATGTCATCTCAGGACATTGCCAAAATATTGGTGAGAGGATGGGTCCTGAATTCACAATTGAACAGACTTGCTCAAATTTTATCTTAGCTGTGGTCAGTGGTGACCTGCTAATGCACTCATTCTGTCAACTTAAAGATCACTGAGGAATGACAGTAATGTGAGACAAGGTTTGACCTTTTCAATGCCATCTGTTGATGCACATGGTGCCACAAAAGAGATGCAGGTTAGCCTGGAACTCTCATCCTGAAGCACATGTGGGTTTGGGCACTAACACTGAGGACACTTATGTGTCCTTAGGGTATCATTGCTAATGAGCTATTGTCAACCATTGCTTTCCCAATGGTTCAAAACTTTCCTATAATACACTTATAATAAAAATTTAAACACACCTTCCTGATAACATAGAAGGATCCAGGCAGAGACTAGTTGTAGTGAGGTTGACATGACAGGAATATTCTTTATAATGGGACATTATCACCAAGTGACAGGATGGCTGAACCTCAAAATAAAAAGCTTCCAAAGTACAAAATCACAATGCTTTCATTTAACCAGGATATTCACATACCTAGCCATTGAGTTTCAATAAGTGCAATTTATTTAGTGATGGCAAACACTATCATGTCTTGATGCCAATGATGACCTTGGCAGATGTTCTCTAGTGGCCTGAGCCTTTGAGGGCTCCTTGTCTTCTAATGATCTTCTGCTCAAGGGCAAAAGTATCCTTGAGAGCTTGTGCTGCTGGAACAGACAATGAGAACTCTGAATGGCTGCTCACCTAAGTGGAGGCCTCCCTGGCCCTGGCTTGACTCCTGCAGGAAATGGGACACTTGGAAGGAGGTCAAGATGCCTCATCCCCATGTTGTCTACATTCTGATGGTGCCCACCTGAGTGTGTCCATGGAAAGCAGGGGGTAGTGCAACTCCAGCAAGACCTGCTGGACCAAAGTTTCCATGGTGGTTGACAATCTTGATGGAGAGATGCTGGCGTTGGACTGGGGTAAACTCAGTAAGAGGTCTGGCAACACCAATTTTAAATCCAACTGATTTATTTGATAGTAAATCTGCTAGCTCTCGACGTTTGTGCCTTTGTCAGGTGAATGAGGTGTTCTGGTCTCCAAAGGCACACATATCAGCATAGACAGTTTACAGAATGTGAATCCTTACACCTAACCAGCTATTCAAGTCTTAAAGCGGCTAACAATGTGAGTGGAAGGAACACTGAGCACAGGTTAGAGAGATGTGTATTGTCTCCAGACAGCACAGTAAGTGAGGTTTTTTGCTAACCCAGGCAAGTCATGGGGGTTACAGATAGTGTGACATGAAGCCAAGATCCCTGTTAAAACTGTCCTCATGTGTGTGGAACTTGGCTATCAGTCTCTGCTCAGAGGCTCTGTGCTATCGTGTGTCATGAAGGCCCCCTTGAAGAATGTTTACCCGAAGGTTGGAGGCCGAATGCCCGTGACTGCTGAAGTGTTCGCCCACAGGAAGGGAACTGTTTTGCCTGGTGATTGTTGAGTGATGTTCATTCATCCGCTGTCGTAGTGTCTGCATGGTCTCCCCAATGTACCATGCTTCGGGACATCCTTTCTTGCAACGTATTAGGTACACAACATTGGCCGAGTTGCAAGACGATGATGAGGAACATCTCGCTAGGGCCATCCCCACCCCCCTACTTCTTGCCTTCAGACAACCGCGCAACCTCAAACAGATCATTGTTCGCAGCAAACTACCCAACCTTCAGGAGAACAGTGACCACAATACCACACAACCCTGCCACAGCAACCTCTGCAAGACATGTCGGATCATCGACATGGATGACATCATCAAACGTGAGAATACCATTCACCAGGTACACGGTACATACTCTTGCAACTCGGCCAACGTTGTTTACCTAATACGTTGCAAGAAAGGATGTCCCGAAGCATGGTACATTGGGGAGACCATGCAGACACTACGAGAGCGAATGAATGAACATCACTCAACAATCACCAGGCAAAACAGTTCCCTTCCTGTGGGCGAACACTTCAGCAGTCATGGGCATTCGGCCTCCGACCTTCGGGTAAACGTTCTTCAAGGGGTCCTTCTTGACACACGACAATGCAGAGCCGCTGAGCAGAGACTGATAGCCAAGTTCTGCACATGAGGACGGTCTTAACAGGGATCTTGGCTTCATGTCACACTATCCGTCACCCCCATGACTTGCCTGGGTTAGCAAAAAACCTCACTTACTATGCCGTCCGGAGACAATACACATCTCTCTAACCTCAGTGCTCAGTGTTCCTTCCACTCACATTGTTAGCCACTTTAAGACTTCAATAGCAGGTTAGATGTAAGGATTCGCATTCTAATCAGCAATCTGTAAACTGTCTGTGCTGATATGTGTGCTTTTGGAGACCAGAACACCTCATTCACCTGACGAAGGCACAAATGCCGAAAGCTAGCAGGTTTACTATCAAATAAATCAGTTGGATTTAAAATTGCTGTTGCCAGACCTCTTACTGAGGTTGCCAATCTTCCCATGGAGGCCTCAAGCCATTTTTCATGGCATTAGACAGAATATAGATGGATTCCTCCATCATTTGCATTAGCCTGTTGAAAGACTTTTAAACCTCTGCCTGATGTTCTGCTGTCTGTCTTTGCATCTCTACCAGTGAGGTGGCTTATCATCTGACAGGGACTCAATGAGCAGCTGGTATCCAGCAACTCTCCAAGTGTCTGAAATTTGGCCTATCCCTGTCTCCGACTGCTGCAGGGACATGTCAGTGAGTGACAATGAGTCTAATCTAGAGCTATGCCCCATCAAGGTGTGTGTCTCTGCATTTGTGGAGAGTGCAGGTGAGATTTGTGGTGAATTCTTTGTGAGTTCTCTTATCCACAGATGTGTTCTGGCGGCTCAGAGTACTTCTCAATTGTCTGCCTGCCATGATTTTCCAGTGCCTGCAGGAAATTCATTACAGTTTTAGTGAATGAACTGAAATACATCAGAGTATATATCAAGATTTGATGAAATGATGGAATTGAGATCTGTACAAGGTTTTTGGGACAGGCCAAACTCTATGTTACCACAGGAATGATCCCTATCCTCCACAGCAAGGTCGGCTGCAGCTTTCTTAAATTCTGTTAGGACAAGAATCTTTACTGTCCTACTTCTGGTCTTGGCTGGCTCTCACTTTTGTGTGTATGAAGCTGTCACTGTATGAAGATGAAAGAAAGATATGTGAATGGTGCAGATGGAGTAGAAGTTGTGTGAAATGTATATTCCCTGTATATGGTGAGCCCTGTCCAGAAGGACCATAGGGCATGTGAGCAGCAACATCATGATGTAAAAGTGTCCATGGGAAAATGAATGTTGTTATTTGTCCCCCACTAATAGTCTCTGAGATCCATAAAGAGTGTCGCCATTTGTGTAGATGATGGCGTGACAAGAGTTTGATAGAGGGAACTGAGAGAGGACTTAACCCCACCCCAGTCATTCGGAAAGATAGTTGCTTATGCATAATCAATGAGACTCCGATGACACAATTGGATGCAGCTTCATTCCAGTCTGGCCAGGGGAATGGTGCCACTGGAACTTGGACAAAAGGAGGAAAATTCTGCTCAAAATGTATGGGATTCATTTTGACTTTCAAGTAGTTGACCAGCAGAGGTGCAGCTTTCCCAAATTCTATCAAGACAAGAATCTTGGCTGTTAGCATGTCTGGTGCTTCATGCATTGTACCTACAGATTAGTGGAGGGATGAGGAGTGGGGTAGTGGGTGGAGGAAGAGGTGAGGCAGAGACAGCAAACACAGTCCTGAACAGGCAGGCAGGATCTTTCTGAGGCCTGAAAAGATGTTCTCTCTTAAAAATGATAATTAAAGGCAAAGGTATGTTATAAGTCCAAAATTTGCATATTTAAAAGGACCTACCATCTGAAACATAAAGGCGCCTCAACTTGGCCAGTGTTAGGCACTTTTAAAAATTTTTCAACACTATTTTCAGTGATACTCATTTAGAATTTTACCAGAATTCACTGCTTTACATCTACTTGTAAGACTGTGCATGAGATCCTTTGAAATTATGGGCAGCATGGTCAGCACTGCTGCCTCACGGCACCAGGAACTTGGGTTCAAGTCCAGCCTCTGATCACTGTCTGTATGGAGTTTGCACATTTTCCTCATGTCTGTGTGGGTTTCCTATCACAATCCAAAGTTGTGCAGGTTAGGTTGACTGGCCATGCTAAATTGACCCTAGGAAATTAGCAGGGTAAATATATAGCGTTACGGGAATAGGCCTGGGTGGGATTATGATTGGTGCAGACTTGCTGGGCCCAATGGCCTCCTTGTACACTATAGGGGTTCTATGATTCTGTTTTCTTTTTGAAAACAATTGATACTTAATGGCATGTAACATGAGCATTATTTTGAATAGAGCTACAGCCCTATGTTTCAACAGCTGGTAGATCGGCCATGAATTCACATTAAAATGCAGTGGGGTCATAAATGTAGTACAATTTTGCACTCTTAATTAGGACTCCATTTGCATAATATCTGAGATGCAACTAGAGGGATTTTCTTTTCTTCACACTTGTTTACTCCCTTGGAGAATGTGCAGCGTTGAAAGGATTTACAGGGTTGCAAAAAACCTCCTTTGAGTTGCATGAACATTCCTCCCATGGCTAACAAGTCCTGGACTGGGACTTGAACTGAGGGCCTGACTCAAAGGCAGGAGTGCTACTGTCTGAACTACTCAGGTTCCACAGTTTATGGACGATGTGTGGATGGGGCTTAGCAGGATGAATTATGTCCCATTATTCCACGATACGAACAGTCTGCACATTAAGTAATTACTAAGAAATATTTTGCTTGCGTTAAGTAGGTTGAAAGCTTTGCACTGTACTGGCATTTATCTCATTTTTTAGAATTCAATATTTTGCAAATTAAAGTTGGTTTTGAAAGTATTAATTTACTAGAAGATGCTAATCACAAAGAAACTTGTCAACGTTTGAAGCTTACCTAGGTCTTGATGTTTGTCATTGCGACGTTTGTTGATCTTCAGGTGTATTGTAATCAACTGACAAAAAATTGACACGTGGTTATGTATAGCAGCATGATGAGCAAGTGAATAACCAGCTTCATCGACAACCCCAAATTGGGATATTGGATTCTGTTGTGTGTATGTGTAAAAGGCAGCAGCAAGTCCACTTTTAGTAGCAGACATTAGGCCAGTGTACAAATCCTGCATGAAAAAAAAAGCAACTAGCACAATTGCATGACATTTACATTACAGGAGAGCAGCTTCCTCAAGAATTGCATTTCAGGACATCGGTGAAATGTTCTACTTGAATTTTTGTCTAAATTTCTATTTATAATTGTTTTGTCAAGGACAACATTCTTAAAATAAAATGCTTATTTAAAAAAAACCCTTGTAATGCATATTTTGTATTATTGATGCACAAATAATGGAACGGCACGATGACACAGTAGTTAGCATTACTGCCTCACAGCTCCACAGACCTGGGATCAATTCAGGCCTGTGTGCATGGAGTTTGCATGTTTGCCCTGTGTCTGCGTGGGTTTCCTCTGAGCGCTCTGGTTTTGTCCCACATTCAAAAAATGTTTAGATAAGACGGATTAGACATGTTACATTGCCCCTTATTGTCGAAGATGTGGATTAGAGGGGATTATCCATCTAATTACAGCAATAGATTGGGGGAAGAGGGTAAAATATTCTGTCACAGAGTTAATACAGACTTGATGGACCAAATGGCCTCTTCTGCACAATAGGGATTCTAAGATTGTATGGCTTGTTTCTGTGCAGTGCATTCTATACAATTATATGGAAGAAATTACTGTTCCTTAATGGCTAATTGAATCCAATCTTCGATGTTGTCTCATTACAAACGTTTAAACTTAAAAAACAAGTTGGATGAAAACAAGTATCAAAATAGTATTATATTCAGGACTGTAAGTATTAAGGTGGGACTAAGGAAGTTGAATGTAATAGTGAGTCTGTAGAAGTTGGCATGAAGATGGCACTTAGGGCTGCATTCTTTATATATTCTTTATATACAGTTGTGTGTTAATAGTGACCAGTTATTGTTCAACTAGAAAGGCCTCTAGACCTCTTCATGGAGGCAACATATAACTTACAAGAACTACCAGCAGGGGCAAGTACAAATGTTCAGAGCTGTTCTGGGCCAGAACTTCCTCAGTGGAAATCGGCACTCTGTTCCCAATCACTTATGCAAAATTTATTTTGTGCATATGAAGGCAACCTTCTATCTGAGACCAGATGAGAACCTGCAGCCTTCAAGGTTCAGATCACAGTCCAGCAGAGTCAAATTGAAAGAGGACACACCTACGTATTTATGGCATCAGTTGCTGCAAAACCATATAAGTTAAAATGTCCGTTCAAATTTATAGGTCAGGAGAAGGTAAGTGTCTAAGGTAAATGGATAAGATTTGGGAATGGTGTGGGGGGGGGGGGGGGGGGAGGGAGGAATCAGAAGCGAGGGGTCACATGTTGTGGGTTTAGACATTGGGTTGGAGGGGAAGGGATAAATCCACTGAGGGAGGGAGAATTCAAAGAGCTTCTATAAATACATAAAGAGCAAAAGAGTAACGAGGGAGAGAGTAGGGCCTCTGAAGGATCAACAAGATCATTTATGTGCAGATCCATAAGGGATGGGTGGAATCCTAAATAAATATTTCTAATCCGTATTTATGGCTGAGAAAAACAAGGAAGTTAGGGAACTTGGGGAAATAAATAGTGATGGCTTGAGGAATGTACACATTACAGAGAAAGAAGTGCTGGAAATCTCAAAGCGCACAAGATAGATAAATCCCCAGGGCCTGATGAAGTGTATCCCTGGACATTGTGGGAGGCTATGGAGGAAGTTGCAAATCCCCGAGCCAAAATATTTGAATCATTGATAATCAATGAGAATATAGGAGGCATAGTTAGTAAGTTTGCAGATGATACCAAAATTGGTGGCTTAGCAGACAGTGAAGAATGTTATCTCTGGTTGCACCAGGATCTTGATCAATTGGGCCACTGGGCAAAAAATGGCAGAGTTTAATTTAGATAAATGCGAGGTGATGTATTTTGGTAGATTGAACCAGGGCAGGACTCACTCAGTTAATGGTAGGCATTAGAGAGGGTTATAGAACAAAGAGATCCAAGGGTACCATGTTCATAGTTCCTCGAAAGTGGTGTCACAGGTGGATAGAGTGATGAAGAAGGCATTCAGCATGCTTGGTTTCATCGGTCAGAACATTCAATACAGAAGTTGGGATATAGAACCATAGAAAATTACAGTTCAGAAACAGCCTTTTGGCCCTTCTTGTCTGTGTCGAACATTTTTTGCCTATTCCCACTGATCTGCACTTGGACCATATCCCTCCATACCCCCCTCACTCATGAACCCATTCAAGTTTTTCTTAAATGTTAAAAGTGACCTTGTATTTACCACTTCATCTGGTAGCTCATTGTACACTCCCACCACTCTCTGCGTGAAGAATTTCCCCCCTAATACTCCCTTTAATTTTTTTCTCCTTTCACCCTTAACCCATGCCCTCTGGCTTTTTTTCTCCTCTAGCCTCAGTGGAAAAAGCCTGCTTGCATTCACTCTATTTATACCCATCAAAATCTTATACATCTCTATCAAATCTCCCCTCATTCTTCTATGTCCAGGCAATAAAGTCCTAACCTATTCAATCTCTCTCTGTAACTCAGCTTCTCAAGTCCCAGCAACATCCTTTTGAACCTTCTCTGCAATCTTTCAACCTAGTTACATCCTTCCTGTAACTAGGTGACCAAAACTGTACACAATACTCTAAATTCATTCTCACCAACACCTTATACAACCTTACCATAACACTCCAACTTTTATACTCGATTCTCCAACTTATAAAGGCCAATGTACCAAAAGAACTCTTCATGACCCTATTCACCTGTGATGCCACTTTTAAGGAATTCTGTACCTGTATTTCCAGATCCCTCTGTTTAATTGCATTCTTCAGACTCCTACCTTTTACCCTGTATGTTCTACTTTGGTTTGTCCTTCCAAAGTGCACTACCTCACACTTGTCTGCGTTAAATTCCATTTGCTATTTTTCAGCCCATTTTTCTAGTTGGTCCACATCCCTCTGCAAGCTTTGAAAACCTTCCTCACTGTCCACTACTTTATATCATCAGCAAATTTGCTGATCCAATTTACCACATTTATCATCCGATCATTGATATAGATGACAAACAACAATGGATCCAACACCGATCCCTGCGGCACACCACTTGTCACAGGCATCCACTCAGAGAAGCAATTCTCTACAACCACTTTCTGGCTTTTTCCATTGAGCCAATGTCTAATCCAATTTACTCCCCATGTATATCTAGCGACGGAATCTTTCTAACTAACCTCCCATGAAGGAATTTACCAACGGCCTTGCTGAAATCCAGATAGACAACATCCACTGCCTTCCTTTCATGCACTTCCCTGGTAACCTCCTCGAAAAACTCTAATAGATTGGTCAAACATGACCTACCATGCAAAAAGCCACATTGACTCCCCCTAATAAGTCCCTATCTATCCAAATATTTGTAGATCCTATCCCTTATCACACCTTCCAATAACTTGCCTACCACCAACATCAAACTTACTGGCCTGTAATTTCCCGGATTTCTTTTGGAATCTTTTTTAAACAACAAAACAACATGAGCCACCATCCAATCATCCGGCACCTCCCCTATGAATACTGACATTTTAAATATGTCTGCAAGGACCCTTCTTTTTGAAATTCTTCTTGAAGTTGTACAAGACATTGATAAGGCCACAATTGGAATATTATGTACAGTTCTGGCCACTCTATATATTATTAAAAGTATGTTATTAAACTAGAAAGAGTACAGAAAAGATTTACTAGGATGCTACCCGGTCTTGATGGTTTGAGTTATAAGGACAGGCTGGATTGACTGGAACTTCTTTCTCTGTAGCGTAGAAGGCTGAGGGGTGTTTTATAGAGTCTATAAAATAATGAGGGACAGAGATCAGCTTGATAGTCAATATCTTTTCCCAAAGGTGGGAGGAGTCTAAAACTAGAGGGCATAGGTTTAAGGTGAGAGGGGAGAGATACAAAAGTGTCCAGAGGGGCAATTTTTTCACAGAAGGTGGTAAATGTCTGAAAAAAGTTGCCAGAGGCAGTAAATAGAGGTGGGTACAATTTTGCCTTTTAAAAGCCTTTGGACAGTTACATGAGTAAGATGGGTGTGGAGGGATATGGGCCAAATGTGGGCAATGGGGATTAGTTTAGGGGTTTAAAAAAAGGACAGCATGGACAAGTTGGGCCGAAGGGCCTGTTTCCATGCTGTAAACCTCTGTGACTCTGGGGAATCAGTGAATGTGGGAAAACCTGTGGGACATGGTGTAGTCAGAGGATTGGTGGAGACCCCAAAGTGGTGGTGTTTAGGCTTGAGATGAAGGGAATCCTGTGGGAGGAAGATGGGAGTGTAATTGTCGGTTTTTTATATTCTTCTATTCCCCCCGATTTGTCATCTGCCCATCACTCAGGCCATTAATACTGTGTACAGAAATGGTCACAAGATGGCACTGCTGCAGTCTACTTCCCTTAATAGAAAAAATCATAGTAATAATCTTGCCGAGGCCAATATTCCATCACCAACACCTGTAATAAGGAACACTTCTGTAGCTACAGTATGCAAGTCAAAGCCCTGGAGACTTTGGCTCATGGTCTGAGTAGTTTCATCTGGTTGTAAACTCCTGCTGCTCTTTTCCTATAGGGTGAGCCTCCGTTTGCTCAATAGGGGAACTTATACTCCACGAGGTCGATGGTGAAATCTATTGATGATCCCCTGTGGTCATTATAAATCATAATGCAACTGATCTAGATATGAAATGAGAACAATTGTATCTTAGGACAATAATTTCAGTGAATAACTGTTCCTATTTTTCCAAACATACAGATCAAAACAACACTGTATATGATTTCCTCACAATCTTAATACATTTTTTGTTTTCCCTAATTCACAATTCAAACTTAACCATAGTTTCTTATTCTTAGGACAAAATTCTTTCCTGATCCAAAACTTCAGAACTTGTGAAAGACCTTGATCCACTTTGGACTGATCTGAGGAGAAACTTCTTCCAACAAAGGTTGATTTTGATCTTTACCTACAATTGAAATTTCCATTTCATCAGATATTCTGTCTGACTCTCACTTGGATATAAACTCTGAGTTTCACTTGTACTAGTTTCTGCCATGACTTCTACTGGAATAACTTTCTTTTGGTACTCATCTTCTATCTGACTCTCTTTCTGTCTTGATACTTCCTCTTCTACTGACTGTGCTAAATGCGGCTTTCGCTATAAAAACCATGTTCCAGATTGCATTCCAAGAAACAAGTCAGCTGCTGGTAGTAGTGTGAGGAATGTTATAGTAGGGCAAGGACATTGTGTTGTGCAGGTCCCTTTGTAGGTGGGAAATTTAAGCACACTCTAACACAGGAATCCAATTAAATAGCACTTTACTGCATTTTTATTGTTGCAAAGCCTGTTCCACATAAGCGAGCTTCTTCAAAAATCATACAGAAATCAGACAACCAAAAACTGAGTTTGTTGAGTGCTAACTTCTCTACGTATTTGACCAAATAGTTAAGCAATTTAACAGTGCAATTAAACCAAAATAGACAGTAAATTTCTTAGTTAGTATTTGAAAAGTTAAGGCTCTACCGGAGTTGCGTTCTCAGACAGTCCCAGTTCATATTCCAATTCAACATCACACACCAAACAAAGCTCAAAGCCAGGTAGTCAAATATATTTTCTCTCAGATAAAAGCAAAATATTGTGGATGTTGGAATCTTCAACAAAAACAGAAAAGATTGGAAAACCTCAGCAGTCTGAAAGCATTTTGGAGAGAGAACACAGTCAATGTTTTGAGTTTGGATGATCCTTCATCAGGACTCCATAGCTGCAAAGGTATCAATATTGGCTTCTTTTCCACTACTTGACATGCACTACATTTTTTCACTGTTTCTCTATACCTTTATTTAACACTGGCTCCCAAACAGAGCTCCTCAATGGATTTATCAAATACATCCCTAATACCGATCATGAAGAGCAACCATTTGTATTTTCCAGGAATTAAATTTCTAGCTACATGGCACAACCTTTATCAATTGACAACGCATTATTACATATGAAAAATAGCTTTGATTTCTAAAAACAGTGATAGTCACCCATTTGTGATATCTACACCCTTGTCAACATGGAGTCCCTATAAGTTATTCTCAGAATGTCATCTGGTGTGGCTGGCAATTTATCTAAATACTAAAAGAAAATTATATTTTCTTTGTTGGCTTCCTTCTCCAATGGAGACAATAATCTAGACATCGCATCAGCATTACAATGATTTTGCAATTATTTGTTTTTAATTTCATACTGGAACTTTGGATTCAGAATACTTGTCAGTTGTTTGTTGTCAATTATATTTGTGAAACTATGAGCATACAGCTATTTTCACAAGGACAATGCTTCATGTTCTGAGCATAATTTCATTCACTAGCACTGATGGTGTGAGAGGCAAATGCCAGTGGTCTTTCCTCACCACTAGCCAACACGTGATGGACCATAACATGCTAGCTTAATCTCGTCATAATGTACGAGCATCCTACCCTTTACAAGTTGGCTTCTATCCATTTTGATGCATTGTCACACTCCTTTATCCAATTTCACAGAATATCCTTCTTCAAGAGTTAATTCAATGGATGCAATAATGTTGCCAAATTTGATATGAATTTATTATTATAAATTATGAGGATCAAAAAGGATTGGCGTTCAGAGATGTTCTGACTGTGCATTTCTAATTCCCTGTTACCCAAGTATTCTACGGAATTTTTAAGTACTTTACATTTGTGTAACTTCACCTGAGTCCTTTTTCCAAATGAAGGTTTTGCAAATGTTCACTTCCATGGCACACACTGACGTTGACATTTTGCATTACCAGCCTGACCCCAGATCATCGTCGGTCTATGGGGAGGTAGATTATTGTCTGCCTCTCCTCTGCATCCAGCAGACAGTCCAGCTCTGCATCACTAAACTATGGGGTGTTTCCTTTTGTTGCCATCTTCCTGATGTGACTGCTTGTGTGTTCATTGTTAAAACTTATATGGAGCTCTCCTTTGTAAAGGGAGTTCAGCTGCAAGCTGTTTGGGCAGGTCACCTGTCTGTTGGGTTCATTCTGATGAGATAACATCGAGGCTGTTCAGTTGCCATTAGAGATGGGGGAGGCAAAAGCAACTCTGCAGGAGTGCCGATCAGGAAGAACACTGCAAGAGCGTTGATCGGGAGAGAGTGGGTGATTGGGGAGGAGAGTGGTGATGGGAAGGATCTCTGCATAGTTGGTGATAGGGGAAGGGGTGGCTATCAGGAGATCATTTGCAGTAATAGTATTAGGGATGTGGTGATTAGGGAGGATGGGGGATCTCTGCAGGGAGTGGATGAGCGCCTAATGTCTGTGGGGCAAGGAGAAATAGCCATTAAGGTGGCAAGCTGGGGGAGGTCATGTCCATGGGGTGGGCAGGTGACAGGAGATTCCCATCATACTGGGAGATCAGGGTACATGTGCAATGGTGCCCCAAGAACTCAGCAGCTGACTTTACTGGCAATATTAGGCTCTGCCCATCCCTTCCTGGTGAGAATCGCATGATAGCTCCTGATTTGCACAGAGAATCAAAAATTCACGTTCCTTACTTCACTAAAACAAAACCACTGTGAAAACTTACTGTTTCTTTGCCTGTTTAACAATTAAAATTTTCTCGGAAAAATTCCGCCCTCTCATCTAACAAAAAATATGGAGTATCTTCACCACATGAAATGCAATAGTTTAAAATGCTTCACCACCACCTTCTCAGAATGATTTGGACAGTCAATAAACAATGCATATTTTTCCAATCTAAAATAATTACTTTCCATAACTGAAATAGTAAAAAATTATAAAAGGTGCCATTTGATAAGTCTGAATACTCTTCTTTGTACTCCTATCCAACTGTTCAAAGTCTTTCAGTAATTACATGGAAAATAGCTACCAACATTATGTATTTATCATCATGAGGTGTAATACAAAAAGATGTGTAATTATATCTACCAAGTATTTTTATGCACCAAAAAACAACTTTCCTATTACCTTGCATTTTAAGGCGTTTTTATAACCAAACTTTTTCCTCAATTGTTCAAACAACTGGACTCCATTTAATGGTAGCCTTTCAGATTTGAGCAGAGGGATTGCTTCACTCAAACTTGTCCACCATTGAGCTTTCTGAAATGTGTCAAGGAAATTTTCCAGTTCTATACAGATAGCATAATAGCTGTAAACATAACATCAAAGTGAGCCATTTTAAAAGAAGGACTAATGTGCAGTTCTGTATAAACTTTCAAACATTCTAAGAATCAAATTTAAAAAAAAAATTCTGAGGTCCAGCAGACAAAAATACTGCCTAATGTGGGACTAAACTATTTAGGTCAGGAAATCTCATGGACTGAATTTTCAGGGTGGTGGGCTCATAAAGAGTCAACGGTAGAACTCATCTCTGCCAACTTCAGCAGGCCCAATGACATTTGACAGTAGGTTGACACAGTGACAGTAGGTTAGCACTGACCGATTGACAGTAAGTCGGCACAGTGGCACCGTGGTTAGCGCTGCTGACTCATAGCCTAAGGACCTGAGTTCAATTCCAGCCTTGAGTAACTGTCTGTGTAGTTATATGTTGTCCTTGTGTCTGTGTGCTTTTTCTCCAGGTCGTCCAGTTCATCCCACAATCCAAAGATGGGCAGATTAGGTGGATTGGCCATGATAAATTGACTCTTACTGTCCCAAGATATATATAGGTTAGGGGGATTAGCGGTAAAATACATTTTGTTATGGGGATAGGGTTATGGGTATAGATAAGAGTTGGTACAGACTCAATGTGACATATGACCTCCTTCTCCACTAAAGGGATTCAATAATTTTATGAAGATGGGACTTCCACTTATCACCAGAAAGAAGTCCTGCCTTGGAGAGTTGCTGGTCAATCTGATTAGCAGCTTGATGGGTGTTGATGGGGAAGGAAGGAAGGTCTGGGGGGATTGCAAGGCAAGTATTTGGGGCTTTGGTGGTTGGGAATAGAAGTCCAGAGGTCACTGGGCCCTGAAGGAAAGGTGTCCCTAGTAAGAATGGGTCTTCTGCTGCACACATCCTCAACTCACCATGCAGCCTGGAATCGACCTTACTGGTCCACATTCAGTTTGTACTGAGTCAACTAGTCTGAGATTTTACTGCCCCTCTGGGGACAGGCTAGGAAGTTAGAGGTTGGTATGGACTTGCATTGCATAAAGAGGGAAGTCCAATGTTTGCATTATGTATGATATTTCAGAACAACAATGGTTTGATTGCCTGATGGCTGGTAATTGCAACCTGAACAAAATGGGAGAAGTTGGCAGTGGGAAGCTACTTAAAAGGGCTGAAATTGACATTGACTCTGAAAGTAGACTGTAATCTACCAATTTGCATATTTAATATCAGCATATATGACTGCATGCAACAGGTGAGCTGCCAATTGAATTACATTAAAGGGCAATTAACAGGTATTTGAGTAGAACTTTTGGATGTTACTTAATGCACAGGTTTCCTGAAACTCATAAGTGAAAACCAAGTGTGAAGGCTGTGGGAACTGCGGGAGCTGAACAAATGGCAAATAAAAAATCCTGTAAGTGCTCAAGTGACACAGATGCTTCCTTATTTAAGTGATATGATTTTGCCAGCTGGATTTGTTCCAAGTGCATGCTTTCAAAATCTTTCAGGAAATTTCCTAAACTTTGGAGGCTATCCTGGAGTTTTGCACATTTGACCTACACTTTTAAGCTACCAAAGGATGCAGCTTAACTTGGATCTCAGATGGGGACCAGTATAAGTTGCAGCAGCAACAAGAGCAGCAGACTTCTCACTAATGCGTCATTCCACAGGTGACAAGGAGGGAGCACAAAGGTGCTTGTAGGAGATGAAACATAGAGTTTATAGGTAGGGGATCAGTTGGCTGAACTTTTGCAGCCTCCTGGAAGACGATCTCCTAACAAGTAGACCTGGTGGGCACATATGTCCAATGGCTATCAAAGTTACTACCAATGTTTCCTCTAAGTTGTGTGCCTGCATGGAAACCTGCAAGTTCCTGTGCGGATGGTGCACAATTTAACCCTTTTAAGATAGTCAGTGCACTGCCACACAAAACATTTATGAGGGCTGTGCATCTAAACAACTTGATTGTGCATTACAATTAAGAATTGGAGAGTATGTTGGTTATCACCTCCTTTAACTTCTTCATCTCTGGTTTCTTGCAAGAATCCACAGGAGATATTTACATAATCTCATAATGTACTGCTTATAAATATGTTTCACAGCTAATTGATCCCATTTGGGAATTTGTTCACTCTGCAAATGATGAGACTAGTCAGAATGAATGAGTGTTCAACTTTGTCACACTGTCTGGGTTCCTACAACTACAGGAAGTCATTGACAAACAGATGTGGCAATGAAGGCATCTCCAAATCACCTTGGGGCCTTCATCAACAGAAAGGGCTTGCACTCCTTGTGCAACTTGTATACAGACAGAAAAAGGTCATCATGCACGATTGTGATAAACACCTAGGGAACTGCCACAGTGTTTTCACATTTTTCGCATTTTGGTGTTTTCGCATTTGCCTGACGAAGATGAAAGTCGAAAGCTCGCAGATTTACTATCAAATAAATCGGTTGGATTTAAAATTGGTGTTGCCAGATTCTTACTGAGTTTTCACATTGCACCAGTGAAGTCTACTCAGGCTCTCCATATATGTAAGTAGAGTTATCAGCTTGTTCCTTGGACAGTGGCTATCCATTAAAGACTAGCTGATGACACCCTTTAGGCGCCCAGATATTGACACACAGGAGAAATACCATCAAATAGCATTCAGGATGACAATGATGCTCTTTCAATGCTTGAACAGAATACACTTCAGTATGTACCAAAAACATATTGAGAATGATAGTTGTGGGCAGCACCTTGCACAACATAATGTAGCAGTGAAGATTGGAGCTTCATAAAGAAGGTGCTGGTACACTATTTGTTCAGAGGAGGAGGAGTAACTTGATGTTGTGAGGCCACCAGTTGTGGTGCAAATAGCTGCCTGAAATTTATGGATGGTCTAATTAGGTTTAATTAAGGTATCTGCAGTTTCAGATAGTTCAACACTAAGTATTTATTAACCACTAGAAATTGAGGTACAGTCAAGGTCCAAGCTAGGAACAAACACCATGCTGGCTTCTGCACAGGTCTCTGAACAGACTACAACTCTCTCTAAACTCTGGTCATGTGACTCTTGACATCACACTGTAAGCAATGTTGTACCAGTCCAAAGTTAACCCTTACCATACTGCGCTATCCCATTTAGTATTTACCCAATGAATTTACAGTACATATTTACATTATCATTACAGTATCCCTCCTCCCCAACACAAGTCTCTGTCTTTTCAGATTCAGTCGATCTGGAGGCTTGGCGAATTTTCCATATCATGTCCTGGAAATATTTGGAGTGTAAGGTTCTGTTGATTTGGGCAAACTTTATTGATTTGGAAATGGCATCATAAGTTATCTTTCTGATACATGGTTGTTTTCTTCTAATTCTAGTTTTATGCTCATTGGAGTTGAAGTTATCCTCATCTGCTCCTGGCTTATCTCATTCTTTCCAGACAAAGTGTTCACTCTATTCATCTGTGGGACAAATTCTTTCTTTATTGGGTTCATGGAGATCATTGTGGGAGTTTACATTTCAAAATTGGAACCTTCCTTCCCATTTGTTTCACAGTTTTACCCAAATATTTGATTAATCTTTTATCTTCCAGTTTTTTTCTTGCACTTAAGAACCTTTTCATTCAGCTCAACAACTACTCTGGGAAGTTGTTTTTGTTTCAGAGTTGTCTGCAGAACTCTTATTTAAGTTTAATGAATATGCCTGGGCATTCAGTTCTTTTTGAAATGTTACTTCCAAAGTCATTGACTATTCCTTATATTCTTTCAATTCACACATTACATCCTCAATCTGTTTCTTAGAATTTTCCTTATCTGTTTTCAAAGTCTTCCATTCTTCCATTCCGCACATTTCATCCTTCTCAACATTTGATCTTTCTGTTTCTTTCAAAGCCTTTGTGTACCTTTGTGATATTTCAGATATGTGTTTGTTCAGATTCTGAACAGTTTGGTTCATTGAAGATCTTAGTTTATCATGCATTTCCAAAGGAATATACTCAGCTTGAATCTTGTGTTTCAAGTCTTCCCAATTCTGCTGTGATATGAACATTTTCTGATCTTATTTTTGAATTTTTATTTCTCCAACTGCAACAGAACTTTGACATAGTCCTTCATTTTCATTTCACCTTAGCCAGGTCGGACTCTGATAAAGACTTAACTTATTCCAGTTACGTAATATTTGATCAAAAGCAGGATAAAGGACTATGGGGAAAAGGCAGGGAAGTAGAGTTAGGATGAGGTGGAGATCAGCTGTAATCACATAGAATGGCAAGTGGGTTCAAAGGGCTGAACTGCCTACTTTCACTCCTTGTTCCTATGTAATGGTTCATGGTTTCACTGTCCGTTTGCAACCATGAATACCCTACGTTTTTCCCTTACTCACAGCCATGTGGCTCAGCACTTCCACCTGCTGTTGCAGTTCAGGAATTGCATCAGCATTTACAAAAAGAATTAATTTTAACACTTGTAGCTAGTTCTCTGCCCTTTCTGCTGCTATTGTGTGGTATTGTCTTTTGCATCTGTCTTAGCCTTTGCATCAGTTCAAATTGATCTGGTGCTGTTGATTTGTTGTCCATGGTTGTTTAAAAGTTAATTGTTTAAATGTTGCACAGGATTCAAAAATGGTACCAATAATATGGGCGAAGAGAGGAATGAAGTCTTGCTTCAAGAGTTCAGGGAGCTAAGCAGTAGATTAAAAGGAAGGAGCTCAATGATTGTAATCTCTGGATTACTCCTGGTGCCATGTGCTAGCGAGTATAGAAAGAGGGAAGTAGGACATATGAATGCATGGCTCAAGAATTGGTGAAAGAGAGAACATTTTAGATTCCTGGATCACTGGGACCATTTCTGGGGAAATGGGATATGTACCAACACAATGATTTGCACCTGACCACACTGGAGTCAACATTCTTGTGGGTACTTCTGATGGTGCTGTTGGGAGGAGTTTAAATTAATCTAGCATGGAGAAGGGTCTGCTTACTGTATACTTATCCCAGTCCAACACTGCCATCTCCACATCATGGAGAAGGAATGCAGAATATTTGTGAAATAGAATCACATCATGCTATAGTAAAGGAAACAAGTCAGAGTGAGTTCAATGTTGAGTGTCCACAGAATAAGGCAAGGCTGGATGATCTTTAATGCTAGGAATGTAATAGGTAAGATGGATGAGATAAAAGTGTGGATTGACAGTAAGTGTCAACCATGGACAACAAATCAAGTGTGATATTGTTGCCATTGCAGAAACATAGTTGAGGGAAGGGCAAGACTGGCAAATCAACATTCCGGGGCATAGGATCTTTAGGCGAGACAGAGGAGAGTGTAAAAAGGGAGGTGGTGTAGCACCATTAATTTAGGAGTTAATTACTGCAATAAAGAGAGATGATTTTGGAAGGGTCTTCAAACAGGGCCATATGGCTGGAACTTAAGAATGTTAAGGTGTTAATCATATTACTGGGAATGTATCATGGGCCTCCAAAGAATTAGTGGGAAATAGAAGAGGAAACATGTAGACAAAGTTGAGTAAGATTAACAATTGGGTAATTATAGGAAGAGATTTCAACTTTTCCAACATAAATTGGGATAGTCAAACTGCTCAGGCGTTGGAGGGAGTGCATTTCTTGAAATGTATCCAGAGGAGTTTTTCGTGTCAATATATGGAGGTCCAACATGGGATAGTGCTGGATCTGGTTTGGGGAAGGAAGATGGACAACTTCCAATGTGGTAGTAGTGATAGCAACCACAATATAGTATGAATCATAGTGATTGAAGTTTACAGCATGGAAACAGGCCCCTTGGCCCAACTTGCCAATGCTGCCCTTTCTTTTTTAAACCCCTAAGCTAATCCCAATTGTTCACATTTGGATCATATCTCTCTATACCCAATGTACCTATGTAACTATCTAAATGCTTTTTAAAAGACAAAATTATACCTGCCTCTACTACTACCTCTGGCAGCTTGTTCCCGACAGTCATGAACCTTTGAAAAAAATTGCCCCTCCGGGCACTTTTGTATCTCTCCCCTCTCACCTTAAACCTATGCACTCTAGTTTTAGACTGCCTGACCTTTGGGAAAAGATATTGGCTATTTGGCTGATCTGTGCCGCTCATTATTTTATAGATCTTTACAAGATCACTCTTCACCCTCCTACGCTCCAGAGAAAAAAGTCCCAGTTTATCCAGCCTCTCCTTATAACTCAATAAATCAAGTCCTAGTAACATCCTAGTAAATCTTTTCTGCACTTTTTCTAGTTTAATAATATCCTAATATTTAATAATAGGATGAGCAGAATTGCACACAGTATCCAAGTGTGGCCTTACCAATGTGTTGTACAACTTCAACATGACGTCCCAACTCCTGTATTCAATGTTCTGACCGTTGAAACCAAGCATGTCATCCCCCTAAAATTCATTTAGGGGGATTGAATTTCGGAGCCGCAACGTCATGTTGCAACTGTACAAAACTCTAGTGCGGCCGCACTTGGAGTATTGTGTGCAGTTCTGGTCCCCACATTATAAGAAAGATGTGGAGGCATTGGAGAGGGTACAGAGGAGGTTTACCAGGATGTTGCCTGGTATGGAGGGCAGGTCTTATGAAGAGAGGCTGAGGGATTTGAGGTTGTTTTCGTTAGAAAGGAGGCGGCTAAGAGGGGACCTTATCGAAACATATAAGATGATTAGAGGTTTAGATAGGGTGGACAGTGATAGCCTTTTTCCTAGGATGGAGAAAGCTAGCACGAGGGGACACAGCTTTAAATTAAGGGGTGATAGTTATAGGACGGATATCAGAGGCAGGTTCTTTACCCAAAGGGTGGTTCGGGAGTGGAATGCCCTGCCTGCAGCAGTTGTAGATGCGCCAAGTTTGGTGGCGTTTAAGAGGTTAGTTGATAAGTATATGGAAGAGAAGGGAATGGTTTAGTTTGGAGGGGCATTGCTTTTTATATTGGTCGGCGCAACATCGAAGGCCGAAGGGCCTGTTCTGTGCTGTAATGTTCTATGTTCTATGTCGAATGCCTTCTTCACTCCGTCCACCTGTGACTCCACTTTCAAGGAGCTTTGTACATGTACACTTAGATCTATTTGTTCTGTAACTCTTCCCAACACTCTATCATTAACTGAGTAGGTCAATCTACCAATTTGAATAAGTTCAACCTACCAAAATGCATCACCTCGCATCTGCCTAAATTAAACTCCATCCACCATTCATCAGCCCACTGGCCCAATTGATCAAGATCCCGTTGCAATTGGAGATAACTTTCTTCACTGTCCACTATGCCAATCTTAGTGTCATCTGCAAACTTATTAACCATCCCTCGTATATTGTCATTCAAATCATTAATATAAATGACAAATAATAATGGACCCAGCACTGATCCTTGAGGGACACCACCTCAGTGGTTCAAATTTGTTATGGACAAGAAAAAAGATGGCCTGCTTTGGATTGGGGGAAGTCAGATTTTATTAAAATAAGATAGGATCTAGCCAAAGTTGACTGGGAACAGCTCTTTGCAGATAAGTCTACAAAAGAGCAAGAGGAGGCATTCAAAAAGAGCTGGGGAGAATATATGTCCCTTTAAGGGGAAATGTAGAAGCAGTATGTTCTGGATGTCTAGGACAATTCAGGAGTAGATGAGGAAGAAGAGAAAAGCTTTTAGCAAGGCCAAAGGGAGCAATACAGCTGCAGCCCTAGAGTAGAATAGAGGGAACTTAGGAAAGCAATTTGAAGAGCAAAAAAGAGACATGAAATAGAACTTGCGAACAGGATTAGGGAGAATCTGAAGAGGTTAACCAGGGAAAGAGTAGAGCCCATTACGGACCAAAGGGGCAATCTGTGTTTGAAGCCCCAGGATACTTGAAGGGTGTTAAATGAATACTTCTCTTTGATCTTCACTCAGGAAAAGAAGAACATAAGTGCAGAATTCAGGAAGACAGACCATGTAGAACTTGCACAGTTTGACATAGGAAGTGGGGAGATATTAGAGGCTCTGACGGACATAAAAATAGATAAGTCTCCTTGTGCAGACAAATTATATCTCAGGCTGCTTTGGGAGGTGAAGCAGGAAATTGCAGGGGCTCTGACACAAATTTGTAATTCCTCTCCGGGCATGGGGGAAGTGCCAGGGTACTGGTGGATAGCTAATATGATTCCACTTTTCAAGAAAGTGTCAGAGATGAACCAGGAAATTACAGACTGTTGAGTCTCATGTCAGTGGTAGGGAAAAAAATTGGAGAAACTTCTGCAGGGGATTAACATCCACTTGGAAAGACATGGATTAATTAAGTATGGTTTTGTCAGAAGGAGGTCATGTGTGTTAATGATGCTACAGGTTCTCAGTGAATCCGATTATTTATTTATTAGTCATAAATAGGCTTACATTAACACTGCAGTGAAGTTATTGTAATTTTGTCTGTGGGAGTGTGACTAACAGCTGGAGGAATTAACAACTCTGGTTAGTTACAATTCTCCAATGTAAAAGTGGGTTACATTTGCATAGAAAGTTTGACCATAATATACTTCCACTGATTGAATTTTATCAGTTTATGAACTGACTATATTTGATCAAAGAGTTTGCAAAACGTAATGTCATTGGAAAGAAATTATTAAGGTTAATTCAATGAGTTAATATACTTGAAAAAACTAGGAGCAAACAGAAACAGATGTAACCCAAAAGTTTAAAATAAACTCAACTGATTCAGCAAAATCTACTCATCTATGACTTATCAGCAATAATTTTGTTGTTTGATCATGTATATTTAAATCATCCTGGTAAAGGCTGCTATAACTGTTCAGAAGAGATGTCCATTCAAATCATTGAGGGGAAAAACAGTTTTAAAAAGTCACACAGTTAAGCTTGAAATATACCTTATTAACTGTATATTGAATTAAATACTTGTTCTGCTTGTTTCCTTCAGTTTGAGACAAAATTTTGATAAAACCATCAGTTCATCATTGCTTGGTGTCACAATATCAGGACAAATTTTATATTTAGAAACAGTATCAGGAGATACATGATCAGACCATTTTGCTCAGAGAATAACTGGATATGTGGATAGGGGAAGAGCAAAGAAACAGGGAACTGAGAAAAATATAAACGAAAATGAAAATGCTGAATAAAGTCAGCAAGTCTGGCAGCATCTGTGGAGACAGAAACAGTTATATGGACTTCAAATTTTAACTCTGTTTCTCTCTCCACAGATGTTGCCAGATCTGTTGAGTTTATCCAGCATTTTGTGCTTTTATTTCAGCTTTCCAGTATCTGCAGTATTTTATTTTTATGTAAATGAAAACAGTGTAGCGTACAGGACAGGTTTTGTAATGATAGGAAAACTATGTTTTTTTTAAAAACCAGATTCTTACCTACCTTTTCCCATCAAACTTCATAATTGGTATGGTATGTTGGCCTCTGAGTAACATATCAGGTTTGAACAATTGTTTCAAATAGTACATAGCCTGGGTCTGGATATCAGTAAGGGCAGCCTATGACAAAACATTGATAATAATAAAAAACATAAATGGTCTATTATTTATTTACTGTATTACAGAAATCAACCCAGCAAAATAAAATTCCATGTAAAATTGTGCACTGTAATTTCTTGTTCTCTTTCACATCATTCTTGAAAACAATTACTCATGCAGAAATTATTTCAATGTGCCATTAACCCTTTGATTCCTCACTCAAATGTGGTTTCTAATGTGTGTCATCCATTATTAGTACATTCACATTCCAACACAACCCACTGGAGAGTGGACTGCATGACTACTGTATGCCCTACATCTAAACATTCTCACAGAGTTTGAGGAGAAATGTCGAGGCAATTGGTGATGGTGAGCTTTCATTTGGGCTTCCACCCAGTAAAGGTCAATGCATGATGTTGAAATCTGAGGGCCAAGTGCCTGCATGTTGAAAGCAGCTTATACTGTCACTCACTCACTCCTTTTTCACTTACAGGTGCCACTCGGAACAGGCCAAGGACTGAGCCACAAGTATCCTGTCTAGTCTCAACAGAAGCTCTAGCCCTAGTCTGGAGAGGAGGCAGGATAGAAAATTGGAGGAGAGATGTGCACCTGTGCCTCACCAACCAGAGACATGCAACTCAGTGGATAGCAACTCTAAGGTAGATGATCACTGCATGGACACACGTCTGGAGCAGGAGGAGGTAGGGACATTCACGTGACTGAGGTCATTCAAGACAACAGGGTCAACTAATCGGCATTCTGCTTCCACCCTTGCTGCAGTTGTTGAAGACCACCGTGAAGAAGTAACACAACAGGGAAATTAAGAAATAGTGATCACAAATTTTATTTATCACAAGTAGGCTTACATTAACACAGCAATGAAGTTACTGTGAAAATCCCCTAATTGCCACATTCCAGTGTCTGTTCGGGTACACTGAGAGAGAATTTAGCATAGCCAATGCACCTAACCAGTGTGTCTTTCAAACTGGAGGAGGAAACAGGAACACCTGAAGGAAACCCCACATGGACATGGGAAGAACACGCAAACTCTGCACAGATAGTCATCCAAGTCTGGAATCGAAACTGGGTCTCTGGAGCTGAGAGGCAGCAATGCTAGCCACTGTGCCACCCCGAGTTGATTGTCACAATTAGGGAATTTGGGCAATAATAATCATTTTTACTTCAATTATTGAAGTGAATTTTCCAGTGCTATTTTCCATGACGGGTTTTAATTCCCTTCAGGGGCTGATGTGGAATGGATTTGCATCCTGCTAATTGGATGCAGATGGATGCCTGACTGGAATCTTCCCCCCCCGCCGCTCCCCCAAAACCCCATGCCTGATTTTTTCATGATGCCAGTGGGAAAACGCATCTGTCCAGAACATGCTGAACTAATGTGCCATGCAAAAATCAGGATTTACCTTAAAGTCTTGGTTAGTTTGTGAACATCCAAGGAGAAGCTGGACGTCTCCAGCTATGGATCCCGGAGCAACCATAGACAGCAATTGATAGCTGGAGCTTCAACCATGTGGGATCTCTGTGAAGTAGCTTCCTGAAAGTGGGAATACTCCAAATAACAGTTATGGTCAACCTTGGATCTTCTGCAAGGAATCTTGCTCAACCTTCAGATCTTATGCAGGGATTTCACCATGGGATTGCATTGTCCAGCTGACAGGGGCCTGTTGGTGTTGGTTGCGGGGGGGTGCGGTGAGGCGCATTGCATGATAAAGGTTAGGAGAGGACTGAAGTGATGGTGAATGGGTAGAGGCCTTAAAGCGGGCTGGGTACATAAAAGGGTATGAGTGCAGCAACGCAGTAAATGGGACTGAGGAAAGGCTGGAAAAGGCCATGATATGTGCCCAGTGGAGGCTGGGGTTTTGAGGGGTGCAGGGGAGGGTGTGTATGTGTAGAATTTGGCAGAATTGCATACAGGTGTGAAGATGCGGGGGGGGGTGTATAGCTGTGAAGAGGTTCATAGGACACAGTTGTGGTCTCTTGGGGAGCAAACGGAAGGTATATATGTTATAAAGAAATGATGAGGGTCTCAAGGGCCAATGGGAGCTGGCAGGATGGAAGGATGTGTGTGTAATGATATCATGTGAAAGCATATTAAAGGTCATTAGTGGGGATGTGAGATGAAGACAGATGCAGGGATGGGCAGAAGAAGGAATGGCAGGTTCAGGGATTGCATTCTCAGGATGGAAGGATAAGTGGATATTGACTGCACATGACAATGAAGAAAGGAGAAGATTGAAACGTAACAAGAGGAGGCAATGGGGAGGTGGAAAGAAATGACAGAGTGTGATATATTTGGAAAAGGCATGGAAAGTGGAGACATGGTGCCAGAGCTCATAAAGCATTTGACCACCACCATTTCTGGTAATCTCAATTGGACAACTGAAAGAGTACCCTAGTAGGTGGTATTGACAATGCTAGAGACCTAGATGAGGCTTTGATGGCTGAAGGCTCATTATGCAAGGGAGAGTGCTTTAACATGGCACACAAGAACCCTGGTACATAATGATTGAGTCACCTGCAAAAGGTAGCTTGAAGCCTCCATGTTCTCCTTGGATGTTCACAAGCTGACCAAGGCTTTATTAAGGGAAGTCCTTATTTTTTATGCCACATAGAAGATCAAGAATATTTACAAAAAAATTACAAAATCCCAGTTATTCACTGAAAGATTGATTCTGTGGTTTAAAACAGAAAACATTTTATGATACAAGAATCAAACAAAGCATCAACTGAATATTATCTAGCTAACCATCTACACTCTAATGCCCACAATCAACATTAATAAGACATAAATTGATTTTCTGGTCACTTTGCAAGATTTGGCACTCAGTCAAAAGTTCATTGACTGTTGGTGGGGCCAGATAATACTGGTAGGGGACAGGGTGTTTGGTGGTGCTGGAAATCCGACCCAAAGTCTTTTAAAGCGCTCTCATCCTTATGAACAATTATAGTTGTTCGCCTCACAGGAGATGATCTGATTTCCAGCCAACAGAAGCACAAAACCCAACCTGGTTCCACAGCACAGTCTTTGCCCAAACTGCAACATATCTGCAATATCTCCTCACTTTGTCTGGATGGTATAGATCTACCAATGCTATCTTCAAGTAGCAGAAATAGCTGCAACAACTGTGGATTTGCTTCTGGATCTGACTTCTGTCTTTTTCAGCTTGTCCTTGCTGTACCACTGGACTCAACAATTTCTTTGCACTGTGATACACCTATGTGGCACTGTACTCATGTAATTTCTTTGCTACCTATACTCAGCATACTCATTTTTGATTCTTCTCCTGTGCCTGTATGGTCATTTCCAGTGCTCTAGCTTTGCTTTCCCTAGTCCTCAAAAATATCCTCCTGCAGGTGACTCAATAATTAAAAACTGTTTTATTTTTTGTGACTTCATATGCCAGTATTTTCTGCACATCGGTGATTGAACAGCCCATGCCATAATATTTGATCTTCATTAGAAAATCCAGGTCTTTGATAGTGATGCTGTCCTGCTTCCTTGTTGCTACTGAAATCTATAACATTGAGCTGAATTTTAGTCCATCACCAAGACCATTTACTTCTACCTCTGTAATGTTGCCTGCATCTGTGCTTATTTCAACAACAGCAGATGCATGGGCTCACTAGCTCAAGCGAGTTCCTCTCCAAACAACACTACATCCTGACTTGAAACTATATTATCATTTCCTGTATCATGGGCTCAAAAACCTGGAACTCCCTTCCTAAGAGCATTGTGGGTGTACTGTGGTTAGTTCAAGAAATTAGCTCATCATCGACTTCAAAGGGACAATTAAGGAAGGGCAACAAAAGTTGGCCTTATCAGTGATGCTCACATCCCATGAAAGAATAAAAATTAATTTCCAATGAAATCTCCATTCCTGTCTTCATTATCTTTAATTACGACAACGGCACAGTGGTAATGTCACTGAACTATTCATCCAAAGGCCCAGGTTAATGCACCTGGGGAGATAGATTCAAATCCCATCACATCAGCTGATGGAATTTGAATTCAGTTCACAAAATCTGGAATAAAGTTAGTCTTAGTAATAGTGACCATAAAATGACCATTGAGTGACATAAAATCTCATCTTGTTTACTAAGGTCAATTAGGGAAAGAAATCTGCCATCTTCACCTGGTCTGGCAACATGTCACAATCAAAGTGGTTCACTTATAACTGTCCTCTGAAATGGGTCCTCAAGAGCAATTAGGGATATGCAACAAATGCTGGCCTTGCCAGTGACAGCCTCATCCCATAGAAGTTTTTTTTAAAAATCAACTGCTCCAATATTCTCCTTGCTGTAAACTCAGCTCATCAAGCATGCTGCAGCTCACCTCTTTTTCTTGCATAAAGTCTGATGATCACTCTGTGCTTATTAAATTCCACTGCTGCCTTATGCCTCATTGAATTAGCTTAAAAATTTTCATTTTGTCTCTACAGCCTTGTTCCTTTAGGGCTCAATTCTCTGTTCCTCTGAAATCCTGTATAAGTTCCTGTTTGCATCTTTGATTTTACATTGGTGCACTGAGTATTATCCTTACAATTTGCTCCACCATAGGGGCAGAGTGTTCATCCATCTTTTTTGCCAAATTCTTGAATGATCTTCTTTAAACCCTTGCATTTTGCCACCTCTTTCAGAATCTCCTTCAGATTTTTCGTTATCTCTTCCTTGGCTTTGTTGTGAAACTGAAAAGCACTCTGGGAAATGCTGCAAGTTAAAGATGCTACATAAATGTAAATTATTCTTATAAAGGAGGAAAAAGGCTTAAATTTAAATTTGAAACAAGATGATCTGAGTCATCTATTTAGTGCTTTTTTCTAGACACAGATTCCAGTAACTCATGTTAGGTTAGCAGACTGTATCTACAGGTGTTTTGACTATAAAGATCAATATGGCAAGAACTAATCATGTCCTGAAAACTGCAGTATACATTGTCAGAATGGAATCAATGAACTGAGATTGGAATCCTGAATAATTTTTCCTTTTTCACCATCAATAACATGCTGCAGCTATATTAGCAAAAATCAAAGACTGAACGTAGAACAAACTTAATCTTCCATAGCTTGATATTAAACTACATGTTGCATTATCCATTGGACTATTAGAACCAATTTATATACTTCATTTAAGAATCAGTCTTATTTATGCTTCTAATTTTTTTCTCAGCTCAGGAAGAAGACATTTCAGTTATTGAAAAGATGTACAGCTATATGAATACCTTAATACTTTCAGGCATATCTTCAAGTGCTGGAGTTCCTATGTCAAATTCAATTCCACCATGCAAATGGAAATACTCTTTTGGTGTGTACATAAAATGCTTACATTTGAAATCTTGACCTAGAAGAAGGGGTGGCAACTCACGTTCAGTTTTTAACTTGTCAGCTGTTAAGAAAAAGACAGGGGTATTATAAAGAGGAGACTGGTGATTGTGAGGCAATGCTTCAGATAGCTGTCCTGCAAAGTAAATATTCGTCAAATTGTTAAAGTCGATTTTCATAACCTCATCAATTAAAAGCTTTCCTCATCTTATTTTAAGATGCTTAGTTTTGCAATAGAGCCACAGATAATGTGTGCACTCAAACTGCTAACTGAGTTCTTAGTCATGAAGACCAGTGAAGAGTGCACTCAAGAGAGCATATACCTCCATCATGCTATGTTAACTTAATGTTATTACATTTATGCAGCTCCCCCTTGAGGCTTTTCCCTGCCTGGCTGATCTCTATAACAAAGATGAAAAAATAAATATTTTTGTAATGAACTTCCATTTCACGGAAGAGGCTACAGCCGAATCCAAATCCAACAAACTGCTCTGAAAACTCCGCTCACAATTTAATAGCTGAATATAAATTTTACCACAGCAGCTGAAATAATCCATGATATTTTAAAACAATCAACAATATTCTAAATAAAACAATCCATAACATTCAAAAAGGAAGTCAATTTGCTCAATCTTCCAAAGTTAGCAGGTACACTTAAAAATTCTAGGATCTGGATCCACATTGCATTTTTGACATAATTTAATCAATTCATCCTTGAACCTTATATCTTTGGACCAAATTTCATTGAAATCCATCCAATAGTTTTCGAAAAATATTTGTTCACAGACAAACAAAAGGCAGGTGAAGAGAAGATGGTCTTGTGCCCACGTTTGTCATCTGTGGGAATAGTGGCAGCGGCTCAAGATTTGGAAAAACCCCAGAAGTTGCAGACCTCACCAATGAGATTGTGACTTCTGATTCTCACTGGCATTTGCCGTGACATAATCAAGTTTATTTATTTTAATGCATTTACATATAATTAAAGATCCCCAGGCCAGATGTTGACACCACCCACCCCCCCCCAATATATTCAAACTGGCGCAATTTACGACAGGTTCATCCAGGTGTAACCCTGTTGTGGGGATCCATCTGGGGCATAAAAGTGAATATAGCCCCTGCCAGAGAAGAACATGGCTAGATAATGCCCTTTGGTGCTGCCTGTTGGCACAGGTCAGTAATAAGATATCAACCTGGTCAAGTTGTAATACAGGACTACTTGTATGACAAATAGCAAAAGCTGCACGAGATAGACAAAGCTAAGCAAGCCCACAACCAACGGATCAGATCTTAGCTCAGCAGTCTTACCACATTCAATCATGATAGTGGTCAACAACGAGGCAACTAAGTGGAGGAGAAGGTTTACAAACATCCCCATCCTCAACGGAGGACGGGCCCAACATATCAAAAGTATGAAAGACAAGGTTGTAGCATTTGCAACCATCTTCAACCAGAAGTGCTGTGAATGATCCATCTTGATCTCCTCCTGAGGTCCCTGAGATCACACGTACCAGTCTTCAACTACTTAATTTATTCCATGTGACATCAAGAAATGTCAAAGGCACTGAATACTGCCAAGGCAATGGGTCGTGACAACATTCCAGCAACAGTGCTGAAAACTTGTTTGTCTGAACTAGTTGTACCCTTAATCAAGATACAGTATAGTTACAACACTGGCATCTAACAGGCAAAGTGGAAAACTACCCACATATGTCCTGTCTACGAAAAGCATCCCAACCATTATAACCCCAAGAGTTTATTCTGGATCATCAGCAAAGTGATGGAAGAGGTTGTCAGCAATGCTATTAAGAGGCACTTATTCAGTAATAATCTACACATTTTGCATTTTTCCAGAGCCGCAAAGCTTCTTGTGCTCCTGTCCAAAAATGGACAAAAGAGCTGAACTCAAGTGGTGAAGTAAGAGTGACTGCCTTTGACATAATTTGATCGAGTGTGGCATCAAGGATCTGAGTAAAATTGGAGTCAATAGGAATCAGAAGGAAAATTATCTGTTGGTTGGTATCATAACTAACACAAAGGGAAATGGTAGTGTTTGCTGAATGTCAAACATCTCAGTACCAAGATATCATTGTAGAAGTTCCGCAGGGTAGTGTCCTGAGCCTAACCATCTTCAACTGCTTCATCAATGACCTTTCTTCCATCATAAGGTCAGAAGCAGACGTGGGGATATTTGCTAATTGCACAACGTTCAGCACTATTCGTGATTCCTCAAGTATTGAAGCCGTCCATGTCTAAATGAAGCAACAGCTGAACAATATCCAAGCTTGAGCTGACAAGGGCCAAGTAATGTTTGCGCCACACAAGTGCCAGGCAATAACCTTCACCAACAAGAGAGAATTTAATCATTATCCCTTGACATTCAATGTCATTACCATTGCTGAATCCCCCACCATCAATATTGTGAGAGTTACCGTTAATCAGAAACTTAACTAGGTTAGCCATATAAATATTGCAGCGACAAAAATGGGTCAAAGGCTAGGAAAGCTGTGGTGAACAATTCACCTCATGACTCTCTAAAGCCTGTCCACAATCTACAAAGTACAAGTCATTATATTCCACCTGTCAAGTTTTTGCTCATTCAATTAACCTGTTTAAATTTCTCTGTCTCATCTGTTATCCTCATTACTTGCTTTCTCATCTATTTTTGTGCCATCTATGAATTTGGCAATAATACATTCAGTTCCCTCATCCAAGTCATTAACATATTGTAAATAATAGTGGCCCCAGCACTAATCCCTGTGCTACTGCACTACTACTCTGTTTTTGAATAACTATTATATTGACTGTTTTCCAATCCTCTGGGATTTTTCCATTATTTAAAGATTTTGGGAATATTACTACTAGTGTATCCACTATCTCTGTAGCTACTTCCTTTAATATCATATGATCAGTCCTCAGTTTCTGAGGACGTATAGGCCTTTAGCATTTGTTTCCCTACTACTTTTTATCTAGTGATACTTCCCCCCCCACCCTTTTGCTATTTGGTATTTTTAAAATGCTTTAATGTATTTTACTGTTAAGACTAACAAAAGGCATTTATTTAACTCCTCTGCCATTTCCTGGTTCCTCATTATTATTTCCCCAGTCTCATTCTCTAAGGAGTTTATGTTCACATTGACCACTCTCTTCTTTTATATAAAGAAGTACTTACTGTCCATTTTTATGATGTGGAGATGCTGAAAGTGTTGGACTGGGGTAAGAAATCGCAAATACCAGGTTAAAGTTCAACAAATTTATTTAGAAACACGAACTTTTGGAACACTTCTCCAAACCTCACGATGCACCACTTCTCCAATTTCCACCCTAAACATGTTAAAGAAGCCATCCCACAGGTAAGACCTCCATACACACAGGATCTGCTCAGATGAGGAGGATCACAACAAACACCTACAGATGCTGAGGGACACCCTCATAAGAACAGGATATGGTGCTCAACTCATCGATCGACAGTTTTGACATGCCATAGTAAAAAACTGCACCAACCCTCTCAGAAGACAAACACAGGACACAACCAACAGCGTTACCCTTCGTCTTCCAGTACTTCCCCTGCGGAGGAACTACAGCATCTTCTTTGGAGCATTCAACATGCCATCAATGAAGATGAACATCTTGCCAAGGCTGTGGCCACATCCCACTATTTGCTCTCAAGCAACCACACAACTTCAAACAAATGATTGTTCGCAGCAAAACTCCACAGCCTTCAGGAGAACAGTGACCATAACAGCATACAACCCTGCCATGGCAACCTCTGCAAGACGCGCTGGCTCATCAATACAGAAAGCACCATCATACAAGAAAACTATCCACCAGGAAACCGATACACATTCATGCAACTCCGCCAACGCTGTCTACCTCATATGCTGCTGAAAAGGATATCCCGAGATGTGGTATATTAGCGAGTCCATGCAGATAATGGATGAATGGACACCGCCATGCGGCAATCACTAGGCAGGAGTATTCCCTTCCAATCAGAGAACACTTCAGCAATCAAAGGCATTCAGCCTCAGATCTTTGGGTAAGTGTTCTACAAGGTGGCCTTCGAGACACATGACAACGCAGGATTGCCAAGCAGAAACTGATTGCCAAGTTCTGCATGCATGAGGACAGTCTCATCTTGGGTTCATGTCACACTACATGTACCCCCACCATTTGGCCTTGGCCTGTAAAATCCTACTAACTGTCCTGGCTTGAGACAACTCTCACATCCTTAACCTGTGATTATCCCTCTCTCCACTCACATTACCTATATTTGTAAAGACTTGATTACTTGTAAAGACTCGCATTCCAACCATTATCTTGCAATAGTGTCTCTGCCTATTATACATGCTGTGTTTATGAACGCAGCTCTCCACTCATCTGATAAAGGAGCAGTGCTCTGAAAACTCATGTTTCCACATAAACTTGTTGAACTTTAACCTGAGATTTGTACCATGTCTATTTTTTATATTACTTGCTAACTTACCTTCAGTTTATTTTCTTTCTCTTACTTTTGGTAATCTTTTATTGGTTTTAAAACTTCGTCAATCGTCTGAGTTACCCCTAATCTTTGTCACCTTGTCTATCTTTTCTTTCAGTTTGCTACTAACTACTAACCGTAACTTCCTGATGAACCATAGTTAATTTATCTCCCTTCCCACAGTCGTTCTTCATCATTGGGATATATCTTTGTTGTTCATCTCAATTCCATATTCCTTTCGTCTCACCTTCCCTATAAGTTATGTATCTACTTTTATTGTTCCAAATTAACATGGTCTCAGCTTCAATCACTTATTCTAGTAATGTTTTTGGTAGCCTATGGATAAATCTCTTACATTTAATCTTGTATATGTGCTCTCATTCTAGACCTTTCCATTACTGGAAACAGTTCAGTTCAATCCACTATATCATAAGAAAACATAAGAAACGTAAGAAATAGGAGCAGGAGTAGGCCATTTAGTCTTTCGACCTGCCCTGCCATTCAATAAGATCATGGCTGATCTGAAGTGGATCAATTCCACTATCCCGCTTTCTCCCCATAACTCTTAATTTCCTTGTCTATCCCATTGTTTGATCATTTCAAACATCTTTATCAAGTTACCAAATTATTTTTGTAAGGAAAATTGTTACAATTGGTCAAGTCTTTCTTTATTTCTTTAATGCTCATAACTTCCTAAGGTGTTACTTTTAACGTCCAGTCTGGCATTACACTTGACCACAGAATTTATGTGGATTTTTGCAATGGATTGTTTGTGGTTATAAGAGTCAAAGGGAATTTGGGATCTGAAAAAATAAGGGAAGCAATGGTATGCCTCCTGAATCAATTATATTGAAGAATTCTTACTGAAACATGCTAGCCATCAGGTTTTGCCCCCAGAATGGCATCCACACCATGTGAACATTCTCCTATCCTGCTCAAATGATCCTGCTGCTGGTGGCACATCTCGTCCTGAATCATCCCCAATTGTCTCCTATAGAGTACTTTATCAAACCCACTCTGAAAGTCCATACATACCACATTCATTGCATGTCCCCCAATTCCTGCATCTAACCTCAAATACTCCTGTTTTTATGTCAAGCATGATCTTTTTTCCTGAAATACATATTGGCTAATCCAAATTGTTTTCTTCTTATTTCTCTCTTTTCAGGTACCGTGTCCTAAGGACATCGGTAACCACGGATGTTTACATCTTGTTCGTGGTTATGTAGTTATGTGTGGCATTGTTTGCATTGCCTTCTGCAGTTTCTGGCTAAGCTGGAAATCCTTCAACTCTTAGTGCCTACTATAGTTCTTTGGAAGGATAATCAACTGTTTGGCCACAATATGATGAATGTACTTTCTGTGGGCATCATGTCCTGGAGTGGGACTTCAACCTGGAGCTTCTCGCTTAGTGGTCGGGGTGCTATCATTGTCCCACAAGACCTTCTTCTTCTTATCTATATATTTAAAAACTTAGTTTTGATTACAGATTCCAAAATTTTCCATATCACAGATGTTAATTACCAAGATTAAATGTGTCTGTTTGAAAATAGGTATCATAATCAATTTCTGATCTGCTGACACATATCCATTGTCAATAGCTATCCCTGAAACTTAAGCTCTGATTTTAATGCAGAGAGTAAATTGGACATTTGATTTAGGGTTCCCAATCTGAAGATGTAGCAAATGAATGGTCCAAGAACTTCATGTGTGGAATTTTTACAGGTATCCTAAGGCCTATTTAAAAAATGTAAGCACACCTCTTAAAGCAAAGTAGCATTCCCTGAAATCCAATTTCATATTCATGGTCAATAGGAGAAATAGAAATTTGACAAATGAATTGGAAGTTGTTCCTAGGTTTTCTGCAATATGCCCTTTGGAATTTCAGCAGCATTGTCATATAGCACCTATCCATATTTAGAGCTCAATTTGATGAGAGCTAATAGTTCACTCAACCATTGACATACCCTTATCTGAAAGACTATTTGAAAATAAAGTTACAGCAAAAAAATCTCCATTTTGGTCCACAATGCTAATGATGAAATGTTAAAGATTTACTTGCAACAAGAATGCCTCGTTAAAAATAAATGCAAAGAAATTCAATTAAATGTGCAAACTATGTTTTCTTTAATTTTTCAGAGATATATTTGAGATTAAGCATTAATGACTTGAGGGGAATTACCAATGCCTTTCAAGAGGAAGAATTCATTAACACAAATATAACATCTCAAATGACTGTCAAATGATCTGAAGAAGGATCATCAACCTGAGATATTAACTGTTTCTATTGAAACACAGAATGGTTACAGTATAGAAGGCCATTTGACCCATCTTGTCTGTGCTGATTCTCTGCAGAAACAACTTGACTAGTCCTATTCTCTCATCCTTTTCCCATAGCCAAGCAATGTTTCTAGAACGAATTATCATTTGTACCCAACCAGTTCAATGAGCCAATCAAACACTGCAATTGTTCTATTTCTTCTTCACGTATAACATTATCTGCCTGTGATTACGTTGTACAATTAATCGAGATGGGCAACATTCTCTGAACAGCATTGTTGATTTAAAATTCATCCACTTTGTTTATCTAAAAATACAAATATATCTACAATCTCAAGTTGCACCACCTCATAAGGAAGCATTAACGTGCAACATGAAGATGTCTGAAAGTTTTCTTCCCTCCACACATCATTTGTTGACCTGGTTGAAAGTTATGACTTTCTAACAGCAGAAATACACAACATAGAAGGAACAAATCAAAGGTTAAATAGCCTCAAAAATGAATACTTCTTCAATATTCTGGAATGCTTTGGCATTGAATTCTTTCGTGTTACTCTAGTCCTCCAATGATTTCTGAATAAAAACATAGAAAACATATATTGAAAAGGGACCACATTTGTTTCAATTTTCTTCTTAAAAG
Source organism: Sphyrna mokarran (assembly GCA_024679065.1). Taxonomy (NCBI): domain Eukaryota; kingdom Metazoa; phylum Chordata; class Chondrichthyes; order Carcharhiniformes; family Carcharhinidae; genus Sphyrna; species Sphyrna mokarran. The sequence continues at coordinate 31,876,402 of JAGIQG010000011.1, forward strand.
TGGCATGCATAGTAATATCTTACTTCCATCTGTGCTGTTAAATATTAGTTTACAGAATTTATCAACCAATGTGTTACTAATGGAAATATTTACCAGAAATTGGAGGTAGGAGCCTGGTCAGACCTGGAATTTTCTTTTTCCTCTTCAGTGCAATAAGAAAAGGTATGAGAAAGGCAATTAGCTTTAAGTAGGTAATGTTTCTGTGGACCTCTGCTTTCTTCTCCAGATACTTTTCAACAATTTTCTGCTGGAGAATCAACTTCTGCTGTAGTCGCTGGTAAGTCACCAGATCGATTTCTTCCTCTGTAAGTCTTACTGAATTATTAACGGTGTAAGCTGCATCATATATGAACAAATTTTTGTATTGCTTAACCTCAGTGACATGAGGATTGATCTGGAGTAAAATGTTGTTCACGTGTTGCATAAATAATTGCTTCTCCAAACAACTATTAGGATCATATGTTGGATCAAAGTACACATCAGTAGTATAGATGTCTTTAAAGTCAGGATCAGTTGAAATATCTATGAGGCCTAAATAAGAAACAGATTCTTTATCAGAAATATTGCTTACATTGTTTATTTGGAATATAGAACTAATGGAAATTACATTTCAGAAAAATAATTCTGTTTGCTGTGCAGAAATAAGTGACTCAGATTTGGTGTTGTGTTGGTAAAAGTAACTTTTGCCAATTTATATTATTATACTTGTTCACACTACAAGTTATAAATAATCATTATTTTCTACTGAGCTTTAGATTTATCTCTCATGTGATACTTAAATGTCACTGTCTTCTCTTAAATTAGAAAAGGACAGAAATATATGCCTTGATGCAAAGTAAAGCTCCTTCCATTCTGTTTCAGGAAAACTGCAACCACATCAGTGGGACACTTTCACATTAAGCAACCTGTGATCTGCTTTACAGAGTTTTTTTTATTTATTGTAAATTAGGGCATGATATTTAGCATCTTTTGGGGCCAGGAATGGACAGGAAAAGTGCTAAAATAAAATCATCACCTACTAACAGGCTAACTCCCGGGCACTGTCCACTCTGGTCCTCTTTTCTTAGAGCAGAATGGTGAAATGGCAAGACAACCTGTTTGACTAATTAAAGGCTTAATGAGTGAGATCTGCTGACAGAGGCTGACAAGGATTTTTCAGTCAGCCTCCAGTAGTCCCCATAGATGGAGGACATGTGTGCAACTGTCTTGAAGTGGACTTCCAGTGGCAGACCTCAGGAGGCCCATCTGAATTCAGCAAAAACCACAGGCCAGTCCTTTGGAACCTGCAATTAGTTCTAACCTACCAACTGCACCCAAATTCCCCTCCACCCTCCTCCATCATCCAACCCAACCACCAAAGTGGATAGCCCCATTGCAAAGGCCAAATTTCATTCCAAATTTGAAAACACTGGAGGATGTCTCCATTTTGAAACACTCTCTCTTTTATAACCTGCCATGGAATCCTGTAGCTGCTATGAAACTGGAGGGCCTCCCATTGGCTGTCCAGCTTTAAATGCTTTCCTGCCCACCCCCAACCACCCTTGTTGGAGAGCAAGTCTACCCTCTGGCCATCAGTTGGCCAATTTGTTTCCCAGAATGCAAACTTCTGATCTCCATTTGAGACTAACAGCACAAATCTGAAGCCCATAGAAAAATTCTACCCTTTTGCGCTGTTTTTGTGTAGACTCTGGGTCGACGCTCTCAAACTCATTTTACATAGCACCCAAGTGGCTCGCAGATAAATGAAAACCATTAGTCAAGGCTGAATCTGAGCATGAGCCCAACAATGCCACAAAGGACCTCAACAACCAGAATTTCATGAACTCTCTATAAACCAGCTCAGATGTGGGAGTGATTTGGCATAAAATCAGAACAGAAGGTGCCAGATTGGGATTTCAACATCTTCATCTTGGTTCTGCCTTCTTCCATTGGTGGGAAGGTAGTTAAGGTAATTAATAGTTCAGCTGAATGTAATTTTATGCAATTTTGAAATTTACTAGTTGTGCACATGAAACACAGTGCCTCAGAATCTTTCCCCATTAAAGGGGGCTGCAAACAACCAGGAGCTCACTCGTGGTCCTCACCACCAACCATGAAGAGAATCAGTGTGAGTGATAGTGAGGATGGTGTAGAATGGGAATCATAGAATAACTAGAGTGGAGGTGGAGGCCATTCATCCACTCGAACCTGCAATGGCAACAATTACAAGCAGGCCTAAACCCTCAAAAAAAAAATCTACACGTATTTACCGTGCTAATCTCCCTGACTAAGGGACAATTTAGCAGGGCCAGTCAACCTAACCTGGCACATCTTTGGAGTGTGGAAGGAAATGAGAGCATCCAGAGGAAATCCAAACATCGGAGCTCAATTTTTTGAAGCTGGTAACAGTGCCTATATATGTGGTCTCCTTGGTCACCACATACATTTCATATGACGGAGCTGCCCTGCCATGTCTTAATTTTATTTCACTTACATTAATGTTATTTTACTTTGGTTTACTTATATTAACTTTATTTTACTTGGCCTCAATAAATCTTACAACTCTTGATAAATTTTCCAAGTTCTGATAAAGCTGAATAGTCAGTGCAGTTTATTAATTGCAATAAATCTTACTTAAAGGCATACCTTAATAGATTTTTCAGTAAGCGATTTATAGTTTTCCTATGATGTCCCTGTTTTGATTGTTTTCAAGCTCAACCAGCTGTCAAATAGAAATGCTCTCTTATTGGTCTGGGCTCTCCCAGCTTTCTCAAGTCAGTGAAGGAACCCAGCCTAGCTTTCTTTTTATCTGTCAAGTGGAGATGCTGTTATGCAGGTGAGGCTTCTCCCAGCTTCCTGAAATCAGTGAAAGCCTTCAGCTTCTCCCTATATTTATCTGTGTCGAATGGAGCTTTAAGTGCCCTGTAAAGGATGCACAGAGTCTCCCTTTTGCCACTGCACTCATCCACTCACCCTCTTGATTGCTGCTCCTGCATCACTATCAGCCACCATATTACACTGCAAACTTCAATGCTTCCTCCTGTACGACACCCAGGATGGACAGAAATGATATCTGTCCATTGTTTTGGCCCATTCCTTCATGTAATAGGCTGTATTCTTCTACAAGTAAACAGCTGAGAACTTGTTCATTTTCTCTGTAACTAGCACAATACCAATGTTGCTAACAGCCAATGATATGGCACAAATGATAGGGCAGCATGTTGGCACAGTGATTAGCACTTGTGCTCACAGTGCCAGCGACCCAGGTTTGATTCCGACCTTGGGTGACTGTCTGTTTAGAGTTTGCATGTTCTTTGTGGTCAGCATGAATTTCTTCCCACACTCCAAAGATGTGCAGGTGAGATTGTCAGACTGAATGGCTGAATGGCCCTTTTCTGCACTCTAGAGATTCTAAATGTTTCCTGCAAAATGCCAGTCTTGATTAAATTTGTAGGGATTCAAGAATTTTAGACAAGTGCCTCTCATCAAGACATAACCATGTCTCTGGTAGCATAGGCTACTAGCTAATACCTTGTCACAGATTGAGTGGATACTCATTCTCTATCAAATGCATCCCCACACATTGCCACAAGGAAGCCCAATAGAAAAAAAGGCATGGAACATTTGGGGCATGGCAAAATAAAGTCATTGACGTACTTGTGGTACTATATCCAGGTTCTATGGCAAACTGCTTAGTTGCTGACCCCTTCTGCAATCTTTGTCCAGACTTGCTTGATCAGGTAGGCCACTCTTCTCCTCTGGGGAAACTGATCTCCAACCTTGCTCTTGTGGTCTGGAGGAGAGCTTGAAATTGTTAAATCAGGCCACCAGCACCTTACTTCTGCCACTGTGGTATTCTTTAGATTGTTAGGTTTTCAGGTAGGCAGTCATTTTAAATGCAATGAGATGACCCTTTATATATGGTGCCATCATAGTATCACCTGATGCCACATCTGCACTGCTCAGACTCTGTGCCTCCTCATTTTTAATTGGCTGGCAACCAGATGCTCATGTATGGCTGGTCATTCCCCATCTGAAAAGTCCCAACATCATGACCTGTGGCTCAGCTGCAAAGTTTAACCCTTTTTCTCCTAACCCCAATATTATATTTACTTTTGTATCTACTTTCAGATATTTCAATAGCAGTCAATATTTCCATATTTACCTGCTGCATGTCATTTAGTATTTTGACAAAAAATCAATTTGTTTAACAAATTTAATTTTCCATAAAACTTTACCTGCTTTAAGAAATTCAGGAAGTATATCTTCTCCTATGTTGGGAGATCCATTGAGATCAACATCCAGAATGGTGCGCCATACTTCTGAAAATCGCTTTCTTTTTTCAATTGGCATGTAGGCTCCATGCCAAATTGCTTTCATAGCATAGTCCACATTTATCAAAATCTGCCCAATTAGAGTATCATGATAAGCTGGTGACAGGCGACATGTGGTACTACAGTCATAGTTACCATCTAAATAAATAGTTGGAACTTGATTCAAAATATAAATACCCAGCACTAGTTCTCTCAAAATTTGCTGGACATCTTTATAATTCAAAGGAGCATCTGGTACCACTGGAGTTAGAATTACAGCATTGGAATAGCTGAAGTCTTTCATTTGGCTTGAGAGTCCACTAGGATATACAACTGGAAATTGAAACACATCAGCATTTTGCAGCCAGTGGCAGGAGGCCGTGGTGAGCAATTCTTGTAGATTGCTCAAATTGTATTTGCCAAAAACAGTTGTTGGAATCATTTTTGTTGCCATGTTAGCCAAATATACCTTCTCACTATACTGATTATCCTAATTTAGCACTCTAGCGGAATCCAGATTGGAAAGTCTTCATTTTCTACCAGCTTCCTCCTACAAGGGATCAGTTAGGTTTTAGTTCATTGGCAGTATATTCTTATAATTTATTATACACTCCATAATTATGTTTACACAATTGCTAAATCAATTATGTTGTTAATTATTGTAAACTATAGTAGACCTTTCTTTAATTTGAACAAAAAAAATTAAGACTTGAAAGATTTATTTAATATCAATTAAGAAAAAAGTGTAGTTTTATTTGTATTTCCTCCCATTCATTTCCTCTGGTACCACCGCCATGTTAGCTCCATTTAGTCCAAGTGTTGCAGCCTTGAATTTTATCAAGCACATCTAGTTTACCCATTAACTGACAGCCCTGGCTGGATGATATTGAGCACTATCAGGCTCCATTCTCCTTTGACAAACTGCTCACTACTCAATGATCATGCAAAGATAACCTCAAGATTTTTTTTGCCTATTACCAATTATCTGCCTACACGACTCCATGCCTTACCTTCACCGCATATGTGAGAAGTTCATATAGACTTTGATTTTCATACCAACATCATCCATTCAGCTGCTACAGTTATACTTTTCTCTTCCTTTTCCTCTCAAAGCTAATCAAAGTTCTCCAACCCAAGACTGGAACTCACACTATTCTCTAGATTCTCTCCTATTCATCCTCATGCCATTTCCGAGGTCACTCTATCCATGAGACCGACCTCCTTGTCTTCTAATTTTATTTCCGATAAATTTATACCCACCTAACCTTCCAGACCCATTCATATGTTGGCTGATATTTGTAAGTGTTTCTTTTTTCTCTTTCCTTTCAATTCTGCCACCATCAAACTCTCCTAAAAACCCTTCTGGCCTTGTAAACAACTGCCTCATTAAAAATGTCCTTTTTTCTCTTGATGTGTTACAATCTCTATGGAGATCTATAAATCAGAATAAACAAATCTGCCAAATGAACACCAAATATGGAAATTACTTGGGAAGGCAGTGACCTAGTGGTATTATCACTGGACTATTAATCCAGAAATTCAGCTAATGTTCTGGGGACCCAGTTGCGAATCCTGCCACGACAAATGGTGAAATGTGAATTCAATCAGAAAAATCTGGAATTAAGAATCTACTGATGACCATGAACAATTGTTGTAAAAACCCATCTGGTTCACTAATATCATTTAGAGAAGGAAATCTGCTGTCCTTACCTGGTCTGGTCTACATGTGACTCCAGAGTCACAGGAATGTGGTTGATTCTCAACTGCCTTCAGGCAACAAGGAGTGGGCAATAAATGCTGGTCAACCAGCGACACCCATGTCTCACGAATGAATAAAAATAATTCACTTATTGTAACTTCTACTTTAACACAAATCAGAATCAACATAAATTAAACAAGAATTAACAGGGAAATCTCAGTTGATATTGCACATGGAATAGTAGGAACAACAAAAAATACTCATGAATATCTCTCTGTACAATCCTAGTTTCAGCCGCACAGTTCTTCCAAACTGAATTCCAGTCTTTTTTCTTCAAGAATTTATCCAACTCCCCAAAAGCAGGAGCTTCTGCATAAACAGGGATCTACCAATGTAATATTCCTTATGCTTCTTTCCTGGCCTTTACAACTCGCAGCTCACATTGGTTGAGGTAATGTAGATCTATCAGAATTGCCTTTATCTCCACACGATATGGTCAACTCTGTATATTCAACCACTCAGATGAGAAAGAAAGTGGCAACAGTGCTCATTGTACTTTCCAACTGCTCCGGATCCAGCTCTGTAACACAATAGGTTGACTGCCACTCAAAAACTTTATTGTCCATAATTCTAGTCCTGTTTGCTCACACATTGATTTGGTCTTCTCATCTAATTTTAAGTATCTCATCTTTGCATTCAAATTCCTTCTTAGACTTGCTGCTCCCCATCTCTGTAACCATACTAATGCTACAACATACTAAAAATTGTTCATTTCTCCAACTCTGGTCTCTCATACAATCCCCTAAACCTTATCATTTGTAACTGCACTTCAGCCATTTAGGCTATAAAGAAATCCTTCCTGAAATCTGTTAGTCTACCTTTTTCTCTTTCTTTAAGATTCTCCTCAAAACTTACCTCTCTGCTTACATTTTTAATACCTATTCTGGTGATTGATGTGATAAATATGATGGATTTTGTCTGCATGGACTTTAGTAAGGCATTTGACAAGGTCCATCATGGCAGGCTGATACAAAAGATAAAATCTCATGGGATCTGGGATGTGCCGATTAGATAGATACGAAACTGGTTTGCTCATAGAAGACAGACAGCAGTGGAAGCGTGCTTTTCAGAATGGAAATTAATAATTAGTAATGTTCCACAAGGATCAGTGCTGGGACCTTTGTTGTTTGTAATATATATAAGTGACCTGGAGGATCATTTATACATATATTACAAATTTACTATCAGACCAGATGGTCTGACTAGTAAGTTTGCAGATGACACAAGAATTGGTGGCGAAGCAGATAGTGACAAGGATTGTCAAAGGATTAAGCAGGATACAGATGGATTGTAGACTTGGGCAGAGAAATCGCAGATAGAATTTAATCTGGACAAATGTGAGGTAATGCATTTTGGAAGATTAAATTCAGGTAGGAATTATACAGTAAATGGCAGAACTTTTAGGAGCATTGAGATACAGCAGGATCTGGGCAGACAGGTCCATGGATCCCTGGAAGTGGCAAAATGTGTAAATAAAGCAGTCAAGGCGGCATACAGCATGTTTGCCTTCACTGGTTGGGGCATCTTTATAAAAGTTGGCAAATTATAACAACTGTATAAAATTTTATAAACTGACAACTGTGTAAAATTTTAATTAGGTCACATTTGGAAAGTCAGATGCAGTTCTGGTTGCTATGCTACCAGAGGGATATGAATGCTTTGGAGAGATTGCAGTGAAGGTTTACCAGGATGTTGCCAAGTCTGGGGCGGCTTTAGGTATGAAAAGAGATTGGATAAACTGGGATTGTTTTCACTGGAAAAACAGAGGCTGAGGGAGGACTTGGTAGAAGTCTTCAAAATTATAAGAGATATAGAGGGTATGGATAGTCAGAGGCTTTTTCCCAGGATGGAATGGTTGACTACAAGACGGCACAGGTTTAAATTGAGAGACGCTAAGCTTAGGGAAGATGTGCAGAAAAGTTTTTTCACACAGAGAGAGTTTCTGAAACACACTGACAGTGAAGGTGGTGGAAAGAGGCATATTAGTAATGTTCAAGGTGCATCTTGATAGACACATGAATGGGAGATGAACAAAAGATAGAAACCACGTATCAACGCAGGCTTGGTGGCTGAAGGGCCTGGTCCTGTGCCGTATTGTTCTTTGTTCTTCTTTAGTAACTTCTTCACAGCTTTGGTGTCTGACTACATTTCTGAGAGACATCAGACAGGATCTTCTACTGCTGCCAATGGCACACCCCCACCATGGGTTTTCCAGTGGTATAAGCTGCATTCATTTGGAAATCCCATTGACATCAGTGAGACCAGAATATCCCAGTGCCATTTATTCTCTGTTTCAGACCTTGAATGGCAGTTTGAATGGCTGGAGAGTGACTGGCAACCACTCTAAACATCTTTGCATCATCAGTGCCACTGACCAGCTAACGCTATGTGGTTTAATGTGCATTCTATGCACGTCAGTGAGCTACTCTTGCGTTAACTCAGAAGGTTTCTCCATATAACTTTCCAACAGGTTGGCACACTCTCAGTAGAGTAGCTTATGCATTCTAAGATCACATTTTAGTCTTCTCATCTAATTTTAGCAAGTGGGACTAAAATTGTGGACAGCAAAGTTTTTTTAGTGGCAGTCGACATACTGTGTTACAGAACTGGATTCCGAGCAGTCAGAAAATACCATGGTGTAAACGAACTGAGTGTACTGCTTCATTCTCAGCCTATGGTTGCACATTGCCTCAGGGAACTCTGATATGAGGGAACACATCTGTTGCTATTGATCTAAGTACAGCCTACTTTCTTTTAATTCCTGAGGCACTTCACCTAGCTGAGCAAGGTCTGAGTGTCCCCCATCTTCTGAAAGGATTGTCCACAGCTGCCTCTTCCTCTCTGCACCCGTTATCAATCAATCTAATTACATGCATGGACCCATTGCTGTGAGCTTATCTGCATTGGTGGATGGTGCACTTTCAAGATGTGGCAATCCAAGCTTTGTTGTCTCAGTTCTTGTGGGTGCCTGTGTGATGTTACAGGCATCAGGTGTTCCCCTTCCACATCAGAATCTGTGGGAGGCACAACTTCACGAGAATTAGTCTTTGACAGAGAAGCTATTTCAGTGTTGAGGCTGCCCTGAATGTACTAGAAAACCTCTTCATCAACATATAGTCTGCAATATCATTTCACCCCTGTCTCGTTCCTTGTGATTTTCATGATTTATTTCTCCATGTCAGTGATAATGCATAGATGGTACGTGTACTGTAACAGCACTCCCTTTCACATTGTGACTCCTTTTCTCCTGCAACAACAAAACAGTGATAAGGCACTGTGGCCTGTCACCAATGCCAGTAGCCACTGACATAGGAAGCTGCAAGAATCAGTGCTGGCAAATCTTCAATAATGCTCAGGCTCTCAATCTTGCTGAGGGATAAGTAAGCATTCTGAACACATACTTTCCCCATGTTCAGGAGCCATGTGCGCCCTCAGCCTCTTCAGTCTGAGAGTCTGCTAGATATTGACTATCCCGAGGCCTGTCATCAAAGTCTGGCATTACACTCACCTTCCTAGAGTAAAGGGGGGGTCACTGATCTTTTTATAGCTTCTGCACACAGACCTGCTGAGCACAAGTCTGTTTTTGCTGTTCTTAATCACCCAAAGCTGTGGCAGCTTTGTTTAGGTGTGTGCCCACTCCTTTTCAAAGAACAAATTCTCTCTGTCACAGCCTCCAAGAGGACTTTGTGGTTGATATTGGAGAATCAAGGGCTAGCTATGCTCCAGGTAGCAGATCTCTGCCTCTCCTTCTGAATCCCTGACACATCCATTCTTCCAGACAAACAGGAATCACAATAACAGCTGCCACAATAAATGAGGAAATTTGCAGAACCCCATCTCCATTCCATACACAAGGACCTTAACTACTTGTCCTCCAGCCAATCTTTCAGGATGGAATTGAGACCACGAAATGGTAACCTTCTTCTGATGTGCTGTCGTAAAGAGACAGACAGTACAATGACCACATCCCATCCCTTTGACATTTTTATACAATTTTCAAAATTAATCTACTCAAACCAAATTCTCAATAAACATTAAACACACAAGTTAGTCATTTTTAAGTCCATGTTGCGATTGTTCACCGATGAGTTCTTGAAGCTTGCACTTCACATAACACTTCAACAAGCAAGTCTCAACTATGTACAGTTCCAAATATGGTTTTGCATGGGACTCTTCTATACAGGCTTGCTGTTTTCCAGCTTCTGTTCTAGACTTTGTGCTCACCAAGGACTAAATACTTCAAGGGCTCTGCTGTAATCAAGAGCCCAGCAATCTCAGCTTTTCATTTTTTTGCACTTCTGGGACAAATCAGACAGTTCCCAGAAGTTTTTTTCCCTTGTTTCAAAACATTGCTCTGTTTTCTTTTTTGACCTCTCTCAGAAAAAAACTGTAGTAATTCCTATCCATACTTACTGCTTCAAGTTTTACTTCTCTTGCTCCTGCAGGCTAATCTCTCTTCATTTTAATTTTCTATATCTTTTCAAAACACCTTGATTCACCAGCTACACCAGAGTTGTTACTTTGTCTGCCCCTTAGGGCCTGGCAGTAACTTGACAACTCTCCCTGTGTTCATTCACCCTAAAACAAGCAGTCAGGTGAGTATCCGTCTTTTAAATCTTCAACTAAACTGGAAACTCACAGGTAGATTGTGCCATCAAAATTTATGCACCTCACTGCCAATGTGTTATAGTGTGGCGCAACTCTGGCATTGTCAAGATACTCCAGTCTTAACGTGGAACAAAAAGTATATACTGATAAAGAGAAACTATGTACAGGAGTTTACAGTTTGCCTTGAAGTGATGTTCCTGGCTCCAGTTCTTGCACGTTTAATACATGCTTTCCAGAGTTATTTCCTTGGTGAAGTTAGAGTGAACTATCCTTGTTGATAAGCTTAGAGAAAGATAGCTAAACTATTCTTATGGATAAGGTTAGAGAAAGATAGATAAACTTGTCTATCCATGGGGTTAAAGTAAGACTGGTAAATTGTCTCTTTGTGAGGTTAGAATGAAGTTGGTAAACTGTCTCAATCAATGATGTTGGGGAAATATTGGTAAACTATCTCCGCTGTGAGGTTACCAATCTCACTCTGTCTCTTTTGATAAGTTTTGGAAACTCCCCCCATCGGTGAGGTTAGAGACAGGTTGATAACTTTTCTCTTATCAATGAGGTTAGAGTAATGTTGGTAAACTGTTTCTGTCGGTGCAATTAGAGTGAAATTGATTACCAGTCTCTATCGATGAGGTTACAGTTTGGTAAACAGACTCTATCAGTGAGATTGCAGTTTGGTAACCTATCAGTGAGGTTACAGCTTGGTAAACTCTCCATCGGTGAGGCTACAGCTTGATAAACTCCCAGTATTGCAGTGTTATTTAGGGACGCACCTTTTCTCAGTTTCTTCTCGAGTCCGTTACTTACCAAACTCCCACTGAAAGAACACCGTCTCCATGACAACAACGTTCTGTGAACCGTGAGCCTCTGGGCCCGGCCTGTGGGCGTGGCCAAAGCGGCACGCTGACCCTTTCCATAAAGGGGCGGAGCTGTGTAGGGGCGGAGCTTTGCAGGGGCGGGGTCAGGAGCCGCGGCTTCCGGGAACGGAGCCAATGAGCTAAATGGGTGCGCAGCAATTGAATAGGTCCGGGGCGGGGCCAGCGGGTGGAAGAACGGGCACTAGCAGAGTGGGTGGAGCAGGAGTTGCTGTGAGTAGGTGTCTCTGTTCCAGAAGGTGAGTAGCTCTATTTGTTGTTGTGTTGTGTTGTGCTGTGTGATTAATGTTAAGTGGAGTTTAAGATTGTCTATGGCGTTGGAGGCGGTAGTAACTGACCCTGAATGTTCATTCTTCCGGCAGCTGCTGTTTGTGTGTCAGTTCCTGGCTTCCTACTGACGAAGGGTCAACCCCGCAATCTCTTCTGTTTTACAAACTGCAGATGGTGTGAGCATACACCACATCCTACCTTTGCACCTTTTTCTTATCAGATACCCAAGGAATAGCGTAGAAAATGTGGTGATGATGTTTTGACGTACTAATGATCTGCTCAATCACATTTCCTGTTGCACCAAGGCGCTAATTGAACGGCGATGCATATGTGCATGAGTTGCAAACTAGAAATATGCTCCATGGTCTTCAGCAGATATCTTCTGTTAACTAGTTGTCGCCTTTTGGTTTATCAGGGTTGGTAGGGCTGCTGCAGATTAAAAGTATGACTGTTGCCAGGATACTGGACATGCAAGATCTACGAACTATGATCAAACCAAATTATTATTGAAGGAGTGGAGTCACTTTGAATTCCTGATCTGTGGTAGAGTTGACAATATGGTACCTGCAAAGCAGTGTACCTGCACCATAGGGAAGACCTTGCAAACCCCTTACATGTTCTGCCAGAATCTTCCTGGCATAAGAAATTGAAATGGAGAGCTTCATGAACCTCTTTGCAAAACTGCAAGATGTTGTTTTTATCTCTAGTACCAGCTTAAAGGAACCGTCAAGTTCATAGTCATGGTCTCCTGCACAGCCACTGGAAATGCGATCTGTGCCCTACTTTGGAGTTGAGTCGTGGCTGCAGCAGTTAGTAGATTTCACTGACAACTTCTTTCAGTGAAGCATAGGTGTCTCAAAAATTGGTGGTTGCTTAGAAATAGGTAGAATAATTGCTCCCTGAATACCCTGACAGATAATGCTTGTTGAGAGCCCCATTTCCTCTCTCTTTGTCCTCTAGACCTTAACCTCTGCTTAGTCTCCCAATCATGCTCCATCCCACAAAAAAGGCTAATGTAAGTAGTGCATTCATGTCAGGGAGTTACCAGTTCGTGCAGAAGCTTTGAAGTTAGCAAAAAGTGCTTCAACTACCTTACCAAACTTGGGAAAAAAAAAGCAACAAAAAAGTGTAGAATTGTAGCACCAACCAGAAAAAATATTAACCAGCAGCTAGACTGTATTTAACCATCCCCTTAAATACAGTTGTGGGTGTCCTTCCTGCACTTAAGGCATGTTTGACAGTGCAAGCTTAAGAGAGGGCATCAGCAGGAGTATGGAGCTCCAAAATTGCTGGTGTAAAATCTGGTGCAACCTGATTGACATCATGATCTGTCTATTCTGCATACTTTGCTCGTTCTCCCCATGGTTGCGTGGGTTTCCTCCGGGTACTCCGGTTTCCTCCCACCTCCCAAAAATGTGCTCTTAGGCTGATTGGGTAACAAATTGTCCCTATATTGGTCCCTATATGGGAATCTTCAACAATAGGCATAGCCTAAAGACAAGGATATGACGTTAGGACGGCGGCATGGGCTCGTTGGGCCGAAGGGCCTGTTTCCCGTGCTGTGTTGCTCTTTGTTCTTTGTACTTTCAGCATACAGTACACGAGGATTGTATGATGGCTGGTTTGTGTAAAGTCAATGTGAATCAAGAAGCCATTGAAAAATTATTTCTTAATATTAAATAGCAGAAGGTTAAATGGGAGTACAATAAATGCAATTAGACCATGTTAGAATTTAACCAGTGATAGCACTGGATCTGTTGTAGTGTGACCAATGGTAAAATGCTGTAAAGGTCAGCTGACCCAATATGTAACCAATGACAAAATGATGTGGTGGTCAGTTGACCCAGTATAAATAAGAAACTGAGACCAATATGGAATAAAATGCAGAATATTAATTTAAGTAAGAAAAAAAGACATTGTTTAATATATTGATAACATCACATAATGGCTAAGCTTTAATTTTTTTTTCTCCAACAGGATCTACTGCACAGAAAGTATTGATATTATGAAGGCTATTATTCTGGCTGCTGGCTATGGAACACGATTCAATCGTGATCTACAGGATGATACCAGTGGAGATTTCAAGCACCTCTGTGGCATCCCCAAGCCCCTTCTTCCAGTAGGAAATAAGGCACTTATCAGTCACTGGATGGCAGCAGTAGAAAAGACCAACTGTATTGATGCAGTTTACGTTGTTGTATGTTTACATTTTGGTCTCTCCTTCAATTTAAATTGTGTTAAGTGCCTCCTAATTTTATCCAGGACTTGGATATATAGGGCATAATTTCAAAACATTATGCGGCTTTTGTATAAGTAAATGAGGAGAGGCAGTTTCAAACAGTAGAAGAGTCAGCAACTGGGGGTTGGTATGGTATGGTAATTGGCAAAAGAATCAGAGAAAAGTTTATAATTTGTTGTATACTGTATGAAATGGAGGTGGAAGCCTCTAAAGAAAGTTGGGTAAATTCTTAAAGAGCATCACGGATGTAATTCCCAGTAAAGCTGGCCTTCTTGTTCAGCAGGCCACTGGGAAGAAAACAGATGTCTGAGGCATAGGTTTAAGGTGAGAGGGGAGAGATACAAAAGGTCTAAAGGGGAAATCTTTTCACACAGGGTGGTGTATGTCTGGAACAAGCTGCCAGAGATGGTAGTAGAGGCAGTTACAATTTTGTCTTCAAAGGCATTCAGATTTACATGGGTAAGATGGGTAGAGAGAGAGAGAGAGATATGGGCCAAATGCTGGTAATTGGGACTAAATGCTTTTTAAAAAAAAGAGTGGCATGGACAAGTTGGGCCAAAGGGTTTGGTTTCCATGTTGTAAACCTTGATGACTCTATGACTGTATAAATGTTGATTTAAGACAGAAAGAAAAACTAAACTTGTACAGCTTAAATCTGTTTTTTTTTACAAAAATTTGTCAGTTGTAAACAACATATAACTCTTCCAGTTATATTAATGATCAGTAACCTAAGGTAATATTTGCAGACAAATGATCTTTATTATGCGAAGTTTGAAGACTGGGCAAAGGAATTCCAAGTAGTTAAACTTCTGAATGATGGAACAAGAACCAATGAGGTAGGTGCCTCAACTTCAATAGCCCAGATATGTAATGTATAAATTAGAACTATCACTTTCAGTAAGATTAGATCACTAGTAAAAACTGCAATTAATTTCCAGACACGGTTAAACTTCAACAAGTTAACATTGTTATGGATAATTGCATGGTAAAAGTGCAGTATTTTTGTTTTAAAAATATAATTACAGGATGTGAAGGAAAATGCTTAATTAACACAACATCTGTATGTGCTATTATTCATTGTAATGTCCAAGTTTGTTTCATACTAATGTACAAGTCAGGCTGATAGAAAATTAATAAACTGTAATAGATCATGGTGGTCAGATTAATTCAGATAAATTGAGATTAAACCAAAACCAATTAATGCTATCTTAAAACACATTCCTATATTGTATTTATGTCATTTTCTGATGTAAGGAATTGGTGGTTCTATCAAATTATATGGTTTAATCTTACTGTACAAAAAAGCTGAATGTAGTATTTGTGAGCCTGTTGGTTACTGAATGCAAAATAAAATTTTAAAAAAATCATTGTAATGAAGTCAGAAATGCTGACCTAAGACCTGGGTTCTTTTAAAGCAACAAAAAGAAGAATTTAAAAAGAATTTTGCTAAACCCCAATTGAAGTTGTTGTGTTACAATGAAAGTTATCTTTCATTGAAGTCCTGGATTTAGAAAGGAGGTGAATACAGTTGTTTCCATTTGTAGAGAATTTTAATTTATTAACTGCGGAATTTTAATTCATCCACAATGGCAGAATGGTTAGCATTGCTGCCTCGCAGTTCCAGGGACCTGGGTTCAATTCCCAATTTGGGTCATCGTCTGTGTGGAGTTTTCACATACTCCCCATGTCTGCGTGAATTTCCTCCGTGTGCTCAGGTTTCCTCCCACACTCCACAGATGTGTGGGTTAGATGGATTGGCCACACTAAATTGCCCCTTGGGGTCAGGGGCTAGCCAGAGTAAATGCATGGGGTTACAGAGATAAGACCTGGATGGAATTGTGGTCACTGCAGACTCAGTGGGTCAAATGGCCTCCTTCTGCACTGTAGGATTCTATGAACTTTTATGAACTGACCTATATGCATTTAAAATGTGGAGAATAAAATAATTTATATTGTCCACTTACTTTACAGACAGTGATTTAAAGTTAAGTAAAAGCCATAATTCAGTGATCAGATCAGCTTAAAAATACTTTTGCTTTCCACAGGAACGTTTGGGTGCTATTGCTTGTTTGCAGCTTGCCATTACTCAGTTTAACATCAACGATCACATATTGGTCCTAGGCGGGTAAGCAACAATATAATTAGTAAAGGATATAAGCAGAAAAGCAAGAAAGATTTTAAAATAGGGAAAATTGGTAACATGTACAGAATTTCTCATTTTGTAGCATTGACAAAAATTGTATAATAAATTAGAAAGAAACTTTTGAATAGAAAAGACATTCATTTTAAAATCAACTGTTCAGTAGCTTTAAGAAATCTAAATAGTTCATTTCATTTTGCTTTTCCAGATTTTGTTTGGATTTATTTTGGCAAGTCTTCAAAACTTCAATTTTTTTTTCAAGACTGCCAATGCCTTCACTTTTTTACCAATATTTTGAATTACAGCACCAAATCTAAGACAGTTAGTTTCTAGTAGTTTATATTCAATTTCTTTTGGAGCAAACAGAAACTTGTAACACTCCTTTTTAAGTGTATTTGTGAATACCACAGATAAATTGAATTTCCCACCGCTTGGCGAAATGAAATCGAGGAGCATAAATTTAGGATTAACATATAAAAAATGAATGGTTAGGATAAATGTTACGTAAAGCATCATTTGAATATAGGTTGCTTTTGCATAATTGAATATTGAAATCTATCATTTAATTTAGGATTAAAGAAAGAGGAAAACTAATAGAGTAAGGAGAAAGTACAGGGATTGGATAGCTGTGAAGTGGATGGTAGGTCCTGCTGAATGGTCTCTTGCATTGAAACCTCTATAACCTTCCTCTATTAGGGGAATAATTCAATTTATTGGAGAGATCTTAACTTGCAGTTCCATAGTGCTTTAAACGATATCCCATGTTTCTTCAGAAGCATATTTTAAAAAAATGAAAGGATGTAGAGGAAATATTCAGGTGGTATCAAAGGCGATTCAAAGTGAGAGCTTTTAAAGATAGAGGAAGTGGAATGTCAGAAATGAAGAGACAGAAAGGCTGTCAGAGAGCAAATTCCAAAGGATGGACCCCCACAGCTTTTATTACAGATATATGGAATAGAAGCAGGAATAGGCCATTGAGCCTGCTCTTCCACTTGATGAGATGGCTGATCTGATTGTGGCCTCAATTACACATTTGTGTACCCGATATCCTTTGACTCTAGTTTCAGTAAGAAACTACCTAGCACAGCCTTAAAACAGTCAATAACTCTGCTTCCATCACTCTCACCCTGTAAGAGAAGACTTTCTCCTCATCTTTGTCTTAAATCGGCGAACCCTCATTTTTAAATTGTGGCCCCTTGTTCGAGTGCCTATCACAGGGGAAACATTTTATCAGGATTAACCTTGTCAAGTTCCCTTCAGGATCTTGTATATTTCAACAAAATAATGCTCATTCTTCTGAACTCAATGGATGCCCAAGTTTTCCTCATAAGACAACCCCTTCAACTATAGAATCAGTCGAGTGAAGCTTCTCTGAACTGCTAACGCAGTTATATTCTTGCTTAAATAAGGTGGTCTCACCTAAGATACAATGTAGCAAAACTTCCCTATTTTTACATTTCATTCTCCTTGCAATAAATGATAACATTCCATTTGCCTTCCTGATCACCTGGCTGTACCTCATACTAACTTTTTATGACTCATGTACCAGGACATCCAGTACCTGCTGTTCTGGAGAGTGTTTTTGTACCTTTTGGTGTGTTATTCCTACTCAAAAAAAGCCAATCAAGACTAATCAGAGTCCCCACATGAGGGACAAACCAAGTCCAAGCTGACAGGGTGAGGCATTCCATCTTGTGCTTGATCAATGCAAAATCCAAGATGACAAGATAAGGTATTTCCATCCCCTCCTAGGCTTGATCTGAGCTTCACTTGGCCAAAAGTTCAATTTGGCTTTGCAAAATTTTGCATCAGATAAAGCCTTGGTTTAACCTCATTGGCCACCCTGATCCTTATACTATCCAGGGAAAACCATGATCATTAGTGTCAGCACATCCCGTATGCAATGGGCTAGCCATTGCCTGATCATGGTTTCACCATTGCCAGGTCGAGTTGTGCAATCTCTCTTCGGTTGAATGATATAGTACTTTCCTATTCTCCCTGCCAAAATGGACAAAAATCACATTTTCCCACATTATATTCCAACTGCCTTTTTTGTTGCCTCGTCAGTTAATTTATCTGTATTCCTTTGCAGACTCCTTATGTCCTCTTTAAAACTTACTCTCATCTAGTTTTGTGTCTTCAGCAAATTTAGTAATCGTTCATTTGTTCCCTTCACCCAAGTCATTGATACAGATTGGAAATAGTTAATGCACATTACTGATTCCTGTGGAACATAAATAGGAGCAGGAGTAGGCCATCCAGCCCCTTGACCTGCCCCGCCATTCAATAAGATCATGGCTGATCTGTAGTGGTTCAGTACCACTTTCCCGCTTTCTCCCCATAACCCTTAATTCCCTTGTCAATCAAAAACCTATCCACTCTTGAACATATTCAGCGAGGAACCCTCCACCACCTCATCAGGCAGAGAATTCCAAAGATTCACCACCCTTTGCGTGAAGAAACTCTTCCACAACTCTGATCTGAACCGCCACCCCCTAACCTTGAGGCTGTGCCCTCTAGTTCTGCTATCTTCGCTAAGCGGGAAGAGTCTCTCAACCCCTACCCTATCCATCCCTTTCATTATCTTGTACGTCTCTATAATGTCCCCTCTCAGCCTTCTAAACTCCAAAGAGTACAAACCTAGCCTATTCAGTCTCTCCTCATAATCCAACGCCTTCATTTCCGGTATCAGCCTAGTCATTAGACACAGTACTCATTATATCTTGTCAACCGAAAAATGACACATTATGTCTCTTCTGTTTCCTGTTTGCTGTGTGTGATATGGAGACGTTAGTGTTGGACAGGGGAAAACACACTGTCTTGTTAACTAACCAATCCTCTATCCATGCTAATGTTACCCTTTACACGAAGAACTCTTATTTTCTGTAGTATCCTTTGACGTAGCATCTGGTCGGATGCCTTAAATATTTGCCACTGCATCACATACTGACATGTATGTTAATTTGTAAAACTCCTTAAATGTTTGCCACTGCATGTCTACTGATTTGTAGGTTAACCTAATTTCCAAGTACATCTGAGCAAGCCCGGTCTTCATACTCTTAGAATTGTCTTTAATTTAAAACACTTGTCTTATACAAGTCTTAGACAAACTCTTCTGTTTCTTAATCAAATGTGAAATTCAATCATGTTATGATCGCTGTTATCTAGGGACATATGTCTTTACTACGAGGTCATTAATTAATCCCGTCCAGCTAGCAATGGTGCATGCATAAGAGGATCAGAATCTGAACAATAGAGGTGGGGGAATTGTAGAGAGGGAGGATGTGAAAGGAGGAAGCCCAGAGAAATTTAAACGCACACTGGAGATCAAAGATCCATTGCAACAAAGATAGGGGTGATGGATGAATTGGAATTGGTGAGTTAGGGTACCGGTGGCAGAGTTTAGAATGAGCTGGAATTTTAGGGAGGGTGGAAAAAGGTAAAGATTTGTAAATGTTGAGTCTAGAGGTTTTATTGGTATATTATTGTATATTGAAACTGCTTTATTGAACTTTGACAATATTTATTTTTCTTAGAGACACTCTGTTCTATGAAGACTTCAGCCTATCTGATGTCCTTGCACAATTTACTGAGCTGCAGAGTACTGATTGTGACAGCAGTTTGGTTTTGGCTTACCAATGCAAAGATAAAGGTTTGTCCAAAATTTATTGCAGGCTCCATTCTTTTTTGAAAACAGTCTTTGGTGAAAACAGTCTAAAGTCACTTCTCTCTGCAGAAACGACCAAGTTTGGCATTTTAGAAATTGATGAAAACTTCAGAGTCATTGCATTTAAAGAAAAACCCAGCCCTACTGAAACAACTTCTCGCAAAGCTGTAAGATTTTTATTTTTCCTTTCATTTTTCCTGACTGTCTTTTTTTTTTTAAAAAAATTAATATAGAAACCAGTTATTTCAAAAATATTATGGAAGTTCATAAGGTCATAGAGGTTTACGGCATGAAAACGGGCTTTTTAGCTCACTTGTCCATACTGACCCCTTTTTTTAAATCCTAAGCTAATCCCATTTGGCCGATATCCCTCTATACCCATGGTACCCATGTAACTATCTAAGTGCTTTTTAAAAGATAAAATTTTACTTGCCTCCACTATTACCTCTGGCAACTTGTTCCAGACACTCACCACTCTCGGTGTGAAAAAATTGTTCCTCTAGACACTTATGTATCTCTTCCCTGTCACATTAAACCTATGCCCTCTAGTTTTAAACTCCCTACCTTTGGGAAAAGATATTGACTACCTTGTCTATGCCCCTTATTACCATATAGAACTTTATAAGATCAACCCTCAGCCTCCTATGCTCCAGAGAAAAAAAAGTCCCAGTTTATTCAGCCTCTCCTTAAAGTTCAATCCGTCAAGGCCTAGTAGCATCCTAGTAAATCTTTTCTGCACTCTTTCTAGTTTAATATTATCCTTTCTATAATAGGATGACCAGAATTGCACATAGTATTCCAAGTGTGGCCTTACCAATGTCTTGTAGAGCTTCAACAAGATGTCCCAACTCCTTCACCACTCTGTCCAATTGTGACTCCACTTTCAAGGAGCTATGAACATGTACCTCTAGATCTCATTGTTCTGTAACTCTTCCTAATGCCCTACCATTAATTGAGTAAGTCCTGCCCTGGTTCAATCCACCAAAATGTATTACCTTGCATTTGTCTAAATTAAACTCTATCTGCCATTCATCAGCTCACTGGTCTAATTCATAAAGATCCTGTTGCAATTGGAGATAATTTTCTTCACTGTCCACTATGTCACCAATTTTCATGTCATCTGCAAACTTACTAACCATTCTCCTATGTTTTCATCTAAATCATTAATATAAATGACAAATAACAGTGGGCCCAGTACTGATCCCTGAGGCACACTGCTGATCACAGGCCTCCAGTTTGAAAAAACAACTCCCTACAATCACCCTTTGACCTCTGTCAAGAAGCCAATCTTGTATCCTTTTCAAAACCTCACCCTGGTTCCCGTGAGAGTTAACTTTATGCAACAATCTACCATGCAGTACCTTGTCAAAGGCCTTGCTAAATTCCATGTAGACAATATCAACTGCACTTCCCTCATCTATCTCCTTGGTTACCCCTTCAAAAACTTCAATCAAATTTGAAAGACATGATTTTCCATTCACAAAGCAATGCTGACTGTCCCTAATCAGCTCTTGCATCTCTAAATGCCGTAGATCTGTCTCTCAAAATACCTTTCAACAATTTACCCATCACAGATGTAAGGCTCGCTGACCTGTAGTTCCTACGCTTTTCCCTGCAGTCCTTCTTAAGCAAAGGGACAACATTTGCCACTCTCCAAACTTCAGGCACCTCACCTATGACTATCAATAATTCAAATATCTCGACTAGATGACTCGCAATTTTCTACCTAGCCTTCCACAGCGTCCTGAGATGTACTTCATTAGGTCCCGGGATTTATTTACCTTGATGCACTTTAAGACTTTCAGCACCATTTCCTGTAATTATGTACATTGCTCAAGAATCGTTATTTATTTCACCAAGTTCCTTAACATCATTGCTTTTCTCAACATATTGATGAGAAATATTCATTTAAGATCTCACCCATCTCTTGTGGATCTGCACATAGATGACCTTGTTGATACTTAAGAGGCCTTACTCTCTTCCTTCTTACTCTTTTGTCCTTTTAGTATTTGTAGAAGCTCTTTGGATTCTTCTTTGCCTTATCTGCCAAAACAATTTTGTATCCTCTTTTTGCCCTCCTGATTTCTCTCTACTTTATACTGAAGCAAGGTCATGCTGTACTGAAATAACTTATTCCAATACATCTTTTTGGACAAATTGTTTAGCATGCTAAATACTATTTGTATGGGGTGCATGATGGCACAGTAGTTAGCACTGCTGCCTCACAGCTCCAGGGACCTGGGTTTGATTCCTGGCTAGGGTCACTATCTGTGCAGAGACTGCATGTTCTCCCCATGTCTGTGTGGGTTTCCTCTAGTTGGTCTAGTTTCCTCCTACAGCTTGAAAGGCATGCTGATTAGATGCATTGGCCATGCTAAATTGTCCCTCAGTGTACCTGAGCAGGCACTGAGAGTGTGGCGATGAGGGGATTTTTCACAGGAACTTTATTCAGTGTTAATGTAAGCCTCCTTGTGGCACTAATGAATAAACTTTAAAAAAACTAAGTCACAACTAAGATGTCAGTATATTTTCAATTTTCTGTTTTTCAGTGTCCATGCTTCTATATATACTCAAAAAATACAATTCCTTTAATTGCAAACTTTCTTCAAGAAAAGCAAGTAAGTGTTTGTTGGCGTGTTTAAAATTCTTTCATGGTCTGTTTTCTGTCACTGGCTAAGCCAACATTTATCGCCCAAAGCTTGTTCGTTTTGAGAAGATGGTAATGAGCCACCTTCTTAAATCACTGACCAAGTTGACACACCCACAGTGCAGTTAGGAAGGGAATTCCAGGATTTTGACCTGTACCGGGATTATCCAGTCCTGCTGAAAGGCAATGAACTTTGCCTGTGCCGTTGAAACTCCTGAAGCAAGTCCTGCCATGACGGAGTTGAAAATCCAAGCCGTAGTTCCAAGTCCGGATACTACAGCTGGTGATGTTCCAATGCATCTTTTGTCCTTATCCTTCCAGAGGTTATATGTTTGAAAGGTGCGGTATGAGGTTCTGCAGTACATTTTGTCGATGGTAAACAATGCCAGTGTGTTATGTTGGAAGGACTGGATGTTGGTGGTGGATGGGATGCCAATCAAATATGCAGCTTGTCCTGGGCAGTGTCAAAATTCCCAAGTGTTGTTGGAACTCCAGTCATCCAGGTAAGTGGAGTGTATTCCACCACACTCCTTATTTATAGATGGTTGACAGACTTGAGAGTGAAGAAGTGAATTACTTACCACAGAATTCCCAGTCTCTGATCTCTTCCCCCACAGTAGTTTTGTTTAGTCCAGTTCATTTTCTCGTAAGCGGTAACCTCCAGGATGTTTATAGGTATTCGATGATGGTAATGTGATTAAAAGTCATGTGGAGATGATTTGATTATCTCTTGCAGGGGATGATTGATGTCTGGCACTTTTGTGTTACTTCTCAGGTTTGATGTCCAGGTCTTGCTGCATATGGACATGCAGTGCTTCAGTGAGGAGTTGCAAATAGTGTTGTACATTGCACAATCAGCAATCACCCCTGCTTCTGACCTTATGTTGGAGAGAAGTTTATTGATGAAGCAGCTGAAGGTGATTCGGCCTAGGACACTGCTCTGAAGAATTCCTGCAGCAACGTTCTGGGCCTTCAACAATAACAACCCAATCTTTATTTGTACTATCTATGACTCCAAGCAGAGAGTCATCTCCCTCTCCCCCACTCCTGATTCCCATTGACTCCAGTTTTGCCAGGGCTCCACGTTCTGTCAAATAAGCCTTTAGTTCAAGTGAATCTTGGCTCACCCCTTCAATTCAGCTCTTCAGTCCCTGTGCTGAATCAAGATGTCATTCGGTTCCTGACCTCAGTACCCTGGCAGAACTGAGCGTTAGTGAGCAGTTTATTGCTAAGTGCTATTTACTGGCACTGTCAAAACTACCGTCCAGCACTTTGGTGATGAATAAGAGTAGATTAATGGGGTAGTAATTGACCAGATTGGATTACTTCTGATTTTTGAGGACAAGATGTAATTCGGCAATTTTCCACAATGTCAGGTAGTGTCGTGGTTCCCCAGGACGACAATGCACTTTTAGCTTATTAAATGAGTCTGAGCCTTGATTTTCCAGGTAGTAAGACTTTATTCTCCAGCACACGAGAATAAAGCCAGGATGTTCGGAACACTCCAGTGAAATGCTCACTTACAGCTTGTCTTATACAGTTTGCAGATACATGCCCTGAGATTCTTATCTCATCCTCAAAGCTGGCTTATCTTTAACCACCATTAGTGCTGGCTCTGCTAATAATTTACCTTGTCGTGGATTGGTCACTAATTGATGCATTTACTACTCTGTGAAACCAGTTTGTTTATACGACAGTTCCGACCTTTGCCCTCACCCCATTAACATTGTTTATACACAATGGTGGCTTAGCTAGACTTTAAACTAAGTGACAAAGAGAATATATGTACTCCATCCCTGTGTTCTGGGCCATAGTGTGACCATTGTTTCTCAAGGTTTAACTGCCTACAGCTGCTTACACTCAATGTTTAATAAATGCTCACCATTCCTGATTCTATCACATTAGCCACCATACATTCAATTACATTAAATAACATACTGGGCTCATTATATTCGAACATCCTGCCCATCACATGTTGATGAGACTATAGTTCACATTCTACTGCTACTACTACAAATATTCTCTACAGTAGATGCCAGTATTATGTTGCACTAGAACAGCTTGACTAGCAGTGCTGGAGCACATCTTCAATACTATTACCAGAATGTTTCCAGGGCTCACGGCCTTTGCGATATCCAGTGCTTTCCACTGTTTCTTGATAACACATGGGCGTGCATGGCGGTGTCAGGGAGGATAGTACCTCTGTTAGGGGAACATGTTACGGCCTTTCAGGGTGGTTTGTCCACCCTTTGTCCCCACCTGGCACTCAGCTCTCACCTGTGGCTTCCTGTAGCTGTTTGCATGCGACGGCGACTTCACCCCAGGCAATGGCTTTGACAAGCCAGCTAAACCAGGTGAGGGTAGCCGACGGGTCTCAACCCTCAGTGAGATAGGGAGATGTCTATCCCAGCATGTAAAGACAGATTCCGGCGGATTGAGCGGACGAGACCAGTGTAAAGTCCAATGGTCAAGAAGGTGGTCTCTGCGAGCGTCATGTAACGCGACGAGCAGGACAAGACACAGAAGACGTCCTGGTCATCTACTGTGCCTAGTCCCATCTCCAGTTGTCTTGACTCTTGTCTTGCCAGTGGATCTAGATGGGAATTGGGAAGAGAGAGAGAGGCTGACGCTCGCAACTCTCCCTTATTTTAATCCAAATCAACTCTAATCTCGATACCATCATCATCAACCTGTTCAATCCTTGAAGTCCCGTGGCGATCGGCGAGCGATGAAGCAGCAGGCATGGACACACTGGGAGCTGTAGTCACGGACCTGCACACCGATGGCTCAGGTCTAATGGTCATTTTCCGCTGACCGAGGCAGCAGTGGAACCCGGTGTCTACCTGGGCGACTGAGCAGTCCTCTTTAGGAACGCACTGCTCATAACGGGCTAGAAAAGGTGCCCTAAACATTGCCTACTTCCCTGACCCTGGCCAGTTTACTGCGGCTGGCGGGGATCCCATCTTGCTGTTGAACAAACAAAATAAAACACAAGGTGACACTGCTCACCATTGGCACTTGGAATGTGTGCACACTTTTGGACAACCCTACAGCAGACAGATCAGAGAGAAGTACAGCCTTAGTTGCCAGAGAGGTTGCAAGATACAACATTGACACTGCAGCCCTGAGAGAAACTCGTCTTGCCAACGTAGTCAGTTGACTGAAACTGGAGGTGGACACACTTCTATCTAGAGCGGCAGCGATCAACATTGTGATGCTGGATTGGATTCGCCCTCAGGAGTCACCTTGTCTGGAAACTTGATAGTCTATCCAAGGGTGTGAACGACCGGCTTATGACATTACAGCTTCCGCTACAGAACAGAAATTAATCAGCGCCTTATGCCCCCACAGTGAACAACCTGGACAAGATGAAAGACAAATTCTAAAAGAACTAGACACCTACTATCAGCAGTGAGGACTACCGACAAGCTGATCTTGCTCGCGATTTCAATGGAAGAGTAGGGTTTGATTTCGCAATCTGGCAGGGAGTCATTGGGAGGCATGGAATGGCCAAGTATATCAGTAACGGCCCAATCTTAATGAAGACCTGTGCAGCACACGACCTCCTCATCACCAACACAACCTTCTGTCTGTCTACCCGTATCAAGACCTCTTGGATTCATCCCTGCTGTAAGCATTGGCATCTTGTCGACTATGTCATTGTCAGGAGAAAAGACAGGCAGGATGTCAGAGTGACCAAGGCCATGTGTGGTGCTGACTACTGGACAGATCGCAGGCTCATTGTCTTCAAAATGAGTCTCCACATCAGACCCAAGAGGCCATCACAAGGAAGAAGATTATGAAAAGAATCAGTGGCCAAGCTAAAGAACTCCTCCAGCGTAGCTTCAGCACTGACTGAAGACTTAGAAATCAAGCTTGCTGATCTATACCTTGCAGACAGCGCTGAGGACGACTGGGAACGCTTCAGGAATGCTGTTCGTAAATCAGCACTGAAGGTGCTCGGGCCTTTTACCCGCAAGCAGCTTGACTGGCTTGATGAGAAGATACAGGCTCTGCTTGTTGAAAAGTACCATCTTCATCAGCTGCCACGAGAAAGCTTTTACCAGTGTTCGCAGGACAGTCCAGAATAAACTGCAGAATGCCTGGCTGAGCACCAAAGCAGATGAAATGCAGGAATGTGCTGTCAGAAATAACTTGAAACGGTTCTATGAAGCCCTCAACACACTCTACGGACCTCAATCTCTCAGGAGATCCCCTCTCCTGAGTACAGATGGTAAGACTGTCATAGAGAGAGGGCTCAGATCCTGCAGAGACGGGCTGAACACTTTGAAGCTGTCCTCAACTGACTTCAATTAACGATGAGGCAATAGACATAATTCCCCAAGTTGATATCAACAGCGTCGTGGAGACCCACCAGTAGTAGCCGAAGTCACAAAGGCTGTTAGTCAGCTATCTAGTGGTAAAGCCCCAGGGGCAGATGCCATACTCAGAACTGCTGGTCCTGCACTTATCGAAAAGCTCAGAGTTATTACAGCCCTTTTGGAAGCAAGGATCCATTCCTCAACTTAAAGATGTCTCCATCTTATACCTCTACAAGAGAGAGGGCTATCAAAGTATGCGACAACCACTGAGGAATCTTGCTGCTCTCCATCATAGGAAAAAACCCTCAAGAGTCTTCTAAATTGTCTAGTCACTCAGCTGGAGCTGGACCTGCTTCCAGAGTCAAAGTGTGGCCTCCGAAAAGGTCGCAGGACTGTTGACATGATTTTTGCTGCGCGCCAACTTCAGAAGTGTCAAGAGCAGAATCGCAAGCCCTACACAACCTTTGTTCACCTCATGAAAGCCTTCAACACTGTAAGCTGACAATACCTGTGGGGATCATTCAGATGAAACGCCAGTTCTATGATGGCCAGAGTACTGGATGGCGGAGAATCCTCTGAGGCATTCCCAGTCACCAATGGCGTCAAACAGGGCTATGTGCTCACAGCCACACTGTTCAACGTGATGTTTATTGCCATGCTGAATGATGCTTTCCAGGACAGTGTTGTGTCAAGTACAGAGTGGATGTGGAGCTTTTCAACCTGAGGAGGCTTCAAACTATTACCCAAGTGAAGGAGACTGTTCTGAGATATTTCCTCTTTGCTGATGCGCCTTATATGCTGGCTCACAGCCAGAGATGCAAGTCAGTATGGACAAATTTTCCACGGCTTGTGACAACTTTGGACTCACCATCAATGTTAAAAAGACCAAAGTCATGCACCAACCTGCTGAGCATACACTGTACACAAAACCCACAATCACAATCAAAGGGAAGAAGCTACAGGCAGTGGACCAGTTCACTTATCCTGGCAGCATCCTCTCCCAAGCAGTATTATTGATACAGAAGTTAACTGCAGAATAGCGAAGGCAAGTTCTGCTTTCAGTAGACTGTGCTCCACTGTATGGGAATGTTGAAGAATTAGCCCAGCAACAAAACTGAAGGTCTACAGCGCTGCGGTGCTCACTATCCTCCTGTATGCCTGTGAAACGTGGACTGTATCAATGGCATGCAAGACAGCTCAATCATTTCTACATGAATTGTCTTCACAGAATATTATGCATCAGATGGCAAGACAAAATATCAGCCACTAAAGTTCTCTCTAGAGCAAGTCTACCATCAGTCCACACACTGCTGATGAGAGTGCAGATCATGTTATCATGGTCATGTTATCTGTGTGTCAAATGAATGCTTATCCAAGCAGCTACTTTTTGGGGAACTCTCTGCTGGAAGACGCTCGCACGAGGGGAGAAGAAATCTTTTAAAGACGTACTCAAGGCCTCAGACATGACCACCTGGAAATGCTGGCACAAAACCACCCTACCTGGCGCTGCCTTATCCACAAAGGCTTCAAGCTTATGAAGCAATGTACATTGCTGAAGCACAACTTAAGAGTGAGCTGCGCAAGTCCAGAGCCACCAGTGCAAAACTACAGTAAGTCTGTCCAATATGTGCCAGGATATTCTGTGCCCGAATTGGCCTGATCAGTCATCTTTGGACACAACAAAACCAGTCTCAAAATGACTAATGGTGTCGAGGTCTTCATCGATGACAATGGACAAACGACAACGTTGATATATGGAGTGAGTTGGATTATCCACTTGGATCTTCCAGTTTAAAATGGTTGCAAATGCTTCAGTTTTGTCTTTTGTGCTTTGCTTCACCTTTTTTGAATATGGGAACATTTGGAGCTTTCTTCTCCATTGTCCATCACCATTCACGATTGGACATGGCAGCACTGCTAAGCTTGGACCTGATCCATTAGTTTTGAGATCACTTAGTTCTGTCTATTGCCTGTTGCTTGTGCTGTTTAGTTTGCATTGTAGTTTTACCAGGTTAATGACTCATTTTTAAGTATGAATGATGATACTCCTGGCATGTCCACCTGCATTCTTCATTGAACCACTGATTCCCTGGCTTGATGGTAGTGGTAGAATGGGAGGTGTGCAGGACCATGAGGCTAGATTGTACTTGTATACAATTGTCCTGCTGGTCCCTACAAGTGCAGAAGGAGGTCATTCAGCCCATCGAGTCTGCACTGACTCAACAGAGTAACCCACCCATGTCTTATTCTCATAACCCATGTATTTTCCCCTCTAATCCCCCTAACCTTGGAATACTAAAGGGCAATTTAGCATTGCCAATCCATCAAACCTGCACACCTTTGGACTGTGGGAGGAAACCTATGCAAACATGGAGAACATGCACGCTCCACACATAGCAACCTCAGGCTGGAATTGAACCTGGATCCCTGGCATTGTGCTATCTGATCATCCACAATATCTCCTGGATGCTCAATTTTTGAGTTACTAGATCTGGTTGAAATCTATATCATTCAGCACTGTGCTAGTGCCACACAACACAATGTGAAGACAGGACTTTGTCTCCACATGGACAGTATGGTGACCACCTCTACCAATAACTGTCATGAACAAACATCTATGTCACTGTCAACAGGAAGATTGGTGAGGACGAGATCAGCAGGTCTTTCCTTGTACTGGTTTTCTCACCATCTGCCATAGCCCCAGCCTACCAGCTATGTTCTTTAAGATTCAGCCATCTTGGCACTGGTGGTGCTACCAAGCCACTCTTGATGAAGTGTCACCTATCCAGAGTACATTCAGTGCCCTTGCCATCTTCAATGCTTTTTCCAAATGGTGTTCAATATGGAAGAGTACTGATTCAGGTGGGTATAGTAGGTGGTAATCAGCAGAAAGTTTCATTGCCCATTTGATCTGATAATGATGAGACTCATTGGGTCCAGTCAATGTTGAGAACTCCCAGGAGAACTCTTTCCCCATAGCATTGTATCCCTATTTTTGGTGAATCTGTCTTACTGGTGGGACAGAACATATCCATGGGTGGTGGTGATGATAGCTGGGACATTGTCTGTAAGAGTATAACTGTGACTCTGTCAGACTATTGTTTGACTGATCTGTGGGATAGCTCTCTCAACTTCGGCACAAGCTCCCAGAACCTCATGAGGAAGACTTTGCAGTGTTGACAGAGCTGTCATTGTCATTTAAACAATTAAGTTAAACTCTGCTAAAAAAAATCTGCTAATTAGTTTTAGGTATTGTTATAACTGGATCAGAACTGTAAACATCAGGAACAATGAGCAAATTGATAAATTGTGTCATGGTGAAGTTGTTTATTAATTCAGCATTTTTTGCAAATAATTGTCTACATTATTTTACTGTCTCATTTTTAGGATTAATTAATGGGTTATGTATAGTTGTGATCAGTATTTTGTATTAAATGTTTTGCTTTAATTCAGACTTCTGAAGCATGGATGCATATGGAAACAAAGAATTTGAATTATATTACATCTTCAATATACATAGCAGGTTTCAAATGTTTCACAGCCAATTAATTACTTCTGAAATATAATCACTCTTGTAATATAGGCAGGTTAAACAATAATGGAATTATACACTTGGAGCAAATGTTTGGCAAACTGCTTGTAGTTGATGACATTGGCATAAATTCATTCAGCTGGCCAATTTTTTCCTATTTTTCTTTCATGCATTTTGCTTGGCAGAACATAGTGTTTATTTTAGCAGCTTATAAAAATACTATTTTAAAGAAAGGTTTCATTTTTGATAGAATTCACCCTTGGAAGAGAAGGATGCACCTGGCAATTTCTTATGTTGGGTCCAGTCAAGGTGAGAGATTGGTTCTTTGAAGCATTGTTTTACTTTTAATTTTACGCTATTTGCTATTCGTTTTCTTTCCCTGTTGCAGGAAACCAGTATTTGTTCATCATGTAAGTGGTCGCTTTGATGTTGGAAATCTTCCATCTTATATTGACTGTATCAAATATTTCCAGAAGCGTGGGGATGCAAAATGATTGGAAAAGTGCAAGTCATTTGAATCAATGTTTTTAAAGATTTGCGAATGGACTTTGTACAGTCTGTATATTCACTTCCTTTTTATTAATGCTTCTCAAGGTGAACTGATTAATGGTGAAAACAAATGAAAATCTCTGGAATCAAGTGTCTAATTCCCAATATCCTGTGGTGATATAAAGTTCTGAATTACTGTTTTTAAAAAATACATTTTTATTACAGTAAGGTTGAGTGTACACTATCCAGAAATGCAAAGCTGTGGACTTCTCATCTTGCTTAAATTGAAACTAGAATATATTTCATTCATCAGATTAGTGGTAGTACAGCTACAACATCAGAGGAGGTCTCATTAAGAAAATGATGTGCATAAAAGTTCAGGTATAGCATGTTCTACAAGAAATATTAATTTTTAGAATGATGCAGCAGCAAGTCATTTGAAATAAATTCAATAATTCATATAAAAGTTTCTTTAGGACTTGTGTTCAAATGCTTCATATTGAGGGCATACTACAGTGGAATTTAGTTTGTATTGATCCAGCAAAGAGCCCAGACATGACGGACTGAATAGCCATGTGTTTAATTTCTCACAGTTATGTCATCATTCAAAGTAGTGGTATAGCTGTAAAAGTTTGAAAATAACTCAGCTTTTTAAATATTGCAATTATGAAATTACTTGAAGTAATAACATTTTGGCACTTATTACATGCCTCAATGGTATCAATGCTAGTATTTTTAAAAGTAAATTCACTATTTGTAAACTTGTTAAGTTGAATTGAGTGGAAGAATTTGAAATTGCAGTTTATTGTACCATATCAAAAAAGTTAATTTTCTAATTTTAACCTTTTGTATTAAATGAACTAGTCAGTTTGGAAATTAAAACGTTATAAATAAACTATTGTAATGAAGTGAATTTTTTTAACCACTATTCAACATGCAAGGTAGTATGATGGAAGTGCCTGTAGTTTTGCAGGAATTGGTAACATATATGGGTACACCTTATCAAGACTCAGAGCAAAAATACTTCAGAGCAGATAGATGTCATTTGTAGCTCTTATTGCTGCTTTTTCCCTCCGTGTTTATTTGGCGCTGAAACAAGTAAAATTCAAAGATCTTAGTGCCAAATTTTGTATCTTTATTTTTCTAATATGTACAGTACATTTTTAGGTGCAATTTTGTTATTATTGCTAAAATGTGACACATGTTGCTGAAGCCTTTAGTCTTTCACTACTGGGACAAACCAAAAATGCCAGAATTCAAACAATTACAACAATTTATACTACGAGAAAAGAATGCCAACTGGCTGGCAGGTTGACTCTGGCTAAGGCTGTGGCATGGAGAAAGCAACAGGGGACTAACTATATGTTCCCTAAGCAAATCAAAAAAAGGCATAAGGCTTGAACTTGTTCCTTTTGTTTGTAAAGAACAGGTACCTGTGTATGGATATACGTCATTTGTAGCAAGCATAGATGTCATGTTGCAAGCTTGACTATCTTAAATTGGTTATTAGTGTAGCTATTAGCATGCACAGGATTTTCAAGTTCATCCCAGAATTTCATCGAACAATAGATGTTTAAGATAAAAACTGCGGATGCTGAAATCTGAAACAAAAACAGAAAATGCTGGAAAATATCAGCACGTCTGACAGCATCTGTGGAGAGAGAACAGAACAAGTCTGGATGAGTCTTCGTCAAAAAGGTCATCCAGACTTAACGTTAGCTCTATTCTCTCTCCATAGATGTGGTCAGATGTGCTGAGGTTTTCCAGCATTTTCTGCTTTTGTAACATTTTGTTTTAGATTTTGCAAGTATGGGCTGATTGAGTGAGTATGGTTTGTATTCTAAAATGAACAACAAGCTTAAAGTAAAAGTAGAGTGCAGAGCTATCATGTTCAGATCATTGTTCGTTCTTTATGTTGCAAATTTGTGCACCACACCACTTTAGGATCTAAAGTGCCCAGTCAACCTCAATTTGGAAAGGCAACATATCTCAAGTATGAACAACAGAGTAAGCAAGTCATTTAACATTGCTCCTATGCAATGGCCATGAGAGGTATTTTCCACAAACAGGATGCTGCTGTCAATTCTGCCTGACACACAATTGAGCAACTGTGTGTGCAAATTTCAGTGCCATGTCAGGTTAGATATGTAAACTGTCCATCCCAATAATGCAACATATACACATTCTTTTGAGGATAAGTAGAAACAACCACATTCAGCTAGCCTGTGCTTGTACAAACCAAAGCTAAACATCTACTTTCCAATGTGATTCCACGATGGTTCAGCAAACGCTGCCCAATGAGCTGCATTTCAAGCTCAACTATGCCTCCTAAAAGCAATATTCATATAAAGGGATCAGCTCTCTACAAACAGAATGCATATACTAAAGTTATATTTCTTTTCTGAATTACCTAGGAACTTGTATGTAGGTCCTTGTTGCTTTCTCCAAGGCAATGCTCAACCAGTAAGACTTGTCAACCAGCATTTTTTTTCTTTGATACTATAAATAGCTTCTAAATGTGATATTCTTGCATTTATCCTGATGCAAGATGAAAAGCTTTAGTAACATGTGCCTTTTCAACAATATTCAAGTTCTATTATCAAGTGACTATTTATATAAATTATTTTAAAACATCTTTTCAAATCATCAAGGCCTAGCAAATCATACTTTCAGCATCTTTACTGCAGACTACTAACCAATATCCTATTGACAGCTCAATTTTAGAGCAAGCACAATTATATTTCTGGTGTGATGGATATATAAACTGTGATTTTGAGTACTGAAAACATTTGGAGGCCTAAAGTAAATTCTGAAGCATTTCCAATTTCTTTTAACACACAACTGGAAATAACAAATTATACTACACAAGAGTAACATCTCAATTAGATTACTGTATACCAAGGTGGAATCCTGTGCCTCCACCAGTTGGAGGATGGCATGGGGCAGGGGGGTGCAAGAGGGTTTCTCATTCAAAGGCATTTACTGCCCGATCAAGGGATTCTAGGCATTGCAGAGAGCCGCTCCCCTGTTTTGTTGCTGACTCAGAACCCCGTTCAACTCAACTCTCCCAGGCAATCTTAAGCTCTGGATAGATGTAGTAGTAGAAGCAATCATTGCCTGCTGGACAATGCCACCAGAGAGTAAAGAGCTATTGGCTGCTGACTGGTCAGCAGCTCTTGGAGACAAGAATTTTGCCCCAGAGATCCTGATTTAGGTGGCAACGTAGGGCTCATGTCAACTGTCAGCATCTCCATTAAATTTTGCAACATGTAACAGGGACATCTAAACCATACTCTAGTTGTATGATTTGATTTATTGTTATTAATATAATCAAAATACTATGCCATCTTTAAAATATTTTAATGTTGAATGCCTGATTTTAAGTTACATAAACTAAATGTACATTTGTTCAGGAACAGATTTGCACATTAGTCGTTAAGATCTTGGACTAATTGTGTTGTCTGAATAACCAGATAGATTTCCAAAATTCTTTTATTTCCTGTCTGAATTAGTCACTGAGTGATATTTTGCAGTGCTCTGCATGGAAAACAACAAAGTAACTGAACATGAAATGCAGAAACATTTTTTTACTTAAAATACTGCAGAATGAGTAATTCTAAGATCTGAACTTCAACAATGTACGATACTCATTTGATTGCATAATTATGTAAATGGTACAGAAATCCAAAGTAAGGCCCACAGCACCACATCTGTACTACTTTTGGTTCTTTTGTGTATCAGTGTTAAATATTGTACCTTCACTTAAAGTGGCACTGAAGGACAAACTACAGCAGAGATTCCTAATCCGGCAAGCTTTGCAATAACCTGTTACACTTATCAGAAGCCTTTTCTTTGTGGTTTTCCATCTTTGCAATTCTAGATCCAAATTGCATGGCTCTCTTTGGGAGAACAGCAGATTCAGTAAGACCAAGTTCTTTTGCAGCCATACGTAAAAGCAGTTTTTCACCAATTCCTCGAGGCAGAGTCAAGTCTGCTTTCTCCCACACAGGAAGTTCATTTAGAAAAGAGACAACTTTTTCATCTAAAAAGGGAAATCTGAAACGACAAATATAAAAAAAAATTCTAGTACTTATATTAATGTAAGGTTCCTTCACCATTTATGCCCTCTTGTGTATCTGGCTCACAGTTCAATCTACAATGCTACCTCATGTTGTTAGTCAGGAGATGTCAGTGACTACCTTAGTGCAAACTGTTCTGTTCAGTTTTTCTTCCTAACGTAGTCTGGTGCTGCAGTATGGTCTTAAAGTGTCCATCCCAACTCTATACCATAACTCCCCCTTTTTTGACAATATCGATCATTAGAGAATGAAATTCTATTGCGCTGTCAAGTACTATTGTACTGTTTGAAAAAGCCATGCTGCAGACAAGACTAAATAGAGAACACACAAAATTTATTTCATCATGGATGGTCCAACAAGCCCACAATGTAAATGTTAAACTGCAAAACTCCATTTTAACTATTGGGTGGTGAATATACTGAATGCAATTTGGCTATCAATGTTCTGCATTAGAATTATTTTTGTAATTTAATGAATTTGTCAGTTTAAGTAGCAATCTCTGCCTTGCTGATAATAAATAGTTTGTACAATGAGAAACTGATCAGATTAGTACTTTGGGTAATGTTAATTTGAAATTCGGGCTCAACAGTTAATTGTGGTGAGGTTTTTGGTTTAGGTCTGTTTTCAGAATCCGAGCTGGATTGCTTGTGGGAGGAAGAGAAAACTAGATTGAGGATTTTAGTCCAGTGTTATTCAATTTTTTACAACACAGTAGAACAGCTGCAATAGTGATTTCCTGATTGGAGGAATGAGATTTTTTCATTTTGTGCCATCCTAATATAAATATTATGATTGAATCAAAAAAAATTAGGTGAGCAAGTTCAAAATAAAAATCTACTGTACTGCTGTGGCTATTTCATTTCTCATACTCTATCCTTGACAGCATTACAAAAGGATTGTTGAATTATTATTTGCAAAACGTTTAGTTTGGAATACTCAGTAGTTGCTTATGTAGCAGGTTTGCATCAATTTATTTGGGCAGAATTAAATCTTGAGTTATATGCACGTAGATGGCACTCAATCTTATTTTGTCTCATCTCTGAATCTTCAATTTTAGACTTAAGCCCTCTTCAGTTTACAACAAAATTTTATGGTAACAGCGAATTAAACTATATTTTAGTAATTCACAACACAAAATTAGCACAGACTTACCTTGCTTCTTTTCCATGATCTCCAATGACTCGGTCATCTCGTCCAAGATTACGCGAGGAGATGCGACCAAGTTCCATCCCTAATTCTCTGACCAGACCTTCAAAACCTGATGTTTTGTAGCAGACACGATGACGGGAATAACCTGCAAGTTGTTCATCAGCTCCTATCCCAGTTAAAACCACCTAAAAACATATTAATACTGTTCATTCCTGAATCTATAGCAATATTTAAATGTATAGTTCTGTCTCAGACTTATTTACTCTGAACAGTCAAGCTACCTCTCCTTTTGCATACTGCAGGATAAAAAGAGCAATTAAATTTTGGGTATTGAGACTTCAGATCACAAAATATTGCATTGAAATTTTAGATTAATATATTTCTGAATAATTGAGGAACTTGCAGCTTCTTAATGGAATAAGACCAATTTTGAAAATTAGTTGTATAACTGATGGAAAGTGGAGATGTACAGTGAATATGGATTTTTATTACAAAAATTGTTTTTTGAGGAAGATATTATGGACAGACATAAACATGGATGGGGCACTGAGCCTTTTGGGGGAAAAAAGCAGAGGCGGGTCCTAAGGTGTTTGAATATGACATGTGTTGCTTTAGGTGAGAAATATGAGGAAGGTAGTAACTAAGAGTCGATTAGAGAAAATCAAGTGCTTTCTACTGGCAGCAGTGCAAGTATGCTAGCATTCAACACAAGGGAACCTTTGTAAGTTGAGAAATACTAACAACTTTACACTGGAGGGTGCAGCGAGGGTAACCCTTTACAAAAAGAGAAAACTCAGCAAGTGACCTGTCAATGTAATTCAAAATCCAGTAACAGCTTTATATCTACTGTATTTGGATGTGTAAAAGTCAATCACGGAAAGTTCAACCCCATGATTTGTGGCCCCAAAATCCATAACTATTCATACTTCTGACTTTAATGCTTCAGGGAGCAAGTATTTCAAGGATCAAACCCAAAATTTTCAGAACTGAAATATGATCCTGGAGGTTCAAGGCATTTGACTTTGTTGTAACTGTATAAGTTTTAATGAAAATGAGTGCTAAGTTTTGTATTTGTTTTTATTAAAGATATTAAAATAAACAGATTATATTGATAATTATGAATTCTTTGGTATGTTAGCTTTTACTTTACGCCATTGTAATGGTCTTTTTGGGATTTCTCTTGGAGCCCAAATGTGAAACATCTTCAGCAAATATTGAGATGTCAATCCCTATAAAATCATTCAACAGTGTAAAACTTCTGGCCTAAAAAAAAGTCCCAAAAATTTGGCTTTTACGCAAGAACATAGGATATTTCACAAGGCTAAAGCTTTTTTTTTCAAACAACGATGAGGAAAGAATAATAGGTTTACCACAAGGTGGATCATTGCTAATTCATTTGTCCTGCGTTGTGGCCGAGGCCTGCAGCAAGATGGTCATAGAATTAGATTAACTTAGCATTGTGGATGCCTACATGGAATGAGGGAATTTTTAACAGCTCCAGAACTTGGGACAGAAGGTGTAATTCTTATAATCTGCTTAATCCCTCAATGTGGACAAATCACATGGAAAATCTATCAGAGTAATGACAGTAGAGCTCTGTGCAGAATAATAGAGGGAACCATTTTACTCCAGATTGGCTGGCGCACCTGTCAGTTTAATTGTGAGGGTCTCACTTGAGTTTAGGATTAGTTTGTTCAAAGGAATATAAATCCCTTAATGATATGGAATACATGGAGGGCTCTTCACCATTGCTTTCTATCTGAATATAATTTAAACAGCATACAAAAAAGTCTACCTGCTATGATGTTATTTTCAGGGAGGTGTTTGCAATGATGTTATTTTCAGGGAGGTGGATGCATAGATATTTTACACATTCCAAATGGTGGGTGAAAATATTCATTTAGGGTTAATACACACCTTTGCAGTGCTGATGAATGGTTGAATTTCTCCATTATTGGTGTAGGTACCAATACCTCTTGCAGCAAACCACACTGCACAGCCGATGCTGTCATCCAGTACCGTATCCGAAGGTTGCACTAAATGACTAATCCACTGTTGTCTCATTTCCTTCAGTTCTTCTAATGTGATATTGATTTCTACAAAATTCCATTTTCTGTTAGGGTTTAAAATTTGCAACTCTTTTAAGCCTGACAATCCAGTAATTCGGTCAGGCACATTAAAAACAGTTGTCTTTTTGATGGTATCATTGTCACATTCTAGAGTTCCCTCTTCAGGTGTGCTGAAAGCAATGCTTTTCTTCTTTTGTTTTGTTGAGGTCTTCTGTCTTTTCTGTTCTTGCTGCTTAAAGGCTACATTCAACAGATCAATAGGTTCATCTGGTGGAATATGACGGTCAGCCAAGGCAGAAAGAACCATTGAATCAACACCCCCAGAAAAGAGAATGGCAACTTTTGCTTCATCAGAAACTGTGAACTGATCTGAACACTTGGGGCGATTTTGATATCGTGGCAAGAAAAGCACTCGCCGTCGAACAGATTCACTCAAAACACTGATAAACTGATGAACTATTTTTTTCTTGTGCTCATCTGAAAGAAAAATCTCAATATTTGCTGAAGATGTTTCACATTTCGCAGTATCAGTACATGACTCCGGCATGCTGCAATTCATAGGAATAATGGGTGCTGTGGGGAATAGTTTTGATTCATTCAAAAACACAGAAACAAAATTAGGCAGCTTTTCAGTGAACTGAGCTTCATCACCTAAATGGAGAGTCTTGAATTCATATTCAATGCACCTGTATTTCCATGGATACCATGATATTGCGAATGATTTAGCACTAGTCTGTTTCTGGAGGTCAATTTTGTAAAGTCCACATGCTGGTACTTCCTGCCAGGGAACACGTACACGTTCTGGAACAGAAGTGCTCACTGACGTAAGAGTAAGGCAGGGGTTTTCAACATTCCTAAACTGCCACAATAAACTACGCCGACCAAAAAAGTCTCGACCAAACCACAAGCAGTGCCTTGATGGTTGGTAGTATATAAAAGCCCATGGTCCCTGAATAGAAGAAAAGACTGACAGAATGGATTCTTCATTCTTACACAAAGATAACTGCTGAAGAATAATCTGAGTATCATTGCTTTCAGGTCCAATTTCAATTCCTCCAAATATCTCCCCATTCCAAAGCAGAAGGTTTCCTTGAGCATCTTGTGTAGGTTGAATGTTTAGGCAACCTCTCATATGAAGCACATGACCAGAGAAAAATACATGATAGCCCACCTCAGGCACTTCTCTGGATAATTGTTGACTATGGTTAGGACCCCGCCGTTGTAGACGTTCAAGTATATCCTTTGCCAAAACACCAGAACCATTTTCCTGAGGAGCTAAAACTAATATACAACAAATACCACACATTGTCTGCTTTTAAATTTACCCATCAAACTCAACAAATAAGAAATAGTGGCCTTGCTGTTAGTTATTATTCATTTTTTCCAGAGTTTTCTAATTCCTGGTATTCTTTCTTCATCTCATCAAGGGCGCCTATAAAAATAGTGGTTATTAGATTCATTGGATGGTATAACCTATAGCAAAAGACCACACTGAAATAAATGCTTTCACAGCAATTTCATTACTAAAAGTAACAAAACTAATATCAGTTTCCTAAAGATTTGAACAAGATGAGGAATCCTTAGGTTAAAAAAAATACTGCGGAAAACAAACTGCTCTCTCAGTCAATTTTTTAGAAATATGGAAGAATAAGCAAATCACAGGCAAAAAGCTTGGATAGTGTATGAGTAGACAATTCTATATGTCTCGTTATGATACATTTGTTGAACATGAGAATGAAAGTGTTTATCAAATATTCTAGTAATTACCTTGTTTTACTTATCTAGATATTTAAGCTATTATTCAATCCTTTCAGAAATGTAATACAATTTATAAAAATTGAAACTAGAACATAAATTTTTCATTAAGTGTATTACTACTAGTTTCAATTTAGTACCATTATCAGGATTCAGAACTATGATCGCATAATTCCATGACTGTAGTATATTCCAGAGTTTCTCTGTCATTGAGTTAAGTATCAATTCAAGATTGGACACGATAGTGATTGAGACAGAGTCACCACCATCAGTTAAGGGATGTGCAAAGAGAAGGAATATGTTAAACAATTGGATGAAGGGGAAAATGGCACAAATGTGTATTGCACCAGTATAAAAATCAAAATAACAAGAAACATGTAACAAATACTGCATTGTAACTTATGTAGCTTTATTCACTCACCACATTTTACAAAACCTTAAAAGAAATAACTTACATTTACATTCGCTGAGAATCTGTGATTGATCAGCTAAGAAAAATATGTTGCTGTTGTGCTGCTGTTTATAAACTCTCTGAAATAGAATGAATAATAGCTATTAACAAAATCCAAATTAATCATGCAATCACTTTTACTTGTGGGCATATGGCAACACAGGGTTTGTTAATTTCAGGTACTGTGTATTGCTAAAATAAAACACAAACAAATTTCGACACATCTGAATTTATATTTAATACTTGGTAAGATCCTTGCTTGATTAGGAATTACCGTTCCCACTGTTTTGCCTGTTATGTATGACAAACACTAAATTAATCTT
The DNA here is from genome assembly GCA_024679065.1 of Sphyrna mokarran. Classification (NCBI taxonomy): domain Eukaryota; kingdom Metazoa; phylum Chordata; class Chondrichthyes; order Carcharhiniformes; family Carcharhinidae; genus Sphyrna; species Sphyrna mokarran. The sequence goes on from JAGIQG010000011.1 coordinate 31,917,068, forward strand.
AGATTTGGCTGGAAGTAGTGGCAAGTTGAGGGCTGATAGACAATGTTGGGATAAAGTTGGGTGAAGAGAGCAAGAAAACTCTTCAACTAAACCATACTCCGATCATAGGGCAGCTCAGACTACTGATTGTATTGTGGGTGGGATTTCTTAAAAAATTGTTTGTGGTACCAGTTTTTTAAATCTTTTGTGACCCCAGAGACAGTAAGCAGTTTGCGTTCCAAAGGATCCTGAGACAACAGACATCATCTGTATTAAGCAAACAGCACAGAGAAGCTGCCCGAAATCTTCATCAACTTGTTTCACTGTTAACAACTATGACAGTATGAAAGTGGCAATGCATACAGGGCAAAGAGGGAGAGGGATTATTGAAATGTGTATAGGAGAACTTTATTGATCAGTGTATGTTTTCAGTCCAAACAGGAAGAAGCAATACTGGATCTAGTTTGGGAAATGAAGTGGGGCAAGTGGAGCATGTTTCAGAGGAGGAGCATTTGAGAAACAGTAATCACAATAGTGTCAGGTTTGGAGTTGTTATGGAAAAGAATGACGAAAAATCAAACGTTGAAAAGACATCTAATCCAGGTGAGCTAGGACCAAAGATTGCCAGGTAAAGCTGTAAATAAGAACTACAAGGTCTTCAAATAAGATATAGTTTGGATACAAACTCGATATGCTTCCTTGGGGAAAAAAAAGTCAGAGCTACTCGGCTAAAGGTATACAGATTAAAATAAAAAAGGAGACTTTTGACAAATGTGAGGTTTGTAAATCAATAAAGAATTAGGCTGAATACAAAAAAAGGGACAACTGAAGTGAGCTAATCTACACAGAATGCACAATAGATTAGCAGTAAAACGGAAGCCAAAAGTCTTACATAAACATGTAACTAGTGGAAAAAGATAGGCAAATCAAGGGATAGATGAAATAAGATCTGAAAGGAAATCACTCTGAAGGTTGAGCTATTAAATAAAAACTTTGCATCCGTTTTCATTAAGCAACAGATGGATGTCACCAGTCACAGTGAAGAAGCAAGCTACAGAAGAACTAGATAGGATTAAAATAAATAAAGAGAAAATACATAAAAGATTAGCAGCGCTCAAAGTAGAAAAACAATGAACTGCATCAAAATCTGTTGAAAGAAGTGAGGGCAGAAACTTTAAAAGTTTGAGCCACATTTTTCCAATCCTCTTTATGCAAATAGTGTTAGAAGATTGGAGGAATGAAAACCTCAAAAACATGGAACAAATCTAGCAATTCTTGTATAGACAGCATGATTATGGAAAAACTTATACAGGCATTAATCTAGGACAAAATTAATTGGGACCCTGGAAAAATATGGGTTGAGACTTATGATTCAAGGTCAGAAACTCCAAAATTTATGAAGTCCGACTAGATCATAAGTTTTGCACTTTGAATTTGGCTAGGATAAGCATATGTTTCATTTCAGGTATGATTCAAATGACTAGGGAGCTTATATCAAACAAAGTTTATATAAGAATACAGTTAACATGTATAGAAAGAATATTAGCAATAACTTTATCAATTACAAACAAAAACAAAACCACCTTGAGAATCTATACCCCTTAACAAATATATACAAATATGTTCCAAACAAACAAAACTTCCTATAGACTCTTTCCACAGGTTTAGCACAGCAAATTTGAATGCTCATGTAATACTAGAACTGAGTCCTTTGGTTGGAGAATTAAAACCCTGACTTCTCAGCCTTGTATCTTCAAGCAGCCCTCTGGATGCGCCCACAGCGGTTTGAAGTTAGAACAACTTTCCAGAGCATCAGACAACAAGAGAAACACTGCTTTCAGTCTAAGGTCCACTCCCTTCTAAACTAAACTGAAGTCAGCAGCCAAACAGATAATGAAAGCTTAAATTCTCTAGGAAGGAAAAAAGTCTGTTCAAAACACATGATCTGCCAACCAGTCTTCCTCCTAACAATGCGACTTCATAAAACAATCCCAGAAAGTACCTGAGGCCCATAGTAAAAATAAATAAAATCCAACTTAAACCACTGAAGGAGCAATAAAAAGACTTCTGGTTGATGGCCCAACAACAACAATGAGAAAAGCTGAGGTTATGAGAGCTGCAGAGAACATGATTAAAAAATAATTCTTAAAAGGTACACTAATGTCACAATACACATCACAACAAAGAATTAAATATTTAAGAAGCACTTAGATAAGCATTTAAAATATCACAGCAATTGACCAAGACCTGGAAAATGGGATTAGAGTAAAGAGGTGCTTGATGGCCAGCTCAGGCATGATGTGCTGAAGGGCCAATTACTGTGCTGTAAAGCTCTATGACTCTAAAAGTCAGCACAGATTCCTTAAAGGCAAATTGAGTCTGACTAACTTGACTGTATTCTTGATGAAGTAACAGAGGGTTGATGATGGTTTTGGAGTTGATATTGCTCACATGGTCTTTCAAAGGGCATTTGATTTATATACCATAGTAGATTTGTTAGCAAAATTCAAGTCCATGGGTTGAAAGGGGGAGTGATTCAATGCTGGCTAAGAAATAGCAAATAAACAGCAGTATTTTCTTTCAGACTGGAGATGTGCCTCTGAGTGAGCCACTATTCTTTTTAGTATATACTAATCGTAGAATTCCTACAATGCAGAAGCAAGTAATTCACCCATCGAATCTGCACCAACTCTCTGACAGGGCAACCCATCCACAGGCTAAACCCCCTGCCCTATCCTAGTAAGCACAGTAAAAAGTCTTACAACACCAGATCAAATAAACCTGAACTTTAACCTAATGTTGTGAGACTTCTTCTCTGTTTACACAATCCAATGCCGGCATCTCCACATCATGGCTATCCTAGTAACCCCACATATTCATCTCACTACTCCCCCTAACCTACACATCTGGGGATATTAAGAAACAATTTAGCAATGATCTGAACTTGGATATGTGGGACATAATTTCAAGATATGCGGACAACACAAAACTGGGAAATGCAATAAAAATGAGGAGACAGAAGGATATAGACATTCTGGTGAAATTGGTGGATAAATTATATTTCTATGTTGAATTCAATCCACTAGATGATTCATTTTGGTAAGAATAATTAGAGAGCCTACATAAACAGTACAATTTTAATGGGGGTGCAGAGACAGAAAGATCTAGGATTGACAATCCAAGTCTTTGAAGTCTTTGAGAAAGCTGTTAAAAATGCATACACGATCCTTGACTTTGTAAATAAAGGTAACGAGTAAATAAGCAAACAACCAAATTTGCACAACACTAGTTAGGCTTCAACAGGGATATTGAAGAAGAACGTCAAAGCTTTAGAAAGGCTGCAGTGAGGATTATGGGGTGCTTTCATACAAGTGTTCAAAATAATGAGAAGTAAATTGAAGCCCATTTCCAGAGATAGAAGAGTTTGTAACCAGAGGATGCAGATTTAAGGCATTAGCTAAAGAGCCAGAGGCAACATAAGGAATGAAATAGCAAGGTGTTGATCTGCAATGCACTACCAGAAAGAATGGTTGAAGCCAATTCAGTGCTAACTGGATGAATACTCAAAAGGCTATGGGGAAAGCGAAGGGGAGTGAGATGAATTAGATAGCTTTAAAATCTAGCACAAGCATGATGGGCCAAATGGTCCACTTCTTGCTGTATTATTCCGTATGAACCATCCAGGACTCACTGACGAATGCTGAAGAGTGGGAACTCTGAGTAATGAAGACCAGGGATGCTAAAGCCACTTGTTGTTTGCCAACTGACGTCTCACTAACCAGCGGAGATTGAAAATCAAACCTAAGATATTCTGGTCTTTACAGGTACAGGACTGGGTCATTCAGCCCGTCAAACCTGCTCCGACACTCAATACAGTAATGGCTGATTGGAGACTTCAAAGTCTTTTGCTCCCACTATCCCAAAACCCTTTACATTATTGTTAATCAGAAATCTATAAATCTCTGCTTTAAACATGCACAATGACTGAGCTTCCACACCCTTCAAGGGTAGAAAATTCCAATGATTCACAACCCTAAAGGTAAAGTAATTTCTCCTCATCTCGCTCTTAAGTGGCATTCCCCTAATGTTGAAATAATGCCCCTGGGTCTAATTCTCCAAACAAAGAAAACAACTTAGCTGCGTCTACTCTGTCTTAAGGTATTTTGCAGGCTTCAATGAGATCATCTACCATTCTCTGGAACTTTAGACAATATAGGCCCAGTTTGCCCAGTTTCCCTTCATATGTCCTGCCGTCCTCGGGACAAGTCTGATGAACTTTCATTGCATTCCTTCTGTGGCAATATCTTTTCTGAGGTACGGGAACCAAAACTGTACAGTTTTCCAGGCGTGATCTAATCAAGCCTCTACAAATGAAGCAAGAGCTCAATACTCCTGTATGCAAATCCTCTTGAGATAAAGACTAACATTAACCTTCCTAATAGCTTATAGAAGCTATACTGAGCCTTCAGTGAGTATGGACGAGGATACTCTACACATTGTAATTTCTTATCATTTAAAAAATATTCTATGCGTCTGTTCCTTCCACCAAAATAGATTATGTCACATTTTTCTACATTATTATTATTATTACTACATCTGCTATGTTCTTGTCCACTCACTAAAATCTGTCCAAACCCTCTTGTAACTTTTATGCCCCTTCCTCACAATACATATTCCTGCTTATCTTTGATATATATTGTAAACAATTGATTCTTGCAGTACTCCAATAGTCACAGCCTGCCAACGCAAGAATGATATGCTTATTCTTACAGTTTTCTGCTCATTAGCCAATCCTTAATCCATGCCAGTACCTTGCCTTCTATGTTTATATTTTGCTAATCAATCTCTTATGGCCATTATGGCCTCTAATTCTGAATAAACCTAATGTGCACCTGTATCATCTAGATTGCTGGGTTATTCCAAATATTTAATACTTGAGAGCTTTCCTGATGTCTGTTCTAATTTTACTTTTCATTCATTTTCTACACTATCCATCTATAAAGTTACTCACATTTTAGGACAAAGTTTAACTGTATTTTAAACACAATCATCATCATGTTAATGCCAGAACCTAACTTCTAAAAGCATTTATATAAGATTTCTGTTTCATGAACTTACCCGATTTTTCTTAAGGTTGGAGAGCTCATCAATGGCAACATTTTGTTCTTTCATCTGTTAAAAGCAAAGTTAAATTTGACATTGAAACAATCAAATAGAAACATAACTGAATAATCATTGTAGTTCAGTAAAAATGTCAACTTAGGAAAAAAAACAGATTGTGAATAGTCAATGGGACATGTTGTTTGATGCAATCCACCAGTTGCTGGGACACAAGACCTATGTTCATAGCACCGGCACTGAAAATTATAGCATGTTTATGGTGCAGAAGTTGTTTAGCAGGCAGAATGTGCACTAATTTTGGATGTTTGCAACAGGTAAGAATGCAGACCATACTCAACTAGCCTGTGCTTGCAAAACTCAAAGCATGATGGCTAATGTTAAATGTGATTTCGCAATTGAACAGCATTTGTTGAACAATCCCAGGTGTGCTAAGAATTACAGTAACAACCAATTTAAGATCAGTCAGTCAGGGATGCAATGTGGCTCATTTGTGCTTGTTCAAAGCTACATATATTTACATCCTCTGCAAGCAAAAAGAATATGCCCAAGCATTGCATCTTTTTTGAATTTAAAAAGTGTACAGGGGACAATTGTTCCCCAGTGTATTCTATACAGTAACATTTATCAGAGTCAGCTTACAAACTAATCAGCACCCTTTTCAAACACAGTGTATACTGTTGCTTCCTTTGAAATTTGGTATTCTTGTGTCTGTAACAATGAATGCAAGGTAAAAAGTTTCCTCAGCATGTGTTCTGTACTGCCAAGCACATTAGCTTATATTTTCCTATCAAATGTATCATTTTGCACTTCGCTGTATTAATTTGCATCTGTCAAGCGTCTGTTCATTCCACCAGCCTGCCAATGTCCTCTTAATGCCTGTCACTTTCCTTCTTCTAATTCATTGTACTTGTAAATTTTGTGACAAGTGTTCCTTGTGGTAGGATATTCCACATTCTCACCACTCTTTGGGTAAGTAGATTTAAATTTCCTACTGGATTCCTTGGTGACAATTGTATATTCATGGCCTCTAGTTATGCTATTCCCCACAAGAGGAAACATTCCCTTTGTACTCAATTTAACAAATCCTTTCATGATTTAAAGACCTCTATTAAGTCACCCTCAGCCTTTATTCAATTGAGCAAAACATATCCATTACGGCTGTTTACAGGCTGAAAGATCACATTAGCAAAAGAAATGTGCTGATAAAAACTCTAAATTTTATTGTTGTCATTTCAATACATTAAATTGAACTGTTTGATGCAGCACAAAAGGGCAGCCTGCTTTGATAGAATATTGCCATTTTGTGAAGTTAAAAAAAAATACAATTCCAAATTACAAACCACTGCTTACTTTCTTTCATCCAAGAGGATGTGAAGTCCAGTCCTTAACAGCATTATCAAACTCTCTACCCATAATGGGAATTACTACCATATTTGATGTATACTATTTCTAACAGCATGATCATGGCTGGATTGCAAGTCTCACCATCCTTTCAAATATGGTTGCTGTGAAGTGCAGTCTGTTATTTTTAGGTCATCTTCTTTGCCAACAAGCCTAAAAATTGCACTTTTTCAAACATCTTTTGGAAATCCATATATGCCACAAACCCTCCTGTTAACTCAAGAAAATACTAAGCCAATTTAGCAAAGCAGAATTTGCCTTTGACAAATCTATGCTGGTTTTCTTTAACTAATCTATAGTTCTTCAAGTGTTCGTTAATATTGTCCAGAATTATTATTTCTAAATGCTTTTCCACACCAAGATTAAACTGACTGGCCAGCAGTTGCTGGATTTTTTTTGACAGGGGTGTAACATTTCTAGTTCTCTGGAACTACATTATGGCCAGAAGTCCTGCAGCAAGTAACAAACTTCTTACTCCCCATTCCTATCGACCATCCATTAAAAAAAATTGAGGAATGTAACGGAATATTCTCCACTTGCCTGGATGAGTGCAGCTCCAAGAACACTTAAGAAGCTTGACACCACTCAGGACAAAACAACATACTTGATTGGCATTCCATCCACCGGCTTTAATACGCACTCCCTCTACCATTGAAACACAATGCAGCAGCATGTATTATCTATGAGATGCACTGTAACAACTCCTTCAACAGCATCTTCTAAAACTGGGTCCTCTATCGCCTCAGGGGATAAGACTAACAAATGCATGACAAAACCATCATCTGTAAATTTCTTTCTGGGGAGGCAGTGGTATAGTGATACTGCCGCTGGCTTAGTAATCTAGAGATCCAAGGTAATGTTCTGGAGATCTCAGTTCGAATCCCACCAACGCAGATGTGAAATTTAAATTCAATAAAAAATTTTGAATTAAAAATCTAATGATAATCATGAAATCTTTCACTAATGTTCTTCAGGGAAAGAAATATGCCATCCTTACCTACACGTGACTTTAGACCCACAGCAATGTGGTTGACCCTTAACCGCCCTCAGGAATGGGCAATAAATGCTGGCCCAGCCAGCGATGCCCATATCCCATTAATGAATAAAAAAAGACACACACCATCCTGACTTGAAACTATATCATTATTCCTTCACACTTGATGGGCCAAAATTCTGGAACTCCCTTCTAAAAGCACTGTGAAGGTACCTACACTACATGATTTGCACTGATTCAAAAAGGCAGCTTATGACCATCTCAAGGGCAATTAGGGATGAGTAATACATGCTAGTCTAGCCAGCAATTCCAATACGTCATGAAAGAATAAATAAAACAAATCAGTATCTAAGGAGAATTGGAAGATCATGGCTAATACCTCTGCAATTTTCACCCTTACTTTCCCTCAGTTTGCTCAGATGCATCCCATTAATTTCTGGTCTCTTATCCTCTTTCAGTACAGCCAACCATTCTAAAACCTCCACTTTATAATTGGTAGCCACCCAGTATTTCGATTTTCATTTATGGCTTCTTCCTTGATTAAAAAAAATAAAATTATTCATTTAGTACCTAAGCCATATCCTGCAATTTCAGGTGTAGGCCTCCTTTTTAGTCCCTTGTCAACCCTACTTCACCTTGTACTATCCTTTCACTGTAAGTTTATGTTAGCTCCAGTCTCTTTGCATACTTGTCCTGAACAGCCATTGGTCAGACTGTGGTGACTAGGGGAATTTCACAGTAACTTCATTGCAGTGATAATGCAAGTCTTACTTGTGACTAATAAATAAACTTTTTACTTTCTCTTTAGTCCTCTTTATTTTCATCTTTACTTCCTTCCTGAACTTTTTATATTCAACCTGGTTCCCAGCTGTATAAAGAACCTAGAGTTCATCATATGCCTCCAATTTCGATTCACCTTATTGTCTATCCAGTGAGCTCTGTTCTTTGTTCAATCAAAGCAAAAGGAAATTACAGTATAGGAACTCGGCCTTTGGCCCTCCAAGACTGCACTGACCATGCTGCTCGACTTAAGTAAACCCCTATCCTTCTGGGGATCATATCCTCTATTCCCATCCTATTCATGTACCTGTCAAGATGCCCCTTAAAAATCTCTACCATTTCTGCTTTCACTACCTTCCCTGGCAACGAGTTGCAAGCATCCACTACTCTGTTAAAAATCTGCCTCGTACATCTCCTTTAAACCTTGCCCCTTACACCTTAAATCTATGCCCCCTAGAAAGCAAGCATGCCGTATGCCTTCTTGACTATCTTCTCCACCTGCATTTTGGTGACTTGTGTAACTGTACACCTAGATCCCTTTGCCTATCAATACTCCTAAGGGTTCTTTCAATTACTGTATATTTCCTGTCTGTATTAGACCTTCACATTTGTCTGGATTAAACTCCATCTGCCATCTCTCTGCCCAAGTCTCCAATTGATCTACATATTGCTGTATCTGCTGATGGTCCTAGTAATTGACTCTTCCACCCTGGAAAAAAGCTTCTGACTACCCACTCTATCCATGCTTCTCATAATCTTGTCGACTTCTATCAGGTCTCCCCTCAACCTTTGTCGCTCTGATGAAAACAAACCAAGTTTCTCCAACCTCTCCTCTTGGCTAATGCCCTTCATACTAGGCAATATCCTGGTAAATCTTTTCTGTACCCTCTCCAAAGCCTTAACATCCTTCCAGTAGTATGGTGACCAGAATTGAATGCTATATTCCAAGTGTGGCCTAACAAAGGTTCTATAAAGCTGCAACATGACTTGCCAATTTTTAAACTCAATACCCCAGCCGATGAAGGCAAGCATGCCATATGCCTTCTTGACAACCTTCTCCATCTGCATTGTCACTTCCAGTGACCTGTGTACCTATACACTCAGATCCCTTTGCCTATCAATACTCTTAAGTGTTCTGTCATTTACTGTACATTTTCTGTTGGAATTAGACCTTCTAAAATGCATTACCTCGCATTTGTCCAGATTAAAGTCCATCTGCCATCTCTCCGCCCAACTGATCTATACCCTGCTGTTTTCTCTGATGGTCCTCATCGGTTTACGCAAATCCATCAACTTTTGTATCATCCGCAAACTTACTAATTAGTCCAGTTACATTCTCCTTCAAATCATTTATATATAATTACAAATGGCAAAGGTCCCAGCACTGATCCCTGAGGAACACCACTTGTCACAGCCCTCCATTCAGAAAGGCACCTTTCCACTGCTACCCTTTGTCTTCTTTGACTGAGCCAGTTTTTTATCCACCTTGCCAACTCACCTCTAATCCCATGCGACTACACCTTCTGCACCGGTCTGCCATGAGGGACGTTGTCAAAGGCCTTACTGAAGACCATGTAGATAACATTCACTGCCCTAACTCATCAATCATCTTCGTCACTTCCTTGACAAACGTGATCAAATTCCTGAGACATGACCTCTCCTTCACAAAACATGTTGCCTCTCCCTAATACTTATTTCCAAGTGGGAATAAACCCTGTCTCGAAAAATCCTCTCCAATAATTTCCCTACCACTGATGTAAGACTCACTGGCCAGTAATTACCTGGATTATTCTTGCTACCCTTCTTAAACAAAGGAACAACACTGGCTATTCTCCAGTTCTCTGGGACTTCCCCTACATGATGTGGAGATGCCAGTGTTGGACTGGGGTAAACACAGTAAAAAGTCTGACAACACCAGGTTTAAGTCCAACCGATTTAAATAAATCAAATAAGTCGGTTGGACTTAAACCTGATGTTGTCAGACTTCTTACAGTGATCTCCTCTGTAGCCAGTGAGGATACAAAGATGTCTTTCAAGGCCCCAGCAATTTCTTCCCTTGCTTCTCTAGGGTATATCCCATTAGGCCCTAGGGACTTTCTACCTTAATGTTTCTCAAGATCCCCAATTCCATCTCCTTTTTGATCGCATATGAATCAAACTATCTACACATCCTTTCCCAGACTCATCATCCACTAAGTCCTTCTCTTTGGTGAATACTGACGCAAAGTACTCATTTAATACCTCATTTATCTCCTCTGGCTCCACGCATAGGTTCCGTCCCTTGTCCTTGAGTAGGCCAACCCTCTCCCTGGCTACCCTCTTGTTCTTTATATATGTGTAAAAAGCCTTGGGATTTTCCTTAATCCTGCTAGCCAATGTTTTCTCTAGGCCTTATCTTTCCCGCTCATGGAGATGTAGCTTGACTGCAGCCGAACCATCTCCTCTTTAAACTTATTTACCTGTTAGGCAGGCAAAATTATAACCAATTTTTGATTCCAATTTACTCAGAACAGATCCATTTCTCAACCCACTGAAATTAATCCTTCTCCAAAAAAAGTACTTTTCATCTAAACTGATCCTTGGCCTTCTTTATTGTTAATCCAAATGTCATGACACAGCGATCGCTGAATGCCTTCCTGCTGATATTTGACCCAAGTCATTCTGCAGAAGCAGGAACATCAACACCTTCTCCATTGCTGGACTGGAAATATATTTCAGAAACTCTTCCCTTTATTACTATCCCAAACTATACCAAGATAATTAAAGTCCTCCATTATTACTACTTTTGCACCTCTGCAATTTCCCTATAAATTTCTTCCTCAATATCCTTCCATGAGTTGATGACCTTTAGAATAAATCCAGTAGTACAATGGGACCTTTGTTTTTTTCATTAATTTAAGGGATGAGTGTAGTAATATTGTCACTGGACCAGTAATCCAACATTTATTGTCCATCCTTGAGGGCATTAAGAGTCAACCAAATTGCTGTTGATCTGGAGTCACATGTAGGCCAGACCGGCTAAGGAAGACAGATTTCCTTCCCTAAAGGTCATCAATAGCGGGTTTTTAATGACAATGAACAGTTGTTAAATTTTTAATTCCAGTTTTTTTAATTGAATTCAAATTCACCATCTGCTGTGGTGGGATTTGAACTCAAGGTCCCAGATCTTGCCCAGAGTCTCTGGATTACAAGCCCAGTGACAATATTACTACACCACTACTTCCCCAACCTAACCAAATAGATTCCATCCGTGGCTATCCTCTCTCTTAATATCTGCAATTCTTTCCTCACTCAATTCTGCAACCTGTTCTCCCCTCTTCCCGTCAATATCTTTTGCTTAGAAACAAACAAAAATGTTCCACCTGCTGAACGCACAAGAGAAAATTACATCTGCTCACTTTGAGAGCTAGGCTGAGGGGTTCAATGTGAGCAGTACCTAAGAAGTAGAATTTTCATGCAGATGTTTAAATACTTTCATAACCTAATCCCTTCATCAACCCAAGGCCAAACCAGATTTGCAACCTTGATCTTACATGACAGAGGTTTCAAATACAGATATGCAGTATCACCAAGACAACCAATTCCCCCAATTCAGCTCCCGCCTTAGTTTATCTACTGTTGAAACCCTCAAACATGCATTTGTCACCTTTTGATTTAACAATTAACATTCTCCTGGCCATCCTTCCATTTTCTACTCAATGTAGACTTGAGATCATCCAAAACTTGTTGCTTGTGTCATAATTTGCACAAACTCCTGATCATCCATTGCCCCGATGCTCACTGATTCACACTAGCCTCCGTCTTGATTTTAAAATTCTCAAATCCCGCATATGGCCTTGTCCCTTCTTATTTCTGGAACCTCTTCCAGCTCTACAACTCTCGCAGATACTGTTGCTCTAATTGTGGCCTCTTGAGCATCCTGATTTTAATCACCGCAACACTGATAGTTGTGCCTTGAGCTGCCCAAGTGTTAAGCTCTGGAATTTCCTCCTATATCCTCTCTGTCTTGCTATTTCTTTTCCTTTCATTAAGACATTCTTTAAAACCAAACTATTTGACCAAGCTTTTAGTCATCTGACCAAATGTTTCCTTACGTGGCTTGTCAAATTTAATTTTATAAAGCCTCTGTGAAGAAATTTGGGAAGTTTTATTATGTTTAAGGCATTATATAATTACAAGTTTTAATTATGAACCAACCATTCATGAATACTATTCTTCAAATCCCAGTGTTGTAACCCCCAATTTCCTTCACCCACCACTGCTGACATCAGTGCCTTCAGCAGCTAAACTTTGGAAATCATTCTCTAAATCTTTTCAGCTTCTTCTCTCTCTTATTTTAAGATACTCTTCAGAACATACCCTCACGACCAAGTGTCCTATCATTCTTCTCTAACTGTGTTCGCTAAGATTCATCTGAGGTGTTCAGGGGACTTTTCAACTATACTTAAAAGTTGTAGTGTAAATAATTCACTTGGATCACAGCATGGAAAGAGACTCATTATATCAATGCCAACTCTCTGTAAAAGCTATTCAGCTTGAATCACAGTTTTTCGCCTGTAACACTTCATTTAAAAAAAAATTCTGCAGGAAGTTATCCAGTTCCCTTTCGAAAGCCAAGATTAAATCTACCTCTACCACTCAGGTAGTGCATTCCAATTCCTAACCATTCAGTGCATCAAAAAGATTTCTCTGTTGTTGCCTTTGAAAATGCGCAGCTGTCAAGGCTTTGGTGGATAATCACAGTTATATAAATCTGTGAAACATGAATAAATATTCAGATCAAAGAGTTAAATTTGAGAAACCATTCAGACCGTTTTTACATTCCACTGATTAGGTTAAAATTCAGGACTTCTTCATAACTGTGAGACTATAATAAACCTGAAGGAAGAGATTTGCAACCCTGAGCTGAGGCTTACTCCAGCCTTCCATCCCTGCTGCCCAGGCAGAAATAACAAACAAAAAAAAAATACCTGTTTATTCAACGCTTCTTTGCGGACCAACTCGCTATCCTGCACCACATTTGAAGTGCCCTCCATCACCTCCCCTCTCTCCAGGTTCTTCCCATGTGCGGCCCTGCCGGAAGTACACAAAGTGACTACACACATGCGCAGCGGCCGGGCCGAGCTCATCAGCGCCCTCCATGACCAGGCGGATACATTACATGGGAATTTGCAACACTGTTAAACCGAAAGGTGCAGGGCAAATCTGCAACACAACTCTGTGCAACTAGTTTGGGTTTAGCCTCCTCCGCGCGCGTTAATGGCCAAATTACGACATGGATTCTCAAACCACATCCTTAAAACCAATGTAGCTAGACCATGTATAAATGCATTTTCTGCCCTTCAGACACATGCAAGCAGTAACCATCATGTTTTGATGGTTCAACTCAATTTCTCCCACCCAAATTTTGAATTTACTTATTCAATAACTTGATTTAGAACACAAATTCAATCTTAACTATTTATTTTCATTATTTTGTTTTCCTTACCAACTTTCTCCATCATTTTTCTCCAGTATATTTCTTCTATCGGAAAGACATTGGATGGAATTTTCCTCAGAGCTGTACCCAGTCATTGCTGCAGTATTGTTGCATTATTGCACAGGCACTGACCTATAATCTAAAAATGTTGTTCATTCATGAGTGTTAATATGCAAACGTAAAGTCACCTTTGTCCCAGATGACCAGTGGCAATTTAATCTGAAGCGCAACATACCTCAGGCATGGGGCAAGGTTGAGAAGGTAGGCCTTCATGAATAACCTTAGCCAGTACAGGAATTGAGCCCAGGTTATTGGCATTGCTCTTCATCACTAACTAGCCATCCAACAAACTGAACTAAACCTTTCTTGTCTGCAAAGTTTAACTACTAACAAGTCAAATTCACTAAACCAGCTGTCTTTTTATTTTTAAGTAACTCAAAACTTATTGGATCTTTAGCTTTAAAGTAATCTGCTAAATATCACTCTGATCAGAATAGTTTGTCCCACTAAAAAAATGCAAATTTCTTTAATTCAGTCACTCTCAAACAGTTGTTGGATTTATATATTTTCTTTCTCATATCAGAATTGTGAAAGCTGAAGCTGTCTAAAAATATCAATAAAAGTCAGATTTTGCATTTTGTCTTCTGAAAATTTTAGTTTTGTAATGAACTTTCATTTTTCTTTATTCCAAATATAAGTCAATATATATTTTATTATTATACAAATTTTCCTTCTTATACTTTTGACCATTCATTTAACTTTAAAAAAAAGAGAGTAACAATTTGCAAAATAACTTTGAATGAGAATTTGTAAAGAAAAGTACTGACATACAGCAAGTAGCTTTAACAATTTTCTTGAAGTCCCACGATTTCCCATTCATAATCCAAACTGTTGCTCCCAAACTGCGTCCTATATGCAATGAATTAGTATTTTGTGCATCGTTGAGAAGCTAATTAAAAAGAGATTAAATGCTTTCTAAGTTTTTCTAATCCAGTGAGTGCTACTATTATTGAAAATAAATTTTGATGATGGAAATATTTTCAGTATCAAATACTCTCCCTCATAAATACAGAAAGTGCGTTACATACACATTAGAGTCATAGAGTAATTCATGACACGCAGCCATTATTTTATGCTGGCTATTTATGGAGAAATCCAGTTAGTCCCTTTCCCTTAATTTTCATAACCCTGCAAGTTTATTTCCTTGAAGTGCCCATCCAATTTTCATTGAAATCATTGATTGTGGGAAGTGAGTTTCAGGTTATTAGCACTCGCTGCATTAAAAAATTCTTGCTTACGTTGTCTTAGCATCTGTTGTCCAAAACCGTATATCTATGTTCACTGGGCTTGGTTGCATCAGCTTTTTCTTCTGTACATTATCCAGACCATCTTGTACACCTCCAGCTTCTCCAATTTAACCTTGTAACTAAAATACTCACTCCCAGGAAACATAAAAAAATTTCCTTTGAAATTGGAGATAGATTAATCATTCTTTCTTTTATTTATAGGCCAGGACAATGCTGATATTATAAAGAGAAATGAAGTGGATGGCAGTTCTGTGCCAATTGATGGCCAATTCTAGAGATGATGTAGAGATGCCGGCATTGGACTGGGGTAAACTCGGTAAGAATCTGGCAACATCAATTTTAAATGCAACCAATTTATTTGATAGTAAATCTACAAGCTTTCGACGAAAAAGTCAAAAGCTCACAGATTTACTATCAAATAAATTGGTTGGATTTAAAATTGGTGTTGCCAGATTCTTACCAATTCTAGAGAGCCAGAAACACAATCCCTAGGACTGAGGCAGTCAATAAAGAGGATAAGTTAACTGTAACCTAACCTTAATTCTAACTGCCCATGATTGTCATCATCATTGGCCTCTTTAGTTCCTCTGAATGAGGAACTATCTATGCAGCAGGGCCCAATCTCTTCCACTGATGCTGGTGCAACAGTCTCTGAAGGAGTTCCCAATGGTATTGCCAGAACAAGGACAAACTGCACAGGAATTTCAGACACAAGCAGACATGTAGAAGCAGGCTTCTTCCATATCATCTCAGGTACAGGAGGAGAACTATTAGGCAGAACGGTAAGGGGCCATAGGAGCTTACCTTGTTTATAAATTGCATTTTGTAACTCTTTGCTAATATTAAACATTTACACAGATGAATGAACTTCTATCCTTTAATGGAAAAATGGATGAAGGAGTAAAGAGATTGTGATGAAATTGTGCCTTTAAGAAATGTATAAGAGTCAGTGGGAAAGTATGAATTGTTCTTCTGTAACATTTAGTGGTTAACAAACAGAAATACCTGACTTTAAAATGAACCCATAACAATTTATTTATTTCACTAATAAGGAACTTTAACTAAACAAGTAACATACCAAACAAAATAAGACTCTAATGGAATACCATTCAAATAAATACAACACACATTCATTAACCAAAAAAAAACTGAAATTCAGTCACCTTCAAAAATACAACCAGGTTTGTGGCTTTCAGAATCTTTTCGAGTTCCTCTGTTGGTTCCTCTATCTTTAAGTTTTTTCTGATTTGGTAACTTTTGCTAGTTAAATGGTGCATTCTCTTAAGTCATATCTGAAGCTGGCAGAATTGAGGTTTAAGAGATGATAGTTCTTCAGTCGCTCTCTTTTTTTCCCCTTTCACTCTCTTTAATACCTGTGATGACCTGTCAACTTTCCAACAATAGGATTGGTCTGATGATCAACATCATGAAATTCAAATCTTATAGATTCTTGATAGCTGAGTGCCTGCTTTAAATTGATTGAGCTAAAAAAAAGTTGTTTTCTCAAGATCGCTGCTTGACTTTTTGATACAGAGGTTTCAGCTTAGACTCTGGATGTACTTTGCATTTTAAACCTCCAAGCACTGAAACAAACCACCAAACTTCAAAGGGACACTGCAATGTTTTTTCCCTCTAGCACTTTTGCAATTTTTTACATCTTTACCAACATCAGGTTCCAACTTTGCAAACTCAATTTTGCGACACCTCCTCCCCTTAAGAAAAAAATCAACCATTATCATGAAAAGGTGGCTTCATTTTCTTAAAACTCATGATAAAGCATCCGTGATAATATTCTCACAATCTCAAAATGTACAGTCTGTAAGTTAAATGCTTGTAATATGAGACTTCAATGAAATAATCTGATGTTCTTGTCCTTAAATATTTCCAGCAATGCAGAAGGATTATAATTGGTATACATAATTCTCTCTGATACATTGTTCATAACATAAATATTAAAATGTGGTAAGGTCATTATTAAATTCAATAACTCCTATTTAGTGATGGAATATTTTGTCTGGTGGATATTGAGTTTTTTTTTTGAAAAAAAGGCCGATTGGCCTTTCAATTCCACAATCATTCTCCTGCAACAACACAGCTCCAATACCTCTGACATTACTGATATCGATGGCAATTTTGAAGGGTTTCAGGAAGTCTGGCCTGGCCATAGTGAGTGCAATGGTTAATACAGCTTTTAAATTCTCAAATGTCTCCTGGCATTGTTCTGTCTATGAAAATTTTGTGATCCTTTTTAATAAATCCATCAACCGTACCAATATGCTGCTAATGTTTGGTATAAATTTTCTGTAAAACCCACTCAGTCCCAAAAATCATAGCACTTCCTTCTTTGAGAATGATCTTGGAAATTCATTGACGGCCTTCGTCTTCACATTTCTCGGTATCGTCTGTCTGTGTCCAATATTATGCCCTAAAAATATCACTACTGCCTTCACAAATTCTGTTTTCACCAAGTTTATGACCAACTTTACCTTCCATAGTTTCCCAAAGAGCTCTGCCAAATACTCCATGTGATCTTTCTATCAATGGTTAAAGATCACTAGGTCATCTATGTAGCCAGCACAATTAGTCGATTCTGCAACAACTCTGTTCATAGCTTTTGAAAAATGGCTGGGACATTTCTCATCCCAAAGGACATTACTTTAAATTGATATAGCCCACATGGGGTTACAAAAGCAGAAAGTTCTTTTGTTCTCTTCGACAAAGGTACCCATAACCACAACGTAAGTCCAACTTTGTCATCTAAGTAGCTTGGCCTACTTTTTCCACACAATCCTCCGCCTTGGAATTGGGCATGAGTCAGATTTATTCACTGTGTTGACTTTTTGATAATTTATGCAGGATCATTGAATATTGTCAGGTTTGGGAACCAACACAATTGGCGAAATCCACTCACTTTGACTCGTCTCGATGATGTCTTCTTGTAGCATTGCTTCCACTTTCTTCTGAACGTGTGCTGCTTTGAGAGGATTAAGGTGGTTGTAATGTTTTTTATCAGAACAGCATTTCCTATGTCAGCCTCATGTACTATGGCATTAGTCCTCCTCATTCTATTTACATAAAGGACCTCTGAGCACTGTAACAAGTTTTTCAATTCAGTCCTCTGATTTTGAGACAGTTCGCTCACTACTCCATTCTAGTCTTTAAGAATTTCTTCATTATTTAATTTATTTTGAAGTGCATCAAAATCCACATCATCAGGATTGGATTCCTCACACTGAGTGTAACTATTACTTGTTTCTCTGATTCCCTTTCGCAGTCAAAATACTGTTACTGCTCCTCGACTTCTCTCGGGAATTCTTTAAGTAATCCAACTTGTTGAGCCTCTTTTACCACATCCTTTTTCCTAGTGCCTTTCTTAAGCCACCAATACTGTGCCTTTGTGTGCCTGACCTTATTACAGTGAAAACACCCAAAGTCTTTCACCTTTTTACATTTTAAACCTCCAAGCACTGAAACAAAACATTAAGTTTTAAAGGGACCATGCAATATTTTTATCCTCAAGCCTTTTTACAATTTTTTACATCCTTACCAACATCAAACTCCAACTTCACAAACCCAACTTCACAACAAAGGTCACCAACCTGAAAAAGAACTCCTTATTCCGACTTCTGTTTCCTGCCTGTTAGCCAATTCTCTAACCATGCTAACATGCTACCTCCAACACCATAGGATCTTGGCTTATGACTTAACCTTTTGTGAAGTTCCTTGCTGAATGCCTTCTAGACATCCAAATACAACATAAAATAATAAAAGCAAATTACTGTGGATGCTGGAATACGAAACCAAAAAAAAACGCTGGAAAATGTCAGCAGATCTGGCAAGCATCTGTAAGGAGAGAAAAGAGCTGACATTTCAGGTCCAGATAAAGCTAAAAGGCATAGAAAGTGAACGATATTTATACTGCAGAATGGGGGAATGAAAGATGAGTCATAGCCACAGAAACCAAAGGAAAAGATTGCTAATGACTGTTCACAGAGAGAATAAAGGGTGTGAATGGTCAAATGACAGAGAAGCTGTAAATTGTGACAGATGAAAATGTTAGGGGTGGAGGGGAGGAAGATGGGTCAGATTGAATGCAGAAAAGGGGAAATGGCGGGAGAAAAAATAAGGGAAGGAGATGAAATGGGGGAAAGAGTGGTGGGGGGGAAGAAAAATGAAGAAAGACAAGGAAGAAATAAAAGGTAGAGAACAGTAAAGAATTAAATTAAATTGAATGAAAACAAAGGGGTCAAGGTGGGATAGAGCAAATTATCTGAAATCGTTGAATTCGATGTTGAGACTGGAAGGCTATAATGTGCCTCCACAGAAGAGAGATGCTGTTCCTCCAATTTGCGTTGAGCTTCACTGAAACATTGCACCAGGCCAAGGACAGACATGTGGGCATGGGAGCAAGATCACGTTTAGAATGGCAAGCAACCGGAAGGTCAGAGTCCTGATTGCACACAAACTGAAGATGCTCAGCAAAGCTATCACATATTGGGTGCAATGAATGCAATCCACCAAATTGAAAGAGGTGCAACTGAAACACTGCTTAGCCTGGAATGAATACTTTGGACTTTAGATTGTAAGCATGGAAGAGGTAAAGGGGCAGGTGTTACACCTTCTGCGAATGCATAGGAAGGTGCCATTAGTGACAGGAGAGATGTCGGATCTAGTGGAGAAGTGGAATAGGTTATTCCAGAGGGAACGGTGTCTGTGGAATGCTGACAAAGGGAGTGAAAGGAAGAATATAACTGTGCTTGGTGGTGGCATCACACTGGAGTTGGCGAAAATTGCAGAGGATTATACTTTGCACGTGGAGGCTGGTGGGGTGAAATGTGAGAACAAGAGGGACTCTATCTTTGTTTTGGGAGGGAGGGGAAGAGGTGAGGTCATGGCACAGAAAATAGACTGCACGCTGCTGAGGGCCCTGTCGACAACTGTAGATGGGAATCCATGGTTGAAGAAAAAGGAGAACATATCTGAAATGGCCCTTTGGAAAGTGGCATCTTCAGAACAAATGCGATGGACTCATTACGGGATGTGGGGTGAAAGAGCTATAATCCAGATAGCTGTGAAGTCATTGGGCTTGTAATGAATATTGGTAGACAGTCTATTGCTGGAAATAGAGACAGGAAGTCAAGGGATGGAAACGAAATGTCAGATAAACCAGGTGAAGGCGATGAAGGAGTAGAAACTGGAAGTGAAGTTGATGAATTGTTGAACAAGATCATGAACTGATATCAAAATTGTCATCAATGTACTGGTAAAGGAGTTGTGGGAGGGGACCTGGGTAGGCCTGGAACAAGGAATGTTCCACACACACCCCATAAAAAGACAAAGGTGGCACAGACTCATTGTTATTCCTTTGATTTGGAGAAAGTCGAATGAGTTAAAGGGGAAGTTATTGAGAGATAGAATGAGTTTAGCCAAACGGAGGAGACATGGTGGATGGGAATTGTTCTGGTCTCTTTTCAAGGAAGAAGTGAATAGTCCTCAGGCTGATTGGCCTCCTTCTGTACTGTAGGGATTCTAAGAAGTGAATTTAGTTATAGTAGCAAAAGTTTGTCCTTAGGAAATCTAAATCTCACTCTAAGAACTGTATTTTGACCATTGATCTATTTTGCTTTGTTAATTTAAAAGCAACCTTGACTTCCTAGCATGCATTTAACTCCATTTTCTGCCAGATGAAAAGTTATACTCTTCTTCCTCTTAATTCTTTTCCTGTTTTTGAAGTTATACAACATAGTATTCTGAAGAAATTGGATATGGACCTGTACAAGTGTACTCCTGGTTATATAGGACATGAGATGCACTTACAGACATAATAAGTAATGCTAAGCTTAAAAGAATATCTGTATAAAAGCAAATTTCAAAAGAGAAAATACTGAAAAATCTCAGCAGGTCTGACACCATCTGTAAGGAGAGAAAAGAGCTGACAAAGCTTCAACAAAGCTCGACTCTGGACTTGAAATGTCAGCTCTTTTCTCTCCTTATAGATGCTGCCAGACCTGCTGAGATTTTCCAGCATTCTCTCTTAAAAAAATATCTATTGTGCTCCTGTGACACTTGCAATTCTGACTTACAAATAGGACAGTGTAGTTGAAATGTTAGTACCTTTCTAGCATGTTACAGGACACGTTTGTCTAAATTCCTATGTAGTTATTTTAAACAAGTTGCTAAAATAATAACCACATGAATTACAGGCAGATGAATTGACTTTTGCATGAAAACAATATACAAAAGAATGTGAATATTCAGGTTCCCAAATGTAGAAATATGAGATAAAATTCTGTCCACAAGATGGGGCAATTGTTTATCAGATTCTAATTAATTTTGGAGTGACAGCATTTGCTGTTGACTTTGAAGAAAGCTGCTTGCAAAGACCTAGCAAGATCTATAGTGTAAGTTTCACTTTTTGCAACATTAATTTCCTTCTAGCACCAACTAGAGAATTTCTGGTATCCAGCAAACAATTGTCCAGCAAAGGTGAAGTTATCAAGCAGGTTAGGCAGTCAATCATCTAGCAGAATTCTTACACAGTAAATAAATACTAGCAAGTATTCTCATTCACTTTTTGTAATTTTACAGAAAACAACATCAAAAGTTAGACATACACAAGGGATTCAGGTAGAAACTGAAATGTCAAAGATTTGAAGAAAAATGAAAGAATAATTTTAATTGTTTTAGAAGATTGGATTATATTCCATACTATGATCCCATGAAAACATCAGGATGATCCCAACAGCTGCCCACAGGAATTTAATGCTTGGAACATTGCTAATTGCTTTAATAAAAACATAAGAACATAAGAAATAGGAGCAAGAGTAGGCCGTCTAGCCCCTCGAGCCTGCCCTGGCATTCGGTAAGATCATGGCTGATCGGAAAGTGGTTCAGTTCCACTGATCTGCCTGCTCCCCATGACTCTTAATTCTCTTATTGATCAGAAATCTCTCTACCTATGACTTAAACATATTCAATGAAGTAGCCTCCACTGCTTCAACGGACAGAAGATTCCAGAGATTCACTACCCCTCTGAGAGAAGACGTTCCTCCTCAACTCTGTTCTAAACTGGCTCCCCCTTATTTTGAGGCTGTGTCCTCTAGTTCTTGTTTCCTTTCTAAGTGGAAAGAATCTCTCTGCCTCTACTCTAGCTCGCCCCTTCATTATCTTATATGTCTCTATAGGATCACCTCTCAGCCTTCTAAACTCCAACGAACACAGGCCCAATCTACTCAATCTCTCCTCATAAACTAACCCCCTCATCTCTGGTATCAACCTGGTGAACCTTCTTTGCACTCCCTCCAAGGCCAATATATTATTTCGCAATTCAGGAGACCAAAATTGCACATAGTTCTCTAGTTGTGGCTTCACCAGTACTTTATACAATTGCAGCAAGACCTCCCTGCTTTTATATTCTATCCCCCTCGTGATAAAGGCCAACATTCCATTTTACTTCTTGGTCACCTGCTGCATCTGCAGATTGAGTTTTTTGCAATTCATGCACAATGTCCATTTGCACAGTGCATGTGGTAATTTTTCACCATTTAAATAATAGTCCATTTTACTATTATTCCTTTCCACAGTGGATAACCTCACACTTGCCAATGTTATACTCCATCTGCCAGATCCTCACCCACTCACTCAGCTATTCAAATCTCTCTGCAGACTTTCCCGTGTCTTCCATGCAATTCACTCATCTTTGTGTCATCAGCAAGCTTTGTTACCCTACATTCGCTCCCTTCCTCCAGATCGTCTATGTCTGTGGTAAACAGTTGAGGTCCCAGCACCAATCCATGCAGCACGCCACTAGTTACCAACTGTCAACCAGATAGATCAAATCCTCTAACAGGTAGATACTCAATCTTGTCTGGAGGTCCATCTTAAAAGCAATCGTCAATGGGGATTCCACATTCAGCAGATAATGTCCAATGCGGGCAGCGTTCTTGGATTTCTGAGGTGTCTGCAACAAAAAGAATCAGAGTTGTGTGGGATCCTTAGATGGCAAGAGAGATAGATTGAGATGTGCCAAAG
This sequence comes from Sphyrna mokarran, assembly GCA_024679065.1. Taxonomy (NCBI): domain Eukaryota; kingdom Metazoa; phylum Chordata; class Chondrichthyes; order Carcharhiniformes; family Carcharhinidae; genus Sphyrna; species Sphyrna mokarran. Next base: position 31,940,160 of record JAGIQG010000011.1, read on the forward strand.
ATGTGCTGCATGATTCTGCATGAATCAGAATGGGAAATGACTCAGTATCACATCCTTGATGAAAGACTTGATATAGGAATCATTACAGCAAGGAGAGAAAAATAGATTTACCATTTTTGTAAGATATGGTCTAGTGCAAACTGACAAAAACAAGTGTCTAGTGCCCTCCAGCAATAACAAAATGTGAGAATGCAAACTCCAAAGACCATTTTTTTTAAAAGACTGTGGGTAGAATTTTACCAGTACACCTGCTTGAGGTTCATACGATCCCGCTTGAGACCAGTGGAGAATTCTGTTCTCTGAGCTTCATCTGCTCTCGGAATTGGGGTGGGCATGCCAGTAAAATTCCAGCCTGTGAGTCAACAACTTTTCTTCTAAAGGACAATTCCATAATGGAACAAAGGAAATAGTCACAGCCTCATTACTTGAAAATCTTCAACACAAATCTGAAGATTGCTTTTACGTTTTAATTACCAGGGCTATCAGTAATTTTAGTGATGTTAGCTGGCACAATCAACATAAGGGCTGCTGGAATACAAATATTAGACTGCGATGCCAACATAACTAAATCGACTGCAGAGCCAGAAAGACTCACCAGAATGGTTGGTAGCTCTTTAGTAAATCAGAATGGTTGGTAGCTCCTAAGTACCAGCAACTCCAGCAATAGCAACAGCTGGGACTGCAAGCAGCTCCCAGTTCGGAGGAGCTCAGATAAGTCTGTGGTCAGAGATCACGGAGAGAAGATTGAGTGGGAGTGAGAGAGAAGATGGGCTCAAGAGACCAAAAAGAGGGCAAGAAGTGTGGGGGGTTTGGCTTTCAACCTCCAATGGGCTCAGGAACCCAAAGAAAGGTTTCTCTCCTTTCCAACATCAGCCCACACAGCTACCAGGCTTTCCACATGGCATGAGAGTACCCCAGCTGCAGGCAAAATGTTGGTGGGGTATAGGGGGAGAGGGGAATGAGGGCTTTAAATGGCCATCAATTGGCCACTTAGAACATCCCATTTTGTTTCTTTTCTCATCCTCCTCCTTTGCTAGTTTAAAATCTGTTACAGCTTTAACGTTCCCCATTCAACATTCTGGATCATTAACTCCATTTTTCATATTATAAATGCTGCTGGATCAGTGCAGTCCAGCTTGCTGCTTTATTGCAGATTTCTGGTATCTGCAGTGCATAAGGAGATAGTAATATAAGAAGTAGAAGCAAGATCAGGCTATTTGACCCTTTGAGATTCCTCTGTCATTTAATAAAGTCACGGCTAACCTGAAGCATAGAATCCCCACAGTACAGAAAGAGGCCATTTAGCCTATTGAGCCTGCACCGACCATAATCCCACCCAGGGCCCTATCCTCATATCCCCATATATTTACTCTGCTAATCCTCCTGACACTAAGGAGTGATTTATTATTTTATTAATAAATTATAATTTATTATTATTTAAGCATGTGGTTGGATCTGAATATAGACAGCTTTGACGAATGGTCATCCAGACTCATAACATTGACTCTATTCTCTCTCCACTGATGCTGTCAGACACACTGAGTTTCTCCAGAATTTTTTGCTTCTGTTTCAGATTCCGGCATCTGCAGTATTTTGCCTGTATCTGAATATAGAGATGAGTTAATGGCCTAGAGTTGTAGGGAGTTTCCATAGAGCACAACCCCTCAGCAGTGCGACAGAATATTCGCCACTTGGCTGAATGAGTGCAGCTCCAACAACACTGAAGAAGCTTGACACCATTCAGGATAAAACCGATTGCTACCCCTTCCACGAACATTCAGTCCCTTCATCATTAAGTGACAGCAACAGGTATCATTTACAAGATGTAAGAAGTCTCACAACACCTGGTTAAAGTCCAACAGGTTTATCTGGAATCATAAGTTTTCGGTGTGCTGTTCCTTTATCAGATGAATTACCTGATAATGGAGCAGCACTCTGCCCACCCCAATCCAACAATGGCATCTCCACCTTATCATTTACAAGGTGCACAGCAGTAGCAGTAGCTCACCAAGATTCCTTAGGCTGCACCTTCTAAAGCCAAGAACAGTATCAGCTGGAAAGACAAGAGCAGCAGGTACTTGGAAGCATCATTGCCTGGAGTTTCCCCTCCAAGTCACTTGCCACCCTGACTTGGAAATATATTTCCGTTTATTCACCGTCGCTGGATCAAAATCCTGGAACTCCCTCCATCAGAGACCACAGTGGTTCAAGAAGACAGCTCACCACCATCTTCTGAAGAACAACTAGGGATAGTCAATAAACGTTTGTCTGGCCCTGTCATGCCCACACTCCATAAAATGAATTTTAAAAATATCCAGTTCCGAATCAATACTATCACATCGCAACAAGTAAACTTCAGCTAAATACGCACATTTAAACATGTGTACTGTTCTTATTGCAGAAAGCTTGACAATGGAGAATAGAATGGGAATCAATCTTCACACATTTTCATTAGCATTTCTTTACAGAGATATACATTGCAAGCATGCAATTCTTAACCCTAACAACTGTTAGGGTTTTGGTCTGTTCCTTTTTATAGGGATTAAGATTATCCCCCATTAATGTCCACCACTCACATGCAATTAAATACAATGAATATACAATTATCAGTTATACCTGAACTATATCACACTATTGTCTTCTTCCCTTACCATTATTCCAAAGAGATCTGGGGATTTCAGTTAGTTAAATAGGGAGGGGTGAGGTGGGGGGGCAGGGTCATAAACTGGAGTATTGGGTTTGTCTGGATTCTGTGTATATGGATGTTAGATGGCTGGGTGACTTCCTTTATATATAAATAATGCAGAGCATATTTTTATGAACATTTGTATAATTATTAATAAGTCACTTTTTTTGTTTGCACAGATAAACGTGGCAGTGGACTGTGCTCACATAAACTCATTTGATGATTCTTCTGTTGTTTATGATAAAGGCACCAAGATAAGAAATGGTGTATTGAGTTCAATGACTCCCTTTGTGAAGAATGTTAAAATAACGCAATTTAATCACATTTTAATTGCATTTTTTACAAGAAAGAAAGGGTAATTATACTTGGCTGGTGAACAGAGTGGTACATAGGATTACTACACTGCCACTTTAGCTTTGAGGCTTGGATTAGAATTCTGATTAATCGAATATAAGGAAATTTAGGCGCATTAGGAGAAATTAATTTCGTGGGTCCAAATCCCCAAAAAATCCAAATTCAAAGTATAAATCTGACCTGGGTAAGCACAAGAATGAAAAAAATACAGAATTTTTAAGATTCTAAATAGAAGGCACAGAAAGAGGGAAAATCTTCAACTGAGTTCTGGAGTATGAACTGGCAATTCAATTTGGGTTCTCATCAAAGAATCTGCTCCCATTCTATCAATGCAAAGGAAAAATCCAATGTTTTCTATTACAGATAACTGATCCACGATGGCCGTTTTACACATCAGCAGTAAATTGCACATTAATCTTTTAAGGCCAGTATTTCTTAACAATGTGCCAGCCATGAATAAACGTGACAATGGGGGACAGTGCACAATTTGTTTTAAATGTTGTCAGGTATAAAACCACAACAAATGGTGCGCATTGAGCAGTTGGATGGTTTGTACCAAATTTGACAGGCATTGATACTCCTGCTAACTTTAAAAGGACCATTGTTAGCATCCCAGAATGATGCCTAAATACATGTTACATCTCTTAAATATGCGGCTGAATGGTCTAATGCTTATTGAAGGGTCCCCATACACAATTGATTACCGGTTAGGGGACAAGAGTTGGGCCTGCTCAACTCAGAATTCCACCTAAGAAAAGCAAGAGATTCATTTATAATGCAATTCACCCCACTACCATGCTCTGCCGGTAGAATGAGTAAGACCTTAGTTTAAGATGTGTTACCATTTAATCTTGGGTCTTTCTGCCTGGCATGAGAGGGTAGGGTGGGTGAGGGGGTCTTGCCTTGTTTCTAGCTCTGTGTCAAATCCAAACTCCTGGAATCTAGTGTTTGGAATATGAAACTATTTTCTTTGCTTGTGAGCTGATATTGAGTTCTCCTTCGTTCTACTGGGGACAGTGCTGGGTTGGTTGTATGGCATCAGGGTTACACAATATTTAGCCTTTCTTTTGTTCTGTAATCCTGGCATTTATAATGCAGATTTATATCAAAGGCCAGCCATCTTTTATATTAATTATGGGTAATATGAGTAGCACCATAGTAAGGTGATAGATTAATAGCTTGGTATAGAGGTATTGGGTATGGCCTTATAATCCTTATATTGGTTGAGGAAAACATCTTTAGAACTAATGGTGTCATATTTTTTTTTCTTTTATTCATTAGTTTGGGGTTAAAGAATCCTTTTTGAGCTCCTGTGAAAGTATAGATAGATCATGTATCCTGGAAAAGACTGAGTTTTATTGTCATTGATTCCCTGATATAGCTGGGATTGGGGAAATATATACTGGAAGTATATGAGTCATATACAGACTCAATTTACAAGATAATGGTTGGAATGCGAGTCTTTAAAGGTAATCAAATCTTAAAGGTAAAGACAAAAGGAGTGGAGAGATGGTTCAGCACAGGTTAAAGAGGTGTGTATTGTTTCCAGTCAGGATAGTTAGTGAGGTTTTGCAAGCCCAGACAAGTTGTGGTGATGACAGATAGTGCGACATGAGCCCAAGATCCCGGTTGAGGCCTCTTGTGTGCGGAACTTGGCTATTAGTTTCTGCTCAATGGCTCTGTCTGTGTATGTTATAAAGGCCACCTTGGAGAATGCTTACCCAAAGATCAGAGGCTGAATGCCTGTGACTGCTGAAGTGTTCCCTAACAGGAAGAGAACACCCCTGCCTGGTAATTGTCAAGCAGTGTTCGAGTGGGTAAGCATTGTCCAAAGGTGGCCTTCACGACACACAATAGCGCAGAATTGCTGAGCAGAAACTGATAGCCAAGTTCTGCACATATGAGAACAACCTCAACTGGGATTTTAGGTTCGTGTCACACTATCTGTAACCCTCACGACTTACCTGGGCTTGCAGAATCTATCCTGTCTGAAGACAACACACATCTCTTTAACCTGTGCTTAACTTTCTTTCCAGTCACATTATCTGTACCTTTAAGACTTGATTACCTATAATGACATGCATTCCAACCATTATCTTATAAATTGAGTTTGTGTCTTTATATGCCCTGTTTGTGAACATAATTCCTACTCACCTGATGAAGGAGCAGCGCTTCGAAAGCTTGTGGCTTGTGCTACCAAATAAACCAGCTGGACTTTAACCTGGTGATGTCAGAATCTTCCAGCTATTCACTCCAGCAGAATTTTTTGTTTCTGTTGCGGAGAACGGAGTTTTGGCTGGGTACCAAACTCTTGCTTGCAGCTGCAGTGGGGTGCCAATGGTAGCTAAGATCGGGCCCTATGTTTCTCACTGGAAGACGAGCCCGAAGGTCCAATTTTAGGATGGCTTTGGACCTCCTTTCTCTCATATGCTGCTCATTGTTACATTGAAAGATCGGTGGTGTTGTGGATGGTCTGGAGGGATGCCAAAAATTGCAGCGGAACATAGACAGGATGCAAGACTGGGCGGAGAAGTGGCAGATGGACTTCAAAGCAGATAAATATGTAGTGGTCCATTTTGGCAGGAATAATGGGATGAAGGAGTACAATATAAGGGGTAGGAGTCTTAGCTGCGTTGTAGAGCAGAAGGATCTCGGGGTCCGGGTCCATAGGACTCTTAAATTGGCCTCGCAGGTGGAGGAAGTAGTCAAGAAGGCGTACGGTGTACTGGCCTTCATTAATCGAGGAATAGAGTTTAGGAGTCAGGAGGTAATGATGCAGCTCTATAAGACTCTTGTCAGACCCAGTTGGAGTATTGTGCGCAGTTCTGGTCGCCTCATTATAGGAAGGATGTAGAGGCTATTGAGAGAGTTCAGAGGAGATTTACAAAGATGCTGCCTGGATTGGGAGGCAGACCTTATGAAGATAGGTTGAGGGAGCTGGGACTCTTCTCACTGGAGAGACGTAGGTTGAGAGGCGACCTGATAGAGGTTTATAAAATGTTGAGAGGGATAGATAGGGTGGATTCTCAGAGACTATTTCCCTGAGCTGAAATGGTCACTATGAGAGGACACAGATTTAAGGTGCAGGAAAGCAAATACAAAGGAGATGTCAGGGGTAGGTTTTTCATTCAGAGGGTGGTGAGTGAATGGAACTGACTGCCGTCAGAGGTTGTTGAGGCAAACTCACTGGGGTTTTTTAAGAGACTTCTGGATGAGTATATGGAAAAGAATAGGATAGGAGGTTATAGATATGTCTGTGGATTGGTGGATGTGATGGGCGCAACTCGTGGGCCGAAGGGCCTGTTTGTGCTGTATTGTTCCATGTTCTATGTACATCTGTGCTCAAAAATAGCCCAGGCTGGTCTTTAACTCATCATCTGAAATGGCAGCATTGTTCTGAAGCATCAGCCCAGATTTGTGTGCAAGTGTTTCTGTATAATACTGGCATGAATATTTAAGGACCATTGGGTTTTGTCCACATGATTGGAATACTTGTGAGATAAGTCAAGGTTTTCTCAATTGTTTTGTGTCCATTAAACAGCTGTTGTAAGCACGCTATAGCCAGTTGAATTATGTTTTAATAATTTGTACACTTCAATGCTCATTTGCCTTAGAGCACTGCAAAAGAAGCATCAATATAATTCAACAAATATGAATGAAGGTCATAAGATAGGAATAGCATTAATAATCCTTGATATGTCAAAGAGGAAAACATATTTCTGTATAAAACATTAATTTTACTATGAATCTCTTTCAGCATAATATTTGATTCTTTTTATCAACAGATGCTCTCGTGACAGCTAGTAAAGCTCAAATTTGATAAGATGAATGCTGAATAGAGGAATTATTGCATAATTGTATTTTGATGAAGTGCTATGCCCATGTGTATCTGCAATCTGATCGTGTTGTGAGTTCAGTGGGTTCAGCCAAGACTTTTCCTGCCAAGGAATGCATGAATAAGCGGAGTTGCCAGGAAACAGAAAACTTTCAACAGGCAACAGTGTCTTACGCAATAAAATTAGCCTCTCAGAATTATTTTTCCCCTTGTGCATATTGTTCTTCTCAACAGTAAAGAATTAGGAATTATTCCTTTCCTATGGACCTGATTGTAGCCATGCGTACAAAGTACAGATTCTCCAACAGTTTGGATCACATGGTTACTGTTACTTTGTCTTCTCAGCGTTAGCAATGGGCCTGCAAATTCACAGCTGTCTGCTCTACAGTTTTTCTGTGTTTTGCTGATTCATTGTTATCCATTTTACACCGTCACACAAAGTGAATATTTACCCCAGTAAGAGTAATGTTTGGAAGTCGCTATCACAATCTGTTACAGCATTCAGACCTCTCATTAGTTATGAGGATTTCTAGGTACAATTTTGTTTAACACCTTGTCAGGTTGACATTAAGCCAGTAATTCTTCATTGCTACTCCAAAGCTACAATCAGCTTTCATGATCATGTAACATAATGCATAACATAATGTGTAATCCATCTCCCATGTGTGTGTGCTTCAAATGCAGTTTGAGTGTCTCTTTAACACTGAATGAAATACCCATGCTTTGAAAATAGTTAGTGCTGGCATGAACTGAGTCATGGGTACAAAACATACCTGATTCATTCATATGAGGTTGATGAGTGGAGGAACATAGGAATTGGAAGCAAAGTAAAGCAAATTCACTCCTTCAGGTCTACTCCACCATTCAATCACACCATGGTTGATCTCTCACTGAACTCAAATCCACCTCTCCACCTGTTCCCTTTATTCTCTTAAACTCTTTTTTAAAAATTAGAAATATATCAATCTCCTTCTTGAAACCATTCAATGATTCAAACTCCACTGCAGACATTTGGTATATTTATTAGGGTCACAAGTAAGTTTAACACTGCAATAAAATTACTGTAAAAATCCCTGTGTTGCCACGTTCTGGTGTCTGTTCAGGTACACTGAGGGATAATTTAGCATGGCCAATATATCTAAACAAAGCGTCTTTCAGACCGTGGGATGAAACTGGAGCACCTGGAAGAAATCCACACAGACATGGGGAGAATGTGCAGACTCCACACAGACAATGACCTAAGCCAGGAATTGAACCCAGATCCCTAGCTCTGTGAGGCAGCCGTGCTAATCACTGTGCCACTGCACATGCTGTACATCCCCAATTTCAGATATGTCATAGGAAAGGTTAAAGTAGGGACCAGGAATTGATCCAAAGGGAAGCAACTGGAAAACGATTTTCTTTGCAACAACTGCCTTATAGATTTAACCATAAAAATCCATTGATATTATCAAATCAAGGAACTATTGTATCTTTAATAAGGGTATGCCATAAGACTCCTCTGTTGTGGAATTTCAAAAGGACATTCAGAAACAAAGCGGGGGATTTTCCTATCCTGCCTGCCAGGGGTTGGGGGAGTGTACCCATGCAAAGGACTGTTGATCTCGGACAAGGTTTTCTGGTTTTGGGATGAGTGCGGCTGGAAAATCCCACCCAAACAGTTTTTCATAAACAAATACTCTTCTGGTTTAATGCTAGGTGGCTGCCTCCAAATCAAAACTTTCATAGTAGTTCACACACAAAATAGCTAACTTTTGGAAATAAATATTTCACGTTCCTATTTTGATTCTACTTATGGGTCAAAAAAATGTACTATCTTCCCCAATTTACTCATGCAACATTTGTAAAATGCAAATATCCTTGTTACTTCTTAATTCCCTTTTGAAAATTCAATAGCTGGAAAATCAAGTTTCCTATTTATCTCACCATGTGAATTTTAGATCCAATTTATTTACTTGTAACTCAAAGTAATCATAACCTGCCATTGCAAATGCATGAACCTAACACTTTTAACCCTTCATCTCTCAGACCTCACAGACAACATGTCTCAAGTAACCTTCCCCTGTTTAACCTTGGACACGTACCCACATACAACTTTCTTTACCAACACAGAATACCAACATAATCCCCAAAAAATGTTTTTAAAAACTCTCATCACACTTTAATACCATAAACTAATAATCAAATTTACTGACACCATTCCATGTTTTGTAGCTTTTATTTTTACATGAATCAGAGCCAACACAAATTAACATGAATTAACAGGGAAATCATATTTCAAATAAAAATAAATTTAATTTTTAATAGTCAATACAACAAAAATTTTTTACAGAACCATAAGCATTCCCCTCGGTATGTATGGCATTGTGCAGCAACATAATTTCACAATGTGGGACTCTTTCTTCATATATCATAGTCCTATCTGACACATATACATCTGCATTTCAAGGGTATGATTATACAAGGCACATTTCAGCCTTGCTTTCAACGACCAGCCAATTACACTTCAGTCCATGGTTTGGCCACTTTTTGTAAATGATCCAGCTCTTTTGCATCTCTGAGTTCTCAGCCTCCCAGGTTTTAGACATTTTTAGCCCAGTTGCACTATGCTTCAAAGAGTCCCTGCATTTGTGTGCTAATCACCTTCTGTCTCCTGCTCTTTTATGTGTCAGCCACCCACAAGGCATTTGTATGCTAACTTCCCTTCTGTTGATTCTGCTTCCGGATCAGGGGTTACCTAGTCACATTGGCCAGTATTTCTCATTATCTAAGAAAATGACATTCGATCCCCTTACAATTGATGCAAGCCATTAAAAGTAATTCTCAAACATTTTTAAGAACAGTTGCAGATTCCACAGATATTAAGAAACTACAGCACTAATTTATGTTACTATACTTCTTTCAAGTCAAATATATCCATAACGTAAAAATAACTTTTATCTTAACTAGAATATGGTAAATATAAATAGATATTTCAAGCATAATCTCACTGAAGGGTGGAATTCAAATTTAAATACATAATTTTCAATTTACATAATATGGAATTCCTTATCAAGTTACATTTTTCTTTATTCTTGAGATGTGCTTGATACTGCAAAGTACATATATTATGTCACCCTGGTACCCAGATAAGTACAGAAACTGTTGGGCATTATTTTTGAATTAATACAGTTCTTTGTGTCCACACAAAGATGATAAGTGGGATAAAAACCATGATCACCTGCCAGGGGTGCCCTTTGCTACAATTCGGCTAAGATCACACATCAGATCAAGCCCAAGATGGGGTGCAATACCTTTTTGTTGTCAGCTTGGATCTTGCATGTCTCTCTTGTGGGGACCATGAATTAGATACAATTTGAATTTGTTTTTTGGAGCAAGCAAAGGGATGGATTAAGGGCTTGCCCACATTGGCTTTGTAACTTTAATAATTTATTAATTTTTGTTTTAAAGATACATGATACAGACTTGCAAAATACTGAACCAGTAACAATGAAGGGACAGCATTATCTGTTCAGATCAGGATGAAGAGTAACTTGGAAGTGATGTTGTTCCCACAATGTGCCAATCTTGTCCTGCTTGATGGAAAAGGCTTCAAGGGAGAGAGATGCCATTGAAGTAATTTTGGTTCATTTTGATAGTGGATCCTAAGGGAATCATACAAACTGCGTCTATAGCATGTAAATGATTTGAAGGGTGTTTATTAAAAATCAATGAATTATTCTGTCCTGGAAAGTATTGAAATTCTTGAGTATTGTTGTGGCTGCACTATCCAAGCAATTGTGTATTTTTCATCACGAGACATTTTTTAAAATACTTTTATAAACACTTATAAAATATTTATAAATTTCAACTAATCTTAAACACTTTAACCTTGACTGCCCAGTGCTCCTGGAGAACATCCTGGACAGAACTGCAAGCCCATACTCGACCTTAGAATTTGAAACACTTAAGCTGGAATCTTAACACCATTCATGCTGGTGGGATTTTCCTATCCTCCTGCAGTGAACAGAGATTTGGCTGTCTGCCAAATTTTCCAACCTCGCTGTAGCGTGGTGTGAACGTCAGGTAAGATTGCACCTGTAGAACTATCAGAGAAAAGAGCAAAAGGTGATTCCATATAATAAATCCAGATCCCATCTCACACCATTTGCCCACAAATCTACTTTCCTCTCTCTCTCTTAGCCTGAAAATCCATAGAAACTATCCAGACAGATTCTGAAGAAGTTTCTTTACCCCACAGCTTGCCACTCTTTAAGCATATATGGAGAAAGAATGTACAAAAACTGGGATTTGTAATCCTGATTACATGCTAGTGCAAAATTATTTCAGAAAACAACGACCACACCTGTAATCTTCTGATTTGGAATTTGCCTGAGACTTCATTATTCAACTTGAATGTCTTGTTCCCAAATAAAAGTGAATCAAATGACCATTCAGGCTGATACAACCTCTTCATACAATATCTAGCTCTCTGTATTCTTATTCGTATTTGTTGTTCTGAGCAAGGTTTCCATAGTTATATCTCCAGTACAACGCAAAACAATAACTAATTTTTCTTTTGTAAAATGCTTTCTGAGAAATCGACTCTCCTGCATTTAGCTGCACACTGTTGTAATCAAATCTTTGAAATTCCATTGTAATTAGCATTTTTTTCTAGCTTTATATAAAATGCAAACAACTTGTCTGCGTTTAAAGTGCTTTAATATTTATAATGAAACAAAGCAGTGGTACTGAGGGAAATCATTGAGGTAAATATTTATCTTGTATGGTTACTTTAACTTCAGGCCTGATAGCAATCTAAACATTCCTTCAAACAACCTCAATTGGTGACTTCCTATTTTGCTACATATGTTTTTAAATGCAATACAAAAAGGTTTAAATTGGATTATTTAGCAGATTTATTGATTTACTATTTTAGTAGCTTCATGGACAGAAATTAATACTCCCGGGAACAAGCTGGGAGATGGGCAGAGCTATAGGTCCAAATCTTCTGTTCCACCCACCATGGGAATCATTGCAATTCGATGGACAAGCAAAGTCCTTGGGTGAGATTTTTTGATTCTGGGGGTGCGGGGGAGGTGGGGGGGGGGGAGTTATGAGATGGAATTGAAAATCCCTTCCAAAAAGCAGGGTGGGAAAATGCAGAGTGAAGCCTTCCTGACTCCTCCCACTTAAGTCCACGACAGGATGGATAGTAGAAAGATTTCCTGACTGGAAGCCATAAACCTCTTAAGCAACCACTGTCACAACCATTAAATTCTGCCCCGTGAAGGCAACAATTTATGTTACTGATGAGTTTATTTAGAAGTGAATGTTAATTATTGATGAAGTAAGCAATGAAGCAGTACAATACTTTGCATTGGGCTGAGATTGATAATGAACATGATGCAAATGCTGTGCAATTAATATTCAATCCATTTGGAAGGTTTGTTTGTTATGAATCTTGTGAGGTTAAACTGCTCCAGACGGTTGACACCTATAGTTAATGGATTGAGAGATTATGGCATTAAGTTAAAGACTTATCCTTGATTTACTGAATTTTGTCTATTTTGGGCAACATAGAGAAGTTACGTGCAGTTTGACTATTCATAATTACCCTGAACACCATCCCAACAATCAGTTCAAAATCAGCTATGGTTGACTTAACTGACGGAACAAGATATAACGCTTCTCCTTTTCCTCCTACTAAACACACAAATATATATACATATATACATATATACATGCAAATAAAGCATATTATTGTTACTTGACTGTAACTGGAAAAGAAGAAAAAGTCGGGACGTTTTTGAACCTTGCAAGTTTGAAATTGATATTGATTTTACTAGTGTCCGCCAACTATTTTCTGATATCTTGAATATATAATTAAACTTAGAAGGCAGAATTTTTAAATATTTTTTCAAAGTGTTTGTTCTGGCAAGAAGACCAGACGATCGGTGCCATCAGTGGAAAAACTTACCATTCAAAACTAGAATCCCTACAGTGCAGAATGAGGCCATTTGACATATCAGGTTGGAATTATCTCTTTGACAGAGCATCTTACCAGGGTCCATCCTCCAGCTCTATCCCTATAAGCCCATGTATTTACCTGCAAATCCATTAACCCACAGATTTTTTGAGACACTAAGGGGTAATTTAGCATGGCGAGTCCACCTAATTTGCACATATTTTGGACAGTGGGACGAAACCCATGCCAACACAGGGAGAATGTGCAAACTTCACACAGTCACCTGAGGAATTGAATGTAGGTCTCCAGTGCTGAGAGGCAGCAGTGCCAACCACTGTGCCACCATGCTGTCCACTGTTCAGCTTCTTTAAACAAACATTTATATTTCACATCACGCTTGTGGCAGCTTGCCTCTGATTCACTTGCCTTGAGAAAATCTAATCTCTGGATTCAGTGGAGTGCTCCTTTTAAACCCTTCCCCAGCACTTGTTCCAAGTCCACTTGAGGGATTGGCTGCCAGCAAGACGTTGCCACATTTCACGGAGGGAACAGTTACCAAACTTCTGAGCAGACATGTGACATCCTGTACTCGTGAACAGCCAGACATCCAACAAGCAACGTTGCCAACGCTGCCTAGGAGGCTGTGGCTGTGATAGCGTATTCTAACCCACTCCATAACACAACGGGGCTACAGTGCTAAAAGAAGATGAATGGTCTTCTTTGTGCAGCTAGTGTAAGCTTGTCTCCTCCGAGCTAACCAGGCGACTGGCTTCCCGTTGTGACAGGTGAGCAACACTTGATGCACATGTAGACTGCAGTATATTGTCAGCTTCACCCTTAGTTGGCATTCTTATTCTCCCAGCTGTTGTGGGCTGTGGATTAAATGAGCCTTCCAACTTTAACGGTCAGACTTCCAGACACTAATCCCTGATAGTCTGGCTTCCATAACCAAATGCCTTGCACTTCCAGACTGCAAAGTGCAGCCTGAAGGTGGGGGCTCATTCTGACTGTACTTGTCCTTCCCCAGTGTCTGAGGGTTTTCTGCCTTCATGAAGCTGGAACCACCCTACGTCCGAGACCCCCATTCTGCCCAATGCAGCTTGGCATCACACCCAAGACCCTGCCCAGAGACCTCCGTGGATTTATCCGCTGACACCCACTTTCCAGCTGCTACTGTAGAAGGACAATCCCTCAGTGACATTGCCACAAGCCTGACAAGAAGAACACGGGAATCGATGCCTGCAAAACAGCTGCCAGACCCCTTTATATCCAAAACCATGGAGAGCTGGAGGGGAGGAGGGATGCGGTTAAGTCTGAACAATCCCAAGATGCCAAATCTGAATTCACCCCTTCCCCCCCATGACCACCACCACAGACCCCAGTTGCACTTCTCTGGGTCCCCTGTGTCCATCTGGGTGTCCCTTTTGCAATTGACATTGTGGATAATAATGGCGACCTGAGCACTCACCTCCTGTATCCCCTACAGAATTGACATTAGCAGATTCTCATCTTCACACAGCTGTTGAAAATTTGCCGGCACCGGTACCCGATGTGTTTTCAATGAGGTGGGGGGGAAGGGGGGTGGTGGGCGGATGTCATGGCAATAGGGCTTGATATGTTGGTATATTTAAATGAGATTCCTGACCTTTCATGGCCGGAACCTCATCACATCACTAGTGAAGGGCCTGGATAATTGGGAAATGTGATCTCACCGGCAAGAATTAGGGAACGGATCTTGTGCCAGCGTCGTTGCTCTCACTGATGGCTAATGTGGTCTGGAAATCACCCCCCAAGAATTCTTTTAAAAGTGCAAACTTCTGTTCAGTAAAGCTTTTTGGAAGGAAGTGAGGTGGAGGGTGGTGGAGAAACTTGATCCGAGGAGTGAAAGCATAAATTCCAGACTCTGTAATGCTGATCCACTTCCCAGCAGGCTTTATGCCTATTAATATCAGCTCCAATTTAAAGAAGCTTCAATCCAGCATTACTCACTGGCACTCAGTGGCTTAAAAACAGGAAGTAGTCTGTTGCTGCATCGAAGGATTTTCTTGCTCTATTTTTAAACTGATGGACAGTTTGGTGTGGAACTATCAGACATAAAGGCCTGATAATTATATTTAAATGCATGCAAATAGGAGTTCTAACTTTTAAAAACAGATATCTGTTACACCATTGGCTGGGGCAATCCCATTGGGTAAATCCCACTGGCGTAGAAATTGTTTTCGGACTCCTGTGGGATTCTCTGCCCCCGCTGCCAATTCTTACCCACTACCACATCCCCCCGCCCTCAAAAACAGGAGCAGAAATCTCCCCTGCTCCCCCCTTTGGGTAATTTATTGTAACCACCTGCAAGATTGCACAGTCTTAGGGTAATTATAAAACATTGTGAATGTAATTTTACTAGGACCTCAGAGGTCCTGCCACCACGACCAAATGCAGTCCCATGCCTGTGCTAGCAAATGGTGGTACCAGAGCTATTTTATTAGTTTTTTTAATTAACGCTGCTGTCCCATTAAGGATGATGAGCCACTGGCTCAGTCATAAGCCCAGTAGCTCCGTACCCCCAATAGCATCACTGATAGAGATGGCCATGATTGAGGCTACAAGAAGAAAGTACCTCTGTTTTGAGATGCTCTTGAATGGCTGGCAAGGAAAGTACTTATCTGTTGGGGGAAAGAAGGGCTTGCCAATTGGAGGAGTGAATCCTTCAGAGGCTCTGTTGAAACCAAGGGGGTAGCCATTGGTGGGACATGGAGCTTTGGGAAAGGAAGGTTCACCTGGTAATGTGATGAGAGGCAGCCTTGTGAAAGCTGGTGGATTTACCTGCCTCAAGGGGCTGTTCCAATGCTGATAAAATGCTAGCAAAGCTGTAAAATAACTGTCAATAGGCCAACTAATTACCTTAATTGGCCGACCGCCGACCAGAGATAAGTGGCTGAGCTGTCTCCATTGTTGTCTTTGGTGATATCTCATGATGACGGGAACATGCTGGGCTTCCTCCCTGACAACCTCTGCCATCATTTTACCATCCGTCCCAACTCCCCAACTCATCTTCAAAGGGCTATTAAAATTCAATCTATTGGTGTAACAATCTTTGCAATGGGTTTTCAGTGAACTACATACTCCACATTCAGAATTTAATATAACATGGTTAGAACCCTTCCACTTGTAAGAAATAGAACGCAGTGGGAATGCAGCCTCAGCATAACACCATAAGATATAGGAGCAGAATTAGGCCATTTAGCCCATTGAGTCTGTTCTGCCATTCAATCGTAGCTGATATTTTTCTCTTCCCCATTCTCCTGCCTTTTCTCCGTAACCCCTAATCCCCTTATTAATCAAAAACCTATCTATCTCTGTCTTAAAGACACTCAATGATCTGTCCTCCACAGCCTTCTGTGGCAAAGTGTTTCACAGATTTACCATTCTCTGTCTGAAGAAATTCCTCCTCATTTCTGTTTTAAAGGATTGTCCCTTTAGGTTGTGAGTGAGCAAGTTGGTGAGATTATCGGCTGCACTTCTTTTGGTGGCAGAATATGCCAATTCTGCAAAGACAAAATCTATCACAAGACCCACACATGATATTGTCCTTTACTGGTGGTACAGGATCTGCTGATGTCTCGTTTGCAGAGCTGGCATCTACTTTGGAGCCGCTAAAACTATATGTCATTGTAGTGGCAAGCATCTGCCCATAGCTGGTGTCGCAATTTGCATCAATCGTCAGTTGGAGTTTGCCACTTGATTTGATTTATACTGATGTCTTCATGTCAATTTTGACACCACTTTTGAATAGGATCTTTGGGTATCCTGCTGGTCTTTTGGCATGGGCTATCTCTCCATATGGCATATCCTTGGGCATGTGGCCATCTTCCATTCTGTGCGCATGCTCGAGTCAGTGGAGCTGTCTTTGCTTAATTCTTGGCATACTCCAGAAGAAATTGCTTCATTGGTGACAATGACTTTTCATGTGATGCAAGGATACATCATTGGCACTAGAAATGGAAGTTAATAGGTGGCGCGGTAGCACAGTGGTTAGCACTGCTGCTTCACAGCTCCAGGGTCCTGGGTTCAATTCCTGGCTCAGGTCACTGTCTGTGTGGAGTTTGCACATTCTCCTGCGTGGATTCCTCTGTATACTCTGGTTTCCTTGCACAGTCCAAAGATGTGCGAGTTAGGTTGATTGGCCATGCTAAGAAATTTCCCCTTAGTATCCAGGGATGTATAGGTTAGAGCATATAATATGTAGAGATATGGGGGTCGGGCCTGGGTGGGATTGTGTTCAGAGCAGACTCGATGGGCCAAAGGGCCTCTTTCTGCACTGTAGGGTTCTTTGATTAACCTTTTGTTCTTAGTAGTGCAAACTGTCATGCATCAATGTGTTGAGGATGCATTGAGAAAAACATTTTGGTCCTGTAAGTCAGCTTGTTGATTTTCACACCCATTTTGTTAGTTAGCCAAAGTTGGTGGCTGCCTTTCCAGTGTGCATGCTGAGTTTTTTGTCAAGAGATAGGTTGTATATCCTGTAGATCCTCAGTGGCAGCGTTTGCTGACTCCTTCCAGTGGTGTGTTTGCTGAGTGATCAAAAGCTGAGGCATAATACTTTGTCCTGTAAATGCAGTTTTGTTAACAGTGATGGTGAAGAAAAAGATGACATAAGCATGGAGAAACCTGAGTAGACATATATGAAAGGGGTTTAAGTGTAACATGAAATAACAATCAGGAATGAATATCTCTGTTTTTTTTAAAATGCAGTGATGGTGGACACAATTCCTTGTTGCCCAATGTGTACCCGTAAAATGTGTGTATGTGTGTGTATGTATATATATTTATATATATATATATAAAATATAAAATATTTATTTACGAGGATGAATCATAATATATGGCATATAGATTCTAATGACTGATTTAAGCCTTGCTATATTAGAGAAATTAAAGCATTGTAATTAGACAATTAAAATACAAAGGTTATTCCTTCATGACATTATATGACGTATCATGATACTACAATAAACTTTGTTAACTGATCTTTTATCTGAGGGCCCTCTTGAATGGTACAGTGTAATTGAGATTTAATTCATGTCAATAAAGCACATACTGAAAGCAAAAGTAAGGAGAAAATAGAAATGAGAAATAAAAGTGAATTAGATTTGTCATAAGGATCTTTGAGTAGGAAAAAGGAGTAGGAATATAGCCAATGATACGCAATAAATTAATGTCAACCTTTGCACAGTGATAGCACATTACCTTTGAGCCAAAGGTTGTGACTTCAAGACTTTTAGCATGCAATCTGACACAACACTGAGGGAGTGCTGCACTCTTGGAGATGACATCTTTTGGATGAAACAATAGACACAGATGGACCCAATTCTTGAAGACCAACTTGAAGGAGAGCAGGGGAGCTTTTCTGGTGTCTTCGCTATCATTTATCCTCAAACATCAACAGTTAGATAGATTACCTGATTATTCATCTCACTTCGTGTATGCTGCCTTGTGGTCAAAAACTGGCTGCAAGTTGCTTATTTATTTGTTTGTGCGATTTGCACGTCAGCATTTATTGCTCATCCTTAATTAACTCCTTTCGTTAGTTGTCAACGTGGTGCAGCTACGCCCACACTGCTGTTAGGAAGGAAGTTCCAAAATTTTGATCCAGTGGCAGTGAACGAATGACAATGTACAGTGAAACTCAATCTTACACACCCCAATTTAGCGCAAATTTAGATATAGTGTGACGAATCATTGGATCTTTTTTTTAGCTCTTTCCAGGGAACTGAAAAGCTTTTGGTGAGTCAATTTTGTGTTTTCTTAGATCAAAATGGAACAAAATGCTAGAAAAAGAAAATCTTTTTCTGTGAAAGATAAGCTAGACTGCATAAAAACTCTCCAAGTTAGAAGCATTCTAAATTTCGCTCGCAGCCAGCGAAATGCTATGTTCAAGCAAGGAACACTCGATCATTTTTTAGTAAATAGACTTGTTTTGTTTATTAAAAAGCTTTACTAAAAATTAATTAGTGTTTCAATTTCTACTGTAACAACAACAATTTATTCGCAGAATTCTTTAATTAAAAGATAATTTACTTGTCGGATGGTAAACGTGCAAAAAATGGGTCAATAGGGTGATAATAAGGGTGTTTTAGGATGTTAGGTCAGTTTAAACACTGATTTTCTTGAACCCCAATTTAACATGACTCTGCTTTCTTCACGATAACGTTTTATGGACACCAACCATCACATTATAATGGGGCCGGACTGTAGTTCCAAATCAGGATAGGGTGTGATGTAGGTGTGAACTTGAAGGTGGTGTTGTTTCCATGTGTTTACTGACCTTGTCCTTCTAGGTGATAGAGGATGCAGGTGTGGAAGTTGCTGTCAAAGAAGTCTTGGCAAGTTGACGCACCAGACAGAGACTGAATGTTTGCTAATCAATTGGACTGTTCGGTCCTGGAAGATGTGAAGCTTTTTCAATGTTGTTGGATTTGCCTCACCCAGTGAACTGGAGAGAATTCCATCACACTCTTGGCTTGCATTTTGTGTCACCATTAACATGTGAAGGAAAACGAAATATATATACATATAAATGTATCCCTCTTCATCAACTGGAGTATCTTGTAGTCATTTTGCAAATTCTTTTCGAAATAGACAATTTCTGACCTGACAAGGTGGCTCAAGCTGCCACATGCTGCCCTCCTGAAGTTTCAAAGAAAACAAGTTTATAAGGTCTGGAATGTAACACTCCTGAGCATAAACACTCCAGCCAAGGCAACAAAATGCCCAGCAGACATTCTGCCTGCTCCAGCCAACTTTAACAAAAATAACGCTTTGCAGGTCCTCATCTCCAATAATAGTGCGAATGGGCGAAGCATTAACTATTCTTAACACTGGATAAAAGCAAATTACTGCAGATGCTGGAATCTAAAACCACAAGAGAAAATGTTGGAAAATCTCAGCAGGTCTGGCAGCATCTGTAAGGAGAGAAATGAGTTTCAAGCACAGATGAACCTTTGTCAAAGCTGATATTCTAACATAATGGTTTCAACAAGACTGCCTTGTTTAACAACCTGAAACCAGTATAATATGACCAAGGTTTGGGCCAGCTGGCTTCATTTAATGATACAGAGCTGGGATCTTGTAGTATTCGCTTTTGGATTTCCAAAGCGATTGGCAGTTCTAGGCAAGTAGGCTGCATTGATCCCCATCTTACCGGTGCTGTTCACCCAAATATGCAACCACTGAAATCTTGGATTTCATGCCTCCAAGACTAACTCACTCTACATGCCTTCTCTCATTGTGGAAATCTCACTTCGGAAAGACGGACCACCCTGCAATTAGTCAAATTCCACTTGGAAGGAACCTGCCATTAAACTTCTGATTCGAGTCTTTGGACACATGTAAAACCCTAACCTATATCTTCTTTATTGTGGTCATGTCCTGAACCCTTTTCTTTTTCCCTTATCTCCCAATTATTGTCTGAGTGAAAATGGGTGGATGTTGCAAAACTCCTCTCACTTGTGTGTGTAACAATAAACCAACGCTTTTTGTTTTATTTTACCTTAAGTTTGCTTTGCAAGTGTAACATGAAATAACAATCGGGAATGAATATCTCTATGTTTTTTTTAAAAATGCATTCCAAATTTAAGGTTTGGGAAAATGCTCCATCATTTATATTGGTCCATTTAGGACCAAGGGGGCAATTTGTGAGTGGAGCCAACGGACACAGGTAAAGTGTTGAATGGATACTTTACATCCTTCTTCCCAAGAGAATGAGGATGATGCTATGGAATTCTGAAAGAGAGACTGTGAAGTGCTTGACCAAATTAAAAAAGGGAAGGACAAGGTATTGGAGGTGTTGGCAGCCTTAAAAGTGGATAAATCTCCAGGTCCAGATAAATTGTGTTCCAGGCTGCTGTGGGGGGCAAGGGAGGAGGTTGTAGGGCCTCTGACCCAAATTTTCAATTCCTCTCTGACCACGTGGGAAATGCCAGATGACTGGAGAACAGGTAAAGTGTTTCCACTATTTAAGAAGGGTTATAAAGATAGACCAGGGAATTACTGACCCGTAAGCCTATTAGAGAAACTCCTGAAGGACAGCATCTATCTCCACTTGGAGAGGCAAAGCTTGATCAGAGATAGTCAGCATGGCTTCGTCAGACGGAGGTCACGTCTAAGAAATTTGACTGAATTTTTTGAGGAGGTGACCAGGTGTGGAGATAAGGGTGGCACAGTCAATATAGTTCATGTGGATCTCAGCAAAGCCTTTGACAAGGTCTCATGGGGGATATTTGTAAAAGAAGGTAAATTCAAATGGGATACAGGATAATTTAATAAAGTGGATTCAAATTGGCTCAGTTGCAGGGGACAGAGTGATGATAGAAAGCTGCTTTAGTGACTGAAAGCCAGTGTTCACTAGTGTACCAAAGTATTATATAAGTTTGGATTGTTTTCATTGGAGCAGAGAAGACTGAGGGGCAACCTGATCGAGGTGTAGAAGATTATGAAAGACATGGCATAGGTTCCTGAGGGGCAGGAGGTTTAGGGGGATGTGAAGAAAGACGTTTTTATCCAGAGGTGGTGGCTGCCTGGGAGGCTGGTAGAGGCAGGTTGCTTCGCATCCTTTAAAAAATATCTGGATGAGCACTTGGCACATCATAACATTCAGGCCTATGGGCCAAGTGCTGATAGATGGGATTAGTGGGAGTTCAGGTGTATCTAATTTTCGGTGCAGACTCGATAGGCCGAAGGGCCTCTTCTACACTATGATTCTATGGCTCGATTTTACCATTGTGTTGCATCATTTTCAGATGTGAAAATTTGGTAAAACTGGGCATGAGGCGAGTAGGGCGATCTGTGCCCGCCTCTGTGCCGGTACCTCCCTTATCAAGGCCCAAAAAACGGCTGCGATTGGGACTGCACCCGAAACGGGCGCAATGGCCATTGAAATGCGTTTGCCTGCATTTTAAAATGGCTTAATGGGCTGCACGCTCATCTTTACTGGCATTTCCTCTTTTATTACCGCGTTCGTCCATCCAAAATCAGCAAGAAACATACATGCTCCACAGAAGTCTGATTCAGGCACTCCGTCAGTGAGGGTTAGTGAGAACGTAAGTGCTGAGCATCCGATGGTTCTCAGCTTGAGATCAATTATGACGGGGGCGGGGTGGGTGGGGAAGGTGGGTCCAACAGCTCTCTGCTTGAGCTTGATGGTGGAGAGGCAGTACGAAAGGGGAGGGGGTGTCCGCTGCGACTCTGCCTGTGATCAGTCAGGGGAAGGGCAGTACGTTGCCACTCTGCTTGTGATCAGTGAGGTTGGGGAAGGAGGAGGGAGAGAGACCCACGATCGGTCTGGGTGGCAGGGGAGGGAAAAGGGGGGGTCAGTAATGTTGTGGGGGCAGGGCGATATCTGTGTGGCCCAGTGGGAGGCATTATGCAGCCCAGGAGGGATGTAGCAGGACAGCAGCATTCAATCTTTTTTTCTCTGCGTGTGTGCAGTTGTATGTTCCGTTTGGAGCTGCAGGATTTTGGGTGCATTAAACCCCGGTCACAGGCTTGTGCAACGCAACATTTCTGATACTGTTTCAGGTAAAGTGTGTATGGGGGTGTCTCAGAACAAGTCTAAAAGTCAGATCTGGAAAACTCCCAGTTTCAAATCTGCCCAGCACTTAGAATTAAAGTGGTAAAATAGGGCCTTATGATCCTATAAGGGGGAAATCAGAATAATTAAACCCCTTTCTGTTCATGGATAGATAGTGAGTGAGGAAATCAGGCAGTTTAAAATGACCCCCAAATCCTGTCTATAACATTTGTAGGCTGTGGGGAGTCAGTTCTCCCTGCAGATTTCCTGGCATATTGTTGCAGACTTGAGGACCTCTTCTGCATGATATGATTCTAGCCTCTGACCTGCTGTTTTGTAGTTATATCATTGGTCTTGTTAGGTTTCTAGTCAATGGTAGCTCTCAGAATGTCACTGGTAGGTGATACAGCAGGGGGAAAGTCAGTAATTCTCATTGCCTGGTATTTGTTTCCCCATTTGCTCCCCATTGTTTCCAACAATGACGACACTTTCAAAGATAATTGGGAACAAAACCTTTGAGATGTTCTGGGGCCATTTAAAGATGCAACATCAATGAAAACTGATTTTTTTTTATATTCAGGGTATCATTATTTTGAAAGAATTATGAGGTAAATTTTAACATGATCAGTTGGTGAGATTCAGTTTGGGCTTTGAACTGCTTGAAAGAGTCATTAGGGATGGGCAACAAATACTTAGGTGGATTGGTCATGCTAAATTGTCCCTTAGGGTCAGGGGGATTAGCTATGGTAAATGGGATTATGGGGATAGGGCTTTGGTGGGATTCTGATCGGTGCAGACTCGATGGGTTGAGAAGTTTCCGTGTGCACTGTAGGATTCTATGGATTCTATTCCATGAACAAATTATAAATAATAAGTTCATAGATACCTACATAAGTAGATAAATGTATGTTAGGAAACCAGCTAGACTCCCTGGTTTCTGAATTCTACTCAGGCAAGACAAGGGGTGGGCAGCCAATCTATTTCCAGGAGGCAGGTTGACATTTTAAGTATCTTAAATCGGCCTCGCAGGTGGAGGAAGTGGTCAAGAAGGCGTACGGTGTACTGGCCTTCATTAATCGAGGAATAGAGTTTAGGAGTCAGGAGGTAGTGATGCAGCTCTATAAGACTCTTGTCAGACCCCAGTTGGAGTATTGTGCGCAGTTCTGGTCGCCTCATTATAGGAAGGATGTAGAGGCTATTGAGAGAGTTCAGAGGAGATTTACAAGGATGCTGCCTGGATTGGGAGGCAGGACTTATGAAGATAGGTTGAGGGAGCTGGAACTCTTCTCACTGGAGAGACGTAGGTTGAGAGGCGACCTGATAGAGGTTTATAAAATGTTGAGAGGAATAGATAGGATGGACTCTCAGAGACTATTTCCCCGAGCTGAAATGGTCACTACGAGAGGACACAGATTTAAGGTGCAGGGAAGCAAATACAAAGGAGATGTCAAGGGTAGGTTTTTCACTCAGAGGGTAGTGAGTGAATGGAACCGACTGCCGTTGGAGGTTGTTGAGGCAAACTCACTGGGGTCTTTTAAGAGACTTCTGGATGAGTATATGGAAAGGAATAGGATAGGGGGTTATAGATAGGGCTGTGGATTGGTCGATGTGATCGGCGCAACTCGTGGGCCGAAGGGCCTGTTTGTGCTGTATTGTTCTATGTTCTATGTTCTAAGTATGTTTACAAGGCTAAAAAAAAGTCACATTCTAACCTCCTTTGCAGGTTGGGCTATAGCCAGCTGGATCCTAGCAACTGCAATGAGGTGAGGACATGTTTGGGGAGAGATCGTGTGGGCCAGGAGCAACAGAATTGCTTCCTCATAGCTGCCAGTTCCTCTCCATTACATCACCTCCACCACACAAAGCACCTTCCCACTTCTCCTCGGGTTCCACCCCACCCCCTCCCCTTGCCTTCCCCTCAGCGGTCAGGGGACAGACATCCCCTTGGGACAGTCTCAGCCTTATTGGGTAACAATTCAACCTCCCTTGGGTCCAGCCCAGGACACTGAGACATCATTCTGCTTGAGAACGGATTTAAGTTGCACTCATTTTTCCTCAGTATGTAATTGGCTATAGAGATGATGTATCGTCAGCCACTTTTGTAAAGTTAGCCCTCTTAAGATCCTAGCATAAATTAACTACAGCTTTGGATTAACTAATAATTCAAACTGGATGGTTGGTACAATACAACTGGCTATAGAGATGATGTATCGTCAGCCAGTTTTGTAAGTTAGCCCTCTTAAGATCCTAGCATAAATTAACTACAGCTTTGGATTAACTAATAATTCAAACTGGTTGGTTGGTACAATGCAACTGGCTATAGAGATGATGTATCGTCAGCCACTTTTGTAAAGTTAGCCTCTTAAGATCCTAGCATAAATTAACTACAGCTTTGGATAAACTAATAATTCAAACTGGTTGGTTGGTACAATAGCTGGCTGGCATCTGGTTGGCTGGTACAATAGCTGGCTGGCACTAGCTGGCATCTGGAAGTCTGAGCAAAAATCGTGGTTGATAGGATCTGGATGGCTTTCTGTTATGTTAATAAAGAACAAAGAACAAAGAACAAAACAGCAAGGGAAACAGGCCCTTTGGCCCAACGAGCCCGTGCCGCCACCTCGATGTTCCCACTTCTACATGCGATCCCTGTCCATGTTTATAGACCTATGGATTAAAAACCAAATTTGAGACAATTTAGGGAGAATTTGTTTTGCCAATTAGACTAAGAGCACATCTTTGGGATGTGGGAGGAAACCGGAGCACCCGGAGAAAACCCACGCAAGCACGGGGAGAATGCGCAAACTCCCACAGACACAGGCCCAAATCCATGTATCTGCACAGCTCAGCTATAGTCACTGCACTGTCGTGCTGCCCATCAGATGGTCCAGGTCAAGCGTACACTAATGATGTGAAGCAGTAGGATAGTCTCGAAAAAGGTCCAAGAGCAGCCCTCTCACGACCCATCGCGTGTATGCCCCTCGTTAGACAACAAGGTGGACCAAAGCACCTGTAGGATAAAAACAAGTACATCAATATCATCATCTATTTACACACTTCCCAGGGACTCCCAAGGCTCATGATCCCTATTTTAAAATCAGTTTTCTATACCCCTCCATTCCCATTCTGTTCATGTGCCCATCTAAGTATTTCTTAAATATCTCCAGAGTACCTGCCTCCACCACTTTACTTGGTAGCGCATTGCATATCCCCACCGCCCTCTGTGTGAAAAAACTCCCTCTAGCATCCAAATTATACCTTACCCCCCTCATCCTAAGCCCGTGACCCCTCGTGCTATTGGAGTCCATCCTAGGAAAAAGCTTAGCCCTGTTTACTCTATCTATCCCCTTCAAAATCTTGTACACCTCTATCAGATCTCCTCTAAGTCTACGTCGTTCTAAGGAAAACAGTCCCAATTTGCCTAATCTCTCCTCGTAACTCAGACCTTCCATACCAGGCAGCATCCTGGCAAACCTCCTCTGCACTTTCTCCAGAGTCTCCACGTCCTTCCGGTAGTAAGGCGACCAGAACTGGACACAGTATTCCAAATGAGGTCTAACCTGCATTTTATACAACTGCAACATTAAACTGGGGCACTTAACCTGCTTCCTTGTTTTTTTTTTATTGAGTGAGTACCTTCCCCTATCTTTTTAACTCTCCTTTAGGCACTGTAGGATAATAGTTTTCTCCCTTCTGTTTTGTATTGGCTTCCTCACCATATTTGTTACAACTATTTATAAATCCAAGAAGAGATTCCTCTCCTAATTTACCTCCACATTCCATGATGGGAACTTCTGTCAGTAAACAATAAGTCAAAGTGAGAGGGACAAAGGGGCATTGCAACCTCTTCCCATGACTATCATATGATTCATATCATATCAGACACTGCCAGTGAGGCAATTGTTGGCTTCACTTCTCTAAGTTATTGCTGACTCATCTTGTGTTGATATTGTTTTCTGTTCCTACCTCACTGCTATATATTATATTTAGCTGACGCTATCTTTATGATCTGAAGCTGCGAGAAGCTGCAAAGTTAATTTTGCTACGGGGAAAGTGGCTACTCAAATCACTTCCGTATCTGCTCTGCACAGCAGCTTTTCAAAGGTCAGCTTTTCACACTGACATTGCTAATTGATGTGGGGGCCCATTCTCCCAAAAGAATTCCATTCCGCTTTTGTGCAAAAACTGGAGTAAACTCCGCTGGTTTTTCCCGGCAGGAGTTTCAAAATGATTCTCTCACACTGTATGCACTGCAGAGTGCCCTAGCATGAATTCCATGGGAGAAATCAGTGGGCAGGGACCATCCACGCTGAAGGGACTGGAATCAATGTGCTGAGTGGGCCCCTGCGCACACGCCGACTCTTGGGAAATCACTAAACAAAACCCCTCAGCATTGATATCACTGGCCTCTCACACCCCTACAGACATTGCTGGCCTCTTGCCACCCTCCACACCCCCGCCCCACCCCCCGTCCCCCACACAACGGACATTGCTGGCCTAAAAACGCTGGCTTCTCAACCCTCTTTCTGGAGATACATTGGGCCATGCAAAGACATGAGGGCCATGGCTGAGGGTGTCACTATCACCCTGGAGGCACATCGGTGTCAGGGCCACGTTAGAGACACAACTGGCCATGCTAAGGCTTTTACAAAGAACAAAGAACAAAGAGCAACACAGCACGGGAAACAGGCCCTTCAGCCCAACGAGCCCGCGCCGCTGTCCTAACGTCTTAATGGCATAGCCTATTGTGGAAGATTCCCATATAGGGACCAATATAGGGACAACTTGTTACCCAATCAGCCTAAGAGCACATTTTTGGGATGTGGGAGGAAACCGGAGCACCCGGAGAAAACCCACACAACCACGGGGAGAACGCGCAAACTCCCTCAGACACAGGCCCAAATCCATGTGTCTGCACAGCAACAGCGATAGTCTCTGAGCTGTCATGTTGCCCATCAAATGGTCCAGTTTAAGCACACACTAACGACTTGAAGCACTAGGCCACTTCTGAAGCAACATCCAAGAGCAGCCCTCGCACGACCTGCCGAATGCATGCACCTTGTTGGTCAACAAGGTGGACCGAATTGCCTGTGGAAACAAATAAGATATTTAGACAGTCCTGCTATATCCCTCTATCTGCAGACCGCTCATGTGGCTGTCCAGGAGACCCTTAAACAACCCTAGCGTGCCTGCTCCCACCACCTTACTCGGCAGTGCATTCCACACCCCCACTACCCTTTGTGTGAAAAACTGCCCTCTAATATTCGTCTTATAAATAACCCCCCTCACCCTAAGGCCATGAACCCTCGTTCTATCCATTTCTAATGGTGGAAAAAGCTTACCACCATTTACTCTATCTATATCCCTTATAATCTTATATACCTCTATTAGATCCCCTCTCAGCCGACGTCTTTCAAGGGAAAACAACCCCAGTGTGTTCAATCTTTCCTCGTAAGACTGCCCTTCCATACCAGGCAGCATCCTGGTAAATCTCCTCTGCACTCTCTCCAAGGCCTCCACATCCTTCCGGTAGTACGGCGACCAGAACTGGACGCAGTACTCCAAGTGAGGCCTAACTAACGTTCTAAACACTTGCAACATCAGACTCCTACTCTTGTATTCTATGCCCCTTCCTATGAGGGCTAACATACCATACGCTTTCTTTATCACATTCTCCACCTGAACTGACACCTTCAGAGACTTGTGAACCTGCACCCCCAGGTCTCTCTGCATCTCTATACTCCGGAT
Organism: Sphyrna mokarran; assembly: GCA_024679065.1. Lineage (NCBI taxonomy): Eukaryota > Metazoa > Chordata > Chondrichthyes > Carcharhiniformes > Carcharhinidae > Sphyrna > Sphyrna mokarran. Next base: position 31,968,292 of record JAGIQG010000011.1, read on the forward strand.
AGTTTTACCTTTTATCCTATAACTCCCCTCTACATTATTCTGGCCAAAATGCATCAGCTTTTGCTGGGATTTTGGAGCAGGTCCTGGCTGCGGGCCTCGACAACTTAGCCCCATCTGTCACACGGGCTCTAGAGCTTGGTTCGCTCACAAAATACTGTTATGGAGGAGGGACTCCAGAGCGTGGCCCTGTCTCAGTGGGCCAAGGCTGAGGGATGACAAACTATGTAGCAGATACATCTGGGCCTCCAGAACTGACAGAGCCAGGTGACATGGGAGCTCAACCCAGCAACCCTGGTGTTCCATGGGTCCCCGGGGCCTAAGAGCTAATGGGATCTTCCAGTCTCACCAATGGTGAAATCCTGCCATGGCTTTCCTAGGGGCAGGGGCTGCTTAGAACGGGAAACCCATTAATCAGAAGACCCCACCATCGGCCAATGCTTGGTTTCTTTCACCATCGTGAAACACACTGTGGGGGTGCAGAAAATCTACTCATAATCTTTATTTCTCTCTCTCCACAAATGCCGTCTAATCTGCTGGAATATTTCCAGCATCTTCTGTTTTTATTTCCAGCAGCCACAGTAATTTGCTTTTGTATTACTGCATGTTAGGATTTTATGACTACGTCTCCATGATTTTTCATATAATCTACATCCAGGTTGTCAAAATGGCATGTTCTTTCACAGAGCCTGATAAAAAAGAAATGTTACCACTATTTATTTGTTTGTGTAATTTTAACTGATGCAAAAAGTAATGTTCCATTGGTTGATATGCTAATTTTTTTGTAGATATTTGAATTCTAAAATGCACAGTGATGAATGGACTGACTGGATTAGTTCACATTATATGTAAGATAAGCTTAATCAATACTGTATTTATTAACTGTCCTAGTAGTTCTGAATTTTGTGTAAATATCAATAATTGTTTTCTGTACACGCACTTGTTTGAATAGTATCAGATTTTATTAGCCGTTGACAGAAATTTTACTGGCTTTTCTGAACACAGGATTAATCCCAAGGGACTAGAGGATTGCAAATATGATGCCGTTGTTTAAGGGGATAACCCAGGAAACTACTGATCTGTCAACTTGACATCAGTAGTGGGAAAACTGGTGAAGAATATATTACAGGATAAGACAAATATAAATTTAGAGAAAAATAAGCTAATTCTAGATAGTCAATGAAACTTTGTCAAGGGCAGGCCATGTCTGACAAGTTTAATTGAGTTCTTTGGCGAGGTGACACAGGCAATGGATGATATTAGTATCTGGATATTGTATATTGGGCTTTCAGAAAGCATTTAATATGGAGCCACATGGCAGGTTGGTTAGCAAATTAGGAATGTTTGGGATTGATGGGTCCTTGGCAGCATGAGTCAGAATTTGGCTAGAGATAGGAAACAAGGTAGGTGTAGATGGGCATTTCTCAGACAGGAGACGAGTTGATAATGATGTTCCCCAGGGATCAGTATTGGCAACTTTGATTTTTCTGATTTATATAATTGATTTAGAAATGGGTGTTGGGGGCAAAATATCTAAATTTGTCGGTGATACTAAGCTTGGGAGAAAAGCGAATTGTAAGGATGACAGTGAGCAACTTCAGAAGGACATTGACAAATTGGCCAAATGGACAGACACCTGGCAGATGAATTTCAATGCAGTGAAATGTGATAATGCATTTTGGTAGAAGAAACATGGGGAGAAAATAGAGGTTCAAGTGCATCAGTGCTCAAATTTGGCCAGACAAGTTGGAACAGTTGTTTAGAAAGTTTATCGGTGCCTTGGGCTATAAATAATGGCATAGAGTATAAAAGCAAAGAAATTATGCTGCACCTCTACAAATCATTGGTCAGATCACATTTGGAGTATTGCGTTCAGTTCTGACCACCATATTTAAGGAAAGATGTTAAAGCCCTAGAGAGAGTGCAAAGGAGATTTTTTTAAAAAATATATTATGAGACATGGGTGTCACTGCTGTCCAGCATTTATTGCCCATCCCTAGTTGCCCTTGAGAAGGTGGTGGTGAGCTGCCTTCTTGAATTGCTGCAGTCCCCGTTCTGTGGCTTAAACTACAATGCCGTTACGGAGGAAATTCCAGAATTTTGAGCCAGCAACTGCGAAGGAACAGTAATATATTTCCTAGTCAGGATGATGAGAGGTTTGGAGGGGATCTTGCAGGTGGTGGTCTTCTCATTTACCTGTTGCCCTTGTACTTCTAAATGGAAGTCATGAGTTTGGAAAGTGCCGTCTAAGGGTCTTTGGTGAATTGCTGCAGTGCATCTTGTAGATAGTACACACTGCTGCTAATGAGCATTGGTGGTAGAGAGATTGAATGTTCATAGATGTGGCGCCAATCAAGTGGGCTGTTTTGTCCTGGATGGTGTCAAGCTTCTTGAATGCTTTTGAAGCTGCACCCATCCAGTCAAGTGAGACTTGTGCCTTGTAAATGGTGGACAGGCTCTGGGGGGTCAGGAGGTGAGTTACTCGCTGCAGTATTCCTAGCCTCTGAGCTGCTCGTGCAGCCACTGTGTTTATGTAGTGAGTCCAGTTGAGTTTCTGGTAAATGGTAACCCCAAGAATGCTGACAGTGGGGGATTCTGTGATGGTTACATCATTGAATGCCAAGAGAAAATGATTAAAGTGTCTCTTATTGGTGATGATCATTGCCTGGCATTTGTGTGGGCGCAAATGTTATTTGCCTTTTGTCAGCCCAAGCCCAAATATTGTCCACATCATGTTGCATTTGAATAAGGACTGCTTCAATATCTGAGGAGTCATGAATGGTGTTGAAGATTGTGCAATCATCATCGAACATGCCCACTTCTGACCTTATGGCGGAGGGAAGGTTATTGATGAAGCAGTTGATGATTGTTGGGCCTAGGACACTACCGTGAGGACTCCTGCAGAGATGTCCTGGAGCTGAGTTGGCTGACCTACACAATCACAATCATCTTCCTATGTAGCAGGTATGACTCCAACCAGCAGAGAGTTTGCCCCTGAGACCCATTGGTTCCAATATTGCTAGGGCTCCTTGACACCACACTCGGTCAAATGCAATCTTGATGTCAAGAGCTGTCATTCTCACTTCACCTCTGGAATTCAGTTCTTTTGTCTGTGTTTGAACCAAGGCTGTAATGAGGTCAGGAGCTGAATGAACCTGGCAAAACCTAAACTGGACGTCACTGAGCAGTTTATTGCTGAGCAATTTATTGCTGCTTGATAGAATGGGTCATCGACAATGCTATCAGTTTACCCATTATCGAGAATAGACTGATTAGGTGGGCTGGATTTGTCCTGCTTTTTGGGTACAAGACATATCTGGGCAATTTTCCAAATTGTTGAGTGGATGCCAGTGTTGTAACTGTCTTGGAAGAGCTTGGCTAGTGGAGCGGTAAATCATGGAGCACAAGTCTTCAGCACTATTGCTGGAATGTTATCAGAGCCTATTGCCTTTGCAATATCCAGTGCCTCCAGGTGTTTCTTGATATCATGTGGAGTGAGTCGAATTGACTGGAGACTGGCATTTAGGATGTTGGGAACTGCTGGAGGAGGCCGAGATGAATCATCCACTTGACACTTCTGACTGAAGTTTGCTGCGAAAACTTCAGCTTTATCTTTTGCACTAATGTGCTGGGCTCCTCCACCATTTAGGATGGGGATATTTGTGGAACCTCTTCCTCCAGTGAGTTGTTTAATTGTCCACCACTATTCATGACTAGATGTGGAAGGACTGCAGAGCTTAGGTCTGATAAATTGGTTGTAGGATCACTTAGCTCCATTTATCTCTTGCTGTTTATACCATTTGGTATGCAAGTAGTCCTGTTTGCTGCTTCACCAAGTTGACACTTCATTTGTAGGTATGCTTGGTGTTGCTCTTAGCATGCCTTCCTACACTCACCATTGAACCAGGGTTGATCCCCTGACTTGATGGTAATGGTTGAGTGGGGGATATGCTGGAGGTTGCAGATTGTGTTGGTGTACAGTTCCACTGCTGTTGATGGCCCACAGCATCTCATGGATGTCTGTCTTGAGTTGCTAAATTTGTTCAAAGTCTGTCCCATTTAGTATGATGATAGTGCCACACAACACGATGGAGATTATTCTCAAAGTGAAGGCGGGATTTCATCTCCACAGGTACAATGACTTGGTCACTATTATTAATACTGACATGGACAGATGAATCTGCAGGCTGAAGATTGGTAAGGATGAGGCCAAGTATATTATTTCCTCTTGTTGGTTCCTTCATGACCTTCTGCAGATCCAGTCTAGCAGCAGATAGTGAAGGAGCCAACTAGAATGATACCAGGAACGAGGAATTTTAGATAAGGAAAGACTAAAGAAATTGGGCTTGTTCTCCTTGGAGCAGAGAAGATTAAAAAGTAACCTTATTAAGGTATTCAAAATTATGAACAACTTTGACAGGGTAAAGAAGGATGTTCTGTGTCCACTGGATGGTACATCACAATTTCAAGATGGTCAGCAAGAGAGCTAAAATAAAAGGTATTCATTAGTCACAAGTAGGCTTACACTAACACTGCAATGAGTTACTGTGAAAATTCCCTAGTCGCCACATTCCAGCACTTGTTCAGTTTCAGTGAGGGAGAATTTATCATGACCGATTTACCTAACCTGTACTTCTTTGGACTGTGGGAGGAAGCCGGAGCGTCTGGAGGAAATCCACACAGACTGAGGGAGAACATGCAAACTTCACAAAGACAGTGACCCAAGCCGGGAATCAAACCCATGCCCCTGGCACTGTGAGGCAGCAGTGCTAACCAGTGTGCCGCCACGCTGTAAGAAGTCTGACAACACCAGGTTTAAATCCAACCGATTTATTTGATAGTAAACTCACAAGCTTTCGACCAATGGCCTTCGTCAGGTGAATGAGGTGTTCTGGTCTCCAACAGCACACATACCAGCACAGACTGTTTACAGATTACTGATTAGAATGCAAACCTTTACACCTAACCTGCTATTCAAGTCTTACCTCATGCTGCTCCAGGAATGAGATGAGGGAAAACTTCCTTACTCAGAAAGTTGTTGGGATTTGAAGTGCGCTACCTGGGAGAATGGTGGAGGTGGATTCCATAGGAGGTTTCATACATATTTGAAAGTGATGAATTCAGAGGGCTATGGAGATAGAACATAGAACATAGAACATTACAGCGCAGAACAGGCCCTTCGGCCTTCGATGTTGCGCCAACCAATTATGAAAAAAAAGCAATGACCCTCCAAACTAAACCATTCCCTTCTCTTCCATAAACTTATCAACTAACCTCTTAAACGCCACCAAACTTGGCGCATCTACAACTGCCGCAGGCAGGGCATTCCACTCCCTAACCACCCTCTGGGTAAAGAAGCTACCTCTGATATCCGTCCTATAACTATCACCCTTAATTTAAAGCTGTGTCCCCTCGTGCTAGCTTTCTCCATCCTAGGAAAAAGGCTATCACTGTCCACCCTATCTAAACCTCTAATCATCTTATATGATTCGATAAGGTCTCCTCTTAGCCGCCTCCTTTCTAACGAAAACAACCTCAAATCCCTCAGCCTCTCTTCATAAGACCTGCCCTCCATACCAGGCAACATCCTCCTCTGTACCCTCTCCAATGCCTCCACATCTTTCTTATAATGTGGGGACCAGAATTGCACACAATACTCCAAGTGCGGCCGCACTAGAGTTTTGTATAGTTGCAACATGACGTTGCGGCTCCGAAATTCAATCCCCCTACCAATAAAAGCTAAGACTCCGTATGCCTTCCTGACAACCTTATCGACTTGACTGCCTACTTTCAGGGATCTATGCACATATACACCAAGATCCCTCTGTTCATCAACACTATTAAGAATCCTACCATTAGCCCTATACTCTACACATTTCTTATTCCTGCCAAAGTGCATTACCTCACACTTTTCCACATTAAACTCCATTTGCCACCTCTCAGCCCAGCTCTGCAACTTGTCCAAGTCTCTCTGCAAACTATAACACCCCTCTTCACTATCTACCACTCCACTGACTTTGGTGTCATCCGCAAATTTACTAATCCATCCTTCAATACCCTCATCCAGATCGTTTATAAAAATTACAAACAGCAGAGGCCCCAAAACAGACTGCTGAGGTACACCACTTGTAATTGGGCTGGAGAATGGGTTTAGCTGGGTAGCTCTTAGAATCATAGAATCTCTGCCATTCAGAAAGAGGCCATATGGTCCTTCGAGCCTGCACTGACAACAATCCCACCAGGCTCTATTTCTTACCCCATGCACTTACACTGTCTGTCCCCCTAACACTAAGGGGCAATTTTGCATAGCCAATCAACTAATCCTGCAATTTTTGGAGTGCAGAGGAAACTGGAACATCCGGAGGAAATTATGCAGACTCTGTACAGTCGCTCAAGGCTGGAAGTAAACCTGGGTCCTTGGCGCCATGAGGTAGCTGTGTTAAGCACTGCGCCACAATGCTAACCATTCGGGTGTCGGTGCAGATATGTAGGCCAAATGGTCTCTTTCTGTGCTGTAAAATTCTATGATTCAATTCTATGATTTTACTAAATGCTGCACTCTTGCTTTTGAGCCAGAAGCTCACGAGCTTACGCACACTTCAGAACCTTAAGCTCATATTCTAAGCAGACACCTTAGTGCAGTACTGTCAGAAGTACATTTTTAAGGTGAGGTGTTAAATGAAGATTTTGTCCTCCTTCTCAGGTGAATGTAAAAATGAAACAAGAGCAGGAGAATTCTCTCAGAGTTTTGCTGATATTATCAGTCATACAAAATCACTGATGCAAATTATCTGGTCATTATTTCATTGCAAGTTGTGAGACCTTGCTGTGTAGAAATTAACTGTCATGTTCCCTACAATTTTAAACATAATTCAAAGGTACTTCATTCACCTTATCGTACTTTAGAATTTTGTGAAGTCATGAAAGGTGCTATACAACTGCAAATTAATTTTTCCTTTCTAATTATAAGTTTAGCTTTATAGGTTAAATGCCTCATGGAATCATTGAATCTGTACGATGCAGAAGAGGGCCATTCAACCTATCAAATCTGCACCAACTCTTATCTGGACTTGTCCCATAACCCCATATATTTACCCTATTAATCGCTTTAGCCTATATACCTGAGGACACTAAGGGGCAATTTAACATGACCAATCAATCTAACCTGTATATCTTTGGACTGTGGGAGGAATTTGGAGCACTCAGAGGAAACCTGATTGTGCAAACTCCACACAGTCACCCAAGGTTGGAGTTGAACCCGAGTCCTTGGCACTATGACGAGCAGTGCTAACCACTATTCCACTAGGTCTGTACTAGTTTTTCTGTTTGAAATGAATTGATTATAAGTTCTAGATTTATCCAAATGTAGCTTACTTACCATACAATAAAAATCTCAGGAGGAATGGAAATCTCCATTTGATTGCCAAGTTTGCCTTAGTATTCAGGAACAGTCATTAAAATCTAACCAATATAACAGTAAATGCATTAATAGTCCAAAGTATCTGATACATAATGGTGTTGCAACATAATAAATTAATTGCATTTCAAGAAAATGAATCAGCAGAGTTATGCTGAACTGCAAAGATTGTCAAATCTGGAACATTAAGGTTTTTGCATTTATTAATTTTGACTTAGTTTAATTTTGTCATATTGGATGGTCTGCTGGATGGCAAATTGAACTTCTCCAAAACCTATTTCAGCAGTCACTCTTCCTCCTCCTAGCACTCCCTCTCAATGCAAAAATAAATCACTTTTTCCCGTTTGGAGTCACATTGTATTGGGAACATTTACGACATAAAAGTGGACATTCACCCACACAGGTCAAAAGCTTTGTTAAAACACAGTGAGTCTCCTTCACCCTTCTACATCTAATCCTTTCAATTTATTCCTTTCTCCCTCATTTGTTTATTTACCTTCCCTTAAGTGCATCTTTGCTAGTTGCCTCTCCTACCCCTTGAATAATGAATTTCCCATTTGAATCATTCTCCAATTCTCTCAAATTCCCTATTTGATTTAATAGTGACTTTCATGCCTCTGACTACTGATTCTTTTTAAACAACTTTTTAACATTTACCCTATCAAACTCTTTCATAATTTTAAATGTTATTATGTTTCACCTCAACTTTCTTCTTTCCAGAGAAAAAGTTGAGCCTCTTCAGCCTTTCCTGATGGGTATAACCTCACAGATCTGGCATTGTCCTTGTAAACGATTTTTGCACTTCCCTCATTGTCTCTCTATCATTTCTGTAATATGGAGGCCACATTTGTGCTGAGTCTTCCAAGTGGGATATAAACAAGTTTCAGTATAAGGTCGACATAGCTTCACTGATTTTTAATTCCATCTCTCTCAAAATGAACTCCAGTGTAACATTTGCTTTTTATGGTCTTTATTAACTTGTGCTGCTATTTTGAATGATTTGTATCCCCCAATCCTTTATTCCATTTAGATGCTCATTGTGTAATGGGATTATAGCCTCCTTACTCCTGCTACTAAAATGTATGATCTCAAACTAATCTATACTGAAGTTGATTTGCCAAAGTCCTTTCTGCAAAGTTAGTCACATCTTATATTTTGTCACTGTCTCTACTGTGAGAATGACATCATTCCCCAATTTGATCTTGTTCACAAATTCTGAAATTGTAGTTGCAATTATTTTAAATTCTTCTACAAATGTTCAAAATCAAACATTTGTCTGTGTTCTGGAAGCCCCCATAGCTCTTCATGCTGATTGCCATAGGAATAATAACTAGTAGATCACTGGCTTATTGTATTAGATACATTATTTCCTCCAACTATTCCAGGTAATGCTGACAATCTTCTGCTCCTCCCACCCATCATGGTCTCTCCTCCAATTAATTTGACACTTCCCTTTCCCCTAATCAACGTTTGCATTGTCTTTCCTCTTTCCTTGGTTAAAATTGGCATGTTTTTCCCTGTTTTTCTCTAAGGTGCTGCTCTCAGCTTCTCTCCTCCCTTATACAAAGTGTGACTCTTGCCTTCTCTCATCAATTTCCATTAAAGCTAAGGAGACTCAAAGGTAATCTCCTTCCTCTTATAAGCATTGCTGCAATAAGTGATTCGCGTGGGTGGGAATCTGCTATCTTGTGAGAAATCCATTAATAGGGTGGAACTACATTCAATCATTTTCAGCAGCTGTGATAGCAACTAAGTGCCCAGGACTTGCTGCACTTTGGAGAGGGAGAGGCATGTGACGAAAGAATCCATGAGCAGCGCTTTGAGGAGTGAAGTATCATCTAAAGTTATTTTTATCTGCAAGTACAGACATGTAGACTGTAATCAAGTTATGCTTTTGCTGTTTGTCAATCATGGAAAGTTGACACGAATGGTGAAGCTACTTTATGAACATTGACTGTACTCTTTAACATTCTTCTATTGGTACAAAGACAGAAAGGGAACATAGAGAATGGAATAGAACCCCTACAGTACAGAAGGCCCATCGAGTCTGTACTGACCACAATATGTTAAACACTACTTCCAAGCAGCACCTTTTAGTAGTACTTGCATATTATATTTGATGATTTTCCTGAGATATTGGTGAGTCAAAATGTTACAAGGCATAAAGGAATTGGATTGGCATGAACACTGATTTTGGAGAAGATCCTTGGTGTTACATTCCTTCATCTGCTTCCTCAATGTTGTTTTGCCTATTAATGTACGGGGTGGCCTTCTCAAATAGGGATGAGTACATTGGATGTCTGCAAACTTTTCCAGTTGTTGCTACCTTTAGAATAATGTAGTGCAAAGACATCCTGATGTTCTGAAAGTACTGGCATCCTGCAGCTCTTCCTATTTGACATTTAAATGAAGAATCTGATGTAGCCAGGCTGCCTTTCAGAATTTCTTGCATCTAACCCTTCCTGACACTTCTATTTCACATATCGTTGTGTGCATTCAAGTATTTCTCTTTTTCCAAATATACTAGATTAGGAGTATGTGTCTATTAAAACAAGTAGTTTTCACACTAAGAAATGACTTGGAAAGGCACTATATATATATATAAAATAAGCAAAATACTGTAGATACTGGAAATCTGAAATTAAAACAGAAAATATGGGAACAACTCAGCAGGTTAGGCAGCATCTGTGAAGAGAGAGTCAGAATTATGATTCAAGCTGATAACTTGAAAATTTTCCCAAGCACTCTAAGTAACCCTAACAATATAAGATTAAAGTGGGATAGATTTTCCGGGTGGCATGGTGACGCAATGGTTGGTACTGTTGCCTCACAGCGCCAGTGACCTGGGTTTGATTCCAGGCTTGCGTCACTATGCAGCATCTGCACCTTCTCCCCATGTTTCCTCCAGCTGCTTCAGTTTCCTTCCACACTCTGAAAAATGTACTGGTTAGGTGCATTGGCTGTGCTAAATTTTCCCTCAGTCTATCTGAACAGGTGCTGGAAGGTGACAACTAGGGGATTTTCACAGTAACTTCACTGCAGTGTTAATGTAAGCCTACATGTGACACTAATAAATAAATAAACTCTTTAATGTTCCACTTACCTGGAATACTAATGAGAAATGTTGAATTCTTTTGTCCGTTAAGTTGAAAATTTACCGAATGTTTAAATTTCAAGGCATAGCTTTAATATTTCTCCGACTTGTTAAAGTCTAATAAATGTGACGGAAATACTTTGGTAACATACAGTGGATTTAAGGAATAATAGTGAAATGGAAAAAAAAGGTCAGTTTGTGTTATCTGGAGCCAATAATGTCAATTGTCTTGCATTGAGGCGACTGAGCGCATCTATTATTATAATTCACTCATCCAACTTAATTTTCAAGTTTGCTGATGACACCACTGTAATGGGTTGGACCTCAAACAATGGTGAGATGGAGTACAGGAAAGAGACAGAGAACCCAGTGCAATAATGCATTGAAAGTAATCTCTTCTTCAATGTCAGTAAAAAAGATAGTTATTGATTTCAAGAAGTATAGTGGAGGACGTGCCCCTGTCTACATCAATGGTGATGAAGTGGAGATGGTCGAGAACTTCAAGTCTCTAGGTGCTTAGATCACCAGCAACCTGTCCTGGTCCCTCCACGCTGATGCTTTAGTTAAGAAAGCCCACCAATGTAGTTACTCAGGAGGCTAAGGAAATTCGACATGTCCACTACAAATCTCACCAACTTTTAAAGCTGCACCATGGAAAGTATCTTTTCTGGACGTTTCACAGCTTGGTATGGCTCCTGCTCCGACCAAGACCTCAAGAAACTACAAAGGGTTGTGAATATAGTAAGAACTCTCATAACACCAGGTTAAAGTCCAACAAATTTATCTGGTAGCACAAGCCACTAGTTTTCAGAGCGCTGCTCCTTCATTAGGTGAGGAAGAGGCACTGACGAAGGGACAGTGCCCCAAAAGCTTGTGGCTTTTGTTACCAGATAAACCTGTTGACTTTAACCTGGTGTTGTGAGACTTCTGACTGTGTTTACCTCAGTCCACATTGTGAATATAGCCCAGTCCATCACGCAAAGTGACCTCCCATATATTGACTCTGTCTATACTGCCAGTGTGATCAATGACATACCCCGCATGCTGGACATACCCTCTTCCACTTTCTTCCAACAGGAAAAAAAGATACAAAAGTCTGTAAACAAATACCAATGGACTCAAGAACAGCTTCTTGCCTGCTGCCATCAGACTTTGGAATGGACCTACCCGATATCAAGTTGCTCTTTCTCTACACCTTAGCTACGACTAAGACTACATCCTGCATCCTCTCATTTTCCTCTCTTGGATGTACTCTGCGAATGGTACGTTTTGTCTGCTCAAGAAACAATACCTTTCCCTGTATCCCAAATATGTGACAATAATAAATCGGGTCAAAGACGAATTGATCACGTTCATTCCTTGGGTTTGTTTCTTGAAGCACTCAGGGCTGAAGTGTGAAAAAGCAATGAAAAGGACAGGAAAGGGTCAGGGCTGGCAGCGGAAGCGACGGGAGTAGCAGCGCTGTTCCAGCGAGTGTGGATGTATTCAGTGCTGGGGCTCGGTTTGCAGAGCTCCAGTTGTTACTCAGCGAAGCTTATCTCTCTAGATTCACGTCAGCGGAGGGAGGGAGAGGGGGTGGGGGCGCCCTCTCTCCCCAGGAAGTACCTTTGAACAGAGCCTTCAAAACTCCCAAATGATGTGAGCTGCTCGAAGTTGGGACGCGGACCGTGAGGCTGCTCTCATGGGGTTGTTAGGCTTTAGCCCTAACATTACATTCTAGGGACAACACTTTTCCGACTTCAGCTACAGTGCTAGCTAAGTCTGGAAACCCGAATAACAAAGCAATTAGCGGCGCAGGCCATTTCAGAAACTGGCTTTCTCTGGTGTACTTCTCTATACCAGATTTTTTTTGGAAAAAAAAACAAGTATTATTAAGAATTAGAATCGGACTGGAAGAAAACAAAAACTGCCAAAGATAAACAAAAACTACCTTTAAAATATGGAGAAGACTGAAACCAGGTCTAATAACAAGAGCTGCTGTGGTAAGTAATTTGGTGAAACATCATTTTACAATTGAACTTTAATTCCTATCTGAGGATATTTAATATATGCAACTGGCATACATCAATAGTAGATATGCTTTACTGGGTACCTAAAGCTGCCCTTTATTTTTAATTGACTAACCTGAAACATGTACTTTTCTCATCTTTTTAAATTACAGCCTCTTTTGTCGGGTACTTCAAGACTACCAGCTTTCTCATTTACCTTTGCCATGGGCTATCGACATGGGTAAGCTCGGCTGCTGAAGATTATTGCAGTTTTCTATATTTCTATTTGCCTGTGAGAATGGGTTAGTTAGGTAAAGGATTCCTCTGCTGGCGGTTTTGTCACAGCGTCAGATTGGCTTGACGGTTTCCCCCTGTTCAGTGCTTCCAGTGAAATGCTGATGGTGCTTCTGGGGGGTTGGTGAACAGAGGAATCCTCGCCAACACAATTAGGATGCAGGCAGACAAATGTCACCCGAGTGACATCTTTTCGCAAATAAAGAACTGCATTGTGCAACAGATGAGATCCACACGTCTCATTGAAACTGAACAGGATAAATTCAGCATGAACGAGATAAATATCAGCTTGGCCCCAAAGCAGGCGGGAGATGAATAAGGTCGTTGGAAGCTCCTGGACAAAATTCATTAGATCAGCATAAGTCCATCAAATCTGCTGTTCTTATGCAACTCCATGAAATATGTAAGATGAATTTAAAATGGTGTTGGCCATGCTAAATTGCCCCTTAGCAGCGGTGGAAGGCTTAGCAGAGTGAATACATGGGGTTATAGGGATAGGGCCTGGTGGGATTGTTGTTGGGACAGACTCGATGAGCCTCCCTCTGCACTGTAAGGAACCTATGACTCTATGAAATATGGTACTTAATCGTCTACTTAATCACAGTCCACGGCTAGCAGTTGAATGAAAAGCTGCAACAGGAGAGGCTTCATAGGTGAAGACGTATTCAACTCTGAAATGCTAACTAATACCTTGACTGGAACGCAATACACCAACATAGTATTCAATCTTATTTCCAAAGAACTTCACTGCAAACAGTCAATTTCAATCACTATTTTAAATACCCTAAAACAGAAAAGTGGAACATATTTTGCTCCCTTTATTTTAATCTTAATGATTCAATGAGTGTTTAATAGCCAGAATATTAGCTTGGATCACTCTTGCCTTTGAATCAATAAACTGTTGCTTAAACAAGCATCTAGGGTTTGAGTTAATATTCCAAGGTGGCTCTTCAGGACAGGACTGAGGAGTAACAGATCTGTCCTTTGGGTGAGGAGCTAAATGGAGGCCTGTCTGCCTAATCAGGTGAATGTAAAAGATCCCACGGCACAATTCAAAGAAGCACAGGGTTCCTGGCCAATATTCCTTCCTCAACCAACATCTCTAAGCTTTATTTAGAACATTTCAGTGTAAAGACTGGTTGCCACATTTGCATAGAGAACAACAGTGACTGTCACTTCAAAAGTAGTTAATTGGCTGCAGTACTTTGGGAAGTCCGAAGAACATTGAAGTCCTTATAAGATGCAATGTCTTATTTTTTTTGCTACCTCTATTGGAGAATTGACGTATTGTAACCTAACTCCACATGCAAGCCCGAAAGGCAAGGCACAGGAAGGATTTTATAGTGGGAATAGACATGCACGAGATACTTTCAGTGCGTTGTTTTTCACCTATGCTTCAAAATGCTTCATTTTCTGTATTCTCATTACTTCTTTGGACTCCTTTCTCTACCTTTTTTACTTTGAAGAATTTTGTGTTCTGTTTTATTCTAGTTTCTTTTTGAAAGCTTATTCTTTGCTTGTACTACCCACCCACACTTTTCTGCATTGTACTATTTCTGTTTTTTTAGCTGTGTTTTTGCAATTCCTAGTTTGTCTCAATTCTTGCGGCTGTGTTTCACATTTAGTTCCTTTTCTTGTTCCTCTCCAACTGGGATGGATTAGCCTTTTTATGTAATAAGCACACCATACAAGAATGCAACAAGCCATACTGAGTAAGAATTAAACTTTTAATTCTAATTGTAATAATTTGTGCTCCTCAGTCCCTGCCGTCCAAAAAAGACCATCTAGTGGGTGTTTATACAAACTGTATTTTTATCTGCGCAAGAATCTGCACACACTGTGTTACAACTGGGCTCTGATTCAGTATTTCGCAATTGCAAATGCTTGTCAGTAATATGTTTCTGCGGTATAAAAGAATAAAACAGGCCATTTGATGGCTAAAAGTGCTATAATATAACATAACATGGTCTGCTTTAGTCGCTCCCATTGTCTTGCCTGTCTATACTATGGACCTCTTCTCCAAGATCTAATGGTTCAGCTCCAAAATAGTACAATGCAGTGAAATATTTACCATTAATAGGGAGAGGCAGTGGTATTCTCAGTGCAGTAGAAAACAAACGTAATGTTCTGTGGACCTGGGTTGAATCTGATTTAAACTGAATTTAAAAAACCTAGAATTGAAAGCCTAATGAAACCATTGTCAATTGTTGTAAAAAACCCTTTAGGGAGAGAAATCTGGGCAGCATGGTGGCACAGTGATGAGCACTTCTGCCTCACAGTGCCAGGGACCTGGATTTAATCCCCAACTTGGGTTAATGTCGGTGTGGAGTTTGCACATTCTCCTTGAGTGTTTCCTCCTTGTCCTCCTGTTTTTTCCACAGTCTAAAAAAACGCGCTAGTTAGCTGCATTGCCACGCTAAATTCTCTCTGTGTACCTGAACAGACATTGGAGTGTGGCAACTAGTGGATTTTCAGAGTAACTTTATTGCACTGTTAATGTAAGCCTACTTGTGACATTAATAATAAACTTTAAACCTGCCGTCCTTACTTGGTCTGGGCTACGTGTGACTCTAGACCCACAGCACTATGGTTGGTTCTTAAATACCCTCTGAAATAACGTGGCAAGCCACTCAGTTGTATTCAACTGCTACAAAAGAAACAAAAATGATTGAAACCAGACTACATGGCAACAAACCAAGACACATATTACCATTCCTTTACTGTTGCTGGGTCAATATCCTTAAATCCCCTCCCTAACAGCTGGAACACCGCAGGATGCAACTGTTCTAGAAGGCAGCTTACCGTCACCTTCCTAAGGACAACAGGAAATGGCAATAAATGCTGGCCTAGCCAGCAACACCCACATCCCATGACTGAATTAAAAAAAAATTTGTGTTGCATGCCTTGAGTGAGGGATAATTTCTGGAAACAGACATGACCAGCCTACACTGCTGGAAGGAGCAAATCAAGGTAAAGTTGCCAAAATCTGAGATGACCACAGACTTATTTCCCTTTAAGGGAAGATTTAACCTGAGGATCATCACACCTCAAGCAAGAGGCAGGTTGAGAAGGTGGACCTTCATGAATAATCTCAGCTAGTACTGGAGTTGAACCTACACTGTTGATATCATTCTGCATCATAAACCAACTGTCTAGCCAACTGAACTAAATCAATCCTCATGTCAGCAACAATAAACTCCTGTTGAAAATCTGTATTTTAATCTAATAATGCCCCGTATGAGATTTATAATAATGCCCTATATAAGATTATCCAGATCAGATATTTTGTTTATGCTTCATATATATAATCATTGCACAATCAAATAATAGCATACAGAATAGTTATCCCATTTGAGCCAAAGTTCAACTATTCAAGTGTTTTGTATATAATTTTATTTTAAAAACAATAAACTTTCTTGGCACAATATAACAGAAGGTGGTGGGTAGCACACTATAGGAATTACATTATTGTTTGAATATAAGAGGTGTTTGATATATTCAAATGGTAATGTAACAGTGACGTATTGAGTTGAGAAAGATAACTTGATATCTACTTGAATTAAATAGAATATTCAACATATTTGAAGTACATGAGCAGCAATCCTACAATAGTCCCACTGTAGGGATTCTATGGATTACATTCAAATGAAAGTTTCAGAATTAGCCTTGTTGACAATCCAGAGAACACTGCAGATGCGTTGAAACATCCTCGCAGTTGCATCCATTCAAATGCAATCATAGCTTTCAGGTTCCCATATATCTAGCTCAGAGTTGGATGAGGCAAGAAAAACTTATATTTGCATATTGCACTTCCAGGTTCTGATGATGTCACTAATGCTTCACAATCAATTAGCTGCTTTTGAAATGTAGCCAGTGTTGTTTTGTAGGCAAACATGGCAATCAATTTGTAAGAACTCAGTAAGAATTTAGCAACACCAATTTTTAATCCAACTGATTTATTTGTAAAATAACAATTTGTACAATTTGTACAATTTGTACACAGTAGGGTCCCAGAAACATCAGGAAGATTAATGATCCATCTGACAATGTTGGCTGAAAGATGAATTCTCTAATCTCGAGATATTTTATATTTATCTAAATCAGGCTTTCCCAAACTAGTGATCTCTCAAGAGCATCAAGGAACCCCAAGCAGTCTGTTAATGTTGACACCTTTTTTGCTCTGAAATTGGTACAACACGGAAATCAAATATAAACCAATGTTTTGCAACTATATCTATGTTTGTGTTAGAATTGGGAGGATGAGCACAGTCACAAATACATTTGTCAGCCGCCCACACGTGGCCCTTTTACATTAAGGTTTAGAAGTAATATCCATTTTAGAAGTGGGTAATCTGCTAATGATTAGAAGTTTTCTTATTAAATAAATACATAAATCTTAGATTTTGTCATTTTTAATGGGAAAAATGAGGAAAGCAGTTCTCATTTCAGATACACATCACACTACTTTACACACAAACATACACACCTCGCTCCCTCGTACACACATTTGCCTCGCTCCCTCGTACACACATTTGCCTCGCTCCCTCATACACACACTCACTCCCTGACACATACTCACCTCACTCTCTCACTCACATACTCACCTTGCTCCCTCATACACGCTCACCTCACTCCCTCGTATACACACTCATCTTGCTCCCTTATTCGCACACATTCACCTTGTTCCCTCATTCACACTCACTGCACTCCCTCACACACATGCTCACCTCACTCCCTCATACACACACTCACCTCGCTTCCTCACACACGTACTCACCTTGCTCCCTCATATATACACCTCACTCCCTCATACACACACACTCACCTTGCTCCCTTATTCACATGCACCTCACTCCCTCATTCACACACTCACCTCGCTCCCTCATACACACTCACCTTGCTCCTTCATACGATCTCACATTCACATACACACTCACCCCCTTTCCATTCACCCCCAGCTTACAAACTCATCCCCTCTCTCGTACACAAATGCTTTTCTGAGGTCCGAAATTCCCTGATCTCTCCCACGTGCTTCTCTGAATACAAATGCCCCCACCCACCCAACACACACACATTCCCCACCTACTCTCTCACCCGTACCTCTCCAAAGCCTGATACGCCCCTCTCTCCTACATACATTCACACCCCACTCTCTCACCCAGGTCTCAGAGAAATCCAAACCCCCCTACTCTCTCTGACACGTCTTTCTGAGGCCTGAACCCTCCCACTCTCTTGTACATCTCTATCTTGGCCCCTCATTGCTCTTCGCCATCTCCATTAGTAAATTTGCAGATGACAGTAAAGTCGGTGGAGTGGTAGATAGTGAAGAGGGGTGTTATAGTTTGCAGAGGGACTTAGACAAGTTGCAGAGCTGGGCCGAGAGGTGGCAAATGGAGTTTAATGTGGAAAAGTGTGAGGTAATGCACTATGGCAGAAATAATAAATGTGTAGAGTATAGGGCAAATGGTAGGATTCTTAGTAGTCTAGATGAACAGAGGGATCTTGGTGTGTATGTGCATAGATCCCTGAAAGTAGGCAGTCAGGTCGAGAAGGTTGTTAAGAAGGCATATGGAGTCTTAGCTTTTATTGGTAGAGGGATTGAATTTCGGAGCCGCAACGTCATGTTGCAACTGTACAAAACTCTAGTGCGGCCGCACTTGGAGTATTGTGTGCAGTTCTGGTCCCCGCATTATAAGAAAGATGTGGAGGCATTGGAGAGGGTACAGAGGAGGTTTACCAGGATGTTGCCTGGTATGGAGGGCAGGTCTTATGAAGAGAGGCTGAGGGATTTGAGGTTGTTTTCGTTAGAAAGGAGGCGGCTAAGAGGAGACCTTATTGAAACATATAAGATGATTAGAGGTTTAGATAGGGTGGACAGTGATAGCCTTTTTCCTAGGATGGAAAAAAGCTAGCACGAGGGGACACAGCTTTAAATTAAGGGGTGATAGTTATAGGACGGATATCAGAGGCAGGTTCTTTACCCAAAGGGTGGTTCGGGAGTGGAATGCCCTGCCTGCAGCAGTTGTAGATGCGCCAAGTTTGGTGGCGTTTAAGAGGTTAGTTGATAAGTATATGGAAGAGAAGGGAATGGTTTAGTTTGGAGGGGCATTGCTTTTTATATTGGTCGGCGCAACCGAAGGCCGAAGGGCCTGTTCTGTGCTGTAATGTTCTATGTTCTATGTTCTATTTTCAGAATCAATCTAAGTTGATGGCAGGGGCCTTTTCTAGTAGTAACAGCAAGATGAAATAAATCAAATGGGCCGATCAGAGAAGGCTTTCTGGATCACTGGACTTGTTTCATTGCTGTCATTATTTTCGAAATAGCTCAGTTGCCCCTTTTGAACGAGCATTTGCTGGTTACCTGGTAGCTGCCTATTGTGCACAGCAGGGATCTGTGGACCTCAGCTTGGGAACCCCTGACCTAAACAATTAGATGGAGCCTGACTTTGGGCTATCATTGGAAAGGCAGCACTTCTCACTATGTAGCAGCCCCTCAGTACTGCACTGAAGTTCCAGGCTATATGCTGAATGGATCTTGAAATCACAACCTTATTCCCTAAAGGCGACTTTATTACCAATATAGCTGGAGTATCGAGAGGGGTTCTGAGCAGCACACCTTCGGAAGGGTATATTGGCCTGGGAAGGAGTGTAGTGTAGATTTATGAGAATGATACCTGAACACCAAGGAGTAAATCCTGAAGAAAGATAACACAAATTTGAGATGTATTCCTTAGAACTAAAATAAAAGGGATTTGATTAATCTTTTAAGGTAATAAGGAGTACTGATGGGATGGATAGAGGGAAACTATTACAGCTGATTGGGAAGTTTAGAGCTTGGGAACATAGTCTAAAATTGGAGCCAGCTCTTTTCAGGAGTGGAGATAGGAAACACTTCCACGTGTAAAAGGGTGGGAGAAGTTTGGAACTCTTTTCTGCAGTAGTAATTGACGATGGGTCAATTGTTAATTTTAAATCTAAGATCAAAAGGTTAGCGTTAATCAAACATATCGAATGATATGAGGCAAAATTGGTGGGTTATATATGTAGATTTATATTACATAGAACATAAAAATAGAACATAGAAAAACTACAGCACAAACAGGCCCTTTGGCCCACAAATTGCACTGATGATATCTCTACCTACTAGGCTTAGCTATAACCCTCAATTCTATTAAGTCCCATGTACCCATCCAGAAGTCTCTTAAAAGACCCTATTGAATTTGTTTCCACCACCATCGATGGGAGCTGATTCCACTCACCCACTACCCTCTGAGTGAAAAACTTACCCCTGATATCTCCTCTGTACCTACTCCCCAACATCTTAAACCTGTGTCCTCTTGTAGCAACCATTTACGCCCTGGGAAAAAGCCTCTGAGAATCCACCTGATCTATACCTCTCAACACCTTATACACCTCTATCAGGTCACCTCTCATCCTTCGTCTCTCTAAGGAGAAAAGACCGAGCTCCCTCAATCTAGCCACATAAGGCATGCCACCCAATCCAGGCAATATCCTTGTAAATCTCCTTTCAATAGCTTCCACATCCCTCTTATAATGAGGCAACCAGATCTGAGCACAGTACTCCAAGAGGGGTCTGACTAGGGTCTTAAAAGCTGCAGCATTATCTCCCAACTCCTAAATTCAATCCCTCGATTGATGAAAGCCAGTACCATACGCCCTCTTAACCACATTGTCCACCTGCGAGCCCCATATAAGAGTCCGATTTACGGATCAATTGTCTCACTGAAAGTTGGAACAACCTCAAAGCTGAATGGTCTGTTTCTGTGTATCTGTTGTGCTAAGCTGATACTTAGCAGAAAGATTGTACATGCCAACAGTGAGAAAATATACCCTGGACCTCCATTGGAATAATAAAATGACTCCCAGTGGTTTTGGGAGTCAAACATTTATGACACTCTCCCCTTTAAGGAGGCATTTGGAGAACCACCTCTTGTGATGAGTCTCAGCGTTTATGAGACCATTGTACCATGATTTAGTATTTGATTTCATTTCATTGCATGCCAATGTGTAATGGAAGACAGGCTTGGCAGTAGTAGAACATACTGGTCATGTGCAGGATATCATGCATGGACTGTTAAAACACTTTGTGAATCCGACAAAAATATCTTCTGATGCCAGGAGGAGTGCATGAAGAAGTCGGCTGGACTGTCATCAAGACCAAGGCGTTTGGCCTGAGACCATTTAGCTAAAGTACAAGTTATTTAGAAACATAGGGTTGATCTTGGCTGCCACTGGGATTCTCTGGCCCTGCCAAACTGAATGAAGATTTGGCTGAGCATCAGGTTCTCTGTTCTCACTGGCAGCAGTGGTTGGGCATGAACAGTCGGAGCATTCAGAGCATAGAAATGTCAAAACAAAGTGACCGTACAAAGGAGGTCATCCAGCCCATCATATCTGTGAAAGAGCTACCTTACCTCACCCCATTTTCCAGCTCTTGATCTGTAGCCCTTTAGGTTACAACACTTCAAATGCACATTTAAGAATGTTAAAATACAATGAGGATTTCTCCCTCTGTCACCTTATCGGACAATGAAATCCACACCCTCACAACCCTCCGGTTGACAATCATTTTCCTCAAATTCTAATCTCTGCTGATTACTGTATGCTAAGTCCGTTGGTTATTTTGACCCTCTGCTAAGGGAAATAGGATTTTTCTTTTTATCTATTCTCCCTCAGGCCTTTATAATTTTATACGCCTCAATTAAATCTCTCCTCAATTTCCTCTGTCATCAGTGGTTGGAGGTAAGCTTACCATTGGAAACAATTGTAATTATTTATACCACGGTGTTTTTTCCATTAGAGGGTTGCCATTTGAAGCTTCATTAAAGGTTTTTTTTAATTCCATGAATGTCGTTAATTACAGTTAAACCACCACAAATAAAATTGATGTATATTTTTAAAAATGAGCTTCTTGCTCCTCCAATTCTCCCAAAATTAAAATGAAGGTGAACCGCTTTTAGCAGGCAGGATGTGCATTGCATTGCTTCATTCCTTATCAGACTAAATTTTCAATCTAATTTGAGTTTGGAAAGGGACATGTCTTCCATTGTACCAAGTCAACTATCTCCCCTAGCTTTCTTCCATAATGTCTAGTCAGTAACAGCAATAGCTGGTTCACCTTGCTGTTTGAACATGTACCTTGACAGGAGAGTGTTTCAAAAGTGCAGTGACTGAGAGTACATCAAGCTAATTAATACTTCAACAAGTTTTACTTTTAAGAAATCATTTTATTTAAAGAAATTTGAAGATCTTCAGTGGAAACTTGGATGAATGAACATTTATTAAAATTCCACTTTTAATTTTTGACTTAATGCTAAATGAACTTTGTGTTGCAGGGAGATCGGATGTGGCACTTTGCTGTGTCAGTCTTCTTGGTGGAGTTATATGGCAACAGCCTGCTTCTGACAGCTGTCTATGGACTGGTCGTGGCAGGATCTGTCCTATTGCTGGGTGCTATCATTGGTGACTGGGTGGATAGAACTCCCAGGCTTAAAGGTATGGATTAATCCACTGTGCCGTTACCTCTGCAGAACATCTCTTTTAAATATGCAGCTTTAAATATACAGCTTTTTAACAAAATTCAATTTCTTTATTGCTTTGGGGTTAAATTTACAAAATGTAGAATAATATGGCTAATTTTATATAACACTGCGGTACTGAATTATGGGACTTTCAAAACAGGAGTAGATTATTCAGTCCACTGAATCTGATCTAACTTACAAATAGTGTGACTGGGCTGTACCTCAATTCTATTTCAGCAACACTGCTTATATCCTTGATATCCTCATCTAAGTAGAATCTTGCAATGTCAGGCTTGTTAGTTCAATGGATACACTAGCTATTTGTGCATTATTGTGCAGCAAAGCAGCTTTGTGTTAACAATTAGTGTATTTTTATTCACATTTCTCACAATGCTAAATGATTTGGTACATGTTAACAGACTGAGCTTTTATGCTATTTTTGAATATGCTCAGCATGAGTCAAAGGCCAGTGTGTAATTTTTGTTCACCTTCATCTTCTAGAACACGTTGCATGTAATACGAATGTTTTACTTTATGACAACTTATAGCTTATTGCATAACATTAAAGAAAGAGCCAACGCATCCGCTGTGGGGAAGAACTTGATTTCTACGGCAGCGGTGGAGTAGGGAAGGGGAGAATCAGAATGGGATTGATGCTAAGAGGGAATCCTGACTTAGCTCTCTTGCATGATTCAGTGGGCTATTAGAATTCCCGAGTGGGACAGATGGACCTGGCGGATCCCGGACATTATGCTTCACTAACGAGAAAACAATTGCCCCATTTCCTGGAACCAAACTTGCAGCCAAAGAGGAACTTGAACCTTACGTTGGCAATGATGGCAAAAGCACAAACAACTCTTTGTTATAACTTCCTTTAAAGATGTGACTACAATTTTAGCCTGAAAACTCAATTGCTGGCAGTGTATTAGCTAGATATCCTGTTTTGATATTGAAATTAGTGTAATAAAGTGGGTGGAGAGATTGACAGGAGCATTCAAAAAATGAGTCATTCCTAAGATACATGAAGGTATTAACTGCATTCATTTGGCCATTAAGTTGACCATTGTGCTCATCAACAGGGAATGATGTCCGTCAATGAATTGCTAATCAGCCTTTAATAACTATTAATTAGACATGGGAATACATTTTCTATGAAATTGTTCCTGTTTCTTTACGTTAAGGAAATAAAGGTTTTCTAGCTATCTGACATGTTAATTTGATGACTTCTCAGAAATTTTATTACCCTTTCAAAGTCCGGTCTGTGCAAACCCCTAGAAAACAGGATACAATGAAACATGTTCAAAATTTAGGAATATCAGAGGTCGCTTTGAGAGTTCAAATATTGGTTTCAGTTGGAGAGAATTGGCAGAATATTAGGTGTACTGCATTCTACAGAGAATAGACATGACAAGAGATGTATGTGAGAAGAGTGAACAACAAGAAATTATGGTGCAGGAGTTAAAGGGTGAGTGGAAGATTATGCCATTTTGCTGGGTATTCGATGAGAAATTCTTTTTCTTTGTTGATTGCACTATTTTTCCCTTAATGAACAAGCATTTCACTAAGAAGTGGCACCTTGGCTGATTAGCACCCTCATCTTTTGGTCAAGATATTATAGAGTTTGTGTTCCACCTCAGGACTCAAGCATATAACCTCAGCTAACATTTCAGTGACGGACTGAGGGAGTGCTACATTTTAAGAAGTCTCACAACACCAGGGTTAAGTTCAACCGATTTATTTGATAGTAAACTCACAAGCTTTCGAGGTTCTCCTGTTCGTCAGGTGAATGAGGTGTTCTGGTCTCAGACAGCACATATAACAGCACAGACAGTTTACAGGTTACTTATTAGAATGCAAATCTTTACACCTAATCTACTGTTCAAGTCTTAAAGTGGCTAACAATGTGAGTGGAGGAGCACTAAGCACAAGTTAAAGAGATATGTATTGTCTCCAGACAGTACAGTAAGTGAGATTTTGCAAACCAGGTAAGTCATGGGTGTTACAGATAGTGTGACATGAACCCAAGATCCCTATTGAGACCGCCCTCGTGTGTGGAACTTGACTATCAGTCTCTGCTCAGCGACTCTGCGCTGTCGCGTGTCATGGAGGCCACCTTGGAGAATGCTTACCCGAAGATCGGAGGCCAAATACCCATGATTGTCAGAGGTATCATGCTTTAAATGTGATACTAAACTGAGGCCTCCTCTGCTTTTTTAGATGGGCGTAAAAGGTCAAGTGGACCTTTTTTTTGAGGAGAAGACTCTGGAGTCTTGGCCAACAATCATTCTGTAACTAATGCTGCTAAAACAGGTTGTTCATCCACTCATTATTGTATGGAATGCCATACAAGTGCAATTTCTAAATGAAGAATGGGAATGATAGTTTTCTTCTCTGCACTATGTGAAGCATTGCATCAGTACCGGCTCATTGAAAAAGCCAACTAATTCTTATCACACACAGGCTCTTTCTCCATAACCTTGCAAATTGTCCCTCTTTAAATATTTATCTATTTTACTGAACACTTTTCTATTGGCTGAATTTAAAAAAAAACTTACTGACACATTCTTGATCACATTATTTATCACTTGCTTACAATCTCCATAAATCCAGATGGAACTGTCTACTTTCTGAATGACCACGATAGTACAGCCCCTTCATTGCTCTTCGCCTTCTTAACTGTTGAGGAAAACATTTTTGTTTTCCTGATCTTTAATTTTATGCATTTCAGCCAGATGTTTAACCTGCGTTCATAATTACACCAATTTTCTCTTTTATCCTTTTGTGAGATGTTGGGATTGCTGGCAAGGCCAGTGCACTTGAACTGAATAGCATGCTGGCTCATTTCGGAGGGCGTTTAATCATATTAGAGTGATGTATGTGGTAAAACCCTGGTTACTGCTTACCAGTATAAATATAATGTGCATACAGAGCAATCTCTTTCAGAAGTTACAAAAATGTGTCACAATGTTCTTCAGTTTTATGTTTCTTAATGAAGTGTAAAAGACAATAATAACCTATCCTTGACATATCTTTCTGCTGTGCACTGTAATGAACAACTAACACATGCACAACTTCAGGTCGCTATTATTGAATTAACCTTATTTACACCTTTCCAAGAGAGAGCACAACTGATAAGGGAATAAAACAACAAGCACAGAAAAATTGGGAAAGTCTCACTCATACATTAATTGTGAAATTATAAATATGGTAACTGGATGATCTGTTGCAATCTTTTCTGTTACTCAAGAACCAAGACTGCGGGAACTTATTTGCAATAATCTTAAGCAAAACCTATTTTCTTCCTTGCAAACAAGGAATTGATAAATTAGGACCAATTTGTAAATTGGTTCGCTGGAATAGAACCACATCTACTTCAAGTACACATTAGGAAATTGCAAATATTTGATGGAATATCAGGAGGTGGGGCTGGAGAAGAAGTGTACCTAAGGATCCTTGATGTCTTCCAGTAAAATTGCACACTGGCAGCATGATTTCAAAAAATAATGCTTTAATGCATGTAAAAGAGTGAAATTTCACCTCTTTATAAAATCCCATTCTGTCCTCCTGTAGTATTATTGACAGAAGATTTTCACTCCCAAAGAGTCGTTTTTTTGCAATTTTAAGAATGCTTAAGCGATAATTATATTTGTTGAATCGTGTATAAAACTTGTGAAGCATTAGACATGGTATAAATAATTAAGCTGTGGAAAACATTGACATAGGTTTTTATTTTTTTCCAGAAATTATGTCATGAATAATTGTAATGAATTTGAATATAACTGATTAAATCTTTTTTTCCATCTTGTGATAGTTGCGCAAACATCCCTGATTATTCAGAATGTCTCTGTCATCATTTGTGGCGTCATCCTGATGATGGTTTTCCTGTTTAAAACACCTCTTACCACCATGTACCATGGATGGTTACTTGTAAGTCTTCATTATTAGTTGTTCAGTGCTCCTGTTCTGCCAGTCCTTTACTGAAATGCTGTAAATATAGTTACGTGTATGTCAATGTTGTTCTTTCCTCCATCACAACATCGGAGTTTTGCTGATGATTGCATAGTGTTCAGTACCATTCAGATACTGAAATAGTCCATGTCTGCATGCTGCAAGACTTAGACAACATTCAGGCTTGGGTTGATAAATGACAAGGAGCACTTGTGTGGATCATGACCATTTCCATCTCCAACACAAGAGAACCTAACTATACCGCCCTGACATTCAGTGGCATTATCGTCACTGATTCCTACACTATCAACATTCTGGAGAAATTACCAATGACCAGAAACTTAATCAGCCATATAAATATTGTGAATGTAAGAGCAGGTCATAGACTGGGAATTCTACAGTGAGTAATTCACCTCCTGACTCCCCAAAATCTGTTCTGCCACGTATGTGGCAGAAAGGCAGGGGTGCGATGGAAGCCAGCACACTCCTGGATGAGTGCACCACCAACAACATTCAAGAAGTTCAGCACCATCCAGGAAAAAGGAGACCACTTGATTGACATCCCATATACCACTTTAAACGTTCCCCACCACGAAAGCACACAGTAGCAGCAGCGTGTGCCATCTACAAAATGCACTGTAGCAACTCCACCAGCTCCAACAGCTCCTTCTAAATCTGTGAATTCAACCATTTGGATGGCCCAGAGGAATAGAAGCAAGGTGACACCACCATAAGCAAGTTCCCTTCCAAATCACAATCCACCCTGACTTGAAACTACCTTCATTGTCTGTGGGTCCATCTTATGGGGCACCTTCCCATAGGAGACTGTGAGTGTGTTTTTGTTGATCTGTTTTTGGAATGTGAGCATCACTGGCCAGGCCAGCTTATATTGTCCATTCCCAATTGTTGTTGAGAAGGAGCTGCCTTCTTGAAAGTTGCAATCAAGAACACATCTGCCATCTCAGTTCAAGCATTCTGCTAACATGGGGGTATCATTTCCAACAACACCAGGCTGAAATTGTCCATTGCTTGTCAAAAGCAAACTCAGGCAGGTTTTAAAGAAAGCGTGAAACAATTCAATCTGTTCCACCATTGTTACTTACGATAATAGTTGCAACTTCAAATGACAGGACAAAATGCCTAACACCACAGTTCCTGCAGGATGCCACATAACTGGTGTTGAAAGTAGGCTCAGCAGTGCTTAAATTCACTGGAGTTGGCATGTTATTCGCATGGAAGACTCCTGCTTGCCAAAGATACTATTCTGCAGCTAACTGAGTATCTGAACTTATACCGTAATGTCCCAAACTTAGATACAAAAATATTCTGAAAACCCCCCCCAAAACCTAGAAAGATCCAAATGCAGTCATCTCTGTCACCTTGTAATCTCGATTTTTGAGGAGAATAGTCAGGCCCCTACAGTACAATCTAGTACCTTCATCATGACGTACCACTCCAACAGTATGTAAAATTTGTACTTGGATCTGTAAATCAAAATTTGGTTTAACATCACACATGAGACATTGTCAGCTGGTTGATGAACAACTGATTTCCTTGTTAAACCCTCATCCATCGAGGTGACAGAAGAATCCATCCTTCATTCATCTCACTGTCAGTCACTTCAGAAGAGCCTTCTCCTTGCTCCTGGTTCACAGCAGTCCAGATCCTCTGGGCATCTTCAGCTCCAGATTCCACAAACTTCACCCTCACCCCTTCAACATCTAGTACTTGCTCCAGCTTCCACCAGTTGTGATCACTTCTGATCCTCTGTGTCTTCTCTCTTTGCCATCCAGATTATCTTGTCAATGTCCATTTCCTTGAGACCCCAGTGTGACCCTGCCTCGATTTTTAAATTTTTGTCAGCTGGCCTCCACATCATCTACACCAGCTTTGGTAGAGTTCAAAATGGACCAATTTAAATGACATTCAGGAGTTAAGGCAAGCTGCATCTCACACTGGCCTCTCCACACCCATCTCAGGCTAAAGTCTGGGCCCTGATCTTTGTCCTGGTGACATCAGGAGCTGTGAGAGTACAATCATTTAAATCGTTTCCACCATTTTCCAGGACTTTTGTTTTTAATCAATTTTCTTTGGACTATTGTACTGCTTTACAATATAGTAAATGCAATTGCTTGCTACCATTTATTACTGTGTGTTGTCATTGTCTAGTGTTTTAGCAAACCAGCAGTTTCCCCAGTCATTTCAAAATGCTGTCTGTGGAGGTCATGAGAGAGGTTACACTGCCATAAAAAGTAATTCTTGCTTACTCTGCTTATATTAAATGGAAAGGCACACATTGTCTTTTTTCATATTTTCACATTACAGTTGGAGTTGTATTATTAAAAACAATAGGAGAAAGTCAAATGTACCTAATGTGAGAATGGTTGATGAACTTCAGATGGAAGTTAAATATATAACAGTCTTCTAGATTATTGATCCAAAAATCTGTTTGTCTCTATTATTGTGCAGATTGCTAACTAATAGACAGCTCTGTTCAGTTCTCTAATTCCTTCCCACTAGGATGGTGTTCAGCTTTCTAAATTTGCGGGCAATGTTCAGAAAATTCCTGTTAATTCCATGAGCGACATCAACAGTAGATGCAATCAGACATCTGTCCTGTTGACAGAAGGCCCTTGATAGGAGTTCACTTTTTCCATGTAAGCAAGAGCTCAAACATAAAGATATGGACTGGAATTCTCTGACCTCACCTGCAGCTCGAATTCTCTGATCTCCCTGCAGTGAACAGAGATTTGGCATGCGAGACTAGAGAATTCGGCCATCATTAATTTAAATTTCTAGAGTATCCCAAGGAGAAAACCAGAATGTAATATTGATGTTATTCTTTTTAAAACATTAACGTGGATCTATTCACCAAATGTTTTTCTGATGCTATTTTTCTTTGAAATTGTTATAGACGGCCTGCTACATTTTGATCATTACCATTGCCAACATTGCAAATCTAGCAAGTACTGCTATGGGAATCACAATTCAGAGAGATTGGATTGTGGTTGTTGCAGGTGAAGACAGAAGCAGACTGGCAGGTAAGAATGAATGCTGCACTCTTTAATCTCAATGCTGCATGAGGAATGTGCACCCTGGAACATGCATAGAAATATTTGGTCATTACTGACAAAACTGCAGATTTGGTCGTTCTTTGTCTCAAACTGAGATATTCTGGAAAACTGCTCACATAACAACAAAAAGGCAAATTATGATGCCCTATTACTCCTATACGAGTCAGAAGACAAATGAAGGTTGTAATTCAGTGCATGCGTTCAGTAATTCTTACATTCTGACAGAATACATTAGCACTTCTTACAGATCTGATCATCTGTTAATAAATAACTTGTGCTAATGCTACCGTAACATTACTAGCAGCATGGTTCACTTCATACCCTGTTTAGGATCTCCCTGTGTTTTATCTGGCACCTTTGTAAAAAATAAATCAATTATATGTCAAGTCAAGGCCCTAGCTTTCCCAATAGATTTACTCAAGGATAATCATTAATTAATTTGCTTAGGGAATTGTTTGGCAGGTTGATGTAAGAGCTTGTTCCAAGTACACAGTGGCCCAGATTTTCACTCCCAGATATAGAGTCGGGACCTTTTCCAACTCTGCAAACTGAGCAAAAAGAGGTGCAGTAGTTGAGACTTTCAGTCCAGGCTCAGGTCACATTACAAGTTGGGCCCACCATCCTTGGGACAAGTGCAGAAGCTGCTGGGTGCGTTAGGCAGCAAGCCAACTGGCATTGTGTGAAAGATTGAAAAAAAACAAAAACAAATCTCCCAACTCTAACCGTCTGGGTACCACTATACACTTCTCATACCCCATCCATACCTACAGGTCCCTAACCACCTCTCCATGGATTCCCATACTTTTCATACAAACCTATGTTTCTGTACCCACCTCTATAGCACCTCACATCCCTCCACCAACATCTGTCCTTCTACCTGTCCTTCATAGTCTCTCAGAGCCCCTATCAACTCATGCTGTTGCCACTCATCCCCATGGCCTTTTCACAGCCCCAATGATAATTTGTGCCAATTCAAGCCAATGCATGTTTCCACTCACCACCCTTTGTTCTTACCCCCTCTCTGTCAAATCCCTTGGTATCCACCATGGACAAACCTGAGGAGCCATACTGATATAAAATAAAGTTTTATGTCTATTGATGAAACCATTATTTTAAATAAAACTCTCACTGATTAAATAAAATGATCATTACAGTAAAATTCTTTCAAATCATCTCTAATGAAAACAAACATTCCACTTAAGTATTTAATTGTTTCGGAAAATAAATATATCTATTCTATAACCACTCGGAGTTGTCAAGCTGCTCATGTAACAGGCAACCCATTGTATGCATGTTAGGTTGTAAAATAATTTATGTAGCACAAATCTTATATAAATTAGGTTTATATCAACAGATAAAGTAACATAGAAAGCACTGATTTTCTTTAGAACACAGTAAGAAGTCTCACAACACCAGGCTAAAGTCCAACAGGTTTATTTGGTAATAAACGCCACTAACTTTCGGAACGCTGTTCTCCACTCTCCACTCATCTGATCATGGAACAATGTTCTGAAAGTAAGTGGTGTTTATTACCAAATAAACCTGTTGGACTTTAACCTGGTGTTGTGAGACTTCTTATTGTGTTTACCCCAGTCCAATGCTGGCATCTCTATATCATTTCCTTTCAACTCCATACTTTGTTTATATTTAAGGACCCATGGAATTACAAATTTTGACAGTGCCAATGAATTTTGACAATTAAAATTAATATGACATTTCTTTGACATCTTGACAATTCTTTGATAGTTTTGTGGGTTCTTTCACAGCTTGACAGTTCTTTGACAGCTCTTTAATAGCTTGACAATTCGTTGATATCATTGACAGTTCTTTGACAGTTTGATAATTCCAATGCATTTCTGCATTTTTCTATTCACATTCATAAATAATTTAAACAATTTAACAATGACTGCTGCAAATACTTTAGCTCAACTAAAGGGTACCTGTCCTCTCCCAAAGGTATCCCAGTACTATGTCCAATGCAGTACCTTACCTCTCCAAAAAAAGGTACCCTGGCTATTAAAATGAATCTTAACAGTTTGGATCTCCTTTTTCCTGGTTTAATCTTTCACTTTCAGGCATCTATCTCTTCAAAATCACATATGAATGGAGGTAGCTGCTGATTTATATGGACAGGTGCCTCCAGGAAATGTGGATAAGCAATTTAGAACTTGCTTCCATTGCCCATACCCCCCCTACCCCATAAAAATGGTGGAGCCCGAGTTTGAATCAGGGTTCAAACCTTTCTGTCTGCCTAAAATGCAGGCTAATGTGTGAAGCAGGTGGCAGGTGTAATTATAGAGCAGACAGGCCCTTTTGAACTTCATTTTTTATTCCTCCACGTCAGCATGGTGGGAAAAGTTAGAATATAAGTAGTCATACAGACGGGCTTGATTCCTGGAACTGAAATGACTGCTATTGACCTTGGAACTCCTGAGCTAAAGAGCACAAAATCAGGATTGACTTCTGCTTTTAGGCATACTGTTGTGAAACTTGCTGATTGTGCAGATAAGGAAAGGATTTTAGTTGTGAGGCATCTCTCCTTGCCCCATACAATTGAAATGCTTCAGAAAAGACTAGGGCTGGAAAAGGAAATACAATTGACAAATCAGTTATAAAATGAAAATTGGTCGAAAGGCGCGACATATCCAACTTCGTGAAGTATCCCATATGAATTTATTTTAACATGAGCTGATATTTCAAATCTCTGGCATAATCCTTTGAAGGACTTTGATGTAGAAGTGGCATCAGATCAGCTCACTATAGTTCTAAGATAGATATTGTTTGGTACAATCTCAGTGAAGATGTCAAAGTTACAAATGTTTTCATTGAACTGTTAGGGTTTTATGCAAATACATAATAGAGGAATGGCTTAGTGGTTTTATCACTAGACTGTTAATCCAGAAACTCAGCTACAACTCTGGAGATCCTGGTTCAAATCCTGCTAGAGCAGATGGTATAATTTGAATTCAATAAAAAAATTTCTGGAATTAAGAATCTGATCATAAAACCATTGATTGTCAGAAAAAAATCCAGCTGGTTCACTGGGGAGGAAATCTGCCATCTTTGCCTGGTCTGACCTACACAACAATGTGGTTGACTTTCAACTGCCCTCCAAGCTCAACTCGAGATATGCAATAAATGCTAGCCAGCCAGCGACACCCATGTGCCACAATTTTGCCTTACAGTCTTTGGCCCAAAGGTTCTGGTGCCACCTGCCACGGGAATCATAGGAGTGGGATGGAAAATGTAATGGGCCATTAATAGGTTACTTGACCTCGGGCAGGAATTTACACTCCTTGGGTAGGTGGGACTGGAAAATCCCACTTTTTGCTTTTTGAATTCATTCATGAATTCCAAATTGCTCAAAATTGCCATTTTTTTTTTTGATGCATTGGCAAACTTGATGTTACATTCAGAAGAATAGTGCATGGAGTGTAGTTGAGAAGTGTGAGAATCTAAATAAATTATTATTGAAAGAACAATAAACTCACTGTTAAAACATCTAAGCTGGAAAGGGTGAACTGATTTTTAAAGAGCTGTTAGGTCACAGAAAGTGGTGCAGGTTTTCAGATATTATTTAATTTTTGGACACACTGAGAATAAAACTCAACTTGGGTGGAGGCGCAAAATATAGCCAACTCTGATTTTCTGAAGTTAAACTTAATGCAACATGGATAAGAAGCACTGTGATTAAAAGGAAAAGAGTGCTTATTTCATACTTTTAACAAATTTTTCTGATATTCATTCTTCTGTAAAGAAAGATATCAAGGGGCACTTCCGAAACAAGTTTCATGTTATTTTTAATTCTGCAAATAAGAACATAAAATTGTGGAATGAGAAGAAATTAATCAGCCTGTCAGTTCCATTTCATCTGGCACCCCATGTACAATATATATTTCCATGGAATTCCTCCAATTTCTCTCACCTCCTGCAGGAGTTGAATAATCATTGGTAATGCTTCTAAGAAGTGGGTAAAAGTTCATTGTATAAGCAATATTAAACCTTCCTGTCTAACTTCTAGTTTCTCCTTATACGACTAATAATTGAGGTGATATGTGCACACAAGTAAACACTTCAAACTCCTGGCACTGAAATGTATCATAGAATTCCTACAGTGCAGAAGGAAGCCATTTGACCCATGTACACCAACCACAATCCTACGCAGGCCTTATTCCCATAACTCCTCATAATTACCCTCATGAACCCTTGACATTAGAGTTAATTTAGTATGGCCACACATCTTTGGACTGTAGGAGGAAACTGGAGCAACTGGAGGAAATACACGCGGACATGGGAAAAACATGCAAACTCCTCACAGACAGTGAGCCAAGCCAGGAATTGAACCCAGGTCTCTGATGCTGCGAGGCAGCAGTGTTAACCACTGTGCCACTGTGCTGCCCCAAATAGACAAAGAGTGAAGTACTTTGTGAACTCAGATAAATTGCTTACCGTCAAAGCATGGAACATACAGACATAGACTGAGCGTGCTCACCAAATAATTAGCTCTGCAAGGTGACTTCTAAAATTGTTTTTAAGAATGGCACACATGTAAAGTATTTTAATCAGCAGCTATGTTTGCTCAGCAAGATTAATCCTGCCTGTTGTGCAACTGATTCATCTGGAACTGAGTGGAAAGGACACCAGCCCTTCAGTGACATTTGGGTTTCTCTAAGTCCCATGGTTAAAATCAGGCCAGTTAGCCAATTGTTCCTTGTAGAGCTGCCTTGCTCAGGTATCAGAAGTACAAAGGGTGAACTCAGTTCCAATCTTGAGAGCAGTAATAGCTATAGAAAAAGTTTCAATCAACAAATCATAACCAATAGATGTACTATTAGATTTAAGATTTTTTGGGTTAGATTAAAGCATAGTCAAATTAAGTATCAAAGGAAAGTTAAAAATTGGCCTGTGGAAGTTGCAATCTGACAATGTTCAAAGATAATTGCATTATGTTGATAAACTGGCAAGATGTTTGGTAGCCTGATGTGGGTAGGCTAGTGAGCTATGCGAGCTCATTTAAAGTTTTCTCTTCTTTTTGACCACAAAAATGGTGATCCTGAAGGATCTAGCTCCCCAGCAAGGAGAAAGTGGGCAGTCTATTTGTAGAACCCTCCCTGTTTGGGGTGGGCAGAGGGTGTCCTGAAGTGAACTGTTCAGTTGAAGATGTTGTTGCCCAAAGAAATCTCTGTCCCAATACAGGTGTCCAACAACTTTAATGCATTTGTCACCCATGTGCAGATCCTTGACTAGGGACTCGCAAGTCTGTTCCTGTCATCAATTCTTCATTGGCAAATGGAACCTGATAGAAAATGCTGTGTGTGATTTTGTTTAAAATGGTGACCTTTGCTGTACACACGATCCTGATGGATTGGTAATTAAATTTTGGTGACATGTCAAATCATGTTGACTGGGACCACCTTTCATACTTCAACCTTCTTCTACCTTTGCAGCTAATCAAACACACTGTCTTCTTTTGCCCATTATGCAGTTGAGGACATTTTTGGATTACATTTCCCCCCCAGCCTTAGGCCATCTATGGCCTATCAGAAGCGATGAATATCTGAAGGCATTGCTCAAGGGATTGTTAGACACACATGCTTTTGTGCCGTATCAAGGTGGTGATCCACAGAGAGGCTATTCCTTTGCTTGCTCCTTTGATGTATCAATCTTGGCAGAACAAGCTTCAGAGAACCATTCACCAGCCACCTTCTGTAAATAAAGTTCTGCCTAAGCTTCCTTGACTATTTGAGGCTGAAGCTGAGACTGGTATTGTATATATATTTTCACAGCTAATTACGATGGGTACACTTGCACTGGCTTTTTGCATTGCGAAGGGCCTGTTTCCCGTGCTGTTTTGTTCTTTGTTCTTTATTACTGCAGTCTTGCCTTGCTCTCAACTCGTCAATAATTTGAAGTTTTCCAACAATCCTGTATATACAGCACCTCACTTCTCTCCCTACTCTGTCACCTCCAATTGAAACTCCCTTAGTCTTTGGCCTTGCCTTGCTGTCAATATTTGTTTCCCCCCACAACTGTTAATGATACTCAGATCCTGAGCCCCCAGCACCATCAAGGATGCCTCCTGTGGCAGCTTTTCAATAATTCTGACCCCCAAAAAGTTTTCTGTCATAAACAATCTACTAGCTCCAACTCCCCCTGTTTTTTTAAGAACCTTCATTTATGTGGCACCTTACTGGAATTTTGAAAAATGATATGGGATTTAATTGAAACACACAAAATTCTGACAGTGCTGGACAGAATGGATGCAGGAATTTGCTTCCAGTGGCTGGGGGGCTAGAACTGAATATATATGATGGAAGTAGATAGATTTCTAGACTCTACAGGCATCAAGGGGTATAAAGAATACATAGGAGTGTGCTGTTGAGTTACAGGATCAGCCACTATCATATTGAGTGGTGGAGCCAGCTCCAAGGGCTGAATAGCGTACTCTTGCTGCTATTTTCTATGTTTCTATGTTATAATATTATCAAGATATCCTTAAGAGCTTTACATAAGTAAATTATTTTGAAGTACAGTCACTGTTGTCATGCAGCTAAATTCAGCAACCAGTAATCGCACAGCAAATTCCCAACAACAGTAAGCAAGATGCGTGACCAGACCATTTTTACCTTTTAGTGACTTCAGCTCAAGAAGAAATCCATGACAAATACCTTCTGCTTGTTAAATAAAGTTGCAGGGGCCTTTTTGACTTTCCAGAATGGACATTGAATGACAAAACCTTCAACAATGATGGTCTGAATAATCAACCAAATGTATACAAGTTTCAGAATGATACTTGAACCTAGAAACCTCTAACTCAGAATCAAGCGTTCTACTAATTGAAAACTGAACCAAACTGAGACTTATGGAAATGGCTTTTCATGGCTATGAGTAGAGGAAGGGGATTAGCACGTGGCTGGTTTTGGAGGAAAGCATACTTTTTAAGTATTGATGTATTATGAAGAACTGACGATGAAATTTAGCTTTAGAGAGAAGAAGCACTGATGAGTTTGCTTCCTGTTTAACAATGACGGTGCAAATATCAAACTGTATATAGGCCTTTAATAAGTAAACCTTTTGCAATAGTGTAATGAACTTTATTACTTCAGCTTTTTATTCCTCAGTAGAAACCATCTTATCTGTTATTAAAAAAAGAATTTGACCCATATTGAAGGCACGCAAGCACTTGCCTCTATGAACTTTAACTAGAACTCGCTCATATAAATGTTTCATTTGTGAAATTTAAAGGACTTTTTAGTACTTTTAAACTATCATCAAGTTACTGAATGTTTTTGGCAAAACTAGAGAATGTATTTGAAACTTCATGTAAAATCAAAACAAAAATGAAGTGTACAATTATAATTATTAGAAGTACTGTTAACAAAAGGATGACATATATGTACAAGATGTATTCCAAACAATACAAACACCACTGACTTTTTCTGCCTTTATAGATATGAATGCTACTGTTCGCAGAATTGATCAGGTGACAAATATTTTGGCTCCAATGGCAGTTGGACAAATAATGACCTTTGGCTCTGCTGTAATTGGCTGTGGTTTTATCTCTGCCTGGAATCTCTGCTCCATGTGTCTGGAATATTATCTGTTGTGGAAAATTTACCAAAAAACACCTGCATTGGCCATCAAAGCAAGACTAAAGATGGATGACCAGGAAATGAAACCACTGAACAAACAAAAAGGTACTCGATACACAGCAATGCAAAATGACCAGTTACTCAATAATCGACAAGTTCTATTTTAGCTGCACAGAGGACATTCACTAACATGAATTGTACTAATTCTCTAACATCATAGTGGATGCTCAAATGTGTTATTGAGTTCATCTTTCTCCTATAGCCAGAAATAATAAAGCTCATGCTACCATCTAGCATGTTTAAGTCAATCACAATCTACATTGTGAACTGTATTTAAAAGACTTAAACTCGTGATTTATAAAATCAATATCCAATATTATCAGCATGATCTCTGAAAGGTTAGAAACAATAAAATGATGAATGGTCTGTAGGTGTAACAGTTAGTTTCTAGGATAGAATATCTTCCCATCCTGTGTCCAGCTTTCCTGCGGTTCCTGGGATTTAAGTGGCAGATCTGATCATGAAAGAAAATGAGTTCTCAGGGTGAGTCAACTATCAGCTCACTTTATCTTTTATGTCATGGACTATGGCTGCCTAGGAACACAATACCAACTTTCTTTTATCTTTTCATTTGATTTGAGTTACTGTGATGTCTGTCCGTTTTATTAAACACATTTTGCCAAATAAATATGAATTATGTTGCCATTTAAAACATGAAATAATACAAAGCAAAGTACTATGATACTTAGCCATCAGCTTTACAATGAACACATTTCATGTATCTCCAGCGACATCGTAAAAATCTCATGATCCCTGTAAATTGTGTAGCTGGTAAATTGCCACATGAAACAAACCTGCATAGTCATACAGTGGCACAGAGTGATGCTAAATTAATCATCACAGTGGCTAGTGTGTGAGATTATGGGATTAAGAGGCCATGTTGAGCTATAGCAGAGAGAGCTTTCCATTAAACCTGTGCTGCATTCAATATAGGAGTGTGTGTGCGTTGCTGTCATCATAGACAAGGGGTGGGATTTTATGGCCTCACTCGTCCTGAAACCGTAAAGTCCTGCCCAAAGTCAATGGACCTTCCCACGTTCATCCCTTGCCTGCTCTGATTCCCGTGGTGGGCGGACCAATAAAATTCCAGTTAAGACGTGAGAAAATATCTGTCTGCAATATGGACAAATACAACAATTTGATATCTGTTGATAATAATATATCTGGACTTTCAAAAGGTTTTTGATAAGGTCCCACACTAGAGATTAATGAACAAAATTAAAGCTCATGGTATAGGATAATGTATTGGTGTGAATAGAAAACTGGTTGGCAGACAGGAAGCAGAGAGTGGGAATAAATGGGTCCTTTTCAGAGTGGCAGGCAGTGACTGATGGAGTACTGCAGGGTTCAGTGCTGGGACCCCAAGCTATTCACAATATGCATTAATGATTTGGATGAAGGAATTGAATGCAATATCTCCAAATTTGCAGATGCTACTAAGCTGCATAGCAATGTATACTGAGAGAAGGATGCTAAGAGGCTGGTTGAGTGCAATGCAATGTCATGTGGATAAATGTGAGGTTATGAACTTTGGTGGCAAAAACAGGAAGGAAGATTATTATTTGAATGGTGACAGTTTAGGAAAAGGGGAAGTGCAACATGGGCTGGATGTCATAGTGGAACAATTACTGAAGGTTGGAGTGCAGATGCAGCAGATGGTGAGGAAAACTAATGGCGTACTGGCCTTCATGGCAAGAGGATTTAAGTATAGGAATAAAGATGTCTTGCTATGGTTATACAGGGCCTTGATGAGGCCACACCTTGAGTGCAGTTTTGGTCTCGTAGCCTGAGGAAGGACATTCTTATTATTTGACCAAAGGTTTACCAGAATGGCAGACTGACGTGAAGAGAGACTGGATTGACTGGGCTTGTTCTTACTGAAACTTTGAAGAATGAGAGAGAATTTTGTAGAAATTTAACTGGATAGGCTAAATGTAGGAAGAAAGTTCCCAAGTCTACAACTAAAAGTCACAGTCTAAGAATAAGGGTCATGAGGTGGAAATGCTAGTGTTAGTTGGGGTGGGCACAGTAAGAAGTTTCACAATACCAGCTTAAAGTCCAAGAGGTTTATTTGGCAGCACAAGCTGTCAGAGCACTCACCTGATGAAGAGGCTGTGCTCCAAAAGCTTCTGCTACCAAATAAACATGTTGGACTTTAAACCTGGTGTTTTGAAACTTTTTACTAAGAATAAGAGGTAAGCCATTTAGGACTAAGATGAGGAAGAACTTCTCTGCTCAGAGAGTTGAGAATCTATGGAATTCTCCACCACAGAAAGCTGTTGGAGCCAGTTTGTTAGATATACTCCCTCAAGAAGGAGCTGGATGTGGCCCTTGTGGCTAAAGAGATCAAGGAGTGTGGAGAGAAAGTGGGAGTGGGATTCTGAAAGTGCATGATCAGCTATGATCATATTGAACAGAGGTGCAGGCTCGAAGGGCTGAATAGCTACTGCTGTGCCTATTTTCAATGTCTATGTTTTTAACTGAGACTTATTTTTAATAAAATAAGTCTAGTTGTTCCTCTAGTTGTTAATATTACTCTATTCTGTTGATGTCAGCTTACAAATGTTAAGAAACTTGATGTTCTCTTATTCATTTATTTGCGGGGAGAAACGTTCATGTAGTTTTAAATTTGCAAATGTTTCCCACTGAGGGGAATTGCTCTCATATCAAATGGGAAGCCATTTGTAACCCAGTGAAGTGCTTAAATTCAGGGAATTTAAACCTGTAAACTGGAGTCTGTTCTTAAAAGTTTGATCACTACTTTCACCTAGATTGCTCCAACTCTGCCTCTGGTTATTCACTGAAGATGTTAATTATGTTTCCAGATATTGAGTGTGGCCAAACAAACACAGATGAGAAACCAGGAATAGTCTGTCCAGCTGAAGGTGCTCAACTGATGAAAGCGAAGACACTGGAACAAGAGAAAGAGCAACGTTGCGGTGATAAAATTCTTGAGCCTTTCTATACCTTACGGGATGGGTGGGTGGCCTATTACAACCAATCTGTGTTCTGGGCTGGCATGGGCCTTGCATTCCTATACATGACAGTGCTTGGTTTTGACTGTATCACAACTGGATATGCCTACACCCAAGGTTTGAGTGGATCCTTCCTTAGTCTGCTGATGGGGGCCTCTGCTATTGCTGGAATTCTGGGAACCATAGCCTTCACCTGGATTCGCCGAAAATGTGGCCTGATCCGCACAGGCTTCATCTCCGGTGTGGCTCAGTTTTCATGTCTGCTTTTGTGTGTAGTTTCTGTCTTCATGCCTGGAAGCCCTTTAGATTTGTCTGTGTCACCTTTCGATGACTTCGCCAGCAGATATTTGGATATGAATGCCTTGATGGAACCCGTTCTAACAACTATAGAACCTCACCAAGTCACCACTGTTGGGTACACCAACTTCACAACTGAATCCCCAGGAGCTGATCCATTCCAACCAGAATCTTACATCTCAGTGAGTTTGCTATTTGCTGGCATCATTGCTGCAAGAATTGGTAAGTGTGCAACTCAGATGAAAGGTTAACTATAGAAATATGAAAGTGTAATCAAACTTCACTTTAAAAAGAGAAATTCTCAGCTGCAGATGTGAACTGGAATTATTTATATTACCTGCCTTTTGCACAAAGATATTAGGAAATTCCAAACTTGGGACTTTTCAGGATTTGTGATGGGATGAGGTAATAGAAATTAATATAAATTAGCTTGGCTTTTACTTCCTTTAGAGACAAGAATCACAAAACTGGACAGGGCCGAAAATGGGCACAGATATTGTGG
The DNA here is from genome assembly GCA_024679065.1 of Sphyrna mokarran. NCBI lineage: Eukaryota > Metazoa > Chordata > Chondrichthyes > Carcharhiniformes > Carcharhinidae > Sphyrna > Sphyrna mokarran. Next base: position 32,009,072 of record JAGIQG010000011.1, read on the forward strand.
TGGATTTTCAGCTGGTGATGCTGGAGGAAAATCATATGAGACTACCAGAACAAGAATTTTGCCAACAAGATCTCATTCTCAGATTTTCCTTGCCCAGTGAGGCAATGAGGTTCCTTCCCAGAAGGGGCAGGAACCCCTTTAAATAAATTTAAATAAATTTAAATATATTCAAAGAGCTTCCCCCGTGTATGGAAGTCAAGGAATATCTGAACTGCTCTGCTGCTTGACCTTGTGATTGTGTAAGCATGTACAATGCATTTAGTTTGTGACACTACTTCATCTTAATAGAGTAACGAAGAACAGTGCAACCAGTTGCCAAAAAAATGTAAAGATTCAATCTGGCGTGATAGTTGGACACAATGTTAACGTGCATAATAATTAGAAACAATACAAGAACGAAGTCCCAAAAAAAACAAGTACATAATAAATTTAAATTTTAAATTGAAAGTGGGCCAGGGACCCGAGTTCAATTCCAGCCTTGAGTTACTGTGTGGAGTTTGAAAGTTCACACAGGTTAGAGTCTGCTGAAATTATGAAACGCTGAAATAAGTGCCAGTTTTACACAGACTTTGTCACTGCGTAATTTTAAAGTGATAAAGATCTAGAGATGATAGTGGATATCTTTGTAAAACTATCAGCACAGTGTTAGCAACAATTTGACAAAGTGGATAAATAAAGCTGTGTTAACAACAGGACAATATGCATATCAAAACAGGTTGCATTGTTTCTGTGCAAAGTATTGGTCTTGTACGAATTCTGATCATCTAATCATAGGAAGATTATCGTTATGTAAATGATTTCCAGAGACATTAGCAATGTTTATGGAGAAAATCGGGAATGATGGTTTTGCTGAGAAGAAGGATAGACTTGGGGAATATAAGGAAAGGAACAAATTTAGGCCCAATGGCCTTTATCTGTTGCTGAAAAAGAATGTTCTTAACATATATTTGGAGATATTTTATCTTTTATTTCAATTTTATTTGGACAATTGAAACAACAAGAAAAAGATATGAAAATGTATGCACAATACTGAATTATGACGTTTTCTGAAAAAGAATGAAAGATACAGGAATCTGCGAATATGAAATGTGTGTGAAAGAAATCTATTATAAAGACATTATACATTTCTGTTGTATAATAAATAATCATAGGTTGTAGTGCATTTTTATTCTATCAGGCTCTCTTCTGCATGTAGAGTTGAGCACTTCTTCAAATTTATGAAACTAATGGCAGCTCTTACTTTCTTTCCCCAGGGCTTTGGTCCTTTGATTTAACAGTCACACAGCTCATTCAAGAAAATGTGGATGAATCAGAACGGGGGATCATAAATGGTGTACAGGATTCCATGAATTACCTCTTAGATCTGGTGCATTTTATCATGGTAATACTGGCCCCCAACCCAGAAGCATTTGGCATTCTTGTGATCATTTCCACTTCTTTTGTTGCTATGGGGCACATGATGTATTTCAAATTTGCTTACCAATCATTAGGCAGACAGCTGTTCTCATGTATCTCCAAAGCCCCAACAGTTCAGACCAGCAATCCCAAAATAAGTGATTGTGTGGCAGTTAGCACTTGAGTAGTAATTAATCCCTCATTTTGACCTATGCTTTATAACCAACAGGCTTATATTTTCGGGGTAGCTATATTTGTAGTAGTTTAGACATCTCAAGTAATGTACAGAATCTTACAAAGGCCAGATTCTCCTTAGCTTTTGTATATTCCTTTTATTACATATGACATTCAGCAATATTTTTCAAACAAAGCTGAAATAGATATCTCCTACGGCATGAGCTATAGCGTAGTGGAATCCATTTGCAGTTTCAGAAGTGAGCAGCTGTCTGAGAAATGTGCCTTTATGCTCTGGGAAACAACAAAAGGTTTGAATGTACATACTGCATGATTTACATTGATATTAACTGGGTTGAAATATGTCAAGTGAGATGTCATTTGGGATAACCTTTAACATGGTTTCATGATACAAATATTGATAAAGGATATATGATCATTTAAACATTTATTTGTATACCTGACTTCCACCTTTTTGATTCTAATAGCATTGAAGAAAATGTTTGCCTAAGTGCCAATAATATTTTTCAAACGAATGGCTGGGATTTTCTGCCCCCACATCCCACCAGCCCCACCCACCCCGTGGCAGGCTTTCTGCAAGTGGAGGTGGCCTGAAATTGGCAGTGCGGCTGATGAGCCATGGAAAATATCACTGCCTTTAGTGGGAGAGAAGATGCTACCGCTAGCCAATGGTGGGTCACTTTTGCCATCGGAAAACCCACTGCAGGAATGGGGCCAGAAAATCTTGGCCAATTTGTGGTATAATGTGTCAGAGAGAAAAAAAAAATCACAATTTAAAGGGAGCAATACATCTTCCCAGCTAAATTGTGTCTCGATATTAAACATAGATGAAATCCTGAAATAAGTGAGTAATTTGCTGAGAGCTTTTGGTTGTAAGGAAGATGCGAATATTTTCATGAACATTGCTGTGTTGGATTTGAAAACTTTAAGCTGACAATGCATTTAATGTCAACATGTAATGTTGCTCCTTCTCTTGTCAATGTAAGAATAGAATAATCAGATTCCAATATCTTCAAAAGGGATTTTTCTAACCAAACTGCTTGAAATATTTTTATGACATAATTCTCCATTCAAATTAAAATCCATGGTGCTTTTGGAAAACGAGTAATTTTTACATGGCCAATCATTAATTTTCAGGTATTGGCCTAATCCACTGGAATCTGGGTGGCAATAATGGGGGAGAGGGAGAATTGCAGGCGTTGCTATATATATTAACATTTTAACTACATTTAAGAGGATTTCCTCTGGTCATTGTTTCAAGTGAAACTATAAATCCACTTGAAAACAAAAATGTCACCAAGCACGGCAATCAGAGTAATGTCTTTCCCCTAATTACGTTCAGGAAGTGTGTGCCTGTTCCGTAGCATATTATCCAGCAGCCTAATGTAAGTTTAGGATCCTAATTGCTTAGAAAAATTAAATGAGAAGATAGTGCATTCTTATTGCTATGGTAGTCTTTGAAAGTGAGCATTATACCATCAGTGCAGATACAGCTACTGGACATCAACCCTGTGTTACAGTGAGACTGACTAAAAATCTGTTACGTACAGTTCCAGTTACTGTGATTTATGAACAGTAATCATAAATTGAATTTGAATTAAAATTTCTAAAGTTCCTAAGGTTTTTTATAAGTATAGATTTGGAAAAATCTTTTACAGTCAATATTTATGAGTTGTACAAGAGTTTGAAGTTAAATTTCTGTACTCCTAACAGAGGTATATTAACCAATGCTTTGAAATCGATTCCTACTTTATTTTATCACTCTCTTTGGATGAAAATTGAAACTTTATGAAAATAATACATGTACTAAACACTCCAAAGCCAGTTTCTGAAATTGAATGCGCTGCTAAATAAAATGTTGCTAAAATAAAATATGGTGGTATATTGTACATTGTTTTTACCGTTGAACATCATGGTTCAGTTGTTACATTCCCCATCTGGTCAGGAACTGCATCATACAAAACTGAAGTTTCAGTTCTGTCCACTGCTGAGCTGGCTGGCCTTTGCTGGCTGGCAGCAACACAATTTTCACAATTGCAGCAAACTTGTGCTAAGGAATGACAGAACATGTCAGCCAGCTTCTCACTCGTGATTGATATCATAGAAGTCATAGAATCTTTACAGTGCAGAAGGAGGCCATTCAGCCAACTGAGACTGGACAAACTTCAAAGCTATCCAAACCCATAATCCCACATATTTACCCTTCTAATCCCCTTACACTGAGGTCAATTTATCATGGCCAATCAACCTAACCCATACATGTTGCAGACACGGGAAGAACGTGCAAACTCCACAGACAGTGACCCAAGGCTGGAATTGAACCCAAGGTCCATGGTGCTATGAATTGCGATGCTAATCAACGTGCCACCATCCAGCCAAGTGACTATCCAATGGCTTCTGCTGGAAAGTGCATGGATGAGAGCTTAACTGGTGAGGACTGGATGGCACTTGGTTAAGTACATTGGCCATTCTAAATTCTCCCTCAGTGCACCCAAACAGGTATCAGAGCGCCTGATTTTGCTATTGTTAAATGGGCACAAAACCGTGTTAAGGTTGGGTGTGAGGCCAGTAACATGATCCAGGCCTGCATCCACATAGATTGCGACTTTACCGAAACCTGGGAATGGCGACGATTCGATTCGCACCCAAAAAGGGGCGTGATGATGATTTAATTGCATTTGCATGTATTTGAATTAATAAACTGCCTGCCCAACTTTATCAGCATTTCCCCCTTTACCACCACACCGTAATGGACCTGCTAAATAAAAGACTGAGTCAGGCACTCCAGCTTCTGAAGAACACATTCCGAGCTTCCAATTGCTTCCTGGCTCAGATCATTCTCTGGTTGAGGGGGAGAAGGGGAGTGAGATCAGATCGTTGTCTGGAGGCGGGGTGGGGGGGGGAGAAGGAGGTGGATCAGATGGATCTCTGGTGGTGGGGAGGAGCTGATTGTTGTCTGGTGATGGGGAAGAGGGCTGGTCATTTTCTGGTGGTGAGGAAGTTGTTGATCGTTGACATGGGGGGTGGGGAGGAGTGAGGCCAGATCGTTTTCTGGGGAGGGGCGAGTGAGTCAGATTGTTGTATGGGAGGGGGGGTGTGAGTGAGGCCAAACTATTCTCTGGGGAGGAGGGTGGAGCGAGGAAGGCCAGACCATTGTCTATTGGGTGGGGAGGAGGGAGATGAGTAAGATATATCTTGGGGGGGGGGGCAGGCCCAATCACTCACTGGTGGGGGGGGGGAGGGCAGATGGATCTCTGGTTGGGGGGGCAGATAGATCTCTGGTGAAGGGGCAGGGGTGTCCGCTGACACTCTGCAGGTGATTGGTGGGAAGGGGAGGGGGGCAGGGGTGGTAATCAGCCTGGATCGTGGGGGGGTGTGGATAAGGGGGACAGTGATGTGTGTGGGGGTGAATAAAGGGTTTAGTGATGTTGTAAGAGTGGGGGTGATGTGTGTGCGTAGTGGGGTGGGTGGATAAGGGGAGTAGTAATGTGTGTGGGTAGTGGGAGGGATGGAGAAAGGAGGACAGTAATTTGTGCGAGGGCTTTTGCTCCCGCTTGTTGCTCCCAGGCTGCTTTCTGCGACACGGGGGCACTTTTTCAATGTTTTTTTCTAACCGCGCATGTGCAATTCAGAGCTCCAATCGTTCCGGCTGCGCCAAGCCCCGCCCACAGCACAAATGGGACCAGAGATGTTTTTTTTCAGGCTGAATACGTATGGGGGTGCCAAAAGCAGATTTGTAAATCGGATTTGCATTATGCCCAAATTCAGCACTTAGAATGAAAATGGTAAAATTGGGCCCAGAGTGTGGTAACTAGGGGATTTTCACAGTAACTGCATTGTGGTGTGAATGTAAGATTACTTGTGACAAATAAACTAAAATAAAAGAATGGCCAAGGTGAGGTTAGGGCCAGTCAAGGATAGTAGTGGGAACTTGCGCATGGAGTCAGAAAACATAGGTGAAGCTTTGAATGAATATTTTTCTTCAGTGTTCACTAAGGAGAGGGGCCAAGTTTTTGAGGAGGAGTGTGTGATACAGTCTGATAGGTTGGAGGAGGGAAGATGTATCAGCAATTTTGAAAAACCTGAGGGTGGATATGTCCTCTGGGCCAGATGGGAGGCAAGGGATGAGATGCGGAGCCTTTAGCTTTGATCTTTGGGTCCTCACTGTCCACAGGGATAGTGCCAGAGGACTGCAGAGTGGCAAATTTTGTTCCTCATTTCAAGAAAGGAAATAGAGATGACCCTGGTAATTATAAGCCATTTAGTCTTACTTCGGTGGTTGATATAAGTTATTGGAAAGGGTTCTAAAAGATGGGGTTTATGATCTTTTGGAAAGATTCAGTTTAACCCAGGATAGTCAGCATGGTTTCGTGAGGAGTAAGTCCTGCTTCACAAATTTGATTGAATTCTTTGAGGAGGTAACTAAGTGTGTGGACGAAGGTAGAGCAGTCGATGTCGTATACATGGATTTTAGTAAAGCATTTGATAAGATTCCTCATGTAAGGCTCATGAAGAAGATGAGGTGTGGGATAGAAGGAAATTTGGCTGATTGAACAAGTAACGGGCTATATCACAGAAGACAGAGTGTGGCTGTGGAGGGAAAATTTTCAGACTGGAGGCCGGTTGCCAGCGGTGTCCCACAGGGGTCAGTGCTGGGTCCTCTGCTTTTTGTGATTTTTATCAATCACTTGGAAGAAGGGGCTGAAGGGTGGGTTAGTAAATTTGCTAAGATTGGTGGAGTAGTGGATGAGGTGGAGGGCTCTTGCAGGCTGCAAAGACACATTGATAGGATGCAGAGCTAGGCTGAAAAGTGGCAGATGGAGTTTAACCCTGATAAGTGTGAGATGGTTCATTTTGGTAGGACAAACTTGAATGCAGATTACAGGGTCAACAGCAGGGTTCTAAGGAATGTGGAGGAACAGAGAGATCTTGGGGTTCATATCCATAGATCTCTGAAGTGGAAAGGGCCGAGAAGAAGGCCTACAGTATGTTAGCATTTATTAACAGGGGGTTTGAGCTTAAGAGCCGTGGAGTTATGCTGCAACTATACTGGATGTTGGTGAGACCACATTTGGAATATTGTGTTCCATTCTGGTCACCTCATTATGAGACGGATATGGAAGCATTGGAGAGAGTGCAGAGGAGATTTATCAAGATGCTGCCTGGTTTGGAGGGTAGGTCTTATAAGAAAAGGTTGAGGAAGCTGGGGCTTTTCTCTTTGGAATGGAGGAGGATGAGAGGTGACTTAATCAAGGTTTATAAGGTGATGAGGGGGATAGATAGAGTGGATCTGCAGAGACTATTTACTCGGGTGGATGTAGTTGTTACTAGGGGGCATAAATATAAGGTTGATGGTGGGAAATATAGGAAGGACGTCCGAGGTAGACTGTTCACTCAGAGAGTGATTGGGGGTGTGGAATAAACTGCCTGCCATGATAGTGGAGTCGGACACTTTAGGAACTTTCAAGCAGTTATTGGATAGGCACATGGAGCACTCCAGAATTATAGGGAGGGGATAGCTTGATCTTGGCACAACATTGAGGGCTAAAGGACTTATACTGTTCTGTAATGTTCTATGTTAACTTTAACAAATGAATGGCTACTTCCATCTGCACTGGCATTTTACTGCAGACGGGACTCCAACCATGTCGGGAGACTGCCAGGTAAACTGTGGAGGACTCCTCGTGGTTCCTAGCAGCGGGGAGACTTTCTTTAATGGCTGTTCCACGGCCCAAAGATAGGGCCTGGAGTAGCAATGATAGCTCTGAAACTGTCAAACTGATGGTTTGTCCCTCCTTGCCTGCTTGGACCTGGCACATGAAATTTTCAAAATGACCTGGTCTTTGCGTGAGCCTCAATATTGAACCACCCTCTTCTATGTCTTGCAGCCTCAGCCATGACTATCTCTATCAATGGTCCTCTTATTGTGTTGGCAGCTCAGGGGTCATCATCCTCAGTTGGGCTGTGATCCTGGGGGCAGTTTCTTGATCAACCAAACTTGGCAATATTCCACCCAGGATATCACTGTTTGTTCACTTGAGCTCATTCGCCTGACGAAGGCACAAACGCCGAAAGCTAGCAAGTTTACTATCAAATAAATCGGTTGGATTTAAAATTGGTGTTGTCAGACCTCTTACTGAGCTTACTCCAGTCCAACGCCGGCATCTCTACATCCAGCCCTGACAGCAGGACAACGTGGAATTTAGACAAACAGCCGATTAACACTTCCTCTCTCCACAGTTGCCACCTGACCTGTTTTGTGCATGCAGCATTTTCTCTTTTTGTAACAATTTGCATTGATATTGTTACTTACACCTCCATTCATTATATTCTATGCGTGATCTCCAAGAAATATAGCTTCTTCCAAATTCGGATAATATTTCCATTATTCTAGTCATGTTCTCCTTTAATTCCCTAAATTATCATTCTGGGTGAATGAACTTGCCAGATTCTGAATGCTTGATGCTGTGAATGCATGTCGCTGTCAGATGATACCAACCATTTCCACAAATCTTGTTGAACTAATTTATCATTAAGTACATTTACCAGAGATAGAAGATTTTTGTCCTCATTACAGAAATAGGCAGTCTCTGTCCTAATATATTGCGCCACACAGTTTCATCAATATAGCTGGGCATTTTTTCAGTGTTACTCCAGATGTAAAGCTGAAATACATATGCAGTGTTTCTGAAACAGTTTTGGTGATATTTCAGCAGTGGATCAGGGACATCTCTGGTGGAACTTCTAGCTATGATTTCTGAGACTGTGTCACTAAGTTGCAAAATTCCAAGAAAGGTCAAGGAGGAAGGAAAATGACTTGGGAATGCATAGGAACAGAATATAGATTCAAAATAAAAAAATACTGGAAATGTCCAGGTCAGACATTATCAGTGGAAAGAGAAAGTTTTACTGGGTCAGAAGATGTCTCCATGTTGGTGCCCAATTTGAGTGGCATGGCTGGTCTGACAATAGATGAGATGCAGAAACAGATGCTGCCAGTTGTGACCAATTATTGGCCATCGGGCAGGGAGCAAGCCAGCAACAGGCAGCAAGCGGGTGGGAGGAAGTCCTAGTAGCTGAAACGCAGGTGCCATATTTAAAGGGACAGCAGTATTCAGCTTAAAGGCTTCACACAAATACCGAACAATCATGGTTTGCTTTTAAGAAATGATGCAATTAGTTCCTAAGTTCAGTAGTCCCACATTGCAAGTGTTCATCCAGAAGACAAGGACATGGAGAAGAGTTCTCTTCTCTGTCAGAGGCTAAGGAAGAGGCCAGCAAGTCTTGCCAAGGAAGCATGGTTGCACAGATGATATTGGCAGCTGGAGGATGGTCACACAAATTTGGTTGCAGTGCCTCAAGTGATTGAGTGATGTGCTGAGATCTGGCAAGGTAAATGAAATTCATTGTAACAAGCTCATAGCCCTGGATGTTACAAAGGCACTAATGAAACATGGGGCAAAGTTGACAGCCCTGACTTTGGGCACAATCAGATACCGTGTTCACAGTGAGATACAAATAGCCTCACATCAGAAGCCACTGGTTGGTCCATATTGATCACTGCATTACCAATAGTACTTTGGTCCCAGCTACAGGCTTTCCAGTTGAGCAATGTTGGACCTTGGAACTGGTACAGAATGATAAGTGTGGCTGGCTAAGAGAGATCAGTGACAGAGTGTATGTCTGTGCTTATAGCAGAAACAAACTCACAATGCAGAGAATGGAGACGAACTGGAGGAGAATTTCCCTTGCTCATTGTGCTATACTGGTGAGGGAAGAGAGAGTGGAGTAAAGTGCGGTTTTTGTCAAGCATTCTGTTGCTGAAGGTGAGGTGGTGTAGAGGTCACAGAGAGCAAATTGCTTCATGGAAGCACTTACTGAACTCAATGACATGAACAAACTCTAGTGTTCTCATGCTAGTGAGAAATACAACGATGAACAGAAGGAGATAGTGGAACATTCAGCACCCTCACATCACTCTCCCACCAGAGGTGACAAAAAATGCCAGGCAACAGCATGAGATTTCAGAGTAGGAGCTACCATTTGAAGAATCAGTATCACATCATTCTAATGCACCCTCACTTATCAGTGGGCATTGGTGCAGTATTGGAAAGGTCGACCCTTTTTGGTGAGCATGGCACGGATATGCACGAATAACTAATGGAGACAGTGAAATGTGGGGCCAATCCCTATTGGTGGATTGAGGAAGGACCCGGCAATACTGAGCTGCAAATGAATAATGAACCTCGGGAATCATCAGCAAAGTGGTAGATACTAGAAATGTGTAGAAATCTGACAAATTCCCAGAGGCTGTTAGATGATGGAGAATATCCATGCTATGAATGATGCCATGTCTGTAGAATTTGAGCACATGGCTTCTTTCTAGTGAGAGAGCAATGATCCATATGATAAGCCACAAGCATTTGGATGTAGGAGGTACACGCTGACCTGGATAACATCATCTCAGTCATGAGCTCTCGTCTCATAGGTGAGATGAACCTCTGATGAATGAAGCCCTTCCAAGGGGCTTAAGCTTTCTGGGAGCACAGGGAGGGACTAGTTGACATTGAAAGGATGGAAGAACTGTAATCTGAAGGCCCCAGAAACTCCTCTTGCAGTGCTCCTGATATACTAACAACTCCTCAGCTCCTTTGGCAGAAATACTCCAGGAAATAAGGATGACACAGGTGGGGCTCTTTTACAGGAGCAGGTAGCTGCCTTGGGGGAGCCTGATCACCTTTTTCTCACCTCCTCATTCTAGCCTATCCCTTAAACCTTTTTAAATAATGGGCACAACATTTGATGACCTCCAATCATCTTGGAGCTTGCCAGTATCTGGTGAGGATTACAAAATGATCTGTTATTTTCCATGACTTTCTTCAACAGCCTGGGACACAATCAATCTGGCCCTGGTGGAGGTGGTGGCTTCATGGAATTGACATTGGACTAGTATTCCAGAGACCTAGGGTAATGTTTTAGGGACTTGGGTTCGAATCCCACCATGGCAGGCGGTGAATTCAATAAAATATTGACCATGGAACCATTGTTGACTGTCATAAACAGTTTCATTCACTAATGCCCTCAAGTGAAGGAAATCTGCTAACCTTACCTGGCCTGCCCTACATTTGATTCCAGAGCCACAGCAATGTGACTGAAAGTTAACTGCCCTCTGAAATGGCCTAGCAAGCCACCAGAAGGAATAGAAACCGGTGGACCATCCACCATCAATATCTGATAATACAAATATCAAAATTAATTAATTTAGGTAATTAGCATGTTGTTACAAGATGCCATTCTCATTAGAACATGGAAATTGTCTTTGGGAATAGGTGATAAACACTGTAGCTATCAGATTGGTGAGCAAGACAAGCCCTGCAACACAAACCCACGTGTGAATACCTAACAAGAATTCATGGAAAAAACAATGGCAAATATAGCCCTGTCAATCCTGCAAAGTCTGCCTGGCAGGAGACTTCACCAATATCCATGTCAACGTGGAGAAGTTCAGCATATCAGTACAAAAGACAAAGCTGAAGCATTGGTAGCAATCTTCAGCCAGAAGTGCTGAGTGGATTATCCATCCCGGCCTCCTCTGGAGGTCTCCAGCATCACAGATAATAATCTTCAGCCAATTGAATTCACTCCATGCAATATCAAGAAAATGCTGAAGTCTCTGGATACTGCAAAATCCCTGATAATATTCTGACACTTGTACTGAAGACCAGAACCTGTCATACCCCATTGTTACAGTACAGTTGCAATCCTGGCATCTACCCAGTAATGTGGAAAATTTGTCTAGGTATGTCCTGGACAAATCCAATCCAGCCAATTGCCACCACATCAGTCTATTCTCTTTCATCAGTAAACTGATGGAAGAAGGATATCAACAGTACATGAAGTGGCATTTACTTCGCCTGCTCACTGACAGTCAGTTTGGGTCTGTCAACTTAGAACCACTCAGCTCCAGACCTCATTATGGTACTGGTTCAAACCACGGACAAAAAGAGCTGAAATCTAGATGTATGGTGTGAGTGACTGCCCTTGACATCAAGACATCATTTAATTGAACATGGCATCAAGATGCCATAGCAAAACTGGAATCAAAGGACCTGGGGAGTAAAGCTCTCTGCTGGTTGGAGTACTACTTAACTCAGAGGAAGATGGTTGTGGTTATTGATGGTCCATCATCTCAGAATCATCACTGCAGGGATCCCTCAATGTAATGTCCTACGTCCAACTATCTTCAGCTGTTTGATTAATGATCTTCATTCCATCATAAGTCAGAAGTGGGGATGTTTATTGATGATTGCATAATGTTCAGAATCATTCACGGCTTCCCTGATACTGATGTCCAAATCCAGCAAGACCTGGACAATATCCAGGCTTGGGCTCACAAGTGGCAAGTAACATTTGCGCCACACTGGTGGTAGGTAATGACCATCGCCAATAAGAGAGAATCTAATCATCAACTCTTGACCTTCAATGGCATCACCAATGCTGCATCCCCCACTATCAACATTCTGGGCACTAGCATTGATGGAAAACTAAATACTCCATGTAAATACTACAGCAGTGAGAACAGATCAGAGGTTAGGTCAGTGGCAAGTAACTCACCTTCTGACTCCTCAAAGTTTATTCGCTATTTACAAGGCACGTAAGTAGTGTGATGAAATATCTCCACTTGCCTGGCTGAAGGCAGCTGCAACAACATTCAAGAAACTCAACATCATCCAGGACAAAGCACCCAACTTGACTGGTAGCCTGTCTACAAATATCGACTTCCTTCATTAAAGATACACAGTGACAGCATTCTGTACCATCTACAAGATGCATTGCTGCAAATCACCTCGTTAGACAGCATCTTGCAAACCCATGATCTTTACCATCTAGAAGGACAAGGGCAGCAGATACATGGGAACAAAGAACAAAGAAAATTATAGCACAAGAACAGGCCCTTCGGCCTCCAAGCCTGTACCAACCATGCTGCCCTAACTAAAACCCCCTACTCTTTTAGGGACCATATACTTTTACTGCCATCCTATTCATGTATTTGTCAAGACACCCCTTAAAAGTCATTACTGTAACTGCTTCCACTATCTCCCTTGGCAATGGGTTCCAGGCACCCACTACTCTCTGTGTAAAAAATCTGTCTCATACATCTCCTTTAAATCTTGCCCCTCACATCTTAAACCTGTGGCCCCTAGTAATTGACTCTTCTGTCCTGAGAAAAAGTTTCTGACTATCCACCACCACCACTTGGAAGTTTCCCTTCAAGTCACACTGATTTGGAAATATGTCTTTGTTCCTTCACTGTCACTGGATCAAAATCCAGACTGTTCCTAACTGTGGGTGTTCCTCCACCATATGGACAGCACCAGTTCAAGAAGGCCACTCACATTCATTTCTCAAGAGCAATTAGGGGTGGACAATTAATGCTGGCAAAGCAGTTGCTGTAAATCACTGTTTCACTAGGAAAGAATGTTTGGGGTCTTGGAAAGTCGGAATGCATAAAATATAAAAAAATTGCATCTCATGTGAATGAATGGGAGTATCTCATTGGTCAAGGATGGTTATTGGGGGTGATTGAGTATTGGACCAGAGTGTTGTACAATTAACACTCCCTTCAGACTATGGTAGACAAACCAATAAGAAGTTAGATTGATGGTGGTATCATGCAGGAGGTGATGAAAATAGTGGAGGGTGGTCTGTTGAATCTGAGAATGCTGGAGTGGGAAGAGAGGACCAGGGGAACCCAATCATGGCTCTGAGAGGAAGGTGTAAGGGTGCGAAATGAAATGAAATGGACACAGCTGAGGACATGTCAATGAGGGTGGAGACAAATCCTCAGATGAGAAAAAAGGAAGACATATTAGAAATACTGGAAGAGAAGGTGACACTGTTAGAATAGATGCAATGGAGATGAAAACAGTGTGCTAGAACAATATCAAATTCAACAATTTCAAATTGTAAACTGTTTTGTATTCATGTTGTTCTGAGTAAACTGTAGGGTTTCTATGATAAAAACAAGGGCACTTTAAGGGACTGATTATATGGTGTCCAGATGGCATCATTGGTTCTTTGTGTGAGCAAATGGAGCAGTCTATCCTAACAGCCTTTCCAACGAAGCCCTTGTTTGTTTGTGGTTCCATGGTTTGCAAGCCTATCCTTTTAAAAATACCACATAAACTTTGCCCCAGTTCTTTCAATTGGTCATTGTTGATGCAAATCTTGAAAGTATTTATGCAAACAGACAAATGAATCTTGAGGTTAACCTTGTTGCTGAATCACGAGTAAATTCATGCTGTTTTTTCTGCTTATTCAGGAGATAAAGTCAAATATTATGGGAAGTTGAATATCCTTTCAAGAAGTAGGAACTTAGAATATGCAAGAAGTTCCCCTTTTCCTTGGGTGGTGATCACATGCTGATTGCTTTGACATTGCATTTTCACATCCTCTCTAAAAATAACATTTCTTAAAGGTAATTTTAAATCAGGCACACATTCTTGTGGCATTCATTAAATGTTGGCAGTGATTGATAATGTAATGGTGGACATTATCATGCAGCAAGCTCAAAAATACAAATGATGATGTGTATAATGTATTCAAAACCAATAAGCTCAATGCCTCTCTGAGAGCTGGACTTGACTAGCTGGTCATAATTTCTTCACTAGCAAATTCCACGAGGTTTCATGTGAATAGGACCAGGCCTGGCAGCATTGCAAAGGATAGACCATACCTGATTAATCTGATTGTATTTTTTTGAAAAAGTGGCTGAAATAGTGGACAGGGGAATGCTAATGGATATCATTTATGTGGACTTCCATAGGGCATTTGATAAAGTCACCCGAAAGGAACTGGTGCTAAAGTTGGAGCTCATGGAACTGAAGGAAAATTATTGACCTGGATAAGAAATTAATTAAAAGGACACAGAGTAAAGGTAATAGGAAGGCTCTGTAACTGGAAGAATGAGATTGGTGTCCCGCAGTGATATGTGTATTTAATGGCGACTTAGAAGATGGAATTGCAAGCATTGTAAATGTAAGTGCAACCTTACAATGAGATGTTGATAGATTAAATGAATAGGAAAAACTGCTACAAATGAATTTTAATGTCAACAAATCTGAAATCATTTACTTTGGACCCAGAAAGGACAAAACGGGTAACTTTTTAAATGATGAAAAGCTAAAGGTCTAACAAGTCTGGAGATCCATGTACACAGATCATTAAACATAATGAACAACTGCGGAAAATAATCCAAAAGGTGAATGGAATCTTGGCCTTTATATGTGGAGGAATAAAGTACAAAGGGTAGATATTGTGTTTCAGCAATATAAAGCCCTGGTTCGGGCACAGTTGGAGTAAGCAATTCTGAACACTACATTTTAGGAAGGATATATTGTCACTGAAGATTCATCAGAATAATACAGGTGGTTTTAAAGAGTTAAATTATGAGGTTAGATTGATTAAACTTCTATAGTCCTATGACAATAGAATCTTCATTCAATAGGACTCTGAGAAGCCCAAAATAACAAAATATATGTTATTTTGTAACATATATTACAAAATATGTAAAAAAAATACATATTTTTGTGTATATTCAAAAATACGTGTATTTTTGAATGTACACATATTCAAAAATAGATCGAGGTCTTTAAAAGATTGAGGATCACAATCTTTTAAAGACTTCAATCTATTTTTGAATATGTGTATTACCTTAACCTCCACTGTTACATTAACATTGTTTTCTTTGGTGAAGACAGGTGCAAAGTACTCATTTAGTATCTCAACCATAATACCTACTTGGGTGAATGCCTCAGAAACAAAATGGCCACCATGGCAACAAACACACAGATCCAACCTATCAAGGCTAATGATTTCATAGAGGTATTTGAGAAGTTAAAAAAAAACAGGCAAATATTCAGCAGTTTCCTAAAAGGCATTTTTTTAAAGCATAGGAGAAAATGTTAAATTTGTTTAACAGCTGGGACTTCAGTGAAGATTACAGTAAAAACGCCAAAACATTTTTTTCAAAATTCAGTGTGCATTCATAATTAAAGTCAAATTATCAGATCCACTGATATTAATTTCAAGGGCTGAGGCAAGAATTGCTTGTGTCGGTTGATAATTTCATAACAAGCAAATGTAAATGTAAGAACACGGCTGAAAGGATGTTACATCAGTTCATTTGGGACACCCTGAAGTACAAAAAGAATTGATTGAAAAGGGCAACTCACAATATCATAGGCTGTAATTCCCACGATTTGCCTGGATTTGCAAAATCTCACTAACTGTCCTGTCTGGAGACAATACACATCTCTTTAACCTGTGCTTAACCCTCTCTCCACTCACATTTTCTGTACCTTTAAGACTTGATTACCTGGAAAGACTCACATTCCAATCATTGTTTTGTAAATTGAGTTTGAGTCTTTATATGCCCTGTTTGTGATCAGAACTCCCACTCACTTGACAAAGGGGCAGCAAGTTCTCTGAAAGCTAGTGGCTTTTGCTACTAAATAAACCTGTTGGACTCTAATCTTGTGTTGTGAGACTTCTTATTGTGCCAACTCTTAAATCATATATTCATTTGCACTATTTTCCCATTTCTATGCTCACTAGCATATGGCACTGAGAGTATTCCAGATATTACAACTGAGAGGTCTTGCTTTTAGTTTACTGCTTAACTCTCTGAACTATTGATGCAAGACCTCACCACTCTTTCTACTTGTGTTATTGGTACAACATGTACCATGACCTCTACCTTTTCCCTCTCCCTCTTCGAGATCGATAAACATACTATCCTGGTGTCACGTTGATGGTCACAGTAGGGCCTATTTGTTCCCCTGACTATGGAATCCCCTATTACTATTGCTCTTCTTTACCTCCTGTATGAACAGGCTGCTTCTAGTGCCAGAACTTGGCTCTCTCTGTTATGCTGACCTGAATAAAGCACTGGTTAGGCCATAACTAGAGTTCTGGCTCACTTGTAGTCAACATACTTCTGGAAGTCTGCAATGGCCCTTCAGTGGGTGCAATGGTAATTTACCAGAATGATCCCAGGGATGGGGATTTCAACTACATGATTGGAGAAACTGGGTTGTTCTCTTTGGAGAAAAAGTTGAGGGGAGATTTGATCAAGGTCTATAAGGCATGATAGGTTTAGAATGTGTAGACCAAGTAAAATGTTCCATTCAGTTGATGGTACGTAGATACATAGGTGACACAGATTTAAGAGGTGGAGATGTAAAAAAACATTTCTTTAAAACTCAGCAAACAATGATGACCTGGAATTCACTGGCTATGAGGGTAGTGGAGGAACAATGATCTAGAATTACTGGGGGGGCAAGAGGGGTCTTGCCCACTGGCTGGAGAGCTGCTGGTACCCCCGTGTTGCCTCCTTTGGGGAAGGCCTGCTGAATTAAATATCACTTGTGCATTTAACCGGACAGCAGCAGGCCTTCCCTGGAATCAAGAGCCCTGGGGGAAGAAATCCCAACTGCCAGAGCTGCTGCCTGACTGCTGAAGAACAGAAAATTTGTGGATGCTGACAGTATGACACCCATTTGAGACACAATGTGGTCACTGGATCCCAGACCATCACAGACGAGTGATGGCTCAAAGGAAATTGCAGGGACTAGGGAATAAGATTGGCAGCAAGATTCCACCCGCCTTATGCTGGTTTGTCTCAGCAGGCATGGAATCTTCTTGAACAAGTGACATGCCCTCTGGAGCCCACAAGTAACCTGCACAAGTTAGCTGGTCATGATCTCCACATGTGAGCCCCTGGTCTAACACTGGGTTTACACTGCCTGTTTCAGGGTGAGACCTCTAAGTGAGCATTAATTGTCCAGTTAAAACCCTCAATCCATGGGGTAGGAAGGCTTTCCATGAATTCTTACACCATTGACTGAAGAGGGAGGAGGAGGGTTGCCAACTGCCATCCTCCTGTCTGATTAAATGCCCCCATGCCACAGGGAGGCCATTAAATTTCACTCAACTAATTATTTCAAAGGGAATTGGGTGGGCAATTGAGGATAACTTGCAGGGCTGTGGAGATAAAGTGGAAAGTGAGACAGAGTAGAGCTGAATGGCCTCCTTTGCTAATGACTGTATGCTCCCACGAACTTTGGATAGATGATTTCTTGAGTCTTAATAACTTGCAATGCAGAATTTTAGTAAATCTAATTTTAAGTGTATAGTAACTTCTAGAATTTAGAGAAGGAAACAGGACTTCTGACTCTGAAAAAACAACTCTTATCACAAAACGGTCACGAGAAAGAACTGCTGCAACCAGCTGAGTCATGTAACTGACGTACACAATAACAAAACACATAACAGTAATCTGATTCTACCCATTTTGATGACAGTGTAAGTGCAACGCATCAGCTGGTATCTTCAACAACTGAACATATCGAGAAAAACTGTAGAATGGATTTAAATGCTGATGGTTTGGAAAGCTAAATGTGGTAACAGAATTTAAGAATCTGGCGCTCGCATTATCTCAGTTTGGTCATTCATTTAGCAATTGTGTTTGTTTTTTCAATTCCTTCTTCTTGTTTACATTAGATGACCCATGGTCAACTGTGACCTTTGTGCTCAAAGCTAAATAACGCATCAATCATGTGCTTTAAAAGCAAATACATTTCTTTCCAACATTAAATATAGCGGACATTGCTAACAAGTCAAAAAAAGAGAATTGGCATTCCTTATTCTAAAACTGCTCTTGTCTTCTTTATAGGCTTGCCCCCTCTCTAGATTTGCATCACCAGTTTTCCAGTGAACTTCCTGAAACACTTCCAACATAAACTTGGAAACTAAAGTGCTTATAAAAGTTCTTTTATTCCACGTTACAAAGTGCGCAGGATTAGTTATTAAGAACACATTAATGTCTGCAACAAATGACACTCCCTTTATTTTCAACTGTGGAAAGATTTAGACATATCCATGGCCCATGCTGCATGTATGCCAGTAGCACAGGGGCAGGCAGTACTGAAAGAAACTACTTAATGCACCATCTGTCATTTGCTTTGGCTCTAAGCACATAGAAAATGTATGAAATTGTCAGGATTTGAAGCTGACTGGCGTGGAGTAATGCTCCAAAGACACAAATTCAAATCCCACCATGGCAGCTGGGGGAATTTAAGTTCATTAGTTCAATCAGTTCACTAGTTAACACTGTTGTCTCACAGCGCCAGGGACTCAGGTTCAATTCTGGCCTTGGGTAATTGGGTGGTCTTAGTCCCCCTATCTGCCTAGGTTTCCTCTGGGTGCTCCAGTTTCTTCTCACAGTCCAGATGTGCAGGTTACGTGGACTGGCCATACTAAATTGTGCCTTAGTGTCCCAAGATGTGTAGGTCAGCGGGGATTAAAGGGATAAATATGGGGGGATAGGACCTGAATGGGATACTCCATTGGAGAGTTGGTGCAGATTTGATGAGCTGAATAGGCAGTAATGTTTCTATGATATGATTCTATGATTTGATTAATAAGTCTGTAAGAAAATACCAGCCTCATTAGTAATTATCATGAAACTCTTGAATTGTCATAAAAACCATTTAATTCATTAATGTCCTTCAAGGGAGGAAATTCTGCTATCCTTTCCCTCACTGATGTATATGGCATTCCAGACTCAGTGTAATATGCTTAACTTTTACCTGCTCTTCAAAATGGCCTAGTAAGCCAGAGTTTAAGATGAATTTTGAAGTCAGTGCTGATTTTGCAATTAACACTAACATGGAAAGAACAAAAAAAAATCCTTTTGTTCAGCTAATTTAAATAGCTAATATTCATCATTAAAGAGGAGGTACTTCTTCTAGATCCAACTAGCACTTAATGTGTAGGAGAATAATTCCAAAGGAGACAGAACCACCTTTCTAAATAATGCAGCCCTGCAGAACCTACTACAGAAGGTTCAACAACGAAGACTTTTTGTTTGATAGGCATTGGCTCTTGCTTTGGTCTTCAGAGAATCTATTGAAGACAGAGACAAGAACAGGTTTTGAGGAATAATCCAACAATTCAGCAATTATTCATTTTTGACAGTTCCCACGTGATCTCTATTTTCCTCCTGTTACCTGGAATTATAATTGCATCTTGCACAAAATGTCTTAATCTCTTTGAATGCATTATTTTAGGATGCATTGTAACTGCTGGTCTTTTCCCAAAAACCAAGCACCGTGCCCATCACATTACCATCTCATATACTAATACTTCACATGGTATGAACAGCGAATTGAAGGAACAGGCGCCAGACAAAGCAACATTTTCGCAGGAAGGGCAACTTAATGGCAAACAGGCAGAGTAAGAGATTTGAGCACTTTGCTATGCAATGTTATCAGATTGGATCTACTTTCACTTATTAGACAGCCTGGGAATCTGAGGTCTATTGTTGCCTACCTGACAATTGTAAATTTGGAGAATTAATTAGTAACTAAGATAAAGCCATCTCCAATTTACAGTAAATACATCAATGGTGATTTTGGACCAAGGAATGACAAAATCTTATGAAGGTATGAAGGTTTTTTATGTTACCATGCCTGGTGGCTCTAGTTCGCCTCGCACATCCTCAGCAGCTCCTTGATGTCATTGTTCATTCTGGCCAACAAACCGTATCACATGCCAGTCCTCTCATCTGTTTTGTGTCAACATGTTTAGTGACAATATGTCCTGCCAGACAGCTTAAGGCAAAAGTACTTGTTTCCCTTTGAAAATAGTTCCTTTTAATATAGAGATCATTCTTATATGGTCAGAAGCTTCTGAGGTTTATCGACACCTCATTTTTCAGTCAGGCCATTGAGGCTAGTTTCTACACTACCTTTAGTTGTGTGTCATTGGCTATTTCTGACTGAAGTTGGTCACGCTTGTGATAACCAAAATGCAGTGGATCTATTTAAAGCATATCTTCTACTTCAGTATCCAGGCTGTCTACTTATAGATCCAGTGGAATGTCTGCATTCTTGCTCAGATTCAGTAAATCTGAACAGCGTGTCTGAGGTTTGTAGCAAACATTGAAGTCCTCCTATATTTATATATTGTAATCAAAGTGGTGCACTTGTCAGCAATTTGCAACAGATCCTCTCCAATGGCTTGCGATCAGTTTCTACAGTGAACTGCTTATCCAACATGTATGTGTGCAATCTTGAATACTACAGCAAATGTCTTAGGCTCACTGTTGGAATAATTAGATTGTAGTTGAGATGGGCTTTTGGATCCAAGTGCAATTAAGTTTTTTTTTTGCAAAAATATACTTTATTCATATAAAATCTGAAGACAAATTACACAATTTTTCAATGAAAAGTGCAGTGATGTTCACATTTTCTCCAGAGAACATGATGTATTCTGAGGTGGTTCAATTGAGTAATGAGCATAATAGAAGCATTTCAATATTTTCATACAGTATAATTGTGTTCAAACTATATGCATGCATCATGTTGCACTCTGCATGCTTCAGTACAGTTACATATGGTTAGGAATAGGGCAATACTCAGAGGGTTTTTCATGGTTACCAGCCCCTTGATGTACATTGGCTGAAAGGTTTTATGCTCTTCTTTATTGCGCCTTAGCAGTGACTGCTCCAAGCTTGAGTCAAAGAACAAAAAGCAAAGAAAATTACAGCATAGGAATAGGCTCATCGACTCTTCAAGCCTGCACCAACCATGCTTCTCAACTGAACTAAATCCCGGTACCCTTCCAGAGACCATATCTCTCTATTCCCATCCTATTCATGTATTTGTCCAGACACTTCCACTACCGCCCTGGTAACAAGTTCCAGGCACCAACTATTCTCTGTGTAAAAAATCTGCCTCGTACACCTTTTTTAAACCTTGCCCCTTGCATCCTAAACCTATTCACTCTAGTTATTGATTCTGCCACCCTGGGAAAACGCTTCTGACTATCCACTCTGTCTATGCCTCTCATAATCTTGTAGATTTCAATCAGGTCGCCTCTCAACCTCCGTCATTCCAGTGAGCACAAAGCAAGTTTCTCCAACCTCTCCTCATAACTAATGCCCTCCATATCAGGCAACATCCTGGTAAATCTTTTCTGTACCCTCTCCAAAGCTTCCATATCTTTCTGGTAGTGTGGTAACCAAAACCAAACACTATATTTCAAGTGCGGCCTAACTAAAATTCTACAAAGCTGCAACATGACTTGCCAATTTTTAAACTCAGTACCCCAGCCGATGAAGGCAAACATGCTGTATGCCTTCTTGACTACTTTCTCCATTTGCATTGCCACTTTCAGTGACCTGTGTACTTGTTCATACAGATCCCTCTGCCTATCAATACTCTTGAGGATTCTGCCATTTACTATATATTTTCTATTTGTATTAGACCTTCCAAAATGCATTACCTCATATTTGTCCAGATTAAATTCCATCTACATCTCTCTACTCAAGTCTCCAACCGACCTATATCCTGCTATATCCTTTGATGGTCTTCATCGCTATCCGTAAATCCACCAACCTTTGTGCCATCCGCAAACTTACTAATCAAACCAGTTACATTTCCTCCAAATCATTTATAAATATTACAAACAACAAAGATCCCAGTACTGATCCCTGAGGAGCTCCACTTGTCACAGCCCTCCACTCAGAAATGCACCTTTCCGCTGCTACCCTCTATCTTCTTTTGCCAAGTCAGTTTTGTATTGACATAGCCAGCTCAATTCTGATCCCTTGCTACTTCACCTTCTGCACCAGTTTTCTATGAGGGACTTTGTCAAAGGCCTTACTGAAGTCCACGTAGACATACTCACTGCTTTAACCTTATCAATCATCTTCATCACTTCCTTGAAAAACTTGATCAAATTTGTGAGACATGATCTCCCCTTCAAAAAACCATGTTGCCTCTCAATAATACATCTAATTATTTGCAATTGGGAATAAATCCTGTCTTGAAGAATCCTCTCCAATAATTTCCTTACCACTGATGTAAGGCTCACTGGCCTGTTATTACCTGGATTACTCTTGCTACCCTTCTTAAACAAAGGAATGACAATGGCTATTCTCCAATTTTCTGGGATCTCCCCTGTAGCCATTGAAGATACAAAAATTTCTCTCAAGGTCCCAGCAATTTTCTCTCTTGCCTCTCTCAGTATTCTGGGGTATATCCCATCAGGCCCTGGGGACTTGTCTACCTTAATGTTTCTCAAGAACCCCAATACCTCCTCCTTTCTGATCTCAACATGACTCAAACTATTTATACATCCTTTCCCAGATTTATCATCCAGCAAGTTCTCCCCTTTGGTGAATGTACTTATTTAATACGTCACCCATTTCCTCTAGCTCCATGCATAGATTCTCTCCTTTGTGTTTGAGTGGGTCAACTTAACTCATTGTTCTCTTGTTTTTGTTAACCCTCTCCCTGGTTACCCTCTTGCTCTTTATGTATGTATAAAAAGCCTTGGGATTTTCCTTAATCCTGCTGGCCAAGGTTTCTTGTGACCCGTGTTAGTCCTCCTTACTCCTTGCTTAGGTTTTTTCCTTGTATTTCTTGTATTCCACACTTGCTTCATGAGTTCCCAGCCTCCTAGCTTTGACAAATGTTTCCTTTTTCTCTTTGACTAGGTCACAATATCTCTCATTATCCAAGGTTTCCAAAACTTGCCATACTGATTTTTCATCCGAACAGGAACATGCCGGTTCTGAATCCCTATCAACTTGCACTTGAAAGCCTACCAAGTGCCAATTGTTGATTTGCCCTCAAACATCTGCTCCCAGTTTACATTCTTCTGTTCCTGCCTAATATTGTTGTCCATCTCTCAGCACGCAATTCTGGACCTTGGAGTGTGCCAGTCTGCAATTGGTTTGCCATCTTACATGATGCATACTTCTAGTTCTTCTTCAAGGATTTTAATCTTCCTTGGGTCTTGTTATTGCAGGATGCAGGCGTTTGATTACAACAATTGTTTGAGAAACTGAACGTATATTGGCTCTCCTGCCACACAGATGGTACATCTTTTTTCAGAAGCTCACTCAATGCTGACAGAGTCAAAAAAGTTCAGAATGCATGGCGCCAACTTGTTGAAAAATCCAAGGCACCTGTAGGATTTCTTTGTCCTGAAGGGAAGGCATCTTTGACTTTGCCTGGATCAGAACAGATTACACAACCTGAATAGATGGAGCCAAAGAAATTAATCTGACTCACATTCACCTGGCTGTTTCTGCTATGGAAGATGAACTCCTCACACCAAACTACTGTCATTGGTGACTGAACATTTTGATCATGCTCTTCTTTAGTTTTGCCAATCATCTCAACATCATCGACATTGTATTTGAATCCAGAGACACCTTCTGTGATTCAGCCCTTGTGCTGCTGGAACAGATTTTGATTGACAGATAAGCCAAAAAGTAACCTCAGGAAGCAATATCTTCCAAACAGTGATCTGAAGGTGGTGACTTCCTGAGGTTCCTTAGCAAAGTGGACTGACCAATATCCATGTATAGAACCCAGCTTGGAGAGCAATTTCACTTCTGTGAATCTGGGATTCAGTTCCTCCAGAGTTGAAATCTTTTGTGGGCATCTCTTTATGGAGAGTTTTAGACTCTGAGGTCCAGGCAGAAAATGCTTTTCCATGTCATCCAGCTCATTTTTAGGCCTTTCTGGTATGGGAACGTTGCACTTCCTGGAGGTTCGATTGACGGAATTACATCTTCCCTGAGGTGCAGTACAGCACCACCTGTGGCATCGAACCTGTCTGGGTGCAACTACTGTAGTTCCTGAACCAACTCGGTGTGAATGTTCTTGGTCTCTCCCGCTGTCACTGGTACCTTGATGTTGAGAGCTCTACGTGCTGGCAGTCCTGTCACTGTTAGTCCGCTCATGTCAACCAGGTTAAATATTTGCGGTTTCCATGCTAAATTGCTGTAGCTGCATTGCATTATTGGCGTACCAGGGTAAAGGATTGGTGACCCATTGTATGTGGTCAATTTAGCAAGTCTCAATTGTACCATTGATTCCCAACAGTCCACGTACGAATTCTTCAGGATTTGGACTGGTGGGATATTTGAATTAGCTCCTTTGTCAATCTTCATCTCAAGTTTATGTTTGTCAAATTTTTGGGGCATATGTTAATAGTGGCAAAAACTTCCACTAGCCTGCCTTCACTCATGATGAGAAAAGTCTGTTCACCCTCTTGCTGTTCCGCTCTGATTCTCAACTCAAATCTACCTTGCTGTGAACTTCATGTATTGCCTTGTATTTGTACAGACATTTCCTTGTATTTGGACAGGTGCTCTGGCGTTTTCCAGTTGCGCTGTCTGCCTTTTCCTTTTTCTCTTGCTTTATAATTTATTCCTTGCATGCCTTCAGTACTGTATTTGGTGTGCATTATTTTTCTTTTCATACTTAAGTCTGTACCTTTGGCTCTGTTCCAACTGCCCTTTACTTCAAGTAATGTGATCCTGAGGCAGCTGGCTGCTTGCCTGGACATGCCCAGCCCAAAGGTACTCACAATTTATGAATTAAATGAGCCCTGTTTCTTCTGTTTTCAGTGCTGCTTTCCATACAATGGGAACGTCTTGAATGTTTGTTAACATTGGGTGCTGTTTCCCCTCTTGGTTTTCAAGGTGGTATTCTTTGTTCTATCCTTTCACCTCAAAGAAAACAATCCCTGCTGTGTACCACATAGTGATGTCCTTGTACTACCTATATGTAACACAAATTAGGTACATGGCTTCTGTTTGCATGAAGATCTCTGGTGGGGTTTATTTACAAAAAACAGATCAATCTCTTGACAATCCTGTAGTCTAGAGTACTACAGTATAGAGACTGTGGCTCCTGGTCACCGGATGACATCCTGTACCTGGCTCATCTGCATGTTTAGCCTTTTAGAGAGACATCACTCTTAATATTACACCATCATCCAGTCCCTTTGGTCTAAAGTGGACACATATATGCCTCCCAATGTTTTAGCTGCACAATTAAATAGTCTCCCTCACTTCAGGATCCTCTTTAAACTCACCTGGCTGGCCAAAGGATTCTCACCCCTTTTAATCATAGTTTCTTCTCTTCAGCTCAAAGTACATTTCTGTTGTTGCCTCTTTTTGAAATACTTTGCCATGTTAAAAGCAACTATGCAAGTTATGGCATTATGCATGTTTCATTTAATCTTGGTGTTCTCCCTGTTTTGTGCTAAAAGCAGATATTAATATATTGTTAAAAATCTACTTTGAAACAACCCAGTTGGCTGGGTCCATCCTATTCTTAACACCACCTTCTGCAACAGAACTTCAAAATGCAGGGTTATCAACCTTAAAAGTGAGCTCCATTTTTCTCTCTCCACAGGTACTGCCAGACTTGTTGAGTACTTCCACTATTTTCTGTTTTATTTCAGATTTCCAGAGTGCACAGTAGTTTCCTTTCACAAGATGATTGGAGGGATTTCATATCTACATTCGGGCGAGGGTCATAAAATCCCACCCGAGTCCAACGGAGAATTACGTTCCGCAAGACTCGCCCGCCCCAGAATCATTTTGTTGTCATTGAAGGAGAGATTATTGTCATTGCACCAGTTCACCAAATTGTCTATCTCTTTCCTGTATTCTGTCTCATCATTGTTTGAGATCTGCTGCAAGCAATAAGCCTGATAGAACTTAGATGGACTGAGAGTATTGCATTTCAAAAGACAACAGGGAATAGCCCAAACCTATCTTGCATGTTGAACAAGGGTGCTTGACCTTAATAATGGAAAAGTCATAATGACCCAAAAGCCATCATGATGTACCCAGCCAGAACAACTAAAAAAATTATGTTTGCGTATTCTGCAGTTTCATCCACACTCCTAATATTAATAGTATCTTGAAAGGGAATATTTGCACCCAAGGTGACCTCACCTAACCTCATTGGATGGTGTGACCCCCACTCTGTGACCCATTGGCTGAAAGCAAATTATTTGTGTTGCAATTAGTATCTTGATTGCAAAAATACTTCTTCAAATTCCATCCTATGCTATTCCCCTCATGAAATAGGCATCCTATTCCTTTCATATCATCCCACCCCACTCTCACATCCTCTTCATGTCTCATCCCCATCACCCATTCCTTATTACCAGGCATTCCTACTGCCATCATCATGCTCCCCCGCAATCCCACCATGCCATACTGTTTTCCCTTCTATATCCTATCACTTGTGGAGTCCTTTAGGGATGTAATGGTCATGACCAGAACTATAGCTATTGGGGACACTCCTATGGATAAACACAGAAAATACTCAAAATCTGTTTAGAGAAAGTGCAATTTTTCAGATGACATCCTACTAATGCAGGAACAAATATAGCCATGACATATTCATGGTGAATGGCCGATAACAATCACAATTCAGGTCCTAACATAAAAGAACTTCCCTTTTGGGATGAATTACTGGAGGTGTTCTGCCAGCTGGAGACCATACTCGGTCTGACTTACCTTCAAGAAAAGGAATGGGCAAAATGTTGGGTGAAAAATTGATTAATCATCACTAAAGTAAAATGAAAATAATAATGTATTTGTTATAAATTGCCAAATCCAGCTGGATTTTATAAAGCTCCCCCTCCAAAAGTGTTTTTCATTCTAGGATTATCTTGCAATGTAAAGATGACTATTAACTTCCTTTCTCCACTACAAGCAATCTTTTTCAAACCCTCTCCTTTGTCTCCTCCATGACATGAGAAGGTCATGGGAGCTCCTTCACACCAATGTTGAGACCAGGATGGGGATATATGTGGGGATACAGGGATAGGGCTTGGGTGGGATGCTCTGTTGGAGAGGCAATGCAGACATAATGGGCCTAATGACCTCCTTCTGCACTTCAGAGATTCTATGATTCTATGAATAGCAATCCTATTAATCTGGCATTACCTTTCACTGTACAAAATGTCATGAATACGTGCCCTTAGTAACCTGGTATTTTCAACTTTGCTACAACTGCAAGAATTCCAGAGTTCATTACAGGAACTTCCAACTCAGAAGGTAAAATATAATTAATGAAGGTCATCAGTTATTTACAGAAGCCACACCTGTAGATAATTATTCATGAGTTGTTGCAATTATGCAACCAGAAATAATGCTAACATTATAAAGCAATAGAGAAGTAAACATATTGGAGCATGATAACATCTGTGTCCCATAATGTTCCGCAGTTTCCAAGTAAAGTCCCTTTATTATTTTTGCTATATATAAATTAGAAATGAGATATGTTAAATCACCCACTGCGTCACTTATCTAATGGGATCAAAAAATATGGGTGAAGAAACAACCAATTTCAGTATTTTCATTCATCATGGAAGATTTACTTCACATTTAATGTAAGCAGAGTTATGGATAATGCTTATGGTGATGGAGATTAGTGGTTATAGCGGCAAACTAACAAGCCACTGATCTGATAGTTCACAATCAGAATATAACAAGTTCACTCATATTATGCATTGGCAATGATGGTGAAATTGTCACAATTTGCCTTACTTATTCCACTGAAACTAACAGCAGCTTCAGGAACCCACACATGCTCAGGATAATGCAGAAATCTGCAAGTTGCCATTGATTGCCAGCCTCCAGAGGGTGTTTCTTCTTCTTTATTTGCTCATGGATTCCAACCATGGGTGTCAAAGGATAAGCCAATATTTATTTCCCATCTCTAATTGCCCACAAGAAGTGGTGCTTCCTTTCTAGAACTGCTGTACTCCATCTGGTGTAAGTAAACCCATAGTTTTGTTTGGGAGAGAGTCTCAGGATTTTGGCCCAGCAACAATGCAGGAATGGCAATTTATTTCCAAATTAGGATGGTGGGTGATTTGGAGAGGAATTTCAAATGATGTTGCTCCAGGTGTCTTCTGGCCTTATCCCTCTAAGTAGTAATGATCGTGAGTTTGGAAGGTGCTTTCTCAGGAGCCCTGGCAAGTTCCTTCAATGCATATTGCAGATGACACACACTGCTATCACTGTGCATTGATGGTGAAGGTGTGAATGTTTGTGGGTTGCCAACCAAATAGGTTGCTTTATTCTGGAATGTGTCTAGCTTCTTGAGTGTCGCTGGAGCTGCACCCATCCTGGCAAGTGGAAAGTATTCCAGCGTACTCCTGACTTGTGCCTTGTTGATGGTGCACACATTTTATCAGGAGGTGAATTACTTGCTGTGGGATCCCTAGCCTCTGACCTGCTTTGGTAGACACAGCATTTATATAGCTAGTCTAGATCAATTTTTTTGGTCAATGGTAACCCTGCAGGATGTAGACAGTGGAGGATTTAGCGACGGTAATGCAATTGAATGCCATAAGGCAATGGTTATAAAGTCATTGAGGATTACAATATGGAAACAGGCCCTTTGGCCCAACTTGCCCATGCCTCCTTTTTTTTAGAAAAGCCCCTAAACTAATCCCAATTGCCCACATTTGGTCCATATCCCTCTATACCCATTGTACCCCTGTAACTCTCTGCATGCTTTTAAAAGATAAAATTGTACCCGCCTCTACTACTATCTCTGGCAGCTTGTTCTAGATAGTCACCACCTTCTGTATGAAAAAAAATTGCCCTTCTGGACACTTTCATACTCTCTCCTTTCACCTTAAACCCATGCCCTCTAGTTTTAGACTGCCCTACCTTTGGAAAAGATATTGACTATCTACCTTGTCTATGCCCCCCATTACTTTATAGACCTCTGTAAGGTCCTATGCTCCACAAAAAAAAGTCCCAAACTATTTTCAGCTTCTCCTTAAACTCAATCTATCAAGTTCTGGCAGCTTCCTAGTAAATCTTTTCTGCACTCTTTCTAGTTTAATATATCCTTTCTATAATATTCCAAGTATTCCAAGCATGGCCTTAACTAATGTCTTGTACAACTTCAACAAGACATCCCAACTTCTGTATTCAATGTTCTGATCGATGAAACCAAGCATGCTGAGTGCCTTCTCCACCACTCTGCCACCTGCGACTCCACTTTCAAGGATCTATGAACATGTACCTCAACATCTCTGTTCTGTAACTTTCCCCAGTGCCCTACCATTAACTGAGTAAATCCTCCCCTGGTTTAACCTACCAAAACGCATCACCTTGCATTTGTCTAAATTAAACACCATCTGCCATTTGTCAGTCCCCCAGCCCAACTGATCAAGGTCCCCACTATGCCACCAATCTTGGTGTCACCTGCAAACGTATCAACCATGCCTCTTATATTCTCATCCAAATCATTAATATAAATGACAAATCACAGTGGGCCCAGCACTGATCCCTGAGGCACATCGCTGGTCATAGACCTCCAGTTTGAAAAATAACTCTTCACAGAAACCAGAGGGTGGTTGTAAAGAAGCCAATTTTGTATCCATTTAGATACCTCACACCAGGTCGCTTGAGATTTAACTTTATGCAACAACCTACCATGTGGTTCCTTATAATGACCTTGCTAAAGTCCATTTAAACAACATCGACTGCACTGCCCTCATCTATCTTCTTGGTTACTCCATCAAAAAACACAATTAAACTTGTGAGACATTATTTTCCACTCAAAGTCATGCTGACTGTCCCTAATCAGTCCTTGTATCTCTAAATGCCTGAATCCTGTCTCTCAAAATACCTTCCAATAATTTACCCACCACAGATGTGAGGCTCACTGGCCTGTAGTTCCCAGGCTTTTCTCTGTAGCCCTTTTTAAACAAAGGCACATTTGTCACCCTCCAATCTTCAGGCACTTCACCTGTGACTATGGATGATTCAAATTTATCGGCTAGATCCATAATTTCCTCCCCAGCCTCCCACAACATCCTGGGATATACTTCATTAGGTCCCGGGGATTAATCTACCTTGATGCACTTTAAAACTTCCAGCACTTCCTTCTCTGTAATATGTACACTCGTCAGGATGAGTGTCTTGACGAGTGTCTATTTTCCCATGTTCCCTAACATCCATGTTTTTCTCGACAGTAAATACTGATACGAAATTTTCATTTAGGATCTCACCCATCTCTTGTGAATCCGCACATAGATGACCTTATTGATCCTTACAAGGCCCTATTCTTTCCCTTGTTACTCTTCTACCCCTTATGTATTTGTAAAAGTTTTTGGATTCTCCTTTGCCTTATCTGCCAAAACAATTTTGTATCTCCTTTTTGCCCTCTTGATTTCTCTCTTAACTCGACTCCTATATCTCCTATGCTCTTCAAAAGATTCACTTGATCTCAGCTACCTATGCATGTCACATGCCTTTCTTCTTCTTGACCAGGGCCTCAATATCCTGAGTCATTCAGGATTCCCAACTTCTGCCAACCTTGCCCTTCACTCTAAGAGGTATGTGTTTACCCTGAGCTCTGATTAACACACTTCTGAAAGCATGCCACTTACCAGTTACATGCTCTCTTGTCGAGAATGGCTATTTCCTGCCACTTACATGGTGTGAATGTTACTTGTCCAGGTCTTGCTATATTTGAACATGGACTGAGGAATTACAAATGGAGCTGAATATTGTGTAATCACTAGCAAACACCTACACTTTTGATCTTACGACGGAAGGAAGGATATTGGTGAAGTAGCTGAAGGCCGGGCCTAGAAATTCCTGTAGGATTGTCTTGGAATTGAGGCGACTGGCTTCCAACAGTCACAACCATATTTCTTTGTGCTAAGTATGACTCCAACCAGCAGAGAGTTTTCCCTGATTTCCATTTACTCCAGTTTTGTGAATGTTTTGATGCCACACTTGGTCAAATGCTGTCTTGATGTCAATGGCAGTCACTCTCACTTCGATTCAACTCTTTTGGCACATGGCTGTAATTAGGTCAGGAGCTAAACAAACCTGGCTGAAACTAAATCGAACATCACAGAGCAGATTGTTGCTAAGCAAGTGCCACTTGATAGCATTGTTGATGACCCCTGCCATCATCATACTGATCAAAAATAAATCTACAAGGTGGTAACTGGCCATATTGGATTTGACCTGCCTTTTAAGTACGGGACATATCTGGGCAATTTTCCACATTGCCAAGTAGATGCCAACATTGTAGCTGTACTGGGAGAGTTTGGTTGGGACATAGCATGTTCTGTAGCACAAGCCTTCAGCGTTATTGCCAGAATGTTGTCTGGGGTCATAGCCTTGGCAGTATCCAATGCCATCAACTGTTTCTTGATATCTTGTAGATCAAATCAAATTGGCTATAGTCTGGCATCGTGATGCTGGGGATCTAAAGGTCCCCTGGAATGTGATCCCTGAACAATTAATGAATTGATGAAAACTTTCATTTCAACACCACTGCTCTTATTGTAAAAATTCTTGAAAAATAACTTGCTAAATGATATATAATGGTGCCCTCACTACCCCGATCTTATATTTGCAGAAAGCCAAATCTCTTCATTATGATGTCTGGTATTTTAGCTTATTGCTTCACCCAATCATAACTTATTTCAATATCTCTAATCTTAAATTAGTAGTAAAAGATACGCAGCACTCTTCACATCCAGGTTTGCTCTTTATGAGAATACTTTAACGTAATTGGTAATTTACCGTGTCTCCTGAAATCACTGGTGCTGACACCTTGCATTTGAAACCAGATTTAAATTGCTTGCTGTTGGAAATAGGATAATCCACATCAAACAGAAATTGTTCAGAGCTACAGCTGTCTCTTCAACAGACCTAGCAAAAAGTTGGCTGGCCCTCTTTCTTTTAAAACCCTTTAAAAGTGTAGTTGCCCCCCCTATTTAATGTGTTCTACACTGAGATTACTCTTTATTTGCTAATAAATAAAGCTGAGCCCATTTAGTCCAATGTTTCAGCAGTGCCAGCTTTGACTGAGTTACTATGTAGTGCTTGCGCTGTAAGCTAGGATTTTCTTTTTCAAACGTGGGACTGTTCTTCAACTACACTGCATGGTTATATATTTTTCATAAGATAATGCATGTGAGTTAACACATGTGATATCAATAGACATATTGGTTTGTTGATGGAAGACCTCCCAAAGTTGGGCTGACTAGTTTGTGACAAAAGAGGT
Organism: Sphyrna mokarran; assembly: GCA_024679065.1. Taxonomy (NCBI): domain Eukaryota; kingdom Metazoa; phylum Chordata; class Chondrichthyes; order Carcharhiniformes; family Carcharhinidae; genus Sphyrna; species Sphyrna mokarran. Next base: position 32,041,603 of record JAGIQG010000011.1, read on the forward strand.
ATGCGGAGAGATGTGTGTCACTTGACAGTACAGGGAATGTAAACTGAGGGCAGAAAAATAAGGAATGATCAAAGAGCTGGTTAGAATTTCTGAAGAGAGGTAACAAAACAAGGATGTTAAGGGAAAGAGCTGTAGCAGTTCCAAAAACACAGCAGATTTTTATTAATTGTAGTTAAGTTGCAGCAGTGATCTTGATGGGATTTGAACCTGCACCTCCTGAGCATTAGTCAGTGCTTCTGGATTCCAATATAGCAACATTATCATTAAGCCACTGCCTAACCCCAGCAAGAGAGTAGATGCATGCAGGAATTTGACTTGGGAGAAGGAAGACTTTAGAGTCAATGCAAGGTATATTGGGTGGATGAGGAAAACAGTGAAACTACAATATTAGGTGCACAAATAACACATGCAATTGGATGGGTGTAACTTAGGAAGGTGATCGTGATAAAAAGCACTGAAGAAATTACTCAATGTAATAAAAAATGTGGATAAGCGGTCTGACAAGGACAAGAAAGATTAGGTATGTGGTTCAGTCTGGAGCAGGAAACTAAATTCAGCTGAGTAACTGGAACCTGTATAGCTACACAAATTAGGTGATACTATAATAGATCATCTCAAGGTCAGAAGGTGTAAGAGGATTATGGAAAGGTGGTGTCATTTTAAATGGATCTCTTTAAACTCTTCCTCTTTTGCCCTTCCCTCAGACTTCATTCTGACCAGGACTGCATTTTTGCATACACTTCTAACCGCTCTTATTTGAGAACTTTTGATATCCTGTGTATCCAACCTTCTTTTTGTCTATCTGTCATTGTAATTTTTTTTTGGTATTTTAAAGCCCATTCTGACATTTGAAACAAAGTATATGCCATGTTTAAGGATTTCAAAACTGAAATGCTTTGAGTAACTAAAGTCTAATTAAGGAACTGAAAATGGTCAATTGTATTTGTGATGCTTTGTTATGCAATAAGGTGAAACTAGTGTCTTTAAAGCAATATAGGACTAAGATGGAAGGCTTGTATTTTCTAAATAGGATCAACTAAAGCATCAAAATCAACAGAACACATTGCCCCAGAAAAACAATAGGCAGTTTGTTTAAATCTTAAGAAAAGGTATATTTCTCAAAGAGCAGCATAAAACACAGCAGCTCAGTTCATTTATGGATGAATTATAGTGACTGGCAATCTTATTTAATCTTCATGCGGTTAAATTGACAATGAAACTCAGTAAAATGGGAGAAAGCAGGCATTGATTTTCTGGCGCCAGCAGTAAACTCAGCATTTAGTCTCCTTTTCTCTATACTTTATATCCTCATGTAAAAGTGATGTGCATCCAACAATCATTTTTGTTAACAAGACTTAAGTACCATGGATGCTAGAAAACTGAACTAAAAACAGAAAATGCTGGAAATACTCAGCAAGCATTTTGTGGAGGGAGAGGGCTGACTTGGGTCTGATTCGAGGCATTTTTTTTAAACAGTTCCCACCAGCATTGCTACTCTGAAGCCCAAACACAAGTTTTTCATAGCCATCTGCCCAAACTTTCATGGTCACTGCCGACCCAAGTTTTTCATGGTCACATGTCTGAACAGAAGAGAGGCAAGGGAATAGGACAGAGGTGAGGGGCAACACTACAGGTCATCAGCAGTGAAACATTGACAATGTTACATGTGTCACAGATACTGAGTGCATTGAATGCTGAGGTCACTGGTAATTGCTTTATGGTACTTGCATTGCTCTCTCAACTCTATAATAATCAAAAGTTTGGTCATTTGCTTGGAAACATTCAATCATAAAGATAACTACAGTTTTAATCATATGGAATGAAGATGGTTCATGGCCCTGCAATGACAGAAATTTCATTCACTACTTGCTAAAACTTAGGATGGCTTTTCATCCTTCTTTTCACGTAACACAATTTGAAGACACATCATTCTGTTCCAAATATATAGTTCTGAATAACTTCCGATATTGGGTTGGATTTTATGGCCTCATGCCATTAGTTTCCTATAAGAGGCGGCTAAGAGGGTACCTAATTGAAACATATAAGATGATTAGAGGTTTAGATAGGGTGGACAGTGATAGCCTTTTTCCTAGGATGAAGAAAGCTAGCACGAGGGGACACAGCTTTAAATTAAGGGGTGATAGTTATAGGACGGATATCAGAGGTAGGTTCTTTACCCAAAGGGTGGTTCGGGAGTGGAATGCCCTGCCTGCAGCAGTTGTAGATGCGCCAAGTTTGGTGGCGTTTAAGAGGTTAGTTGATAAGTATATGGAAGAGAAGGGAATGGTTTAGTTTGGAGGGGCATTGCTTTTTATATTGGTCGGCGCAACATCGAAGGCCGAAGGGCCTGTTCTGTGCTGTAATGTTCTATAGAATTGAAAGCTTGCCTGTCATTTTGAAAATGATCGATCAGCAGGTTATTGAGATCATTAAAGAGGCAACTGACTGCAACCTTACCTTGCCCACTCAATCTTTTGGTAGCCATATGGAAGAAGCATTGGCAGTGACTTACACCACATATAAAGAGACAGGACCAGCATGACCTGCAAATGGAACCAGCGTTGCAAGTAGCAGTAAAGTTTGCTGCTGAAAGTGCAGTGTTTGGCCATTAGTGGACTTTATTTCTTCAGCTTTTATAGGTTGACATTACAATTAAGGAGAGTGAGAGGAAAGGGGTCTGGAGACAGGGCTACACTGGAGGGTGAGAGCTCCAGCAGAATAACCAGAGACCACTGTCACCACGGAGGTTGTGCATTCTGGAGGAGAATCCTCCAATGAGGAAGAAAGGAGACAGAGGAGGGCAATTGTTCAGGAAAGGGTGAATTTTGCAGTCCAGATTGGTGAGGGATTTGCAGTTGCGCAAGGGCCAGGACAAGACAGACAATAACAGCAAGCAGTCATAGTCAGAAAACATAATCCTGCACAGAAAGTCTATGGGAAAAGGATGAATTACCTTCAGCTCTCAGAGTGTGTCTTTTAGACTATCCCTCCGCAGAGAGCAATAACCTCCTTTGCGAATTGCTGTTCTTCTCCAAGTTGCACAGTGACCTGATTTGGAAATTCTTTTGCTGTCCCTTCATTGGACTGGAACTTACCCCATCACTTCTCAACATTTTGGCTAAATGCGAATGTCAGAACAAGCCCAAGATCAGGTGCAATGCATTTTGTCAACTTGGATCCTGTATGTCTCTTGTGAAAACAATGAATTGGATTCAAGTTTAATTGGGCATTGGAATAAACAAGGAAACAGATTAAGGGCTTGCCCTACTCATTCTCTGCATTGATTTTGTAACTTTAAGAAAGGAATAAAATTTTTTTTAAAAAAAATCACTGTGTACCTACACTATACAGGCTGCAATGGTACAGCCTGACCACCTGGGCTTCATGGACAACAAATTCTTGCAAGCAATATCTGGATCCCATAAATTAATTAAAATAAAGCTAAAGGAAGCCTTAGATGAACGGCAGCTGATTACCTGTCAGTTCCGGTGCACACCTAGGAAAATGATATTGATCCTGAAGTGCAGTAAAGGTTGATCAGAATAATGTCTGGACTCCAAAGGTTAAATTACAAGAAGAGATTACACTTTAGAGTTTGTATTCCCTGACATTAAAAACAACTAAAGAGTGATTTGATCGAAGACTTTTAAGATATTCAGAGATATTAATGAAGTAGATCAAGAAAAATAATTTTTTCTGGTTGTGGAACTTAGGATACAGAGTAAGGTAAATGATTTATAGAGTGCAAATAGTGGAAGCTTGGATCTCAATTTCACCAAAGGCAGCTGACCTGAGGTTAATTGTTCATTTAAAATCTGAGAATGATAGACGTGAGCTAATGGGGTCCAAGTACGTGTATGGAATTAGATCACAGATCAGCCGAGATCTCACTGAATGATAGACAGGCTCAAGGCACACAATGACTCTCTCTTTTCCGGGCTGAAGGAACTTTTTCAACAATCAGTTCACTAAACTTTCTGCAAATGCTTATCAACGATATTTCCAATTCTGTGGTGACCTAATTATGTAAAATTGATTGCACTGCACTTACCTCCATTCATATGCATTTTTACTTCAGTGCATAAATAGTAGTGGTAATTTAGTTTCGAATTTGCTTCCCATTCAATCAGATCATGACTGATCTTTCTACCTGCCACCATAACCTATAACTCTCTTACAGGGCACAAATCTGTCCAACTCAATCTTAAATATATTTGATCATCCAGACTCCGCTGCTCCTTAAGTATAAAATTCCTTATATTAAGTCCCCTAAAGAGGAGAAATTTCTCATCTTCTAAATGGGCAACCTCTTAATTTGAAACTGTGCCCTCTAGTTTTTGATCTTTCCCATGAGGGGAAACATCCAGATAGGATCTATTTTGTCAAGCCTGCTCAGAATCTTTTGCATTTCAAAAGATCATCTCTCATTGTTCTCACTTCTGAGTGTGGACCAAACCTGCTCAACATTTTCTTATAAGACAACCCTCTTCACCTATATCAATCTAGTGAACCTTTTCCCAACTGGTTCCAAACTATATTCCTCCTCAAATAATGAGAGCAAAACTGTGAACTATTCTTTTCAATAATGTCTGTACAGTTGTAGCAAAAGTGCCTTATTTTTAGACTTCATTCCTTTTCAAATAAAGGCCCATAATTCCATTGGCTTCATAGTTGCTTGTTGTTTCTTCATGTTAATATTTGGGGAAAACATAATGAGAACACCCAGATTCCTCTGTACTGTAGCATTTCACATTATCTGACCACTTAAATAATTTTCTGCTTTCCTATTCTGCACCAAACAGGACAACCTCATTTGCCTGTATTATGTTAAATGTGACAAATATTTTTGCAGTTAATTTATATCCCTTTGCAGTCTCTACTTCCTCCTTGCTTTCCTGCCATTGAAATATCAGAAAATTTTATTACAATAAACTGTTCCTTCCAAGTCACATTTTTTATGGTTTAGGTTCTGGAATGTATCATCTGAGTGTAATTAAAGCAGATCCAATAGAGATACTGGACATGAAAGTGGTCTATCTGAAAAGGAAGAATGTACAGGGTAAAGGGAAGGTGGTGGTGAGTGGCAGTAAGGAAATAACTTTGGAGAGACAGCACAGATATCAGCTGAATGCCCTCTTTTTGTAACCAGTGAAGTCATTACAATAGTTGTAAAATTGAGACCCCAGCACAGATCCTTTTGGCCTCCAAATGCCAACCTGAAAATTACTCTCGGCACAGTGGTTAGAACTGCTGCTTCACAAATACCAGGGACCAGGGTTCAATTCCTAACTTGGTTACTACCTGAACAGAATTTCTATATTCTCCCATACCTGCCTAGGTTTCCTCCCACAATCTAAAGATTTGCAAGTTAGGTGGATTGGCCATGCTAAATTGCCCTTTAATGTCAGGTGGACTAGCTAGGGTAAATGCATGGGGTTTATGGGGATAGAAGTAGGTGTAGACTCAATGGGCTGAATAGTTGCCTTCTGTACTGTGGGATTCTATACATCCCAACTCTATATGTTAGCTGATCCTCTATCTGTGGTAATACATTACCATCAACACTATGATTGTGCTTTAATCTGTTATTTGATACCTTAATGAATGCCATTTGGAAATCCAAATATAGAACATCTATTTGGATCCCCCTTTACCATCGTCAGCCTCAAACTCTAATAAATTTGTCAAACAAGATTTCCTTTCATAGAGCCATTGTGTTATCATTATCGTACTACTACTTCTTTAACAATGAGTCCGATTTCCAATGACAGATGATAGGTTAAGTGGCTTATAGTTTCCTAATTTGTTTTCCTCCTTTCTTGACATTACATTTTTCAGTTTTCCCAACTGCTGGATCCTTTCTCGAATCTGGGGAATTTAGAAAGATTACAACCAATGCATTCATCATCTCTGCAGCCACTTCTTTCAAAATCATTAATATAGGCTCAAACTTGAAAGCCTTTAGTCCCATTATTGTTCTTAGTACTTATTCCTCAAGTAGTAATGATTGTTTTCAGGGCTTTCCTTCTCCTTTCTGATTTTCTATTATTACTGGTTTGTCTTTTTACCATGAAAATAAGGAATAGAAACAACCTACTTAAAAAATCTTTATATAGGTGCCATGAGTCAATGTTTGTTCAAAAAAATATTTAACATTTTATCTTGTAATTTTCCAAAAGATCCCAGATGTAATCAATCTTTCCAGTCTATACTACAGTTAGCCAGCTGTAATCAATCTTCCGAAGTTTTTTCAGTTCTTTTTCTTCAGATTTGGTCAGTTTAGGTAACAGTTCCTCAGATGAATAAGCTTTCTTTGTTTCTTGATCATTTTCAGTGGGATCTATCTCCACGTCTGATTCATCTTCCTCTTTCTCACTCTCCATTTCCACTTCGTCATCATCTTCTTTTGAGCTATTAAGATCGCAAAATGTATCGTAATATCAAAAAATAAAGTCAGATAGTGGATCTTACTCCTTCAATGAATTATGTGGGGACAAGATTTGAGCACACTACTTCAATTTCATTTGTCATACATTTTTCGTTCTGAGTAAAGATTTCTTCATTGTATCTGTTTCAATTTACTTTTCACCATATCCTCTTATCTTACTTTCTTGGTGCACTTTGTGGCAATAATCTGGATTGACCTTTATTGCACACTCATGTTTTTTTAAAAACATCAAATTCTAAGATTCTTTAATCTTTAAGATATTGGCAATGGATGAGATCAGTGTCTGGAATTAGTTCAATCAGATAATTATAAGTGCTAATATAATTATTACAGTTGTTAAAATTCAGTGATTTAAAGAACTGTAGCTAGACTTAAAACTGCACAAGTGGTAGTTAATTGAAGAGGTCTCACTTAGGAATAGTGACTGAATTCAATATAATCCAACGCACTGTAAAAATTTACATTAATGTTCTTGGTTTGTATTCTAGATTTCCAAAAGCTTCTTTATTTGTTTTATTATATTGTTAAGACAACAAAAGCACCACTCCTTTTTTCATCTCATAATTATGCAAAGAACAAAAATTAAGCAATTTCCCATTTTTTGACCAAATTAATCAATTATTCATGTTATTTGTTCTTGTTCTTTGGCATACTTTGATCTTAGTTTTTATTTGGTATTATCAATCAACAGCACATCTTATTTGTTTTATTTCCCCCTGTTCCATCTCGTTTCCTTCCTTCCTTCCTGCTTCTGCTCAGACGCCAGTTCCTTTCCCTGCCCCTAAAGGTTTTCACTTAGTGCAACAGCTGGCAAGTACAGGCTCCATTTTAGCTCATTAGGACTGCTTGCGATAAAATGTTTAATGCAGAATACAGGATTTAAAGGCCAAGAAAAAAAATCTAAATATAATGCTAAACAAGCTGGCTGAAAGACTATACATGGAGCCTGAAAAATTTAAAATTCTACATAAATATAAATAAAATGGGTGTAATCTCAAAGGATGCATGCCTGCCCTGGTAAAATCTTAACTGCAATGCATTTAGGTGAAGTCATATATTTCAAAGCAACCAAGAAATTTATCTTACCTTATGCCGACTTTGGGTATCAGCAATGAGTTCATGAACATTAAACAGAGAAATGATGCATTTGGCAGAACATGAGCTGGTGTATGAAGCATCTAGAGAAAAGTAAACAGTTTTAAGAAAGCTATAGTGGTGAGGACTTGATATTCTCAATTGCTCATTATGCTGGTACTCACTTGGCTAATTGTAACAGATCCTTCTGGCAGTGCAATTTGTTCTGTTTCTGATCCAAAATTTCTTTGTTGTTCCCTATGTTTCCCTAGCAACACATGGAAAGGAGTCTTGGGAATGTTTTCATCTATGATCAGCTGGAGAAAAATTAAACGTTGTCATAAAATTGCGATGAACATGGATTTCCCAAAATTATCAACTGTACAAATGAGCAAATCACACATACAAGACAAAAAAACTTGCAAAACTCTTGCCACAAGATGCTGCTACATTTCTAATCAAATGCAAGTTATCATCCTAAAACTCATAACCTCATGTTTACACATTGTTCTTTTAATTGGGCCACAAAAACTTCCGGTAGTGAATAATGTACATTACCAAAAAGTGAATTAATATTGTGATTGTATTACAGAACACAGAACACCACAGCACAGAACAGGCCCTTCGGCCTTCGAATTTACAATTTACATAGAATTCCAGTGTAGGGCATGATCTGAATTCAAAATGCTTTCCACTTGCATAAGTTAAACAATAAACTTCTTTCATATAATGTAATATGAATACAAAGGAAAACCTTATTTCCTTTGGTCATTTTATCTTTGTACTAACTATATATATATATAGTACCTGCTTGCTGGATGGCGTCAACCTTTCTTCTACTGATTCTGTACCAAACGTCATTAAATTCTGTGAGGGGAAAGAAATGCTCATCAACTTTAAATTAAATACTTAATTTAGCAGTAAACATCTAGCTTACAACTACACTGATTACATTTGTTTTACCTGTGAAGCAGAAAGGAAGTAGAGCTGGGATCTGACTAGCCACTGGTTACTCTCAGAATGATAGTCCTCAGGAACCTCTCTGGGGACAAAGAGTGCACACTGGACTTGATCATAACACACATTCGCCTGCATGTACAAGGGCTGTGGCTCATTCGGCTTAAAAACAAACACTGAGGCAAATAAAGAAAGAAACATGAATGAAAACACTGGAGGAAATTAAATTCTGCAAAGCTAAGGAACGGTTATGGAACATCAGGGGTGTTGGAAAAACTCAGCAGTCCAGCAGCAACTATGGAGAGAAAAACAGAGTTAATGTTTGAGTTGATTATGACTCTTTTTCAGAATACATATTTGACTTGAAATGTTAACTCTTTCTCCCACTAGCCCTGCTGAGTTTTTCCAACGCTTTCAGTTTTTATTTCAGATTTCCAGCAGCTGCAGTATTTTGCTTTTATTCTGGAATATGAAAAGTGACTATCTTATTAAGAAAGGGAATAAATTCCACTTTTGTGCTTGTATCTTCGTAGAATGAATGGTTGGAAAACCATTAAAAAATGGAGAGCATGGAAGTAGATTTTTTACTAGGATGTATTTAATATGGTGTAGATTGCTTACAATTTCAAGTAATCCCAACAACAAAAGGTTTTAAATAGACAAGACATTTGAATATGAAAGCAATTGTAATTATGGATGTTATGACCAATTTTGACTTTACAAACATAGAACATTACAGCACAGAACAGGCCCTTTGGCCCTCGATGTTGCGCCGACCAATATAAAAAGCAATGCCCCTCCATACTAAACCATTCCCTTCTCTTCCATATACTTATCAACTAACCTCTTAAACGCCACCAAACTTGGCGCATCTACAACTGCTGCAGGCAGGGCATTCCACTCCCGAACCACCCTTTGGGTAAAGAACCTACCTCTGATATCCGTCCTATAACTATCACCCCTTAATTTAAAGCTGTGTCCCCTCGTGCTAGCTTTCTCCATCCTAGGAAAAAGGCTATCACTGTCCACCCTATCTAAACCTCTAATCATCTTATATGTTTCGATAAGGTCCCCTCTTAGCCGCCTCCTTTCTAACGAAAACAACCTCAAATCCCTCAGCCTCTCTTCATAAGACCTGCCCTCCATACCAGGCAACATCCTGGTAAACCTCCTCTGTACCCTCTCCAATGCCTCCACATCTTTCTTATAATGCGGGGACCAGAACTGCACACAATACTCCAAGTGCGGCCGCACTAGAGTTTTGTACAGTTGCAACATGACGTTGCGGCTCCGAAATTCAATCCCCCTACCAATAAAAGCTAAGACTCCATATGCCTTCTTAACAACCTTCTCGACTTGACTGCCTACTTTCAGGGATCTATGCACATACACACCAAGATCCCTCTGTTCATCAAGACTACTAAGAATCCTACCATTAGCCCTATACTCTACACATTTATTATTCCTGCCATAGTGCATTACCTCACACTTTTCCACATTAAACTCCATTTGCCACCTCTCGGCCCAGCTCTGCAACTTGTCCAAGTCTCTCTGCAAACTATAACACCCCTCTTCACTATCTACCACTCCACCGACTTTAGTGTCATCTGCAAATTTACTAATCCATCCTTCAATACCCTCATCCAGATCATTTATAAAAATTACAAACAGCAGGGGCCCCAAAACAGACCCCTGAGGTACACCACTTGTCACCGAACTCCACGATGAATATCTCCCATCAACCACCACCCTCTGTCTTCTATCTGCTAGCCAATTCCTAACCCAATTAGCTAAATCACCCTCTATCCCATACATCTGCATTTTCTGCAGAAGTCTTCCATGGGCCACCTTATCAAATGCCTTACTAAAGTCCATGTATACCACATCAACCGCCTTACCCCCATCCACCTCTTTAGTCACTTTTTCAAAAAACTCAATGAGGTTAAGTAAGGCACGACCTACCCTTCACAAAACCATGCTGACTATCCCCAATCAATTCATTTCTGTCCAAATAACTATAAATCCTATCCCTAATAATTCTCTCCAATACTTTGCCCACACAGAAGTAAGACTCACTGGTTATAAGGATACTGGAATTATGAGGACCGAAGAAATAACTTCAAGTAACTCTCATCAAAATTTGTGCAGTACTATTCAAAGCAGCATTTGCTAATTCTAGTCTTACATAAAATTCAGAATAGCATACATAGATAGCTCAGCAGTTATTACGGTAATGTTTAGTGATGAGACTTTTAAGATTTGTATTTGGTAGCAGAGTAACAAATGTTACTCTGAACAAATTGGAGAAAAGTGCATTGTGCGCAAAACAATGATTACGGTGAAAATGAGATATTGTGCAAACGTCTTTCAAAATGGCATTCTAAAAAGAAAATCTTCAATTGAAAGGCAATAGTAATGCATTGTATTGAATCAGAAACTGACAGATTTATGCATTCTTCCCTCCAATCACCCCATCCACAGTATTTTGTGACCATGATTCATGTGTCAGTGACAGATCAATTCCAGAATGTGAATTCCCAGTTTCTGCCAAGTGGAATGACAATGGCCCAGGAGGGGAAAAAATACATCAGTGTGGCCACATTTCTAGTCCATTCTGTCAGGCACAATATCACAAATCTATGAGTTGTCTACTATTAAAGCCAGCGTGACAGTGCTTTTAATCTGACAGCTCATGAAGGAAGATGAAATGACATTTGAGTAGAAAGTAAATATAAAATTTTGTAGTACCATCTACATTTATTTCACAAAGAACAATTCTGGGAATTGCAATATTTTTAAAGGGTTTGCATTTAAAACCACACATTGAGACTAGTTTTTAGCTGTAAATGAAATACAGAATGTAATTTCTGAACGTTTTTATGATAAGTAACCAATTGAAAACAATCAGATTTTAAAATGATAATCTGCCTGCATTAAAGAAAATGTATGGTAATTGTTTAATTTACTTCAATGATAAAATGCAGAACATATTGCAGACAAATACAATTATCATACTTACAGTCAGTAATCCTAGAAAATTCAGTAAAAGCAGCTACATTCTCAGACAGAGGGTCAACTTGCAATACCTTTACATTCAACTGTGTACTCCATTCCACTGCAAAAAAAATTTAATCAACTGAAGAAATGTGTAATGCCTGTAAATTGCAAGATTATAAAAATCAGATAGCATTTTGTTAAAGAAAAAAAATTGTAACTCACAGGTACAACTTAAAAGGTTCCAACAGCACAAAAATTCATTTTCGGTCGTACCAAGAAGGTACTTTGAACAACTCAGTCTTCCAAAGGCAAGATCTCTGAAAGATTGAAGACAAACAGTGAATTCTTCAACATCATGTTAACATTTGATTATATGTTGCACCAAATCATTTGCCACAATTATCAAACAGTCAGGGGAAAAACCACAATTATGAAATGGACTGTTTATAACGAAAGAGCCATTATAAATGCTTAGACACTGTATCACCAAAGTTTTCAAGAACAGAAGGATTTACACTCAACTTAATTACTTGTGTAAAATATAAAATACAAATACTGCCAGAGTAATTTCTACAAATGTTCAATTGTGGCATGTGCAAGTTCGCAAGAACCAAAAATTAATTCCGAAAGCAACAGATTAGGTACACATTTCTGTGCCAATGACAATGACAGTGGCAACAAAATATTGCATGGGATTTTTCTTCCCATGGAAGCGATTGGTATTGGTGAGTCAGGAAAATATGGGTAGGGGAGTGACTGAGGAATAGTTCCTCAACACATTTGCATCATTTGAGAACTTGAATCAGTTGCGCATTGCAGAGGGGCATGCAGCTGATTTATATAGTCAAGGTTCCAATTGGGAGAAATTTTTGGCCTTGCTGGCATTTTGTCGAAAGTGTAATGGTCCTCCATGTTTGGAGACCGCCAGCTTAATGGAGTCAGCTTAACACTCAGGTCTGACAACCTATGCCCTAAAGAGGAGGCTGCATTAGGGCATGGCCTCAATCGCTGGCTACGATTAACTCACTGGAAGAGCATTTTATTCCAACCTCATCCACTATTTCAATCTCGGTCATTTGTTGACTGTTTTGCAGGCCAGGGAAGGTGCCTGTATAAGACACCCTTGTAGTCCCAATCTCTTCCAACAACTGCTCATGTCTATAAAATCCTTCTGACTGGGCTGAAAGCGTGCAAGATGTCCCTGGAGATAGCCAAATATGAGACTGTTTCCAGGAAGGTTGCTCTGCTAGTTTTGCCATCATGAGCAGTGGATTGGAACCTCACTGTTCCCTGCCAGGCTCCTGAAGCCTGCAGCATGATCAAGCCTATTGCTTTTATTATCTGTAACTATCTGAACCAAAGATTCCCTTCATCTCCACATCAATTTGGTTTTTGCCAAATAAAAACTCATTACACACTAAGAACCACAGGGATACAGCCATAAGTTGACATTATCAGGGAAGCTTTTCAGAATTGGCTGAAAATTTGGTGATATAATACATTTTAACAGTGTAGATAAATGTCAACGTTCCCAAAGGTTAAATATTATTTTCAAAATTAAAACCAAATGGTACACTTACATCATACAATAGATAATAGTTTTATCAATGGAAGCGATCCAATAGTCAGACTGCAAAAATTTCTTGGAGGACTCACCGTATTTTGCCAGGTGGGTAACAGAAGGTGCACTTCAGATCCCAAATATCTGCATCCCATAAAGTAATGATTTGTTCAAAGCTGACTGCAAGTAGAGATCCATCTTCAGAGAAACTACAATTTGTGGCCTGAAGGTGGTGATACGTTCCCACAAAATCACAGCTCCAGCTTACACTCTTTCCTGGAAATTAATTGCAAGATAGAAACATAGCACGTAATACGCTAAGTGCAGAAAGACTTAACTCTGTCACTCCTCTGATCAATTATTTGAACTTTTGCACCAGTAATTCAGTTTAAATTTTATTTCAAGCACTTTACTTCAAGTGGTTTCAAGAAATTCTCTCGAGAAAAGAAGCATAATTTATGTCAGCATTAACACCCCTTTAGAGAAGTGAGGCTAAAAGATACATACACACAAACACAAGATTTTAACATGAAAAGTGAATTATCGCCGCCCCCTACCCTCCGCCTCCCGAATCACAAGCAATGAATTAAATAACGGATGGACTAGGAAACTCATTTGGTTTAGGAAATAAAGCACCAAAACAAGCATCAGGGCTTTGTTCATTTCACAGAATTCATTGATGAGGAATTGGGAGCCAATTTGCTGGAACCACATACAATATGATTTTGCATCTCCAAATGGGAAACCAAACAACAGCACCTTCCACTGTTGAATCGCCTGCATTTACAAAATGCATATTGAATGTATAAGGCCCAAAAGTTCTGATATTTGGCAGCTTATATCTAGGCACAGAGAAAATATGGTACAAGAACCCCCTTGAAACCGTCACACAAGGACTGCATAGGAGTTGCTTGGGACATTTACACTTCTGACAAGCAGAAGTTTGCACTGGAAACCAATCTGAATTGGAGACTTTGGGTAGTTCCAACTTTCCTAATTGAATAAGCACTTTTAATTGCTGGATAACCATAGTACTGACTCACCCCTACATCATACCTTTCACTACTTTGCCATATTTCTTACTAATTAACACTCCCCACTACTGCTGTCTTGACTCCCCTAATCCCCACAGTCCTGAAAAGCTCCCAACATCCAACTATAGTCTCTCACAACTACTCCCAATTACCCTTGCCGCTACTCAAAGTAGTTTTAAATCAGTTACCACAGTGAAACCAGAAAGGGCTTGAGACTGCAAGCAGCAATCTGGTGCCTGAAGAGTGAAGCTCCACATCAGAGCTTGCTGTGGAGATACTTATGCAGAGCAAGATACTTTATGTTAAACCTCACTGAAGTGATATTAGCTTGTAGGTATTGTCACTGGATTTTCGAGACCAAATATTTATTAGGGATTGTTGCTTAAAAGGGATGTTTGAGAGTTTAACCTAATAAGAGCTCTTTCAGGGGGAATGTTTTGTAAGATTACTTTTAACCGTGTAAATCTTGTGTATTTAAATTTTCTTTTGTTAACAAATGTTTTAATTTAGCATTTAAAATCTCCAAAACGGCTATTGGAATTTAAGCTCCTGATTTCAGGATATGCATCTTCTCATGGTAAAATACAGAAAAAGTTGTGACGGCTTGCCAAGTTTCCCTTTGTGATTTGAGTTGCACAGCACTTAACACCTACCAAATCAAACACTACAAATCGCAACACTACATGCAAGGGAGGTACCTTAAGTGCCACCATTCCACCACCAGCACAGATCATGTTCAGCATACTGGTGTGTGCCAATTTAGCTATTTTACCCATTCCACCATTTCAGAGACTAGGCAGCAATATTTAAAACAGTGAGAAGCTGGCTAACATACATGATAGAAATGAGGGTACAAAATTGCCAAGTTTGCAGTTGGGATAACAAGTTCACATTCAGCATCCAACAAAGGTATGTAGACACCAGCTGAGATGACACAGATTTGTTCAGAACCATGGTACTATGAATTGATTACAGACAAAGATAAAATAGTGAGGTGCAATAGAGAGCAAATCAAGTCCATTCAGTTTGTCAACTATCTGCTATATGGAGGACTATATTCCAATTATAACCAGAAACAACATCCTAGAGTGACTCCAATAGATGACTGTGAGCAATTAAAGGCATCTCCATAGAGTCATAGAGATTTACAGAAAGAAAAGAGGCCCTTTGCCCCAACTTGTCCATGACACCTTTCTTGTTAAAACTCCTAAGCTAATCCCAATTGCCTGCATTTGGCCCACATCCTTCTATACCCATTATACCCATGTAACTATCTTTAAAGATAAAATTGTACCCGTCTTTACTATCTCCAGATAAGGTTAACGTTACAAGATGTGAGCGTATCAGCAGGTTACCTTTATGCTTTAATAGCCCACAGATTCATTTGTTCTGCTTTGATACTAAACATGAACATGTATTGTGAATAGTTATACTTCTGTGGAAGGGCAGAATGTATCTCTAAAAAGGGAGATGTTGTAATATGCCTTTTAAGGAATAGGACATCACTAGAAAGGAAGTACCAGGTTTTAATTTTGCTTGCAAGCATAGCTCACAAGGCAGCTGTGCTGCTAATTTCTTTAAGCTTTCTGTCCAAGAGTATCTGTTCTTATGGGCCTAGTCTTAATAAATGAACACAGAACTGTTTATTCAATCCCTTGAGGAACTGATGCCTTTACATTATAAATACACAGCAACAGAGTGACCTGCTGGGCTTCCCCTCTACCTCTGACTTCTTCTCACCAGTCTCAAAAACTGGTCCTTTAAGTAGCTAATAACTGCCCTCACCTAACTGAAGCCTGTTAATTGGCTTGAGTGAGCGGTGGAGGCAGATTCAATCATGGTTTCCAATAAAAAGTGTCAAATAATTATCTAGAGAAAAATACTTGGAGTGCAACAGGGATATGAACAAAGAGCAGGAATAGGCACCTGACCCCTTAAGCCTGCTCTGTCATTCAATTTCATGGCTGATCTGACTATAACATTAACCCCAAAATTCTGCCTATTCCCAATAACCTTTCATCACCTTGTTAATCAAGAATCTATCTAGCTCTGTCTTAAAGCTATTCAAGGATTCTTCTCCCACTGCCGATTGAGAGAGTTCCACTTGCCCTGTTCAGGAAAAAATTCTCCTAATTTCCATCTAAAATGAATGACCCCTTATTTTTCAACAGCGACCCTAAGTACTAGAATCTCCCATAGAGAAAACATTCCTTTCAAATCACAACCCTCAGGATCTTAAGTTTCAATCTGATTTTCTCTTGCTCCTCTAAACTCTAGTGGATACAAACTTTCTCTGAACTGTTTACATCTTTCCTTAAATATGGAGACCATATGTGGTCTTACCATTGCCCTTTACAACTGAAGCATAATTCTGTACTTTTGCAATCAATTCCCCTCATGTTAAATGGTAACAGGCTATTAGCTTTCCAAATTAATTGTCGTACCTGCATACTAGGATTTGCAGGAGCATGGGAGTAACTGAATGCTCTTGCTGTGAGCCAGAAAAGATCCAACAAGACAAATTATTTTTTTCAGTGCTCTAACCATTTTATTAAACAAGAAAAAAAACTATAGGCAGGATTTTTCATGGCTTAAGGAAGGGGAAACAGACTATAACAAAATAATAGGTTTCTGTATATTTTACAATTTACATCCAATTTCCTTCAATTGTTGATACAGTACATTGTTCAAAGTTCAGAAAGTGAATATTAGTTGTCTCAAAGAGCTGCTTAAATGGCTAAGTACTTACTATATATATCAGAATCATCTCCAAGAACCCAGGCTTTAAATTGGCAATCCAAACCAGCTGATACCAAAGTAGCTGGCCCACTTCTAGAACTAGTCAAATTCTGGAAGCAAAGGCCTGAAATATGGCTCTCATGTGGTGCATTTATTGTGGTATTAAGGACAAAACTATCAAGAGGAAAGAAACAACACCAATTAAATTCAAATTACAAGATTAATACATCTCAATTTATTGTAATGCTTCATTCTGAAAGAAATTCTGCGATTGTTAGTGTCACAACATTTTATATTTATGTAGTACCTTTGGCATAATGAAATATACAAAGATGCTTCACATAAACATTACAAACCAAATTATGACACCAAGCCGCATAAGGAGGTATGAAGTTAATGACCAGAAGCTCAGTCACAGAAGTACATTTTAGAAAATGTCTTAAAGGAAGAGGAATGCAGGGAGGGAATTTCAGAGCTTGGAGCCTAGGAAGATGAAGCAACAGCCATTATGGTGCAGTGATTATAATTTGGAATGCCCAAGAGGCCAGAATTAGAATTACCAGCTTTAATCTCATTAATGATGTAACTAGAAATGACATAATACACATGTAAAAAGCATGCATGATTCCAGGGATTTCCCAGGAATTAAGGAAAAGCTTTCCTCTACAGCAATTGGACTAACAAGGTTATGTCACAAGAATGTGACAGCAGTGGCAAAAATAAAAGACTCCTTCCTTCATATTTAAGGGTTGGAGTTTGGTGCATATAAATTAAGAATCATAACATAGGAATTAAATTGGACAACAACACATATTAAAAAATTTCTTTTAGACACTACATGAGATTCAAAAATGGGCTCCAAGATGTATACGCATATTTCTGTCTGCACTATATCCAGAACTACCTAAAGGAATCACTATGTACTTATATCTTTGTTGTTTGTGCAACTCTATACCTTCTTGGAGATTACCTGCACTTCTTACCCTTGCAGATTCAATCATTCTACCATATTAGTGTATAAAGAGCTCCCAATACTTCTTGCAGCCACAATGCACTCCCCGTTAAGAAATCCAAACTGCCTTGAAGTAGTGATATCAGGCTTTCAGCTGAAGCATGCACTCACCAAGCAGTGCAAGCAAAACAGGCATGAATTTAACATTCCATCTGCTACGTGAGGAGCAGATGAGGGCTAATCATGTACTATTTTCTGGGGTAGCTAAGTTAGCCCCCAAACAGTCCATAATATAATCAGATTACAATGAAAAAGAATGAGTAGAATTATACAATAAGCAGTATAAGTACCTAACAACAAACCTAAAAACTAACAGCTTCAACACACGTGAACATTTTGAAAGGCGAAAAGCAACAAGTGATTCATATGCTTCAGCAAACAGAAGGAGCATGCTTGATATTTCCAATCAACTACTGTTGGTAAAATATGAAAATATTTCAATTAAAAATACAAGAGCTCCATTGTTCTAAAACCTATTTTAATGGCTATGTACATGATTCAAAAATTAGGTTAATGTCCTTCATTTTTGTATGTGGTGTTGGGGAAAACTCACCTCTGCTTTTCCTCATCATAGGCCCAAAGTTTCATCCGCAGCTCAAGATCAGATTTTTCCCCTTTCCTTTCTTCCACAGTTACTAACCATGTACCTCGGGAGTCAAAGGCTGCCTTGACCACCTCAGTCAGGTTTAGTCCTGATTGGTTGATATATTCCTGTTGCACTATGTCTAGCTGTGAAACAGAAACAGCATTAAAATTTGACTACTCAATTGTTAATAAATAATCACAGTTTCAATTTTTATATTTAGATAGAGCCTAGAAACACTGTATATTAACACTGGCAAACTCTTGAAAATGCACCAATGTACTCAAGTACTTAATCTTCTTGGAAGCTCAAGGAACAAAGATTTGATCAATACACCAATACGTAATTCAGGATTAAAACGACGTTGAAATTGTTCTTGCGATTGATTGGCAAAGCTAAAAAGACATATTTGAAAATATTTTTAGCCAATGGAATGATCTGGATCCCGGAGAACTTTATCATCAGGAACGCGAGTTGCGGGGCGATGCGTTATTTTGTTCAACATAACAGCTGCATTCTAACTGCGAATTGAATTTTCACATCAAAAACATGTCATGCATAGGTTAAAGACAGTGATTTAAAGCACTTTAGAAAATATTACGCCATCAGTGCAGACTTTGAGTTTATTAATTACTTGAATCTCAAATCTAGGTTACTGCATTAGAGGTGCTTTCAGGATTTATTTTTAAGAAACATGCCACTGTTGCAAGTGGATATAGTGTTTTCGTATGGCTTCAGACTACCAGTATCACTTGGCATTAGTGCATGACATTTATGTTCAGGATCATGGACCATTAGGTAACCGCTCATTTGCCAAAAAAATATTAGAAAGGCAATCATTATATGATTAATAAGCCAAGCAATTTGCTATATCATTGGTAATTTTTGGTCCCAATATCATGGCTATAAGCCACTCACACGAGCTTGTCATCTATTACTTGCATGGTGCAATGAATCACATGTTAATAGCATTCTTCTGTTTGCTTTTTGTTAGAATCCCTATAGTGCAGAAAAAGGCCATTTGGCCCATTGCGTCTGCAAAAGGGCATCCCATCCAGGCTTTTCCCTCTGCTCTATCCCTCTAACTCCACCTAATGTGCACATCTTTGGAGTGTGGGAGTAAATCTACACAGACACAGGGAGAATGCACAAACTTCACAAATGACAAACACCCGAGGCTGAAATCGATCTCAGGTCCTTGGCACTGTGAGGCAGCAGTGCTAATAATTGTGCCATCCTTCCTGAGGAGGAAGGGAAATAATTCCATGGAGGTGAAGTTTTCTCAGCATAGATACTATCACTGAAAGCCCCTATTAAGACTGTAAGAACACCAACCAGAGAAACCAGAATAGGGTACAGACAGTGTGAACCAAGCATTAAAAAGTAACGAAATGATATGGGAAGAAAAACCACTGAAATGAGAAAGAAAAGCCAAAAAGTAAGAGTTATATTTCAGGATATTTTTACAAATCTGATGAATTGGTATTTTTAAAATGTGCTTATAAGTTCGAACTTGCATTAATGTTACCAGTTTCTACAGTCAGCCTGACACTAGAATGTGAATTAGAAACCAAATACAGCATGGCTAGATGGTTCCAGAAAATGGAGGATTGCAAAAAGACTTTTCAGCAAAAATTTACAGTTTTAGGATTTGAATGCCTCATCCTTTTTGGGCAAAAATGAATGAGAGGGCAAGCTGCATCCAAGAACATTTGAGTGACAGTTCTGCTGGTCAATCCTCGGAAGGATCAGGACTTTCGGCAAACATTTTGATTCAGGATTTTTAAAGAATCAACTGGTCTAACAAAGTAAGCAAGTCTTTCGAGAAAAGTTTGTTGATGTGACAGAAAATAGGACTTTTGAAGTTGTGTTAATTACGCAAAGTAGTTGTAATCATAACTACTGCTTTATAAATTCATGTCACAGTGGAATATATCAAATTTGCTGGAGCAGAGCGTTTTTTTGGCCAAGACATTTTCCCCACAGCATTCAAGCTTAAAGCTTTGTGCTTGTAAACTGCCAAATGTGAGCTCATTACAGCTCAATGGGACATTGGGTCTTAGTGAACAATGGGACCAACAGTCTCTATCCTTAGCTAATGGCATTTAAGGATAAACAAAATATGGAATGACAGAAGGAAATAGACTGAAGAGTTAATTAGTTAAAGAGAAAGAAAAATAAAGAAAAACATTGAGAGAGAATGAGAAGAGAAAGAGTGAGGGAATGTTTTAAAAATTTTAAAACCATCTGAAAAATATTTACTATCTACACCAACGAGACTTCAGTTTTAATTTATTGTAATTAGTTTAATTACAAGTAGCTGAATGGCATTGTAGAAATATTAAATAATTAAACAAGTCATTGAGTAGTTAAATGCCACTTTCAACACCCTGCAATGACTTTAACTGGTGATGAATGCACAAACTCAGCAATTTCTTCCCACTTATAGGAGGCTTGGACTGAGTGGTCACAAATTTGCTTGTTGCTCCACTAGGAATTTGCGAGCAAATTCTGTTTCAATGATTCAAATCAAGCTACATTTCATCTCATGCAGACTTAATTCACTTTTCAAAAGATTAGAAGAAATATGCATACTAAAAACATGTAGCAATATCTGGCCTGGGCTAACAAGTAGTAAGTAACATTCATGATATACAAGTTCCAGACAATGACCATTTCCAATGAGTAAGGGTCTAACCGACACCCATTCAATGGCATTACCATTGCTGAATCCCCACTTTCATCATTCTTGGGGTTACTGCTGACCAGAAACTGAACTGGGCCAGCCATATCCCTCTGTGAATAACTCACTTCCTGGCTCCTGAAAGCCTATCTGCCACCTACAGGGCACAAGTCAGGAGTGTGATGGAATACTGTTGACTTGTCTGGATGAGTGAAGCTCCAACAAAGGATAGCCAGAGAGAGGGTTGGCTCACAAAAGGACAAGGGAGGGAATCTACGAGTGGAGCCAGGGTAAATGGGCGAGGTATTAAATGAATACTTTGTGTCAGTATTCAGCGAAGAGGAGGACTTGGTGGATGGGATAGGATGTGTAGATAGCTTGAGTTATGTCGATATCAAAAAGGAAAAGATATTGGGATTCTTGAGAAATGTCAAGTAGACAAGTCTTCAGGGCCTAATAGGATATACCCCAGAATACTCAGAGATAAGAGAGGAAATTGTTGGAGCCTTCAGAGAAATCTTTGTACCCTGACTGGCTACAGGGGAGGACTGGAGAACAGCCAATGTTGTTCCTTTGTTTAAGAAGGGTAGCAAGAGTAATCCATGTAATTACAGGTTGGTGAGCCTTACATCAGTGGTAAGGAAATTATTGGAGAGGATTCTTCAAGACAGGATTTATTCCCACTTGGAAATAAGCAGACATACTAGTGAGAGACAACATGGTTTTGTGAAGGGGAGGTCATGTCTCACGAACTTAATCGACTTTTTCAAGGAAGTAACAAAGATTATTGATGAGGGTAGGACAGTAGATGTTATCTACATGGATTTCAATAAGGCCTTTGACAAGGCACACTAGGCAGAAGGTGAAGTCACATGGGATCAGAGATGAGCTGGCAAGACAGATACAAAACTGGCTCGGATCAAAGAAGACAGAGGTGTAGCAGTGGAAGGGTGCGTTTTCTGAACGGAGTGCTATGACAAATGGCGTTCCCCAAGAATCAGTGTTGGACTTTTGCTGTTTGTAATATATATATATATATAAATGATTTGAAGGAAAATGTAACTGGGTTGATTACTAAGTTTGTAGACAACATAAAGGTTGATGGACTTGCGGATAGTGATGAGGACCATCAGAGAATACAGCAGGATATAGATCAGTTGGAGACTTGGGCGGAGAGATGGCAGATGGCGTCTAATGTGGACAAATGTGAAGTAATGCATTTTGGAAAGTCTAATACAGATAGGAAATATATAGTAAATGGCAGGATCCTTAGGAGTATTGCTAGGCAAAGAGATCTGCGTGTACAGGTACACAGGTCACTGAAAGTGGCAATGCAGATGTAGAAGGTAGTCAAGGAAGCATACAGCATGCTTGCCTTCATTGGACTGGGTACCGAGTTTAAAGATTGGCAAGTCATGTTGATGCTTTATAGATCCTTACTGAGGCTACACTTGGAAAATAGTGTTCAATTCTGATCTCCACACTACCAGAAGGATGTGGAGGCTTTGGAGAGGGTACAGAAAAGATTTATCAGGACATTGCCTGCTATGGAGGACATTAGTTATGAGGAGAGATTGGAGAAACTTGGTTTGTTCTCACTGGAGCAAAGGAGGTTGAGGGGAGACCTGATAGAAGTCTGCAAGATTGAAAGGCATGGACAGAATGGATAGTCAAAAGTTTTTTCCCTAGGGTGGAAGAGTCAATTACTAGGAGGCACAGATTTAAGGTGCGAGGGGCAAATTTTAAAAGAGACGTACGAGGCAGATTTGTTTACTCAGAGTGGTGCGTGCCTGGAACTCATTGCTAGGGGAGGTAGTGGAAGCGGATAATGCTAATGACTTTTAAGGGGCGTCTTGACAAGTACATGAATGAAATGAGAAGAGGGACACAGTCTCCGGAAGGGGAAGGGGTTTTCGTTAAGTCAGGCAGCACGGTTGGTGCAAGCTTGGAGGGCCGAAGTGCCTGTTCCTGTGCTATAATTTTCTTTGTCCTTTGTAACACTCAAGAAACTTGACATCATCCAGGATAAAGCAGCCTGCTTAACTGCTATCCCTTCCACAAAACATTCAATCTCTCCACTACCAATACTGTGGCAGCTGTGTGTATCATCTTCAAGGCTCTTCCAAACCATGACCATCTGGAAGAACAAGAGCAGCAGCTACCTAGAAACACCACCACCTAGGGGTTCCGCTCCAAGTCCTGGGATTCCCACCCTAAGACCACTGAGGGTGAAGCTGCACACTAGGGGCTGGAATGGTTCAAGAAGGCAATTAGGGATGCAATAAATGTCCATAAAGTGTGCCACAGTAGCAAGCACCAGTGACCCAGGTTTGATCCAGCCTTGGATGACTGCCTGTGTGGAATTTGCACGGGTTTCCTCAAAGTGCTCTGGTTTCGTCCCACAGTTCAAAGATGTACAGTTTAAGTGGACTGACCAAGTAAAATTGCCCCTTAGCATCCCAACATAGGGGATTAGTGAGGTAAATGTGCTGTGTTATGGAATGAGGGTACGTTCTGGTCCTATGTAAGATGCTCAGTTAGAGGTCAGTGCAGACTTGATGGGCCAAATGGCCTCTTCTGCACTGTAGGGATTCTTAAGTTTATTAGTGTCACAAGTATGTTTACATTAACAATGCAATGAAATTACTGTGAAATTCTCCTAGTCGCCACATTCTGGCACCTGTTTAGGTACATGAGGGAGAATTTGGCATGGCCAATGCACCAAACTAGCAGGTCTTTTGGACTATGAAATTAATTTTCAAAAAAGTCCAGATTAAATAACAGTTTGATAGTTACACCAATCTCACCCAAATGCATCATTAGAGACCAGGCAGTGTGCTAATGCTTGGAAAATAAAACCTCTCAAACCGTTGGCAAACATAAATCTTGCCACAACCATAGAACTTATCTATGGCAGTCCTCAATTTTGAACAGAAGTGGGACAGAAATAGAGAAACAAAAATTAAACAGTAAAAAAAATGAAAACAGTAAATGTTTTCTGGCATGCTTGGAAACTAGAGAAGGCTGTGGTGTAGCAATCAACCAAAATACATGCCGAAATCTTGTTGGGTAGCTCCCCTCCAACACCCGCAATGCTATTTAAAATAATAAAGTAACACAGAGTGAACTAACACAGAGGTTATTTCAGCTTGAAAACCTTTTTGTCAGGGTTTTGCACCAACTGCTTTTATACTGCAGTTAATGTCAATCTTTCTCAAACGTTCTCAGGAAATTTCTGATGGACATTTGCAAAAGATACTTATTAGATGCAATTTACTTGTTCAAAGAATATCTACTGTTCAAAACATTTGAAAGAAAGATGGCAAAATACCTTGATATCAATTTTTGAAAAAACCATGCAAAGGCAGAAGACAATCTAAATACTAGATATCATACCTCACCACAATGCTTTATCAAAATTCTAGAGACAAAAAGCATTGCATGAGTAATTGCTTGAGTTTGCAGACCTTGATCAAAAATGAATGAGCACCCCTCAGCTAGGATATATTCTTAGTTTATTCAAGGGCAATCCAAAGCGAAGTAGTCATGTAGATCTTAAATTACCGTGCATAACTTAACTAAAGCTGAGTGTTATAAACAAGCAGTATTCAAACCTTTAAACATAAAACTAATGGAAAAACAAATTTTCATTTGAATTAAAATGCAATTTTATTTGAGGGTAATATATACTGCCCTTTACCTACAATCCCTATGTTCTCCTTTTGCCTGGATGCTCCAAATGCCTCCTGCAACCCAAAAATGTGTGGGTTGGGTTGATTGGCCATGCTAATTTTCCTCTCAGTGTTAGGGGGTTTAGCAACGTAAATATCAAAGGTTACTAACAGGACCTGGGTGGAATTGTTGTTGGTGCAGGCTCGATGGGTCAAATGGCCTCTTTCTGCCCGTATGGATTCTATTCTATGCCAACAGAATACATTATCCAGTCTTTGTTTCCAAACACTGACTTTTATTGGTCAATTTGACACAATCATTGTTTCACTTGAAAATGAAGTTCTGATTCATCATTTTATGCCGCTTAAAAAGGCCGAAAGTGCACTACGCTAAAGAATCATTTTGAAATAGAATTAAATGTAGCATATCCTTTATCAAAAAATAAAAATTACACAAATTACAAATAATTACACATACTTACATTGTATAATTGCCTGTCACTCTGGAGCGAATAAAACTGCAAGTGTCCTGGTTTCCCATTTAGAACCAGAGCTTTGCTTTTTGGATCAAACATTAAACCAGTTATAACCTTTTGACCTGAAAAAGGACCAAAAAGCACAACAGAAAAGCAATAATCTAGTGCCAAAGAAACAATACAAATTCACATTCAAACAAAATCCCAGCCAGATACATACCTTGAACTAAACCCTGAATTATGCCAGAAACAACCAGATTGCTTTGGATGATTGTTATTTCTGAAAAAGAAACCGAAATGTAATATTAAAGAGGCAAAACAAGGTACCTGCTGGAAAATACAAGTGTTAAGTTTGGTTTGGAACACATGCACAAAATGTGATTAATAATACTCGTAAGCGTGAACAGAAATATCCACTTTCATCTGTGTTTTGACAATCACTGACTTGAATCAAAAAAGGGGGAAATTGGACATCTAATATTAATGGATTTATGACATTCAGGAAAGATGGAGAGGAAGAAGTGGCAGATAAAACTAACTTGTAAAATGTAATGTTAGTCAGATGGGCCAACGTCTGTACAGAACTCCATCAAATGTGGATTCTATCATTTCAAAAAAATGGTAAAATGAAGAGGGTGCAAGCTTTAAAAATGTATTGTCCAACGTTATAAGTAATACAAAGGTGAAATATAAACTCTCAAAATTTACTTCTAAAACACAATGGCTCACAAGGAAAAGTCCAACACTTACTGTTATCACTGTGAGATGTACAATACAAGGCACCATTGGGTGAGGCTGCAATATGTTCAATTGCTGCCCCAAGACGAGGCAGAAAGCTCTTCTTGGTTTCGCATCCATATTGCCACTGAACCAGTACAGCCTCTATTCCACCAGACAGCAAATTAGTGCCTATTAAATAAAAAGCCACAGAAAACTTAATCAGCCAAGGACATTCTACATTCAGCAGCTTTTCACAAACAGTTGTCATTATAAAATTGTAATGCAACAATTTGCTTCACCCTAAAACATACCTCTGCGAACTAGAAAAAAAATTCAAACACCAGGTCAACCCAACTGCACAGTTTTGTCAAAAAAATCTAATTCAAGGCAAGCAAGCCAATAAAAACACCATTATCACAACAGAACTTGATGGCCTGTTAAGGAGCACTAACTTTTGTAGAATCTTTCCCACTCCAACAAGATGAGTTTACTTCATCGCTTCAAATATAGCAGAGAGTTCATTTCAGTTTATAAATGCATCATTAGTGATGGGACAATTGGAACTAAATTGGCAGGGAGTGAGCACCAGCAGAATGAGGCAATGAAGAGGAATAAGTAGTTTAAAGAAATGAGATTGTTGGATAATACTAAAAAAGGAAGTAGCACCATTTCAGATAGGAGAAAAGCAAGAATGGCAAGTTTAGAATGCAATAATGTACATACAAAGTTTGACAAATAAGGTAAGGTTACAAGTGGAAATAGCTTTATGTGATTATAATTTAATGGCAATAATAGTAACATTGCTTAAAAAGATTGAGGACAGAAGGATACTTAACATACGTGGGTACAAAGTATTCAGTAAAGATAAGGAAGGGGAAAAGGTGTTGGGGCAAAAACATTGATTAGCAAAACCTTTGTAGTGTTAGAAAGGGGGGGGGCATACACAAAATCTATTTGGTTGGAATTGATAGACAAATAGGTAAACAAACTATTGGGAGATAGTCAATATGATTGTAAACTTTAAATCAAGGGATAGGGAGCCACAAAGAAAGATGAGCAAGAGAGGGAACAGCAAATTTGTGGGGAAAATCACAGATGTGAAAATATTATAGAATGGTGATACATTTATTTCCCAAACATTGATTGGGATAATGTCAAGAGTAAAAGGAAATCCCATGCACTATGTACAAAGCTTGCCAGGTGAATTCTTCAAGTGAGAACCAGGCCAAATACAGTACGTGGAGTATTGAAAAGGAAAACAAGACCGACAAAGAGAGATAAGAACAGAATGATAGTTAATCTAAACCAAAAAATCCTGGCATGTAAATAGTGGGCACAGAGGTGGGTCAGGTCCTATTAGGGATAAAGAAAGTGATACATACTTAGAGGGACAGGGCAATGTTAAGAAAGAATTTGGTGACTATTGATATTGGTGTCAGTGGAGACGGTACACGTAACGGATCATGTGAAAAGAGTGAGATTGGAGATACTGGAAAGGCTGGCTATGCTTTGAATGAGTGAGTCATATCATCCCATGACTTGTATGAGAGCAACTCAAAGGATCCTTTGACAGCACCTTTCAAACTCATGACCTGTACTATCGAGAAAAACAAGAGCAGCAGATACATGGGAGTGCCACTATCTGCAAGTGTCCCTCCAAGCAACATAATTTCCTGATGTGGAACTAAATGACCATTCCTTCATTGTCACCGGGTCAAAATCCTGGAACTTTCTAAAAGTTCCTACAACACAGGAACTACAGAAATTCACAAAGGTAGCATGCCACCATCTTTTCAAGAGAAATTAGGGATGGGAAATTAATGTCGTCCAAGCCAGAAATGCCCACGTACCATGAACAAATACAAAAAAGGTTGCAATGGAAAAGGGCTGCAAATAGCAGATGAGGCTGCTATAATCTTCTAGAGTTAAGTGACAAATGTGACATCTTTGCTTAAGTAAGGGCTGTCCAATTTAACATCAGCAGGAGATAAGCTTTATAAACAATAAATCAGGAAAAAAAAAAATCAACAAGCATTTCAAAAACTTCTAAGTTTATAAAGCAGAAACAACACATTTGTAAGAGGCAGATTGGATTTGACTAATCTAGTTGAATGTTTTGATGAACAACAGAGAAAGTTAACAAAGGGGATGCAGTGCATGTCTGTTAATATAGATTTTAAAAAAGCATCTAACAAAGTATCATGTAAAACACTGATGAACAAAATGAAGATTTATGGAATAGAAGGATCAGTCGTAGTGGTAAATGTCTGGTTTTTGAACTGAAAAATGACATACATAAGTGTTCCCCATGAGTCAGTGCTGGGATCTCTGTTTTTTTGATACAGTAATAAATGACATCAGCATTGGAATACAGAGTAAAAATTTCTAAATTTTCCCATGATACAGACAGTGCATTGGTAACAATCAACAGAATAGAAAGGATAGCATAACAGACAGAGAAGTGGCAAACATACTTAATTTCACAGTTCTATAGATGTAAACAAAAACAAAGGGGCTTAGCAATCTGTATACATAGATCTCCAAAAGTGCAGGACATGTTGAAAGAGGAATCAGCAAACCATGTGGGATCTTGGGCTTCATTATTAGAGGTAAGAGTGCAACGGCAGGCAAGTTGCACTGAACCTTTATAAAGTTCTGGTCAGGCCACAACAAGAGCATTATGTCCAGTTCTGGTCACCAAACGTTTGGAAGGATTTAAAGGAGAATAGTTCCAGGGTTGAGGTAATTTCAATATGTTCTCCTAGAGCAAAGGAGGTTACTGGAAATTTGATAGAGTTGTACTTGATTATAATAGTTTCAGGTAAGATAGACAAAAATTGCTTCCATCAGCTGCATTAGCTAGGCCTCATCTAGAATACAGATTCCAGTTTTCAGCACCCTTCCTGAGTAAGGATGAGAAGACATTGGAAAGACTACAGAGGAGATTCACAAGAATGATTCCAGGGATAAACAAATGTAGCTATGAGGATAGAGTGGTATACAGTTTTCTTAGGGAAAAAGAAGGCTGACAGGAGAACTGATGGAGCTTTTTAAAGTTCCTGAGGGTTATGGACAGGGTAAATATTGAGAAACTGTTCCCTTTCAAGAGAATATCAGGAGCTAGAAGGCACAGATTTAAAATAATGGGCAAAAGGAGAAGTGATGCCAGGAAAATTGAGTCTGAAACTAACTTCCAGAGAGGGTGGTGAAAGTAGAACTACTATCTGAAATGAAAGAATGTGCAAGATTACATAGGAGTGGGACTAAATGGAATGTTCTTTCAGAGAAACACTGCAAAGATGCTTCACTTAGCTGTTAGCATAAACACTAGTGAGACAGATTTGAAGTTTTGGGAAAGAAATGCAAGGAAGATGTGAGCAAGAATATTTTCTTTCACGCAGTGATGGAAGCAGAGACAAGCAATGGGTTCAAGAGGAAACTGGATAGGCATTGGAGGGAAATAAACTCATTGGGTGGTGGGGACAGAGTAGGGGAATGAAATGCCTGGATTACTTTACCAAGAGCCAGCACGTACTTAATAAGCCAAATGGTCTCCTTCAGCGGTGCAATGACTATGAAAGGCTTCTGTTTGAAGGTTAAGTTATTAATAAGTACTAATTCCATGTCCTGTCAATTTATTTTATAATAGAATTAAAAAAGTTTTAAAAATTGTGAACTATAATAATGTAAAAAAAGAAAAAATCTGTTTCATTTCACAAAGTCTGATTAGAATTCAGAAATTAGAAATAGATTAGAAAGATTAGAAATAAGACTACGTATTTTTCCTACCTTCTGCTGAAAAGGCTAGGTCATTGACTGCATCGTGGTGCCAGTGTTCTGTTCTGTAGACATACTCCCGTTTGTGATTAAAGTTCCTCCTATGAATTTAAAAATAGTCTCAGATGAGACTTAGAAACTCTTCTTTTCCAAAGTTAGAATCTATTGTTCACCTCAGTTAAGTGAAAATTTCATTACATTTCAAAAAATGAATAGTTTATTATTAATAAATGTATCACAAAATAGCAAAATTCTTATGGATGACTATGCCAAGTGTTTCATATCAACTCCTACTTCAGTTCTCTACATGAAACTTCACTGATAACCCATATTGACTTTATGGTAGCGTATACTAAACAGACAAGAACATCTCAATTGAGATCTCCAGCTTTACTGAATTGTTTGATCTCAGTTCAGACTGCATACTTAAGAAAAACACTCTTATGTCTTCCTTCTATTTATTTGTCGTATTAAAAAGTATTTAAGATGCTGACTCTGGAAACATAATTTCCTAGATTTGGACAGTAACATTTTAGTACTTGTACATCTTACCTTCAAAGCAGTCCTCATTCTCACTGAAAATAACAGAACATCTCACTGCTATATAAACATTTGCCACTTCTATTGTTGACTATATTTTATACAGTCAAGCAGAATTTTGTACAAAGGAATTTTCTCAGCAATTTATGATTGTAGCCTGCATTTTAGTAGTTACAAAATAGTGAGACAGTGTGAAATAATTGCATCAATAATATGGAATGGGGAAATAATTAAAAATAATTCCAACAGGCATTCTATAAACTTAGCCTGAAGTTTTTATTTAAGGTGCTGTCCAAATTAAAGTAGACCACGAGCAGGAAGAAGAAGAAAATGATATTTTCAAGTATTTTAATTCTAATATAATTTAACACTAATAGAAGGACTAAAACCTTAGTTTGCAGATTGTATCTAACTAGGGTAAATCTTAAGTCCTTATAAAATTAGATATAAGTCACATGAAAAAAACCAAGATCATAGAGCACA
The DNA here is from genome assembly GCA_024679065.1 of Sphyrna mokarran. NCBI lineage: Eukaryota > Metazoa > Chordata > Chondrichthyes > Carcharhiniformes > Carcharhinidae > Sphyrna > Sphyrna mokarran. Next base: position 32,072,358 of record JAGIQG010000011.1, read on the forward strand.
CTCCCATTTTATATTCACTTGTATTACATCTGTTTTTGATGATGCGCGTGGCAGGTAAGTAAGAAAGAATTCCTTTGTGTGCCAAGTATGTCATAAGTAGGTTTTCGGATTTTAGTGAACACAAGAGAAAGGCTTTCCCTCATGGTGGAACCCAAATAAAATTATTTACAAGTGGCTTATCAAAGACAAACTCCAAAAGTAAGATGAAAGAATACCATACCATAGCCTGATTCTGCCATCTTCGTGTCCTGTTGCTATGCAGTCTTCTTTTGGATGACAGGCCACACAGGTGAATATATTAAAAGATCCTTTCCCAGATTTCATGCCCAAGTGAAAACTTAAAATATAAAATAAAGCAGGATTATTTTGCTGTTTCCCTGCTTGCAAACAGATTGTTTTGTGGGCTATAATAATACGATAAAACAAGTATACAGAAAAAAAAACAAATAATATTCCAACTTAGGGTTACCTGTATTGCTTTTTCTTTTTGAAGAAAAACACACGGAGTTCAAGAGTTTTGACTGATGCAACATACGCACACTGTTAATCAAAAATATAATAGGAAATGTAACTTATCAAATATATACCCAAATTATCTTTGTTTTAAAACACTGTCAGTCATAACAGCCATTTCCTACAACAACTTTGACAGAATATTTCCCAATCACTTCACCAATAACTGTCAGACTATATCTTAGCTACAAGGTGATCACTCTTCCGAGATTTTTTTTCCCTCTCTAACTATACAGATCATATATCGGTAATCAACTTGATTAAACAATTTTATTATAATTTATACTCGTACTGTGTATCCACTTTCAATAAAAAATATATAGGAAAGCACTTAATTAGAATGCAGCCATTAATTGTGAAAACTCATTACAACCTGTAACCAATGTGACTCGTCATAAATTGTTTCATATCGTTTTGTTTGACAAATTTGAGAAACAGCATTTTTATATTTGTATTTAAATTACTTTTATTTTGAAACTGGATAATCCAAGAGTCGTACCTCTCTGCCAAAAGCAATTGATTTTGGTGATTGATGTACATCATCGAAAATGACAGTGAAGTCTTTTGCTTTAACTTCTTGAGTGGTTGATTTGGGCAGATTGATGGATATCAATTGAAACTTCTCTGCAGAACAACACAGGTTGCAAAGCAGGAACAAGTCAGGAACCATACAAATATATATGTCATGATTTGCATTTGAAAACATTCCACTGATCAATTAAATGAAAAACACAATTTGTCATCAAAATCGAAAATCTATTTAACTTGATCAAAAAAAAATTACTATTGGTGAAATTGGCTGCCAAAATAATAATTACAGTCACTTAGTAATACAGAACTTGAATATTGCTGAGAGATGTTGAAGATTGTCTTGCATTCATCAAGACAAACGTAAGAACTTCAAAAGATCACAAGTTAAACTACAGGTGAAATTGGGTGCTGATTGGTTGGCAGATTGATTTTGAATGGTCAGCTAGCAGATTGAGGAAAGGAAGCACATTAACATTGCTTCATCTTGATGAATGAATTTGAACGCAGGATGGAAGGTATTAAGGTGTGCAAGGAGATCCTTGTAAGTGGTAGCGGATTCAAAGGTCACAAATACCTATGCAGTGAAATATGCGCAAGGTAGAGTCTAGGCTTCTTTCCATCAAAAACATGTTTCTCAAGAAAAGCAATGAAAATGTTGGCGAGTGCCAGACCTCAAAGGGGCCATATGGCTACACCATTTATTTGGGTCAAATGTAGTGATGTTAAAATTGAACTCATTGTTAAAATTGAATTGATAAAATAGGTTGCAATGAGACATCACTTTTGCGGATCATGCAAGCTCGTAAATGGGCCAAAGACTGTAATTTTTGGTTCTGAGAAGTGCTGGGCTATCTCAAAGTTCCCTAGAAAGGCAAAGCATCTTAAAAATTGAACTAAATTATACAAGCCATTTCCATTGCGACTGCACAGTGGCAGGGTAAGTGGCATATTCCACTAACAGATTGCTGCCAATCAATCAAAAAAGATATTCTGCCTGCTACACCAATGTGCAATGTTGAAAATGAATTTCATGCTGATGCGATGTCAGGTACAGAGGCCATATGCCCCAATGATTGGCTGACCAAATCAAATAATATGTTCCTCAGCTACATGTAATAGGCAGAGTACAGATCATACTCAACCAACACATGCTTATAAAACTCCAAACAAAACATCTACTGTTAGATGCAATTTTGTGATTAAGTGGCACTTCTGAGTGCGTTAATAGGACCACCAACAACTTTAAGATAATCAGCTCATCTGGTAATTTTGCTCTGTGCGGGAGATAGGAATGGGAACTTGGTAGAGGTTGGTGTGGGGGATCGTATGCGCGTGGGGTGTCCTGAGAGGGGCACAGAGTGGGTGTTTAAAGTTGTCACTTTGGAGTTAGGTATGCCTTTTTCCTTTTACCTTTTTCAGAGTGAAATCTAACTCTATCAGGATAAAATGGCAGAACCAGCTGAAGTTAGTGATTTAAATCATTTCTGACTGATGGTTCCAGCCCAGTACAAGTGCCCAAGGGAAGTTAGCACTTCTGGGCAATTGCCAGAACTTCCTCGAGGGATTCCCCAGCGCATCACTGGGGAAGCAGCAAGTTATAATAACATGCACACTGAGATGCTCAAAATTAAAATTTTTGATATTCCAAACTCTTATAAGATATCACTATAAAATAGCTAGGAATTTAACCATTGTATTGTGATCACAATATTTTACAGAACAGAGCAATGAATATTAAAGCATGCAGCTGATTGTATTATTATGATCAATCGACTTCTCAGAGTCCTATATCACTTTTTCCTCATGTTTAGCTGCACATACAACCAATGTTGGCAAAAGATTACCTTTCTCAAATCAGATATCAAAGCTTTTGTTACCTGAAACTTCTTTATTATCTCTTGGAATAATAGCAAAGATGGACTTTTCATCAGCAGCAGACGTGTATAGAGCAAGCAATTTAAAATCCACAACAAAAGTCTAGAGAAAATAAATAAGTTATCACACACTAGAAAACTTTTACTTTTTTAAAATATATGCTTCAAAATACAACATCACTTACTTTTATTAATATCCCATCGGTGAAGTCCCATAGTTTAATAGTCCCATCCAATGAAGCAGAGTATAGCTGGGAACAAATAACTGGATTATCAGTGGCAATTTTAAAACACTTTTCACTGCAGTTGAAAAGTAAACTGTGTAGGTTTATGCTTTATTAAATTATGCAACTGTGAGCTTGAATCAAATAAGGGCTATTTTTTAGACTCTCAACTATTCTAGGAGATAAGGCACATTGTCCTACGAAAGGAGGGCTACAGAACTGACAGTTGTGCTGGTTTGATATTTTTCAGGGTTTGATTGTTTTATGAAAGACGGGATCACTTTTCCCTTTTTTCTGAAGGAAAATAAATACCTGTGCCTTCTATTGGTTAAAAGCCTATAGTGCAAAGGGGGCGAGGTCAAGAGCATAATTCAAGGAAAACTCTTTACAAGAGGCCTACAATTTAAAAGCAATCCCCTTTTGATCTTAACAAATCATTTTCAAATAGCTGAAGATAATCTATTTCCAATAAACTATTCGATTACATCATAATGCTGATCAACTGGTAAGTAACAAGGCACATCTTTTTAAATTTATCCTGCTTTCTCATTAAATTGAACCCACAGATACCATGGAATTTTAAATGCCGTCAAGATGTTCATTTTTTTTTTGATATGTGTGTATATTTTGACCATGGAAAATCAAATTTCTACATCATCTCAAACATAGTTGTATTTCTTTGCCTGGGAATGTGTCCAAGTCTTAGGGGTGGTTATGGAACTCAGGCTAAATTAGGATAGTGAGTTGGAATGTATTTAATTTGTAGGCAGTCACGTCATCGTGGCTAACATATAAAATAAATGTCCAGGGTTGTCTTCCACAACTGAAGCAACTTAACAAAGTTTGCTCACTTTATGCAATTTGTTTTGTATTGTAGACAAACATTGTAAAAAAAACCTTCTTACCTGCAAATGATTTTTTGGATTAAGTTGAATGCCTGTGATAAGATTCTTATGACCTTTCAGGACATGCACACATTCCTCTATGGCTGTAATGTACACTTTTACAAGATCTCCCGAAGCACAAAACAAATATCTGCAAAACATTAAGTGTCTGAGTACTATTCTTTAAAGGGGGAAAACCAAATCTTAAAAAGCAAGCTCTGCTCTTTCTAATGATAACAAATTACTTCTGAATGCATTTGATGAATTCTGTACCCTCCATATTTTTGATACTGAATGTATCCATGTTAATATTAGGCTAGTTTATATCCTCTACTGTTATTACTTTTTTTTTAATGTATTTCTCAACAATTTGCCTATATTTCATTTATCTCCCTCTGCTTGCTTCAGGGCCTTTGGCACACTCTCTAATGCAATTGTTCCTTTTTGTTCTTCAGTTCAACCTATATGGCCTGATTTGATGGTAGCTCTATTGTATCATTGCTCCTCACATCTGTAATCATTTCTTTAATCAATATTACAACCATTTTTATAAAAAAAATCCCTCTTTCTATCCCACCTGAATACTTTTATCAGGAATGTTGAGTTGCAGTTCCTGCCTTTTAAGCAACACTTCAATAACAGTCAGATTACACTTTCAAGAATCTGCATCCTCAGCTCATCAGCCTCATGCACAAGAATCCTTGCATCAAAGAATATACCAGTAATGAATGAAAAGCTCTTTTATTGGCTATTTTCTGGCTTTTGTTTCCTCAACCTTCCATACCATTTTCCTTCCTTCTGTTTCCATATTTTTCTCTTCAATCTGAATTTATGCTCAGGTTCCTATCTCCTACCAAGCTCTCCTCAGCAATCACAGCAAATCCTTCCACCCACCATGATGCTGGTCCGAGCTCCACTGAGGTACAACCTCTCTTGCATAGGTACCACATCCCCAAAACAAGTCCCACTGCCCTAGGAATCTAAAGCCCTCCCTCTGGCATCACCTTGGATCACCTGGTTAACTGTATCATTCTCCTGCTTCACTATGGTACTCAAGCATATGGCAGCACAAATAATATTTGAGAATCTATTTTTAATTTCTTCTTAGCTTCCTGAAATCTACCTGCAGTACCTCATCTCTCATTCTATGTCATTGGTACCAATATGCACTATGATCGCTGACTGCTCAGAATGTGGTGTTCTTAACCCCAACACCAAGGTAGTGATATACAGTCATCCTAGAGTTAGGCTGATAATGGCTACAGAAAAGTCCGTCTAATTCTCCAAGGGCCCCAAGATATTGTTGGTGTCTCCTTGGCTGAACCATCTTGAGCAGGTTCAAGAGTGACCTTTCCTCCAACTTAAGCTTAGAAATGAGAATGTTCAATAATGATTCAATTAATCAATCTCCTCTCCATTTGCAACTCCTCAGACACTGAAGCAGTCTGAGCCTGCATGCAGCAAGACCCAGATAGCATTCAGGCTTGGGCTATTAAACGACAATAACATTCATGGCACACAAGTGTCAGGAAATGATCCTCTCCGACAGGGGAAAATCTAATCGTCTTCCTTGGACAGTCAATGGCCTTACCAACAATGAATCCCACACTATCAACATCCTGGGGGTTACTGCTGACCAGAAACCTAACTGAACCAGCCACAAAATACAGTGGCTACAAGAATAGTTCAGAGGCTGGGAATTCTGCAGCAGGTAACTATTACCTGACTTCCCAAACCCAGCCCACCTTCTGCAATTTTCTACTGTGGTGCCAGGGGAGGCTTAGTTGCTGGTAACTTTAACCTGGTGTTGTGAGACTTCTTACTGTGTCCACCTTCTACAACGCAGAAGTTTGAAGTAGGATAGAATACCTTAGAGTTGCCTGAAAAGTGCAGCTCCGATAATACTCGAGAAAAAGCAGCCCACTTGATCAGCACCCCACTGACTACCTTGAAACATTAATTTCCTCCACCATCAGTGCTCAGTGGCAGCAGTATGCATCACCTGCAAGATGCAGTGCACCAAAGCGCCAAAACTCTCATCACTATTTTCCAAACCTGCAAGCTTTACTAAAGGACAAGGGCAGCAGATGCAGGGGAACACCTCCACCTGCAATTTCCCCTCCAGGTCACACACACAGGAAACTATACAGCTATTATTTCATTGTGTTTAGGTCAAAATCTTGGAATTCTTGCACTTGCATCACTGCAGCCACTTTCTCAAAGGGAACAATTAAAAAAAATTGAATCATCTATTACTATTTCTTTCCCTGAATAGCTACGCTATTTATAGACCTCAGGCCTTTCCTCTAGTTACACTGATTATTCAGAATTAAATGCTGAATGGACAGCAAGATGCAGGAGATCCTGCACTAACTACCTGATACTTGACTCTCTGCACACTACTAAGTTGCAGTATCCCCATCCCTCAAATAATAACACCATTCATGTAACTCTCAGCTTTGTGCACCATTGACTCCAGCTACTGTCAAGCTCCTGAAATCCAGACTGAAATCTTTTCTGACTGTTCTGAATTTTCCAAATTCTTGCACGCTGTGAGAAAATTTAGTTTGATAACGCTTCTGGGAAGAGCCTAAGGTTACTTTACTGCATTAATGCCATTATATCAATAGCCAAACTGTTGTCAATCACAGGGACATTCAGCACAGACCACTGCAAGTTTTTGACAGAGTACAATTTAGGCTGGAAGACTGCAGCAATGGTGATGTTGAAGACCATGAAACTCCCACTAGTATGAGGATTTAATTTTCATCTTAAAACATTTCAATAAAATAAATTAGAAACATGCAATTATTAAAACACCAATTCATAATTTAATCACAAACTAATTATTTGAGTTAGAAAATGGTGTGGGCAAATATTTATGGAAAAATAAGGAGAATTGGCAATCACAATAAACAGAAGACTTCATTTGATCAGTTGTAAACTACTTCGATTGATTGGACAGAAGTGAAACAAAGTAACAAATGCGACAGTTTTGTAATTTTGGATAGATAGTAATAAACTGCAAGGTTCTACTGATATCACTAAAACATATAAACAACAGGCTGCGTTATAAAATCAGGACATTCGCTTGTATCACATGGAGCTTCCCAACTCGGTACAAAGATAAACATGTCTAGTATCACAGCACCAGGACTCGGAAACAGAGGGCCCTCGGCCTTTCTGCCCATGCCAACTACAGTTGTTATTCAGAGTCCCACACCATAGCCCGGTAATCAAAATGAAACACAGAGCCGGGTGTAGGCAGACACCGCGTGGCTGCAAACAGCTTCCCCCGCCGGGATTCCCGTTCGCAGCCTCGGCTTGGGCTGAAGTGCCGGTACCGAGCGGCTCGGGGCAGTGCTCACTTGCCGTCGCTGGAGAAGACGGGCCGCCGGTAGTTGATTTTGCTGCCGCCACAGCGAACCACGCGCACATCAGGCTCCTCAGCCACTTCCACCATCTTCCCGACCTCTGACTCCTGACCTCAGCTACGTGGCTGCGTGACCGGCAGAGGGCGGGACCCAGGGACATCAATAGGGGCGAAGCATGGAGGCACCGAGAGGGGCGGGGCCTGGAGGCACTTAGAGGGGCGGGGCATGCAGACAGTGGAGGGGCGGGGCTTGGAGACACACGGAGGGGCGGGGCCTGGAGACACACGGAGGGGCGGGGCCTGGAGACAGAGAGGGGCGGGGCGTGGAGAGAGTGAGAAGGGCGGTGCCTTTCTTTCTACTTGGGCAATATTGTGTCTAGTCTGTCGCTCTTCTTTCAATACCATGGAATTTAATTTTGCTCAAAAGGTTATTATGTGGCACCTTGTTGAAATGCTCATAAATAAAATATAAAGTTCTTAATTATCCGTTAAAAAATTATATTATTTATATTCTTTTCATGACCACTGGCCATCTGGAAGAGCTTTACAGCCGAACAATTTCAAAGTCACTGCTACAGAAAACAACCAAGGTGCACACAACAAACTTAACAAAAGCAATGAAATTACGGGTGGGATTCTCCCCAAAAAATTCTAAGTGTCGAGTTCCCATAAAAACTGGAGTAAATGTCACTGGTTTTTATTCAGCAGGATTTTCAAAATGAATCTCCCACATTCTGTGCACTGCAGAAGGCACTAGCTTGAACCTCATTAAAATTTTGTGGCAGAGTCTAATCCCGCTGGAGAGGCTGGTGGCAGCATGATGTTGAGCGGACCACTGCAAATCTGCCAATCTGTCAGCGTGGAGATTAGTGCATGCGGAATAGCCCCACACTGCCGGCCTTCTGATGGTAGGCTAGCCCCACAACTTCTGCACCTCCAGCTGTGCGACCCACTCCTCACCCCCACCATGTTCCATTTGCTAGCTGCCTAGGGCAGCTAGGTTGTCCTCTGGGCCAGCCTCAATCTGCCCCTGGCAGTCCCGATCTCCTGACCACCTCCAGTCCTGACCACCCCCCTCCTCCTTCAAGTACCAATCCCCCTTGGTAGACTGACTGCCCCTTCCCCCTCCAGTCCTGATTGTTGGCCTCCCTCCCTCTATCATTGATCCCAGTGCAGAGTGGCAGCAGAACCCCCAACCTCACTGATCATTCCTTTAGACATCCTGCCCCCATTAGGCCAATCCCCCTTCTGGCTCCACCTTCTTGACACTGTCCGATGCCCAGAGAGCAGTTTCAATGGGCCCAGCTGGCAGTGTGAAGCTGGCAATACCAAAGGGGTCATCCTCCCCTTGCCCCAACACTCTGGGGGCCTTGATGGCTCCCCTTCATTCCCGCTGGATTGGGCTGCCAGTTCTCCTCTAGTGAGGAGCTATTATAAACTCTAGTGGAATGAAACACTCCTGGTGGTGTGAGGGGAGGGGGAAGATGTGAGTGGGCCTGGAGCCTTCAGTCCCAGCCTGTCAACTCAATGCAAATTATACTACAATGAGCATCTCCATAAATTACATACCTTCTTGCCAATTTCTGGCACAGAGCTGATACTGCTAGAAATCCAATGGCTGCAGACTCGCGGAGGCTCTGGCATTCAATGGGAAGTCGATTAACAGCCTCCACTTGAGTCTGCTGGCCTGCTGCACTGCAGGGTGGGAGAAAATCACCCGCCAATATGTTTTGTGATGTTGATTGACGGATGTATATTGGCCAGGAACCAGGATGTCTATAGAATAGATTCCCTATGGTGCAGAAGGAGGCCATTCAGCCCATGAAGTCTGCACCGACTTTCCAACAGGGCATCCCACTCAGGTTATATATGATAACCCCATGTATTTACTCCGCTAAGCTCCCTAACCTACGTATCATGGGAAATTAAGGGACACTTTAGCAAGGCCAATCCACCTAACCTCACATCTTTGGACTGTGGGAGGAAACCGGAGCAGCTGGAAGAAACCCACGCAGACATGGGGCAAATGTGCAAACTCTACATAGTCACCTAAGGCTGGAATCAAACCCGGCTTCCAAGCAAAGTGAGGCAGCAGTGCTAACTACTGTGCCTGTCTCCTGGTCTTCCTCAAACTAACATGATTGGGTCTTTAACATTTACCTGAGCAGATAGATGGATTCTCAGTTTAATATCTTATCCAGCTTGATTTTAGTGTTTAAGTCCTAGTGTGGAGTCTGAATTATGTGATACAGAAACAAGTGTATTTCCAACTGAATCATGGCTAACATCAGAGGAGTAAGTGTTTGTGCAGCCTATGAAAGTATCTATACACAACATCATCAGTGTCACCCTCATCAACCCTTCCAATTCTTCATCAAAGGACAAGATCCACTTGGTCAAACATAATTGCTCTTTAACAGATTTGTGTTGACTTTCATTCACTAGCCCATTTAAGAATCAATGACATTGCTGTGGTTTTGGAGTCTCATGCAGGCTAGATCAGGTAAGAATGGCAGATTTCTTTTTCCTAAAGGACATTAGTGAACCAGATGAGTTTTTTACGACAGTTGTCAATGGTTCCATGGCCATCCTTAGACTTTTAATTCCAGATTTTTTTTTGTTATTGAATTCATGGTGGGATTTGAACCTTGGTTGCCAGAGAATTAGCTTGGATCAATGGATTACAACCTCTATATCTTATTAATCTTGAATTAATTTTACACCAAACAAAATTGTCCTTTCATTTGATTCTAATCAAAACAACAGTTAAAGGTGGGCGGCAGGGGGCTGTTTAATAAGATGGAGTTAAGAAAGCACGGATCAGTTGGTCTTGTGCCCAATGATTGATTTTTGGAATATTTTTAATTATGTTGTCGGAGAGATGGAATTTACTCAATTTGAGACCTTTGTTCAAACTTTCAGGGACTGTACTTCAGTGGACAGAGTGGTGAAGAATGCTTTCAGTAAACTTGTTTTCATCGATTAGAACATTGAATACAGGAGTTGGGGTATCTTGTTGAAGTTGTACAAGACGTTGGTAAGGCTACACTTGGAATACCGTGTATAGTTCCGGTCACCCCATTATAGAAAGGATATTGTTAAACTAGAAAGAGTGCAGAAAAGATTTACTAGGTTGCTAAATGGGATTTGCTGATTTGAGTTTGAAGGAGAGACTGAATAGATTGGGACTTTTTCCCTGGAGCACATGAAGCTTTACGGTGATGTTATAGAGATCTATAAAATAATGAGGGGCTTAGATGAGGCAGGTAGCCAACATCTTTTTCCAATGGTAGGGAAGTCTAAAACTAGAGGGCATAGGTTTAAGGTGAGAAGGAAGACATACAGAAGTGTCCGGGGGCAATTCTTTCACACAGAAGGTGGTGAGTGTCTGGAACAAGCTGCCAGATGCAGCAGTAGAGGCGGGTACAATATTGTCTTTTAAAAAAAGCATTTAGACAGTTACATGGATAAGATGGGTTTAGAGCAATATAGGCCAATCGCGAGCAATTGGGATTAGCTTAGTGTTTAAAAAAAAGAGAGACATGGACAAGTTGGGCTGAAGAACCTGCTTCCGTACTGTAACCGTCTATGACTCAATGACACTGTTACAATGAGACAGATAACTTTTGAATGAGAGTGTATGAGACTGATAACTTTTCAAAAAAGTGATTCAAACTTCCAGTTACTGAAAGGTGATTTAATGTTTTAAAGCTTTAACTGTAACACATGACTCAAAGAACAATTGATTGAATACTTTTCGTTTTGTTGGAAAAACTTATATTTTAAACTCCCCTTTTACAGTTATTGTACAGCACATTCTCCATGGAATTTGTCCTTTTAGCAAACAGTTCACAGCTTTCACCTTCCGATGTGTTACTGTGTTGGTTTTTGAAGGGTTCCTTAAATCCACTACTTTCAATAAAGCTTACTTCAATGATTTTTCTTTCCCTTGTCTGAGATCCTTTGGAAAGAAGCCTGATCTCAAAAAAGATTTTCTTCTGCCCTCTTTCCTATCTTCTTCATGGCAACGTGAAACACATTAACCTTGCTAATTAGCTATTTTGACCCTAACTCCCTTTTATCTGAGTAGTAAATGACAGTTTACTTCACAACTGTTTATAATCCAATACCTTCAACACGTTTCCGGGACTTTGGAAGATTCATAGTCTATCCATTATCAACTCATACATTGCTGCCATTGTCTCCAACTATAAATAGCTTGCAACTTTTTTCAAGTAAAATAATTGAAGTCTTCTTTTGATTTCTAACATCCAAAGCATCCAGGTATACTCTCAGGCAGACTGCAGAACAGATCAGATGACCCCTTTAACATATCTAATTTTAAATATACAATCCCAAAAAATAATACATTTATAAATTTCACAATTTTGACACCATATCAAGTCCTATTGGTCAACACATGTCTAATCAGAGTGTCACAATCTCCTTGTTAAGAGAATTGCCAGTAAATCCTGTAACATTGATTATGGTATGAATAGAAACAGTGGCAATATTGAGCCTGAAGCTCCTCTTAATCCGACAAGTCTGAAATAGAGGCTTACAATAAAATGGTTTGAATCTAAAGACCAGTGTGAAGTGCTTCTTCTACCACAACTATTTGCTGTGGGTAACAATGCTTTCACCACTGTCCTCACTAACTTTTTTTGGCTCCCAGTCTCCTAACATGTCATTAAAATGCTCATTCCCATGGTTAAATTACATTGAGTTCCAATCCTCCCATTCTCAAGTCCTTCCTCATCTGCTGATTTGTTCCTTCCACCAGTCCTGTAAATGGCTGGCAAAGGTATCAGTGGTGCATAAGAAGCCAGAGCAGAAAAACGAAGAGTACTTTATGTTTTGTAAAGCTGGACAATGTTGCAGAGATGGGGAGCAGTAAGAAATCACACAACACCAGGGTAAAGTTCAACAGGTTTATTTATAATCATGAGTTTTTGAAGCTGCTCCTTTGTGAGTGAAAGCTTATGATCCCAAATAAACCTGTTTGAATTTTCACCTGGTGTTGTGAGACTTTTTACTCTACCCACCCCAGTCCAATGCCAACATCTCCACATCAGAGATAGGGAGGGATGAGGCCAGGAAAGGATTTTAGAAGAATGACAGTTTGTAATTTGAGATGTTGGGGAACAATTTATTTATGTATTTATTGATTCATTTATTTATTAAATGCAAATCTCTGAAGCTAATCAAAACCCTCCTCATTTTCTGTCTTTAAGGTGATTAGACTGGGACTAACTGTATAGAGGGGACACTCTTTGGTAATGCGCAGCATTGCTTATGTCTTTCCACAAGCACAGAAGGGCGCAGTGGTAAGAATTTGCTGCACAGGGACTCTGGCCTATCCTGAATCTATTTATGGGCCAGTTCAAGCCTGCCATTTGATGGGTGGAGTTTGTCGCTAGTAACACAAGTGAGTTTATGGAATCATAGAATCCCTACAATGCAGAAGGAGGCCATTCAGCCACCAAGCCTGCCCTGACAACAATCCCACCCACGCTCTTTCCCCATCATCCCATGTATTTATTCTGCTAATCCCCCCAACACTAAAGGCCAATTTAGCATAGCCAATCCACCTAATCCGCACATCTTTGGAATATAAAAGGATGAGTGAGAAGGATGTGCTGTAGGAGAGGATAGACGTTCTCATCTGGGGGCCAAAGGGTCTGCAATAAGTTTTACAGGAATCCTCCAAAACTAACTGGGGAATTTGTGGAATGTGGGGTTTAATATAATCTGTTTATGTCTCTCCCTCAGTCTAATAGAATCAAAGAAAGTTCAACGCACAGAAAGAGGCATGTGGGCCTATGTGTCTGTGCTGGCTGAAAAATGAGACACCCAGCCTAATCCTACTCTCTAGCATTTGTTTCTTAGCTTTGAATGTTACTACACTTAGCTATATATCCTGACAGATTTTAAATAAGTTGAGGGTTTCTGCCCTTACTACTCTTTCAGGCAGTGGGTTTCACACTCTCACGATCCTTGAGTGAAATGTTTTTCATTATCTCCCATTTATGCTTTATACCAATCACTTTAAATCTATGTTCTCTAGTCATTGGTCTCTCTGGTAAAGTAAATAAGCTCTTCCCATCCACTCTATCCACTCACAATTTTGTACACATAAATTAAAACTCCCTTCAGCCTTCTCTATTTTAAGGAGAGCAATTCCAGCCTGTCAAATCTAATTTCATAGCTGCAATTTTTCCAGTCCTGGCAACATCCTTATAATATCCTCTGTGCCCTCTCAAATGCAATTATGTCCTTACTGTAATGATGTGACCAGAAATGCACACAGTATTTAAGTTGTGGTTGAACAAATGATTTATGTAGTTCCAGCATGAGCTCCTCACTCTTACATCCTGTGCCTTGGTAGGATGTAAGGATTCCATATGGCTTCTTAACCACTTTATTGACCTATCCTATTCTCTTCAGGAATCAGTGGACATTCAGGTTTTTCACTTCCTCTACACCTCTCAGTATCCATTCCCATTTATTGGGTGTTCCTTTGCATTGCTTGACCTCCCCAAATGCATCACCTCACACTTGTCTAAGTTGCATTACACTTGCCACTTTCCTGCTACTTGACCAGTCCACTGCTATCTTCCTGTAGTGTCCAACTATCCTCCCCACTATCAACCATGTGACCAATTTATGGGCATACAAACTAATCAGCAGTTTAATTCAGCCATTGACTACAGAGTCCAGCTGCTCACCAGATGATGCAAGGGGACTTATATTTGCAATGTGTGACAACAAGTATCCCCTCAGCCTGTGTCTGAAATCCGTTCCCTCTTGAGTCTCGACCAGTTGCCCATTCACTCTGTTGCAATCAGTCTGATGCCCACGCCCTGTCCCAAGCCTTGATCAACAAGATTCACATTAAATAAATGAAATGAAAATAATAAATATATGTTGAATTGTTAGTTAATTTCTATATAGAAAAAACATTTTCTAAGGAATTTTTAATAGCACAGTGTGCTGGAGCCTCAGAAGCAGTGACTTCCACCTCTTGCTGTAGGAAGGAACACAGTGCATCCTTGTTGTAAACCATTCTTTCGAAAATTAATGGTAGGTGATTCTGGACCTTGTACCAAGTTTAGGATGGCTGTGAGCTGTTATCCTCTGTTGACTACAAAGGCAGCTCTATGAAATCCAGTCCCCCTTTTGTTCCTCTTCTTCCAGCTATGGTGAAGTACAGGAAGCTGAGTTGCTGCAAGCAACTGTATAGTAATATTTGTGAACAATGAGTAAAAAGTGGGACATCAAATAGAAACAAAGGAACACTCCAGTGCAGACGGAGACCATTTGGCCCATCAAGACTGTACCGACAACAATCCCACCCAGGCCCTATCTCCACAATCCCACATATTTACCCTGCTAATCCCCCTGACATTGAGGGACAATTTAGCATGGCCAATTCACCAAACCCACATATCTTTGGAGCATGGAGGGAAAGCTGGAGCACCTGGAGGAAACCCATACAGACACATGGAGAACATACATTCCATCACCAGAGGCCAGATTTGAACACAGGTCTCTGGCTCTGTGAGGCAGGAGTGTTAACCACTGAGTCACCATGAATTCATGCAGAGTCTTTCCTGACCAAAAGGCATCACAAATTGATTTTAAAACAGGAAATGCCATCACACTTATGCCATAGGATCTACAACAGCCAATTTGTACACAGAAAGCCCCTGTAAGTAGCAATGACAGGATGATATTGATGTTACTTAATAATATATATTGACCAGGATGCTGGGTCGAAATCCCTTGCTTTCTTTTGCAAACATAATGAGGGACCTTTTATGCCCTCTTGAGAGTTTGGAGCAAGAGGTAGATTATAAGTAGTGGCTTCAAGGAATGCCAGAAATGGGGAGATGCAGAGATTTGGTGAGGGAGATGCAGAATTTCAGCCCAGACACCTCTGCCAGTGGTGGAGTGATTAACAAATGGGATGTCCAAGATGCCAGAACTGTAGGAAGGCAGGTCTCTCGGAGGGAGCGGCTTTCAATAGGGTTGCAGAGTCAGGGAGGAATGGGGCTGTGGAAGAGTTTGGAAACAAAGCGTAAGTTTTAAAATTGAGATGATTTCACACTGGGAGGCAATATATGCCAGTGAACACATGGGTAATGGGTGAATGAAACTCCTTGTAATTGAGGACACGGGTAACAGGAGAAGCTGAAGTTATAGAAGGCGGATGATGAAAGGAAAGCCAGGACTGTTTTGAAAAATGGAGCTGATAAAGACATAGATAATGGTTACAGTAGCACATGAGGGGCAGAAGTTGCTGTCAGTTTCTGAGGAGTCATGACAGTGGACTGATTTTGTCATCATTGCTATCTAGGCTTATATATATTTTACAGAATTGAAGGGCAAGTACAAGAATAAGGATTTACGTTATTTGGGCTTTGCATTAGCTGCAGAATGATATGAGGTCACTGTAAAATGTGCTGAGGACCAGCGGACACATTACAATTATAGTGCTGAGCTGTTTTAATGTTACGAGAAAGTGGACACTTTCCTGACTTTGACAATGATTGCTGAGTGGAAGTGTATTTGTTGCAGCCAATACATAACTCTGGCCTTGTTTACAGTGGTTTGGGCCTTCAGCTACTGGTTTCAGTGACATATTTTGAGTACAGCTTTGCATTACTTGTTACATTTACATTGGAACTCAAATTGCGCGTCCTTTCCTTCCCATTCACAGCTGCATACTGTGGGGGAAAAAAAACCCTGTTTTTAATTATATGAAATCATGAGTTCTGTGTCCAAATATTGTTATTCAATGAACATTTCATACTTGATCTGTAGCTGCTATCTGCGGCAATGATCATGCAAACATATTCAAACACCAACTTGCTTCTCAAAATCAACTATTCCATTGCCAATACACACAACTCATTAGAAATGAAAACCTGATATCCAAAGTTGCAAACACAGAGAAATAACTACACATATTCCACTAATATTGTTCCTCATTGATTCACCTTACATTTTAGATGTATGAAGTTTGACTGGAATTGAACTGGGAATGCCATTACCTGATTACAATTTCTAGTGGACCATATGCACTGCTTAAAGTCTGCATAAAGGCTTACCTTGTTCATGCATTGGGCAAGTTAGAAGGCAAATATACTTTTGGCTCTGCTTTGAAGACACTTAAGAAATATATTTCCACATTTTAAATGAATGTTTGAAGCCACATGGGGTTCTTGCATTAGTTTTGCCTTCTTGAGGGGTGGAAGAAGAATTAAGGGAAAAAGTTAAATTGAGCTAAGTCCCCTAAAGTGACCTGGCAAGCCATTCAGTTGTAATAAAATGCAACTTTGACTTGACTTGACAGAAAAGTCAAGGATGAATGTAACCAGATGGGCCACCCTGCATTGAGCTAAGCACTGGATGTGACAATGGCACACTTGACCCAATTGACACTGCACGGTCCTCTTTATTAACATTTGAGATCCTCTGCTGAAATTGGGATGTTAGTCAAGTGTGACAAATCCCAAAGGAAAAAGGGATGAAAAAAACTCCTCTTTAAATTGGAAATTGGGAGCCACAGTTCCCAGCAGGCCTTGGAGATTCTGTACAGGTCCTAGTAATGGGATGGTTACATCTGTATAGTTATATCTTATTTACGATATATCTGGGGAATGGTTGCACAGTTGGTATATTTTCCCATTTCTAGGCTAATAAATAGCTCTGCCCATATGTGCAGTGCGTTTTCTTTATTTATTCTAGTTAGGAAGCCAGCACTGCATCTGTGCCAAAAATAAGAAAAGAGCAACAATAAAACAGTGTAAAAAGAAGGGAAGTGATCTGGGAGAGGAGGATCATTCCAAAGAGAATACCCACAGGAGAGGCACAAAGAGCAGGTATCAAATAAAGAAAAAAGTCCCAAGACAAGAAGTGGGTCAGAAAGAAGTCCGGAGAAAGCAGTCCAAAGTTAAAGAACAAAGACAAGAATCTAAACAGTTCCTGTACATGAAGTAAACGGAAGAGAATAAGGAAACAGGTTGCAGGTGGAAGAGCCAGAGCTGCAGAGAGCAGACTTAAAGCAAAGTGAGTTTGAGAGAAGCTGAAGGCTGGTGATTTCTTACCACAACCCTTTAGGGCAATGATATTCTGCTAAGCACAGCCAAATATCTGAGTGTGCATGCAAGGTCAAGCTTGATATATGTTGAGATCCAATGGAATGGAACATTTTGAAAATTGGATCCTTGTGGAAGGTATCTGCATGGATTTTCTGTCCTCACATCATCCCTCCCTCCTGCCTCCAACATGCCTTCCAAGGGTGGAGGTGGGAGTAATTGGATGAGATTTTGCATAGTTCATACTTTCTACCGCCAGGCAAGTCACCACAGGGGATTGATCTTGCTGTGACTGTAAAATTCTGTCAGCGGGATTGGAATGAAAAATTTAGCCCGAAGATTTGTTTGGGTGAGTTCTTCAAGTGTTGGGATTGGAAACCTTCGTGAAAAAAATAGACCCGGAACTTCCTGGCTGTTCATGGCGGCAATAGCTTCTGGTCTCAATGATGGTGCACTGCTACCGTGGGATTCCCAGTGGCATGGAGTAGAGTCAATGGGAAATCCCATTGACAATGATGGACCAGAAGATCCCACCATCAGTCAGTAATGTGCTCCCTCTCGCCACAGGAAAGATGCTGCGGCAAGGCCAGAAAATCTCGGCCAGTGTTACCATGAGACTGTTTGGCTGTTGGTGTAACAAACATCTTCCTGGGTAGGGGTGGGTGGGGGTTGATGAGAAATCCATAGAATCTGATTTGATGGCATCTGTCCCTTGATTTTGGAGTGTGGGGTATCTGAACACATTCCCCATTAGTTTACACATGCTGCGTTCTTACCATGAATATTAGTGTATAAGACAGATTTTGTAACTTGAGTTAATTTTACAAATTTTCATATATCTGCAATACTATAGCCGAGGTGAAGGAATGTGATTTATCTCATTTACTACTGTTTGAATTGGAATCTTTCCAATCTTTTTCTCCCCCAGCATAACGTAATTCATTTTTCTTGATTACTGAATGGTTTATTCTTCTGTTAAAAGTTCACCAGCAGATTCCTGTGAATCTATTCAGCAACTGCCCACAAACCTTTCTAAAAAAAATTAAAATTTAGGATCAATCAAGCCAGACTCCACTCTGGGATCTGATGCGTCCAGTGGTAACCTCAGTTGGGATCATAACACAAACAGTAACCTGACATAGTCATACAGAATTGTACCTTATATTCAATGTCCCAAACATCACCACCACCATCCCTAAGTAGTCTCCAAACTGTTGGCAGGACAGGCCTAGCAGAGGTGGTGGGAAAGTGGTATATCATTGGGAGTGCTCATGCCATCAAGTTAACATGGGCAAGAAAACATTCTAACAATTACCATCTACTGCACCCCCATCATCACCTAATGAGTAAGCACTGCTCCATATTGGACACTATTTTTAAAAGGATGTGTTGGAGGTGGCAAGGACACAAGATGTACTTTGTACAGGCAACTTTCCAACACCAAGAGATGGCTTGGTAGCCAGGACATATCTGCCAAACTAGGCCTATTGCAGGTAGTGTGCGAATCAACAAGGGGAAACGTTCTGCTAGACTTGGTCCTCACCAATCTACTTATTGCTCATGCATCTGTCCATTACAGCATAGTTAGGAATGATCACTGCATAATACTTGTGAAGATAAAGTTCCTTCTTTACACTGATCATATTTTCCATTGGGTTGTTTGGCACTACCACCATGCTAAATAGGATAGATTCAGAACGGCTGCTTAAAACTGGGCATCCACAGTGGGCCATCACCACAATTTTTTGCAACCAAAAGCTGTAGCCTTATGGCCCAGCGTATACCTCATTGTACATTACCATCAAGCTGGGAATCAACCCTGGGTCAGGAACTGCATCAGGCATATCTAAAAATGAGGTGTCAGCTTGGTGAAGCTGATACAGAATTACTTGCACAAGGCTATAGGTAGGCTGAAAAATTGGGCTCAGAAATGGCAGATGGAATTTAATCCAGATAAATGCAAAGTGATGCATTTTGGTAGAACTAATGTAGTGGGGAGCTATACAATAAATGGCAGAACCATCAGAAGTATAAACACACAGAGGGACGTGGGTGTGCAAGTCCACAGATCCCTGAAGGTGGCAGCACAGATGGAGAAGGTGGTGAAGAAGGCATATGGCATGTTTGCTTTTGTAGGAAGGGGTATAGGGTATAAAAATTGACGTCTGATGTTGCAGCTGTATAGAATATTGGTTAGGCCACATCTGTAGTACTGCATCCAGCTCCCGTTGCTGCACTACCAAAAGGATGTGGAGGTTTGGAGAGAGTACAGAGAAGTTTACCAGATGTTGCCTAGTATGGAGGGTCTTAGCTAAGAGGAAAGAGCGGGTAAACTGGCATTGTTCTCCCTGGAAAGACGGAGAATGAGGGGAGACCTAATAGAGGTGTATAAAATTATGAAGGGTATAGATAGGGTGAACAGTGGGAAGCTTTTTCCCAGGTTGGAAGTGACAAACAGAAGGGGCCACAGGTTCAAGGTGGGGAGGGATGAGGTTTAACTTAGATATCAGAGGGACGTATTTTTCACAGAGGGAGGTGGGGATCTGGAATGCACTGCCACGCAGGGTGGTAGAGGTGGACACGCTGGAATCATTTAAAGCTTATCTGGATAGTCACATGAGCAGACTGGGAATTGAGAGAGAAATAAAAGAATGGTCTAGTTGGACCAAAGAGTGACGCAGGTTCGGAGGGCCGAAGGGCCTGTTTCCTCTGCTGTTATTGCTCTTTGTTCTTTGTATCAAACAGTGAAAATAGCATGAAACAGAAAGTGTTAAGCAATCCCACAACCATTGATCACATCTAAGCTCTGCAATCTTGCCATGTCTGGTCAGGAATGGTGATGGAAAATCAAACAACTAACTTGGGGAGCAGAAATATCCACAAATATCCTCATCTTGAGTGATGGGGCAGCCCAGTACATCAGTGCATGGGACAAGACACCCTCTTCAGCCAGAAGTGCCTAGTGGCCTCTCTTGACCTTCTCCTGTGATCCCCAGCATCGCAGATACTAACGTTCAGCTAATTCAATTTGCTCCACAGGATGTCAAAAATCTTCTGAAAGCACTGGATACTGCAAAGATTATGAACCCTGACAACATCCCAGTAATAGTTTTGATGTTTTCTTCTCCAGAACTAGCCTCAGCCCTAGCCAGGCTATTTCAGTAAACACAAAATATAGGCGTCTACTTAGCAATGTAGAAAATTCTCCAAGCGTGCCCCGTCTACAAAACAAAGACAAATCCAACTCAGTCAATTATTGCCTCATCAGCCTGCTTTCAATCAGCAAAGTAACAGAAAGTGTCATTGTCAGTGCTATCGCCACCCAGTACTGGTTTTAAATTTAATAATAAATTTATTTATTAGTGCTACATTAACACTGCAATAAAGTTATTGTGAAAAACCCCTAGTTGCCACTGTTCGGGTACACTGAAGGAGAATGGCCAACATACCTAACCAGCACGTCTTTCTGGGAGGAAACAGAAGCACCCAGAGAAACCTACACAGGAGAGCGTGCAGACTCCACTCAGTGATCCAAGCCAGGAATCAAACCCGGGTCCCCGGCACTGTGAGGCAGCAGTCCTAATCACTGTGCCACCGTACCATGCTGGGTCAGCCAACTTGATGCAATGTTATGAAACAGAGAGAGAAAATTCTCAGAGATGCTGGAACTTCCAAGCTCCCCAGAAAGGGGTTTGCACGGCAAATGCCCAGAAGTGCTAACTTCCTCGAGATAATTGCCCATCCGAAAAAGCAATTTAACTTGCGAACTTCGGAGAGTTCTGACTGTGTTACATAAATAGTTACCCAGAAAATGTTAGAAAGATTTAAAAAAAGCTTATCTAAATTCAGCCTAGCTATTCTAAGTACCCAGACTGCGTCCTGCAAAGGACTCCAACCACACCCCAAATCCCAAGGAAGCTTGTTACACAGCAGCAACCTCTGGGATGCTTGGTAGGGAGTGTTAACTGGAAGTTGTAGGTGGGAGGAATCCAGGGCAGCAAAGCTCCAGACATTCCTCATGTGACTCCTGCCCCTTCTGATTCTGTGAAGGAATGTTTTTGAGTGTGATCTGTCTTTCTGACCACACTTCACTGAGATGTCATTAACTAACGAGGCTCCCACACGAGTCAGGTAGATGGCTTTATCCCCAAGAAGTCCAACAGAAACAAAGAAGAAATGAGGTCTTTGTGCTCAGCCGCTTTGACTTCAAGCCTGCTTCTGGCTTATTGTTGGAGGTGGGTTGCTACATAGCTGTCATACACTTGAAGGAGCGTTAGAGGGCAGTAACAGCACAGAAACCATTGTGAGTGAAGTTTATTGAACCAGAGAAAAAACCACCTTGGAAAACATTTGGTTAAGTGGGTGGACTCAGCTTCCAAAATGCCTCCATTTCTAGAAATATGCCAGCCCAACATTAATCCTGTCCAATAGCCAAACTAATGACCAACTGCAAGAAAAGATTTGAAATCTAAATCTGTAAACTTAATATAATTATGACTATTTTTTTCCTTATTTTGTGTTCCCGTTAATATTGATGCTGGTTTTTAATGAAAAGAAATCAATACATTTGGGATGTTTGGTTGTAAATTAGAAGCATTTGAGAATTGAATACAAAATTTGAAGAGAAAACTCCCTCCCTTTTTGTTCTAGCACAATTACATGATTAGATACTGTATTTCTTTTCCACAACAATTAAATATACTTTTTAAAAAAGTATAATTTTTTTATGAGGAAATATAAAAATTTCGACACCTTTCAACAATATTCTTAAATTGCCAACAGTACCGCAAAAAGTAGCCATTGTTCAGAATGAATTGTATTTACAAAAAAAAGCTATTCCCTCTTCTTTTCCCAGAGGTACAACATAACACATTGTGACACCCAAATTGTAACCTGTTCAAGAAAATCCTCTCCAAAGGAATTAACAGCCATAATACAGAAACTGTACAAATAAGTATAAATTGTTACATCATTTGACAAATATTTTCCTTATTTGGATTGCAGCCTTTCTTATTGCAGATGTGTTGCCACTTGATACAGAACAGCTGTGTTTGATCCAACAATCTCATATAAGCCAATACCTGATTTTTACTGAGAAAGTGGACTGAAATATGCCAAGTTCTAGATGAATTCCTGTGGGTCGTCCCCACTGAGTTCAAATGGTTTGAATGGCAGCGTGACAGTGATGATTTGTTTTTTTAATCTTCCAAGGCAAAGTCAGAGTTCAATAAGCTGTTGAGAATTTTTTCACTAAAAGATGATGTCGGACTCTGTGTAGTCTGCACGTCAATTCAAGCTGTTTGTTGATCCTATGTTTTATCCCTTTTAGTCACACCATGCTTGAGATGGGAAGAAAGTTCAACTAAATAATTTGATACATCACCGTGACAAGTGTTAATTAAATCTCCTGTGCCCTTCCTCTTTCTCCAGCTGACACCTCAAACCTGAAATTTCCAATCAAAGAAATGATCCATTTCATCTTTGGAGCTTTGCAATTGAAAATAAAACCACAAAAATCAAATAACTCAGCTGCTTCTTCAGAAAAATGTTCTTCAAACTTCTGAGTACAATTAATTATAAGTAATTAAGTGGATTACAGTCTTATTTCAGTTCACAACCATATATTAATTCCAGATAGGTGACTGCAGAGGAAGATCATGTTAAATGAATCTTGTTACCGATTTATGAGTCACAGAATGAGCATCATTCCTTTCTTACTATAATCAGTCTGAGGTAACTAAGTGTTTAATACAAAGTAACATAGCTAAGTGAGTTAAGTGTGCAATGTAACACTAGTTAACTCCATGATGTTGTTTAGGAAAATAAATATTGTAGATTAGAAAGTTATTGCCGTGGAACTGTCTTGAGATGCTTCCCAGAGATGCAGTGTACTTCTGGCTATCTTCTATATAGCGTACATAATATTTCTGGAGAAGAAGGTATCTTGCAGAAGCATCTCTGCACAAAATAATAGCCTCTGATCAGTGTTTTCCTGATATTGATGCAGCCCAACCAACCGATGCGACATCAGGATCCCAAATTTGGACAGTGCATTTACAGGTAATCTCCTCTTGCAAAAAACAGGCACACACTCTTGACACCAGACCACATCTCCACCTGCAAGATTGCCAGTGGAGCCTTCAGAACAGTGAACCTCTCTGGTGAGATTGCGATTTCCGCCACCCGTTGCCGCCGTGTAATCAGGTTCATGTGCCTGATGACCATAATTTTAATATATTTCAATAAATTTATGTAATCATGTATCTCCTTGCCAGATTATTCAACCTCACTAGATTTTTGTACTTCATCGACACGACATAATTTCGACAAAGTTTACAGCAGGTTCACCCAGATGTGAACTTGTCGATGGGATTCCCCTGGGGTCACAGTGCTGAGTATCGCCCCCTGAGGAGTGGGACATGGCCAGGCAGTGTCCTGGCATATGTTGGCACTACCAAGTTGGCATTGCCAGGTTATTTATTTGTGGTGGGGGTGAGGGGGGAAACGTGGATGTGCGACTAATGGGAATGCCAGGATGATCAAGGGGGAAGAGGGCCAATGGCAATAATCAGGTGGGAGGGAGGTGAAGGGAGGGGGGGGAGGCGATGTTAGCAATGGTCAGTAGGGGAAGAGTACGCGGGGTGTAACGCCACAAATTCCTCTGTGGTGAAAGGGGGGAAGGATTAATTTAATTTACAGTAATTTTACAAAGGGAGCCTCGATCTCAGTGGAGCCAGCTCCCAGCTCTAAGGGTCCTCTGCCTCACCAGCGTGATAGTGTGAAGCCCATCTAGATTGTTTTTTGACAGTTGAAAGGACAAGGCCCAGAGAGAAAACTGGCCAGAGGACCTGGAGAGTTTTGTGCTCGCTTCTCACCAGAGTGGACTGTCTGTCAAATTCTGGTAAGATTCTATTGAATAAGTCTGAAGCTGCAGGGTGAACTTGTGTAAGAGGCAACCAGTTGTAGGTTTTATAAGTTTTGCCATTGAAACATATCTGCAAGAACTTCAAAGTGTTTGACAGGTGTCTGGTTTTCCGGAGAGTGTTGAGTTTTAAACTTTTGACAGCCTGATGTGGCATATGGAAATTGATACCAACCTTTTACTTAAAACAAGATTGCAACATCACAAATGTCTGTCTCTTCCCTTACCAATGGCAAGTATACAAGGATGCTGTTTATATTTTTGAATAAACTAAAACCAAATAATCACATTAACTAATTACCAGGTTTGGAAGGGGAAAGTCTCTTTTATTAATTAATCAATGAGTGCCCTCCACTTACATATCCATAACACTAACAAGGCAATTAACATTGACAGATACTCTTTAAATAAAAACATTAAAATATACAGACCATATTCCAAAATGGATCGAAGAATGAGAGGGAAATTTTTCTTTGTGAAATTATTCTTTGTGAAAAGGTGACTCAAAGGGGATAATTTTTATTCTAAGTGCTGGGCAGACGTGAAACTGGGAGAGTTTCAGATCTGACTTTTAACCTTTTTTTAGTACCTTCCATAAGCAACCTACCTGTAAAATTTTGATCGCATCAGATTCGTGCTGTAGAAGCTGGTGGGGGTGGGCTTAAAGTGCCTGAAAGACTGCAGAGGGAGATAGTGCGCATGTGCAGACTTCTGATATTGCACATGAGCATTAGCAACAGGAGTCTGACACAAAGGAGAGATTACCAGGCCTCTGCTACTGCAGGCAGCCTGAAGCAGCCCCAAGTATCCTGCAATTGTGGTGGCCTGTTACCCGAGATACAGACCCCACTCACCACCCTGCCATAGCAGACCCAAATTCCCCCATCGATCGCAAACCCACTGCCCTCCCCGCATTGCAGAATGGCAGCATCTCCGTCCCTCACCCGACTGATTGCTGCAGAATGGCAGTCTTCATGCTTCCCTCCCCCTGCACTTTCCACCATTAGTTCCTCTCTTTTTGGTCCTGCCCCCACAGGCTCCTCCCCGCCTGGCCCTCCCCTCTTTAACCGTGCCCTTAGCACTGCCGGGTGGGCATTGCCCAGATGTCCAGTGGGCATTGCCCAAGTGCCAGGGTGGCACTGCCCAAGGGGGAACCCCTTCCCTTGCCCTTGGCTTCTCCGGGGGGGCCTCAATGCCCTCCAGTTCCACCAGTGAGGCCAAGTTGACTGCTCCCTATTCATAGGGAGCATGTCTATTCCTTGCCAGCGAGAACATTTCCGGCAGGGTCATAGAGGGGGGCCAAGCCCAGATGATTGAATGCCAGGCTCAATAAACAGATGCAAATGACAATTTTAATAAATTTAAATATATTTTAACCTCTCACCCAAAACAGGTGCAACAAGATGGTAAAACCACCCCACAGTGTCTTGATTCCACTATCTTTAAGTCCAAGACTACTTCATACACTTGTGTGAATAGGAAACAGAAAACAGGATATGGCAGCATTCTCTGATAGTTTTTACATATGCCTTAGTTTTTATTAATATTTTCAGTGAGCCTTATATACTCATCGCCAATTACACCTGCATTTTTTGGAAGATTTTTAATTTGTGATGAGAATGGTGAGCAAATTGTCTGTTTAACTTTAAGACTGCTTGCCTCTTATCCTCAGATATCTTCTGATGCCATTAACACTTCATTAACATTTGGATTAAAAATATCAGGTTTTGTGAAGGTAGTGTGGCCATGCCTTGAATGGGTAAACTGCAGATCCACTGAATTTCCAAAAACAGTTGCTTTATTATCTTTCACATGTGGTCTAAGTTGTGCCTTTTTGCATGCAAGGTGAACTCAACAGCAAGGATTTGGTCCACCTTGTTGTCTAACAAGGGGCATACACACGATGGGTCGTGAGAGGGCTCCTCTTGGATTTTTTTCGAGAGTATCCTAGTGCTTCACGTCGTTAGTGTACGCTTGACCTGGACCATTTGATGGGCAACATGACAGCTCAGTGACTATTGCTGTGCTGTGCAGGTACATGGATTTGGGCCTGTGTCTGTGGGAGTTTGTGCATTCTCCCCGTGCTTACATGGGTTTTCTCCGGGTGCTCCGGTTTCCTCCCACATCCCAAAGACGTGCTGTTAGGCTAATTGGCAAAATAAATTCTCCCTAAATTGTCTCAAATTTGGTTTTTAATCCATAGATCTATAAACATAGACAGGGATCACGGGTAGAGGTGGGAACATTGGGGTGGCGGCACGGGCTCGTTGGGCCGAAGGGCCTGTTTCCCGTGCTGTTTTGTTCTTTGTTCTTTGTTCTTTGATATCTCACCCAAGATTAAATTGATACTAATAAAGTGGCTTAATCCAGCCCATTTTGCATGGAATCACTATTCCTTTTAGTGACAATATATTGCCATCACTGAACCTGAAGGGGCACATTGGCACACTGGTTAGCACTGCTGCCTCAAAGCGCTAGGGACTTGGGTTCGATTCCCGGCTTGGGTCACTGTCTGTGTGGAGTTTACACGTTCTCTTTATGTCTGTGTGGGTTTCCTCCACGTGCTCTGATATTCTCCCACAGTTCAAAGATGTGCAGCCATGGCAAATTGTCCCTTAGTGTCAGAGGTACTATGAAGGTAAATATTGTTGGGCTACTGCTATAAAGGCTATCTGCGATTGTGATTGATGTAGACTTGATGGGCTAAATAGCCTCCTTCTGCACTGTAGGGATTCTATGTTAAGTAGACTTTTTGTGCTACTGGAGTCTTACTTTGATCCTTACCCTGGGTAATCTGAATAATATCTTAACCAATCTATCTACACAAATCATCAGTTGATCAAAGTGGAGACAGAGCAAATGCAACACCAACGAAGAGGGACAGAGCACAGTGGATTAGCAGTCTGTCCCTTAACCAACCTTGGCCACATTGTCATCCCATTTATTCCACATGCAGTTTATGTGCAACCACTGTCTAACATGGCACAATTAAATGAGTACGTAACTTATACACTCATTGTCAGACTAAAACTTCATGTGCTTAGTACGATACTCTCAGACTAATCATTATCATCACCTGCAACTTCCAAATTCACTGTATCGTACACCATTTTGAAAACCTTGCAGTTCTGCCTTGTGCAAGTTCATTATATAATAATATACTGAATCACATCTGAAAGAGCTGTGAACTGATCCTAGACATTGTTGGGAATCATTTTTCTCTTGTTGCTACTTCAATCATAAATTCTATTGTGATATCCAAGTCTTTATTCTCATTCTTTCTATCCCTAATTGTTGTGTTGTACTGACATCTTACTCCTGCATCTGAATTGGGGGAAGTGATGATCTAATGGTATCATTGCTGAACTATTAATCCAGAAAACCAGCTAGTGTTCTTGGGACTTGGGTTCAAATCCCACTATGGTAGATGGTGGAATTTGAAATCAATATAAAAAGATATCTGGAATTAAGAATCGAATGATGACCATGAAACTGCTGTTGATTGATAGAAAAACCTATCTGGTTCACTAATGGCCTTTAGGGAAGGAAATCTGCTGTCCTTACCTGGTCTGGCCTATGTGTGCCTTCAGAGCCACAAAAAAGTGCTTGACTTTTAACTACCCTTTGCTAACTAGGGACTCGCAATAAATGCTGGCCAGCCAGTGACACTTATTTCCCATGAATGAATTAAAAATAACTTCAAAATGCAACAATCATTGAGCTCTTTGTGGCATTCTTGACTTATGCCTTGAGGCTGGTTACTTTTGTTCGGAAGCACCAGTACCAAGGCCATACTATGTTTTCTATTTGTTAAATATGTAATCGGGGGTCTCATTTCCATTTCATTTTTTCACTGGTTGTAAGGTTTGGATTTCAAAAATATCAGTGAGTAATCAGACCCTGACAATTTTCACTTGACTTCAAGATATTTCTCACAATAGTAGTTCAGAATACAATCCTCCATTTTAAAAAGATATTCTTAAGTGCCAGTCTTCATCTTTAGGGAACTGATCTCCACTACCATGTTAAACTTTTGACACAGTAGAAAGTCTCACAACATCAGGGTTAAGGTCCAACAAGTTTGTTTGGTAGCAAAAGCCACTGGTTTTCGAGCCTCTGACCCAGCCAGATAGTGAAGGAGGAAACATTTCAATCATTTACCTCATCATTGATTTACAAAGTGTAACAAGGACTCCAAATATCTAATCAATATTCAATGACCCTGAAGTTGCCTTCAAGGTACTTAATCAATTAATGCCCCTCCCTCAACTTTGCATCCTAACCTTAGTAATGCAATTAACATATCATTAACATTAGGTGGGGGGGGGGGTGCAGTGTGAGGCTGAGTGTTTGTGTACCTGTCCACATAAAGTCTTAAACAGATACTTCCCCTGCCACCTGACCTTTTGGGGGCAGACTCTGGTTGCCCCCCTTCACTCCAGTGGGGTCAGGCCGCCAGTTCCCCGAAAGTGGAAAGCTAAAGTAATCCCCGCTGGAATGAACCACTCTGATGGTGGGGAGGTGCTAGCGACAAATTAGATTCAAATTGTATTAATTGATTGCATTAATTGATTCCCTGCGTGGAAAAGATGCTGCTGGAAAATCTGACTGTGGGAGACACTAGCAGGGTATGAATGCATGCGCGAACCCCACAAATCAGCCAATGCAACAACCTCCCAGCCTGTTGTGTTCATTTTTGGGAGATGGGAGAATTGCAGCGCATGTGACTAGTGCAATTCTCCCCGATATTATTATGTGTTTCCTGGTGACGAGGGGTGCGTTCAACGGAAAACCCTGTTACAATGGCGTAACCAGTAGATCCCACTACTATCTAATGATGGCCACCTTCGTCATCGTGAAACTCGTAGCAGGTTTTGTGGAAAATTCCACCTGCGGTACCTGCATCTGCAGGATGACAAGAGAAGGGAGTAGGGGCTGTAGAGAGGGCAACTGCATCTTGTCCTCAGCTAAATTAGAGCCAGATTGCTTCTTGTTCCTTGAGAATGGCAGGAAGCTGAATGACAGATCAGCCACTGCATTCAAAAATCAGTGCACCTATCATAGAATGGCTACAGTGCAGAATAAGGCCATTTAGCTTGCCATCTCTGTGCTGCCTTTCTGCAACAGCAAATCTACCTGTCCCACTCCTTTTCCCATAGTTCAGCAATTTATTTCTTATCAGATACTTTTCAAGTTTTTGAAAGCTACAATTGAATCTGCCTCTACCACATTCACAAACAGTGCATTCCAGACCCGAACCATCTGTTGAATAAAAAAGTTTCTCTCATGCCACCATTGCTCTTTTTGCCAGCTGACTTAAATCCCTATCCTCTGGTTTTTAACCTTTCCGTCAATGGGAACATCCCCTCATGGTCTTGAATACTCCTACCAAATCTCCTCTTAACAATCTCCTCTCTAATGAGAAAAACTCCAACGTAAGTTCATAATTAGTCCCTAATCTCTGGAGCCAGTCACATAAACCTTTTCTGCAATCTCTCTAAAACTTTGACATTCTATGTAAAAGGTGGCGTGCAGAATTGGACACAGGTCTTCAGTTGAAGCTGAACTAATGCTTCAAAAACATTCATGCTTGCTTTTGTCCCAGAAACTTTCAATGGTTCGTGTACAAATCTCCCCAGGTCCTTGCTGTTCTCACAACGTCTTTAGAATTGTATTCTTTAGATTATATTGCTTGTCTTCATTCCTCCTTTCAAAATCTATCAATGTACACTTCTCTTCATGTAACCTGACCACATTACCAACCTATGCCCTCTTGAAGTCTATCGCTATCCTTTTACTATGACATTTTCTGTCATTTGCAAATTTTGAAGCTATGTCCTGTGCACCCAAATTTAAGTCAGTAATATAGGTCAGGGGTTTCCGAGCTGGGATCTGCAGAACTCCTGCCGGCCACAGAAGTTCTCCAGGTTTCCATGAAACTGGCGACTGACTGGCAAAAGCTGGATCCAACACACAAAATTTAAAAATAATTAGAGAAATCAAATAGGCCAATCAGCATCCAATGAGGTGTCGCTCTGAATAGTCCATTTGATTTCTTTGCTCTCGCCGTTACTGGGCACAACAGCCCATGGCCAACAAATATTTCCAGTCATCATGGGCGGAATGAGGTCTCAGCCATTCTGATACTAGTTGTTATTCTATTGCTTTTCTGTTGCTTGGGTCTTAACAGTGCTTCAGTGAGAGTCATACAATGAAGGTTGCTGCTCTCACTTGCAGTGGATTGCAGGTTATAGCTCCTGTCTCTGATACCCCAGACCTGCACAATGCATTCCAAGGCTTCCATCATTCTCAAATTCTTTCCACCTTTTGCCGAATGCTATGTCACACCTTTCATTAAACCAGAACATCAGACAGGGTCCATGTTCGATGCAACCACTTCCTCCTTTATGTTATTCCATTTTGTTGAGAAATGTTGGTGCAATGCTATCTATTTGCAAATTAAGTGATGATGTCCGCTGTTACTCAGTGGTAACACCCCTTATTTTTGAATTAGGATGTTTGGTTTCTAAGTCCCACTCCAGAAACATGAGCAGCAAATTTAGGCTGAAGCGCCAGTGCAGAATTGAGGGAGTGCTCCATTGTCAGTTGGTGCTATCTTTCTGAATATGCTTTAAACCAATGTCAGCTGTCATTCGATAAGAAGTCTAATCGGTTGGACTTTAACCTGGCGTCGTCAGACTTCTTACTGTGTTTACCCCAACCAACGCCGGCATTTCCACAGCCTATCATTCAGACAGCCCTAAAAGATCCCGGCATAGGATTCTCCAGCCTCCCAGCCACAGGTTTCTTGGTGGTGGGAAGCAGTGTGCTGTTTGCCAGCGGCAGGATTCTTCAGCCCTGCCGCTGTGAAGAGGATTTCCCATGGAAGTTACTCCATGTCACTGGGAAGCCCATGGACTGAGATGCGCTGCTGGCATCTCCGGACCGGGGAATACCACTGGCGGGAATGGCTGGAGAATTTCAGCCCTCATTGCAATTGTGGAGTAATCTTTCCAATATCCTGGTCAACATTTGTCCACCATGCAACATAACAGAAAGGAAGATTGCCTGGTTATCATTACATGACTGTTCATGTGGGTTAGCTATGCACAAGTTGACAGCCGCATTTTCTACTTTGCAACATTAACTACACTTCAAAAGCACTTCATTGATTGTAAATGCTTTCAGCCTTCCTAACTTTCTTGCAATATCCAGTATAAATGCAAGTCTTTCTTCCACAGATGTGTGAATTAGGTGAATTGACCATGATAAATTGTCCATTAGTGGCAGGAGAATTAGCGGGGTAAATATATGAGGTTACAGGCATAGGGCCTGGATGGGATTGTTTCAGTGCAGACTGAATGGGATGAATGGCTTCCTTCTGCACTGCAGGGCTTTCCTGGCGCTGTGAGGCAGCAGTGCTAACCATTGTGCCACCGTGCCACAATTTTGGCAGATAATTGGTGTAAATTCTGCAGAAAGTGGCTATCCTGTACTTTTCCTTCAAGGTTTTCTCTGGAGCTTCCACTGAAGAGAATGCAGGGGATTAGGGAAAAACCCACATGGAAAATTTATATGATAAGGTTTAAACAGGCAATCCAATAAATTTCATTCCAGACAGTTTTCAGGGAATCAAGGTGAAAAAATAACTTTTGAAATAAATTTCTTTTCCCTGTGCTGAGCTGCCACTTATACTCAGTGACACTTGACACCTCCCTCTGCGTCTGGATCCTGAACCTCCTAACTCACAGACTACAATCAGTAAGGATAGGCAACAAGACTTCTCCACGATCATCCTCAACACCAATGCCCCACAAGGCTGTGTTCTCAGCCCCCTACTATATTCCTTATACACATAAGACTGTGTAGCCAAATTCCCCATCAATTTGATTTTCGAGTTTGCTGATGACACCACTGTAGTGGGTCGGATGTCAAACAATGACGAGACAGAGTACAGGAATGAGATAGAGAATCTGGTGAACTGGTGCGGCAACAATAATCTCTCCCTCAATGTCAACAAAACGAAAGCAATTGTTATCGACGTCAGGAAGCATAAAGAAAAACATGCCCCTGTCCATATCAATGAGGATGAACTAGAAAGGATCAAGATCTTCAAGTTTTTAGGTGTCCAGATCACCAATAACCTCTCCTGGTCCCCACATGTTGAGACTATGGTTAATATAGTCAACCATGGCCTCTACTTTCTCGGAAGACTATGGAAAATTTGACATGTCTTTTTACAGTTGCACCATAGAAAGCATTCTTCCTGACTGTATCACAGCTTGGTATGGCTCCTGCTCTGCCCAAGACTGTAAGAAAGTATAAAAGATCGTGAATTTAGCCCAATCCATCACGCAAACCAGCCTCCTATACACTGACTCTATCTATACTTCCAGCTGCCTCAGCAAAGCATAATTAAGGGATTCCACGCACCCCAGATATTTTCTCTTCTACCTTCTTCCTTTGGGAAAAAGATACAAAAGTCTGAGATCACATACCCACGGACTCAAGAACAGCTTCTTCCCAGCTGCTGTCAGACTTTTGAATGGGTTACCTTGCATTAAATTGATTTTTCTCTGCACCCTAGCTATGACTATAACATTACATTCTGCAGTCTCTCATTTCGTTCTCTGTGGATGGTATGCTTTGCCTGTATAGTGCGCAAGAAACAATACTTTTTACTGTATGTCAATACGTGACAATAATAAATGAAATCAAAAATAAATCAGTCTGAATTTAAATGTATTAAAAATAGTGAACATACTAGAAAAATATTGTAATTTCAAATGACTTTATTCTGCTTATCTAAAAACAGAAAACTGTTGAAATACAGGAATCCTATTCTCTGTTGTTAGTTAAGTTGGCTTCATTAACCTTGTTTTGTGAAACTTTTTTAAGAAAGAATTAAACTGTGATCTTGAGAAGGGTTGATGTGCAAACTTACATCTCTGGTCTTGCCTCCTTCTGCCTACTGACTAACCTGCCTTTTAAGATCATTACAAACAGTATGAGACAGTTTAATATTCTGCTCAGAAAAATGCTGCCATCCACCTACTGTACTGGAAATGTATATTTTACCTTTCATCTCCCTGTTTTTTCACTTGACACTCTCTGTTACATTATTCCCAATCTATTTACCATTGTCTGTCTGCTCTCGGACCTCTGCTGCATGCTTGCTAGCTGACGGTACGAGTTGTATGTGATACTGTATAATTTTGCTTTCTTTGCTTGATGTGGGGGTGGGGCGGGGGAGGTGTGGTGGTGGTGGGTGGGGGAGGGGAAGCAGTTCCATTTGTGACCCCTCCCGATCGTAGCAAACTACGTTTTTGTCACGTCTGTCCCCGCTTCTTATGATCCAATGTGCGATACTTTATGTAGTTTGAAAATTACAGCATACATTTTTAAATAGGCCATGACATCATACTTTATGAGGAAAAGAAGCTGGAAAATCTCTGGTAGCACATGGCCTGCTGAGATTTTCCAGCTTTTTCCCTTTTAGTTTCAGATTCCAGCATCCGCAGTAGTTTGCTTTTATACATTTTTAGGAGACATCAGTGATGCAAATTGACGAAGATAATAAAAGTTGAAAATGCTGGATGAACCCGGCACAATAAGTAGTCTCACAACACAAGGTTAAAGTCCAACAGGTTTATTTGGTATCGCGAGCTTTCAGAACACTGCTCCTTCATCAGGTGAATGGAATCCCAATGGTGGCATCGGTGGAGAGTGAATGAGACTTAATCTTTCAATCTGTGTGATTTTTCTTCAGATCTAAAGAGAGGTAGAATTAGATAGAATGGATTATATAGTTGGAGATGGGCTAGGGCAGAATGGAAGGTCAGGAATGGATCAGAGATTGACAAAGACAAAAGGAGTATTAATGGTAGCATTAAAAATTAAAGATGCGCCAAGAGTGGCACAAATGTAAGATAAAAGAATGTGTTAGTAGGAAAACAAGGGTCAGTGCTCAGTGGAAATAAGGAACACATGCTCCTCGGGGGAGTAGAGGTAGGGGAGGTGTTTGCATTGGGACAAATTAAGGAAACAAAATACCAAAAGACTTCAAGATGGAAGGGAAGGTTCACTGTCTAAAGTTGTTTGAACTCAATGCTGAATCCTGAGGGCTGTAATGTGCTTATTTGGAAAACGAGGTGTCGTTCCTCCAGTTTACATTGGTTTCGCTAGTGCATTGCAATAGAGTAAGAAGTCTCACAACCCAGGTTAGAGTCCAAGATGTTTATTTGTAGCATTCACCACTAGCTTTCGGAACTGGCTGTTCCTTCATCAGGTGGGTGGGAGGTCTGGTAGCATCTGTGGAGAGTGAATGAGGCTTAATGTTTCAAGTCTGTATGATTCTTCTTCAGGTCGAAAGAGGAGTAGAAATAGATAGAATGGATTATATAGTTGGCGAGGACCACCTGGCAAAGGAACAGCCAGTTCCGAAAGCTAGTGGCGTTTGCTACAAATAAACCTGTTGGACTTTAACCTGGTATTGTGAGACTTCTTACCCCAGTCCAATGCTGGCATCTCTATAGCTTTGCAACAGACCACGGACAGACATGTGGGCATGACAGCAAGATCATAGAATCATACAATTATAGAATCCAACAGTGCAGAAGGAGGCCATTCAGCCCATTGAGTCTGCACTGACCACAATGTCACTCAGGCCCTGTCTTCATAACCCCATGCACTTTTCCAGCCAGTCTCCCTAACAATAAGGAGCAATTTTATAATGGCCAATCAACCTAACCTGCACATGCTTGGACTGTGGGAGGAAACTGGAGCACCCAGAGGAAAACCCAAGCAGACATGGGGAGAACATGCAGGGTCCACACAGATGGTGAGTTGAAATGCAAATGAACAGATGGTTGGGACCATGCTTGTGAGCTGAGCGAAGGTGTTCTGCACAGCAGTTACCCAGTGCACAATTTGGAATCTCCCCAATTTGGAGACCACATCAGGGTCTGTGAAAACAATAGAACAAATTGAAGAATAAATTGCTTTTATTTGACAAGGATAATTGTTAATTATTTTCAACCTCGTAGGATTTCCAAACACTATGGTTGGACCACTTCTGGCCACTCTCCACAATTTACCACTTATCAAATGTCAATAGAAAGTAGACCCCCAGTGGATTTCCAATCAATTCAGCTATCTGATCGCCACTTCTTGTAACTGCCATGGTGTAAGTGGCAGTAAGAACTGAGAGCGTTAATAATAGGTAGAATCGTGTATCCCTTCCCATGGGGGCGTTTGATGGTAGGCAGTGAATTTAATCAGGCAGGAAGAAGGGACCCAACCTCATAGCTTTTTGAAAGTGGAGTCACAGGTAGACAGAGTGGTGAAGGCAGGATTCTGAATGCTTGGTTTCATAGGTTAGAACATTGAATACAGAAGATGGGACATCTTGTTGAAGTTGTACAAGACATTGGTAAGGCCACACTTGGAATCCTGTGAGTAATTTTGGTCACCCTATTATAGAAAGGATATTATTAAATTAGAAACATTGCAGAAAAGATTTACTAGGATGCTACCAGGACTTGATGGGTTGAGTTATAAGGCAAGGCTGGATAGATTGGGATTTTTTCTCTGGACTGTAAGAGATTGAAGGTTGATCTTATAGAGGTCTATAAAATAATGAGGGGCAGATCAGCCAGATAGTCAATATCTTTTCCCAAAGGTAGTAGAGTCTAAAACTAGAGGGCATAGGTTTAAGGTGAGAGGGGAGAGATAAGAAGTATCCAGAGGAGCAATTTTTTTCACACAGAGGAAGATGAGTGTCTGGAACAAGCTGTCAGAGCTAGTAGTAGAGGTAGGTACAGTTTTGTCTTTTAAAAAGCATTTAGATAGTTACATGGATACAATGGGTATAGAGGGATATTGACCAAATGTGGGCAATTGGGATTAGCTGAGGAATTTTAAAAAAAAGGGTGACATAGACACATTGGGCCGAAGGGCCTGTTTCTATGCTGTAAACCTCTATGACTTCATAACTTCCTTCTTGCCTCCAGGTCAATTGAGCTCATGGCAGGAAGGCCTGTGGATGGTCTCAAATCCTATCGGATTTGCTTGCAGGCTACCGGAGGGGTACCTTCATTGAAAAGTACTCTGGCCAATGACTGTGAGATATCCCAGAAAGATAGGGTAACTAACACCTTTTCTCTTTCTACACCCAGTTATTTACAAACTGAAGGACCCATACTTGACGCAAGGCTTCAATGGGATACCTAGTTGACTCTTCCTGTACTGCTGTTATTTTGTGGCCATTGCGCTACTGAAATTCAGTGCCCATTCTCTGAATGGCTGCCTTTGATGGCAGGGACCAACTGGAATTTTGTTGGGGCAATACAGTCTTGGCAATTGGCTGAAGTGCCAGTGAGAGCTCTGTGCCACCTCTTTCTCAGAAGGCTTACCAGAGGTTGGTGTCAGGGAAATGAGATAGTTGATTGACATTGGTACCAGGATTGGAGAAAGAGGAAGCTGTTCCATTCGGATAGGCTTCATTTGAATCATGCTGGGACCAGTTTTCTAGCTAATTGAATAACAAGGGCTGTACATATGGCTTTAAACTAAAAGTGTGGGTTTGGGAGTGTTGTCTATTGCTGGATGCACTTACTCATGCTTATTGTGGTTGAATTTGTCTGCACTGATACAGTATGGAGAATGCAGGCAGGAGTGGAGAGATTGAACATGGGGTAAGGCATGATGCTTGAGTGGGAGGTGCAGTGTGTGGAGCATGGCAGCTACCAGGGGAACATGGCAATTGTGCGAGGAGAGCGTCATGCCTGGTGTTAGCACCCTCGGAAGTGGCTGGGTGAGGAATGGAGTTGGAGATGCAAGGAATGTGTGGGGAGCTCCAGAGACAGACTGGGGGTAGTTCAGTTTCTCTGGCTGAGGGAGAAGATCATTCTTTTTTAACACTGCCATCCCATTGTATACTGGAAAATAGGCTGCCAATGCATTGCAGTGGGGGGGTGATGACCTTGCTGGAAAGTTTTCTCCTGGAACAGGGCTACAGTGTGTCCTACCTCTGCTCTGCTCCATCTAGCAGGTTGGTGAGGCAAGGCAAGGTTTGGATCTCTTGGCT
Organism: Sphyrna mokarran; assembly: GCA_024679065.1. NCBI lineage: Eukaryota > Metazoa > Chordata > Chondrichthyes > Carcharhiniformes > Carcharhinidae > Sphyrna > Sphyrna mokarran. The sequence goes on from JAGIQG010000011.1 coordinate 32,109,869, forward strand.
GCCATCCCCTGCAATTGACTTAGACCAAGTGCTGGAGAACGATTTATATGGAGCTCCTCAGTGTTTAAAGTTTAATTTATTTATTAGTGTCACAAGTAGGCTTACATTCACACTGCAATGAAGTTACTGTGAACATCCAGTAGTTGCCAGCACCTGTTCAGGTACACTGAGAGAGAATGTACCATGGATAATGCATCTAACCAACACATCTTTGAGACTGTGGGAGGAAACTGGAACACCCGGAGTGATTGCAGTGACTAAGCTGTCGAGGGGTGGGCAAACCGGAGGGAATATGCCAGCGATGCGGAATGATTCTCACAGGCATGACAAATTTTCACTATTGAGACATAAGATTCGGTCTGACGTCATGCCGGTGTCATTGATGGGAATCACTCTGTTTTTTGATAAGATTCTATGAATAGTTATATATTATTGAGCTCCACGTTCCCCTGTCCCAGCCCACACACTGTTCCGTGTGAAACTCATGCCCATCAGTCCATCTCTAATGTCATTGCAGAACATGAAACATTGTTGGGTTAAGGTGGCATCTGTCCTGGTCTTGATGTTCTTTGCTGATGCCCAATGTGTTTGTGCCTAACTTAGAGAGACCAACCTTCATGTTCAAGCTTATGCGCAGTTAGGCTTTTATATCTTGTATGGATTATTACTGGTTATTTGGTCAGTTCTACCCATAAGAAATCTATGGTAGGGTCGCTAACCCTCCAAGATGGCCCTGCAATCTCCATGAGTTGAATATCAGTCTCCAGGAATTTGAGGCAAGCAACCCAGGAGAAAAGAAAATCACTGGGGCGTAAGTAAAATGTGTTGCATTTTTAATTTTCTTGCATGCTTTCGTTGAATACAAACCAGAGATTTCGACTAACAGTGAGTTTAATCCAATTAGTATCAAAGAGCCTGTTTGCCTTCTAATTCAAAAACAGAAAAATGCTGGAAAATCTCAGCAGGGCTGATAGCATTTGTGGAGATAGAACGGAGCCAACATTTTGAGCATCCATAGTATTTTGTGTTTTGCTTTCTAATTGATTTGAGACATGCCTAGAAGATGATAAGAGAGGGGAGCTGGGGCAGTTTTGTGGAAGGAAGTCATTTGCTGAAAGTGAAATAGGCAGAAGCCTATTCTCAGGAATCCGGGATCCTTTCTGGTGTCCTGATTAAGGGAGAGTTCAGCACATTCCTGTACGCAACAATATGAAGAGTGCTTTCCAAACAGATGGAAAATGGAGAGGGAGACTTCCTTCTCTCTAAACATTTAAACTGAGGCAGGGTTTTAAATAAATATATTCCTTTCTCAGAATTTCAAAGTCAGTGTGAAAAGTGGACAGGACAAGTCCTTAATCTTTCTCCTTGCTTGCTCCAAAAACCAATCAAAGTCATATTGAATGCAATTCATTGGTCCCACAAGAGCGACATATAGGGTGGAATTTTCCCATCCCGCCCACTGCAGGAATCATAATGGGCAGGACACGAACCATGAAAAAGTTTGTCGACCTCGGGTGAGATTTTCTGGCCTTGGGGCTCGATCCCACACTTGATCTTGGCTAAAAGGCCGAGAGGTAGGTTTGAAAAGTTGTCCCCTAGGTCATTTTAGCATTTTGTAAGCTAGGTTTGGCTTTGCGTAGGAAATACATTCTTGCACAGTTAAGTAGAGTGTGACTATTGACTCTCTGGAGAACTTGCTTCACTTTGATGTGGAGTTTATAGTGTAAACAGTGCATTGAGGCTTGTAATTCCCAGTCTGAGATCACTGACTGCTGTTTGGATTTCATTGTCAGACTACAGGAGAGGTTTGTTGCATGCCGAAGATCTGGATTGGCTAAAGTTTCAATCTTGCTGAATAGGAAAGAGAGTTATATTTCTGGATTCACAGTCCAGTAAATTAGAAGCTTTGCACTGATCATGTTCAGACTGATAATACAACCTCCATCTGGAAACTAGATGTTGACTTGATATCAGACTGCAGAAGACTGAGAGTCTCTTGAAGAAGTTTTTACAAATATTCTCAGCTGTATCTGTCTTCAATACCTTAAGTGGGCCCTTATACTGAACAAAATGGAAGTTAGTGATGTGCGCATTTCTTGACGACTCGCAGAACTCTGCATTTCCAGATTTATCTTCCTCTTGGTCAACAATTTGTATTGCTTCAAACACTAAAAACAGCCTAATGTGCAATAAAAAAACTACAATCTATATTTTGCCTTATGGTTATGCTTGCTGAGTGTATGTTTGTCAGCCTTTGATTAAAATTTTGATCCAAGAGACATCAGGTATGAGTTATAGGTTGACATCAGAATCATTTGAAAAATCAGAATGAAAAGGCAAAAAATGTTTTAAAGAAACACCAAAGGATAAAATCCGAAGGGGAATTTCAACTCTTAAATGGCTCAACCAGGTGTGATGGTGGGAGAGTCAGCTGATTTTAATATCCCACTATGGAGTCCTTTAGGTTTACAAGCCCAAAGTAACTTTCTAAGTTGTCTTTGGGGAATAATGAGCAGACACCTGAAGCCCTCTTGCTGCTGTTCCATTTCTTACTACTCTTCATGAAACCAAATGGAGACCATAAAGCTGTGTGCTTATCCATTATAAATTATTCAGGGTGGAATAAATGCTGAAAACAGAATCTCATGTACAATCACCAAGGAAATCTTCCCGAAGAGCAACAGCTATCAAATCTTTTAAGTACTAGCTCAAATGGCCTTCTGAAATGGCAAAGTAGCATTATGGTTAGCACTGCTGCCGCATGGCGTCAGGGACGTAGGTTCAGTTCCCGGCTTGGGTCACTGTCTGTGCAGAGTCTGCACCTTCTCTTTGTGTCTGCTTCCTGGGCTTCCCCTGGGTGCTTCCTGGTTTCTTCCCACAGTCTGAAAGATGTGCTGGTTAAATGAATTGGCCATGCTAAATTCTCCCTCAGTGTACCTGAACAAGCACCAGAGTGTGGCAACTTGGGGATTTTTACAGTAACTTCACTGCAGTGTTAATGTAAGCCTACTTGTGACAATAATAAATAAACATCAACTGTAAAAAAAATTAAACTGATTCCTTTAGTTCTTACTGAGTTGGTTCAGGATAGGGCTTCTGCCATGGTCCTAAAGACATCATCAATCCCTGTTCACCACTTTCCAAATACTTTTCGCAGGAGCCTCTGTTGGTTAAAGTAAAATCTGGGTGGTTAATAATATGTTGAAAGTGAGATTGAAGTAGAATGGCCAGTAATTCTTTCAAATGTTAACTATGCATCAATTCCTTCCCTGGTTCTGAGGTGACATAGAGTTTACAACTCAATTTGCAACTTTGCCTGCGACTAATTGCAGTTTGACTGCATTCCCACATTAATGTTGATAAGATTTGTAATGCATTACTTAATACAGCCATAATATTATTTACTGAAGAAATTTTGCAGAAAATGAACATACGTATAAAAGGAATAACACTATTTGAAGACTTTTTTTCAACAGAAGTTATAATTGATGCAACTTGGCTCAGACATGGGATTGCACAAATATCATCTATTCATTCTTGTACAATATAATAGCAATGATATATAAGATTCCATTACACTATTTTGAAGAAGAACAGAGGAGTTCTTGATGTCCTGGCAAACATCTATCTCTCTAGCAACATCACTCCAACATCTTTGGCTAAATCTTCAGTCAAGGCCAATACTTCTTTTATTGCTTATTCATTCACTGAATATGGGTGTCACCGGCTAGGTCAGCATTTCTTGCCCATCCCTAATTGCCCTTGAAAAGATGGGGATGTGTCATCTTCTTAAACCACTGCAGCCTACAGTTACACCCACAGTGCTGTTAGGGATGGCATTCCAGGATTTTGATCCAGCGCCACTGAAGGAACAGCAATATTGTTCCAACTTTATATTTCTTCTGTTTTTACAGAAACAGATTGTAAAAGTTTCCCCAAGTATTTGAATAGGAATAAAGTAAGTAAAGCTTGTTTGGTTCTCTGGAGGCAAGTCTGGGAAACTAATAATGGAAAACAAAGAAACGGCAGAAGTGTTGAGCAGGTATTTTGAATCTGTCTTCATGATTGAGGACTTAGAAAACTTCTCAAAGATCCTTCAAGATCAAGACGTATTAGGGAGAGATGAACTGAATACATATCATCATTGTCAGGCAAAGGCTGGGTAAATTGTTTGACCTAAAAACTAACAAGTCCTCAGGATTGGATTACCTGCACTCTAGAGTCTTAGAAGGAGTGGTGGCACAGATAACATTAGTTATATTCTTCCAAAATTCCTTAAATCCCAAAATTCATCATCCTCATCTCCCTCTTTGACATCCTCTTCATCCAAGGAACTCTGGCGCTCCTCCATCTCTTCCAGGGCCAGGGGGTTTTCTTTCTGCAGCGCCAAGTGGAGAGCACAGCATACTGCAATCTCTGCGGTTGTATTGTACATGGTCCCTGCATCTTCAGCAGTCCGATCGCCTGCTCCACCAGTATGCCCATTGCAGCGCCAGCTTCATTGTAACGAGTCTCCGCTGGTGTTTACAGCGTCTGCATTAGCATCGTCAGCCACCTCCTGAGAGTACACATTGTCCCTGAGGAACCATCCATCCAGCTACCAACCCCTTTCTCGGATGGCTAGGATTTGAGAAGATCCCAAGCTGTAACTGTCCTGCACACTCCCCAGGGAATGGGTGCACATCTGCACGAAGTGCATTGTGTGGTCATAGTGACCTGCACGTTGAGGACGAGTATCCCTTGTAGTGCATGAACGGCACCATGTGGCTCCTTGGAGCGTGCAGAACCATGTTGGTGCAGTCAATCAAACTTGGGCCAAGCCTACTAACGGTCCTGGCATCTTGGCTCACCCAGTCCTGGTCCAAGCTGTGAACTCTCATATGGAGGCAGAACAATGACAGGCCCAACTCTCCCTTCTCTACAGGGCACTGGTCCCGGCCAGTCAATGACTCTGCTACTGCTCTATGCCAATAAGTAAGGTAGCCAACTTGACAGGCAGAGCATGCACTCTAAGGGAGAGAAAACTGCAGTGAGCTATAAGAGTTCATGAGAAAGACTTAACCTCTCTCCCTCAATTCCTCTGGGACTACTACCCAATCACAGCATACTCAGTAGATGTCTCAAAGAGATTGCTCATCACACATCCTGCCACTCAGACACATCTCCACATTGGTTCCTGTCAACTCCAGTAGGATGCAACGCATAGACCCACTAGGGTTTCAGTAGCATTCCCCCAGCACAACCCTCGCATGAGTGCTCCCCTCCAAATTCCTCTCCAGAAGTGAAGGCACCAGGTTCAGCCTGTTTTAAATGGCTCTGGAGGGATGTCATACTGATGATGGCTAAATATCTGGTGAAAGGGGAATTCTTGGACAGAATGCTTGCTGACAACATGTTAATGTATCAAAGTAAGCTTCCTGGCATCCCACGGCATGTTTCAAGCCACTCCACAGGCAAGGTCTGAACATGGAAGCATGAATTGTGCTCTCTGGATTTTGAGTGTGTGTTGCCCTTCCTGCAGACCAGGAGTGTGGAATCTCAACCGCCCTCATTCTCTTTGGAATCTTCTGTACGATTTCAATGTGGTTCTTCTGCATTTCAATCGCAACAAAATGTCAGGATGTACTTCATTGGTTATGAAGCACCAGATTTTGTCAGTGAAGTTAAAAAAGCTTTACTAACCGTAATGAAAGAAACCACGTCTCTCCAGCTGGTACGCTCCTCTATGTAAGTTCTGCTTCTTTAACACAGAATCCACATAAAAAGTAACAGTACATATTTCGCTAGAAACTGTTTATTCTCCATGCTGCACACATGGCCACAACTTTTAGATCTTTTGCCAGAGATACTGGAGGAATGTTTGCTTGTTAGCAAGAATACGACTTCTATGAGGGAGTGTCGTGTGTGGCTGTGCACTTTGAGAAAAGCTGCTTTTATATTCATTTTACTTGGCGGACAGGGCATCAAGTTAATCTTTCCCAATTCTGGAATTGCAGAGGTATCTAGAAAAGACCTGACTTGCATCCGTATATGCCAGAGAAACAATTGTCAAAACAGAACTGGACTTGCCAGGATGGCTTTGACATTGTTTAAAACAGACATAAATCTGAAGGCTGATGGCAACAAAAATCCTGTTTTGTCTGTTCATATAAGCAAGTGCATTGCTCTGAGTAGAGGCAGCTGTAAATAGAGTCATAGATATCAGACAGTTGTACTGTTTTATTCCACAAATGCACAATCTAACAATGATCGTTTGTAACTTGTTTACTGTGTGCTGGGTATTTTTTAGCCTGTCAAGCTAAATTACAAATTAGCAACATCTTAAGCCTATTTATATTGGGCTATTAATTAAAGCAATGGGGAATATATTGTGGAAGAATTTCTTTTAAGAAAATTTCAGCAACAGAAGGTAATTCTCTTTGTGAATTTAATTTTAAATCAAAGGTAATTAGTACAATCATTAATACTTAATGATGCTGCAAACACAGGCTTAAAACAGAACAGGAGCCTATATTAAATTTTAGCACATGTTGAAAATGAATACAGGGGTATATAATTTGGCCTTGCTAAATTAATCCTAGTGTCAGGAGGATTAACAGGGAAATATGAGGGGCTACAGGAAGAGGGCCCGGATGGGATTGTAGTCAGGGCAGACTCGATAGGCCGAGTGGCTTCTTTCTACACAGTAGAGATTCTATGATTCTATGATTATGAGCAAACGGCATATTTTTCACTCAAGGGTAATACGTCACCCAATTTATTAAATCGGAACAATAATAATTGGTGCATTCTGATGTCAGGAATGGCTAATCAGAGCACACTACACCATACTGTTCAGACTTTATGTTTAGATGTTCCTCAAGGAGAGTCATGCACAACTCTCCCAAGAGCACTGTTGACAACTGTTGCTTCATGAGATTTGATATATATATATATATATATATGTTTCAGTATCCAAGAATTTATCAATGAGAGAATTAAAAACTTGTTTCATATTTGAAATAATAGAAGCTTCAAAAGAATCTCTGTTTAGTGTGTGTGTGTGCACTTGTTTTATAAAGCCACAGATTGCTTAGAACGTCTTTTTGGATTTACGATCATATGCTAATGAAATAGCAGTTAGTGTAGATGGTCAATGATAGACATGTCCAGAAAGGAAGACTCAATCATGGTTTCAATACTCTTCAATAGCTATGGAGACTGCTTTTAAATAAATTTGTTTTATGATTCATAGCTTTTCTGTTGCCTGTGGATAGGAAGAGACTATTCAGATCCTATCATTTTCAAAGTGCTAGCTTACAGCAGAAACTGAATACTCCCACGAGGCTTTTTGCACTGTTTGAAACATATATAAATTTGATGGAAACAAAGATATTTTGTTTGTTCATTTAAGTGAGTTAATGGCTCTGAGTACAAGGAACTCTAAACAGACCCATAGATAACTGACAGTTAATGGTTATGAGAAACCTCCTGGGGGCTACTGACAAATATATATTAGTCAGCCCACATTCTTTAAGGTGACAGGTAGTGACTTTTTTTTTGGTAAAGCCTTATAGGAAAAATGGTTTAGTGCTTCATCTCTCGACAAACAACTCCATTTATGAAGCATAAGAATGGTATTGTTAATTTAATCTATCGATAGAGATTTAAATGGTTTCACAACATCCACTGCAGTTATTTTCATCAACATTTGGCTATCCACTTCAGCTTGTTTCTCAAGCTATTGAAATATTTGATGGAATAACTTCTCATAGATTCATAGAATCCTCGAGTGCAGAAAGAGGCCATTCAGCCCATTGGATCAACCACAATCCCATCCAGGTCCTGTTCCTGTAACCCTATGTATTTACCCAGCTAATCCCCCTGACACTAAGAGTCAATTTAACATGGCCAATCCACCTAACCTGCACATCTTTGGACTGACCAAGCTGTAAAAGCACTCTCCTGTCATTAAAATTTGCTTTCATTCATCGCCAATTATTGAAGTGCAGTTTGATACAGGTGATCACGAGGAAAAAATTAAAAACAAGAGGCAGATTAGCTGCACTGAATATTGCCCATGCTAATCACATGCATAAAGTAGGGGCACATCTGCCATAGAATGTGAGAAAAGAGTTGCCAATACAAACTTCTTTTCACTATGGTTGATTTCTGAGATTTAGTAACCTCCTTGAATCTTATTTCCAACCAAGTTCCACTGCAGGGATAAATCTTCCAAGTTCACCACATGACTCTGAACATTTGAACACCTGGCTCAGGGACATACAGCTCACTCATTGCTCACTAGGACACTGTAGTTTAATTACCTTTCGCATAGATAATTAGCCAGCATAAAGAAGATGCTACATTGTTTTCAGTTTGCGAGATTTTCCCCAAGTCCGTCCTCTCCTCCATCCTCCACCACCCTCCCCCAACCAAAGATCCATCTGAGCCCCCCACCCCGCCTCACCGGCAGGAAGGCCAGGAAGGTGCTGCAGGCTCTCCAAGGACTGCAGGTCGAAAGGATGTTGGAGGGAGAGGCAGTGATCAAGGTAGGTTGGGGTTGTGCTCTGCTGAGGAGGGCCTGCCTCCTGGGGGAGGGGGAGGTCCGATCATGGGGGTGCGAGTCTGCCGAGGGGGGCCTTTCTCCTGGAGGGGGGTCCAATCATGGGGGGGTGGGTCTGCCAGGGGGCCTGCCTCCTAGATCTTGTGGGGGGGGGGGGGGGGCGAAACCATCTGCTGGGGTGGTTAGTGGGGGGGGTGGTGGTCTGCGAAGAATACTCGAGGAGGACAGGCTTTGGAGTTTCCCCTGCAGGATAAAAATCGGCTTTGGATTTTTATTCTGCAGGTTGCTTACAGCGCGGATCTGGAACGGATCCGAAGACTGTGAAGTGGGATTTGGCGGTAGAGTTGGGCTCATGGTTTATTAAGTTGATTTAAATGCTTGCTAAGGCATTTAAATCATTGGGCCGCCTGATTGGGGCGCGGATCGGACCTGTGCCCGAACCGGATGTCGGTAAAGTCGTGATCTGTTTGGGTGCAGATCGCGTTAAAGGCCCGACGCTCGAATTTAACGTGATATCACGTCTGAAAACGGGCACGAATCTTTGATAAAATCGGGCTCTAAGTCACGAGTTTCCCTCATGCAAACATCGTCCCCCCACATGCCCCTAAAGCCTGGTCAAAAGGCTATGCCAACGGCTGATTAGACTGCTGGGAATCATGGATATAACAGATGTGCAGCTGGTGAACTGCACTTCACTTACACCTTTGAGGTTAATACACACTGCGGTTGTCTACCTTGCACTGTGCTGCTTTTGTGGCTGCTCTGATTCCATGCTCAGGCAAGCCCAGTGGGAAGGAAAAGATGCAATGGAGTCTGTCAGACGCACATTCAACTGGAGGCTGTGGTGAAACTAGACAGAAGCAAGATGTTAGAAGGCACACGCAGGAGTGGAGGAACAATCTCACTGGAGCACAGAGACACATGCCTGGGAGTTGTTACTCGACCCTGGGGTAGGGGATTGAAAGGAAAGGACAGCTTTTGAGGCTGTATATGCATCATATAATTGCAGCCAGAAAGTAAAGATAACCTTAGATTGTGTGCACCGTACTATAAGGTTATGCATGGCACACATGTCCTAGTCCCAGTTTAGGAAAGGAGAAGGTTTGTCTGTTTTGTGTCACTCATACACAGCATGGTCTATATGGTGTGCTCAGTCCCTCACACATTTCGATCTCAGGAATTGTTGCTGGGCCACAGATGGCAGAGTCACTGTCTGGGGAGGCATCTGCAGCTTGTAAATAGGAAACTGGTAACTGAGAGAGGATGCTTGATGGTTTCATAAACAAAGAACAAAGAACAGTATAGCACAGGAAACAGGCCCTTCGGCCCTCCAAACCTGTGCTGCTCATTGGTTCAACTAGACCATTCATGGTGGGGTCTCAATAGATCACAGTGCATAGCTTCTCAAGATGTGGAGGGGCCATATTGCTATAGGACATCGAGACATGAAGAGAAAATGTTTCGGTGGGGGGGGTTGGGCAGGGATATCTGCCAGAATTATAATGGGCTCCAGGATTAGGGGGAGAGGAAAGAGGCTGATCAAAGGGAGACAAATTTACACATGACTCTCTTCCAGTGATGTGGACAGTCACACAGATCGTTGGAAGCTGGTCTGATGATAGAAGCACCGTTTCAACAGCTGATGGAATGATGCAGTTGAAGAATAACAAAAGGGAAAAAAATCATCAGCATTCTGAAGGCTTGTGGGAGGAGTCAACTATTGCATTTTTGGACGAATTAAAAGGATCCCTAATAATTTCAGCTTCAGGACATGGGGAGCAGGGTTCGGTCGAGACATGTTAGGAAGACTGAATTGCCAATTGAATGATTTGGGTATCTTAATTCATGGTGCAGTATTCTTGCAAGAATCCAAAGTGGTTTGGGGCAAAATGTAGATTTGGTTTGAATGATTATTTGTTCCTCTCAGGGATAGTGCGTGAGATTGTGCTTTAGGATGCAGTGGTCATAGAAACTCTAAGGCCATTCAACCCATTGTGCCTACACTGACAACAATCCCACCCATTATTCCTGGAATGCCAGGTATTTACCCTGCTGATCCCTCTGACGCTAAGGGGCAATTTATTATGGACAACCCAACTAATCTGCACATCTTTGGACTATAGGAGGAAACCAGAGCACCCGGCGGAAACCCGCACAGACATGGGGAGAACATGCAAACTCCACATTGTCACCCAATGCCAGAATTGAACCGGTGTTCCTGGAGCTGTGAGGTAACAATGTTAGCCACTGGGCTACCGTACTGTGATTTTTCTCTCAGTCATGGATGTGATTCTGTGAGTTGCGTTACCTTTGCGTGGACACAAAGAGAACTTCAGCAGCACCATCGTCTGGACAAGCACTCATGACCCAACTTTCCAGTATACAGTCATGTCCTGTATTGCCTTGGCATCTGTTGCCATGAAAATGTAGTCAGAGCATTTAGGTATTATTTAGTAACTTAGTTGATAATAAAGAGCACACACTGAATGTAGTGGCACTTCATTCTCACCCTATCTGAAATCTCCAGCAATTTCAGAAAGATACAAGGAGACCTAGCACACTGACGGCATTCTGACAATCAGATAACAATGTTGATTGCCCATCAGAGAGTGAGCTCAGGGTTTATGTTAAGCCACACTAGCCAGATATCCCGCTACAAAGCAGCATCTTATGCTTAATAAATGGCATCTGGGATTTAGATACACACTGCCGATCTAGCAAAGTTGTTGCTGTCTGGCAGACATTCCAGGAATCATCAAGTGCTGGCTACATCCATAAACTCTGCATCAGGCAGCTGGTGATATCTGGCTTTAGTTAGATTGACTCCAATGTGGCACCACTGAAACCTATCAGATCCTCACAGGCCATCCTTTACTGCATCAGGAGAATAAATCAAACTGCAAACTCTGCACTCATGAGGCCACGTGACATGATTCTCTGATGCAAGTCGAGCTGTGCATTGCCCAACCATAATACTTTGCTGCAGTGGGCAGGTGATTCACTGTGCTGAGATTGTGCAAGATATCATAGACTTTACATCTGCGGTAATCTTGGCAGTCATCTCTGGAGGGCTGCAACTTGCTTTGGGAGGTTGCCCAGTAGCGTCAAAGGGATTAGCAGGGTAAATATGTGTGTCATTATGGGGATAGGACTTGGTGGGATTGCTGTTGGTGCAGGCTTGACAGGCCTTCTGCACTAAAAGATTCTATGACTCTATTGTGTCTAGTAGACGCTTTTCTTTCCTGTGAGTTCCCAGGGGTCACTCCCTGACTCCTCAAACAAGAGGACCTCCTGGAGAGAGATTGAGGTTTCTCCATCCTAGTTTTGCAAACCATTGATGGGTCTCACTGATGACTATAGCAATGGTGTGCAGGCCCTGGTTGCATATCTGGCACAACCTGTTGTACTAAAGTCTCTATGCTGTTCGCCACCCTTCCAATGGTGACCTTGGTATATTGGCAGAGAGAACGTGGACACATACCTCCATCCTCTGCTCTAAGCTGCTTATGGCCTCTGACATCTCTGCCTGATGTGCACCTATCTGAGACTGGAATTCCAACATCTCTCTGAGAGCCAATTCAAGCAATTGATCATTGGACTCAAACTCAGCAGGAGCCTGGCCTCCAGCAGTCCTCTGAGTGTCAGCAAGCCTGGTTCTGCCTGCCATGGACCAATATCTGTACTCACCAGATGGGGACCCCGAGCCTGCTCTGCAACTCAGTCCCACTGAGATACTTGTCTATGCACGTCTGGAGGTTGTGGATGAATACAGTAGCAACTCAACATCTAATGAGTCTTCAGCATTATCCTGGAGTTGCTGGGTTGGCTGACAGTGTGCTTCCTCCTTTTCTTGCTGATACCATAAAATTCCTACTATGGGCCATTTGGTCCATTTACTCAGCATCGACTCTCTGACAGAGTATCTCATCCAGTCCCTCTCCCCTTCCCTTTCCCCATACCTCCACACATTTCCCATGGCTAATCCATCTAACCTACAAATCTTAGGACACTAAGGGTCAATTTATCATGGCCAATCCACTCAACCCATTTCATTGGACTTTAGGAGGAAACCAGAGCAGCTGGAGGAATCCCATGCAGACATGGGGAGAACGTGCAAACTCCATATAGACAATCACCCAAGACTGGAATTGAACCCAAGTCCCTGGAATGCTAACCACTATGCTGTCCGCCATGACCGAATAGCTGTAGTTTCTCAGAGCTGTGTAGAGGAGTGTGCGTGGATGATTGGAAGGGATGTGTGGATGAGGTTCAGTGTAAGGATTGTCAGGGTCCTCAGTGTCAGTGTGTTGTGCTGCTCACTGTGTACTGGAGGAGTTGGCCATTGAACAGTGTGAGATGTGGGTGGGTGGGATATGTCATATTGTTCACCTTGACCGTCTGAGAGAGGTCATTAATCTCCTTTCTGTGCCATTGCCATATCCTGAGGACAGTGCTTTGAATGTTTGCCACCCTTGCCGGCTGATTCCATTTCATGTGGGAATCCATTTTTGATAATGTGTTGAAATTGTGGCCTCCATCTCACTAAACATGGCAGCCAGGGAAACATCATTTTTATTTAGAGAGAAATGAATTGATTGGGGATAGTCAGCATGGTTTCGTGAAGGGTAGGTCATGCCTTACTAACCTCATTGAGTTTTTTGAGAAAGTGACCAAAGAGGTGGATGGGGGTAAGGCGGTTGATGTAGTATATATGGACTTTAGTAAGGCGTTTGATAAGGTGGCTCATGGAAGACTTCTACAGAAAATGCAGATGTGTGGAATAGAGGGTGATTTAGCTAATTGGATTAGGAATTGGCTGGCAGATAGAAGACAGAGGGTGGTGGTTGATGGGAGATATTCATCGTGGAGTTCGGTGACAAGTGGTGTACCTCAGGGGTCTGTTTTGGGGCCCCTGCTGTTTGTAATTTTTATAAATGATCTGGATGAGGGTATTGAAGGATGGATTAGTAAATTTGCAGATGACACTAAAGTCGGTGGAGTGGTAGATAGTGAAGAGGGGTGTTATAGTTTGCAGAGTGACTTGGACAAGTTGCAGAGCTGGGCCGAGAGGTGGCAAATGGAGTTTAATGTGGAAAAGTGTGAGGTAATGCACTTTGGCAGGAACAATAAATGTGTAGAGTATAGGGCTAATGGTAGGGCTCTTAATAGTGTTGAGGAACAGAAGGATCTTGGTGTATGTGTCAATAGATCCCTGAAAGTAGGCAGTCAAGTGGATAAAGTTGTTAAGAAGGCATATGGAGTCTTAGCTTTTATTGGTAGGGGGATTGAATTTAGGAGCCGCAGCATCATGTTGCAACTGTACAAAACTCTAGTGCGGCCGCACTTGGAGTATTGTGTGCAGTTCTGGTCCCCACATTATAAGAAAGATGTGGAGGCATTGGAGAGGGTACAGAGGAGGTTTACCAGGATGTTGCCTGGTATGGAGGGCAGGTCCTATGAAGAGAGGTTGAAGGATTTGAGGTTGTTTTCGTTAGAAAGGAGGCGGCTAAGAGGGGATCTTATTGAAGCATATAAGATGATTAGAGGTTTAGATAGGGTGGACAGTGATAGCCTTTTTCCTAGGATGGAGAAAGCTAGCACGAGGGGACACAGCTTTAAATTAAGGGGTATGAGTTATAGGACGGATATCAGAGGTAGGTTCTTTACTCAAAGAGTGATTAGGGAGTGGAATGCCCTGCCTGCAGCTGTTGTAGATGCGCCAAGTTTGGTGGCGTTTAAGAGGTTAATTGATAAGTATATGGAAGAGAAGGGAATGGTTTAGTTTGGAGGGGCATTGCTTTTTATTTTGGTCGGCACAACATCGAAGGCCGAAGGGCCTGTTCTGTGCTGTAATGTTCTATGTTCTATGTTCTATGTTCTATGAAACAGATATCCCTTTCCTTTATATGATGTTCCATCCTCAGTGTTCTGGAGGGATTATCAAGCAGTCTGTGGTCATTGTGCAACTTTCCTTTGATAAAAGCAATACCTATAAGAAAGGGCAAACTGTCTGGAATATGTGTTTTTGTATCAGACTGTCAGTTGACTTTGTGCAGTGTGCAGAGAGAACCGGCAGCGTAATGTGGACCAGGAATTGTTTATGGCCTTGCTACAGTCATGAAAATGAATACGTTTTAGAAGGTCTTAGGGTGCAGTGGGTAATGGCCCTACCTCTGAGCCAATTCAGGTCCTAACCCAGGACTTAACGGCTAAGGAAGGTGCCTTCAGAATGTGGCCAAGTACATTGAATGTGCATTCAACACATGCTAATGGCAGGTGGTAAGTGTGGGTTAGCTTCCTGCTCAGCCACACAATGGAAAGAAAACCATCCTATCACAATCCATTGCTCCAGACTATAGCACACGTGTAAAAGTGCAGGTTGCCACAGCAACTTGTACTCCCCGAAGGAACGGTAACACATCACCACATGAATTTTATCTGCAGCCCTTTCCATTCCCTAATTGGTTCAGGCAAGTTATGAATTGCAGCTTCTGCACCCAAACATAAATGCAAATGACACTCTGACTTATGGGCGTGATCTTATCTGCTGTTCACGCCACACTCCTGCTGCAGCAAAGTCAGAGAATTCAGCACTCAGCCACATCCCTGTTCACTGAAAATCCCATTGGCATGAAATGGTGGAAAGCTTCTGGCCTGAAAATTCTTCAGGCGCACAATATCACTGAGAGTTAGGAGGACGTTTCTTCAGTCTGTTGAAGCTAGAATGTGGAGTTATAACCTCAAAGCCATCCTCTAGCTTTGACATGCAGCAATTACTTAACTTGAAGCGTTGTGAATCTTTGAAATTCTTTGTTTGAATGTTCAGCATATTTAGGTCAGAGATCAATTGATTTTTAAATACTAAGGAAATCAAGGGATATGGAGATACAGCTGGAAGATAGAGTTAAATGTAAAATCGGTCATGATCTTGTTTAATGCCAGTTCATACTCAAAGGATCAAATGGCCTATTCCTGCTCCTATTTCTTATTTTTTATGTTCTTATGCCCACACAAAAGTGTTCAGCTGCAACATAAAATTCAAACTCCTCAACCACAAGAAGTTGCCTTGAGCTTAACTTCAGAAAATCAACTTTTACTACACTAGTGCAATTGTTTCTCAATTCCCATGTTAATCATCATTGCGGCCATTTTAAGAAAGGCTGCCAGTGCAATGTCACTTATTTTTGTCAAATTGTACTCAGTATTCATTCGTAAGAAAATGAGAAATTGGATTGAAATTGCACAAAATTATTCCTGCAGCCCTCCCACAGTGGGCACAGAGAGGACACATCATTCCTTCAATATCTTGAAATGCAGATTCAATTCCAGGAGGTGAAATTGTTGTCCACCTTTTGTTGTTGCTAATAAGACTCTAAAAAGAAAAGAAAATCTAAGTTTTCCCAGCCAAGCCTTTTCCATTGGTGGCAACTTAACTCACATTTGCAGTACGAAAGGATACTTTTAAATTTATTTTGTTTTTATTAGTGCCAAAAGTAGACTCATATTAGTAAAGTTACTGTGAAAATCCCCTCGTCGCCACACTCTGCGTCTGTTCGGTTACACCGAGGGAGAATTTAACATGGCCAATGCACTTAATCAGCACATCTTTTGGACAGTGGGAGGAAACCAGAACACGTGGATAAAATGCACGCTGACACGGGGAGAAAGTGCAGACTTCGCACAGACAATGACTCAAGCCAGGAATCGAACTCTGGCGCTGTGAGGAAACAGTGCTAATCCAATAGAGATCCGACTCTTGTAATTTTAGTGCCTTCTTTTGGATCTCAGCTGTATAATACAGACCAGTGAAAGCATTACAATTCAACTTAAAATAGGATAACCTATTTATATTTCATAGATAACAAGTCCAGCAAAAGCAAAACATGCAAATTAGTGTAGATTGAAGCTAAAATGCTAACTGATAATTTAATATCACATTTTTACTTGACAATGTTTTTTACACTCATTTCATCCTGTATTGTCATGCTGCATTTTTAATATCTTTCAAGTCTGCTTACTTATAATGCTACATGTCTTGAACTAATATAATAATCCCCTCACTATTGATATAGATGGCAACATTTCAATAGTGGTTTTGGCCATTTTTTTTCTTTCATTTCAAATAAAAGCAGAGAATAATAAAATGTTCTGTCTCAAATTATTTACTTTGAAACAGACCCAACATTTTGCCCAAGGTTGTTTTTTTCAGTTCTAAGCATGAGAAATTTAAATATGTCATTGTTGTCAAGAATTTACTCAGTTAGTTCAATTTTTCTCACATCAATATGTTTTTGGTTTTAAATGTGACATTATTATTCATAATAAGATGGCTGGGAAGAGGATGAGTAAACACGAATGAAAGCAGATAATTTCTTAAGTTCTCCTCCTGTTTCTTAGCAGCATTAGAACTAAAGGAATGGCATCAAAATCTTTTCCAAAATCTCTTGTATAAATACAAGTCGAGACACATTTATGCTTTTAAAGTTGAAGTAGTTCTATAAATATTTTAGAAGGAGCCAACTGAGCTGTATAAATATTACCTACCCTCTTGTTAAAAGAAATCAATTATAACACATTTATCCTGGCTTAGGTAGTGGTTCTTGATGGTAAAGAATGTGCTTCAGAACAGTTGCTGAGTTTGTGGTCTGTTTATTTTTTTGCTGATCTTTGCATTTACTGTCTGGACTTCAGACAATGCCACATGCTCATATGTTTTGACTTACTGGTGCTTCATCTCTATAATTGTTGCAAAGAAAGACATAGTAAAAGCAAACAAAGCAATATACAGAAACTGTGGTTCATTTCTCACTACTTACTGATGGATTAGAAAGAAAGAAACATGTTCTTACAAAGCATCTTTCACAAATGTCCCAACGCACTTCAAAATCAGAAAGTATTTTCAAAGTGTTGTATGGTAGGAAATGCAGCAGCTAATTTGTACACTGCAAGGTCCCACAGAAATCATTAAAATAATGACCAGAAAATTTGCATTAGTGATAGAGTTTAAGGATGCTGGGCAGAATTTCAATGTTCTTTTTTGAAATATTGCTGTGAATTCTTATATGTCATCACTGGATAGGTAGATGGATCCTCGGTTTAATGTCTCCTCTGAAAGATTGTATCCTGACAATGCAGCACCTCCTTCGGTACCCCACTGGATTGACACTTTACATTCTGGATTCAAAGCACTGGAATGGATTCTTCATCCATCATCTTTTTAATTCAGGGGAAAGTGCCACCCTGCAGCTATGGCTGACTTCTGGTTAAAAAAAAAGATATTGGCTTTGGTTGACTTGTGCTTTATAATAAAAGAAATGTATCACGCAAGATACTGCATAGATTGAAAATGAGAATTGTTCGGGAGGTCCGTAAGCAGAACATTAATTTTGTTTCTCACTCTGCAGCGATTGTCTATCCTGCTGTGTATGTTCAGCACTTTATGTTTTAATTTCATTTATCTGATCATGCTGTACTCACATGGATTAGTTGAAAAGGAAGCAGCTGATAAGAATCTGAGACTGAGTTTGGAAATGATAATCGATTTGTCAATGCATGACATAATGGAAGAGTGATAGTTCATGCCTAACTTCTTGATATAAAATCATCAATGAATATTGCTCGGTTATTTGCTTGTTGGCAGCAACTTAATGACTTGGCTGAAGAATTGGTTACGTAGAAGCCAGAAGGTAGGAATTATGAGTATTTACTTCTATTAGCAGGATGTGTCTAGCGGTGACCACCCCCTTCCCCCGCTCAAGTGATCAGTATTGAGGGCTTCAAATTTACTACATTTATTAATGATTCACACAGGGAAATTTATTGATGATGCTAAGTTAGTTGGCCTAATGATTAATGTAGCAAGTATCCAAAGGGACACTGATAGTTTAAGTGAATGGGCAAAATTGTGGTTGAAAGAAGTTTAACATGCACTTTGGTTGTAAGGAGGATAGATCAAAGTATTCTCTAAATTTTGGGATACTAGGAACTGTGGAAGAGTGAAGATATTTACTGGTCCAATTGCAGAAGTCTCTAACAGCCAGTGAATAGGAACAACGTTCAATTTAAAATGTTTAATGGAATGGTAACTTTTATTCCAAGATGTTGGAATATAAAGAGCTGAAAATTTTGCCACAATCATGTGAAACTCTGGTTTGGCCACGCCTGCAGCCATGTGCAGGCTTGTATTCCCCTGACTTTGGATTATTGTGGGATGATCTGATTGAGGTATTTAAGATCATTGATAGGCTAGACAGAAATAAACCATTTCCTCTTCTGGAGTCTAAAATAAGAAGGCATAAACTTAAAATTAGAATGAGGTCATTCTGGGAGTACTTCTTTGCCCTAACAGCTGTGAAAATATGTTCAGCCTAGATCTCTTGAGGATTTCAAACTTGCAATTGTAGGTTTTGTCAGGTAGTGGTTTTAAAGGATATGGAACCAAAAAGGATATATAGAGTTGGAATATAGCTTAACCATCACTTAATTGAATAACGGAACAGGTTTGTTCCTTCTCTTTTTCCTATATTTCTTGAACGAATCCAGTAGATATCCTCCATTTAACGAGAGATTGAGGGATGGAGCAGCATGCTATGCTGAAGAGCCTTAACAAAGAGGAAAAAAAATGCTGATTATTTAAAGAACAATGGTCATTATAGTCTAATAGAGCTCTTGTGATCGATTTTCCAATCCTCCCATTGAAAGACATCGAAAATAAAAATAAACCTGAAGGAAAATAAGAACAGTTTCTTTTATACAGTATATGAACTCTACAGCACTACCGTGTGTACCTTTATTTAAGTTGAGTAGTAATGTGATATTTATAATTATATAATTCCTTTAAAGTGCTCACAAGTTCTCTTAATGCTTTACAAGAAATTAATTATTTTTGAAGTGCTGTTATTTTGTCAACAAATGTAGCTATTAAATTCTCACAAGAGAATCCCAAAAAAGACTACTACATGAAATAAGGGTCTGGCTGGTTGGCTATTGAAGGTATAATTTGAAGTTTCTTACAAAGAAATATCTTTCACTAGAGACATAAAGTGGGAATTTGCGGCTGCGTTCGTCCCAAGATTGGAAAATCCTATCTGAGGTTAATGGACTTTTGCAAGGTCTGTGTCCCACTAAGATTCCAGTGACGGGAGCTCAGGAAAATTCTATCCATGACCTAAAGCAGTGCATAAAGTAAATGAGGGCATTAAGTATTAAAAAGATATTGTGTTTAGCTTATAAAGAGAAATTTAGCATGATATCCCTCAGATAAGTGTGCGATCACTAGGAATGCAGCTGGGTGACATTTGAGTCCAGATGTTGCTTTGGGCAGTTTCTACAAGCTCTAGCTTGTTTGAATCCTGCAATAATGTACAGATATAGTTGAAGGATAATTCATCAATCAGTATTTGATATTTTGCATTTCCTTATCTGTCAAAATGAACCACAGCTCCTCAGGTATTTGCTGTCAGGGCAAATGTTTAATGTGTTCACCCACAAGTAGCTTAGCTTTGTCTGAGCATTTAAGTAATAAAATAAGATTTCCCCTTACAAATTTATGGAAAAAAATTATTGCTAAACGATCAAATTGCCACTGGGTTAAATAATCACTATGATGAGAACAGTACAGCCTGAAATGTTCCTCCTACATCCATAAGCATCACAAGAGCAGAGTGGTTTCTTCAATTGACATGTTAAATTTATTCTGTTGTTATCTGAAGAGTGATCAATCTGAGATATTTTCAGAAAATTAAAGAGAATCAGCAATGGAATTTGTATTAACTGTATCAGATAGGAGAGTTTGCATTTGCTGATGTGAGTAATGTCAGGGGGTGGAATTCACCCATTTTAAGTCTGAGTGCCCCCACTGAAAGGAGAGGGAGTGATTCGCGCTTCTGCTGGCAGCACTGTTCACTCTGCCTATTAAATAGACTAGTCCAGCTCCCACGTGAAACACATGGATTCTCTGACTCCAGCGATGGCTCATTCGCTGGAGTCGAGAATCAACTGAGTGAGAAATAAGCAGGAGCAGCTTAGAGATACTCCCTGTGCACCCCAAATCATGTGACCAGGGAAGATGGCCAGAAGGAAAGCAGTGATCAAGGAGAGGGGAGCCACCCTGTTCCCCAGGAGACTACCTGCTAATGTAGCGGCAGGAACCTGTGAGGTGGTGGCTGAGACTGTCAACAGCAGCAGCCTGACCCAGAGGAATACGGTGCAATGCAGGACTAAAATTAACAACAACCTCAGAGCTGCAAGAGTGAGGACCCACTTATTCTCCACTAGGCATTGTTCTCCACTAAAACCGCGGCCATGTCACAATAAGCATTTCCAGCTTTTAACTGCTTATCCTACCAGGGTACATCCCATTTCCCCACTTCTCAATGATCCCCATCGTAACCCTCCTCAATGATCCCTATTATTTTCCCATTACTTACGCCCATCATTATCAGAGCTGCAACCCCCCACCCACTTCTCCCCACCCCATCTGCGGAAATAGGAACATCCAGGACAGCCAGCATTCATTCAGAGGGCTGCTGGCTCCCAGTAACCAGCTGTCCTGAAGACAGATGTCAATCCTCAGGGAAAGCTCATCCCATCACTGATGCAGAATCAAAGCCATGCTTATCAGGAGAGAGTGTCCAGAACCTTCCTGCAAATGCAAGGTTATCTGGAGAAAGTTACCAGCCTTCTGTCGCAGGAGATGGTGCCAGCATTGTATGTGCAACCCAGGCCAATATTGCAAAAGGGATGGCCTCAGAGGAGAGCCGGGGGCAAGGAGTCCGAGCAAAGACCTAAGATTTCCAAGACCTGGTTCACTGTATCTCCATTGCTGAGGGCTAAGTCAGCATTCTCACAGGCATATCAGAGGTCCAAGCGGACAGTGAAGCAGAGCTCAAGAGCTTGGCCCAATCACACCAGACCATGAATGAGGAGAACATCACCCACAAACTTCTAGCCTCCAGGACTGGCATCATTAGATGATGTCGAGGCACCTGGACCTTATTTCACTGCCCCTCCATCCCATGGAGTGATCCAGGGGCCACTGGGCCCCGTGAGTTACGGGGAAGTGCTGGAGGACAGTAGGGTTTGCCACCAGGAAATGTCAGGCAGTCTCGAATCTTCTGAATTCTTTTCTCCTCAGTTCAACACATTTACTGGGATTCAGGAAGAACACAATGACATCACCATAGAGTCATAGAGGTTTATAGCATGGAAACAGGGCCTTTGACCCAATTTGTCCATGCCATCAAGTTTTAACTGTTAAGCTAATCCCAATTGCCCGCATTTGGTCCACATCTCTCTATACCTATCTTATCAAGTAACTGCCTAAATGCTTTTAAATGACAGAACTGTAGCCGCCTCTAATACTACCTCTGGCAGCTCATTCCAACATTCACCACTCTTTGTATGATACAATTGTATCTCTCTCCTCTCAACTTAATCCTATGCCCTCTAGTTTTAGACTCCCCTACCTTTGGGAAAAGATGTTGACCATCTGCCTTATCTATGCCCCTCATTATTTTATTGACCTTGAAAATTCACCCCTAAGCCTCCTACACTTCAGGGAAAAAAGTCCCTGTTTAACCAGCTGCTCTTTGTATTTAAAACCATCAAGGCCAGGTGGCATCCTACAGAAGCTTTTCTGGACACTTTCTAATTTAATAATACCCTTTCTATAATAGGGTGACCAGAACTTGTACACTGTATTCCAAGTGTGGCCTTACCAATGTCTCGTACAACTTCAACAAGATGTCCCAACTCCTGTATTCAATTTTTGACCAATGACACCAAGCATACCAAATGCCTTCGATCCACCTGTGACTCTACTTTCAAGGAGTTATGAATCTGTACCTTTAGATCTCTTTGTTTTATGATTTGCGCAATGCCCTCCCATTAGTTGAATAAATTCTACCCTCATTTGATCTACCAAGATACATCACCTCATATTTATCTCAATTAAACTCCATCTGACATTCATCAAACTATTAACCCAATTGATCAAGATCCCATAGCAATCCTCGATAACTTCTTTACTGTCCGCTATGCCACCAATCTTGGTGTCATCTGTGAACTTACTAACCATGCTTCCTAAATTCTCATCCAAATTATTAATATAAATTACAAATAACAATGGACCCAGCAGTGATCCTTAAGGCACACCACTGGTCACAGGCCTCCAATCTGAACAACCGCCCCCTGTCTTCTGTCATCAAGCCAATTGTGTATTCAATTGGTTATCTCATCCTGGATCCTATGATATTTAATCTTATGCAACAACTCACCATATGGCACCTTGTCAAAGGCCTTGCTAAAGTCCATGTAGACAATGTCAACTGCATTGCCCTCATCTACCTTCTTGGTTACTCCTTCAAAAAACTCAAAATCTAGAGAAATGATTTTCCACACACGAAGTAATGTTGACTGTCCCTAATCAGTCTTTGTCTCTTTAAATGCCTGTAGACCCTGTCTCTCAAATACCTTTTAACAATTTACCCAGTATGGACGTGAGGCTCACTGGCCTGTAGTTCCCAGGCTTTTTCCTGCAGCCCTTCTTAAACAAAGGCACAAAGTTTGTCACTCTCCAATTTTCAGGCATCTCACCTGTGGCTGTTGAAGATTTCAAAAATGCTGTTAAGGGACCTGCAATTTCCTCACTAGCCTCCTACAATGTCCTGGGATACACTTCATCGGGTCCCAGCTATTTATCTAACTTGATGCACTTCAGACTTCCAGCACCTCCTTCTCTGTAAAATAGATGCTCTCACGACATCATTATTTATTTCCCCAAGTTCCCTAGCATCCATGCCTTTCTTGACAGTAAATACTGATGAGAAATATTAATTTAGGATCTCACCCGTCTCTTATAGCTCTGTACACAGATGATCTTTTGATCCTTAAGAAACTTTATTCTCTCCCTAATTATTTATTTCCCCGTTATCTATTTGTAGAAGCTCTTAGGATTTGCCTTTGCCTTATCTCCCAGAGCAATCTTGTGTCCCCTTTTCACCCTCCTGATTCCTCTCTTAACTCTATTCCAACACCCTCCATACTTTTCATTGGATTTGCTTGATCTTAGCTGCCTGTGCATGTCATATGTCTCCT
Source organism: Sphyrna mokarran (assembly GCA_024679065.1). Lineage (NCBI taxonomy): Eukaryota > Metazoa > Chordata > Chondrichthyes > Carcharhiniformes > Carcharhinidae > Sphyrna > Sphyrna mokarran. Next base: position 32,133,510 of record JAGIQG010000011.1, read on the forward strand.
TCTTCTTCTTGACCAGAGCTTAATTTCCCTAGGCACCCAGGTTCCCTACTTCTACCAGCCTATTTCTCTACTTCACCAGTGACACCTGGAAGTCAGCTGGATCCCTCAGTTCCAGGCCCCTTAGTGACCATCCATCAAGGGTATCAGAGACCACGGGGCATAGAACACAGCGGGCTGCCTCCACTTGCGAGGTGCATTCTGTGGGAACGTCTAGAAGGAGCAGGAAACTGTGGCAATTGAAGAAGTTGCAGAATCGCTGAGTTAGCAAGATGAAATATAGAAGAGTTAGTTATGGGGAAGGGGGCACCGAATGTACATTTTCACCATTTAAACACTGTTCACCTTCAGCCCGAGTACTTTTCACTTGGTGCAGTCATCCTCATTAGCGGGGAATGATGGGACAATGTTTCTGTCTCTGGCTCAGCACTTATCATCTCACAGGTCCAATGGACTCAAGTAGAAGGCCATATGAACCAGAGTTAGACATGCTGCTTCACAGCTGTGCTACTGTCTCTGCAGGATTCCCTCACCTTTGCCCAATCTCTCCCTGCCCCTCATTGGATTTGGTAGTGGGCCCAGATGGAAGTGCCCCCATTGCACACTCAGGAATGAGAAGAGAGATCAGTGGAATGTCTGGAGGTAAGCAGGAGTTAAGTCACTTGTTATCGTAAGGGGCACCATGGCTTTCCTCACAGCAAGTCATCATCAATCTCATGCCTTGCAACCAGCCCCACTGACACTGCCAACCCAGGCCCAGCATACTGGGGGGAGGGAGGGGACAAGGTTTGTGGGCAACAAGTGTTGGGGGGGGGGGAGGCAAGGATCGGAGAGACAAGAGTTGGAGGGACAAAGAGCGGGGGGGGGAACAACAGTGGGGTCAAGGGTTGGGGGACAATGGGTTTGGGGGGACAAGGGATTGGGAGAAATGGACAGGGGTTGGGGGGACGGACAAAGGGTTGGGGTTGAGGACAAGGAGTTGGAGGGGAGAGGACAAGGAGATGGGGGAAGGACAAGGGGTGAGTGTTTCAGAGGAAGGCGGGGGGGCAATGGAGGGTGAAATCCATGAAAGATTTGCAGACACAGTGAATGGTGGGGATTGAGCTGCTGGATATGGCTCCTTTCAGGTAGCAAACTGGAGCCAATGAGAACCTTCCTGGCCCTTTGGTCTGCACACTCTGCCTGCCGCCTGTCCTGCCTGTCCTGGTACTCCTCCCTGGAGACTGCCTGTTTCTCCTCCACTGTTTTATCCTGCTGCCGTGCAAGATTATGGAGCACACAACAAGCAACCACAATCTTCACCGCCGTCTCTCGGCTGCACCGCAGAGCCTGCCAGACCGGTTCAGACATCTAAACCACATCTTTAGAAGGTCAATGTACAGCTCAATAACATTCCTGATGGCAGAGTAGGCCTCATTGTAATGGTCCCCTGCCCTGCTCCATGGGCTCTGCACATTAGCCACAATATCAGGGGCAGATGTGACCCTCTGGGGAAGCTGTGCTGCACTGAGTGACACTGGTACTGGTTCCAATCTGATTTTTCCATTGTGCTCTTTGGTAAGATCCAGTAAGTTTGTGGGAATGTTACTGCCATCCATTGGGATAAGGATGGGACATGAGGGAGCAGCTAACTTGCAGGGGCAGTGAGCATTATCCTTTATGGAGTTTCCCCTCAGCACTGAGGCTGTTTCTGCGATATGGGTTTCCTTTCAGCATTTCAGTAGCTGACAGCTACTGGACTACCTGACCCTTGCGTGCACTCACCTTTCCAATTCCCCTCTCTGATTTGGTGCGGGAGTGTGAACGAAGGGGGTTCCATGAGGTGTACCTATGTCCAGCGCTCATGTAGGGTTTGAAGGGAGAGAGGTCCTGGATCAGTGATACTTGTTATATGTGAGGGGTGTTAAGTCAGGGGTGGCCTGAGTTGGGGTTTCTGCATAAGGACATGACTATGTCAGACTGTGAGGAGTTAGCAGGTATGTGGGAGTGCAGATATCCTGGGTGCATGGCTCCCATGGAGACTGAAGGTCAAAGTTGAGACTGGACACAGAGAGGAACCAACACTTTTGAAATTCAGATGTCTGTTGCTGATGTGGATCAGCAACACTTCAAAGAGTCAATGGAAGTGGTCAGGTAAGGCTTCCCCATCCCAGAGGGGACCCCCTGAGATCACTCACTTCTCTCCAACTCAAAAATAGTTAACCCTGTTGAGATGGACTCCCAGCTCCTCCTCGGTGGCCTTGTTGCCACCTCCCAGCTTTTCAAGAGCAACACCAAATTATGCCCGCATGCCATCTGGCAGCAAAGGTGGCTAAATATCATGTGGCATCCGGTGTCAGTCACATGAATAGAGTCATAGAGGTTTACAGCATGGAAACAGGCCTTTCGGCCCAACTTGTCTGTACCGCCCAGTTTTTACAACTAATCTAGTTCCACTGGCCTGCGTTTTGCCCATATTCCTCTAAACCCATCTTACCAATAAAACTCTTTAAATGCTCCCTAAAAGACAAAATTGTACCCACCTCTACAACTGCCTTTGGTAGCTTGTTCCAGACATTCCACACACTCTGAGTGAAAACATTTCCCTCTGGACCTTTCTGTATCTCTTCCCTCTCCCTTTAAATAAAGAACAAAGAACAAAGAACAAAACAGCACGGGAAACAGGCCCTTTGGGCCAACGAGCCCGCGCCGCCACCCCGATGTTCCCACCTCTACCCGCGATCCCTGTCTATGTTTATAGATCTATGGATTAAAAACCAAATCTGAGACAATTTAGGGAGAATTTGTTTTGCCAATTAGCCTAAGAGCACATCTTTGGGATGTGGGAGGAAACCGGAGCTCCCAGAGAAAACCCACGCAAGCACGGGGAGAATGCGCAAACTCCCACAGACACAGGCCCAAATCCATGGAACTGCACAGCACAGCGATAGTCACTGAGCTGTCGTGTTGCCCATCAAATGGTCCAGGTCAAGTGTACACTAACGACGTGAAGCACTGGGATATTCTCGAAAAAAAATCCAAGAGCAGCCCTCTCACGACCCATCGAGCGTATGCCCCTTGTTAGACAACAAGGTGGACCAAAGTACCTGTAGGACAAAAACAAGTACATCAATATCATCATCTATTTACACACTTCCCAGGGACTCGCAAGGCTCATGATCCCTATTTTAAATCAGTTTTCTATACCCCTCCATTCCCAGTCTGTTCATGTGCCCATCTAAGTATTTCTTAAATAACTCCAGAGTACCTGCCTCCACCACTTTACTTGGCAGTGCATTCCATACCCCCACCACCCTCTGCGTGAAAAAACTCCCTCTAGCATCCAAATTATACTTTACCCCCCACACCCTAAGCCCGTGACCCCTTGTGCTATTCGAGTCCGTCCTAGGAAAAAGCTTAACCCTGTTTACTCTATCTATACCCCTCATAATCTTGTACACCTCTATTAGATCTCCTCTAAGTCTATGTCTTTCTAAGGATGACAGCTCCAATTTGCCTAACCTCTCCTCGTAATTCAGACTTTCCATACCAGGCAGCATCCTGGTAAACCTCCTCTGCACTCTCTCCAGAGTCTCCACGTCCTTCCGGTAGTAGGGCGATCAGAACTGGACGCAGTATTCCAAGTGAGGTCTAATCAACGTTTTATACATCTATGTTCTCTACTTTTAGATTTCCTTATCTTCAGAAAAAGATTTGACTATTAGCAGATCTGTGTCCCTCATAATTTTATAGACCTCTATAAGATCACCCCTAAGCTTGCTACGCCCCAGAGAAAAAAAGTCCCAGTCTATCCAGCCTCTCCTGGTAGTATCCTCGTAAATCTAATGACATGGAGATGAAGATACTTACACAACTTTCGTGCTGCAGCTTGCTCAGGTAGGAACCCGATCAAGGCTGGCGACGCAGTCCGGGTGAATCTCGATTACCTTGTAGGTTGAAAATCCTAATTTTTGACCAATGCCCCATTCACTGGAGCATGGAGATTCCTTCTGGCCGTTTGAGGAGGTCAGAAGATTGCCCCCAGGGATTGTTAAACATAAATGAATTATGTCCAATGCCACTAGCCTACTTGTTTCCTGTAATCTTTCAGGATGGTTTCAGATTCCGCTAGCCTGGATCAAGCCAAGGTGACAGGTTAAATTTACACAATTACTCTGATTGTGCTGACTTGGGAAGGCTTTTATTTATTTTCCTAGGCACACAGACATTAATTGATAGGTTTGAAAACCTTATTCATATCTAAATATATTTAGTTTATTAAGAAATTGATTACTGTACATCAATGAAACAGTTGATTTTTAGAAAGTCTATGACAAGTGATTTTAAGTATGATGTAGAGGTGCCGGCGTTGGACTGGGGTAAACACAGTAAGAGGTCTGACAACACCAGTTTTAAATCCAACCGATTTATTTGATAGTAGACTCACAAGCTTTCGGCTTTATAACCTTTGTCAGGCGAATGAGGTATTCGGTCTATAAAGCCGAAAGCTTGCGAGTTTACTATCAAATAAATCAGTTGGATTTAAAACAAGTGATTTTAAACCAGGTTACTGGACATTTCTATTGAAAATACTTAGTTTTGGCAGTATAAATAAAACTGCACCAAATCAACGCTCTAATCTTTCAAATCATCTAATGATAATTTCTGCTGATTGTTGCTGTGATTTTTGAGGTGCTTTCTGTAAAAGATGACTCACGAGGGTATCGGGAGCATAAAGAGGATGAGGCCAGTACTGGAGATTTGAGGTCTCAGCCAGCTCATGTATATCTAGCAGAGCAAGTTAACATGGGCCTCATTGTTATTATAGTAGCAAAACTGCCCACAGTTCAATGTAATAGGTACAGACCCAACAACTGCACTGTTTCATCATGAGCTTATACAAGGATGTATCAAAGATGTCAGATAAAACAAGCGTGGAATTATAACATCAGAATTTAATTATGTTTTCAGCTTAAATTTATTTAATGACTGTTAGTGTTAAAATATATCTCTCTATGATCAATACTACATGAGGCTGAAAGGGATGTGAGTGGTCTTCTGTCAGGTGCCTATATGTCACTGCACCCTTTAGAAAATATGTAAAAGTAAGCTGATAAAAGCTGTTCTACCCCAAACCCCCTGCCCCGGGCTTGCCCTCTCTCTCTCTCTCTCTCTCTATTTTAACATACCAGTAGGCTGATATCCTGCAACTGTGTCTCAGCTTTCCGTAATAGTACAACACAACGTTGTACTGTTCTGGTGTCGCAACACATTTTACCATTGCAGTGGTTTTCATCTGATATCTTCATAACATGCATAATAATTGGCACTTATCCTGGTGTTAATATGAAAACAGTCAATGGAAATAAATTGCTTGAGCAGATGTTGGCTGAAGCTGAAGTGACCCTTGCAATCGCCATCTTTACTGCATGTTTTCATGACTGGATTAAATTTGTGAGGTGAGAGCAAATGAAACTATTCTGAACGGATGAAGAAAATGATGAAGTTCCAGACTGCTGTTTATCTTACTAAATTAACTTCCCTGATTTTAAAAACACTGTATAGACTGGAGCTGTTGATTAGGTTGGATATATTAATGTAACTTGAAAACCAACCCACAAATGTAAATTTATTCAGCCATTACCAACATGAAGAGAATGTTATACTGCTTAATGAACAGTTTTTTTAAAGAAAATTATTTACTTAAAATTTCAAACCATTTTCCTGAGACAGTAAGTGGTTCTACACGCACTTGGCTCAGTAATTTAAAATGAATGCCCCTTCCAGACCAGCTTGGTGAGTGCTTTTCCATATTTTCTGTACTTTGTAAATGGAAAATTATTAAAGCGTAACATAGTTGAAACCAACAACTGTAACTATGTACATAAATTTGGGTGAGATTATACTTGGCCAAGGGGAAATGGACTGAGCTTTATTCCAGATAGAAAAACAAGTTTCACATAACAATCTATGCTCCAGATGCATTGAATTCTTCCAGCACTTTCTGTTTTTATTTCAGATTTCCAGCATCTGCAGTATTTTGCCTTTGCGATTTTTTTTTTTGTCCACAGCTTGCGTGGAAAGCTTTGTTTGCTCGCGGCGAAGAAAATCTTCTGTTTTTCCTTACGTCTTTGGAAAGAAGTATGACACTAAAGGTCATTCGGAATTACAAATGATTGAATTTCAGAGGATTGGTAAATTCCCTCTGATCATGTTTCAAGACCAGTCCATTTTAATGTGCTCTGGATTAAAGTTGAGAAATTTGTTCAGCTGCATCTGTTGTATCCTTGCCTCCCCCCCAGATGATCGTGCCAATCCTCTAAAGATCCCCCTGTTCTAATTCTGAACTTGCACATTTTTCCACGGGCAGCATGATGGCACACTGCTTCTTCACAGTGTCAGGGACCCAGGTTTGATTCCTGGCTTGGGTCACTGTCTGTGTGGAGTCTGCACATTCTCCTTGTGTCTGCATGGGTTTCCTCCAGGTGCTCCAGTTTCCTCCCATGGTCTGAAAGACATGCTGGTTAATTGCATTGACCATGTTAAATTCTTCCTCATTGTACCCAAACAGGTGTTAGACTGTGGCGACGAGGGGATTTTCATAGTAACTTCAATGCTGCGTGAATATCAGCCTGCTTGTGACTAATAATTAAACTTTCTTCTCTCAGGCCTTCTCTAAGCTCATTGTTTCAATAAAATCTGTTTCTTAGTCCCTAGATCCCATATCTCCTATATTAAATGATACTGTTAGTGGCTCTTGCACCTCAAGTATCCCCAGCTCCCCATCTTAAACCCTCCAAAAATAAACAAACATTGACCCTCTGTAATAATCTTACTGAGGCCAATCTTCCGTCACCAATCACCCTTTTATTTACAGTGACATCTGAACACCTTTCATCAGTGACAGTATTGATCAATCCCAAGTCTATTGACTGCCGGCCTGGTATTAAACCTGCCCGCTGCTCCTTCCCTATTGGACAAGCCTCCACCTAATAGGGGAGCTGATAGTCAATGAAACTCATGGAGAAATCTGTTGATGATCTCCTGTGATATAATATCATCCATCCCCCTTCGAATCTGTTTCTTCCCCTGCACTCCTGCATGGGGAGGGCCTTCTCTGCCACACGATGATCTGCCTCGGATTAATGGGAGGCAGGACCAGATCATGGGGTGTGAAGTGGATTGGAAACCTTCACTTCTGTAAAGCCACTGACTCTAGCTCTCCTGGAAGTCTCACTTCCATTTTGGAATCCCAATCCTCATCAGCTGGAGAGCAGGCATAATTTCTTTTGAAACCCATGGCTGATAATGAGGCCTGCACTGACATGGGTTCCTTACGTCAGGGAGCTCATTAATAATGCTGTGGAGCGATTCCAGTCGTTGTCTGAGGAATAGTCCCGTAGTCAAATAAAAATTGCACCAGTTTAGTCACTATGGATGCTGCAGGTTGCTTGTTCATGCCAAGCTTAAAAGTCTGCACTGCTCCTTCAGCCAACCCATTCAATGACAGGCAATAAGGTTCTGTCCTAACACGCTTGGATTCCATTGGAAAGCGTGAAGGTTTGAAACTCAGTGCTTGTAGAGACAGTGCCATTGTCAGAAACCAGAACTTCAGGTATTGCGTGCATGCAGAAACTTGTCACTGGTTTCTCACTGGTAGGAGGAGAAGAGGTAGAGTTCATACGATGTATCTCCAACATTTGGGATGTGCATTGACCATTATAAACAAAGAACAAAAGAACAAAGAGCAACACGGCACAGGAAATAGGCCCTTTGGCCCAATGAGCCCGCGTCACCATTTTAACGTTCCCACTTCCACCCATGACCCTTGTCTATGTTTATGGAAATCTGCATTGGAACCAAACTGGAGAGACAATTTAGGGACAATTTGTTTTGCCAATCAGCCTAAGAGCACACCTTTGGGGTGTGGGAGGAAAACAGAGCACCCTGAGAAAACCCACGTAAGCACGGGGAGAATGCGCAAACTCCCACAGATATCGGCCCAAATCCCTATTACAGCAACAGTGATAGTCAGGAACATGGAGCCAAAAAGGGCCCAGTGAAGTCTTCATGCACTGACACTGAGGACTTATCCGGCCACTCCCATGGACGTAGGTAAGTCGAGGGAGCTGTTTTTGATATTCTTGACATGTCTCACACTACCTAACCAAGTCAGTAATGTCTGTACGAGGGTGGACCACCACACATAGCCCCTGGCCAAGTCTATCCAATAAATGAGAGGTTAACTGTTTGGTGCCACTGCACAGAGCTCCAGAACTATCAAACTCCGGCGTGAATAGGCCCTGTCCCCCTGAGTTTTTAATGAGATTCATGACTGGGACCTCTATAGTGCACAGAGTGTGGAGATTGAGGAGAGGTGCTGAATTGACAGAACAGTCGGGATTTAGAATAGTTTTCTCACCAATTCAGCACTTTTGGGAGAATCGCGCCCCACCCCCCTCCTCACCCTGCGCCATATTTCTTAATGTGACATCTCTGTGCATCATACAAAAAAAACCATGTCTTATGTTGTAGGTTCCTTAAGCTGTACTCTTTTTTCCTCAATGATCATAAATATTACAGTAGTCCATTAAAAATTCTAGCACGCTTTATGTTTATTATATCCTTTTGGAACAAATTTTTGAATGCACAGCCTTAGGCTTATCTCATAATAATTTATATTTATATATGTGCAGCACTTATAACATAATAAAACAACCCAGACGCTTTGTAAGACATGACAAAACAAAGTAATAAAATGACACATAAGAGATGAATTGTACCGCAGAATCACAGAATTGTTAAGGTGCAGAAAGAGGCCAATTCGGATTATTATGTTTGCACTAACTCTTCAAATGAGCATTGTGACTTAGTGCCATTCTCCTACCTATTTCCCACAGCCCTGCACATTGTTTCTATTCAATAATCATCAAGTGTTCTCTTGAATTGAATCTGCCTCCGCCACACTTCCAGGCAGTACATTCCAGATCTGAACCACTTTGCACTTTGGTAGATAGAACCAGGGCAGGACTTACTCAGTTAATGGTTTGGACATTGGGGAGAGTTTCAGAACAAAGGGATCTAAGGATAAATATTCACAGCTCCTTGAAAGTGGAGTCATAGGTGGACAGAGTGGTAAAGAAGGCATTTGGCATGCTTGGTTTCATCGGTCAGAACATTGAATACAGGATGTCTTGTTGAAGTTGTATAAGACATTGGCAAAGCCACACTTGGAATACTGTGTGCAATTCTGATCACCCTATTATAGAAAGAATATTATTGAACTAGAAAGAGTGCAGAAAAGATTTACTAGGATGCTACCAGGACTTGATAGATTGAGTTGTAAGGAAAGGCTGGAAACACTGGAACTCTTCTCTAGAGCATAGGAGGCTGAGGGGTGACCTTATAGTGGTTGATAAAATAATGAGAGGCATAAATAAGGTAGATAGTCAATATCTTTTCCCAGAGGTAGGGGGATCTAAAAGTCTAAAACGGCATAGATTTAAGGTGAGAGGGGAGAGATACAGAACTGTTCAGAGGGGCAATTTTTTACACAGAGAGGGTGGTGAGTGTCTGGAACAAGCTGCCAGAGGTAGTAGTAGAGGTAGGTACAAGTTTATCTTTTAAAAAGCATTTAGATAGTTACATGGGTACGATGGGTATAAAGGGAAATGAGCCAAATGCGGACAATTGGAATTAGCTTAGGGGTTTAAAAAAAAGGGCAGCATGGACAAGTTGGGCCAAAGGGCCTGTTTCCATGCTGTAAACCTCTGTGACTCTATGAGTTGCTGTGTGAAAAAGATTTTTCTCATATCACATTTGCTTCTTTTGCAAATCACTTTGAATCTGTGCCTCTCATTCTCAACCTTCTTACGAGCAGGAACTGTTTTTCCCCATCTACTGTACCCAGCACCTTCTTGAAGGCTCCAAGTAGCCTTTTTTTTCCTCTTCAAGAAGAACAATCCCAACTTCTACGATCTCTCCTCATAATTGAAGTTTCTCATCCCTGGGACCAATCTCATAAGCTTCTTCTGCACTCTCTCTAATGTGTTCACACTCTTACAAAGATATGGTGCCCAGAACTGTACAGATTTTTCAACTATTCCTGCTGGATCTTTTGATCTTACTGACAGCACTGCATTGCTACTGGCACCCTGGATGTGAGCAACTGGAAACTCCATTATGAGTGGAACCAGAAGACCCTGCCTTTGGCCAATGGAGGGCTTCCACCCACACCACAAGACATGTCACAGGAGTGTGGAAAACCTGCCCAATATCCCAGTTGAGATCTAATTAGTGTCTTCTACAAGTTGAGCATTATCTCCTTGCTCTTGTCCTCCATGCCTCTATTAATAAAGCTTAGGATACTGTATGCTTTATTCACTGCTCTCTCCACCTGTCTTGCCACCTTTAATGATTTATACACATATATACTCTACTCCCTGTGCTCCTGCACACTCTTAAGAATTGTACCCCTTATTTTCTATTGTCTGTCCATGTTCTTTCTACTGAAGCAAATCATCTCACATTTTAGGGGGAGGCGATGGCAGAGTGGCATTAGTGGTATTACCAGTAGACTATTAATTCAGAAACTCAGCTAAAGTTCTGGGGAGCTGGGTTTGAATCCTGCCCTGGCAGAAGGTGGAATTTGAATAAAAATATCTGGAATTAAGAACCTACTGATGACCATGAAACTATTGTTGATTCTTGGAAAAACCAATATGGTTCGCTAGTGTCCTTCAGAGAAGGAAATCTGCCGTCCTTATCTGGCCTGGCTTACATGTGACTCCAGAGCCACAGCAATGTGGTTGATTCACAGCTTGGGCAACTAGGGATGTGTAATAAATGCTGACTAGCCAATACACCCACATCCCATGAATTAATTAGAAAAAAGCTTCTCCATATTGAACTTCATCTGTCACCTATCTATCCATTCCACCAACTTGCCTTTGTCACCCTGGAGCTCTGCACTGTCCTTTGCATAGTTTACAATGCTTCAACCACAATCATCTGCAACTCCTGAAATTATTTTCTGCCCACCAAGATCTAGGTCATTAATATATATCTGGAAGAGCAAGGGTCCCAATATCAACTCCTGAGGAACCTACCTACAAACCTTCCTGCAGCCTGTGAAATATTCATTAACCACTTCTTTCTGCTTCCTATTACTCAAGCAATTTTATAACTACTTTGCTACTGCTCCTTTTATTCTATGACCGTTGCTTAGAAGTCTATTGTGTGGCATTATACTAAAGAAGTCCATGTTCATCACATCAACATTATTGCCCTCATCAACCCTCTCTGTCACGTCTTCAGAAATTCCAACAAGTTCGTTAACATGGTCCTCTCTTATGAAATCCGTGCTATCTGTTACCAATTAGCTCTTGCTTTTCCGTGTGACTATTAATTCTATACCTAATAATTGTTTTTAAAACTTCCCCACCACCAAAGTTAACCTGACTGGTCTGTAATTGCTGGGCCTATCTTTACAGTCCTTTTTAAAACAAAGGGGTAACATCTGCAATTTTCCAGCCATCTGACACATTCCTGGAGTCTAGAGAAGACTGAAAAAATATGACCGGTGCCCTTTCAATTTCCACACTTCTTCAATATCTTTGGATGCGTCCCACCTGATCCTCATGTCTTATCGAATTTAAGTACCACAGTTTATTCAATACTTCCTGCTTGTCAATTTTCAACCCTTCTTGTGACAGACTTTTTCCTCTGTCATTATGGCCTGGATAGTTTCCATCTGAGTAAAGACAGTTGCAAGGTATTTATTTAACACTTCAGCCGTGCCCCTTTCTCCATGTAAATCCCCTTTTTGGTCCATAATCACCCTAACTTCATTTTGACCAGCCTTTTACTATTAATGTGCTGATAGAAGACTTTTGGTAGTATAGAAGTCACCCAACTATTCTCCAGTGGTGACAAATGTTTAGTGTTATTATATTCTGCATTTCTTAATTTTAGAGTTCACACTACATTTAAGAAAAAAAATCATTTGTGGAATGTTGGCTAGACCAGCATTTGTTGACCATCCCTAGTTTTTCTTGAGAAAGTGGTATTGAGATGCCTTCTTGAACTGCTGTAGTCCCTGAGGTGTAGGTACACCCACAATGCTGTTAGAGAGGGAGTTCCAGGATTTTGATCCAGCGAAAGTGAAGGAACGATGGCAATACATTTCCAAGCCAGGGTAGTGAGTGATTAGGAAGGCAACCTCCAGGTGGTACTATTTCCTGGTATCTGCTGCTCTTGATGGAATTGGTCGTGGATTTGGAAGGTGCTGCCTAAGGAACCTTGGTCAATTCCTGCAATGCATCTTGTAGATGGCGCACATGGTTGTGGAGGGATTGAATGTTTGTTGAAGAGCTAGCTATCAAGTGGGCTGCTTTTTCCTGGATGGTGTCAAGCTTCTTGAGTGTTGATGGAGTTGCATCCATCCAGGCAAGTGGAGAATATTTCATCACACTCTTGACTTGTGCCTTGTAGATGCTGGACAAGCTTGGGGGAATCAGGAGGTGAGATGTTCACTGCAGGATTCCTAACCTTTGATCTGCTCTGATAGCCAGAGCATTTATATGGCAGGTCTAGTTCAGCTTTTGTTCTATGATAACCCCCAGGATGTTAATAATGGGGTATTTAATGATGGCAAAGTCAAAGAGAGATTGTTAGGTTCTCTCTTACTGGTGATGGTCATTGCTTGGCATTTATGTGGCACAAATGTCATTTGCCATCTGTGTCAGCCCAAGCCTGGATATTATCCAGGTCTTGCTGCATTTGGACAAGGACTATTTCAGTATCTGAGGGGTTGTGAATGATGCTGAACATTGTGCAGTCATCAACAAACATCCCCAATTCTGACTTTATAGTTAAAAGGTTGCTGGTAAAGCAACTGATGGTGGTTGGGCCAAGGACAGTAGCCTGAGGATCTCCTGCAGTGATGTCCTAGGACTGAGCAACCACAACCATCTTCCTTTGTGCCAAGTATGAATGCAACCAGTGGAGAGCTTTCCCCCGATTCTCATTGACTCCAGTTTTACTCAGACTCCTGAATGCCATACTTTGTCAAAAACTACCTTGACGTCAAGGACTGAGACTCTCGCCTCACCTCCGACAAAGAACAAAGAACAAAACAACACAGGAAACAGGCCCTTTGGCCCAACAATACCACGCCACCATTTGACATTCAGTTCTTTTGTCCATGTTAGAATCAAGACCATAATGAAGTCAGGAGCTGATTGACTCTGGCAGAGCTCAGACTGAGCATCCATGAGCAGATTACTGCTGAGTAAGTACCACTTGATAGTGCTGTTGTTGATCCTTTACATCACTTTACTGATGATTGAGAACAAATTGATGGTCCAGTAATTGGCTGGGTTGGATTTGTCCTGTTTCTTATGTACAATTTTCCACATTGTTGGGTGGATGCCTGTTTTGCAGTTATACTCGAAGAGCTTGGCTAGGGGAATAGCAAATTCTGGACCACAAATCTTCAGTATTATTATCAGTATATTATCAGGGCCCATTGCCTTTGCAGTATCCAGTGTCCTCAGCAATTCCTGGATACGGAATGAATCAAATTGTCTGACCTCTATGATGCTGGGGATTTCTGAAGGAGGCTGAAATGTATCACCCACATTGTACTTCCTCCTCCTTGTCGCCAGCCTTGTCTTTTGCACAGATGTGCTGGGCTAGTCCATCATTGAGGGTGGAGATTGTTGTGGAGCCTCCTGCACCAGTGAGTTGTTTAATTGTCCATCACCATTCACCAGAAGCATGGGACAGGACTGCAGTTCTGATCCGTTGGTTGTAGGATATCTTAGCTTTGTTTATTGCTGCTTATGCTTTGGCATACAAGTAATTCTGTTTTGTAGCTTCACCGGGTTGACACCTCATTTTTAGGTATGTGTGGTTTGCACCTGGCATGCACTCTATATTGAACCAGGGTTGATCCTCTCGTAGGTAATAATGGTAGAGAGGGGGATATGCGGGGGATTACAGATTGTGCTCAAGTACAATTCTGCTGCTGGTAATGGCCCATAGTTTGCCCAGTTTTGAGTTGCTAGATCTATTCAAAGTCTAAACTATTTAGCATGGTGATAATACAACGCAACATGATGGAGAGTACCCTCACTGTGAAGGTGGCACTACATTTCCACAGGGATTGTATGGTCGAATCCTACCGATACTGTTGTGGAAAGGCACACCTTTGGCAGGCAGGCTAGTGAGGAGGAGGTCAAGTATGTTCTTTCCTCATGTTGGTTCCCTCACTACCTGCCGCAGACCCAGTGTAGTAGCTATGTCCTCTAGAACCTGGCCAGCACGGTCTATACTGATGTACTGAGTCATTCTTAGTGGTGGATACTTAGTGATCTCCACCTAGAGTACATTCTGTATCCCTGGCACCCTAAGTGCCAGGACATGGAGTAGTTCGACATGAAGTAATACTGATTCATCGCTGAGAAGGGATGGTATGTGATAATCAGCAGGACATTTCCTTGCCCATGTTTGACCTGATGCCATGAGACTTCATGAGGTCCAGAATTAATATTCAGTATTCCCAGACAAGTCCCTTCTTATTGTATACCACCTTACCACTGCTTCTTGCTAGTGGGACAGGGCATATCTAGGAATGGCTATGTGTTGTCTGGGGTGTTACTGTAAGGTATGATTCTGTGAGAATGATTGTGTTAGGCTGTTGCTTGACTAATCTGTGAGACAGCTCCCCCAACTTTGGTACAAGCCTCCAGATGTTAGTAAGGAGAACTTTACTGGTCAACAAGGCTGGGTTTGCCATTGTTACTTCCAATTCCTGGGGTGATACCGTGTGATCGTCCAGTTGTATTCATTTTGTTCCATTTGTAGCAATTGAATACAACTGTGTGGCTTGCGAGGTCATTTCACGGGGCATTTTAGAGTGAACTGTATTGCAGTGGATCTGACGTCACATTTTGGCCAGACTAGTCAAGGAGGGCAAGTTTCTCTCCCTGAAAGACATTAGTGAACCAGTTGTCAATTTTATGACAATTGACGATGGTTTTTTGGTCATTGGTAGACTTTTAATTCCAGATATTTTATTGAGTTTTTAAAAATCCCACCATCTGCAGTGGTAGAATTTGAACATGGGTCCCCTGAGCATATTGCTGGCTCCCTGGATTAATAGTCAAATAATAATATAACTGTGCTACTGCCTCCCTGTGATCCTATGATTTTGCATTTCTTTGTCCAATTCACACAATGATGGAAATGTTGCATATTATTTGGTGCTTCATCTAATAAAGGCCTCCTTGAGAAAAATAAATTCAAATTACAAAGAAATCTAAAATCTCTTTGTATATTCAAACAAAAATGTTATGGCTGTTTAACTGTGCTGGTACAAATCCACCGTTTCATAAAATCATGGAGATGGATAGTGGATAAAATTGAATGCAGAAAGGTTTGTTACAGAAGTGCATATTGGTAGGAAGAGGGAGGAGAGTCAATATGAACAAAATGGTACAATTTTCATAGAATCATAGAATCCCTCCAGTGCAGAAGGAGGCCATTCAGCCCACGAAGTCTGCACTGATCACAATACCACCTACTCTCTATTCTTGTAGCCCCTCATATTTACTCTGCTAATCCCCTGACACTAGGGTCAATTTAGTATGCCAATCAACACATCTTTGTGGGAGGAAACTGGAGAACCCACAGGAAACCCACACAGACACAGGTAGAATGTGCCAACTCCATGCAGACAGCGATCTGAGGCCAGAATTGAATCCAGGTCCCTGGCACAGTGCTAACCACTGTGCCACCATGAAGGGGTAGAGGAATAGATCCACTTGGGATGAATATAAACAAATCTCTGAACATCTATGCAGGACATCTATATTCATTAAAGAGGAATTTATTTCAGCATTTTAATAATCAGCTCAAATTTGATAATTATTCTGTTCATAAAATTAAGGAGAGTAATTGAATTATTGCTTTGTGATATGCATTTAAGGATTATTTTCAATTCATGACCTTGCCTGGAACATTTGGGAAGTAAAAAGTATCAAAAATTTAGAAAATACCTGTCGCTCTTGCTTAATAATAGCTAATATTCACGATCATTGGAATAATTCTGGAATATTTAGCCAGTTATTGCTGCAGACAGGAGAGAGAGGCAACACTCAGTTCTTCCCAGAATCCAGACGAATATTTATCCTCCAACCAACATTGCCGAAGCAGATTATCAAATCATTAATTTCATTGCTGTTTTGGAGACTTGCTGTGTACAAGTTAACTGCCGTGTTTCATACATTTACAACAGTGTTTGCACTTTCAAAATACTTGATGGCAGAGCAGCACTTCAGTGATGTCTTGATCTTGTGAACATATATCTTAGTATAAATGCTGCCTATGGATATTGTTTGCACTAGAACTTGAGACAAAATGGTTTGTTAGTGGAATTTCCTTCTACAATACCTTCACTGTAACTGTTGACCACAAAAAATGTGCAATAACGTTCTCTAGCACAAATGTCACCACAATTGAGAACTAAGAGTCCATGCTCACTGGCTTTGGTATCGTAACTTAATATAAATGCTTTCTCCGAAACATTTTGAATGTCTGTTTGGAATTAAATGTGTTCCATAATCCATCATAGCTTTATGTTCTAACTTGCTTACATTTAACCAATAATCCACAGATGGAGGATTATATTATTTTTGATTTCTTTTAGTATGGAAGAATCCTTACAGTGTAGAAGGGGGCCATTCGGCCCTTTGAGACTGTACTGACCATAGTTCCATCCACCCTGTAACCCCATGTATTTACCCTGCTAATCCCCCTGACACACTAAGGGTCAATTTAGCGTGGCCAATCCAGCTAACCTATACATCTTTGGACTGTGGGAGGAAACCGGAGGCCAGAATTGAACCCGGATCTCTGTGCCACAGTGCCATCATGCTGCTCTAAGAAGGGAGCACATTTTTTTTGGTAGAAAGGAGTTTATGTTCATATAAATATTTCAGAATGAAATAGAGTTTAAGGCGTTTTCAAATTGACAAAGCATAGTGTAGTATTTGTTCTTACCAATTTAATATCTGATACGTCCCCTACTTGGGGGCCAAATATTAAATGAACTTTTGAGACAGGGTGGTGGGCACGGGTTTTGCTCCTTCCAACCCACACATTAGCCTGGTTTTGCAGTGCCTCCAGGAATGGTGCAGCCACCCCTCTTTGGGTGGGCAAAACAGTGGCAGTGGGTGGCACGGCAGCACAGTGGTTAGCACTGCTGCCTCACAGTGCCAGGGACCCGACCTTGGGTGATTTTGTGGAGTTTGCACGTTCTCCCCGTGTGTTTCCTCTGGGTGCTCCGGTTTCCTCCCACAATCCAAAGATGAGTGGGTTGGGTTGATTGGCCATGTGAAATTAACCCTGCAATGCACTTACTAACCCTTTGAAATGCCACTTCTTGCACAGCTTATTCTCACTAGGAGTATTGACTTCAGTTGGAGCAATCATATAACAGCTTTGTAGCTAGAAAACAAAACTCACAAGGATCACTAACAGTGGATTTTCCTTCAGAAGATGTGTAATTTGTTTTATTTCTTACTTGTGGAGGGAAGAGATTCAGAATAAACCTGAATGAGAGACAACTTCTTTGGTGTGCTAACCTATCCCCAGTGTGACATCCCATGTGACCATGACAAAAGTAAACTATCCCTGTCTTTATCGATCTGAATGCAGATAATGACATAGTTGATGATACCATCCATCTTCAATGACACTACTACTCTTACCCATCTGAGTCGAACATCACAAACTTGATTCCATTATCTCTTCAGTTGTAGCCAATGGAACCTGCTATGGCTTTTCTTCCAGCTTCTAATTTATATCCACATGCTGTCTCTTAAGGTCATCACCCAAAACACAGCATTGATTTCCTTTAGTTATAGTCTATTGAACATCCCCGACTTTAATCACTGCACCATTGGTGCCTGTCTTCCTGTATCACAGCTTTGTATTTTGGAATCTGATCCTTTTTACCTCTTTCCCTCTCTTTCCTCCTTTAAAACACACTTCTAAATACCTCCCATTCTTTTGGGCAGCTGCCCTCATCTCTCCTTACAAAGATGTGTGGGGTTAGGTTGATTGGCCATGCTAAAATTGCCCCTTCATGTACCAGAGTGCTTAGGTTAGAGGGATTAGCGGGTAAAATATGTAGGGATATGGGGGTAGGGCCTGGATGGGATTATGGTTGGTGCAGACTCGATGGGCCGAAGGGTCTCTTTCTGCACTGTATGATTCTATGATTCTATGACTTGATGTCAAATGTTGCTTTATGACACTCCTGTGAAGCATCTTGGGACATCTTGTTCAAGACAAAATATAAACATAACTTGTTGTTCATAAATTCATAAAATATAGGAGCAGGTTTAGGCCATTTGTCCCATTGAGTTCGCTCCGCCATTCGATCATGGCTGATATGCTCCTCATCCTTATTTTCCTGCCCTCTCCCTATAACCTTTCAACTCATTACCAATTAAAAATCTGTCTAACTCCTTCTTAAATTTACTCATTTTGGGGTAGCGAATTCCACAGACTCACAAGCTTTTGGGAGAAGTAGTTTCCCCTTGACTCCATTTTAAATTTGCCATCCCTTATCCTAAGACTATGATCTCTCCTCTTAGAATGCCTCGCAAAAGAAAGCAGCTATTTCACATCAAATTTATCCACACCTTTTATCATCCTGTATACCTCAATTTCATCTCCCCTCATTCTTCTAAATTCCAGAAAGTATAGGCCTGAACTGTTCAATATCTCTTCATATACCAACCCCTCACTCTGGAATCAATCTAGTGAGCCTCCTACGAACTACTTCCGATGCCACTACATCTTTCCGGAAACAAGGAAACCAAAACCGTCTACAATACTCCAGTTGCTGCCTCACCAGTGCCTTGTACAGTTACAATAATACTTCCTTATCTTTATATTCTATTCCTTTAGCTACAAATGCTAGCATTCCATTCATTTTCATTATCATCTGCTGTACCTGCACGCTAGTTTTCTGTGACTTATGAACATGGATACCCAGATCCCTGGGTACTGTGAAGTCTTTCCCCACTTAGATAATGTTGTTCAGATATTGTTTAGATGTTGACCTACAGCAACTACTATAGAAATTTTTCTATTCATTCATGGGACATGGGCATCATTGGCTGGCCAGCATCTATTGCCTATCTCTAGTCACCCTTGAGCTGAATGGCTTGCACAGTCATTTCAGAAGGCAGTTGAGAATCAACCCGGATTGCTGTGGCTCTGATATCACATTTAGGCCAGACCAGGATGGTAGTTTTCTTCCCTGAAATAGTTGGGTTTCTCTGACAATCAACAATGGTTTCTTGGTCATCAGTAGGTTCTTAATTCCAGATTTTTTTTTATTGAATTCAAGTTCCTGCCATGGTGGGATTTGTAACCAGGTCTATAGAACATAAAGGGCGATTCTTCCAAAAAAGTTCTAAGTGCTGAGTTCACGGGAAAACTGGTGTAAATTACGATTGTTTTATCAGTGGGAGTTCACATTCAAATCTCCCATACTGTGCAATGCAAAAGTCCCAATCATTAAAAACTCAATAGTGGGGTGGGGCTTGTTCATGACAGAAGCTGACAGTTCCCGGCCTCTGTGCATGTGTAGTGGCATCCTCCCAATCGCTGGCCAGTTCGATTGCTAGCCAGCCCAAGATCCCCACAACGTTGCTCCTCTGACCATCCATCCCCCTGCCCCCATGGCCTGATCACTGCCCCCACAAACATTCTCAGGCAGCCCATCCAGGGATGACCTAATCTCCAGTCGCTTGCCTCAGCAGTAATGATCATCCCCACTCCCTTCACCCTGGCTGAAATAGACCGCAGACAGACCATCCCTCCCCCCTCCAGTCTACTCCCATCGCTGGCCACGTTCCAGGCTTGACTGATCCCCATGCACAGTGGCAGCGGGACCCTCCATCCCTGCGGATCGCCCCTCCTTTCTCCTCTCCCAGCAGATCCCACCTGCTAGGTCCCACTCCCTTGGCACTGCCCCACGCCCATTGGGCAGTGACAAAGTGCCTCACAAGCATTGTCACTTCGTGCCTTGGGCAGTGCCAAGGGGAACAGATTGGCACCGCCAGGCTATTCATGCCCAGGGGCACCACCTCCCCACCACACAATCCCTGGCGGGCCCCGATTGTCCCCTCTTCACTCCAGAGGGGTCTCCTGCCACTCCTCCGAAAACGAGAGGACTACTTTAAATCCCACCGGAATGAAATTGTACTGATGGGGTGGGAGAAGCTATTGGGCCCGGAGAATTCAATCCCGAGCTCAATAATCACAGTAAAATAAGATTAAAAATAGATTTAAATCAATTACCTGCTGATCCTGCTGGTTTCCAGCGTGGTCCCAATTGCACCAGATATCAGGCACTCAGAGATGCGCATGTGGCAGCACCGAACATGTGAATCTGTGAATCAGCCCATATGCAATTCTCCTGGCCTACCGCACTAAAATATTAGCGCCGTGGGATAGGAGATTTGCTCCCATCATTTCTGGAGTAATAGTCTAGCGATAATACCACCAAATCTTCGCCACCCTCTAAATGCTTTTGTTTCGTAATGACCTTAAGCTTGTGAACTATGGCAATTAGGATTTGGTAATAATTTTAGATCGGAAAGAGATTAAATCTCACAGTGGAGTGCCTGTCTGTTTGCGTAATGGCACTGTTAATCTGGCCGGTGGGTTTGCATGCAGTTCAGAACTGGTGTTCATGCATGGTGAGGTAATTGTCACAGCACAATGAGTCCAGGCGGACAGCTATCATTTTACATAGGCTGGGCACTTGAGTATAGTACTTCAGCATTAAGTACGCAATACTCTTCTTAAAATTTCATGGGTTACTGACTCCAACAGGACCAGAAAATTAAAACAAGAACTCTTGGGCAGTTTGAATAAAAATACTGACTCAAGCAGTCAAGGGAAATATTTGAGCTCTAACTTGTAAATACTGGTTACATTGTTTTTTGTTACTGGAGACAGTTCTCACGCCAATGGAAAGCCAATAAAAGTATAATATTTTCCTGTGGGAATAAGACAAAATCCATTCCCTTTGTTGAATAGATGGTGGATTTTGCTTATTTAAAGATCCAGTATGATGAAAAATACTTAATTGTATTGCATTATTCCTTCAAAGCATTTCTCCGCACTTCATATAATTAATTACTTTTGAAATACTGTGAATATTTGACCAAATATGGCAGCTATTTTGCACAATGAGTAGCCTACAGACAGCAATGAATGATTAATTTTGAAAGATATCATGAAAGCAGGATAAAGATTATATTTTTCCTTTTTAAATAAGTATAATTTACCACAGAAGCAATTAATTGCAGAATGAACAATTGATTTCTTTATTTATTAAAACTAAATACATCAAAACAAATTAGGCTTTCCAAACAGTAGTATGGAAATATTTAATGCAATATTATTTTCACGGCAGTACTAACATGCTTATTTTAAAAGATTGATTGCATACGCACTGAGAATGGGGGATGCAAGAATTCCTTATGATGTTGAAAGTTCATTCAATGGATCCCATAAGATGGCAATTATTGCTAAACTTAAGATGGCTATACCTTGAGCACGTGTCAAAACTAAAATTAAAGTTATTGCTTTTTATGTTATATGTTGGTTGTAAATGAAATTAATATTTAAAAAAAAGTCTATGTCTTAGTGTCAAAAGTAGGCTTAAATTAACACTGCAATGAAGATCCTGTGAAAATCTCTTAGTCATGACACTCCAGCACCTATTTGGTTACACTGAGGGAGAATTTAGCATGACCAATGCATCTAACCATCATGTCTTTTGAACTGTGGAAGGAAACCAGAGCACTTGGAGGAAACCCACGCAGACACGGGGAGAATGTGCAGGCTCTGCACAGACAGTGAGCCAAGCCAGAAACTGAACTGTTATGCTCTGTCTTTTCAGAATTGAAATGTTGATTGCTACATGAGGCCTGGGGCACATACTATTTCCAATGTTTCATCGTTCTGGAGACATTTTCTGATCATGACCTTTCATTTGAAGACTTAGCATTTCTGCTACCAAATAATGTCAACAAGAAATCTATTAGCGGCCTTGCTTGTTTTGGAATGTCACGGCTTGTTGTGAAGCAGTAGTGTGTTGTACGAACTTTGTGTGCCAATTTAGAGGACCTGTGATTTGGGGTTGGCTGGTCTGCTAAAACTTTCATAACTAATAATGTGTATATCTAACGAGGCTTATTAGTGTTAGGCTTATGCTTGTGAAATTGTTTGTATGTGGGCACATCTTAAATGTAAAGTGTACCATTCTGACAAATACCATGCAAATATCACACAACTTTAAATAACGTGATACTGAAATAATGGCTGGAATTTTCCAACCTCACCCGCGGCCGAGATTCTCTGGTCTTGCTGCTGTGAATGGAAATCTGACTGAGCGCCAAATTTCCCATTCTCGCTGGCAGTGGTGTCAGGGCATACAAGACCAGAGAATCCACCTAATAGAGATTTTCATCTGTAATTTGAAAAAAGAAGCTTTCCTTTATCAAGGGTCCACCCTGTTTCATGAATAATTAATGAATGTCACCCTGCTGTAATGGTCAACATACATGTGGTACATTCTTGACACAGTGGCTGACTGAAATCACGTCAAGGATTTTCTCCAGTTTCCTTCCTAAATTCATTCAAAATGTTGAGAAGTCAGATAACTTCAGCTTGTTACAGCCATTTGCAATCTTTGTAATGTGGGAACACATTTTCTTAAGTGGTTATAACACCAAAAAATGTAGTTGCACATATTGAAGTTGTCCACAACTTTTTGCAATTTATGGGATGTAATTTATGAATGATGAATCTGTATGAACGTTATTTAGGGCTGGCACGGTGGCACAGTGGTGAGCACTGCTGCCTACTGCGCCAAGAACCCAGGTTCAATTCCGGTCTCAGGTCATTGCCTGTGTGGAGTTTGCATGTTCTCCCCGTGTCTGCGTGGGCTTGTTCTGGATGCACCAGTTTCCTCCCACATTCCAAAGATGTGTGAGTTGGATTGATTGGCTATGGTAAATTGTTCCTTAGTGTCACAGGGACTAGAAGGGTAAATATGTAGTGTTAACGATTAGGGCCTGGGTGGGATTGTGGTTGGTGCAGACAGATGGGCCAAATGGCTTTGATCTGCACTGTAGGAGTTCTATGATTTTTGGTGTAAAAGTCACAGATGGAATTTTTATACCCATGTGACTCAATCATTTTTTTAATCATTTTTATAGTGGTACATTTTAATTTTGTAACATGTTTCAGAATGGTGCAAAGCATAATTAGAAACCTGACAGTTAGTGAGAAATGTTAAATATATCTTGTTAATGTGTCTTGCTACCATAAATGTTTTGCTATGTTAATACTTCTAGAGGTGATATATTGGAAAAAATTCTCAATTCTCAATACTGGTTTTCAAAGAATGGACAACTAAATTCAAACTCTTTTCATTTACCACCTTAAATCTGGAGCTGAATAGAATAAAGTCTCCTGCCTTCAGTGGCTGACCTTGCAGAGTCGGAGGAAGCTAGAATACTCTCCCCTTGTGGGTAGCAGCCACTCCATTTTTATTGCAACAGATCATTTCCACTTGCCTCATGAACTGAGTGAATGGGTAGGGGTGGAAGTGATAATTGCTGTGGTAAAGTCAATATTGAAGGACACTATCCTGGCACAATCACCAGGATCGCTGCCTGTGGCATTTCAGGGTGTGTCAATCTGAATCTGAAGTAGGAACATTTTCATTGAAAATAATGAATCTAGCCCGTTTAAAGTGGGTCACAAAGTATAGCAAATCAGACTGAAACAACATCTAGTATGCGTAAATGAGCAAAGTGCATCTTATCACAGGGATGTATTTTGTGGAGGCCTTCACAAGCTTTGGGAGCTTTATCTCCAGAAGTAACAATGTGAGTATTTCACAACATGGTATCTGTCAAAGGTCTCCTAAATATGAAATAAATTTCTTTTTGGATGAAGACATGAATGTATTGGATGAACATGTCAAAAAACCGTCCTAGTTTGTTTTCATAGTTTGTATAATTAAACCAGTTTGCACAAAGCAGACTAAACTTGCAAATATATCACAATTTTCACAATCTCAGGATGTTTTCCAGCCAATGAAATAAATTGCAATGTGACAGAACGTTTCATAATTTAAAAGGCTGCTAGTTTTTAATTATTGAATCATAGGTTAAATCGTAAGCCAAGTATTATGAACATGTCAACATGATCCAATTATTAAAATATTATTAATTGATCTCTTGTAAGTAGATAGATTTTCTTAGCCTATTCCAGAACTCACACACCATGTGCTACCTCACAGAATGTTCACACATTTTAGACAAAATGCCAGATGCTGGAGGGGAGTTGGAGACTGTAACATGATCGGTGTTTTACTGACAATTTACAATGATAGTCTGGTAACGCTGTCAATGGTATAAGACATTCCCTTTATACAGAGGAATGAATGACACTATTCACTAGGTATTAAATACAATACATATGATTATTGTCTTATTCCATTCAGGATTGGAGACAAGGATGGAGCAGCCCAATTCATTCATGTTTAATAACCAGTGCACTGCAAAACTCATCAAGTAACTTAATACGTGCAACATTAAGTTAATAACTTATGATGTGATTTTATCCAGCATATGATCTAACAGAATCTCGAAAGCTGCCAAGGCAAAGAAAAATATCTTTTTATGGAAAATTTCTGAAGCAAAAAGTCTTAGTCCTTGACCATGTTCTAAACAGCAGGAAAAAGCACTTAGTTTCTTGAGTGTTTGCCACACACACTATTAAATGAGGAATCTGTCAGACTAAATTTCTTTCCACAGCTGGAAATTTAGATTCATTTTATAGAATACTTGTTTCTGTTAGTGATTTGAATGACAAACTCTTTTCACCTGATTGGAATAAAACATCACATTGAAAAGTTGAGTATTTTGTTCAGATTCTGTAAGATCCACTTTAACCACACAGACTATTTTTGTTTTGCATGCATCCCAAACGTTCTGTGGTATTAGAAATATCTCTGTTTAGTTATCTGGATCCTACAATTCAAACTATGATTGAGCCTAATATCCTGCTTTCAAATTTCTTTTTCCTGTTTGTTTTTCAAACTGCTGCTGGAAGCAATGACTGTCTCCCACATTTGTTGCTCAGCAACGTCCTGCTGCACGGCAGAGATTTGTGTCTCGTTTTTGGCATTCACTACTAATTGAAATCAGACATCTGGCTCCAGGAAGACTTCACCAAGTGTACAAACTCTTGCTTTTGTGCCACTATGCTATGCAGTGGGTGGCTCTGCAGCTGTTCACTCAAGGAGTGAAGGATAGGTCAGAGATACCTTTCAGTACAAGTAAGTCAGAGGAACCTCAGCCTGAAGGTTTCATCCAGTCTCAATCAATTCAATTTGTCCTGTATATCCACCTTTGTTCAAAAAATAATCCATAATAGTGTCAAGATGCAAAGAATGTGCCCCATATTATTTAACAATTCCTCGTGCAAACTGCTTTCCTAAATCTCAAGGCAATGAGAATGGATTGCAGTCAACAATCTCAAAAGTTAACGGCCATGTTTCTTTTAAGTAACTTACTTGGAGGTTGGCGATCAAATGCCCCATTTATTTCTTGGTATATTTGATCCCAGTTATTTCATGGTTACTTTTCAGTTTTTCATTTATGTTTATGGTCATTGACTAAGAATGAGGGGCCTGCATTTAAGACTCAGATGGGGGGAATCTTCTTCACTGAGTGCTGTGAAGATTGGAACTCTCTACTTCAGAGGGCTGTGTATAGTCTATTATTGCATATATTCAATGTTTAGACAAATGGATAGTAAAGGATAGTCAAGGTGTAGGTGGATGTTATGAGAAGATTGAATTGAAGTGGGAGATCAGTTATGGTCTTACTGAACAATAGAACTGGCTTGAAGGGTATATAGAATTACTCCTGCTCCTATACCCTATGTTCTTAAGTTCATGCTGCAGCGTAAGGGATTAAGTTTCAAAGTTGGTGTAGACTCGATGGACCAAAAGGCCTCTTTCAGCTCTGTAAGGATTCCATGGATTCTATGAAGAAACAGAATGGGTGGAATTTTATGCCTTGTTCATCCTGAAATCTTGAAATCCTGGCCGAGGTCAACAGACTTTCCCTGTTCCGCCCCTCACTCATTACGATTCCCATCGCAGGCCGGACAGTAAAATTCCAGCCAATGTATCAACGCATGAGGTGATACAACATCTTGTGGCCTTGCTCTTTCTTGTTGAAACTTACAGTAAGACATAGCTCACAGTTAGAGATGTTGTAATAAGGTTAACATTTTCCTTATGATAATAACTCCAGGAGTTGACTGTAAAGGAACAGTGCTTTATTGCACAAAATAAAGTAAAGCAAAAACCATAAGCCCGTGGCAAACACAACAGGTCCCAACCAAGATAACGGATTTACTCAGTGGCCTGCTTTATACAGGGCTCCATATATGAGCTTCACCAGGTTAGTTAATTACCAACGCCTGGAGATCTAGTTTTCAAGGAATTCTACAGGGAGGTCAGTCAGTGAATCCCCATACATATCATGGGAGTTATCACATTTACCTCAGCAGAATCTGTACTCTGTGCTAGCACAATGAAACCAAGAATGTTATACCCCCAACTCACAACACATCTCTCTATAGTGCTGTGGAGGCTTTTTGTGAGAAGCAAGACAATCTTGCATTGATATTATGCAGCATTGGCAATGCTACCATCCCACTTAAAAACTTACTGTATTTATAATAATGGGGGCTGGGGGGTTTGAGGGGGGAGGAGGGTAGAAATGGGTGGTGTTATTTGTTGCCAGAAGACTTCCAGCATGATGGAAAATGTTGACCCCAATTACAAAAATGGTACAGGGGTAATTTTCGTGACCCTGGCATCAAATGCTCACTTGAGAACAAGGATCAGTTGTAATGTGTTTGGGTTTATTCCACATTGTTGTGCTCCTATCTAGTGTTGAAAGTGAAACCTTTGATGATGATCCCCTTTGTGTACAATTTAATATGTGCTATATTTATAATGTATCTAGGAGTCATTGGCATCCATGCTTTTTTGCAGGTCAGCTGTAAAAATTCAATAATAATGCTTAATATTCTCTAAGAAAGATTAGGCGGCAGCATCGTCTTAGAAGATTTCTTTCAAGGCCAATAAAAATATTTTATGTTAAACATTCATTAGTCCCAAAAGTAGTTTAAATGATTTTGTTATCCCTTATCTACATTATACAAATACCTTTTTCAGTTTGTGAATTCATGTTATTGCCAATGTCTGGTCAGATATATTTTAGAATCACAGATCATAGAATCCCTACAGTGCAGAAGGAGATCTTTCAGCCCATCGAGCATGCATTGACAACAATCCCACCCAGGTCCTATTCCTGTAACCTTCATGCCTTTACCTTATTACTCCCCACGATATTAAGGATCAATTTAAGCATGGCCAATCAAGCTAACCTGTATATCTCAGGAGTTTGGGAGTAAGCAGGTGCATCTGGAGGAAACCCACACAGACATGAGGAGAATGAGCAAACTTCACGCAGTCACCAGAGGCCACATTCAGAGTCCCTGGCTCTGTGAGGCAGCAGTGCTAACCACTGTGCCACCTGCTGGCCTTTTTGGACTATTGGGAAAACTGCCTGGAAAGTAGTAGTGAGGAGGCTCTTGCTTATCAGACTTACCATCTGACGTTTCCCTGGGATTAGTTCTTGAAAGGGTACTCAACACTTAAAATGAGTCATTCCTTCAGAATTTTCCCGAGTGCCCAAAGATTGAGTTTTCTTGAGGCAGCCTGAGAAATAATACTTGCATAAATGTGAACATCGCCGTTCACATTCTCAACTAGAAAGAAAGAAATGCAGCTTTGTTTTCATTTTAATTTGGCGCAGGAATGTCACTGCAGTCCAGTAAAAGTCCATTTCCTGTGTAGGCTGCAGTTCCCTTGAGGGTATCGTCCGAAGCAGGGAGTGAATCATCATAAATCTTTCACGCCCCCCATTTGAGGCCTCAAGATCTTAGAGTAACTTGAGGAAGCTCTTCTTCACAAGAATCTGTTCTTTTTCTTAACTCTCTCTGGAGTTGTAGACACAATCCTCATATCCGTTTTGAAGTTTATCGGAAGTTTAAATTCAGCCACAAGGCAAGCCTAGTTTTCGTGCAATTGATGAACAGAGCATTGGGGCATTTTAAACATTTCATTTTCTAACTCTGCACAATTTGATTTGTCCTGAAACCTCTGCAAAATTTCTGACTTTGCAATTGCATCGCAAATTAAAATGTGAACTATTTTTGTTTAAATAACTTGGCTAAATGTTGCCCAGGCTTAGTGGAATCCTATAAATGCATGTTCGGTTTTCCATGGAATGTTTGTGTCAAGAACTCTACAAACTGTGCAAGCAAATTTGAAAACCTTTTCTCATTTCATTGCAACGTACTGGACAAATCATTGTGCTGTGTACAGGAAGTCATTGGTTTCTGGAAAATGCAATGTTACGCAAGACATCGTGATGCAAATCATTAGCACAATATTATAAATGGGGTTATATTCCTGGAGCATGCTCTTGGAATGTACAATTCCAAACCAGCACGTACATTATTTTAAAACTCAGAATGTAGAAAACATCAATAATAAATTTATTCAAGTATTTGAAAGCAGAGAAAAGCTGAAACATGAAGTTTAGATACTTCCTAACTGCAAAGGTTTGTCATGCTTAATTGATGCAGGAGAAGGGCTACTGGAGGCTGGGTGGGCCTCTGGGGGGCTTATGGAAGTGCCTTTTTGAGGATTTGTTTTTTTGAGATATTGTTTATGTTCACTTAGGAACTGAGCTCTCTGTCATCTCTCTCTTTTGTTAAGTACATTCTTTGCAACATTCCTTGAAGGGTTCTTTACAGTGGGGATTTAATTTTTTTCTCCAGGGACAGCTACACTTCTGCTGTCTTTGTTTCCCTGTATTATGCTCTGTTTGCTCTTGAACTATGCTCTCTAGCAGGGTCCTATATCGAAAATGGCCATTGCCTCTTCAAGCCCTATCAAGGCATCAGGAGTTTATTCTGAGTGGCACAGTGGTGCAGTGGTTAGCACTGCTGCCTTACAGCTCCAGGGACCCAGATTCAATTTCGGCCTTGGGGACTGCCTGTGCGGAGTCTGCATGTTTTCCCCATGTCTGTGTGGGTTTCCTTCCACAGTCCAAAGATATGCAGGTTAGGTGGATTGGCCATGTTAAATTATCCCTTAGTGTTCAAAGATGT
The DNA here is from genome assembly GCA_024679065.1 of Sphyrna mokarran. Taxonomy (NCBI): domain Eukaryota; kingdom Metazoa; phylum Chordata; class Chondrichthyes; order Carcharhiniformes; family Carcharhinidae; genus Sphyrna; species Sphyrna mokarran. The sequence goes on from JAGIQG010000011.1 coordinate 32,162,856, forward strand.
GTAGGTTAGGGGGATTAGACATGGTAACTGTTATGGAGGTAGACTGAGGGGAGGAGGGGATGGGGAGATGTGGGAGGGATCAGGGTAAGATACTCTGCCAGACAGTCAGTGCAGATTGATAAGCCAAATGGCCCCCTATACTGTAGTGATTCTATAATTCTATATCCTGCTTAGCTGTTCTTGGTCATCCTCCTCCTCGTCTACTGCCCTCAGTTGTTGCATTTCCTTCACATCCTGTATGACAGGCAACACTGCAACACCCTCAGTGCTTTAACCCATTTGCTTGCCCAGATTCACAATCATCTCTTGGATTTTTTTCAATAGCTTCCTTTGATTGTAAATGAATCTGGCAACAATTCCCTCCATACTCCATGACTATTGGTAAGCTCATCCCTTGCCAGAAATGTTATCAATAGCATGATGATAATGTTGTTATTCCAAAATTCCTTCAGTTAGTAGCACCATTTCCTTCAGTTTCCTTGATGCCTAAAGTTCTTCTGCAGTAAAAGGCCTTGAAATTTGCAATAAGCCCTTGACCCATATGTTGATAAAAGGTGGTGATGCTAGCTGGTAGGAAGGTAACTTCAATATGATCATGAAGGCCTCCAGGGTCATACAAGGTGCAGGTGGAACAATGTTTTCTTGGAAGATTATTTGCTGAACAGTAATCCCTGACAACAGGACCAAAGTAGGATGGAAACAGATCTTCAAAAATTGCTTGTGTTACCCATGCATTCATGTCTGCCTTCCACTCAACAGGTAGCCTGTTTTTAAATAGCACTTCATTTTGAAAATGTTATATAAGCGTCAGCTTCACATTAAAATCACGTGCTGCTTCTCCACTAAGCAGCAATGTCAGATAGTCCTTTTCTTCTCTTGGTGTCTTGCAAGTCCTTCTTTTCCAGGATCAACCTATCTCATTAACATTAACACTTGTTGAGGCTGGCTTTTTTCTCCTCGCTTTGGCTGGAATTTTACCGTCCCACCATCACAGGAATCAGAGCATGCGAGAGGCAGAACATGGAAAAGTCCATTGATCTTGGAAGTTTTGACAATTTCAGGATGAGTGAGTCCACAAAATCCCATCCTTAATGTTTTCATGAAGGATTCAGCTTCTTTATCATCAGCACTGGCAATTTCCTCACTTACTACGATGTTATGCAAGTTAGCATGCTTTTTGCATCTTGCAAACCACCTGCAATTAGCATTAAATGGTACTATGTTTGAACTTCCAACACGTTTCTCAAAACCATTGTACAAACTCCAAGCCAACTCCAGGAAAATGTCTCTAGAGCTGGGACCTTCCCTACTGGGCCTCCACTGACACGACCTCCATCTCAGGGGCTGAGGCCTTCTTCTCCAGCTCCCACTGACCAGGACACCATTCCTGGGGTTGGGGCCTCCTCTTCCTTGGCTTCCACCAACCCCTGTGATGTGGAGAGCTGCAATCTTCTGCAGACTCCAAGCATTGCCCCCACGCGCCAGTTCCAGAATAGTCTCACACTCCTTAAAATCAACTCCCGCTGCCTAAAAATTACAAATATTGCCCTTTTATATTTATGTGCAGGTCTAGAGATCCTCCGACCTTTGAAGAAAGACGTCAATTTGACAGTGACCCTGAGGATCTCAACAGGCTTCTACGATCACCCCAATATCCTAAATATCAAATCCTAATGCCTAAAAATTACTTATGTGTGCTATTGGAGACCAGAATACCTCATTCGCCTGACGAAGGTTATAGAGTCGAAAGCTTGCGAGTTTACTATCAAATAAATCGGTTGGATTTAAAACTGATGTTGTCAGACTTCTTACTGTGTTTACCCCAGTCCAATGCCGGCATCTCTACATCATAAAAATTACTAACCCTGAGGACCCCAGTACATAGACCTGGCCATCAGCTCAATCGTGACCCAGGGACTTCATCTACATACCAGCCTTCAACCTGCACATGCCAGAGTGTGGTCCAGATATCCTCTGATCTCTGAAGCCCAACTGCAGCCCATCAGTGACCCAGAATGCCTAACTGTGCAGAGCCATCTACCGATGCAGGAACTTCAAACAAGGCAACAATTCTTCCATCCACACACTGGCCTGAGTGAAGAATATCATTTGACACAACTATAGTATGAACACTGCAAACTACTCCCACTATCTCCCAGTCCCGAAAAGAAGCATTCACTCCAGGAAGCATAGAAAATGTACAGGCCTGCAGGTGAGAGCGAGACAATGCAGTCCCAAGGCTTCTCTCCCCAGCTTACTCCTTGCAAATGTTCAATCTCTGGAAAACAAGCTAGGAAACTTTTCAAAGCGAACTGTGTGCTCTGTTTTAGGGAGAGTCTGTATGTTTTCCCTGTGTCTGCATAAATTTCCTCTGGTGCTGCAGTTTCCTCCCACAGTCCAAAAGAAATGCTGGTTAGGTGCATTGGTCATGCTAAAATTTTCCCTCAGTGTCCCCAAACAGGCACCGGGGTGGGGGAGAGTGACAACTCGGGAATTTTCACGGTAACTTCATTGCAGTGTTAATGTAAGCTGATTTGTGACATGAATAAATAAACTTAAACTAAAGTTTCTCCAACCCCTGGTTCTTGGTTACTGTAGTTGTGCATACTTCCATAATGGAAGCGCAGCTCCCACAGCTTCATTAGAGTTATGCACAGTGGGGAGAGGAAGAACTCCTCTAGAGACAAATGGGAGAAGAACATCCAGCAGAGGTGGCAGGGAGATTTCGTCAAGGAACATTCTGGGAGTTGGGGGAGGAAGAACTGGTATCACGGAATGGGACAGGTGGCCTTGGGGGTGGTACTTGCTAGAGAGCTAGACAGGACTTAACCTAATATGGCAGGGGGCTGGAAACCTTTGCAAGGAGATGTCAGGGGTAGGTTTTTCACTCAGAGGGTGGTGAGTGAATGGAACCGACTGCCGTCGGAGGTTGTTGAGGCAAACTCACTGGGGTCTTTTAAGAGACTTCTGGATGAGTATATGGAAAAGAATAGGATAGGGGGTTATAGATAGGTCTGTGGATTGGTAGATATGATCGGCGGAACTCGTGGGCCGAAGGGCCTATTTGTGCTGTATTGTTCTATGATCTATGATTCATTACAGGGGTAATTAAGAATAAGAGCAAATTAAGAACATTAAGGAAAATAAGGAAAGTGATAGGCAGAGAAATCAAGGACAAAAGTCAGATAAGGATCGAGTGAAAAGAATAATAGGAAAGGGAAAAAAATTGTTAAAAGTTACCACCTTAAGGTTTTGTACCTGAAAGCTTGGAGCATTTGAAACAAAATGGGTGAATTAGTTGCACAGATAGATTTAAAGGGGAATGATATAGTTGGCATTACTGAGATGTGGCTCTAAGATATCAAGGATGGGAACTAAACATTGAGGGCTATTCAGTGTTTAGGAAGGACAGATAGAAAGGAAAAGCTGGTGGAGTTCCATTGTTGATTACAGATGACACTGATATGACATTGAGGAAAGATATGAGCTTGGATGATGTGGAATCTGTATGGGTAGAGTTAAGAAACAATAAGAGGCAAAAAGCATTGGTGGGGTGGTATACAGATCACCAAACTGTAGTAGTAATTTTGGGAAAACAAATCAGTGTTTGGGTAGACTGAGGGGGAATTTTAGCATGGATAATGCATCTAACCAGCACATTTATCATACTGTGGGAGGAAACTGCAGCATTGGAGGAAATCTACGCAAACAGGGGAAAAACATACAGACTGAAACAGAGCACACAGCAGTCCTTCAGTTCACTTTGAAAAGTTCACCTAGCTTCTTTTCCAGAGATTGAACATTTGCAAGGAGTAAGCTGGGGAGAGAAGCCTTGGGATCGCATTGTTTCACTTCTACCTGCAGGCCTGTACATTTTCCATGTTTCCTGGAGTGAATGCTTCTTTTCAGGCCTGGGAGACACTGACAGGAAATCAGAGATGCATGTGTTAAAAGAACATCTGTGATTTTGGGTGACTTCAATATGCATATAGATTGGGATTAGTCACAATATAATAAAGGAAGAATTTCTGTAATGCATATTGGATGGTTTTCCAGAGCAATATGTTGAGGAACCAACAAGGGAGCAGGCGATCTTAGATTGGGTGTTGTGCAATGAGAAAGTATTCGTTGGCAATCTAGTTGCAAGAAAATCCTTGGGGATAAGTGACCATAATATGATAGAATTCTTTGTTAAAGTGGATAATGATATAATTGATTCTGTGATCAGTGTCCTAAATCTCAACAAAGTTAACTATGATAGTATGAGACATGAATTGGCCATGATGGATTGGGAAATATTACTGAAAGGAAAGACAGTGGACAATGGTAAGCATTTAATGAACAAATAGGTGAACTCTAGAAGTTGTTTATTTCTGTTTGGTGCAAAAGCTGTAAGGGAATTGTGGCTTAAAAGGGCAGTTAGAGATTTGATCAGATTCAGGGAAGAAGCAGACAAATTGGCAAAAAAAAAGCAATAGGCCTGAGGATTGAAAGCAGTTTAAAATTCAACAAAGAAGGACCAAGGGATTGATTAAGAAGGGTAAAATAGAGCATGATAGTAGCTGGCAGGGAATATAAAAACAGACTGTAAAAGTTTTCTATACATATGTAAAGAGAAAAGGATTGACAAAAAAACAAAAATAGGCTCCTTACAATCAGAAATGAGAGAATTCATAATGGAAATAAAGAAATAGCTGAGAAATTAAATTTGTACTTTGTTTCAGTCTTCACAAAGGAGGACATGAATAAGGTACCAAAAGTGCTGAGAGAAACATGTTTCAGTGAGGAGCTGAAGGAAATCAGCATTAGTAGAGAAATGGTTTTGGGGAAATTGATGGAATTGAAGATGGATAAATCTCCAGATCTTCATAATCTTCATCCCAAAGTATTTAAGGAAGTGCTGTGGAAATAATACATCCATTTGTGATTATTTTCCAAACTCCTTTGGACTCTGAAATGTTTCCTACAGTTTGGAGTGTAGCCATTCAAAAAAGGAGGTAGAAGGAAAGCGGAAACTATAGACCAGTGAGCTTAATGTTGATACAGGGGTAGTTGCTGGCATCTATTGTCAAGGATTTCATAACTCAGCATTTGGAAGGCAGTGGTATAATCAGACAAAGTCAGCATGGATTTACAAAAGGGAAATCATGCTTGACCAATCCATTGGAATTTTTGAGGATGTAACTAGTAGAGTTGTTTGAGGAGATGGATATGGTTTATTTAGACTTTCAGAAGGTTTTCCCTGAGGTCTCAAGAGGCAGACCTTTTCACGATATACAGTTAGATCACATGGAATTGCAGTCTTGAGATGGATAGAAAGCTAGTTGGCAGATAGGAAGCAAAGAGTTGGCAAAAGTTAGTATCTTTTTGTTTGGCAGTCAATGACTAGTAAGGTCCTGCAGGGATCTGTGCTTGGACCCCAACTGTTCGTATGATATATTAATGATTTTAAAGAGGGAATAAGGGTATTATCTCCAAATTTGCAGATGATATAATGTTGAGTGTGAGAGTGAGCTGTGAGGAGGATGCAGAGATGTTTCACTGTGATTTGGACAGGCTGAGTATGTGGGAATATGCATGGCAAATGCAGTATAATGTGGATAAATGTGATTATCCACTTTGGTAGCAATAATAGGAAGACATTATTACTTGGATGGGTGTAAATGAGAGTCAAGGATACTCAACGAGACCTTGGAGTCCTTGTGCATCAGTTGCTGAAAGGCACAGAAGGCTTTAAAGAAGGCAAAAGGTATGTTGGCTTTCATTGGAAGAGGATTTGCATTTGGAGATAGGGATGTTTTGCTGCAATGTTATAGGGCATTGGTAAGGCTGTATCTGGAATAATGTGTTCAATTTTGGTGTCCTACTATCTGAGGAAGAATGTCCTTGCTTTGAGGGAGTACAGCAAAAGTTTGCCAGGCTGATTCCAGGAATGGCAGATCTGTCATATGAGGAAAGATTAAGTCAATTAGGATTATTATTCACTGGAGTTTAGAAGAGTGAGAGGGGATCTTATAGAAACTTATGAAATTCTAACAATGTTAGACAGGGTAGATTCAGAAAGAATGTTCCCAATGGTGAGGGAGTTCAGAACAAAGAGTTGTAGTTTGAGGATAAGAGGTAAATCTTTTGGCACTGAGATGAGGATAAATTTCTTCACCCAGGGAGTGGTGAACATGTGGACTTTCCTACCACAAAATGCAGTTGGGGCCAACACATTGTCTGATTTCAAGAAGAAATTAGATTTAATTCTTAGTGCTAAAGGGATCAAAGAACATGGGGGAACTCAGGATATTTTTTTTGATGATCAACCATGGTCAAAATGAATGGTGGAGCTGGCTCGAAGGACCAAATGACCTACTCCTGCTTTTATTTCTATATTTCTATGTGGAGACATGCCAGTATGTTGTGACATACATCACAAATAAGCAGCAAAGCAATGCGAGTCTGGCTACTAACTTAAGAATGAAAATAACATGAAACAACATTGCACAGGATGATATTAAATGAGGACATTCTGTACTTAAGAACAAAAGAAGGCTCAACAAAAGGTATTGCTCATAAACTTCATGATTTTGTCAAATATGCTGCAGTTATAGTGAAAGTTGATGAACGATTTGGGTATTGACAAACTATGATTTATAGAATTACCCCACATTTCACTCTGGGGGTTGGACGGGTGCGGGGAAGGGAAGTGAATGACGGTGGAAGCAGAGTAGAGATGGCAGGGAGGCAAGTGCTCAGATGAGCTGCTTAGAAGGTCTGTCTTTGCTCCCTAGTACTTTGTCTGAATTGTTTCAGAAGCTATTCGGCACTCTAGTCCTCATTGCCCATATCTGCCCACCCATCATCCATGGATGCCCTCTTATCCTCATGTCACCACTCATGTAATCTCTTATATTGTCCATGTCAACTCATAACCCCAACCACCCCTCCGCTATATATCCATTTCACCTCCTTAGTCACCCACTCAGTATCGACCCAGAAAAGTCTCTGGAATAACATGTAGATGAAAAATAAATAAACTTCAAACAATCTAGTGTGGATCTCATGCATGCATACTTTACAGTTAAAAACTGCCATTCATAAAATCTATTCAAAGCTTTTAAATCTCAAATGGCTAATCTCTTAAATAAACAAACAAGCTTCCAATTAGATCCCATATGAAAGGCAACTAATTCTTTAATGTCTCTTTAAACTACCAATCAAACTGTACACTCCAACCCCTCTGTGAGATAAAATAGCTTTTGGAACTTTCATAACAATATAGTTTTCTTGAGAAAATGTCAACAAAACATTCTACTGAAACTGCGTGATGAGATGCTAGTGTTTTCTAACCTGCACTATATGGTCTTTTCCACTTGCCAAAGTACAGTCCTGGGTGTTAAAATAATGTGCCTATCTCAACTACTGAGCCTACAATGGAACAGAATTTAGCTGGAAGTTACATTGTTCTTGATAGTAATGAAGAATTATGGAGATCTAGCTCTTGTTGGGTCTGGTTGCATATATGGGCTTGGATCAATCATTTTCTCCCTGATAGATGAAATGGTAGGTCATATCTGGGAAAGAATTCAATTATTGAGCGCAAGTATTGTTGAATCATTGAAACAATCAAAAAGAAAAAAAAAATGATGAAAGGAAGAAATAACTAAGTTATCGAATAAAGGAGAGAGGTCTGGTCTGGAATTCTCTGGCTGTTCATCCTGGCAGGATTTTCCAGCCCCGTTGGCTTCCTGTTGATGTGAGGTAATGCCATTGGGAATTCCCATTGACAGCGGCGAGACCACAGCAACCTGTCACTAGCAAACAACACGCCACCTTCCGCTGGCTTTAGAAAATGTGGAATTCTGTAAGGTGAACCAGAATATCTCATTAACTGCTGGAAATAAAAAAGATGCATTAGGAAAATAGGAATATGGGAACAGGACTAAGCCATTCAGGGAGGCCAGAAACCTCAACCCTTATGTTTCCAGCAACAATATTCCTCTGTCGTAATTTAAATTTCAATTTAAACAAGCTGAACTCAGCAGTCTGTGTAGATAGAAACCGATTTGACTTAATCCTTGAGTGACTCAGTAGAATTTAGTTTGTCGAAAGCTCCAGAAAATAACTCAAGCCTTGCCAGAATGTTTGAATTTGAAGGTCAGTGTTGGTTTCAAAATATGTATATGTAGTGTTTCTACTTTTTCACATGCTCTCACCTATTCAGATTATATTCATTGGCTCAGTCAGGATGGAAAGCACACCAGTGAATGGGCCAAAACCTACGAGCATGTTTTCAGTGACAGAGATTGCAGCGAAACATCTGCAGCATATCTGTTTTGATTTGTGGTGAGGATGTTCCCTCCCAGTGCAGCTTCATATATTTGCCAAAGATGGAATAAACAATTTTTAAATCCCGCAATAGACAGTACAATTCTTCTAATCATTTTGATTCTCACAGAACAGAAGTCTCTATTTCTTTTCCCTCATCCATTTACCATACCTCTTAACAGATGTTATGATTTGGAACATGAGTCAAGCCTCTTTGTAGCGCTTAAGATAGAGACCTCCGTTACCCGTCAGACAGTTTTGCAATGAGTCATGCTATTCTATTATAGAACATAGATCATAGAACACTACAGTGCAGAAAGAGGCCCTTCGAGTTTGCGCCGAACACAATCCCACCCAGGCCCTACTCCCATATCCCTACATATTATACCCACTAATCCCCTCTAACCTACGCATCCCTGGGCACTAAAGGGCAATTTCTTAGCATGGCCAATCAATCTAATCCGCACATCTTTGGACTGTGGAAGGAAACTGGAGTACTCAGAGTAAACCCATGCAGATACGAGGAGAATGTGCAAACTCCACACAGACAGTGACCTGAGCTAGGAATGGAACCCAGGACCCTGGAGCTGTGAAGCAGCAGTGCTAACCCCTGTGCTACCGTGTGGCCCACTTTTTTATTCCAACATTCTTTTTCCATTGATAAAAAGTTATTCTCCTTGTATCATATGTTTTTGTAAAAATGTTTAAGGACTCCTTTGAGTATTCAGTTAGTTAGGGATTCTTTTTGGTCCTGCAGTTCTCTTGTCATTCACAGAGAGACGGCTTATGTAACAGTTCGTCAAATTGAACACCATTTATCAAACGTTCAAGATGGAATCAGTGATGTTCTAAGTCTAAGCAGTAGTTCCAGCAGAGTGCTAGTAATTTAAGAAATCTTAAGGCTAGTGCTGCAGTTTATTTACTGTGTAAACCTTAATGGCTGAATTTTTCATATTGTTTCTGTGGGCGAGACTTTCCAGGCCCACCTGCCCTGAGTCCAGAAATTCCTGCCTGAGGCAAACGCACTTTTCCATTAAATTTCCCACCCACTGTCAATTCCCGCAGCAGGCGGGGCCAATTAATTTACCCTATGTCTGAACGTGGGATGATTTGGTCATCCAATGGTTCCTTCAGAAAATATGGCGTTCTGTAACGTAAACTCGGACCATCACACGGTGGCGCAGTGGTCAGCACTGCTGCCTCACAGCTCGAGGGACCTGGGTTCAGTTCCCAGCTTGTGTCACTGTCTGTGCAGAGTCTGCATGTTCTCCCTGTGTCTGCGTGGGTTTCCTCTGAGTGCTCTAGCTTCCTTCCCTAGTCCGAAAAACATGCTGATCAGATGCATTGGCCATACGAAATTCTCCCTCAGTGTACCCAAAAATAGATGCTGGAGTGTGGCGACTGGGGGATTTACACAATAACTTTGTTGCAGTATTAATGTAAACCTACTTTTTACGTTAACAAATAAACTTTAAGAACATTTTATTCTCTCTGACCAAGAGAAACAAGAAGAGGGATCCTGGGGCTTTGACAGGTAAAGGGGTTACAAAGGGTGCAGAGAGTAATCAACTGCACATACATGATTCTGTTGGATTCAAATATTAATGGAGAGATGTGTCTCATCCCCAAAGCCTCTCATTCCATAAACATGTAGCTGACATATGACCATCCACAAAGAGTCTTACTGGTCAATGCCCACTATTCTAATAGTAATCTCAACATTCATTCTGTTCATGGTGCACTCAACCCACTATGACAAACCAGAGGCTGGCTGTTTGGTGACAAAGGTTACCTGCTCCATAGCTGGTTCATGACTGCCCTCTGTCACCAAACCACAAGAGCCCCCAGGAAAATTATGGTGCAAATGATCATGTTCTGAAACAACGGGTAGGACTTTCCAGCCATGCTCATCCCAAAACTGGAAAATCCATGAACCGCCCTTTGCCCGCTCTGCTTCTCGTAGAGAGTGCAATTGGAAAATTCATCCCAGTGGTTTTGCTGTCTGCTCCACTTGCAATTCTCACTGGAAAGTGTCTCCAAGTGCGTGGGGGTCTGCTGCATTCTCCACTAATCTGGCTCTCCTCAAGAAACAGGCCTTCCCACCAATACCATCAGGTCTTTGATGAGGATCTTGGGCTGGGGGTGCTGGATGGAGTGAGGAAGAGAAGGAAAGGAGGAAGCATTTGAGACCCCCTTCACTCTGTCAGCATGGCTGACTAAAACTCCATTCATCCAAAATCTCAATCCCACATCACAGCTGTTCCCACAATTTCCCTAGTCTTGTCATCTCTCCCTTACGGACCCTGACAGTGTTCACTTGGTTATACCCTAAAATAAATGAAACCAGAGGAAATACCATTCCATATCATATTTATCCAACCTCATTTCTGATATTGTATGGAAAACTGAACTAACTGCTTTTTTAGGTTCTCTTACTGCCTGTCTTGCAGGTGTCATTGCTGAGTGGTCCTAACCAGTATTACCCTAAAGCTTAGAGCATGGCTGGTGGATGGTCTTACAAAATATCCTTGTGTGACTCTAAGCTGAGAAGACCTGGCTCCAACTTACATTATCTTGGAATGGGTGACAACGACAAGAGCTCTGACAGAGTGGCAATGGGAGGAGCATAAATATGGCTATTCTGAGAAAAGGACAATAGAATCACTGCCCCTTTGTTTGATGGCATCTCAATGACCCCAGTAATATGCTGGAGCACAGATTACTGAAAGTTATGGCACAGACAGAAACCATTCATCCCACTGTATACATGCTATCTCTTTTTTTTATTCATTTGTGGGAATAGGGCCACCTCAGGCTGACCAGCATTTATTGCCCATCCCTAATTGCCTTTGAGAAAATGGTGGTGAGCTGCCCTCTTAAATTGCTACAGTCCACGTGCTGTGGATTGAGCCACAATACTGTTAGGGAGAGAATTCCAGGATTTCGAACCAGTGACTGCAAAGGAATGGCGATATATTTCCAAGTCAGGATGGTGAGTGGTTTGGAGCAAAACTTGCAGTTGGCGGTGTTCTCATGTACCTACTGCCCTTGCCCTTTGGGATGGAAATAGTTGTGGGGTTGGAAGGTGCTATCTAAAGATCTTTGGTGAATTTCTGCCATGTATTTTGTAGATGGTGGTGTTTGTGGATGTGGTGCCAATCTCCCTGGTCTTGCATTCAACCTTGGAATACCTAGATAACAACAACACCTATGTCAAGCTCCTATTTATTGATTACAGCTCAGCCTTCAATTATTCCCATGAAACTCATCTCCAAACTCTGTGGCCTGGGCCTCAACACCTTGTTCTACAACTGGCTCCTGAACTTCCTAACTCAACAGACTATAATCAGTAAGGATAGGCAACAACATCTCCTCCACAATCATCCTCAATACCGGTGCCCCATAAGGCTGTGTTCTCAACCCCCTACTATATTCCTTATACATTTATGACTGTGTGCCACATTTCTCTTCAATCTGATTTTCAAGTTTGCTGACGACACCACTGTTATGGGTCGGATCTCAAACAATGATGAAACAGATTACAGGAATGAGATAGAGAATCTGATGAACTGATGGGGCAACAATAATTCTTCCTTGAAAGCAACAAAATGAAGAAGATTGTCATCAACTTTCCAGAAAGTGTAAAGGAGAACATGCCCCTGTTTACATCAATGGAAACAAAGTAGAAAGAGTCAAGAGCTTCAAGTTTTTAGGTGTCCAGATCACCAGTAACCTGTTCTGGTCCCCCCGTGCTGACACTATAGTTAAGAAAGCCCACCAATGCCTCTACTTTCTCAGGAGACTAAGGAAATTAGGCATGTCAGCTACGATTCTCACCAACTTTTACAGATGCACCATAGAAAGCATTCTTTCTGATTGTATCACAGCTTGGCATGGCTCCTGCTCTGCCCAAGACCACAAGGAACTACAAATGTTCATGAATGTAGCCCAATCCATCACGCAAACCAGCCTCCCAACCATTGACTCTGTCTACAATCCCACTGCCTCAGCAAAGCAGCCGGCATAGTTAAGGGCCCCATGCACCCCAGACATTCTCTCTTCCACCTTCTTCCGTTGGGAAAAAGACATAAAAGTCTGAGGTCACGTACCAACCAATTCAAAAACAGCTTTTTACCTGCTGCTGTCAGACTTTTGAATGGCCCTGCCTTGCATTAAGTCATTAAGTTGATCTGTCTCTACATCCTAGCTATCACTGTAACATTACATTCTGCACTCTCTCGTTTCCTTCTCTATAAACAGTATGTTGTATCTATATAGCACACAAGAAACAATACTTTTCACTGTATGTGAATACATGTGATAATCATAAATCAAATCAAATCAAATTAAATCAAATCAAATCAAGTGGGCTGTTTTGTCTTGGATTGTGTTGAGCTTCTTAAGTGTTGTTGGAGTTACACCCATCCAGACAAGTGGAGAGTATTCCATCACACTCCTAACTTATGCCTTGTAGGTAGTGGGCAGACTTTGGAAGTCAGAAGATGAATTACTTGCTGCAGTACTCCTAGCCTCTCCGATGGAGTAACTCAGTAGATCACTCTCTGTAGCCTTATACTGGCAATCCAGCAATTTCTTTTTTCTTTGGATAAATATTCAATTCTCTTTTGAAAGCCACAATTGAATTAGCATCCCTCACATTCCAGATCATATACCTATTCACTGTGTAAAGACATTTCCCTTCATACTGCCTGTTTCTCATTTGATAAATGTCTTCTGTGTTGCATCAGTTGACTTTTCTCTTGCATGTCTGTCAGGGAGGGGAATGATTTATACACATGCAATCTCTGTTGATTTCGTGGGAGATTTGTATCTAATCTTGCCCGTGCTCATCGATTCTGCTGGAGGTCTGCTGGCTAGACATGTCAGGTCCTGGGTAGACATTTTCCTGTTCTTGTAATGTACCAAATTCTCAAGCTTCGTGTTCAAACTATCTGAATTTGAAAAGCCATCCATATTAATCCTTAACTCCTAGAAAACATCTCAAGGCGATGGTTGAAGAGAGAATGTCCAGGGTGCATGGGGTCCTTAATTCTGCTGGCTGCTTTGCTGAGGCAGTGGGACATGAATACAGAGTCAATGATGGGAGGCTGGTTTGCGTGATGAATTGAGCTACATTCATAACCTTTTATAGTTTCTCGTGATGTTGGGCAGAGCAGGAGCCATATCAAACATCTGTCAAAATATGAAGCGAGACTGATCACGAGATGGGAAAACATTGTTGGCCTTGGAACATTCCGATATCCCAGCCTTATTTTAAATTGAATCAGGATGCTGCCCACTCCAAAATGGTGTCCTCAGGGAACATGTTGGCTTCAAGCCAATTAATATTGGCCAGAGACTGCCTGGCTATAAGCAAGTTGACTCTTGTGAGTGGTATGATTGTGGACAGAGTGAGTCTTTGGTTCAGTCGCCAGGGTTATTTTTATGAAGAAAAATAATTTTCTTATCCACCTTTTTAGGGACTTTATTTTTTTAAAACAGGTTTTATTGGACAGAACTCCCATGGGCTATACTTCACCTACTGGGCTGTGTGAATGGTTTCAGGATTTTCTTCAGGCACCAGAGTTTACTTTTAACAACATATCGATAAAGTCCCTGTCAGGTAAAACCAGTGAAAAGATAGAAAGCCCAGTAAATCTACTGCTTTGAGTTAAGATTAAGATTGTCCACTTAGTGCCAAATGGGAGAGTGAAAGTCTTTTAGCTTGATATACTGAATTTAGAGGCGTATTTAATATCATATTTCTTAAATCTCCATTAAACTTAAAACAAATGTTCAGGATGATTCAGAATCACCAGCGTAATTTTAATGAAACACTTCAGCGAATATACACGGAATACAACCTTACATTTCCAAAGTTTGCAGATATGTAATGAAAACCATGTAATGGATCCTAGGAGATGACAAATAATGCAACAGTCCTTTTTCATCTGCGTGTCTATGTTGTAATTATATAAATTGTGTTGAGGAATTATCCCGCAGAAATATTTGGGGGAAATATATTTCTTTCATAAAGATGTCTGAATATGTGCATCTGTGTGAGCCCAATGTGTGATTGCAAATGAAGCAATTCACAACCATTGTCAATCAGAAGTGAAGAGTGCATGGTTTATCTCAGCCTTCTTCTGAGGTTCGCAGCATCAGAAATACCTGCCTTCAGTCGATACAATTCATTCCACATGCTGGAAACAACAACAGCTCTGGATCCTGACACATCTCTGCTGAAGATCAGCAATAGTACTGACTTCTACCTACCCCATGTTAGAATTGCTCAGGTTATATATCTTGCCCACAGCGGGACTGCCCAATTACCATTCCATCAAGCTACTTTCAATCACCAATAAAGTGATGACAGGTGGTGTCAACATTGCTACCGAATGGGACATAGTCAACACTGATCTGATTGCTAATGCTCGGTTTGAGTTCTGCCAGGACCACTTGCCCCACTCATTCTTACAGCCTTGGTTTAAATATGGGCAAAAGAATGCATGCCGGAGGTGAGGTGCACATAACTCTTCACCTCACATATGACCTGATGTGGCATCAAGAACCTTATAAAATTGAAGCCAATGGGATTCAGGAAAAAAAGCTTCACTGTTTGAAGTCATGCCTTGCACGTAGGAAGATGTCTGTGGTTGTGGGAGGCCAATCAGTTCAAATGCAGGACATTTTGATTTGATTTGATTTATTATTGTCACATGTATTAATAAACGATGAAAAGTATTGTTTCTTGTTTGCTGTACCACACCGTACTGTACATAGGGAAGGAAGGAGAGGATGTAGAATGTAGTGTTATTGTCATAGTTAGGGTGTAGAGAAAGGTCAATTAATAAATGGTAGGTCCATTAAAAAGTCTGATGGCAGCAGGGAAAAGGCTGTTTTCATTTCAACGTTTCCACAGGATGTTTGTTGTGTCCTGGGCACAAACATCCTCAGCTGCTTCATTAAAGACTTTCCCTCCATAATGTCAAAAAAGGGAATGTTCCCAAATGTTTACACTGTGTTCAGTTTAAATTAAGATAATGAGGCATGTAGGATACCTTATTAACAACTGAGCTTAACAAACTGCACATATGCAAACCTGTTCCTGAGCCTGGCCAAACTTCCCATCAACAGTTTCAGTCAGCAGGCAACTAAGGGAGTTGTCCAGCCTGACCGTCTGCCCCTCTACCAAGGCTGTATTTGTGGCCTAGTGTCTCCAGAGAGGGAGACACTATTGAGGCCTTCCTGGTGGGCACCGCAGGGATAGGGGTGTTTTATCGACTCTGTTAATCATATTTCAGTTTGATGTTTTAAGTTCCTCTGTAATTTGTTTTTTTGTTTGATGCAGTGTCCCTTTAAAGGGCTGTGCTCTTGTTTTGTCACAGACTTTATTTCATTTAATTTACCCATTTCAACCTAAAATAGTATTCTCCATGTAACTTGGGTTGCTGCACTTCTGGATCCTAGGTTCAGGAGGGCAAAACTGCTCATTACTTCCATGCAGCCACAACTGTTTGATTAGAATCATAGAATCCCGACAGTTCAGAAGGAGACCATTTGACCCATCAAACCTGCAGGGACCACTACCCCGCTCAGGCCATAATCCCCTTAACTTGCTTATCAGAGATGCAATTTGTCATATTGGAATCTGATTTCTCTGCAAATGGGTGGTTTATTTGCTAATAATGTTTGCGATGTGCATGTGCGGCTAATCCACTGGGGGGGGGGGGTGGTTCCTGCTGCCTATGGAATCCTACCCAGCAAAAAAAATTCAAAAACTGAACAACATCAGTCCATTAATACATTCATGCAATAAAGCTGAGTCGGATGCAATTTTCCCAAATAATTTCCACTGTCCAAGTATTATTTCTATGAATGATTCACCAAAAACGATAAAGAAAGTGTGCAAAATGCAATGCTGCTACATTTTATAGAACATAGAACACTACAGCACAAACAGGCCCTTCGGCCCACAAGTTGTGCCGAACACATCAAAACCTACCCAGCCATAGACCTATCTATAACCCCCAATCCCAATGGATCCCATATACTCATCCAGAAGTCTTTTAAAAGACCCCAGCGAGTTCGCCTCGACCACCACCGACGGCAGCCGATTCCATTCACTCACCACCCTCTGAGTGAAAAACTTTCCCTAGCATCCCCTCTGTACTTGCTTCCCTGCACCTTAAATCTGTGCCCTCTCGTCGCGACCATTTCAGCCCTGGGAAATAGTCTCTGAGAGTCCACCCTATCTATTCCTCTCAACATCTTGTAAACCTCTATCAGGTCGCCTCTCAACCTTCGTCTCTCCAGGGAGAACAGTCCCAGCTCCCTCAACCTGTCTTCATAAGGCATGCATCCCAATCCAGGCAACATCCTTGTAAATCTCCTCTGCACCCTTTCAATAGCTTCCACGTCCTTACTATAGTGAGGCGACCAGAACTGCGCACAGTACTCCAAGTGTGGTCTGACAAGGGTCCTATAAAGCTGCAGCATTACCTCCTGACTCCTGAACTCAATCCCTCGATGAAAGAAGGCCAGTACACCGTAAGCTTTCTTAACCACATCCTCCACCTGGGAGGTCGATTTGAGAGTCTTATGGACCCGGACCCCAAGATCCCTCTGCTCTTCCACACAGCTAAGACTCCTACCTTTGATAGTGTACTCATTCATCCCGTTGGATCTGCCAAAATGGACCACAACACATTTGTGGCCACATTTGTGATCACAACACATTTTGAAACACAAGAGAGAACGGGAAATGTGAGTAAACATGGAAAGGAACATGTCCTTCTGTCTTTGGCTCTGTTACCCTGTCAGGGTTGGATATGTCATATAGACTCTGTCACTAAAGTGGGAATTGTAGCTTGATTGTACAATTTGCATTTTTGGTAATGTTTCAACATCATATCATTGGACTATTTGTAACTTTGGTATCCAAAGTCCAATCTTGCCCAATATCAGAATGTTTGTGGCAGAAATCAATGGATGTTACATCAGCATCTCGGACATAGTGGGCTTATTTTACATTTTGATTCCAAATGGTGGATGGATTTCAAATTGGGAATGTTTCCAATCCGACTTTTAGATGCGCTCTCAGGCGCCCCCATACTCACTCTGCCTGTAAAAATATCAGCGAGTCTGAATTGCACTGCAGAAACCTGAGGATGGGGTTTAACAGGTCCAAAATGCTGCAGCTCTGATCGGTGCCTCCAACTCCGCATGCTCCCCTGCATATTGCTCCTAGGCTGGATAATACCTCTCCCGGCCCCCACCCAGATGAACCACAGGATCCCCCTTTTCACACCCCCCCACCATCGATCTCAGGCAGAGTGGCAGCAAACACCCCTTCCCAGTTTCTGGACACTCACATCCTCACTTAATAATGCTAAGGCTGCAAGTTTCTTTTAATATTATTTTCCTGCAAGATTTTCTACATACCTTTGATACAACCAGCTGTAAGAATTTTAGTAGACAATTTCACTGCAGCACCTAGATAATAGCCAAATAATCTTTGTTAATGGTGTGAATTATTTGAAATATTGGTGAAGGCTCAAAATACCACATATGCTGGAAATTCAAAATAAAGACAGAAAATGTGAGAAATACCCGGAATTTCCGGCGAGCCTGAATCAGACTTCTGTGGAGCATATCTGTTTTGCGCTGACTCTGGATGGGTGAACATGGTATTAAAGGGGGAAGTTCTGGTAAAGTCAGGCGTGGAGCCCATTAAGCCAATTTAAATACATGCAAATGGCCATCATGCCGGTTTTGGCTATTTCCAGGCCTTGGTAAAGGGGGAACCAGCGCAGAGACAGGCGCGGATCACATTACCCACCTCATGTCCGACTTTACCAGGTTTTTGCACCTGAAAATGGGCACAACTTAATGGTAAAATCGTGCTTAGTGAGTGTAGAATTAAATAAAGCTAGCGTACAATTTATATCAAGTGAAATAAGAAATTGTGCTGGTGGTTTCGAGTAACTTCAATATATCAGGTAGCACCCACTGTGGAATGGATGAAAATCTATGGATTGTAATCGTGATGGTAACACTGGGATTGTGTCTTTGAGCATTGAGCCTACAAGACTTACTGATTTAGTAAAATGGCATCACATTAACATGGGATGGGCTGAGGAAAGGACCACATATCATCTGCTTTGATTGAAGTGAACACCTTGTAAAGCACAGAATTTTCAATAAGCCTCTCGTGGTTGACTTTCCAGAAGGTTTACACCTTCTCTAGGCTCATTCTTTTCTTCTTTACTTGTCCAATTATCATTTCATTTTGCCTTGTGGAGTTACTCCTTTTGTTAACTTTCACCTGATCATAGCCCTTCCCTGTTCTTCCTTCCCTAGCCTCTACATTTGTTTAAAATTTGTTACATCTCCAACATGTCAATGACATATGAAGCATCACCTTTATTTTTCTCCCTCTGGAGCTGCTGCCTGAACTGTTGGGTATTTCTGACATTTCCTGTCTTTATTTTGAATTTCCAGCATATGTGGCGTTTTGAGCCCTCACCAATATTTCAATTAATTCACACCATTAACAAAAATTATTTAGTTATTATCTAGGTGCTGTAGCGAAATTGTCTGCTAAAATTCTTACAGCTGGTTGTATCAAAGGTATATAGAAAATCCTGCAGGAAAACAAAATTAAAAGAAACCTGCAGCCTTAGCATTATTAAGCTTTGTGGCTAAGACTCCTCATTGAAGAAAGTGAAAGATTTTTGAAATAGTTTAATTGCTGCTCCGCAACTGAGTGCTATGTAGTGATTAGTTGCTGTGCTAAAAATATTCATTAACAGAGCTGCTATCACAGTGCAGTGTACCGTTACTTACTTTTAGTCTCCCCCTTCAATTCCAGTTCAGTTCTGGAAAATTCACAGAATCATAGAATCCTACAGTGCAGAAGTAGGTCATTCAACCCAAGGAGTCTGCACCGGCAACATTCCCACCCAGGCCCTATCCTTGTAATCCTACATAAGTCCCCTTGATATGAAGGGGTAATCCCACCCAAACCTGTTCTCCGTAACCTCAAGTATTTAGCCAGTAATCTCCCTAACCTTTACAAATTGGGACACAAAGGGGCAATTTAGCATGGCCAATCCAACTAACCTGCACATCTATAGAATGTGGAAGGAAACCAAAGCACCTGAAAGAAACCCACGCAGATCTGGGGAGAATGTGCAAACTCTACGTAGACAATGGCCTGAGGTTGGAGTTGAACCTGGGTCCCTGACGCTGTGAGGCAGAAGTGCTAACCACTGTGCCACCGTGCCACCCTCATGATTGTGACAAGGTACACCCCACTCTTTGCACCTATTCATGTGGTCAATATGGTGGAGGTAATAGGGAGACAGTGGCCTAGTAATATAATTGCTAGAGTATCAATCTAGAAACCCAGCTAATGTTCTGGAGACTCAGGTTCAAATCTCGCTATGGCAGATAGTAGGATTTGAATTTAATGGAAGATATCTGGAATTAAGAATCTACTGATATCCATGAAACTTTTGATTGCCGGAAAAACCTATCTGGTTCACTAATGTCCTTTAGAGAAAGAAATCTGCCCTCCTTCCCTGGTCTGGCCTACCTGTGATTCTACAGCCACAGCAGTGTGGTTGACTCTCAACTGCTCTCTGGCAACTAGGGATCGGCAATAAATGTTGACCAACAAGCGATGCCCATGTCCCATGAATGAATAAAGAGAAAGATCACCACGAATGACGTGAACATTGAAATTGTGTTGGGCAACTGTCAAAGAACAATCTTGAGCTTTGGGGCCATTCAATGTAAATTATGAACTGTTGGGAAATACGCTACGTTTTAACAAGTATCCTGTTTATCAATGTTATTTAAATCTTGCCAAATAAATCTCTGTGTACATTATGGAACAGAGTTCAACATTTGAAAAATGCAATCTGAACTATCAAAAATGCAGATTTACTGAAAAGGCAAGTTGACTGTTTTATTTGTCTTTAACTTTTGTGCGATTTGCATAGTTCTTAAGACGTAGGATCAGAATTGTTTTCATTCCAAAGTGTTGCTCAAACTAAAAAAATGCCAAATCCCTATGGATTATTGCCAGATGGCAAATAAATATTTTCTTCAGAAAATATAAGGGGAGCTTTTTACTTTTCATGTGTTTGCTCAGTAGGGGAGAGATCTTCTGCTGCTCCCTCTCCCCCTCACCTCCATGTTGTGTTTCATGGTGGTGGGGCCATTTCATCATTGGCTGTTGGTGGGACTTTCTGCTGTCGGTGGGGTTTCCCCGTTGTTCACGTGCTTTGTCTCTGGGGAACCCATGGCAGGGATATGGTGCGGAAGGGGAGTGGGTGGGGAGGGTCACTGTTGGTGGGATCGGAAGATCCTGTTGGGCAGGAATGTCAGAAAAATCCTCATATTTAAAACATCGCCTCCGGCTCACCTCATCCATCTCTGGGTGTGATTCACCTGAATTGGCTCCAAATGCCCGTGCCAGTGGGAAACTACTTCCTGCTGGCAATGGCAGAACCTGTGAGTTGGGATCCACCCACCCAACTGATGCAAAGGTTTGCATTGTGAGTAATACAAGGGCTAGCTTTTCAAAAATTGAAGTGCCTTCTAAAAATGACTGGGTTGGTCTCAGCGTTCGAAGAGAGGCCCCCCCCCCCCCCTTCTCTCCACAACAGAAAAGGCTGCCCTGTCCCTCTTCCAGGAGAGAACTCCAACCCCTCAGCACAGCGGAGGATCATATCCCCCCCTACTACAAAAAAGAATGGGTCACGGCCCCCACCACTCCCCCCACCTCCATGCCATGTAGTCATGGGAATGACCCTAGTTTCACCCCCAATAAAGAATCTGATATAGGCTCCACTCAGGCCCGTGCGGACCCCCTCTAGATCCCTCCCTCCAGGTCCTGCCACTTAGCAATGCAAACTTTACACTACCTTCTAGCACCCTAGCATTGATACCTCATCAGTGACACCCTGATGTAGCTCGTTGGACTCTGGTGAAGATCAAGGAGGCATATGGTAAGTTCTCTGTGCAAGTGCCCCTCTGCTGCTGCCTGGCTGCAGAGTGAGGGTCCCTCAAAGGACTTGCGTTTGGGGAAGCTCAGGCTGGGGGCAAATTCTAGTGAATTCAAAAGCAACATTGAATGAAAGAATTCAATATCGTCTACATTCATTACAACAGAAACATTCATGCTCCAATTTCATTACATATGAGGGAAATGACATCATCTTTGTATTATTTATAAAGAGATTTCAATGTTACTTCTTTTACCATTTAAAATGTTTGAATTTTTGAGTCAAAAGGCACGATTTTCCAACTGCGTTAATTGCAAAGCAGAAAATCCCGCCTGTGATCAACAGACCTGTGCATGTTCTACCTCCTGACTGCTACAACTCCTGTGGTGGGTCAGATGGGAAAATTTGATGTATCAATGAAAAACATTTTAAAAATCAGTTTAATAATGGTGTACAATCAATATGGTGCCATTTTAAATGTTACTACACTGGATAAGAGCTCTTGTTGTTAGGGATGATTTGTTAGAATGTATAAGGGATTTGCCACTGAACACAAAATTGCTCACCTTGCCACACAAAGTTCAGTGGGAGACACATCTCCACTGATACCAGCTACCCTGTATCTATTTAATAGGGTGTTTAATTTGTTGTGTGTAAGACTTCAACCCCCATTGGATGAAAAAGTCCCATCTTAGAGAGCTGCTGACAACTCTGTGGACCCGGCAGTGTCAACTTACTGAATGGCCACTCCAACCCTGGCAATTACCCCTTTAAAATGTAGTCATTCTGCACAGGCTGTTTTTTTCCCACCTCATGGCACCTTTAAATATTTTAACATGGACGCACACATGCGTCAATTATCACCAAACAGGGGCCAGATGGTATCTCTCACTTGAACGCTCACACAGCCTCCCAGGAACATTGCTTCCCTTGTCCACTGGAATGGAGGCGGACAAGACAGTCTGACTTACCATCAAACTTCCGTAATTTTAGCATAGCCATGATCTGGAAGCAAGATCTGAAGCTGCCTGGTCTGTCTGTTCAGGGCAGGTATCTTCTGCACACTCTACAAGACTCAGTGTTAACTAAGCACATAAACAGTAAGCATTCAACAGACATAATCAAACACTGAACAACTGAATATGGCAATATTGACCAAGTGGATCTTGTCTTGGATGTTGGAGAATTGGAAATGGATGCATTATTAAGGAATAATAGTCCATGTAAAGGAGAGGTGGGGATGGGGAAATGCATTTCACCTTAAGTGAAGTCGTGCAACACACACACTCTTACTCTGTTCAGTTACATATGATGCATGTGATCACTTCCCTTCCTCCTCCTCTTTCTCCTTCTCCTTGAGTGGTCTTTGGATCCCACGAGGTAATGGCTGAAGCCTCATCATTGCGAGGTTGTAGGGGATATGGTACACTACCACAATCTCTCAGAAATGTACAGCAGAGAATTCTGTTTCAGGAACCCTACAGCATTGTGTTTGATCCATTGTTCTTAAAGGCCTCCTAATCTTGGTGATGGAAAGGCTGAAGGATGTCAGGGACCATGTGTGGAGTGAGCAGCCCTTGTCACTGAACAGACATCTTGTTGTCTTAATTTGGAGAGATCTGTATAGTGGGAAAAATGAGAAAGGGATTTGAAATTAGTGAAAATGATAACCACAGAGTTTAGCTTTATTGGCCAGGCTATGATTTTAACTTGTCCTGACGTAAACATTTCAAAGAAACCCTACAGATCAGAAGGAGGCCATTTGGTCCATTAAGTATGCACTGACCACAATCCCAGCCAGTCCCTATCTCCGTAGCCCCATCTATTTACCCTGCTAGTCCTCCAGCACTAAGGGGCAATTTAGCATGGTCAATCAACCTGCCCACATATCTTTGGAAGGTGGGAGGAAACTGAGGCAGCCGAAGGAGACCCATGCAGACACGAGGAGAATGTGTACACTCCACACAAAGAATTATCCAAGCAGGGAATCAAACCCAGGTCCCTGGCGCTGCAATGCAGCAGTGCTAACCACTGTGCTGTACTGCTACCCGCTAATGTTAGCAATAAGTAGCATCTTAATATACCGGGGAGTGAATACCAAATAAAATGCCAGAGAATAAATTGTACAATAGTAAGCAAACCAACTAGAAAAGCTGAGTGGAAAACTGACCACTTTTCGAGTAGGTTTGCTTGTTAGACATGAATGATGTGGAGTTGGGGGAGGGGAGGGCATGGGGAAGGGAGATGTGAACTTTGTGCATTTATCTGGACAGTGTCCTGTTGTGTACAACCTACTTTTTGCTCTTAAAACTTGCACACCAATTTTTTTAAATACTATGGGAAAAATGGATAAAATTAGAACCCTAAACTGAGAAGACAAACATGCAACTGTACCCAGTCTCATATTACCAACTCCTCATTTTATACATGCCAGGAGTTTCATACAGGTCTCAGCCCTCAGCGAAGCTGCTTTTCCAAAGGTTGGGAATGACAGAGGTTATCCCGGTGCTAATCCTAGCATTGCTTGAAACTCAACTCCCCTTTCTCTCTTTGTCATTCATTATTCCTTTTGAAAGTCTCTTCTCGAATTGTAAAATGCCCGATATTCCAGGTAAATATTTTCCAGGAAAACTGGTTTTCATCTTGATTTAGAATGGAGGGGTGGGGGATGGGGAGGAGGGTGCCTCCTGCTACTTGAGTAGATGTGCTCAAATCATTTAAGATAGCAAAGCCAGAGGGAGTGTATTTTACTGAAAGTTAAATGTAAACATCTTGGAATCCAGTTTAGTCACTGCCCTTTAGAAAACACTCTTTAACACATCATTTCAAAAAAGATGCACGACATGACACTGTCAGGATAAATTCATAAAAGTCCACATCTCCCTCCACCATCTACCCCACCCCCCACCCCTGTCCCCCATTCCACATCATTCATTTTTAACGATGTGTGGGGGAAGAGTTGATTGATCCTGTGAAGAATTAGGTACAAGTTGAATGAGGCCTCATTAGATTAATAAACAGTTAAAAGGTCAAAGTCCGACTGAACTGCTAATTTTTTATTCTTGTGACCTAGATAAGCCTTTGGCATTTAAGTTTAAAGTTTACAAGTAGGTTTACATTAGCACTGCAGTGAAGTTAAATATTTCCTTTCATTTGAGGATTTAGTAAGTTTGAATGAATTTTTCAGATTTTGTACATCTAAATTGGGTAATATGGGCCTTTATAATGAAAGGCTAAGAATCACAATAACCTGTACCTGACTTAATAGAAACAACCTTTCTTCTCACAGAAGTTGCAAAGTAACACACTCAGTCACAATGAGATTCCACAAGACTTGAGCTCATAAACTCACTTATGCCATGAGAATTTTATCTTAAAAAGAGAATATCAGATTTAAAAAGCATTGATCTAATCTGTTCATTTCATTTGTGGCCATGATATTCAGGAGATTAGGAAGAGGTAAATTAAGAATGTTTGGGTAGAAGGAACAGTGCCATAGAGTCATAAAAGTTTACAGCATGGAAATAAGCCCTTCAGCCCAACTTGTCCATGCTGCCCTTTTTTTTAACCACTAAGCTTTTCCCAATTGCCTGCATTTAGTCCATATCTGTCAATGCCAATCTTACCCATGTAACTGTCTAAATGCTTTTTAAAAGAGAAAATTGTTCCCTCTCTACTATGACCTCTGGCAGCTTGATCCAGACACTCGCCCCGTCTGTATATAAAAAAAAGTACCCTTTTGTATCTCTCCCCTCTCTCCTTTAACCTTTGCCCTTTACACTCTAGTTTTAGACTCCCTTATCTTTGGGAAAATATCTAGTTGATCTATGCACCTCATTATGTTCAAATGGGCGGCACATGTTTGTAGGGCCAAAGGGCCTGTTTCCTGTGCTGTGTTGTTCTTTGTTCTTTGTAGTACTTTATAGACCTCTATAAGATCACCCCTAAGTCTCCTACGCTCCAGGGGAAAACATCCCATCCTATCATGACCTTTTCGTATTCTATATTTTGTGATGTTCTATTATGCTGAAAGGAAACTCCTATGAATCCAAATTAGTATCCCCAAATCAACTTCTACTAAACTGGATTCCATTTTTGGATAGAGCTTAAAATTAACAGGATAAGGATACTTCTAAGGAAAGCAACATAAACTGAATACCTTACCAAGTGTTCAAGTTTGGAATAGTCACCATAATACAGTTACGATTCTTTAAATAGATTGATTGGTCTTTGGGAGGCTTGAAAAATCTGAGGTGGTCAATTCCAACTGTGGCTGTACTACAAGGCTGAGAGCCAGTGCTTCTTTGTAAAGTTACTCAAAATATTAAATTAAAGCACTGTGGTTTATTAAATTCATCAGACATTTTTATATTCATCAAACAAGCTTTGGAGAGACTTTGGAAAAACAAGCTTGTTTCTAATCTGCATCTAAATCTATGAAACCTATAATTTTGGATATAGTTTGCCAAGAGTTATACTTCTTACTGGCTATTGTCCATCTTCCAGTGTGTGGAAGCTGGACAATATGGGCAGGATTTTACAGCTTCACTCTTCCCAAAATGATAAAATCCCACCCATGGTCAGTAGACCTTGCCATTGCCTGCTTCTCACCCACTCCAATTCCATGGCAGGCGGGATGGTAAAATTACGGTCCATATTTCAACAAGTGTGTTTTGCTCAATATGGTAACAAGCAGGGAAGCAGTCGGTGAGAAACCAGCCTGTGATTTTTAGTTGAATATACTAAAGGATGTAATGTAATGTTATAAAGTGCACTCAGAATCAAAGGTTGTTGGCTTCAATGGAACAGGCAGTACATTAAGGGAGGCGGAGATAACACAATTCCAATCTGTCTTGCTTTATGACTCAAATAACCATGGATATCAAAACTGCAAAAAATATTGTGATTTTATGGAGCTTTTTATAACCTCAGGATATCCTAAGAAGCTTCACTGAAGTACATTTTGAAGTCTATTTGCTGTTGTGGCTTTGGAAACGCAGCAGCCAATTTGTGCACAGCAAGCTTTCATAATAGCATTGTGCGAATCACCAGATATTCTGCTTTAGTTCCTACAGAAAAGGGAAAAAAAATCCTTTGGTGTGACTACCAGGAAAACTATTTGAAGATTATACCCAGTAACATTTCTGAATATGTGTATGTTTGCTGAACAAATGGCTTGGCTGCGATGATGTAAACTGTTGCCACAGCAAATTTATTCAGATCACAGCACGGTTGTAGAGATTTGTCTAAAAGCCGACTTTTTTTTCAAACAGAAAGAGAATGGATAACAGAATCACAGAATAAGAAAACATTTGAGAGAATGAGAAGGAGTGGGCCAAAAGAATGGAAACAAAAGAATAAATGGAGAGGGAGAGAGACAGACTTGGAGACTGAAACAAGCAGCAGAGAGGCTTCAGGATTTCACTTCTTTTTTCCTTTCCCGTCTGTGATAAACTTCAGGAAACCAACTTATCGGATACAAAACATCTGAAAAATAACATTACAGCAGGAGCTTGCAGCAGATCATTTTCTCAACGCCATGGGAAAATGTGACAATACGTCAGGGAAAAAGAGTAGGAATATCACATATTCCAGTTTGTTACTGACAGAGTGAATTTTGGTTTCTAATGTTTCTTCAAGGAGGAAGCACTAATTCCACATGGGCTCATTGCTTTGGTAGCTAAATTACTCAGCGTGCATGGAAAATAAGGTTTAAACTTGAAACCATCTGAAGTAGCCTGTTCCTGAACCATTTGGAAATATTAAGTTTAGCCCAGCTTAGGCTATGTTAGATATGAGCTGTCTAGATATAAATAGATATATAGTACATAGGGCTTGATGATTTCCTGCCTGAATTTTTCTATATGGCATGCAATGCAATTTCTTAAAAGTGCACTGAAAACTCGCCTCTGGTCTGGATCAGTGTCTGTATTCTTAGTAGTTGCTGTTTGAAAATAAATATTCATCTGTCAACAGCTTTCAGTTAAAAAAAATTGTTGTCTGTTGGCAGTGAATCTGATCTTTGATCTCGCGGTATGTATGCATGCGCTCCACGGAGGCCTTGAATGCTTCTGGGCCATTAGCAATTGAAGAGAGACTGTTTAGTTCACCGGCCAACATCAATATTTAATCTTTAGGTAGTCCTATAGTGAGGTTGCTGGGTGGTCTGAGTGGTCTATCAAAATGGTAATGTCTTTGATAGTGATGTAGACTTTCAACTCTCTGACTGAGTTCTAGTGGGATAGCTGCTCTTGCCTGGCTGGACATTCTGAAATGTTTTGGACAATGTTAAATCTCTTCTTCATGGTCATGGTTTGACAGCATGAGACTGGTCCTAATTAAACACTTGAAAGTTTATGATATTGCTCAAAGGATAAATGATGTGGGAAATGAGAAGGCACACTGCTGCAAGGGAGCATGTGATTCAGAAGGTGTGATGGTTATATTAGAGGAGAGGGAGATTTACTGTGTGTCTAATCTGTCTTGTACATTAGCGGCAGTCAGGCCTCAGGATAAATATCTAGATACTCCATCTCACACACTATTCAACATGTCCAATCTCACATTCACCTCTCCCTCCTTCCATATATCTCCAATTATTCGTCCATGCTAGGTGCAGCACCCATGTACAATCAATAATGGTTTCCATCTCTCTTACAACACAACAGGAAGAAGCAGGCAAGAAACAAAGGCAGAGAGATGCACTTGGACCTTCTGAGCCCTATGGCCAAAAGGACGCTTCACATTGTATGTAGCTCATTGTCATGGAGAATGTTCAAGTTGTATGCCCCTGCTCTCTGCCCCTTCTCATAACCTATTCCATGTGCATCTTGCTATTTGGTGTGAAGAGATAGCTGCACGTGTTGTGAACACAAACTTCTTGCTTTCCACCTGACCCCCCCTTCCTCAACCAAATATTCCCCTTCTGCATTCCTACTTTCAGACACTAAAGGCCTGCTCTCTTGCTAATCACTTGCAGTTTCTTGTGTAAGAGCAAAACTGCCTCTGAGAAAGAAGCATCTGTGCTTGGTATGACAAACACAGCTACTGATACTGTGCGTACCTCAGAGGCTCATAAAGAACAAAGGACAAAGAACAACACAGCAAGGGAAATAGGCCCTTCGGCCTAACGAGCCCGCACCACCATTTTAACAGCATGAGTTCCCACTTCCACCCATGACCCTTATCTATGTTTATGGAAATCCACATTGGAAACCAGACTGGGGAATCAATTTAGGGACAATTTGTTTCACCAATCAGCCTAAGAACACATCATATAGAATCAGAATCTGTACATGGTTAGTCACTGGGCATAAGCAGACTGCAAGCAGATCCGGGGATTTAACTGTGTGTGTGCCAGCTTGTGGGAAAGTAAGATGACAAATGAGTTCTGCAGCAGGAGACTCAATTGAAGACATTTTCGGGATGGCTGTACAAGGGAATGCTGCTCAGAATGAACACTGAGATGTTTGGTGTATTGGCAGGGCTGTCAAACAGTTTCCTGTCACTGCCCAAGAACACGGAGGAGTCCAACTCCAACATGGCAGAAGGAATTGAGCAGAGCTTGGAATCCATCTTTCCCATCATTTACGTGTGGCCGATTCCAGAATAGCAGTTGCAGTATCTGTTAGCTAA
Organism: Sphyrna mokarran; assembly: GCA_024679065.1. Taxonomy (NCBI): domain Eukaryota; kingdom Metazoa; phylum Chordata; class Chondrichthyes; order Carcharhiniformes; family Carcharhinidae; genus Sphyrna; species Sphyrna mokarran. The sequence goes on from JAGIQG010000011.1 coordinate 32,191,823, forward strand.
TGTCTCAGTGTTTACTACATCACAGGCAGAAACTATCTGCTGTCTTAGTAATTAAGGTTGTGCTTGCTGTGGTGCAGGCACAGGCTGCTGCCATCATGGTTGCTAACCTTGGTGTTCTAAGCATTATAAGTCTCACAACACTAGGTTAAAGTCCAACAGGTTTATTTGACAGTAAACACCACAAGCTTTCGGAATGCTGTTCCTTTGTCAGAGTTCTGATTAGAAACAAGGCATATAAAGGCATATACAAGGACCTTGCCAGCCTCCACTGATTATTCGGATCTCTGAGAAACTGTCCTGGACCAGTGGCACTATGTTATGGAACACAAACCTGCTGTTCTCTCTCAGAATGACAACATTCGCGGTTCACCATTGCCATTTTGCCTGTCAGCCAGCCTAGGCTGTTCCCCCCATGCTGGGTTGGTAGGCCAGGTCCTCAAGGGCCAGAGCAAACAGAATATTTATTGTCTCCCTGAGTGAAAGCTAACAATCATTCACTGGCCATGCTCCAGCCATGGGGGTAACACTGCACGGGTGCAGGAAAATGGATGAAGACATGCATTAAGGAGAGAGTTTCCGAAACTGTGGATCTAAACTTCAGTTTATGAGATGAAATTTTGGAGCTCTGAGCTCCAAGACAGTAACAACTCTTTAAATGCCCCCATTTTTTTTGTTAGTAGACATGGCATATTTTTCTGTTATGAGACCCACTTATGGCTACAACAAAAGCCTGTAAGTGTTTGTTTTTTTTGGAAAAATCCTGCTTTTATATCAACTCCCACACTAAAATCCTACTCCCCATCCTCTCTTGAAAAGATCTAACACCCTCTTGCCTAACAGTTGAAGGACTGAAGCTTTCCTCCTCCACTCATTATGGTAGCATTTCCTTCCAACCTGTTCAATCACCATTGCACAGGCTGAAAGTTCAGCACTCGATGCGTTGAATAAAATTGTTATGGAAATGTGTGCGTCAGTGGCTTTTATTTTCATTGTTTAGGCCAAGAGGAATTGTTGATGGAACCTAGCAATTGATTTAAAAGGTAGTGAATTGTGAGCGGTGGTGTGGATGAAATGTGCCTTTGAGGAGGCCAAAATTTGGTAGCCACTCATGGACAACCCACCTACAGAAAGGGATCCTGGGCATCTCTTCTCTTCCATCTCCTCTTCTCAAAGTGGCTTCAAGAAGTCTGATGGTGTGGCTCCATCCAATAATACAGTTATATTGGAGATAGAAGGACACCATCAGCTGCTGTGATGAGTATTGGTGGCTTCCTCCTGAACAACATAACCATTGCTTGCGGACACTGATGGATTTGCTGCATGTTGTAACTGGTGACAGAATCTTCTCATTCCGGGGAGCCATTGTCCTCTTGTGACTGGCTGGTTCTCTGCCATGTTTCTTAGCAGTGCCCCTCATCTTCAATCAACCAGCCTCTTGTTCATCACGGTGGCACAAAGGTGGCAGAAATGGCTGACTGCCTCATGTGAAGGCTTCTCTGCAGCTACTGACTTAGGCAGTCATCCAACCTGATGTTTGGTGGACTGATATCTTTTAACATTTCTGTACCTATTACACATGGGGACCACAGGGCCACGTGCATGTAGTCAATGGTTCCCTTCATCATTGGGAATCCTGTCACCCTGGCAACACCATACGCTTGCTCAATGTGCCGCTTTCTATTGGGGAGAATTCCTCTCTCCTGGTGGACAGGATTTCTGCTACCTCCCCAATGAAGGTTTGAAGGATAAACTGTGTAGCCGGGAAATCTAACACAGAGGAGAGGGGTCACATTTGTAGAACTGGAAGACCCAGTTGGGAAGGGCTAGAAAGTCCTGGTCACAGCTTTAGAATTTGTAATATCTTCATGCCTGTACTTGGCAGGATACTAGATTGTGACATCAAACATTATGATGAATTGTAGCCACCCCCGATATCTGATCGATCATCTTACCTCAGCCCTATTCCTGTAACCCTACATATTTAACCCTGCTGATCCCCCGAACACATAGTAAGGGCCAATTTTAGCATGGCCAGTCCACGTAACCTGCACATCTTTGGACTGTGGGAGGAAACCGGAGCACCCGGAAGAAACCCACGCAGACACAGGGAGAATGTGCAAATGCCACACAGTGACCCCAGGCCGAAATTGAACCGCGGTTCCTGGCACTGTGGGGCAGCAGTGCTAACCGTTGTGTCACTGTGCTGCCCATTGACCCCGGCATTTCCAGTGAGACTCTGAAAGCATCTGAAACATGTAAATGGGACCCATTGGAAATTTTGATGTAGGCACAGACCCAGTTCTTATGTGGGACATTTACCTTTCCAGTTGAAGGTTTTGCACAGTCCCAATTGTCCTGTGATTGGCGAGGGCCATGGAGAGATGGGCTGTTTGTGCTGTACTTACATGATTTTTCAGCGGGATTTCATAGCAAGTAAAAAGCCAGCAAAACTTTAAATAAATCTGCTGGAGTGAAAAAAAAAAGTGTGAGAATCCATTGCAGGTTCATCTCTACATCCTCCCATTGACTGTTACCTTGACCATCTAATTTCCCACTTTGTAACTATCTAACACCTCCACCCTCCAAATATTTCAACTGATCATCTGATCCCCTTGATATGATCTGATACCATTCCCAACCACCCAAATACCTCCAACCCCGGCCTATCTGAACCACTTACCTTCCACTCTTACTTTCTGTTAAAGTGGCTGCGATTTTTAAACTGACCGATTTATAGCAGTGAAAGCCATATTACTTCACCCCTGCACTGGAAGGACTCCAGAAGCTGTTGTGCTGCAGTTTTCTCACCGGCCCAGATTGGAAACCTCCGGAAGGTGAAGTGAGAAGTGTGCAGCTCCAGGCTAATTTATGTGAAAAGGAGAAGGGTGGCAATTCAACCATAATTCACAGACAATTTGGTCCAATTATCTTTCTGAAAGGCATTCAAAAGATAATTTATATTGAATGGGGTTATTCAATTACTAACAATTTGTTAAAATAGTGAACGTAACTCCTTTATTTGAAAAGTAAGGGAGCTCGAAGCAGAAAATTGCAGGTTGGTTAGCTAATGGCGAGCTGCCTCTGCTGTAGCATTAAACATATCATCGGGTGCAGAAACCCCGCCCATAAACTTTATCCACGACACCATCCAGTGTCCAAGCTTCCGGGCATGCACTGTACACCCAATCGAATTCCTTCACCGCATGGTATGGCATGTTTAAATTTTAAACTTTATTTATTAATGTGACAAGCTGGCTTACATTAACACTGCAATGAAGTTATTGAGAAAATCCCAGAGTCGCCACACTTCAGCGCCTGTTCAGGTACACTCAGGGAAAATTTAGCATGGTCAATGCATCTAACCAGCACATCTTTCGTACTGTGGGAGGAAACCGGAGCATCCGAAGGAAACCCACTCAGACATGGGCAGAACATGCAGACTCCACACAGACAGTGACCCAAGTCAGGAATTGAACATGGGTCCCAGGCGCTGTGAGACAGCAGTGTTAAATACTGTGTCACCGAATGTTAGCCATACCAGTAGCAGCCAGCATCAGCGCATCTAGCATTTTTGGAAACTTTATCCGGTTGTGTTACGGAGCTGAATGTTTCGGTTCTAGCTTAGCTGCATATTTTAGATACAAAGGTCCTTCCACAATCCATCCAAACTTGACACAAAAGTCAGCACCTGATCACACTTTTCACACCAGAGCATCCTGATTTTACTGAACAGTATTGCAATTTTGTCAACCAATTTTATTTGTTATGTGATAAGGAAATATCTGTAAATATTTTAAAATAACATAATTGCATCAAACTCATTAGAGCTTGTTTTTCCTTGTGATTTGAACATTCTGTTCAATTAACTGTTTAAACATTCCAATCCCATATGAGTCAAAGTACCGAATTTACTATTTTTAGTCTCCAGTTGTGTGAAGCTAAACCAGAAATAAAATTTGGTGGAATATTAAAGATGGAATTTAATACTTTGTCAACTCAATTTTCAGCATCTGACAAGAGCCACATATCATAACATCGTGAACCTTATCCTCCAGATGCTCGTAATGCATTTTTTACACCTCCTAATATATTACAATGAGCAAACTTCATGTGTGCATATATCATCATTTGTTAATAAATGCAAAACTGTAGGATTATTCTGAATTGCTATCTGAAACTGGACAGCATATTCCAATCTGCAAATTTTTGTGAAAAACAATTTCATTCTGACCTGAGCCTATATTTTTTGAACAATAATTTGACTTTCCGACCATAAGGGGTCACATTTAGATCTCAGTAAAATACATTGCGTGTTCAGTGGTGAAACAATATATCATCTAGCATCATGGCTAATTCCCTAGTGACTCTGCTTAAATTACTTGAAATGTTATTAGAACGCAATTCTGATTGAAGTCAGTTTATCTAATGAACTGGAACAAACTTAGAACTGCAACTTTTTTTGAGGGCTTTTTTTTAGAACATCAAACAGATATAAAAACACACAGGCCGTGAAATTTCTACAAGGGGTACTGGAGAACGAATATGAATTCATTTGTCTGGAATTTCATGAAACATTAGTTTGGCATTAACCCCAAGTTCATACCTCCCACGGAAATAGCAAGAGATGAATTTCAAAGTGTTTGGACAGTAATACCCCATGCTGTAAGTTCAGTGACATAAGGGATTAGTATTGATATATTGATATTCTCCAAGATGGAATTTGAATCGTGATACTTAAAGTATCACAAGTTTATTTCTAATCTATCTTGCTTAAACAATTTGCGGAAATTTAAATCTGGAGCATTATTGATTAACTCAACAAAAGGCATGTCAATATTAAATTTCAATCCTTTGACTCTATTTTGAAAGATAAAATCATAGAATCCCTACAGTACAGAAGGAAGCCATTTGCCCCACTGAGTCTGCACTGACCACAATCCCACCCAGTCCCCATCATCCCATGCATTTACCCTAGTTAGTCCTCCTGACTTTAAGGAGCAATTTACTGTGGCCAATCCACCTAACCCACACATCTTTGGACTGGAGGAGGAAGCCAGAGCAGCTGGAGGAAACCCATACAGACACAGGGAGAACGTGCGGACTCTGCACAGACAGTGACCCAAGACGGAAATTGAATCAGATCACTGGCGCTGTGAAGCGGTAGTGCCAACCATTGTGCCACCGTGTTGCCCCTAAACAGGGGAGGAATTTCTGCTTATGTTGGAGTCAGGCAGGTTTGATGATGAGAGCGGAAAATTGTCAGAAGGCCCAAATTCATGCGGACATAAAGGCATGGTGTGATTGCCTCTGCACCCCACACCCATCTCCCTCCAGGGAATAATGGGGATCCTGATGTTCAACGTCAGGAAGCCCATTGCAATAAATTTCCATGATCAGGCCTCTATGTCTGATAACCCCTTTGCCACATTACATAATCCATTCATATCAGTGTAAGGGTATGTTGAAGTGATCACCGTATGTCTCTCACAGCGTGTACCCAGTAAGCAGACCTCACCAGAGGAGTTCAGGTTCATGCAGGGGGAGAGAGTCGTGCCCGGGCACTGCCCCCTGCCACTACAGAAGCATAAGTTTGTCCAATCTCTCCTCATAGTTAATACCCTCCAAACTAAGCAACATCCTGGTAAACATTTTCTATACTTTCTCCAAAGTCCTTCTGGTGGCGTGGCAATCAACTGTATGCAATATCTCAAATATGCCCTCACTAAAGTTCTCTACAGCTGCAACATGATTTGCCAATTTTTATAATTTATGCCCCAACTGATAAAGACAAGTGAGCCCTACACCTTTTTGACAGCCTAATCCATTTATATTGTCACTTTTAGGGAGCTGTAGACCTGTGTGCCTAGATTTCTCTGAATGTTAACATTTCTAAGCATTCTACCATTTACTGTATATTTCCCTCCTGTATTAGGCTTTCTAAGATGAATCACCTCGCATTTGTCCGGATTAGATTCCATCTGTCATTTCTCCAGCCTACGTCTATTCTGCTGGATCCTTTGGCAATCCTCTCACTATCCGAAGATCCCCAAATCTTTGAGTCATCTGCAAACTTACTAATCAGACTATCTACATCCTCCTCCAAATCATTTATATATATATATGTACGCACACAGATAATTGGGTTCCAGCATTGATCCCTGTGGAATGCTATTGATTACAGATCAGTCAGGAAAGCACCTTGATTTACTTATTTAAAAGAATTATTTGTTTGTGTCACCACTTTTAGTGTTTTGTGTATTTATATTCTCAGAGCCCTTTGTTCTCCACATTAAGGAAAAATTACCTCTGAAACTGGAGGTGATAAAAGTTTTACATACCGACCAAATCATTCCCATTACTTAGCAATCAGCCATCTCCCATGTGTCCACCACTACTGCAGCAGGGTAAAACTATGCTGTCAAGATTTAAAAGTTAGGAAGTGAGGAGAAAAAGCAATTAGGTGCCCTCTGCACCTAATTACCACTCAGCTCCAAATTCTTGAGACCCACACTCATTCTGGCAGGGTCTTACTCCAGACAAGTGTTCTCTCCCATTGCTTGTGTGCAAAGCTCACTCAGTTCTTCCAAGCTTCTTTCTTAAATAGAATTGTGATGAGCTGAGACCATTTAAACTTTGAAAGTATTCAGACTTCAGGTGATTGACGGTTAACTGCCACTCCGCTAGCTGGATCAGCTCTTCACTGACCTTTTAACTAGCCTACTGAACTTACAAAGGAAGAGATAGATCTACCAATTCAATTCAATTCATGCTCAGCTCCAAATTCCTGATACCCACATTCACTCTGTCTGTGTCTCATCTCCAATGGGTGTGCTGTCCCATTATTCATGCACAAAGCTCACTGAACTCCACTTGATCGGCACTTCTTCCACAATTTTAAACATCCATTGCCTCCAGTATTGGAAGGAAGTAGCAGTAATCTATACCATTGACGTAGATGGAGCTTACTGGGGCAGCTTTCAGGGGGAGACTAATGAACATGCACACAGAAATGTTGGGTGCATTTGTTGGCTTCTCAAGCAGCTTCCCATCGCTGTCAATGAGTATGCAGGAGTCTGTTCAAATTTCCCCTCTCTGTAGCCTCTGTTCTACATCCCTTTATTATAGTCTCATGCCTATTGTGTGGGGATGCGATGGCCTAGAGGTATTATCATTTGGCTATTAACTCAGCTAATGATTTGAGGACTGGGTTGGAATCCCACCATGACAGATGGTGAGAATTTGAATTCAATAAAAAATATCTGAAATTAAAAATCATGATGACCATGAAACCATTGTTGATTGTCAGAAAAACCCATCTGGTTAGGGAAAGAAATCTGCTGTTTTTACCCAGTCTGACTGACATGTGACTTCAGAGTCACGGCAATGTGATTAACTTTCAACTGCCTTCAAACAACTAGGGATGGACAATAAATGTTGGCCAGCCAGTGCCACCCATGTCCCGTGAATGAATATTAAGAAAAAGTAGGTCATCAACTGCTTTGCTTTTGCTAATGGGGATATAATTGCTTACTGCCAAATTAAGGGACTCATCAGAACATCTTCCAAAAACACTTCACAGTAATTTACCAGTAAGTTGGTTGCCTGACCTTTCAAATTATGCTAGTGCTGGCCTTACTTCCAGCTGGGCATATGTTCTAAATTGAGTGATGTGTAAATATGTTGAATGGACATGAGTGCTCCACATTTGTGAATAAAGACCAAATTAGCTGGAGGTTGAGTGACTTCATGATAACACTGGTTGCTAAGCTTCTAGCCCACACAGCATATGTGAGATCTCTTTCCAGAATTTGATTTGATTTATTATTGTCATATAGTGAAAAGTATTGTTTCTTGCATGCTCTGCAGACAAAGCATACTGTACATAGAGAAGGAAACAAGAGAGTGCAGAATGTAGTGTTACAGTCAGAGTAGGGCGGAGAGAAAGATCAACTTAGTGCGAGGTAGCTCCATTCAGAAGTCTGATGCCCGCAGGGAAGAAGCTGTTCTTGAGTCGGTTGGTACGTGACCTCAGACTTCTATATCTTTTTCCCAACAGAAGCAGGTGGAAGAAAGTATGTCCGGAGTACGTGAGGTCCTTGATTATGCTTTTCAGAGGCAGCGGGAAGTGTAGACAGAGTCAATGGATGGGAGGCTGATTTGACGGACTAAACTATATTCATGACCTTTTGCAGTTTCTTGCTCTCTTGGGCAGAGCAGGAGCCATACCAAGTTATGATGCAATCAGAAAGAATGCTTTTTATGGAGCATCTGTAAAAGTTGATGAGAGTCATAGCTGACATGCCAAATTTCCTTAATCTTCTGAGAAGGTAGAGGCGTTGATGGGCTTTCTTAATTATAGTGTCACAATGGAGGGCCAGGACAGGTTGTTGGTGATCTGGACACCTAAAAACTTGAGACTTGAAGAATGGGATGCACCATATGCCATGACAGAAGATGCATTCAGATGTGCTATGGATCCAAATTTTGCAGCATTTATCTTTGTAGCCAGAGGCAGAAATGGTTAAAAAATATGAAACAAAGTCATGTGAACGTTCAGTCTGTTTGCAAGTTTGACTTCTAAAGCCAGCTTTTTGGCAAACAGATGGAATGGTGTTTCTTGTCTGACCTTCACAACCATCAAAGGCCATTTTTCCTTTGTTCTAATCATATTGAAAAACCACTATTTTATTTAGGAATTTGAAGTAGTTTAAAAAGCCTCCAAGTCGAAATACTTTCATATATTGTACCAATTAGCATATATTTCACTCAGCTTCCTATCCAAGCCAAATTCTTAAAGCAAACTGTAGTTTAAATCAATGCTAAATATATATCTCTGTATCTATCACAGATTCAAACTGCAGATTGCTTTAAGAGTTTGTCTTGGACAGGAAGTACAATCACTTAGCACTTCTGGAACTTTCAGACGATGGGAAAACATTGTCTGAAACATCGCTGAGGTAAAACGGTCTAAATTGGAAGAAGTAAAATATATCGTAATAATTACAGAGTAAAACACAGCTTTGAAATAATTGTGAATTGCTGATTTGATGACGATAAAAATCATATTGTGCTATCCATCATTTCAAATGATAGGATCAATTGAGATTAAATTTGAAGCAAAATTTGATGTTACATGCAGCATATTAATTAATCTGATACATTTTTGTATGACGTCTAGTGTTGTGTAGTTTGGAAACAATCCAGACACTTATTTTCAAGGCCCCACCAATCTCTAGCATTCTATAAACTTCATGCATAAAGTATCTGGAAGTGCAGCACCAATTGTGATGAATAATAAACACTTTCTGCTGCTTAGAAGTTCAGCGAAAACAGTAACTTAGTACCCTCCAACTGCTACACTGTGTTTCTGGGTTCACCAATCATGAATAACTTCCTAAAGAAATAAGGTTAGTAGAAATATGAATTGGAAAGTTGTAGAAATAAGGAACAATTGTGATTTGCTTATCTACAAAATATGATTTGAAATAAAAATTGTTTGAAATCATCTGCCATGTTTGAAACTTGGAACAAAGCAGGCAATATCCCGTTTCCTGTAAGGCCGGATGTAACTCCAATTTATTGGCAACACAGTATTATCTATCTGAAGAAAATCTTGCAAGACTCTGCAACGGGACAGATGATGGTGCTGGCTCTCTCACTGTCATGCGATCATCATTAAACATATAACATAACTATGGACGAGGTAATTAACACTCAGCTGTTCACTTGGACACGGTTGGTCTGGTGGTCTGATCTTTGCTTTGTGCACTGCAATTAAATAGTTCACAGGAGGTGCTGGGTTCCAATTCTGAATGTATCCTTTGCTCTTTTTCCGATTCATAGAATCTAAGATTCATAGAATCCCTACAGTGCAGAAAGAGGTCATTCAGCCCATTGAGCCTTTACCGACAAGAATCCCACCCAGACCCTGTACCTGTAAACCCACATATTTCTCTGCTAATCTCCCTGACACTCAGGATCAATTTATCATGGCCAATTGACCTAACTAGCACATCTTTGGACTCTGAGAGGAAACGGGAGCACCCAGAGGAAACCCGCACAGACACGAGGAGTATGTGCAAGCTCCACCCTATTGCACGGAATTGACTGGTCCACCATTTGAATAGTTGGTGATGGAGATTAAATCAATTACTGAAGGAAACACAACTGCAAAAATATCTTGCAATAACCCAATTAAAGCAGCCAAAGCCTGCTAACATTTGGAAAAGAAATATTCAGAAAATAATTGTCCACAATTTGGAAAATAATGGGTGGGCAACTTCCAGAAAAATTCTAAGTGTCGAATTCGAATGAAAACTATAGTAAATCCCGTTGGTTTTCTCAATGGGATTTTCAAAATGAATCTCCCACCCTCTGTGCATCAGAATGCCGTAGCACGTATCCCGTTAGAAATCAGGGAACGGTGCCCATTCCCGCTGGAGAGGCCGGCAGCATACCTTCTCTTTGTCACTATTCCCAAAGTGCAGGATAGCAGCAGGATTCCCCCACCTCCATCTATCTTCCACAGAGGTCCCTCCTCTATAGCTTCCAACCCTCTGGCCCCACCCCTCGGTACAGTATAATGACTAATGGGCAGTGCCAAGGTGCCCCTGGGGCACTGACAGGGCACCAGGCTAACAGTGTCAGGCTGGCAATGCTCGGGGGCACCCCCTTACTCCTGACCCTCTGGGGGTTCGCCATGACCCTACTTCACTCCAGCTCCCTGCTGGTGAGGAACTGTTGTAGACCCTGCTGGAGCAAAACATTCCTGGTTGGGGGGGACGGTGGAAGGAGAGACGGGGGTGATGCTAGTAGGCCTGGAGTCTACAGCCTGGGCTCACTAATGAAATGCTAATTTCCATTAAAATAATTTATTCAGCTCCACGCTGATGTCTGCCACAGAATTGATGACGCCGGGAATCTGGCGACTGGAAGTGATTGGAGATGAGCAGAGGCCGGGAAACCCAACGGGAAAGCCACCACATGATCCCTGTTTGAGTTACCTGACCGCTGCCCTGCCAGAGCAGCATGGTGGGCTGGGAAAGTTGCTCCCAACATTCCCGATCCATCATAGAGGGTTAAATCAGTAGTGCTGTCCCTTTGATAGAGAAGACGTCTCTCAGAGGTTCAACAGGGGCTGCTGAGGAATCTGTGAACAAAGTCATGATACAGGCCATCTGGATAGAATGGATTTCATGATGCCAAATGACTTATATTGAATTATATTGTTAGTGTGTGAGGAATGATGAAATTCATTTCCAAGCACCCGTCAGAGAAATCATTCTCAAAGTGAATGTAGGTCAGACACGGGGAATGATATTAATGCTCTGATTCTACTGCCCGCATTAACCAGAGAAAAACATCCCACTGGGAGCACAGTGGAGTGCTGAATTCACCTTTTAGTTTTGTAAACTCTGTTTTCTTTCACTGCAGCCAAGTGTTTGTCAGGAAAAACAATGTGTAAATACCTTTAAACAGATTTCATACTTCAGCTCCCAGTGATAAGGATTTTTCTGGAATGGCAAACTTTGTAAGCGACAACATTTCACTGACATTCTGTAAACTATTGAAGGGAAAAATGTTTTTGCTGATCCCCAGCTGTTTTTGAATAGCAGTCTTCACTATTGGTGTCACCATCAGTGGTAACAAATAATAAAATCAACTTTATTTGAGAAATGAGAGATATTTTTTCAATCTAATGTATCTGTTGCAGTCATGTACATTGCTAATTTATTCCCAACTCCAAAAGAAGGAATATAGGAATTTGCCAACCTTCTGAAGGTAAAGGCCCTTGTTGAATGGAAGGTTTCATTGGGAGAGGATCTTTAGCAAGGTCACCTATAGCTCAGTTTGGTAGCATTCCGGCTTCTGTGTCAGAAGGTAATGGCTTTCAGTCCCATAGCAGAGACATGAACATAACAATCGAATTAGACACTTGGATGTATGAGGATGATACGTTAAACTGAGGTTCTGGATCTGAGTTTACCATCAAGTTGTGCCCATTTTCTGGTGCAAAAACTTAATAAAGTCGGGTGTGAGGTGAGTAGCGTGATCTGCGCCTGTCTCCGTGCCAGTTCCCCCTTTACCAAGACCGAAAAATGGCCCCGATTGGGTCCATGCCCAAGTGGGCATGATGACCATTTATATGCATTTGTAAGTGTTTAAATTGACTTAGTGGGCTGCATGCCCAACCTTACTGGCAATTCCCCTTTACCACCACATTTACCTATCCAGAATTGACGTGAAACAAACGTGCTTCATAGAAGTCCGATTTGGGAACTCCAGTTAATAAGGAGGTAGATGCCTAATGTCCAATGACTGTCTGCCTGAGGTCAGTGGGGGGAAGGGGAGGGTGGTCCGTTGCCATTCTGCCTGAGATTAGTGGAGGGAAAGGAGGGTCTGCTGTCACTCTGCCTGAGATTGGTGGGGAGGAAGGAGGGGAGGGGCCCATGATTGGCCTGGGTGGCGGGATTTGGGGGTAAAAGGGGGTCAGTAATGTTGTGAAGGTAAGGCAATGTCTGTGAGGGCCAGGGTGAGGCATTATCCGGTCCAGAACGCATGTGGCAAAGGAGCAACATTCTACCTTTTTTTTTCTGAACACATGCAGTTGGAGACTCCGATCAGAGCTGCAGGATTTCGGGCACTTGAAGCAACGCCCTCAGGCTTGTGCAGCTTGATTTAGACTCACTGATATTTTTGCAGGCAAAGTGTGTCGCCTGAGAACGGTCCGAAAGTCGAGTCTTAAACATTCATAGTTGCGAGTCAGCCCAGCATTTAGAATCAAAATGGTAAAATCGGGCCCTCTATGTGGGATCATCCGGTGTAGAGATGGCGGCGTTGGACTGGGGTAAACACAGTAAGAAGTCTGACGACACCAGGTTAAAGTCCAGCCAATTTATTTGATAGTGAACTCACAAGCTTTCGAGGTTTCCCTCTTCATCAGGATCATCCGGTGCAAGTTGAGGGTTAACCCAGCAGGATGAGTACTCAAATTTTTCAAATTTTTAATTACTTGTGGACTAATGAGAACACAATGCATTGCAAGGTGTTCTGTTGATACATACAAACAATTTAACAGTTAAATCAAATGAGAAACAAGGAAGTTCCTAATCCTTCATTTGCATACATATTCAACAATCATTGCGTAGCTTTTTGCCCTTTGCTGTCCAGTAGAAAACTGTCTGCTGCTAATCCTTCATTAGCATAATATGTCTCCATATCTTGCTATTTGGTTTTTTTTATGGAATTGTCTTACTTCCCATCCTGTGGCCAACGCTGGAAGCAGTATTCAGGGACACAAGGTTTTAGATTTAGTTGCTTACCCTGAATATTTAAGTGTGGCTCCACTGAAGGCCTCGTACACTGATAAGATTTTTTGACAATTTTTTGACAGTTTTTTTGACAATTGACTGAATTTTTTTGACAATTACCGAACTTTAATTTTCACAATTGTTGTAACCTAACATCCACATGCGCCCCATGACCAGAAATTCCCACCCAAGCTCAACTGAGCTTTAAATATCTGCCAAATTTCCTGTCTCAGCCACTCTAGTTCCTACAATGGGTGAGACAGGAAAATTTTGGCTCGATCGGTTCTTTCAGGCAGATGTAAATATTCCCTCACGCTAGTGTGCAGAGGGGAAGGGGACTTCCCCTTGTTGTACAGCCCAATATTTATCCCTCAATCACTATCAATAAATATATTGGGTGAAATCTTACCAAAAAATGGCAGTGCTGGTTTGGATAAGAAAAATTGTGTGTTTCTCTCCAGATCTTGCCACACTCTGCCCCAAAAAAATCAGCTGGGTGAGTTACATGCCGTCAAGTAGAGGAGCGGGGCCTCAACATACTGCCAAAGCTGGCTGCACTGAGATCACCATGTTTAAAGGGTGTCCTGAACAGAGCAAACAGTGACTTCCATGTACCAGGTCACCAAGGAAGGTTTTAGGACTCTTGGCATCTCACACCCTCATCCACTGATTGAAGACATTTCCCTCCTTCACTGACTTGATTAGAGCCAGCAACATCCCTAAACCTAATCTGAATTGACACTGCCCCCACCCTTCTGCCTGAATATCAAACACTTTGCTTCCCGAGCCCCACCCATACAGTCAATGTCGACACTTACCATTCCCAGTAAGAAGTCTGACAACACCAGGTTTAAGTCCCACCGATTTATTTGATAGGAAACTCACACAAGCTTTTGAGGGTCTGCTCTTCGTAAGGTGAATTAACATGGGGAGAATGTGGAGACTCTGCACAGACAGTGACCCAAGCCAGAAATCAAACCCAGATCCCTGGCGCTGTCAGGTGAATTGTGTGAGTTTACTATCAAATAAATCGGTTGGACTTAAACCTGGTGTTGTCAGACTTCTTACTGTGTTTACCTCAGTCCAACGCCGGCATCTCTACATCATGACTTACTATTTCTCCCCAACCACCGCACTCGCCAAATCTTCTAAATGACCATCACCGGCATACCCAGCTACTACATCTGCGCGTCCCCAGCACCATCACAAATAAATAGATCCTGCCTTTTCCATGAGGCTTTTATTTAGGTCTGCCCCCAGCACTGACCCTTGGCATAGGTTGTTACTGCCAAATTAGGATGGGTATGGTGCCAACATAGCAATGACAAGGAACAGTGCCAATGGGCACGGCCAGGCCACTGTTTGACTATGTCCCTTTTCCCTGGGGATTTTACTCACCTTTATACTCATGGGGGATCTCTTGGCAGGTTCATGAGTGGATGAACCTGTTGTGAACCTATGTGATGTCAGGTCAATACTTGGCAGGGGCTGGGAGGGGGAAGTGGGGGCTGGCTGCTTAATAACATGTCGTGTTCCCTTTTCTATACTCTGCCTCCTTTCTCTGGCTTTGATGGATTCCTGATATGTCACCTCTTGTTCTTGTTGGAAATCTGTTGTTTCTGACAGGGTGACTCTTGTTCCTGAACTCTAGTTGTCCTGGACAAAAAAATATTTTTTTTTAGGTAGCATGTGAACTGGCATTCACAGCCCATTAGCTGTTCAGAAGGTGCTAATACACGTCATTCTGGAGTGGATCTTCATGTTCAGAGTGCCATTGGAAAATCTTCATTCTTCTTTAAGACGGTATGAATATGGGGCCCCTTTCTGACCTGCCATTGGATTGGGGATACCTGGGGGAATGAATGAGATGTGCAAATTCACCATTCCGGGAAAAATGGGTGAATCCATCATTGGTGAATTGTGGACCATTATCAGAAACCACCTGGTCCTTAATACTATGTGTTGCAAAGACTTTTTTCAAAGCTAGAATAACCAATTCCGTGCTCACAGTTTCACCTCAATCCACCTGGAGAATTTATCAGCCATTATGAGGAAGGATTTCCCCTTGTAGATAAACAGATGCATTCCTAGACGTTCCCATTGTAAATGAGGGAATTGAAGGGGTTCCCCTCTGGTCAGGTCTGTTCATTACCCACACCATTCAGAAATGATTTCTTCTATAGATTTCAATATTCCCATTCCCACACAGCAGACTGGGCTCTACTTCTATAATGCTCATGTGGCTCTGCTATATTCTTTCTAAAATGTCTGGCTGCTGTAAGACCAGAAACACTGGCCTCTCATCATCCACCAACACATCATCAATTATATTAAAGTGCTTCCTTTGGTTGAAATAGGTTGACATCACTGTTCCACTGGGACACTGCTGGAGCCAGCCTTGCAATGCAACACTGACAAATAGCAACACAGTCCTCATCCTGCATCTGCTCCAGGCACATTTATTGTAGCAATCGTGCTGCCACTAACTGAGTATAGGACTTGATTTTGTCAAATAGGCTGATATCCTGCGGTAAGGGATGGTCCAAAATCGTCTTGGACAATGTCTCCACTGTCAGCAACAACTTGTCATCAACTTTGCTTTGTAAGTCAAACACATTAATCTCACGTGGAATCTCTGGATTTTCAGAGGCATTCTGGTGAGTTCCTTTCCAACCATTAACGAGGCTAATAGCTTGTGTCTCTTCTCATTTATGACTTTTAGTCTGATGATATGTCAGTGGATTTCTCATAAGCCATCGTGACTGCAAGTGCCTCTCTTTCTTAAATGCATGCCTCCTTTCAGCTTCAGACAACACCCAAGATGTGTAACATGCCTGTCCATGGCACCTATATGATTATTTTTGATACAGGATTGTCCCCAGTTCTGTGGGTAATGCAACTGTGGTGGGCAGTGATGGTTGTAATGAGATAAGAAGTGTGGTGAGAACAGCATGTCCTTAACCTGAGAGAATTCCTTCTCCTGATTTCCCAACGCTATGCTTAACCCTTCTTCAGTCTCTGTCTGAAACACTCAGTAACTTGCTTTACATTTGACAGCAACTTTGTCAGCTGGTTGACAACACCAAGGAATTATTGAAGATTTCGGATGGACACAGGGGTTATTTATAGTATATTTATGCCTTTGTTTGAATATGTACTTTTCTACTTCAGATTTCTTGTTTGTTATTAATGAATAGTTATCATATTAAAATATCAAGTGTTTTGAAATTGAATAATACATTTGCATTAGTCTATGAAAAGTTTTATATAAATGTTTATTCACTAAATTAAGAGAAGTTGAAACAGCTGAACTTTGAAATCTGAAATTGTATGTACCTCAAATCTTTTTCAAGCATTTTTAACTAAAATGAAATAATTTATTTAACCTTAAAACAACAGTTCTTGTCTTAATTCAGAATGAAGGGTATGAGGGAAAGGGGAAGATAGGAAATTTACAGTTCTCAATTTAGTAATGATCGAGCATCCACAGAAGTGTAGCAAGCAGGCGATCCCTAGCTACTCTGGTGGTGGCTGGAGCCTTTGTCCCCTCAGGTGCTCCATGGACTTGTCTGCATTTGGATCCACATTGCATTTCTCTACCTCCTCCATTTCCAGCATTAAATCATCTTCAGGGTGAAAGGTCAGTCCAGCCTGAGGGCAATGTTGTGCAATACACAACATGCTACTGCAATCATGGGAATTCTTGCAAGTAAGCACTGTAAAATTCCTCCTGATCTGTCCATGCAATGCAAATTTTATGATTCTTATTGTTCTCTTTACAACCTGTTGGGCTGCTATATGTGCACACTTATTTTGTTCCTGTGTTTCATTGGTGGTCTTCTACAATGATATCACAAGCAATGTTCGCAGTAAATATACCCAGGAGCCATTTTTTAATCCCTGGTGATGTCCTCATGATCTGGAGTAACCTTGAATTCCTCAAGGTAAATGAACTATGGGTCTTCTTGTTCCTTTTCTTGTTGAGATGTCTCAATTCCATTGATGGCCTCATGTGTGAAGATTCTACCTGTATACCCAGAGGTTTTAGTTCTGTACATCTTCCTGAATTGTCCAAATCCAGATGTCTGCATTCACATTGAAGATCTTCCTTTGGGCATCACGTGCAATGATTGCATCCAATGAATGGAATCCCTTCCTGGTTATGGGACAGCCTCAGCTATCGGTGCCTTCAAAGCAACATGCATCCTATCAACAATCCTAATCATTTTGAGGGAATCAGCAGTCTTGGAGAATGTGAGGGCCCTCCCCTGCATCCTCGCAGGGGCATGTCGAAATGAATGAGTTCTGAAACCTGATGAAAAACTCCTTCCATTATCGGGTGAGTGCAGGTCCTCATCAGATAATGGAAGGACCTGCACTTCTGGGAAATATCACCCGTGTCACCAGTTCGGTGTTGAAAATGACCCACATATAAGTAAATTCAATGTTGTGGTGAATTTCACTCCCATTGTAAAGGCGTGCAGCATTTTGAGACTGGCTTCAGGTCATCCTATGACATCTCACAGGAGCATCCCTGCTGAAGCACGGTCTCCCGATATACAACTCCTTGGGATATCATTTCATATGATATCCTTTTCCTGTATCCTTTCTGAGATGGGTAATTGATCTTATTCATTCTTCAGAAAGCGGGAAAGTAGTACTGAACCACTGCAGATCAGCCATGATCTTATTGAATGGTGGGGCAGGCTCGAGGGGCTGGATGGCCTACTCCTGCTCCTATTTCTTATGTTCTTATGTTCTTACGTTCATCAGTAGGTAGACATGTTGCCTGACTCATCTCTGATGGTCCCTTTGCCTGCATTGAGCCCTCAGCATAAGTTTTAGTTTTATTTATCACAAGTAACAATATAGTAACACTGTAATGAAGTTACTGTGAAAATCCCCTAGTCGCTACATTCTGGCATCTGTTCGGGTACATTGAGGAAGAATTTAGTATGGCCAATGCACCTAACCAGCATATTTTTTAAACTGTGGGAGGAAACTGGAGCACCTAGCGGAATCCCATGCAGACATGGGAAGAATGTGCAGACTCTGCACAGACAGTGACCCAAGCCAGGAATCAAACCCAGATCCCTGGCACTGTGGGGCAACAGTGCTAATCACTGTGCCATCGTGCCATCTCTTGGTTGCAGTAAGTAACACGATTGCAGTAAGCAAAGAGCAGATTTTGAGGTGCTTGGGGGTGAGCTTGTCATCAGACCAAGATTGGATTCTGCACTGGGTTTGGTATTACCTGATAAGGAGATAATTCACATCAGTTTAGAGGCGGCTTGCATATATCATTTTAAACATTACACTTTTTGAGAGCATTCCTGTAGCTAAATGATAAAAATAGATTTGTAACATTAAATTATAAAATGTGCAGAATTCCTTGCCACATGTATCAAGTGTAACTTTTAAGAAGCTTCTAATGATCAGCATTAAAGAAACTCTTAAAACTAAAATATGCTACGCTGTATTAAAATGCGTTCTAACCACATATATCACTAAATAACTTTAGCTGAAGCTTAGTTGAAGAGATGTTTGAAACTACAACCCACTTGCTACATATGGAAGCAATTCTCAAAAGTATAAACAGCAGAAATTCAGAAAAAATAGGAGAAAAATATTTCTCTCATTCTTACTTATTCTGCATAGTTACATTAAATTTGAACATTTATGTAACAGAAAAAAATAGTTTTCACGTACCTTCAATATCTCTCCAACATAGTGACTGCCTCTCTTCACTGCTGCTGAGCATGAAGGAAAGGGGGTGAGGTGGGGTTCCTTCATTGCAAGCCTACTTGTGAAACTAAATATTTATAGGATCAAGAGAAACGAGAGTATACTCTTTTTCCTTCCCGGAGATTAGGGCGCCCTTTATAAATGGTGCTCTGAACTCTGGAAATCTGACATTGTAGCTCTTTCAGGCCCCAGCTCAGCTGTCTAGACAGTATGGGACTTGCATCCGAAGTGCTGCACAACATGGTGAGAAACATTAACAATTTGTGGTAATTTACAATTGACAGGCTGCTTTTCTTGCCTTGTCTGGTACTTCCTTGTTCACATGCAGAAATTTTCCAGCCCCTCCCATCACCAGACATTCCACTGCAACTGAAGCCAATAGTCAATTGAATGGCTTGCTATTTCCATCGTAGAAAGCTGATATAGTGGGAGCAAGGAAATCCCAGTCACAGACTCTCCAGAGAGTAATAAGTACAGATCATAGTCAAACAGGTGAAGCAACAACAGATCCAGCACTTACGGTAAGATGGCGTTTGCATTACATTTCAAACAAGTTGTGTCCCAAATTGCCATCTGATAGTGTGGTGAGAGATCTAAGTGAATTGCAGGATCAACAGCCTATCTCCTGAACCAATGAGATTTTGAGATTGAGAAGGAAACAAGATGAATTAGACACAAGTAAATACTTAGATAAAAAAGAAGGAAAAGGAAGATTGGATTAAGAGAGGGGGAAAAAGAGATAGAAAGGAAAATTAATAATAAAACCTGAGAACAAATTTAATTTTAAAACTTTCCTAGAATATTTCTCTACCTAAGTAAGAAGTCTCACAATGCCAAGTTAAAGTCCAATGGGTTTATGTGGAATCATGAACTTTTGGAGCACTGCTCTTCATCAGGTGAGTGGAGATGTATGTTTCACAAACACTGGATATATCAACAAAGACACAATTGCAGGAGCAAGTTTTAATTTTTCCCTTTATGGGTCGGAGAATGAGTGACATTTCAGGAGAACAAGTGTTGTCTTTAAAGGGTCTTTACCCTTCAATTGCAGTCTTAACTGTCTAGGGGAAGTTTTAATTCATAGATTCATACAGTGCAGAAGAGGCCCTTTGGCCCATCAAGTCTGCACCAACACACAAGAAACACTTGCCCATTTGCTTTGAGTGTTATGATGTGCCAAGTTATCATACAGGTACATTTTAAAGGGTGTGAGGCAACCTGCCTCTACCACCCTCACGAACACTTCCATGTAAAACTACTCCATCCAAACTGTATCACTTCACACTTTTCAGGGTTAAATTCTATCTGCCACTTACCTAATAACTCACTATGTCATCTATATCTTCTTGTAGCCCAAGACACTCAGTCTCACTTAACCACCCAGCCAATCATTGTGTCATCTGGAAACTTACTAATCCTACCCCCACATATAGTCATCAGTGTTGTTTATATAAATGACAAATAATAGGGGATCCAGCACAGATCTCTGTGGTACACCACTGGACACTGACTTCCAAACACTTCACACAGACAGTCACTCAAGGCAGGAATTAAACTCGGGTCCCTGATGCTGCAAGGCAGTAGTACTAATCATTGTGTCACCGTCAAATCCAGATCATGCTTTGCCTCTCCAAGTGGAGATAGATGCTCTCCTTCAGAATTTTCTCCAATAGTTTCCCTACCACTGGTGTGAGACTCTGTGGTTCCCTGGCTTATCTTTACAACCTTTCTTAAATAGCAAAAACCACACTAGCTGTTCTCCGGTCGTCTTTGTTCAACATTCTGCCAAGGTCCTCTGACTGCACCCACAGATTTCCCTTTTGGTCCCTAAGGGGCTCTACTCTTTATCCTTATCTTATTGGTACAATTGATCATAACTATTTGACACTTATAGGAAACAGGCAGTGAGTTCTGTTTTCTGATGCTAACAACAGAGTGGTAGAAATCATCCAACAACTTGTGGTGATTCACAGCTGACAAGTTATCAGTTCACCACAAGCTGCTGGATAATTTACACATTAATAATAGTGTGATCAATATAATACATCAGTATTCTACTAACAAATGCTAGCACAATATGAACTTGTTAATTTGCAGCAATAAAGTTATTTGCCACTTAGTAATATATCGTAAAGCTGCCCTTACTACATCTGGTATCTTTGTAAATAAGAGTGCATATGAAAAATGCAAGGGGAGCATACTGTACTATGATTAATTGTGACTGCCCACTCCCCTCGTCCTTACAGCCCCCTTGACTGAGATTCGCAATTGATTGCTAATTATAATGCTGAATTATGGGTAGCTTGGTGTTATGAACTCATGTTCATTGAGTAGTAAACCAAGACTTTTTTTTAACCCATTTTATTTATGAGCCATCAAAGAAAGTAGAATTTTAAATCTTCAGTTTGTGTTAGATTTGAACCCAGCCCCAGATATTAAAAGGACACCCTTCCACATCACACAATTTCTAAATGATCTTATCGGGAGATTTCCCATTCTTAGTTCTGCTGATACAATCTGCCTCCTGAACAATGTACGTTTATTTTAAATTAAGTATAAAGGCACTCGTGTCAAAGGGGGAAAGCATGGTTCAGACTGTTCTTGAAAATTGTTGACAAAATATCATGTAGGAAACTAAAAACAGCATCTATAATTTGTACACCGCAAGCAGAATCGCACATCATTTTGGCATTGTCTAATAAAAGTTCACAAAATATTCTTTCATTTTAAGGGTATCATTGTGGTTCTGTTGCTTTTGAATTATAATATTTTTCAAGGCAAACCTTACTAATTTTCTTTGGAACCAAAAAGAGCTAAGATGTGCCTGTTAGAAATGTTCAAAATTATGAATGGTTTCAACCACGTAAGTCAGAGAAAAAAACAAGTCATTCTATTGCTGACTGCTTTTTTTCTAGTTTCCCTTTTTCCTGTTTGTTTTGAGCACTCTTCATTGGCAACATCATTAAGTTCCAATGAAGTGCTCACATTCCCAAAACCTCGATGCGCCAGAAATACCCACTTTACAGATACTGCCTGACCTACCGAGTGTTTTCAACTTTTCTGTTTTTGTTGAAGCTAAATGCCCACTTGATCTTGGGCCAGCAAAAATTGAGAACTGTCCAACTTTACCTAACCAAATTTAACTCAAGAAAGTGTTTGATTATTTTGCATTGCTCCCTCTCCCTAAGCTTACTTTTGTTGGCCAATCAACCTTTCAGAGGGAATTAAAAGTATTTCATTTCCTTTAAACGTTTCTTTTATATCAAAGCTAATATTAACATTTTTAAAAATAATACTGTATATTCTAAACACTAATGCAAATTTTCACAGTAACTTCATTGTACTGTGAATGTAAACCTACTTGTGATGAATAAATAAACTTTACTTTTGAATGTTGGGTCATACACCTGAGAGTACCAACCTGAACCGGATTGTATATCTGTTGCTATAACATTTGGCAAATTAACATGTAATTTGAAAAGTTCTGAAGCATATCAACAGGTAAGAGGTTCAAAGTTATTTATTATAATTGTCTTTGGTGTATTCCCTCAAGGCTTCCCTTAGATGATCAGCTATCACTTCCTAAGAGCTTAAGTTTATTTTGTTATTTATGGTCTCAGTGGATTGCTTCAGCAAGCCTGTCCATTTGAAACTTGTGGCTACAAACACTGCTGGCAGAACAGAGCCTGACTTCAATAAGCAAAGCCATGCCTGAGGCAGGAGACATTTAAGAAAAATAGAGACGTTTATAAAGAATTGGACTAGTTTTACATGATAGTACACCAGGAACTCATACATCAATCATTTACGATCCATATAATGATGGGGAGATCAATCAGTGGCAAACAGCTCAGATGGTCTTAATTTGTACTGCAAGGACACATCGATGACATACTCTACTTTTCCTCAATTTACTAATTTGAAACAGAGTCATAAAATTAAAAGAAAACTCTGCCCATATTTGTAATCAGTCTGGTTTCATCAATTGGCAAAAACAAATATATTTCAAATTAAAATACCAACAATGGAACTGAGGAAGAGAAAAACAGTAACTAAAAGAAGCCAATTTTATTAACATAATTATAGAGAACACAATACACAAATTATTAGGAGAAATCTTTTAATGAATTTTATCGTATTAAAGTGAGGGCTTTTCTCAACAAATGTAATGAGAAATGTCATTGTTATAACCAGCCGAAAACCGCAACAATGGTAGGGCTTGGTTGGGATGTCAAACACATTCGGGTGACAAGAGTTCTTTTTAAATTAATTTAGAAGTTACTTTTGACAAAGAATATCAAGCTGAAGAGAAATTATGCCATATGCTGCAGCGTTTTCATAGGAGAAGTGTTTGCATTTATATAAAATCTTTTACATAGTGAAACATGTGTGAAAGAGTTCTGTCTTTATGAAAAGTGTGAGAAATACTCTGTTGTTTCTTTATAGATGTATAAATATAATATTAATGAAAAAATCTTTTGTCCTTGTTCAGATAAGAGGTACGCTACTACTGTAACTATAGACAGTAGGAAAAGTGCACTATAAGATGTTTAATTTGGCTATCCATTCAATAGCCTCCTGAGATGCCAGGTTGTGGAATGAAGTGAAATCCATGCCCTGGTTCCAAACATTATTTTGTAAATTGAGTTTGAGTCTTTATATGCCCTTTTTGTGAATAGAATTCCCCACTCACCTAATGAAGGAGCAGTGCTCTGAAAGCTGGTGGCTTGTGCTACCAAATAAATCTGTTGGACTTTAACCTGGTGTTGTGAAACTTCTTATTGTGCTTACCCCAGTCCAACGCTGGCATCTCCACATCAGATTTGGTTCAACATAGAATCCCTACAGTGCAGAAGGAGGCCATTGGGCTCATTGAGTCTGCACTGACCCTCCAACAGAGCATCCCACACAGGTCCTATCCTCATAACCCCATATATTTATCCATCTAATCCCCCTAACTTACACATCTTGGAACACTAAGGCATAATTTTGCATGGCCTATCACCTAACCTTTGGACTGTGGGAGGAAAGTGGAGCACCCAGAGGAAACCCACACATACACAAGGAGAATGTGCAAATTCCACACAGACAATGACCCAAGGTCGGAATTGAACCCAAGTCTCCGATGCTGTGAAGCAGCAGTGCTAACCACTGTGCCACCGTGCCAGCCACTGCCCATCGTTTTTGAGCGAAGTCAAAGCAAGGGATCTCTGCTATTATGCCAGGTGTCAATTATGTCTCATGAAGCCAGTATCACTTTAAAAGCTTCCACAACTATTTAGCATTGGAGAATCAATACATTGATCTCGCAAAAGTGTCTATTCCAGGAATGCTGTTTTACAAACTCCAGAATTATCAGGACTGATAAAATAGATTTTGTGGGGTTCTTTAAAATATTTATTCTGATTAATGTTGTGCCCCTATAATCACAGTAATAAAATAGTCTTCACTTTCTTTTAGGTTCTGTTTTCAATCGATATTTTAATCAGGGCTGACTTAAATGCTAATTGAAGGTGCCAGCCATAATATTAGTCACCATAATTTGAGGAAAAACTAGGACTGTGCCAACACAAATTAATTATTCATAAATAAAGCACTAACTGTTAAGTGGATTTGGATTCTCAAATTACATTGGAAACAAATATGGGGAACATCAAGGTGAAGTCAGCTTTATTGAATGAAGCGTTAAGAAGACTGCAATTTGGGCTCAAAGCATTTTGTTTTGGGTTCAAAGTCACATCCAAGCATTCTAGATAGATGCTTGCCAGGTTTTTATTTTACTATATTGGAGGAAGTGGTAGGAAAGAGGATATTAATTGGCATTTGCCCAACTATTTGATCTCAAGATGAAGTTTTGCTTGAATAGTAAATGTCAAAGGACTGAATTTAAATCGTAGATGAATATTTTGATTTCGTTAAATAATCGAGACAATGAGTTGACAAAATCAAGCACGGTGTATTTTTAAAGCAAAGTGTCAGATCTGCAAAGCAATTTCAATTTTCCAGAAAAATATTCAAAATACTCTTCGCTCAGTATAAAGGACAGATGTGGCCACAATCTTTAGTTTATATTTTACTGAACCTCTCTGCAAACTTTCAATTTGGGAGCAGGCAGAAGATGCCTCAAAGATGCATAGAATGGCCTACATCTTAGTATGCGTGCCAGATACAACTCATTCCTGATCACCTCCACAACCAATTCCTCCATAATGAGCGTGGTCAAAGCGACCTCTTCTCAACTCCATATCATTCCAGGCTAGAGGTACCTCTGCAGTGTCCCTACTTCACCCTTCCACCCCATAGTTGGAAATTCTGGCAGAAATCTCCTGAGTCCAAAGCGCCTGCTGTTCTTATCCTAGCTGGAAGGAGGCTGAAATGGATGCTGTGGCCTCCAAACAAAAGTGGGCCTCACACCATAACCTGATCAGCTGGAGAATAACATCTCAGTCTCCAAGAAGGACCTGGGCATGAGAATTGCTACATTAGAATCCTGTTCCCTCTTATATGCATAGACTCGAAAGAGGCAGGCAGAAGCTGTACGCCATGGTCCAGGCCTAACAAGGTTCCCGATTTATTTCTTTCTGAGGAGGAATTCTGCTATCTTTCTTGGAATCTTACATAGTTGTTGGAGGAGATCTATAACACTATATGGTACTGTCGACAGCCAAACAACTAGCTTGGTTAACAAATGTGTTACGGCCTCTGAAGAGACAGATAGCTTTTGAGAAGAGATCTGGGATGCGATCTTATCAGTTTTACCACGCTGATCGATTAGCGCCGTGTGCTGGTTAGATATGGCAAAAGGTGAAAAATCAGATTCCCATACCTGGTTTCTTATCTCTCATCATCATCGTCAGCCCTGTTTTGCCAGTGAAATCAGCCTCACATCCAGAAAGGCCTCGCGGTGAATGGCAGGGAGGCATTTGGAGGGGCGGAACGTGGAGGGGGAGGGTGGTGGTGGGGGGGCGCACAGGAGGCATATATGTAGGGAGGGGGAACCGGCACAGGAAGCGATCAGTGGTCCTGATGTCCATGGGGAGCTGGGGGATGTGGAGTGTCAGAAGGTCTCAAAAAAAAGGGGTAATCCAAGAAAATGCAGAGACATATTAAAAGCACGATCAAGGAGTCAAAATGTTACAAGACTCAAGAAGAGTAGCTGGGACTAAGCAGACTTATAAAAAACTTTGGTCCAGAACTTCTTGGCTCCCCAGTATCGGATCTGGGTGGTGCACCAAAGATGATGTGGGGAATCCCTCTTGGACGTTCCTAGGTCAGAGTTTACCTGGCAGTTGTCCAGAAGCAGTAATTTCCTTTGGACAATTGTTCTGGGCTGGGAACCATGTAATAAAATCACTCACTTCGAGTGATTCTGCCAATCTTACACTAGTAATTACTCTGAAAGAGTTAAAGAAAACCACTTCTAACTTTAGTGTAACTATCTTAAAGACCCAGACTAGTCCCTGATGGGGGGGACGCCGCACACAATCCTGACCTCCCTGCCGAGGACTTCCCCACACACCCCCAACACCCTGTGCCAAACAAAGCATACCACCCCCACATATTCCACACCCCAGAACCCTCACACCCACATGGGATTCCTCATACCCCCTCGAACCGACATCCAACCTGGCCTCAAAGCCCCTCCACCTCCACTGACCTAATCCCAACCCAATCCCCATCCCCCGCCGATCTGATCCAACCCACACTCCCCCAATATCCAATTCACACCACCTCTCGCCATTCCAAAACACTCTAATGTTTGACCCCCCCATTTCCCGTGATGCCCGAATGATGTTTGAATAGATACTTCCCTTCTCTCTGGCATGTTATTTACTGTGTGACATTTAATCTCACCCGCTTTACGCAACTAGTGCTGTAAAAAAGGGGTGTGACCCCTTCATTTTTCTTTTGCTGGAGCCAAGGACATTTCTCACTGCTTGAATTCCCCCCAGTCTGAGTCAGGAAGGTCAGATGAGACAGGCACTGAAGAATGTTAATGCGGTTAAGCTGGTACAAAGTGGCAAGTTATGGCTGGTTGACCGTCTAAGAAGGTTGTAGCCTATTCTATCACTATCCTAACAACAAGAGGGCTGTCTAAGAAGACATGACCAACATAACAACCAAACCTTGGTTCAAAGCTGCATAAAATTATAATCATTACATGTATAGAATATACAACTCAGAAACATACCATCCAGTCCAACCAGTCCCTGCCATTTGAACCAGCTCTCAAACATCCTCATTCCCCATAACTCTCAATTCCATTCTCTTTCATATGTTTGGGTCATCTCTCTTCACCGTCCCTTTTAATCATATCCTGTGATAGCCACTTCCACATTCTCGCCACTCTCTGGGTAAAGAGGTTTCTCCTGTAATCCTTATTGTCACGCTTATGCCTTAAGAACCATATGAGTTATGTCTGAAATTTTGATGTCTAAACTCAAATGGACATTTTTCAGTCAAACAGAATGAATTGCGATGTTAGGTGGCCTTAGCTTTCCTGCTAATACACATTGGACTGCCAAAACCTTGAATTACTTGGCACACCCGGGCATATAAAAATATTTATATGCAAACAACCTTTCTGGACATTCACACTCACCCACAAACACACTCACACACACACACATTACTGCCACACGCACACAAGTCCTCACTCACACACTGCCACATGCACACAAATCCTCACATACACACTCATACTCACACATAAACACATACAGACACACACACACACAAATCCTCACACACGCATTTACTGCCATACGCACACAAATCCTCATACACATATTCATACTCACTCATAAACACACACACACACATTCTCACTCACACATTGACTCCTTTCTTAGACGTTCACCTCTCTCTAAGACCTGAAGCCATCTCTGCTCCTTTCCTGAAGACCAAATACCCTCTATCCCATTCCCCTGGCTCCATTCCAGAGGCTCAAAACTTTGCTGGCAGGCTGTTATCTTCAATCTCTCACAAACACAGCCCTCCTTTCCTGAGGCCTGAATCCACTTCTCCCCAACTCTCACAGGTCTCGCTCTCAGCGTCTTGTAAGCCCCATTCTCACCTCCTCGCAGGCCCCACTCTCACCCGCTTCGAGGCCCCACTCTCACCCGCTCCGAGGCCCCACTCTCACCCGCTCCGAGGCCCCACTCTCACCTGCGCCGAGGCCCCACTCTCACCCGCTCCGAGGCCCCACTCTCTCCTCCTCCCAGGCCCCACTCTCATCTCCTCCCAGGCCCCACTCTCACCTCCTCCGAGGCCCCACTCTCTCCTCCTCACAGGCCCCACTGTCACCTCCTCCAGGCCCCACTCTCACCCCACTGCAGCCCCATTCTCACCTCCTCCCAGGCTTCACTCTCACCTCCACACAGGCCCTACTCTCACCTCCTCTCAGACCTCACTCTCTTCTCCTTGGAGGCTCCATTTTCTCAATCCCTTACAGGCTCCATTCTCACTACCACGTAGGCCTCACTTTCACCTCCCTGAAGAGTCATCCAGACTCGAAATTTTAGCCTATTCTTGTTCCATAAATACTGTGAAACCTGCTGAGATTTTCCATTTTGCATTAAGTTATGACTTAGTCAGGAATCAAGCAATGAAAGCTGGAGTTTGCTTGTTGGACCTAAATGTACTCCAATCATGATTGGTTGGTAACTGGAAGTTCAGGGGACTTATGAGTTGAATTTTAATGTTCCTAATGTTAGGAGAAAACAAAATGTCCAAGTCTCCTCTACCTTAAGGAAAAGAACAATTCGGACTAATATTCTTATTTCCCCATTTTACTGATGTTCCATATTAAAGAATACAAAACCAGTTCAGAGTGTTTCACTGTGTTTCACAGTGTTTCACAGAAGAGTGTTTCCTCTTCTGCATAGGGTTCTGTGCATTTGTCCAAGCACATTAATCTGATCGCAACATTCTCACCAGAGCAGAATTCACCCAAGACTGATTTATTCCGGCGTAACTCCAGCAAAACCAGGGCTTAAATTTTGGCTGGTGCCAGGGAACTGGCTGAAGAAACTTATTTTAAATACATTCACAGGGTACATTTAAAAAAAAAACATCATTTTTCAAATTCGTTTCCAGGCTGCGATGGTGTGGTTTGTTTGTTTTTCAATAGTTATTGGAATTGGGGGTGGGTTGTGAGTTGGAGGGGGTGAAGGATGTATAAGAATCTAGCTTTTTGTTTGCAATTCTAAACCAAGATAACACTCCAGCAACACAGCGGATATTGAAGCTAAGCAATGATTGCATCTCACAAGTAGCTAGGAATGAAAAATGCATGAAATGGGTAAGGGAGTGACGCCTTACTGGTTGAGGATTCAGAGCACTGTCTGGGCTTAAAGCTGACTTTTAAGCAGAAATCCATTTCGCTGCAAGGAAAGAACATCTTCTGTTATCTTGAATGAGGTCATAAATATTTGAAAAATGCTTCGAGACGCCAGCAGACTCCTGACTGAGGAGAAACACTGGTGCAAAAGGGATAAATGGATATGAAAGTACAGCAAGCTGTAGAAGGAAAAGGTGAAAGTAGGTCATTAGTAACTAGAATGCTGTGATATTAAAGGGACTCTGGACTCTATTAAAACAGCTTTCTAATATCACGGCCGGAATTCTCTGATGTTGTACGCTCCATCGCCACTGCCAGCAAGAATGGAGGACTTGGCACTCAACCAAATCTCCACTCAGAGCAGCAGAACTGGAGAATCCTAGCCTCAGACGAGATTGGAGAATCCCCGGCCGTGTTTCCAGCAGTAATTGATTCTGACACTCAGGGTGGGATTTTACTGGACGTGCTTACCCTAAGGTCGGAAAATCCTGTCTGAGGTCAAGGCACATTTGCATGATCCGTGTCCCGCCTGCTATAATTCCCATGGTGTGCGGGATGGTAAAAATCACCCTTAGTTTCAAAGTTGTTAAACTTTACATATAGAGGAAAGCATGAAGTGGAAAGATTGTCATAATTGCATGAGAAGCCAAATGATGTACAAATCTAATCTCTGCTTGGATTTAAGAAAAATTGGGTTTGCCTGTGTGCAGACTTTATCAATTACAATTCTCAGAGAAATTGAACTGTTATACTGTTATGTTATTTCAATACCATTTAAGAATTAAAGGTACATGCCTATGTATGCATGAGTAGGCAAGAGCCACTTCACTTACGATTGCACTGTACTGTGCATTGAATTAACCTTATATCAGCCCACAACATATGGAGTGAACAGACAAATGCTTCTGATGAAGTTCCAGGATTTGAGTTTAAAGATGTATTTTTAATAAGACGAACCCTTCAAACCTGGCACGTGTCTTTGGAGTGAATTTGATCTCGCCCACAAAGGAACCTGCAATATTGCAAGTCCTCCCACCAATAAAGCATGTTTACTCAGCTATTATGCCGAGGATTCTCCAACTTCGTCTCTGGCTGGGATTCTCCAGTTCCGCTGCTCGGAGTGCATGTCTGGCTAATTATTTCCAGCTTCTGGGAGCCACAAGATTTAATCTGGCGGAGGCAGGTATGTGTAACTTATAAACAAAACAAGCTCAGACTTAGATCGAGAAAATCAATCCAAAATAATGTCAGAGGGAGAGAAAAAATTTGAATGACTGGTGCATAACCGAAATAGCAACCGCCGCAGCAATGAACACATGTTTAAGGCTGGGATGGGCAGGTATTTGTGCTGGAACTCTACTGCTCAGCACAACATGGAATCAGAGGGGCAGAGAATGGAAATGTCCATTGATCTCTGGTAGGTTTTTCTGATTTTGCTTGAGCAAGGCCATAAAACCCCACCCTTGGTCTCTGAGGGAATTAAGGGATATGGAAAATGGGCAGGAACATGGAGTTGTAGGCCAAGAGCATCACAATTGTATTAAGTATTAGAGCAGGCCTGATCGGTCATATAGTCTACTGCTGCTCCTATTTCTTCTGCTCGTGTGTTTATAGCTTAGGGTGAACTGGGAGGATGATGCAGTCATAGAGGCATTTGAAGCATAACATATGACAGCTTTCTAAAAGATGCTAATGAAGAGGAATGGATCGGTTACATATAGACATGAGGTTTCGATTTGTTTGAAGCGAGAAAATGAGTGAAGAGTGACAGTAAAATCAAAAGCAGCATTTTTGAGAAATCCAGACAAATTCTGCATCCAGAATTTGGATCAGAGGCTGGGTCCAGGTGAGCCTCTTGACAATTTCTTCATGAAGTGTAGCCAGGAGTGTAGCCAGCAAATCTAAATTCAAAGAAATGAATAGAAAACTGATAGAACAGTTTATCTGGGGCCGTGCACACCTTTCTTTTTGTTAATTTATGCTACCTAGGTGTCAATGGCTGGCCAACATTTCTTGCCCATCCTTAGTTATCTTTGGAAGGCAATTGGGAGTCAACCACATTACTGTGGATCTGGAGTCACATGTAGGCCAGACCAGGTAAATGGACTTTAGTGAACCAGATGGGTTTTTCCGACAATTGGCAATGCTTTCATGATCAGATATTTTCTACTGAATTCAAATTCCACCATCTGCCATGACAGAAGACTCTAATTTCCCAATTATTGTGAAATAATAATTCAGAACAAACAAAGAAGAGGGTGAAAGAATTACCAGAAGCAGAATGGAATGGGAAACAGGATTGAAAAGAAACCAGAACATCGGTACCCTGGAAGATGGTGATTAATTTGAAGATAGAACGGACATAAGACCATTATTACGACAAGAAAAGTTTGAACTGACAGTTCTCAGGGAAAATAAATTTATACAACCATTCAGTTCAAGCAGAAGGTGAGAAGTTAGTTCAGAACCTTAAATCTTATGTTTCGTATCAGAGCGCAGGGTAATGCTCAGACAATCGATCCTGCAACAACTGAAAGACAATGATTATCTAATCCTGAAACTGAGCAATCTGATGGCTTCTTGCAGAACTGAGCTTTGAAAGTTAAGGTTGACCCAAATCAGAGAGACACAAAGAAGGAAAGACATTTATTGTGGATCACTGAAAAGGATGGTTCTGTTATCCTGGGTTGAACAGCCGTGACAACCCGGGGTTGATCTTAGTGAAGCATGAGATAGAATCATAGAAACCTATAGTGCAGAAGGAGGCCAATTGGCCCATCAATTCTGCATTGAGAACAATCCCAACCAGGTCCTATTCCCATAACCCCAAAAATTTACTCTCCTAATCCCCTTGACATTAAGGGGCAATTTCACATGGCCAATCAACCCAACCCACACATCTTTGGAGTGTGGGAGGAAACAGAAGCACCAAAGGAAATCCATGCAGACATGGGGAGAGCATGCAAACGCCCCACACACACAGTTACCCGAGGTCGGAATTGAATCCTGATCCAGGCTCTGTGAAACAGCAGTGCGAACCACTGTGCCACCCCGCCACCCATATGAAGGAGATGTGGCTGAATGTTGTATGTCCATTGAAAAGCAACCTCTGAACAGAGGAAGAAAATGACTGTCAGAGTCACAGAGTGTACAGATTAAATAAATTCCATCATTCTGAGAGATTGATGGAAAGCCAAATGAATGGGTTGCAGTCAGATATTGAAATTGTTAATGTCAACATTGAAAGACATGAAGAGCTCTTGACAAGGTGAAGAGCTGATTGCGAAAGTTCAAACAGGTAAAGGAGATTTCCAAAATCTTTCCTCATTCCAAGATCAAGGGAACGATCTTCTTGATTGCGCAAGAAGCGAAAAACTGGGGTTCGTGCCCAATTTCTCACCTCTCTAGATGGATCAGCCTTGCTCCCAAGAAGGGAGTGAAGTTGATAATAACATTTAAATCAATTGAAACGTGGATTTAAATATTATTAGTGAGCCTTGGACGCAATTTTCGGGCACACTTGCCTTGGCAGCCTCATCAATGAATGTCCTCATTGGCAAAGATTACGTTTGATTCCAAGCAATAGGACCTGTTCTGATGGCTTCATCAGTAGCAAGTCTCACAGTGGACCAGAGGTCATTGAAGTCCCTGGATGGTTGGGGATGGGAAACCCTTCTTGGGGCCCTGGCAGAGCTAGCTGACAATCCAGCACTGCCACCAGACACCAAGCAGTGCTAATGGAAAGGGGCCTGAGGGGCAGGGGCTAAGGGGAGGGAACATGGCCTAGGTGGAACCAGGCATGGGGCAGTACACACTCTGCAAAGGGGATTGGCTGCAACTGGCGACTGACTGAGCTGGGCCAGGGCTGCCAGCAATTGACCAGGCTGGAAAGGGTGGTGGTAGGTGATCAGCTGGGGTGTGGCATTATATCCAGGAGATGGAGGGGGGGGGGCAATTGGCTGGGGAGGGAGGCAGTGATCATGGGGTGGGTGGGTGGGATGTGGTGCAAACTTAATCTGGAGGGGGGAGGGAACTGGCAGATTTCTCTGTCCTGTGTGGAAGATCAGAGGGAGCTGCGCATGTGTGCTTGTACCCTCTACTGTGAGCAGCTGGCTTTCAGATGAGCCTACGCCCTACCTGCTCTTCCTAATGGCGGGAAACAGATTGTGTGTCATTTTTTGCACTGGGTGGCATAAGATATAATTTATGACCTCACTGGAAAAATAGTTCTGAAACTCTTCCATTTTCATACCTATTTGACACTTAAAAGTTTCTTGGTATGATCCCTCGAAGTGTCAGAACCTGGGAATAAAATTGCTATTCTGGACAGACTGAAGACTGAGCCAGACATAAGCTAGCAAGCTGAACAAGAGAAACTGCAAGCTGTACAGTTAGCAGAGAAGGCATCCAAGAGAGAGATCTGAATCTCAGCTTTAAAACTTTAACAGCACGTTCTTCAAATAGAAGAAGCGGAAAATGGAGAGAATGACAGTTCAGGCAGAGATTAGTGAACTCCAAATGCAGCTTTATCAGTCGGGGAATGATTGATTTACTTGGCAGCACTCACAAACGCTGGAGAGTGTGAAAGAGGAAATACGAAATGCAGGAATTCAAGCAGAGTAGGCACTGTAGGAAGCTGAAAACTGGTTGAAAACAGGCGCAGAGGGTGGTTGGAAGGGAAGCAGAATCATAACATAGAGAATGACATGGAGGCCAAAGACCAACTGCAGTGTGTTAGATAGCCTGGAAGAGGCACAAAATTTCATCACCTAAACTAGGCTGTAAATAATAGCTTTTAAAGTTAGAAATGAAGCTGAGAGTTTTAAAGTGTATAGTTTAAATATAAAATGCAATTGTTAATTTTCTTTGATTCAGATATAATATATAAATAACAACAATGATTGGAACAATCATGTTGATATATAGAGGCATTATTTTTGAAAGAAAGTGAGATATTGTTATATTATTCCAATTTGATTTCTCTTTTTAGATAGCCCCTGGGATTGAGGATGTCTTGCTTCCTGTCCGGTTTGATAAATCCAGTACACAATCTGCAGTCTCTGCCACATAGAGTGTGTGATGTTTTGAAGGGTCAGGCAGATAAGGTGTTTGGAGGTTTTATGCGCCCTCTCTACACCTGGACTTCACTTCTGAGTGCTCCTACTGAAGTCTCTGGATGTGTTCAGTGCTTCCTGAATAAATCTTCTCTGTTTTAGTTGGGCACAATGTAGAGATGCCGGTGTTGGACTGGGGTAAACACAGTAAGAAGTCTGACAACACCAGTTTAAATCCAACTGATTTATTTGATAGTAAACTCACAAGCTTTCGACTCTATGGCCTTCGTCAGGCAAATGCGATGTTCTGATCTCTAACAGCACACATACCAGCACATGGGCACAAGCCAGGGGTGCCCATGAAACAGCGGGGGTATTTGAGCTCTTCAGGGATGCTTTGAGTTCATTCCTAAAATTTTTCTGTCATCCTCCTCAGAGTCTCCTGCCGTGATTGAGCTCTAAGGAGGATAATTGTTCTGGGAGTCTGGTGTTAGACATACGAATGGCATGTTTCATTCAGCTGGTTTTGAATGGTTAACACCTTGATGCCGGGCATGTTGTCTGGGCAGTGGGCACTGCTGTTGGAATGACTTTCTTGCCACTGCATTTGGAGGAACTTGAGAAGACACTGTTAATGGTACTTCTCCAATTCTTTGAAGTGCCTGCTGTATGTTGTCCACGTTTCCAAAACATATGGGGATGGGGGGATCACTGCTACCATGATTGTAGTCACAGGTTTGCAACCTGGCCCTCAAATAATCTCTTTGTCATTCAGCCAAAGGTTGAGCTGGCACGTTGGAGCCAAAGGCGAATTTCAATGTCTGCCTTTGTCAAGAGGAGGTTCCCAAATTGTAGACTGGAAACTTCAACACATCTCATGAAATAAGCAGTATTCTTATAGGTAGATGAAGACTGTAGAGCAGCATAAAACCTCTGACATAATGGTGGGTAGAAAAAGCACAAGGCATCCAATGACTCATGGACACCAATGATGTATGCAGCTTCTTTAGCACTAGCAAAACAATCTATGGTTCAAGGGCTGACCCCACTGAGAGACAAGTTTGAAAGGGAGCGCATTAAGGACAGGGGGACAATCAGCTTTCACTGCAGAGATCATTTTGAAGAACTCAACCGCAATTGTCTTTGACTTGCACGCCCTCAATTCCATTCTGTGGCTCCTTGCTCACAGAACCATCGTGATCCCTATCTCTCCGAAGACCGGGATCAAAGAAGACCATATCATTGTAGCACCTCTCTTCTTCTTTTTCCTGCAATGCAGCTTATTTATCGAATGGGCAGTGAACTATTTCATCTTTGATGACTCCAATCAAAATCTAAGAGCAACTCAACCTCGGTCATTGAACTGCAATCCAGTGATGATGCTACAGTAAGCCTTGTGTTGGTAATGGATGTTCAGAGAGTTGTCAACATATTTACTGAGGCATACAAAAAGACAGGACTGACACTCAACATTCAGAAAACCAAAGTCCTTTCCAGGCACTCATCAAAAGTCCTTTTGATGAGTGCCTGGAAAATATGGAACACTTCCAGTGCCTTGGAGGTTGACATTGGCGATGAAATCCAACATCATCTGAAATCCACCAGTGTAGTCTTTGGCACCTGGGGAAGTGAAAGTTTGAAGATCAATAAATCATGGCCTGTAATGTGATCGTGACCCCTTCCTTACTGTATGGAGCTGAAACATTGATAATGTATAGGAGACACCTCATAACACTGAGTCTACCTGCAAAAGGCCTTACATATCAAGTGAG
Source organism: Sphyrna mokarran (assembly GCA_024679065.1). Classification (NCBI taxonomy): domain Eukaryota; kingdom Metazoa; phylum Chordata; class Chondrichthyes; order Carcharhiniformes; family Carcharhinidae; genus Sphyrna; species Sphyrna mokarran. The sequence goes on from JAGIQG010000011.1 coordinate 32,228,046, forward strand.
ACAACAGTTACACCAACATCAGTGTTTTCTCATCAGCAGACACCACGGACACCCATGCTATGGTCATTTGCCATCAGCTTTGTTGCATTAGTCATTCTGGTCAGGATTTACAGCAAATGCAGCAATAAACAATGAAATGGGTGTAAAATTCCAAGAGAGACCAAAGCAAGATTCCCACCAGTGGAATCTTGTGGCACCATTGTCCCTTCTCTCTGTCATTAATATAATGGTGTTCCCACCCTGGAAGTTCAAGAACCTCATTTTAATACATTGACATGCCTTTGTAGGGCTTCCCCCCAAATTTACATTTCCCTCGTCACATTGACAAGGCTTAGAACAGCTCTAGAGCAATGTGAATTAGGTGGCAAGACCACACCAGCAGCACAGAGTTAAGTACAACCCCTGGGAGGGGGTGGAGAGGAAGATGACCTGACAATTTGCCCTTCCATTGTCCCCCAGGAACCCCTGTGTGCATGTAGGAGGGGGTTCGCTGTCTTTGCTTTACCAGGACTCCAGAAAGCCAACTTGGCCGGCTTTTTCAGGGCCCTCACTGCCATTGTGATGAAGTGGGGCACACCGTCGAGGAATTTCTTTCTTCAAAGTGCTGGACAATATGTTCAGGAAAACTGACCATGCAGCTGTTGAGCTACGCACACTTTCCTTGTCTGGCACTTAGAAGAAAAACCGGACAATTCCGTTCACAGTTGATTTGATTTGACTTATTATTGTCACATGTATTAATATACAGCGAAAGTAGAGTTTCTCGTGCACTCTACAGACAAATCATACTATTCATAGAGAAGGAAACAAGAGAGTGCAGAATGTAGTGTTACAGTGATAGCTAGGGTGCAGAGAAAGATCAACTTAATGCAAGGTAGGTCCTTTCAAAAATCTGACAGCAGCAGGGAAGAAGCTATTCTTGAGTCGGTTGGTACGTGACCTCAGACTTTTGTATCTTTTTCCCAAAGGAAGAAGGTGGAAGGGAAAATGCTCAGAGTATGTGGGGTCCTTAATTATGCTGGTTGCTTTGTCAAGGTTGTGAAGTGTAGACAGAGTCAATGGATGGGAGGCTAGTTTGCATGATGGATTGAGCTACATTCTTTTGCTACAACTTTTTGTAGTTCCTTGTGGTCTTGGGCAGAACTGGAGCTATACCAATCTGTGATACAATCAGTTAGCATATTTTCTATGGTGCATCTGTAAAAGTTGGTGAGTGTCATAGCTGACATTCCAAATTTCCTTAGTCTTCTGAGAAAATAGAGGCATTGGTGAGCCTTCTTAACTATAGTGTTGGGGTCCATGCTCCCAAAGCAGGTCTTCTGTCTACATTTCCCATTGCTTTGGGAAAGCAACCAGCATAATTAAGGACTCCATATACCTTGGACATTCTCTCTTCCATCTTCTTCTGTTGGGAAAAAGATATAATAGTCTGGGGTCACATACCAATTGACTGAGGAGCAGCCCCTTTCTTGCTGCTATCAGGTTTTTGAACCAAGAAACTACCTTGCATTAAGTTGATCTTTCTCTACACTCTAGCTATGACTGTAAAACTACATTCTGCACCCTCTCCTTTCCCTCTCTATGAACGGCATGCTTTGTCTCCCTGTAAGACTTGCTGAACACAAGCTCCCTGGTGATTGATAATTAACTAACCAAGTAGAGCTTGAATATTGAGCCCTGTATAAAGCAGGACTCTGAGTGAGTCCATTATATTTTAGTCCTAATTGGGACCTGTTGTATTCACCACAGGCTGGAAGATTTTGTTTGTTTTATTTTGTGCAATAAAAATACTCTTCTATTACAGGCGATTCCTGAAGTTACAATAGGCACTGTATCCAGCTCCTCTGAACTAGACTCCTGGCATTAACCGCCACATCTATCTGGTTCCATTGCCTTTGCAGCATTTGTCTGGAGACAGCCTGGCCAAGTATTTTATAGCATGCAAAAAACAATATTTTTCACTGTAGCACAGTAGCACAGTGGTTAGCACTGCTGCTTCACAGCTCCAGGGACTTGGATTCGATTCCCGGCTCGGGTCTCTATCCGTGTGGAGTTTGCACATTCTCTGTGGGTCTGCGTGGGTTTCCTCTGTATGCTCCAGTTTCCTCCCACAATCCAAAGATGTGTGAGTTAAGTTGATTGGCCATACTAAAAATTGCCCTTAGTGTCCTAAGATGCATAGGTTAGAGGGATTAGTGGGTAAAATATGTAGGGCCTGAATGGGATTGTGATCGGTGCAGACTTGTTGGGCTGAAGGGCCTCTTTCTGCACTGTAGGGTTCTATGATTCTATGACTAATACATGTGATAATAATAGATCAAATCTAATTGAATCCTCCCCAGCTCAGTCAGGGCATACGCGCTAGAGGAGGACAGAAGGAGCACTTCAAGGATGTGCTTGAAGCAACATAAAGTGCAACATTGACATCGACTCCTAGGAGACTAATAATTTGGATTGAATCAGATGGCTGAAGCGTCCACGGGAAAGATTCCAGCATTTTAAGATACAAACTGAAGAGAAAAAGTGAGAGTGACAAAAATTACGTATCGTGACCTGAACTGATAACAGACAACCAGACATTGCACATGACAACAAATGTCCTGTGTGGAATAAGATCTGCAGGTCCCAAATATTCCTCGAATACCATCTTTGGAATCATAGAAGTAATCATCTTCGCTAGCGAGGGATAGCTAATAACATTAGTTCACCCAGGGAGCATCTGCTTGAGCTATGCAATCTGCTAATGCCCTCTCTTAAACATGCACAGCTGAACATTTCAGCAACAGGAAGGACCACCCACCAACATCCAACAAATACTCGTGGAATTAGCAATGATTTCCAGGTTCTTGCTGTGTTTGTAGAAGTGGTTTATCAGAGTTATTTAAAATTGTCAAACACATGGGGAGTGATGTGACATGTGTTGCAGGATATTGTCTTGGCTTAAAGGCTGTGATCGTTGAAAAGCTAACAGTGTATGCAAAGTGTGAGATGTAGGTGTGAGGCCTGCAGCAGTGTTAAGCACATGAGGGTGTAGTAAACAGAGGAATGTTAGGTACATGTCACGACTCATAGAAATTGTTAATAAATGTTGGTGAAGTGCATTGAACATTGTGTAAGGCTAGTGATGGAATATAACATTGGAAGATAATTGACTGCCCCTCACTGTTCATGTGAAGGTGACTGAACTTCTTGTGGCACTGTGATGACCCAAACGGCTTACATGGAGAAATCACTAATTAATCTTCCAGTAGGACTTGCTGAATATAAGCTGCCTAGTAATTGCTAATTAACTAACTAGGTGGAGCTCATATATCGAATCCTGTATAAAGCAGGACCCTGAGTGGGTCCATTGTCTTGGGACCTGTTGTATTCACCACAGGCTTGTGATTTTTGTTTATTTTGTTTTGTGCAATAAAAATATTCTTCCTTTACAGGAAATTCCAGGAGTTACAATAGGTACTGTAACCAAGCCCTCTGAACCAGACTCCTGGCATTAACAACCACATCCATCTGGTTCCATTGCCTTTGCAGTATTTGTCTAGAGACATCCTGGTCCAAGATGATACAATTCCTCCTCTCCATCTTTTGCAACAAGTCCTCTAGTGTGGCATCAGAAAATCTCGACACACTTTTTCTGTCATGTTGTACCAGACTTGTGACTCCCATGGTAAACTTATTTTTAGAATGACTTCCGGTTCTTGTTCCTCCCCTTTCCAAGATGCGGATTGGTTTTAACTTGTATTGGCCTTGTACATACTAGACTCGAAAAATTATTGGCCAGCAGGATTAAGGAAAATCCCAAGGCTTTTTATGGGCATGGTATTAAATGAGTACGTTGTGTTAGTATTCATCAAAGAGATGGACTTGGTGGAAAATGAGTCTGGATAAGGATGCGATAGTTTGAGTCATGTTGAGATCAAAAAGGAAGAGGTATTGGGGTTCTTGAGAAACATTAAGGCAGATAACTCTCCAGGGCTTAATGGGATATACCTCAGAATATTGAGAGAGGCAAGGGTGAAATTGCTGGGGCCTTGAGAGAAATCTTTGTATCCTCACTGGCGACACAAGATGTCCCAGAGAATTGGAGAATAGCCAATTTTGTGCCTTTGTTTAAGAAGGGTGGCAAGAATAATCCAGGACAGTAAGCCTTACACCAGTGGTAGGGAAATTATCGGAGAGAATTCGTCGAGACAGGATTTATATACACTTGGAAATAAGTGGATATAATAGCAAGGAGCAACATGGTTTTGTGAAAGTGGTGTTGCGTCTCACAAACTAGATTGAGTTATTTGAAGAAGTGACAAAGATAATTGAGGGTAGGGCAGTGGATGTTGTCTACATGGACTTCAGTAAGGCCTTTGACAAGGTCCCCCAATGACAGACTGGTGCAGAAGGTGAAGTTGCATGGGATCAGAGGTGAGCTGGCAAGGTGGATATAGAACTGGCTCGGTCATAGAAGACAAAGAGTAGCAGTGGAGGGGTATGTTTCTGAATGGAGGGCTGTGACAAGTAGTGTTCCTCAGGCATTAGTGCTGGGAGCTTTGCTTGTTGTGATATATATAAATGATTTGGAGGAAAATGGTTTGATTAGTAAGTGTACGGATGACACAAAGGTTGGTGGATTCGTGGATAGTGATGAGGATCATCAGAAGATACAGCAGGATATAGATCACTTGAAGACTGTGGTGACGAGGTAACAGATGGAATTTAATCCAGACAAATGTGAGGTAATGCATTTCAGAAGATCTAATATAGATAGGAAATATACAGCAAATGGCAGAACCCTTAAGAGCATATCGATAGGCAGAGGGATCTGGGTATAAAGGTACACAGGTCACTGAAAGTGACAACGCAAGTGGAAATGGTAGTCAAAAAGACATATGGCTGTAGCATTGCATTTAAAAATTGGCAAGAGGATGTTGCAGCTTTATAGAGCCTTAGTTATGCTGCACTTGGAATATTGCGTTCAATTCTTGTCACCACATTGCCAGAAGGATGTGAATGTTTTACAGACAGTACAGAAAAGATTTACCAGGATGATACCTGGCATGGAGGGCATTAGGTATGAGGAGAAACTTGGTTTGCTCTCACTGGAATGACAGAGGTTGAGGGGCGATCTGATGGAAGTCTACAAGATTATGAGGGGTATGGACAGAGTAAATAGTCAGATGCTTTTTCCCGGGGGTATGAGTCAATTACTAGGGGGCATAAGTTTAAGATATGAGGGACAAGGTTTAAAGGAGGTGATGATGACACGAAGATGAGTGGAAAAGCAAATTGTGTAGAGGATGTGGAAAGCCTGCAGAGGGATCTGGATAGGTTGAGTGAGTGGGCGAGGATCTGGCAGATGGAGTATAATGTTAGCAAGTGTGAGGTTATCCACTTTGGTAAGAATAACAATAGGAAGGATGACTATTTAAATGGAGAAAAGCTGCAGCATGTGACGGTGCAGAGGGACCTGGGGGTCCTTGTGCACGAATCGCAAAAACACAGTACGCAGGTGCAGCAGGTGATTAAGAAGGCAAATGCAATGTTGGTCTTTATAGCTAGGGAGATAGAATATAAAAGTAGGGAGGTACTTTTGCAGCTGTATAGGATACTGGTGAGGCCACATCTGGAGTACTGTGTGCAGTTTTGGTCGCCGCATTTGAGGAAGGGTATATTGGCCTTGGAGGGGGTGCAGAGAAGGTTTACTAGGCTGATACCAGAGATGAGGGTGTTGAATTATGGGGAGAGACTGAACAGGCTAGGTTTGTACTCTTTGGAGTTTAGAAGGCTGAGAGGAGATCTTATAGAGACATATAAGATGATGAAGGGGATGGATAAGGTAGAGGTTGAGAGACTCTTCCCGCTTAGCAAAGATAGCACGACTAGAGGGCATAGCCTCAAAATTAGGGAGGGTGCAGTTCAGACCGGAGTTGTGGAGAAGTTTCTTCACGCAAAGGGTGGTGAATCTTTGGAATTCTCTGCCTGATGAGGTGGTGGAGGCTTCCTCACTGAATATGTTCAAGTCAAGAGTGGATAGGTTTTTGATTGACAATGGAATTAAGGGTTACGGGGAGAAAGCGGGAAAGTGGTACTGAACCACTACAGATCAGCCATGACCTTATTGAATAGCGGGGCAGGCTCGAGGGGCTGGATGGCCTACTCCTACTCCCATTTCTTATGTTCTTATGAGATGCACAAGGCAAATATCTTACACAGAGTGTAGTGGAACTTGCTGCCGGGGGAGCTCATGGAAGCAAATACGGTAGTGACTTTTAAAGGGCCTCTTGACAAATACATGAATAGGATGGGAATAGAGGGATATGGTCCCCAGAAAAGTAGGAGGCTTTAGTTCAGCTGGGCAGCACAGTCGGTGCAGGCTTGGGGGATCAAAGGACCTGTTCCTCTGTGGTAATTTTCTTTGTTCTTTGTAGTTGACCATTACTAAGACATACAGGCACTTAAGTTTAGCTCTGGTTGCATACTAAATCATTTAACTTAACAAATAATGAAAGCTTTACATGCTACCTGGAACTGCCAGAGATAAATTGTGCATTACAGCCCCAATATCCATTGGAGGGAGAGGGGGGAATTACTGAATTTTGTGACATTTATATTTGAACTTTGACACTGAATTTTGACAAACTATTTAATAATGGAGCTTTTGCAACATATAGGCATGAGATTCTTTGGCTCCCCTCAGCACTTTTCTCTGTGGCAGAGGTGGTCTGCCATTTGCCTGCCTTTTGCTGGCAGTGGGATCCCCCTCTGGTCCCATTGCTGTCAATAGGAATTCCCACTAAAGCCACCCCACACCGCTGGGAAGTCAACGGCAGGGAGTATGCTGCCGGAGAATCCCGAGAACCTTGCTGTCACGAACAAGCAGAGAATTCTAGCCGTTGTGTCCACACACCCATATCTTGCAACGAAGGTTTCTGGATACCAATGAAGAAGAAGAATCCTGCTGACAAAGAGTTGCACACCTGAAATGCTCACTTTATTTCTGTCTCCATAAATGCTTTTTCAACCTTGCCAAATATTCTTTTTCCTCTTCCTAACCCAGGATCTTTAAAGTTGTGGTTATCAGTACAATTACTGCCCTATCTGGGACCAGTGAAGCATAGTTGCCATATGTGAAAACTTAAAATTTGTATCTATACCAGAGCAAACACTGCATTTTCCAGTTAAAGCAACAGGGTAACTGTGAATTGGCATAATTCTGAGGTGACATTAACGTAATAATGTTTGTCATTATTCTTGACCTTTGCCCCTCAGACTTCACAGGTACCATCGAGACCTTCCATGCCCGTTGGGTATCTTAGGGGCTGAAATGTGTTATTGACTTCTTTACTCAATTTTCGTTTGATGTTTTAAGTTTCCTTTACACTTTGCCTTCTGTGTTAGGCATTTCCCTTCTTTTTCGGGCTCCTCTTCTTGCTTTGTCCCTGATTTTGTCTGATTTTAATTTATTTGTTTGGCACAAAAAGAAATGCCCCTCCAACACAGATGTAGTTTTTTTGTTAATAGCATAAACCTGGCTGATCGCCTGCCACACTGTTGTGCTCTGCTACGAAAATATGTTCAGTCTCAGTGTTCAAATTTCAATGATATTTACTCTACTACACTGCTAGTGACAGAGTTGGTGTTATCCGATGTGACTTCTGAAAATTTGTAAATCACACTTCCGCTGATTGGCAAAGAAGATTGTACTCATAAGGAAGTGATGATTCATAGCTGAGCCAGGGCTGGGTTGTCCAAATAAGAACAGTGCAAACAGGAAAACAAGCTGCCAAATAGCATTTCCAAAATATTTCCAAACACAGTAGTAGTATAGTAATATTGGAGTAACGGAACTGTACCCAGGAGCTAGAATTTGGAAGTTCAAATCCCTCGCTGGCAAGTTATGAAATTTAGTCTAATAAATTTGTGCACCAGTATGTCACAAATTAAAAAAAAGGATGCTTAATTCTCTTAAAATTCCCACCTAGCTTCGGGAAAAAGATGGGCCCTAATTAACAGTATTTCAGTGGCACCAGAATAAAATTGGTGGAGCTTATAAGACACTTGGATAAAGCTCTGGTCATATCCTAATCAGTATATTGCATTTACCTCTGGATATCATTGAGGAGATATTGGCCTTATTTGAAACAGGTTCACCCGAGGAATTACAGGCATTTGATGCGTTAGCTTCTGTGGAAAGATTGGATGAATTTGACATGCATATTATCATAGAATCATAGAATCCCTACAGTGTGGAAGGAGGCCATTTGGCACATTGAGTCCACACTAACTCTCTGACAGAATATCTTACTCAGGTCCTCTCCCCCGCCCTTTACCCATAACCTCACACATTTATCAAGGCTAATCCCATCTAACCTACACATCTTAGACACTAATAAAAACATAGAAGCATAGAAAATGGAAAAAGGAGTAGGCCATTCCATCCTTTGAGCCTGCTCCGCCATTTATTATGATCAGGGTTGATTATCAAAATCAATATCCTGATCCTGCTTTTCCCCCAATATCCCTTGATCTCTTTAGCTCCAACAGTGAAATCTAATTCTTTCTTGAAATCACACAATGTTTTAGCCTCAACTACTTTCTGTGGTAGTGAATTTCACAGGTTCACCAGTCTTTACGTGAAGAAATTTCTCTTCACCTCAGTCCTAAAACAAAGCCTTTTATTAAATTATGGTTCCTAGTTCTATTTTCCCCATTCATCAGGAACTTTCTGAATGGGCAATTTAGCATGGCCAACCCACTAACCTACAGAATTTTTGACTATCACGTTGCACATTATTATCTTGAGTTTTGTAGATTGAGGGTTAGTTAAATGACAAGTGAAAATCTTGAAATGGGGAGAAACCAGACCAGAGGCATAATCTTAAGATTAGAGATAAGTTGTGATGTCAAAAATTATTTTTTTCATGCAAAGAGGAACGGAAATTTGGAACTCTTCCTGAAAAACCTATGGTTCCTGAGTGAAATGAATGTTCAAGACTCAGTTCAGTCTGTGTTTGTGAGGTATGAGTGTCAAGGGCGATAGATCAAATGAAGGTAAATGGGTACATATTTGCTGTGATCTGACTGTATGTCAGAACAGGCTCAGGGAGTTGCATAATTTACTCTGTAAGTTTTAAACAAAACCACACAATAAGCTGTCAATAGCCAGCAGCAGCTTGGAAAAAAATAATATTTCTTCAAGTATTTCTTGAAATGCTTTTGGCTTCCATCTTGCTTTCTCCTCCAAACTGTATTGAAAATAAATAAAACTGCTAAGGGATAAAAAAAATTACATACACAGCTAAAGCCATGTTTTCTTTTCCCTAAGGGTCACTTATTCATGGCTTTCACAGAACAACGGACAGCATCGTGTCAAAGCCCTAGTAAAAACTGAATTTTCAATTGTTCAGTCTCATGAATCAGTGGCCTTGACTTTACCCCCTACAATACTCGTAACATCATCATTGTTATAAGACTGAATCCCAGTCTCAGCATGAGTAACACTGCAGGAGATTTGCAAATATTTATTTATGTAACTATAATGTGTGAGCCCTAATAATTATTTTCATCATACAGCCAGCCAATGGGTGGAGAAAACACAACCTTCTTTCCAGGAAACAATAAAAATTATTTATTTCAGTTTCTTAACATTTTTCCTGCAAACTTCTGTCGAATTCTGCTTGTGGAGATGAATTCTTTCCCTCACCCCCCCATCTCCCAAGAAACCTACATTTCTTCCAAGCTGGCAGGAGATGGGATCTTCTGGTCCCACCATTATCAGTAGAGGTTGGGAAGTGGACCAACCACAGCATGGTTGGTGACACCACTTGCCGATGTTGTCAACAGGATTTCTCACTGAAGGTACTCCTTGGTGCCAGGAAACTCAATGTGGAGGTGAGCTGCCCGTGGGACCATAAGATCCTGTTGTCAGTGAGGGGCATATTGTCTCCTGCTACAGTGAACAACCCCACGAAGGGGGAGGAAAATCCCATCGAGCGAATCACTGTGAGTAAATCTGTCAATGACAGGGTAACTATCTCTAAATCTTCTATAATGTGCACCACAGGGAAGATCCCTAGTCCACATGGAGAGTGCAGATTGCAGCCGGGGCTGTTGTGGGAACATTATATTTAGTATCAGATTTCACAAGACTGAGGAAAACAGGTCGGTTTTTCTTGTCCTGTTCACACATTCCTTGATCCCTGCCACAAATCCGTCTCCCCGGGTAAGGTTAGGCTTAGTTACGATGACTTCCATTGTCAAATAGTCTGTACTACATGACGAACTGTAGCCTGGGCAAAGTGTCTGCAGAACTGTCCCAACTCCACCCCCTGCTCTCCCCCTCAACCTCCCCCCCCACCAACCACTACTGTCCTCACCAGCACGAGATCCCAGTTTTACTGAGAAAAAAGTATAAAAGAGAAATGAATAAAATCAGCCCCCAATCGTAATTTTTTTTTAGAAAATATTGTGAAAAGCAACTACCATTGGGTTTCCACCTATTAATTAATACACAAAAAACATTTGCAAAGCTAGCAAGCAGCATCATGAACGCTATAATTTCAGCTTCTCTTCTCTTCTCTGCTATCTGGCTTACATGAAAGAAATAAATAGGTGGGACATCACCAGTTTCTACTTGAACAAAACTGTTCTTGTTTCAACAGGAAAACGGTCTCTTATTGCACGAACATGCTCTTTAATATATCTTCAGCAGCCAACTGTAATTCAGCATAGCATTTCTGAGTTACTAACAAGAGGAGCTTGGATATCAAACAGTTCTTTTACCCAATAACATTTGATGATGGATGGACCTTTTGATTTACTTCAGCTTCAATGATGAAAGATTGAGTGCACGAAGGGGCTTCTGTTAAGGATAAACAATGTGTGCCTAGCAACCTGCTATCACCCTAAGGTGCTATATTGTTCTTTCTTCAGTTAATGCTGCACTATATTTCACCTTACCCTGGATTAGACACCACTGAAAAATTGAAGCATCCATATTGATTAAGTTAATCTGATTTATATGATGAGTTGAACTGTGGAAGTTGGCCAAGTTTCACATTTGCTATAGTTGGCTAACTGATGAGTGTAAGGTTGAAAACGGGGCACAAATCTTAACGGTAGAACGATTCAAATTTCAAACATTCCATTCAGGAGAAGTCATAATTTGTTTTCCACAATTTTTCATGTGACTTCAAAAAAAAAATCGTTGCTAGCTAATATCTCATGTTTGATTTCTGCAGCAAAAGAAACATGCTGCTTCATAAAGGAGTTGAAATAATTTATCTGATTAATTTATTTTCTAGTGAAACTGATTGGCTTCAAATATATCTGAATGCACAAGGCCATGGTGGCACAATGATTAGCACTGCTGCATTACAGCGCCAGGGACCTGGGTTCGATTCCTGGCTTGAGTCTGTATGGAGTCTGCACGTTCTCCTCGTGTCTGCATGGGTTTCCTTCGAGTGTTCCAGTTTCCTCTCATAGTCCAAAAAAAGTGTTGGTTAGGTACGTTGGCCATGCTAAATTCTCCCCTAGTGTATCTGGACAGGCGCCTGTCTGTGGGTACTGGAAAATTTTCACAGTAACTTCATTGCAAAATTAATGTATAATAAGAAGTCTCACAATACCAGGTTTATTTGGAATCACAAGCATTCGGAACATTGCTCTTTCATTAGACTCACGTGATGAAGGAGCAGCACTCTAAAAGCTTGTGATTCCAAATAAACCTGTTGACTTTAACCTAGTGTTGTGAGACTCCTTACTGTGCCCACCTTAATCCAATGCCCGCATCTCCACTTCAGTGTTAATGTAAGCTTACTTGTGGCAATAAAAAAAACTTTGACATTGAACTCCTTCAGTACAGAAGAAAGTTGACATTTTGAGCAATGATATAAATAGAAGCAAATTTTACAACTATACATGTGTGGCTGTGACACATTATAAATAGATTTTTACACTTTATTTAATTTGATGGGGTTTTGTTTATTTGCAAAAACTCTGAAGATTTTACTTGATTTTAATGCCATTAGATATCCTCAAAGTATAAGTTACAATCTTATTATTGTCAACAATTTATTTTATATATACTTATAATTATCGGGAGTTTCTTTTGAGCTTCTTTCTATTGGCTACAGTAATGTCGGTAAAACGTGAACCATGGGATTGAGGAAATCAGGTCAGTTTTTCGCGTCCTGTTCAAGAATTCACACAATGGCCTAATGGTATTACTGTTGGATTATTAACCCAGAAAGTCAGCTAACGTTCTCGGGATCCAGGTTCAAATTCTGCCATGGCAGGTGGTGAAATCTGAATTTAATCATAAATATCTGGAATTAAGAATCTACTGATTCCCTTGTAGAGAGATCTCGGTGTACAGGTGCATAGATCCCTGAAAGTTAGTACTCAAGTTGATGAGGTTGTTAAGAAGGCCAATAGTGTATTAGCATTTATTGGTAGAGGGATTGAATTTCGGAACTGAGATGTCATGTTGCAAACTGTACAAAACTCTGGTGCGGCCGCACTTGGAGTATTGTGTACAGTTTTGGTCGCCACATTATAAGACAGATGTGGAGGCATTGGAAAGGGTGCAGAGAAGGTTTACCGGGATGTTGCCTGGTATGATGGGTAGGTCTTATGAGGAAAGGCTAAGGGACTTAAGGTTATTTTCATTAGAGAGAAGAAGGCTAAGAGGTGACCTAATTGAGACATATAAGATGATCAGAGGGTTAGATAGGGTGGATAGTGAGAGCCTTTTTCCTCGGATGGAGATGGATAACATGAGGGGACATAGCTTTAAATTAAGGGGTGGTAGTTATAGGATGGATGTAAGAGATGGGTTCTTTACTCAGAGGGTAGTAAGGGCGTGGAATGCCCTTCCTGCAGCAGTTGTGGACTTACCAAGTTTAAGGATGTTCAAATGGTCAGTGGATAGGCATATGGATGGCATTGGAATAGTTTAAGTTAGAGAGTCATGAAATTGGTTCCATTGGTCAGCACAACATTGAGGGCCGAAGGGCCTGTACTGCTCTGTAATGTTCTATGTTCTATTGTCGATTGTTGGAAAAACCTATCTTGGTTTACTAATGTCCCTTGAGGGAAGGAAATCGGTCGTCCTTATCTGGTCTGGCCTATAAGTGTCTCCAGAGCCACAGCAATGTAGTTGGCTCTCAACTGTCCTCTGAAATGGCATAGCAAGCCACTCAATTCAAGGGTACTTAGGGATGGGCAATAAATGCTGGCCAGCAAGTGATGCCCACGTCTCACGAATTAATTAAAAAAAAGCATTCATATTCTGATGGGTGATTGACAGAAAACAACCTCCCCCAAAATAAATTTCTAGGGGAATGGCTCTGAAATTTCGGGATTGGGAAGGGTAGAAGTTGACATTTGCACTTACGACTTGTCTTGAAATCTGCCATATGCCAAAAATGTTCTCCGGTAGTTTTTTAAAAGAATTCATTGGATATGAGTATCCAGCATTTATTGCCCATCACTTCAGAAGAGGTTGCTGTGAGTCTGGAGTCACAGATAGACCAGAATCTTGTTTTATTCCACTTTCCATCTTTTCTCCTTTTCCACCGTCTTCCCTCCCCCCACCCCACTAGGACCTGTTAGTAGTTCCAAGTTGTCCGTTCACACACTGCTTACCTTTGTTCTGCCACGGACACATTCTGATCTCTTAATTATTTGTACTTTCTTAGCCACGAGCATCACCATTTACATTTTCTTTGCCCATGACATCTCTATAAATCTCTCCCTAGTCTCTATCTATTGCCAGTCCTCTATTGAGCTCCAACATCTCTACTCCCAGTCCTCACCTCAACAATATAAATCTCATCATATTTCCAGTTCACTATAGCTCTGATGAAGTCATCCAGGCTTGAAATGTTGAGGATGATTTTGATCCCATGCTCTCTGTCTGTGGGAATAGTGCATGCGCTCAATATCCAGACTCGGAAAATATGATACGCACCAGCGAAATTCCCAGTTCTGATCTTTTAGCCTCCTTGAGGGCAGAGTAGAGTGAAACACACTACGGGATCCCAGGAAGTTCACTTCATGATACATCACGCCATTTACAAAGGCTCACCCAGATATCAACCTTCATGAGGGTCTATCTGAGGGCATAAAGGTAAGTATAGCCCTCACCCACCCAGGGGAGTGGGACGAGGCTAGGCAGTCCTGGCAATGCCCCTTGGCACTGCCAGATTGGCATCATGCCCATGCCAACCTGGCAATACCAGCATGTGCCAAGAGGCAGGCCCTAGTGGCAGTCTCATGGGAGAGGTGGAGGAATTCATTCAGATTTGATAGACTGAGAGCAGATGGAGGAACAGGAAATGCTGAGGGTGAGGGAAGGGGAGTTTGAATGTGGCTGAGGGTGAGGGAAGGGGAGTGTGAATGTGGCTGAGGGTGAGGGAAGGGGAGTGTGAATGTGGCTGAGGGTGAGGGAAGGGGAGTGTGAATGTAGCTGAGGGTGAGGGAAGGGGAGTGTGAATGTGGCTGAGGGTGAGGGAAGGGGAGTGTGAATGTGGCTGAGGGTGAGGGAAGGGGAGTGTGAATGTGCTGAGGGTGAGGGAAGGGGAGTGTGAATATAACTGAGGGTGAGGGAAGGGGAGTGTGAATGTGGCTGAGGGTGAGGGAAGGGAGGTAATGTGGCTGAGGGGAGGGAAGGGGAGTGTGAATGAGCTGAGGGTGAGGGAAGGGAGTGTGAATGTAGCTGAGGGTGAGGGAAGGGGAGTGTGAATGTAGCTGAGGGTGAGGGAAGGGAGTGTGAATGGGCTGAGGGTGAGGGAAGGGGAGTGTGAATGTGGCTGAGGGTGAGGGAAGGGGAGTGTGAATGTGGCTGAGGGTGAGGGAAGGGGAGTGTGAATGTGGCTGAGGGTGAGGGAAGGGGAGTGTGAATGTGGCTGAGGGTGAGGGAAGGGGAGTGTGAATGTAGCTGAGGGTGAGGGAAGGGGAGTGTGAATGTGGCTGAGGGTGAGGGAAGGGGAGTGTGAATGTGGCTGAGGGTGAGGGAAGGGGAGTGTGAATGTGGCTGAGGGTGAGGGGCCGATGAGTGAGGGAAGGAGGCAAAGAAATTGATGATTGGAGGCAGGAAGGGGCCAATGATGGGCAGGAGAGCCCGATGATCAGGGAGGAAGTGTAGAGGTGGGAGAGAGAAGTGCCCACTCTGATCAGGGTGGGGAACGGAGCCTCTGAGACCTGAAACACGCCCTCTTGACTTTTTTAAGCAGAACATTTTAAGATCAGGTGAGAAGATGGGTACGTTTCTGTCCAGAGAAAAAGTTGATCTTGTCACTGGAAACAACACTGTCATTTTTTGGTAAGATTCCCCCCACCTTAGTTTTGTTCTCCCTCCACAGAAATTATCAGACCTGCTGAGATTTTCCAGAGTTTTCTGTTTTCTGATTTGTTGAGGGTTGGATTGCTCGTCCTGCAAGTTTCTGCAAAAGGCATGCGTTGTGTTAATAGACAAGCATTTAGTTACATACACCATTACCTTTGGAATGCCTGCCCTGAAGAGAAATAAAGGGTTTTGTATCTAAAGGTTGCAAGATGGGATTTCCATTGAGAATACTGGAGAAAGAGAAGAAATATCAGCATCAAGAGGTCATAAGGGAAAACAAAGATGAATCAAGTAGCACTATTTTTTTGATTCATACGTGTGACATGGGCTTCGCTGGCTGGCTATCCTATTTATTGCCCATCCCTAGTTGCCCAAGGACAATTCAAAGTTAACCACATTGCTGTGGCTCTAGAGTCATATGTAGGCCAGTAAACGACATTAGTGAACCAGAGAGGCTTTTCTGACAATCAATATTGGTTTCATAGTCATCAGTAGATTTTTAATTCCAGATTTTTTTTTTAATGAATTCAAATTGTACCATCTGCCGTGGCAGGATTCGAACCTGGGTCCCCAGAGCATTAGTTGAGTTTCAGGCTCAATAGTCTGAGCGATAATACCACGAAGCCATTGCCTCCTCTAGAGGACATAACATCTTTGAGTAATACACATCTCACAGGAAGTGTTAACAAGGGGATCTTTCCAACATCTTGCTGAGGGGCTGTTTTACATGAGGCTGTGGTTCGTAAAGACATAGAAAGATTTACAACATAGAAGGAGGCCATTTGGCTATGTCAGTCAAATAAGAATTATTCAGCCTAATTCCACTTTCCAGCTCTTGGTCCATAGCTCTATAGATCTGGCACCACAAGTGCATATCCCCGGGTTGGATTTTATGGCCCATCCTACTGCGATGTTGGGGGGGAAGGGAGATTTTCTGTTCCCATTGAATTCAACAGAGTTGAGAACAGCTCTCCACAATTTACAGTTCCACTGCCACAATGTGGATGTCAAGTTCCACTACGTATGTGTTTTTAAATGCAATGAGGGTTTCCATCACCATCACCCTTTCAGCCTATGAATTCCATGCTGCCAAAAATCACCCCTCAGTTATCTTCTCATCATTGCAATTACTATAAATCTTTTGGTTACTGACCTCTCTGCTTGGGAAAATAATCTTTCCTATCCACTCTATCCAAGCCTTTTATACACTTCATTCAAATCTCCCCCGAGGATCCTCCATTCCAAGGAAAACAGCTTCAGCTTGTCCAATTGTTCCTTGATGTTAAAATTCTTCATTCCTGGCACCATCTTGATAAATCTCACCGGCATCTTCTATAGCTTTGGAAGAGCTCTGCTTATTGCTGCAGGCAAATCTGCAATTGAACGTCTGCAGTACACACTTCGGCTGTGCAGGCAAAGTGATCACCACTCTCAACTTTTCCCTGCCAGGCTTACATGAGGGAATCACAGGAGGTTTCTGTTAGATCAACCAATTAACTATAGATTCACATATGATGGAAGTCACTCTGTTTGCCAGATCATAATTGTTTCAGACAAAAAGTGGTTTCTCCTCTCACTATCTGTCCATAAACAGAAAGGTATTTTTTAATACTTTATAAATTGCTTTGTAATTTTCCCAAATCTTAAACTTGGAATGTCTACGAATAAGTTGCAAAGCAAATTTGAGGTAGGACAAAACAAAGACATCTTTTTGATACACGGGCACACACGCAGGAGAGGGGTTTTGCAATGTCCACCCCTTTTTCATTAATACAAAACAAAGTTGAAGTTTATTTATTAGTGTCA
This sequence comes from Sphyrna mokarran, assembly GCA_024679065.1. Taxonomy (NCBI): domain Eukaryota; kingdom Metazoa; phylum Chordata; class Chondrichthyes; order Carcharhiniformes; family Carcharhinidae; genus Sphyrna; species Sphyrna mokarran. The sequence continues at coordinate 32,245,192 of JAGIQG010000011.1, forward strand.
CAAGTAAGCTAACATTAACACTGCAATGAAGTCACTGTGAAAATCCTGTAGTTGCCATACTCCGGCATCTGTTCAGGCACACTGAGGGAGAAATTAGCATGGCCAATGCACCCAACCAGCACAATGATTCTCTACCTCCAGTGGAATAAAGCGAAGGAAGCAGGTTCAATTCCTGACCACAGTAAAATACAAGTTAGGATTTTACTGGAGCCAAGAATAGGAATTCTAATGAAAGTTTCTTCAGAGGGGTGGTTGGTTGATTGTTGCAGAGTGATTTGTTTTTCCAGAAGTGAGACTTCCGGGATTGGAGAAGGCATGTACAGTTGAGTTTATCTTGAAGGTACAAATTCCAATGTTTCATTGTTCATAGTTTTGGTGAGAGGCCTGAGTTCTTTCTGCTGCACTGGATTGATGGTAACTTTGCAGACAGTACAAGCTGCTTTCTTGAAGCAACTGTTTCATTAGGAGGTCGAACAGCAACTCACTATAAGACCCAAAGGGTGTAAAATTAAAGGAGTTCAGACAGTTCAAGTCTTGGCCAGGTGATCCTGGTTTCAGGTTGTTTAACAAGGCCCTCTGATTGAAAACCATTGTGTGTTGGAACTGGTAACGGTTAGTCTGTTAGCACCAGAATGAAGAGTAGGAGTTGTAAATTGCTGCCTTTGCTTACAGTTAGCTGAGGAAGATTTCACATTTCTGCTAAGCCATTGTGTTGGCTTGGTTGGACTGTGCATGTAATGCGAGGAGAATTATATTCCAAGACTTTTGTTAGCTGTCAAACTGCACAGAAACTTCCAGAAGCTAGCATGTAATCAGCAAAGCCATCTTGCCAGCCAAGCAATTATCTATTTTGAAGAACAGAGTTAAAAATAATTATATTATCAAGTAGCCTGACTGATTTCTTCCCATTTCAACTTTGCCTCAGCCGTGTGTGGAAGAAAACATCTGAGGAATAGACAGTTCCGCTATGTTAAGAACATCTAAACAGGGTTCATGTTCAAATTAAATGTCACCTGTGGTCAGTGAAAAGAAACAACTTGGACTATGGACATTTCAGGGAAATCTTTAAAAAGGCTTACATTCATAAGAACATAAGAACGTAAGAACTAGAAGTGGGAGTAGGCCATTTGGCCCCTCGAGCCTGCTCCACATTCAATAAGATCATGGCTGATCTTTTCATGGACTCAGCTCCACTTATGCGTTCACCATAACCTTTAATTCCATTACTGTTCAAAAATTTATCGATCCTTGTCTTAAAAATATTCAATGAGGTAGCTTCAATTGCTTCACTGGGCAGGGAATTCCACAGATTCACAACCTTTTGTGTGAAGAAGTTCTTCCTCAACTCAGACCTAAATCTGATTCCCCTTATTTTGAGGCCATGCGCCTAATTCTAGTTTGATTTGCCAGTGGAAACAACTTCCCTGCTTTTATCTTATCTATCCCCTTCATAATCTTGTATGTTTCTATAAGATCTCCCCTCATTCTTCTGAATTCCAATGAGTATAACCCCAGTCTCTCCTCATAAGCCAACCCTCTCAACTCCAGAATCAACTCAGTGAATCCCCTCTACACCCATCCCCGCCCCAATGCCAGTATAACCTTTCTCAAGTAAGGAAACCAAAACTGTACAGTACTCCAGGCGTGGCCTCACCCGCACCTTATACAACTGCAGCATAACCTCGCTGTTTTTAAACTCTATCCCTCTACCAATGAAGGACAAAATTCCATTTGCCGTCTTAATTACCTGCTATACCTGCAAACCAACTCCTTGTCATTCTTCCACAAGGTCACGCAGGTCCCTCTGCACAGCAGTATGTTGCAATTTTTTACCATTTAAATAATAGTCCATTTTGCTGTTATTCCTACCAAAATGGATGACCTCACATTTGCCAACATCGTACTCCATCTGTCAGACCCTCGCCCATTCACTTAGACTATTGACATCCCTTTGCAGACTTTCAGTGTCCTCTGCACACTTTGCTCTGTAATTCATCTTAGTGTCATCTGCGAATTTTGAAACATAGCACTTGGTCCCCAACTCCATATCATCTATGTAAATTGTAAACCATTGCAGTCCCAACACTGATCCCTGAGGCATACCACTAGTCACTGATTGCCAACCAAAATCAACAAAAAAAAGTCATTCAGCAATTGCCACACCATTGTCTGTAGACTTATACAACATGAAACAGCCATAGAAAGCACAAAACATTTGGAGAATTGTAGCAACAGCCAGAAGAAATCAGCCAGTATGTAAAAAACATAAGAACTTATTTCTTAAATAGTGGCTGATTTCTTCTGGCTGTTGCTATGATTTTCCAAATGTTTTATGTTTCTAATTCACCTGAAACCAAGTCTGATATTATATCCTCTCAATGAATTCTGCGGACTTGTGTATGAGATTGTATTTGCTGGATCAGCTGACTCTGCCTCATGCCCTTTAAACGAAGGTGTCTGATTTCTTTCCGGGTCATGGCCAATGACTTCAGACACGGGGACTCAGGACATCCTGCCCTCAGGCACTGAATGGGCAAAATACTCACTCGCTTTAGGCCTTGAGGCTGAGAGACCAGTTTTCCAACCTGAATTTGTATAATTGTTGTTTTATATGGTCATGCTGTGGAGGTGCCAACATTAGACAGGGGTAGGCACAGTAAGAAGTCTCACAACAACAAGTTAAATTTCCAACAGGTTTATTTGGAATCACAACTTTCGGACCACTGCTCCTTCATCAGGTAAGTGGAGAGGTAGGTTTCACAAACAGGGCACATATAGACAAAGACACAATTACAAGATAATGGTTGGAATGTGAGTCTTTACGGGTACTCAAGTCTTTACAGGTACAGATAATGCGAATGGAAAGAGGGATAATCAAGGGATAAAGATGTATGAATTGTCTCAAGCCAGGATAGTTAGTAAGATTTTGCAAGCCCAGGTCAAATGATGGGGTTTAACCTTTGTCTATATATGCTGTGTTTATGAAACTTACATCTTCACTCAACTGATGAAGGAGCAGTGCTCCAAAAGCTTGTGATTCCAAATAATCCTGTTGAACTGGTGCTGTGGGATTGCTTACTGTTTTATATGCTGTTCTTAAATGGGAGCCAGAAGGCTGTCCATTTCTGAGTACAAGTCCTGTCCATTGCGACTAACTACTTTATGCAGCCCAATGAATGGGCTTATACCTCATTTTCCAAAAATAGTGCATCGTGTTTTGGATGGCAGTGACTTCCTCGTGAGGAATGGAATGTTCCTTGGGCAGTTCCTTGTGGTCAGAATGTTCCAGCTCTGGGCTCGTGCTCTGGGAGAGATTCTGGCCTCAGTGCTTTTGGGCTGCTTGGTCTATCACATCGGTTCAATTCTTGGACACACGTATCTCCATCAAGAACAGTCGCCTCATCACTTCACTGTACCGCAAGTCCACAGACAATCACATGAGGCACCTCTTCTCCAGCTTCTACCCTAAACACGTTAACAAAGCCATCCCCTACAGACAAGCTCTCCATATACACAGTTTCTGTTCAGATAAAGAGGATCGCAACAGCCACCTTCAGACACTGAAAGATGCTCTCTTAAGAACAGGATATGGTGCTCGACACATTGATCGGCAGTTCCGACGCGCCACAGTGAAAAACCGCACCGGCCTCCACAGAAGACAAACATGGGACATAGCAGACACAGTACCCTTCATCGTCCAGTAATTCCCCAGAGCGGAGAAGCTATGATATCTTCTCTGGAGCTTTCAACGTGTCATTGATGAAGACGGACATCTCACCAAGGCCATCCTCACCCCCCCACTTCTTGCCTTCAAACAACTGCACAACCACAAACAGACCATTGTTCGCAGCAAACTACCCAGGCTTCAGGAGAACAGGGACTATGACACCACACAACCCTGCCACAGCAACCTCTATAAGACATGCTGGATCATCGATACAGATGCCATTATTTCACATGAGAACACCATCCACCAGGTAAACAGTACATACACTTGCAATTTGGCCAAAATTGGCTAGTTGATACATTGCAGGAAAGGATGTCCCGAGACATGGTACATTGCAGACGCTACAACAATGGATGAATGAACACTGCTCGACAATCACCAGGCAAGATCGTTCTCTTCCTCTTGAGGAACATTTCAGCGGTCACAGGCATTCAGCTTCTGATCTTAGGGTAAATGTTCTCCAAGGCAGCCTCCATGACACATGACAGCACAGACTCACTGAGCAGAGGCTGATAGCCAAGTTCCGCACACATGGGGATGGCTTCAACCGGGATTTTGGGTTCATGTCACTCTATCTGTAACCTCCTGGACTTGCCTGGGTTAGCAAAATCTCACTAACTGTCCAGGCTGGAGACAATTCACACCTCTTTAACCTGTGCTTCGCGCTGTCTCCACTCACATTGTCTGTACCTTTAAGACTTGATTACCTGTAAAGACTCGCATTCCGACCATTATTTTGTAAAGTGAGTTCGTAACTTTATAAGCCCTGTTTGTGAACTGAGATCCCACTCACCTGATGAAGGGGCAGTGTTCCAAAAACTAGTGGCTTGTGCTACCAAATAAACCTGTTCGCCTTTAACCTGGTGCTGTGAGACTTCTTACTGTGTTTATCTCAGTCTAACACCAGCATCTCCACACGCAGAGTGAAGGATCTGGGATAGCGAGCAGCCACTCTCATTGTCCTTTACTGCTTAGAGTTTGTGTTCCATCTTACAAAGCACTGATTCATTCTGAGAAAATGCCACCAGTTCAAAAGAGGGTGGCAGAACTTTGATCTCGAGTAGAACATAAGAGGAATTCACAGGTGTGAGAGGAATTTCTTTTCCCCCAAAAAATAGCATATTGTTTTAATTGTTCCTTTCCATATGTGACCTCCTGGATATTTGTTCCTCAGGTGGAAATTCCGCCACCATCTCTTGTAGTGAAATATTGGAAAGATTTCAAGGAAGCTGCTTTGAAATCTGATACAGTTTAATTTTTATATAGATTTCATGCCATGCCACCCATTTTCCACGATATCACTTCTGCCAACTTCTCTCTAGATGTCCAAGAGTCAATGATCATGGATATCAGATAGATATCCTGCCTCAGTTCACTTTGCTCAGTCTGTCCAAAATCCGGGAATTCCCTTATTTTCCTTTCTGAAGAAAAAGAGGTTATTATTTTTCAATAAGGTCTAGTCCTGCCATATAATTCTACTATCAGGAGTACAGTAAATATAAGAGCCTACAATTCCCTTTTCCTGTCATGTGAAAGGCACAAAAACATTTGAACTGCGGTTACAAAGTTTCCAAGAACAATGCGTCAAAGGGATACCATTTTGCTCCCAATATTTGTACAGTTGTACCTCCACCTGAAAAATGTGTGATTCATATTTTTATAGTTGTGAAACATCTTAATGGATAAGTTGAAGTCTTTTGTAACGTTTGCTGAGTCAAATGCAGCATGTAACAGAAAGACATATTTAACATATAGTCAGTGTATTAATGCAAAAGGAAACAGCTGTGTTATTTGCTCTTTTTGAAACACCAGGTGATTTACTTGCCAGCCCACTCCATGGAGACATTAATTCAGTGGGTGGAAAAGTATTTATGATGTTGAAACGTTGCCACTAAAAGTAAATGGTGAGACAGTCAGCCAACACAAACACGTCTGTAGTTAACATCACGACTAGTAGTTTTACTTCAATTCATGGGAAGGAAATAGTGATCCACTACAACTCTGGCTGTATCAAACCTGCCAAGGGTCCTGTCATCTGAGACTGTGGCCGTCTGTAGGCCCACTGATGGAAGTAAAGCAGTGAATCACATTTGACTGATCACTCCTACCGAACATTTTTCACTTGTTTGAGGTCCAGTTTTGTATTTTTTTACGTCCCAAATGTTTAATTTGCCATGAATAAGAAGGTCGTCCGACTGACAGAAAGGTCATGAATAAACTTGTGCGCCTGCATTAATATTTGAAAATGATGTTTGTAAAAGAGCAAAAGTTATCCATAACATAACTGTGGATGTACCTACACAACATGGACGGCAGTGGTTCAAGAAGACAACTCAGCAGCACCTCTTTGAAGGTGGTTAGGGATGGGTGACAAATGCTGGCCTAACCAATGATCTTGTGAAAGAATAAAAAGTACCATAATCAACCTTTTGCAGTCATTACCTAACAGTCAATGCACTAAAATGTCTTTGAAGCAAGGTGATTTTTTTAAATGAATTCAGGGGATGTGGCCATTGCTGGAAGGGCCAGGTTTATTGCTTGTGCTTAACTGCCCTTCATTTCAGAGGGTATTTGAGAGTCAACCAATTGGCTATGGGTCTGGAGTCATATGTAGACAGCCTGGATAAGGACAGCAGATCTCCTTCTCCAAAGCATATTAGTGAACCAGATGAGGTTTTCCAATGATCCACAATTGTTTCATGGTCATCATTCGATTTTTAATTCCAGATTTAAAAAAAATTGAATCCAAATTTCACCATTTGCCTTGGCAGGATTTGAACCCAGTGTCTCCAGAACATTACCCTGCGGTCTCTGGATTACTAGTCCAGTGACAATATCACTACACCACTGCCTCTCCTATAATTAACTAATTAAGGCAATCAAATTGACTCTTGGCAAATGAGAATAACCCTGCCGAGATTTAGCTCTGAGTGAAATGTTCCATTATACTTGCACGTGAGCACAGACCTTCTATTAGTGCTTTCACAGGAGATTCCTGACAAGCAACCAGTCAGAAAAGTGCAGCACTGATTTTAGGGAATTTGGAGCCCGTGCGAACAGGCCGAGCAGCTTTTATCTCCGTAACACATTAGATTAAAATGTTTTTAATGAGCAGCCTAAAGTCTGAATCAGTAATAATCATTTAGAATTAATATCAATTCAGGTACAGATAGTGAAATAAAGTATGAAAAACTGGCTTTGGAAGTCAGGATTTTATACGATCCAGCTGGTCGGAGTAGGTGGGACTAGAAGTGAGCACGGATAACCCTTCTGCTCTGATTCTATTTCCAGAGCCATACTGGTTGACTGGCCAATGAATAGTCTTGGCCAGTCATTCATTAGTTGAAAGTGGGCACCTAGGCATTGGCCACATTCTCCGTTGATACAGTTGGATGTGCTGATACCATATTTAAAGGACTGTCTAAGACAATCTTTTCTGTAGGTTGTGAACTTAGCTCATCAGCCTGTTATACTTCAACCCATCAGTCTTAAAAGAAGTCATGAGAATGGATGCACTTGTTGACATGGAAGGCTAACGGTCATCTATAGCCCCATGGTTCAGTGATAACTTTCATAGAACATAGAACATAGAACATTACAGCACAGAACAGGCCCTTCGGTCTTCGATGTTGCGCCGACCAATATAAAAAGCAATGCCCCTCCAAACTAAACCATTCCCTTCTCTTCCATATACTTATCAACTAACCTCTTAAACGCCACCAAACTTGGCGCATCTACAACTGCTGCAGGCAGGGCATTCCACTCCCGAACCACCCTTTGGGTAAAGAACCTACCTCTGATATCCGTCCTATGACTATCACCCCTTAATTTAAAGCTGTGTCCCCTCGTGCTAGCTTACTCCATCCTAGGAAAAAGGCTATCACTGTCCACCCTATCTAAACCTCTAATCATCTTATATGTTTCGATTAGGTCCCCTCTTAGCCGCCTCCTTTCTAACGAAAACAACCTCAAATCCCTCAGCCTCTCTTCATAAGACCTGCCCTCCATACCAGGCAACATCCTGGTAAACCTCCTCTGTACCCTCTCCAATGCCTCCACATCTTTCTTATAATGCGGGGACCAGAACTGCACACAATACTCCAAGTGCGGCCGCACTAGAGTTTTGTATAGTTGCAACATGACGTTGCGGCTCGAAATTCAATCCCCCTACCAATAAAAGCTAAGACTCCATATGCCTTCCTAACAACCTTCTTGACCTGACTGCCTACTTTCAGGGATCTATGCACATACACACCAAGATCCCTCTGTTCATAGAACATAGAACATAAAAGAACAATACAGCACAGAACAGGCCCTTCGGCCTTCGATGTTGTGCCGACCAAAATAAAAAGCAATGCCCCTCCAAACTAAACCATTCCCTTCTCTTCCATATACTTATCAATTAACCTCATAAACGCCACCAAACTTGGCGCATCTACAACAGCTGCAGGCAGGGCATTCCACTCCCTAATCACTCTTTGAGTAAAGAACCTACCTCTGATATCCGTCCTATAACTCATACCCCTTAATTTAAAGCTGTGTCCCCTCGTGCTAGCTTTCTCCATCCTAGGAAAAAGGCTATCACTGTCCACCCTATCTAAACCTCTAATCATCTTATATGCTTCAATAAGATCCCCTCTTAGCCGCCTCCTTTCTAACGAAAACAACCTCAAATCCTTCAACCTCTCTTCATAGGACCTGCCCTCCATACCAGGCAACATCCTGGTAAACCTCCTCTGTACCCTCTCCAATGCCTCCACATCTTTCTTATAATGTGGGGACCAGAACTGCACACAATACTCCAAGTGCGGCCGCACTAGAGTTTTGTACAGTTGCAACATGATGCTGCGGCTCCGAAATTCAATCCCCCTACCAATAAAAGCTAAGACTCCATATGCCTTCTTAACAACTTTATCCACTTGACTGCCTACTTTCAGGGATCTATTGACACATACACCAAGATCCTTCTGTTCCTCAACACTATTAAGAGCCCTACCATTAGCCCTATACTCTACACATTTATTGTTCCTGCCAAAGTGCATTACCTCACACTTTTCCACATTAAACTCCATTTGCCACCTCTCGGCCCAGCTCTGCAACTTGTCCAAGTCACTCTGTAAACTAAAACACCCCTCTTCACTATCTACCACTCCACCAACTTTAGTGTCATCTGCAAATTTACTGATCCATCCCTCAATACCCTCATCCAGATCATTTATAAAAATTACAAACAGCAGGGGCCCCAAAACAGACCCCTGAGGTACACCACTTGTCACCGAACTCCATGATGAATATCTCCCATCAACCACCACCCTCTGTCTTCTATCTGCTAGCCAATTCCTAATCCAATTAGCTAAATCACCCTCTATCCCATACATCTGCATTTTCTGCAGAAGTCTTCCATGGGCCACCTTATCAAACGCCTTACTAAAGTCCATATATACCACATCAACCGCCTTACCCCCATCCACCTCTTTGGTCACTTTTTCAAAAAACTCAATGAGGTTAGTAAGGCACGACCTACCCTTCACAAAACCATGCTGACTATCCCCAATCAATTCATTTCTCTCTAAATAACTATAAATCCTATCTCTAATAATTCTCTCCAATACTTTGCCCACAACAGAAGTAAGACTCACTGGCCTATAATTCCCTGGAAGGTCTCTCTTCCCGTTCTTGAACAATGGGACCACATTCGCTATCCTCCAGTCCTCCGGAACCACACCCGTAACCAACGATGACCTGAAGATCAGAGCCAGAGGCTCTGCAATCTCCTCTCTTGCCTCCCAGAGAAAGGAGTGTGTTTTCCAGGATACTCAGGAGGAGACTTCCCTACTTATTCAAGCAAGCTTGGACAGAGGTTGCAGATGAGGTCAGAAGCCGCGAGATCATCTGGAGAGAATCTGGCTTCAGTACCGCAAATGAATCAACTATCTCTGATCTTCAAGGGCGTGTACCCCATATCTTGGGTGACTTGTGGAGTTTAGTAACTGGAGAAATGTAAGGATGAGGTGCTGGGCTGGGAGAGTCCAGCATGAAGTTGATAATGGGGTGAGATTGCAGTTCTCCCATGGGAAGGAATGGCTGCAGCTATAGCGAGGTGTGTAATGTCAAACGCTACTGACCTTTGTAAGGTGGTACGAAAATGGCCTCATGCCATCTGCATGCCACTGCAGGCAGAAGCTAGCCTGTAAGCTGTTTAGATGTTGTGCTTGCTCCAGTGCAGTTAATAACATTACCCTTCCATGTTCCCACAGGACAAGAGGATCCGCAATGGCAAGCTGGAGTTCAGATGGAGTTCAGATTGGCTGTGGAGGCCTAATCCTTGCAATCCTGACACTCATGGTAGAGGAAGCTCTAGAGCTGGCAGGCCAGTATCTCCATCACTGATAGTGAAACTAGGGTTCTGTTGCAAGAGAATGAGTAACTCATAAGGGAGCATCAGGCGAACATGAGGGATGGTTTTTACCATTATGTGTACACTGACCTGAGCAGCAGTAGATATATAGGTAAATGCCTGGAAGAACAAAAACATTGTTCTCTCATCCATCTAAAACATAGGAAAAGAAAGTTTGTGAGGTTTGTGAAGGCCTCAAAGAGCTTCAAGAAGATACTGTTATCCTAGTTTGGACAGAGAAGAAATCATTGAAGAATTAAGTGTTGCCATTTCCCTCAGCTGCACACTTTGGCCTTCTCCACTGAGAGATTGGTGATAATCCTGGAGATCTCAATCAGTGACTGGCTGGAGATATGTGCAGACCTGCAGGCCATCCCTTTATCTATGAGTTCAATGGTAAGAGGTGGACTAGATGTTTGGATTCTCCACCAACTCCTCATCCCTCTCTGATCAGCAAGAAGGTAGAAGGCAGGAGGGGCAGTTGCGTTCAGCATCCGTGGGCTTCTCCGAGGATGCTCCAAATTTGGATAGCACATCCCCAGCCCCTTGACAGGTACCCTAGCTCATTAGCCTTGTTGATGGAGAGGGATTCAGCATCTGTGCAGGAGTTGCTCATCATGGCGGAGTCTAAAATGCCTCAAGCAGCCTGAGGATGACCAGCAAAGTTATCCCAGGCTGTGGGAGAAGCAAGATCAGCAGCCTGCTTCCTGCACAACTGACACAGCGTAGGAGCCAACAAGTGTAAAATAAGGTTTAAAAAAAGCACTAGATGAACTTAGGCCTCATGGGTTTGTCATGGTTTTACTGATTATGTTTAATAATGTATGTAATAACAGTCTGATTTGTTTCCAGAAGATTCTCACCTATTCTGAGTGGCTCTTTGGAAGTACCGTAGCTCACCCTCCAAGTCTGTTTGTCATGTGCAACCATCATTTGTCCATTGCAGAAGCACCAGATAACAGAGGGCGAGAGGGTTTGAGATTGTAGCAAAAGTGAATGCCAAAAGTACGGATGGCAATAATGGGAAGGAATAGCAAAATCAAATGTATATACATATTCCCTGAGCTTCCCTAACACCAACACCATGGCATATTTCATGGGGCACTTCATGTTGATCAGGACATTGAGGCTGGTCATTGATTTCCAGCTCCGAAGAACAGAATTAAGGACATTAACTCTGGCTGTCTCTCCACAGATGCTGCCTGACCTATTGAGTTTATCCAACATTTTCTGTCTTTATTTCAGAATTCCAGCATCTATAGTATTTTACTTTTATCATCTTCCTCCTAATGGGAGGAAGCTTAGCATTCCACTGTACATCTTCAACAGCCAGAGACTCCTTACTCTATGGTACCAGGTTATGTAATGGGGCAGTGGACTACTGCAGTCTCGGAAATGCTTGATAGGGCGTATTAATATGCTCCTCCAGAATGAGTCAGGCTTCCAAATACCAACGGCAGGAGACTAATGCCTTGATTGATGGTGGCTCAAGTTGGTGAGTGGTTCACGTTGTAGCGTTCCTCTGTCTTAGCCCAAAGGTTTAGCACTGATATGTATTATCATCTCTTTAATGGGTAGTCCTTATTGCCAAGAATCCAGCCTTGCAGGTACTTGAGTACGTAGGTGTCCTGATTGCTCCCAGGATAATGTGCAAACACTAGTACGATTGTCGGCAATGATCACAGCCCAGTTACATGTCGGTGGTATGAAAGCCCTTCCTGGTAATGAAGGCTGTTAGTTGACTTGTGGGAGTCTTGATGGTCCCAAGCAGGCAGTCAATCTATCATGTCTTACATCTAGAGGAATCACATATCACTCTGAACCCTCTGGTTGTTTTGTCCTGATAGCCTACATCACTTCAGTAAAATATGTAATGATTGCGCTTCCTGAACAGGGAACCTGTCATCACTTTGGTGCATTGCTATATGGCTTATTGAGAGATGTTCCATGTCTCCAATGGTCCCTGGAAATATCCCAATGCTTAGAAATTTAAAGCCCTGTTGGCTACTGGTCATCAATTCAATCAGAGCTCACTGCTCTGTCCACAAACCCTGGATATTCTTCTCTACAACAGCCGTCTGCTCACAATTTCATGGAATCGTAGAATCCATACAGTGCAGGAGGTGGCCGTTCAGCCCATTGAGCCTGCAACAACAACAGTCCAACCCAGGCTCTATCCCTATAATGCCACATATTTACCTACTAATCCCCCTGACAAAAAGGGGAATATGTTCTATGTTCTATTTAGCATGGCCAATCAACATAACCCACACGTCTCTGGAGTGTGTGAGGAAACTGGAGCACCTGGTGTAAACCCACGCAAACGTAGGAGAGCATGCAAACTCCGTGCAGTCACTGAAGGCCGAAATTAAACCTAGGTCCCTGGAGCTATGAGGCAGCAGTGCGAACCACAGTGCCATCTCATTTGCAGCCTTCAGCCACTTCCCCATTGCGAGGTTGCCCCTGCGAATAAGGAGGATCTTGCCCTTGATTCTGACCTGTGTGCCTGCTCATCCGTTGCCCATTTTGAAAATGTGTGCACTATCCCATAGGAACATCGGAGTTAGGAGCGAGAATAGGCAATTTAGCCTTTTGCGCCCACTTCGCCATTCCTATATGATCATGGCTGATCTCCATCTCACCTTAACTCCACTTCCCTGCCTTTTCCCCATAGCCCTTTATCTCACTTATAGTCAAATATTTATCTATCTCTTTCCTGTATCCATTGATTGAATTTGCATTCACTGCGTTCTGGGCCAATGAGTTCCATAAATTTATAACCCTCTGTGAGAAGTAGATTCTCCTTATCTCTGTCTTGAACCTCCATCCCCTTACTCTACCATTCTTAACCTAGTCTGGTCTAGAAGGAGGAACATTTGGTTGACATTTAATTACCAATTAAATGAGTATTTTAATTATCAATTGAGTATTTTATATATCTCAATCAAATCCCCCTCATTTTTCTGTACTCCAGTGAATACAAGCCCAAGCTACTCAACCACTCTTCATACAATAGCCCCTTCAAATGTGATATCAATCGAATGAACCTCTTTTGAACTGCCTCTAGTGCCATCACATCCTTCCTCAAAGAAAGTGCTCAAAACTGAATGTAATACTTTAAGTGAGGTCTCAGCAGTGCCTTACACAATTGTAACAAACACTTCTCCATTTTCATATTCTAGACCCTTTGCAATAAATTTACCTTCCTTATAACATTCTGACCTGCATACCCACTTTCTGAGATTCATGGACAAGGACACTCAGGTCCCTCTGCACAGCCACCTTTTGAATTATCTTCCCGTTTAAATAGTAATATGCCCTTTTATTTTTCCAGCCAATTGAGGGATGGAGAGGGGTGATGGTCTAGTGGTTAGACTCTTTTTTTAGAAACTCAGTTAATTTTCTGGGGACTCTGGTTTGAATACTGCCACGGCAGACGGTGGAATTTGAATTGAATAAAAAATATTTGGAGTTTTTTTATGGGGTATGGACACGATGGCTGGGCCAGTATTTACTGCCCATCCCTTGTTGCCCGAGGGCAGTTGAGAATCAATCATATTCCTGTGGCTCTGAAGTCACAGGTAGGCCAGACCAGGTAAGGATGGCAGATTCCCTTCCCTAAAGGACATTAGTGAACCAGATGGGTTTTTCTGACAATCGACAATAGTTTCATCGTCATCAGTAGATTCTTGATTCCAGATATTTTTATTGACTTTGAATTCCACCATCTGTCGTGGCAGGATTCGAATCCAGGTCTCCAGAACATTAGCTGAGTTTCTTGATTAATAATCAAGATAACAAGAATCCACCGATGACCATTGTCGAACATTGGGAAAACCATCTGATTCCCTATAGGGAATGAAATCTGTTATCCTTGCCTGATCTGGCCTACATGTGACTCCAGAGCCACAGTGGTTGATTTTCAACTGGCCTCTGAACAAGGACAACTAGGGATGGGCAATAAATGTTGACCAGGCATCAAGGCCCATGTCTCATGAATGATTTAAAAAAAAAGAAGACAGTAATGGTTATTCCAGACAAGTTTTGTCTGTGCCTAAGTCCACAACAACTTTATGCCACTCAGTCCATCTGAAAATTGAATATGTTTTATCTCCATCAGCAACTTCCCATTTTCACAATTAACTACATGCGCCCAAGCTGAAATTTAATGTCAATTTGTGCATAAATAATTGCATACGTTTTATTTCGCAATTATTTCTTTAGTAAAATCTAGCTCAATGCAATGTCTGACTGAAAACAACATTGCTTTCGTCTCTGATTTGATTTGATTTGATTTACCACTGTCACATGTATTAGTATACAGTGAAAAATAGTGTTTCTTGCTATATAGAGAAAACATAACATTCATAGAGAAGAAAACGAGAGAGTGGAGAATGTAGTATTACAATTAAAGCTAGGGTGTAGAGAAAGCTCAGCTTAATGCAAGGTAACTCCATTCGAAAGTCTGATGGCAGTAGGTGAGAAACTGTTCTTGTGTAGGTTGGTACATGACCTCAGATTTTTGTATCTTTCTCTCGATGGAAGAAAGTGGAAGAGAAAATGTCTGGGGTGCGTGGCGTCCATAATTATGCTGGCTGCTTTGCCAAGATAGTGGGAAGTGTAGACAGAGTCAATGAATGGGAAGCTGGTTTGGGCTACATTCATGACCTTTTGTAGTTTCTTGTGGTCTTGGGCAGAGTAGGAGCCATACCAAGCTGTGATACAACCAGAAAGAATGTTTTCTCTGGTGCCTCTGTAAAAGTTGGTGTGAGTCGTAGCTGACATGCCAAATTCCCTTAGTCTTTTGAGAATGTAGAGGGGCTGATGAGCTTTCTTAACAGGGCAGATTGGTAGTGATCCAAACATTTAAAAATTTGAAGCCCTTGACACTTTCTACTTCATCCCCATTGATGCAAACAGGGGCATGTTCTCCGATATACTTCTTGAAGTTGATGATGATTTCCTTCATTTTGTTGACATTGAGGGAGAGATTATTATCGCTGCACCAGTTCACCAGATTCTCTAATCTCATTCCTGTACTCTATCTCATCATTGTTTGAGATCTGACCCATACAGTGGTGTTTCAGCAAACTTGAAAATCAGACTGGGGGGAAATTTGGCCACACAGTCATAGGTGTATAACGACTATAGTTGGGGGCTGAGAACACAGCCTTGTGAAGTACTGGTGCTGAAGGTGACTATGGAGGAAGTATTGTTGCCTATCCTTACTGATTGTGGTCTGTGAGTTAGGAAGTTCAGGATCCAGTTGCAGAGGGAGGAGCCGAGGCCCAGGCCGTGGAGTTTGGAGAAGAGTTTTGTAGAAATAACATTGTTGAAGGCTGAGTTACAGTCAGTAAATAGGAGTCTGACATAGTTATCTTTCTTATCTTGGTGTTCAAGGGTTGAGTGCAGGGTCAGGGAAGTGGCATCTGCTGTGGACCTGTTGTGGCAGCAGCGAACTGCAGTGGTTCCAGGCAGTAGGTACTGGGGTATATATTAAAAATATTACATTGCCATCCATGATAGCAATATCATGTTTAAGGTGAGACTCTCTAACCTTCCAGCCACGCATTTGCCACTAACAGGAAGCATTGCATTGTTTGTTAGCAGCCGAATTCCCTGGTTCTGCCACTGTCAATGGGAATTCCCATTCGTTTTACCCCATCCTTGCAGGAAACCCTCAGGCCAGAGAATTCTGGCCTTAATCTTATCAGAATTACTCATCAAAATATTCAGTTCCATTTTGCTTCAATCTTCCCACCAGTCTCAAAAATTGTTTATCTTGCTCATGGTAGTTTAACAAAGCCTCATATGCAATCCAGTGAGGATAGACTAACATATTTTCCAATAGTTCAGAATCCTCTATCCAACTCATAAACAAGGCCTATGAAATGAATCACAGTGTGGTCTGTGTGAGGTATCTGCCATCATGTTTAACTATCTGGCCGTACTTTGAAACTTTAAATGTCACTGTTGCAGCTGGATACTTTATCAAAGTCCATCTGTCAAGGGAATTTTCTCTCTCTTTAATATTAGAAATTCATGGCTATCCTGGAAGTAGTAAAAAATATCCTCATATTCATTTCGATCTAAGGCCATAAAAAAGTAACTCAATGATTGATACCAGATTGTCCTGTTGAAGAAAGGAATTGTGTTCAGAGCTAGGACATGTTAACATTTAATGCCTCCAAACATTCTGTTTTTTTTTGTTCTCTCCATTTTATGAAAATCCAATAATCCCAATCAATCGCCTCCAAACTGCAGACTTGTAACCTACTATTAATCCAGCACTCACTTAACCCCCATTTTGAAAATGTTGTGTGCCTATTCTTAATGAATGTTCATGCCAGTTGCATTATTTCCATGCAGAATTATTTCATCTTGTAACGTTCCCAGACTGCCGAATGCATTCATAGAAAAAGAATGTTTGGGTTTCCTGTCTCTGCACTAGGGTCGTATGACTCAATTTGGGACTGTCTAGTCATGCTCATCGTTCACATAACACAGTTTTTCCTTCTGTAAACTCTCCTGGTACATGGTGAAAAAGACAGCTGAGTAATTAATTGTGGTGTGAGCTGTTAAAGTGCAACATTATACATTAATAAAGTGTGCTTACCGTCCAAAATGTATAACTCTTGTGGTGCAAGTGGCAGTGTACAAAATGAATTATTGGGCAATATATCACAGATTTATAGAAAATACATTCAATTGTTTAAGAATTAATTGTTTGGAAAGCACAGTGGCACAGTGGTTAACACTGCTGACTCACAGCACTGTGGACCTTGGTTCAATTCTGGCCTTAGGTAACCCTGTGTGGAGTTTGGATGTTCTCCCCGTGTCTTCAAGTGTTTTCTCCAGATGTGTTTCCTCCCACAGTTCAAAAATGTGTGGGTTAGGTTGATTGGACATGCTCAATTTCCCCATAGTATCAAGGAGATTAGCAGGGGAAATACATGATGTTACAGGAATACGTCTTGGGTGAGATTGTTGTCAGTGCGAGCTTGAGGGGCCAAATGGCCTCTTTCTGCACATATGAAAGGTTATTTTGGGAAGATACTGAATGGAAGGACATAACTGCTTTGGAGAATGCCAAGGAGATGTACAAGAATCTTGCCAGGGTTTGAAAACTGCAGTTACAAGGAAAGATTAGATAAGCCACTGTGGAAATAAGGGATGTGAATGTGACTATTCAGAGGAAGAACTGGTTGGCAGAATCATCATGCTTGTGATAGCTCCTACCTCTATGAAAACATATCAAAATAATTTTTGGATCAACCCAAAAAATTATAACTTAGAAGCATTTCCAATAAGTGAACACAATACTTATGGATGGATAGAGTTTACAGGCTCGATGCATTTACATGATAGCCACTTCAAGAAAACCTAATAAGTTACACAGGGAGAGTGGATTCATATATACACCCAGAAATTGCCCAGTTTTCCATAACATATGCAAGGTATGTGGCACCAGAGGGCTCTGGAAGTCTCAATGCAAGAAGCCAAACCCAGAACAGCTAGCTCTACAGCATGATGAGACTCAGTCAGTTACAGGACAGGTACAACATTATAGTAAATGGAACATACCAAATATCATAAACAGTAAATCTTCAAAATGATCAGCCAGGCTACAAGGTTGGATGATTTTATCGACCAGAGGATTACCACACACACTGATGCATAGAACTGGGGTAAACACGGTAAAAAGTCTTACAACACCAGGTTAAAGTCCAACAGATTTATTTGGTAGCATGAGCTTTCGGAACACTGCCCTTTCATCAGATAAGAGGAGAGTTCGGCATATCTAGACACAAAGTCAATTGCAAGATAATGGTTGAAATGTGAATCTGAATAGGTAATCAAGTCTTTATAGGTACAGACAATGTGAGTGGAGAGAGGGTTAAGCACAGGTTAAGGAGATGTGAATTGTCTCCAGCCCACGCAAATTGTAAGGGCTATAGGTAGCATGACATGAACCCAAGATCCTGGTTGAGGCCATCCTCATGTGTGTGGAACTTGGCTATCAGTCTCTACTCAGTGATTTTGCATTGTTGTGTGTCTTGAACACTGCCTTGGAGAACGCTTACCCGAAGATCAGAGGCTGACTGCTGAAGTGTTTCACGACAGAAAGGGAACTCTCTTGCCTGGTGATTGTCGAGCGGTGTTCATTCATCCATTATCATAGTGTCTGCATGGTCTTGCCGATGTAACATGCCTCAGGACATCCTTTTCTGAAGCATATCAGGTAGACAATGTTGGCCAAGTTACAAGAGTGTGTATCAAGTACTGGTGAGATGCTGGTACCCTTGTCGATGATCTGGCATGCTTTGCAGAGGTTGCTGTGGCAAGGTTGTGTGGTGTTGTGGTCACTGTTCTCCAGAAGGCTGGGTAGTTTGTGCGGACAATGGTCTGCATGAGGTTCTGTGGTTGTTTGAAAGCAAGTATTGGGATTGTGGGGATGGCATTGGCGAGACATGATGAAGACTCTGAAAAAGATATTATAGCTTCTCTGCTGGAGGAAAATACTGGATGACAAAGGATATTATACCAGCTGTGTCCTGTGTTTGTCATCTGAGGAGATCAATACAGTTTTTCTCTGTGGCATGTCGGAACTGTCGATCAATGAGTCGAGTGCCATATCCTGTTCTTATGAATGCATCTTTCAGTGTCTGTCGATATCTGTTGCGATCCTCCTCATCTGAGCAGATCCTGTGTATACAAAGGGCTTGTCCATAGGAGATAACTTCTTTAATGTCTTTGGGGTGGAAGCTGCAGATGCGTTGTGAGGTTATCTGTCATCTTGTGGTATAGTGAAGTGCTTGTTGGAGATGCGTGTATCCAATTATACAACCGATTTTGGAGAGCAGTCCAAAGCATGGTGACTCTGATGTTGGGATGAAACCTGTTGATGGCATCGTGTCATCATGTTTGCACTGAGTCCAAAGGAAGAAAATGTCAATGAAGTATCTAAAGTATACTTTATTGTATACTTTAATATACAATATTAAAGTATTGTATATTACAATACTTTATTGTATTGTAAAATAAAGTATTATTTTATAATAATACTTATATTATAAGTATTATAATACTTATTATAATACTATAATAAGTATTATTATAGTACTTATACTATAAGTCGGTTGAAGGTCCTGTGCAGTGAAGAGGTCTTGATCAAACCTGTGCATGAAGATATTGGCACATTGAGGTGCAAATTTGGTCCCCATGACTGCTCTGTGTGTCTGGATGAAGAACTGGTTATTGAAGGTGAAGACATTGTGGTCCAGGATGGAGTGGATGTGTTGTAGAATTACATCTCGAGATTGGCAGTTGTCGGCATTGCGCACTGAGGTAGTTGCAGCAATGCAGTTGTCATGGGGGATGCTGGTGTAGAGTGCCGAGACATCCATTGTGACGAGGAGTGTCCCTGCTTCAAGTGCCCCAAGTGAGCCCGCCTCAGTAAACAGCTCCCATTGTGCAGTACTCAAGCTGACATTGTGATTTATTAGGCCCCATAGTCCATAGGGGCATACATAATAACTAGCGACAAGACGGTGTCACAGCTCACGTATTCCATCAGTGTTCTGTTCTGGCAAAGAGGGAGAAGGTTGATCATTGCCCCAGGACATCAAAGAATGGTGCTGGATAAAGAACCATTTTGTGGTGACCCTGTGAAGAACAGGTTGGAGTGATCTGATTGCTGTTACTTTAGTCTGGATAGTCTGTTCAGGGAGCCAGGTAGGATTTGCCCGGGATCTGATTGATAACATCTCAGGATGTGGGAATCAGACTGTGGACAAAATTGGTGACAGCAGAAGGAAGTTTTTGGCCTAGACTTGTGTTGAAGTGAACATTGGGTTGACTCGGGAAGTCCAAGGGGACTTCGGCTGTGGGTGGTTTCTGGTGGGAGAGGACTTTGGGCCTATGATCTTTTGGCGGGAAAACTTTCTGCTGCAGAGAAACAAAGTGGGGGCCAGTTTCAGTACCCTAGGCCCTTAGATAAAGAGGCAGAGAGCTGGATACAGAGCACTTCAGCACTTACCTGGCAGCAAATAATGTGGCTAAGAACCTGGTAATACTGGTTTTCTTGAGCACCATGGGAGCAAGAGTTTTGCTATTTTGAGGAGCCTGATATAACTGGAGTAATTGGCTGAGAAGAGTTACAAAGAATTGTATGAATTATCAAAGGTTCATTTCACTCCAAAGCCATTAATAGCCGCTGAGCGTTTTCGATCTGACAAGTGAGATCACTTCGAAGGGGTGTCCATTGCGCAATTTGTGGTAAATCTGAACAGATTGGCTGACTTCAGCAAATTTGGAAACATACTCTAGATAGTCTCCGGGACTGGCTTCCGGCATGAAGCTATTCAGCAGAGATTATTGGCTGAAAAGAATTTCCAGTTTAAGTCTGCATAGAGATTGCAACTTCCAAGGAATTAGCCGCCAGGGAAGCAGCGCAGTTGGGTGTCAGCGCCCAGGTACATAAGCAGCGGAAGTCCTGTAGGTTTCAGCATTGCAAGTAGAATGTTGCCTATGTGGTAAGACAGGGCACAAGGAATCAAATTACTGGACACGAAAGGCTCGATGTCTCAAGTGCAATTGAAGGGTCAAATTGCCCAGATGGCCAAGTGCAGCTAAGTCCAGAGAAAGGAAAAGTACAGCACATTTTGCCAGCCATGGAGAGGACAGGGAGTCAGCTGGATCTGCAGGAGGAGCAGACAGTCCAGAGCAACAAGAGCTCAAGCTGAACATTGGTTCTAGGTTCTCCCTAAACTGGAAGGGAAAACCGTGAAAATGGAAATGGGCTGTGTTTTTGATTGCTGAAGCAGCACTCTGGGAGATATGCAACATTATGGTATGAATAAATCTCAAGCAAATGTTCCCCCTCTAAGATTATGTATTGGTGAAGGCACACTTTATGTACCAATGTGCAGAATTGTCACTGTATGTAATGAAAAGTGACTATCTTGTATTATTCAGATACTCCTGATTACAGAAGTTGAAACTGAACTGGAGTAGGATAAATAGGCTGGCGGACTTGAACATGACATTACAAGACATGTTAAAAAAATATAAGGATATCTTCCAAGGAAGTTTTGGAGGGATGAAGGGTTTCAAGGTTAAATTACAGTTGAAGTTGCAGGCTTGTCCGAGGAGCTTGAAGGCATGTCCAGTACTGTGTACCATTATGCCTAAGCTGAATCGGAAAGGCTGATGGATCTGAGGATATTGGAACCGATGGCCATTACTGAATGGGCCACCCTAATTGTTCCAGTCATGAAGTCTGATGGATTGGTGAGAATCTGTGGGGATTTTAAAGTGACAGTAAACCCAGTCCTGTGTGCAGACTTGTACACGGTTCCTCTCACAGGGGACCGATGTAGTAGCCTGCAGAGGGGGTTGCAGGGGAAGAAATCCTCCAAGATGGACCTATCACAGGGAATGCTGATGGGAATAGTGAAGGATTCATAATCTCTAACAATGATAGTCGCAGACTGGGATCAGTTCTGCTATAAGTGGTTTTCTTTTGGCATCACATCAACTCTGACTCTGTTCCAAAGAGCGTGGACCAAATTTTGAGTTGGTTGACAGGAGTCCAGTGTTACCTGGACGATATCACATGTTCAACAAAGGAGGAGCATTTGATGAATTTGGAAAATTCTTTAAAGAGGTTGCAAGATCATGGCCTACAAGTCAAGAGAGAGAAATGTGAATTCTTCAAGGACCCCATTGAAGAGCTGGATCATGTAATTGATGCCGATCGGTTACACAAGGTGTCCAAGATGGGTTACACAAGTCTCAAGACCAAACAATGTATCCCAATTGATGTTGTTTTTGGAATTTATCAATTACTACAACAAATTTGTTTCAGATCTGATGACAGTTTTGAAAACAACACACCTGTTGGTGGGGTAAGGCCAGCTGTGGAAATGGACAAAGGAATGTAAGGAGGCCTACAAGGAGCCAAAGCAGGTTTTGAAGAGATCATAAGTGCTAATTCATTACAACTCAAAGTTACTGCAGAAGCTTGCATGCAATACCTTTGAGGTTGGGGCTATCCAATCCTATATTGTGCCAAACGGGGAGGAAAGACCAATCTCATTTGCTTTTAGATCATTGATGAAAGTTGAGGAGAAGCATGCTGAGGTGGAATAAGAAGGCTTGGACATTGTCTTGGGTGCAAGAAATTTTAACATTTCCTTTATGCTAGGCATTTTGTGCTTCTAAAAGACCATAGGCCATTTACCTCTGTTTTAAGACCGTACACTGGAATATCATCCATGGTAGCAATGTGATTGCAAAGATGGACATTGGTGCTGTCAGTCTGCTCAAATGAGATCTGGTACAGTTAATTAGAGGAACATGGTAATGTGGATGCTCTGTTAAGGCTGCTTTTGCCTGGAAATTAAATAACATTTCTGGGTGGAAACTGAAGATAATGTACTTCACAGGAAGATTATCTTCCAGTAGCAACTAATTAGGTGTGGATTGCCACCTGCAATAATCCGATTATAAGTCAAATAGTGGATTGAGTCCTGAGAAGGAGGTTAAGTAATAGAACCTTCTGGAGTTGTGGCCGTATGTGCCCTGAAGATGCGAGCTGTCCGTATTGGATGGATATTTAATGTGGCGCATTTCCCCCATAATTAAGAGGAAAAGTGCTGGGACAGGTGCACCAAGGGCACTTGGGGGGGTGATGCGAATGAAAGAAATAGCAATTTTTGGTGACCAAATGTTGATGCACAAACTGAGGAGTAAGTGGTATTGCGTGAATCCTGCGCTTTGGTACAGAATGTGTCACTCTTGTTGCCTCTTCATCTATGGAAATGGACTCACCATTACAGCGAATCCACGTTGACTTTGCTGGGCCAGTTGAAAGACAGATGCTCTTCATGGTAGTGGATGCTCACTCCAAGTGGCTGGAGACTGTGATAATGAAGTCCACATTGGTGGAGTCAACTCTGAGCAAACCCAATGAAATATTTGCCCTCTTTGGCAACCCAGAACACGTGGTCTGTGACAATGGAGCTCAGTTTGTGACACAGGATTCTGCTGAGTATCTGGAGCACCACGGAATCAGTGATGTGAGGTTGGCACGGTATCACTCGGCAATGAATGGTCTGTCAGAATGGCTTGTTCAGACTCTGAAAGACTCTCTGAAGTCGTCGCAAAGGGAGGGGTCGCCTTGGTGACGGATAAATAAATTGCTGAGTATATACCGCAATACGCCAAACATGACAATCCAATGTTCACCAGCTTCATTGATGTTCAACCAAAAATTGACCTGCTGCGGCTGGAGGAGACCAGAGCGGTGGTTGAGTGGAACCAAGAGGGACAGATGACTAGAAGAGCAGGAAGTATCAAGTTGCAGACTTGTTGGAGAGGGTTGTTCATTCTGGCCAGGAATTATACTTTGGGAGAAAACTAGGTAGCAGCTTGTATGACTGCATACACAGTACAGACCGTGGATGAACTAGTCTGGAGGAGGAGCTAGTTATAGCACTGCACCAGAAGTGGGAAGCCCCAAAAAAGACAGAACTGTTCAGATTGGCCCCAGCGGGGTTGCCCAAGTCTAATATTTCAGAATCAGAGCTGATAACCCCAAGGAAGGAAGCAGTATCTGAGGCACCGTCCATCAGAAAAGGGCCCTCATACTGAGCAGGATTTTCCAGAGCCACAGGAGACTACTCAGGGAAAAGTTCTAGCTACGAGAAATAACCTCCACAAATCTACCATCTTCCCGATAGACTCCAAAAGAGAAAATGCTAGAAAATCTCAGCAGGTCTGATAGCATTTGTAAGGAGAGAAAAGAGCTGGCGCTTCAAGTCCAGATGACCTTTTGTCAAAGTTAAAAGATATAGAAAGTGGGAGATATTTATACTGCAGAGTGAGGGAACGAAAGATGAGTCATAGCCACAGCAACCAGGGAAAAAGATTGCTAATGACTGTCCTCAGAGAGAATAAAGACTGTGGATTGGCCAAACGACAGAGAAGCTAAAAAGAGAGGATAAGCTGTGACAGATGAGGGACAGATGAAGATGTCATGGGAGGGGTGGGGGAATGGATTGGACAAAGGTAAAATTTTGAAAAGGGGAAGCAAAAGGGGAGGAAAGGGAAGGGAAGGGGGATAAAAAGAGTGAGGGAGGAAGAAAAATGAAGGAAGACAATAAAGAAATAAAAGGTAGAGATAAATAAAACAAAATAGAATGAGAACAAACGGTCAAAGTAGAGTAGAGCAAATCATCTGAAATTGTTGAATTTGACGTTGAGACCGGAAGGCTGTAAAGTGAAGATGAAATGCTGTTCCTCCAGTTTGCATTGAGCTTTACTGGAACATGCAACAAAGCAAGGATAAGCATGTGGATGGGACTGTGTTAAAATGGCAAACAACTGGGAGGTCAGGGTTCTGATTGCTCAGCAAAGCAATCAGTCTATGCATTGTCTCTCTGATAAAGAGGAGACCATCTATGACTCATCTTTCATTCCCTCACCCTGCAGTACAAATATCTTCCACTTTCTATACCTTTTAGCTTCGACAAAGGATCATCTGGATTCAAAACGTCAGCTCTTTTCTCTGCTTACAGATACTGCCAGATTCGCTGAGATTTTCCAGCATTTTCTCTTTTGGGTTCAGATTCCAGCACCTGCAGTAATTTGCATTTATTCCTGATAGATTTCATTGGGCATGATTTTCCATCTGCACTAGCCCCAAAACTGAAGTCAATGGACCATTGCATGGTTTGCCCCCTGTCTGCTACAATTCTTGTGGCAGGTGGGATGAGAAAAGTCCCCCCATATGTATTAGTATATGACTAATATACTAATACGTATATTAGTCATTATATGTAAGTATGTTCCTCCTTGTTTTTATATATATGTTTTCAGTTGACAAGTTTTGTATTTAAGGGGGAGGGGTTGCTATATGTGTGTGTATACATATATATGTATACATATACAAATATATGTGTATGTGTATGTATATGTATATATATATATATAGATAAAGATATATTGTACATTGGGGTTTGGAGTGCAAACTGCCCATTTAAGAGTACAATCTGGTGGCCCTGGACTATTAGCTCTACATAGATCATAAAACATTACAGCACAGTATTGGCCTTTCAACCCTCGATGTTATGCCAACCTGTGAAACCAATCTAAAGCCCATCTAACATACACTATTCCAATATCATCTATATGTTTATCCAATGACCATTTAAATGCCTTTAATGTTAACGAGTCCGCTACAGTTACAAGCAGGGGATTCCATGCCCTTACTACTCTCTGAGTAAAGAATCTGTTCTATATCTATCACCTCTCAATTTAAAGCTATATCCCCTTGTGCTAGACAGTGTGGGATCCTGATGGGCAGTCTAGACTTGACTGTGAATGAGTGCACACCTTTAGTAAACAGCTCCTACTGTTGAAGTATTCAAGTCAATCTCATTTCAGTACACTGAAATATCATTAGCAGGCTTTCCTGTTGGATTGTCCTCCCACTTTAAGAATTCCCCCCTCACTGGCATGACATCATGTCAGAAAGCTCACAACAGATTTTTTTCAAAACATGAACCAGGTGAAACCAGCTCACTGTTCCAGAGGAGCAGCTGGAGTAGTGATTCAGTGAAGAGAGCGAGTAGGTAAGAGGGATTTTTAACTTACATTTTTCTCGGAGTTTTTTTCCTAAGGCAGCCGGGAGTTTAAAAGCAAAAGTAGGCCCCAGTGAGGCCTGGGAAGCTTTTTCTTGCCCAAAAAGTTTGAATTGTACACGTGTAGAATCTCCCATCTTCTCCCCTCTTCTAACCTAAAAAAAGACCTGGCATGAGAACTGGTAAGCTTTCCTCTCTTTTTTCACTTATTTCTCTAGTCTAAGGGAGTGAGGGAATATCAGGCAAGATCTTTCTTTTTATCTCAAGGGAATGGTAGTGCAATGTTCCTCATGCAGGATGTTTGAGGTGAGAGATGCTGTCAGTGTCCCTGCTGATTTCATCTGTGGGAAGTGCACCCATCCCCAGCTCCGCATAAACCGCGTTAGGGAACTGGAGCTAGAGCTGGATGAACTTCGGATCATTCAGAGACAGAAGTGATCATTGATAAAAGCTTCAGGGATGTAGATACTCTGAAGAATGAAAATAGATGTGTGATGGTGAGAGGGGCTGAGAAGGAGCAGTCAGTGCAGTGGTTCCCTGTGGTTGTTCCCTCAGCAACACGTATACCGCATTGGATACTGTTGAGGGGGGGGGGGCGACCTACCAGTAGTAAGCCAGGGTGACCAGATCTCCAGCACTGAGTCCGTCCCTGTGCCTCAGAAAGGAAGGGGATAGAGCAGGAGAGCAGTAGTAATTGGGGACACGATGGTTAGAGGCACAGCTAGGAAGTTCTGCGGCAGCAAAAGATACTTATGGATGGTATGTTGCCTCTCAGGTGCAAAGGTCCATGACGTCTTGGACTGTGTTTTCAGGATCCTTAAGGGGGAGGAGGATCAGGTCGTGGTGCACATTGGTACCAATGACGTAAGTAGGAAAAGGGATGGGGATTTAAAACAGGAATTTAGGGAGCTGGATGGAAGTAGAGCCAGGACAAAGCATGTTGTCATCTCTGGTTTGTTGCTGGTGCCACATACTAGTGAGTTGAGGAACAGGGACAGAGTGCAGATTAATATGTGGCTGTGGGGATGATGTAGGAGACAGGGTTTCATTTACATGGATAATTGGAGCACATTCTGGGGAAGGTGGGTTCTGTACAAACAGGATAGTTTGCACATGAACCAGAGGGGCATCAATATGCTGGGAAGGAAATTTGCTACGGCTCTTCGGTAAGGTTTAAACTAATTCATCAAGGGGATAGGAAATGTGCTGTAATACTAAAGTCAGGGGTGAAAGTCGAGAGGTACTGAGGAAGATATCAAGGTTGCAGGAACGTACAGGCAGACAGGATGGTGGATTGAAGTGTATCTACTTCAATGCAAGGAGCATCCGGAATAAGGTAGATGAACTTGGGACTATGATGTTGTGGCCATTATTAGAGACATGGTTAGAACAGGGACAGGAATGGTTGTTGACAGTTTGGGGGTACAAGTGTTTCAGTAAGAGTAGGGAAGGCGGTAAAAGAGGTAGAGGAGTAGCATTATTAATCAAGAATAATTTAATGGCTGCTGAAAGACATTTTGAGGGGGATCTGCCTACTGAGGTAATATGTTAGAAATAGGAAAGGATTGGTCACATTGTTAAGAGTTTTCTATAGGCCCCCAATTTGTAATAGAGATATGGAAGAGGAAATGGCAAAGCAGATTATGGATAGGTGTGGAGGTCACAGGGTACTTATCAATGGTGATTTTAACTTTCCAAATATTCATTGGAAATTTTATAGATCGAATAGTTTGGATGGGGCACTTTTTATGTAGTGTATGGGGAAAGTTTTCCTAACACTACAATATGTGGATAAGCCAACAAGAGGTGGGGCCAAATTGGACTTGGTACTGGTTAATGAACTGGGCCAGATGTTAGATTTGTTTGTGGGAGAGCACTTTGGAGATAGTGACCACAATTCAGCGCCCTTCATTATTTCAATGGAGAGCGATAGGTTCACACGGCAGGGCAAGTTGTATAATTGGGGCAGGGGTAATTATAATGCGATTCGGAAAGAATTAGGGAGCGTAAGATGGGAACAGAAAATGTCAGGGCACAAACGAAAAGTGAAGCTTGTTCAAGGAACAAAAATTGCATGTCCTTGATAGGTATGTCCCTGTCAGGCAGGGAGAAAATGGCCAAGTGAGGGAACCATGGTTCACAAAGGGGGTTAAATGTCTCGTCAAGAGGGAAAGGGAAGCTTATGTAAGATGAGAAAACAAGGTTCAGTTGGGTCACTTGGAGATTACAAGGTAGATAGGAATGAATTTAAAAAAGGGCTTAGGAGAGCTAGGACGGAGCATAAGAAGTCCTTGCCAGTTTGGATCGAGGAAAACCCCAAGGCTTTTTATTCTTATGTGAGAAATAAAAGAATGACCAGGGTAAGGTTAGGGCCAGTCAAGAATAGTAGTGGGAACTTGTGCATAGAGACAGAAGAGATAAGTGAGGTGTTGAGTGAATACTTTTCTTCAGTGTTCAGTAAGGAGGGGGGCATGTTTTTGAGGATGAGTATGTGATACAGGCTAATAGGATAGAGGAGGTAGATCTCTGAGGGAAGATACATTAGCAATTTTGAAAAACCTGAGGGTCGATAAGTCCCCTGGGCCAGATGGGATACACTCTAGGATACTTTGGGAGGCAAGAGATGAGATTGCAGAGCCTTTAGCTTTGATCTTTAAGTCCTCATTGTTCATAGGGATTGTGCCAGAGGACCGGAGAGTGGAAGATGTTGTTCC
This sequence comes from Sphyrna mokarran, assembly GCA_024679065.1. Classification (NCBI taxonomy): domain Eukaryota; kingdom Metazoa; phylum Chordata; class Chondrichthyes; order Carcharhiniformes; family Carcharhinidae; genus Sphyrna; species Sphyrna mokarran. Next base: position 32,273,677 of record JAGIQG010000011.1, read on the forward strand.
TCTCTTCAAGAAATGATATAGGAGTGACCCTGGTAATTATAGGCCAGTTAGTCTTACTTCAGTGGTTGGTAAGTCAGTGGAAAGAGTCCTGTGGGATAGGATTTATGACCATTTGGAAAGATGCAGTTTAATCAGGGATAGGACGGTTTTGTGAGGGGTAAGTCTTACCTCACAAATTTGATTAAATTCTTTGAGGAGGTAACTAAGTGTGTAGATGAAGGTAGAGCAGTTGATGTTGTATACGTGGATTTTAATAAGACGTTTGATAAGATTCTCCGTGGTAGACTCATGAAGAAAGTAAGGATGTAAAGGATAGAAGGAAATTTGACCGACTGGGTAAGTAACTGGCTGTCCCATATAAGACAGAAGGTGCTGGTGGATGGAAAATTTTCAGACCGGAGGCCAGTTACTAGTGGTGTACCACAGGAATCAGTGCTGGGTCCTCTGCCGTTTGTGATTTTTATCAATGACTTGTAAGAGGAGGCTGAAGGATGGATTAGTAAATTTGCTGATGACACTAAGATTGGTGAAGTAGTGGATGAGGTGGAGGGCTTTTGCAGGTTGCAAAGAGACATTGATAGGATGCAGAGCTGGGCTGAAAAGTGGCAGATGGAGTTTAATCCTGAGAAGTGCGAAGTGATTCATTTTGGTAGGACAAACTTGAATGCAGATTACAGGATCAACGGCAGGGTTCTGTGGAATGTGGGGAAACAGACAGATCTTGGGGTTCATATCCACAGATCTCTGAAGATTGCCAATTAGGTGAATGGAGCTGTGAAGAATGCTTATAGTGTGTCAGCGTTTATTGACAGGGGGCTTGAGTTTAATAGCCGTGGGGTTATGTTGCAACTGTACCAGACCTTGGTGAGATCACATTTGGAGTATCATGTGCAGTTCTGGTCACCTCATTATAAGACGGAAGTGGAAGCATTGGAGAGAGTGCAGAGGAGATTTATCAAGATGCTGCCTGGTTTGGAGGGTAGGTCTTATCAGGAAAGGTTGAAGGAGCTGGGGCTTTTCTCTTTAGAGCAGAGGAGGATGAGAGGCAACTTAATAGAGGTTTATAAGGTGATGAGGGGGATAGATAGAGTGGATGTGTAGAGACTATTTCCTCGGGTGGATGTAGCTGTTACTAGGGGGCACAACTATAAGGTTAATGGTGGGAGATATGGGAGGGATGTCTGAGGTAGCTTCTTTACTCAGGGAGTGGTTGGGTTGTGGAATAGACTGCCTGCTGTGATAGTGGAGTCGGACACTTTAGGAACTTTCAAGCGGTTATTGGATAGGCACGTGGAACACACCAGAATGATAGGGAGTGGGATAGCTTCATCTTGGGTTCAGACATTGCTCGGCACAACATCAAGAGCCGAAGGGCCTGTACTGTGCTGTACTGTTCTATGATCTATAAAGGATCCCACGGGGGGTGCATAGATAAGTACAGCCCTGATGGAAGAGGAGTACGCCCAGGCAGTATTGTGGCAGTGACGCCACCTGCTTTAGAGGTCACACAGGTTGAGAGGCAGTAGATTTAAAACCAAGCTGCGTAGGAAGTACTTCTCGTGAAAGATGGTGAATTTGTGGAACTTGTTGCTCTATAGTGCAGTGACGTCTGAATCATTGAATAGTTCCAAGAGGTAGATAGATATATTTCTAATAAATAATGAAAGAGACATGAGGAACAGGTGGGGAGGTGGATTTGAGACCAGGGAGAGATCAGTCATGACCTAATTGAATGGCAAATTTGAAGGGCTGAATTTGCCTACTTCTGCTCCCAATTCCAATGTTCCTATTGTCCCCTAAGCACTGCTGGGAGGGGTGGGGAGGGTGAGATTTTCTTTGGGAACATTCATTGTGGTGGGATCCCCATATATGAGTAGAATGGAGGGGGGTCTAGTTTTGCGGGAAATGTTTGTGTCAATGGGGAGGTCTTAGTTAATTTTGTTCCACAAATCAGTGCGCCCTCAGGCCCTGCCCACTAGTGTGATGGCATGAGATATTTCTTTCTAAATGCTGTAGAATGTGGAGAAAAAAGCTGACTGTACAGCTGGCCAGCTGCACACCAGTTTTTCACCTGGTTTTGCATTTTGAAGGTTTAGATAATTTTGACATTGGGCACTGAAAAATAGAATTCTTATATTTAAGGAACTAAACCCCAAGTTTGTAAACATCATGTAGGACATGGATGGAGCAGAGTTTGTAAATAGCACAAGGAAGGATTCTTAAAACAGCATGTAGATAATCCAATCAGGGAAGGGACTGCCCTGGACCTGGCACTAGGGAATGAGCCCAGCCAGATGGTCGACATTTCAGAAGGGGAGCAGTTCGGGAACAACGACCACAATTCAGTAAACTTTAAGGTACTAATGAGTAAAGAAAAGTGTAGTCTTCAAGTTAATTTGTTAAATTGGGGGAAGGTTAATTACAACAATATTAGACTGAGCAATGTAGATTGGGGAAAGATTTTGGGGCAAATCAATATCTGGTATATGGGAGACTTTCAAGTGTAAGTTGATAGGGATTCAGGAACGGCATATTCCTGTAAGGATGAAGGATAAATATGGCAAGTTTTTGGAACCTTGGATAATGAGAGGTATTATGAGCCTAGTCAAAGAGAAAAAGGAAGCATTTGACAGGGCTAAAAGGCTGGGGACCCACAAAGCAAATGTGAAATACACTGAAACCCCAATTTTACGCATCCTGATTTACAGTGAATTCGGGTATAATGCAATGAATCATTGGACCCTTTTTTGCTCTTTCCAGGAAAATGAAAAATTTTTGGTGAGTCAATTTCATGTTTTCTTAAATCAAAATGGAACAAACTGCTAGAAAAAGAAAAAAAATCTTTTTCTGTGAAAAATATTTTGTTTATTAAAAAGCTTAACTAAAAATTAATTTGTGTTCTACTGCAACAACAACAATTTATTCACAGAATTCTTTAATTAAAAGGTAACTTACTTGTCAGATGGTAAACATGCAAAAAGTAGGTCAAATAGAGCAATAATAGGGATGTTTTAGAATGTTAGGTCAACATTGAGTCAGTTTGAACACTGATTTTCTTGAATCCCGATCCCGCTTTTTCGTGATAACATGTTATGGACACCAACCATCATGTTATAATGGGGCTGCACTGTACAAGGAAAGTGGAAAGAAACCTAAGCAAGAAATAAGGAGGGCTAAATAGATCACAAAAAGTCATTGGCCGGCAGAATTAAGGAAAAGCCCCAAGGCTTTTTATAAAGAGCAAGAAGGTGGCCAAAGAGAGAGTTGGCCTACTCAGGGGCAGGGGACAGAATCTCAGTATAGAGCCACGAATGTGGGTGAGGTATTAAATGAGTACTTTGCATCAGTATTCACCAAAGAGAAGGACTTGGCGGGTGATGAGTCTGGAAAAGGGCATGTAAATAATTTGATTCACATTGAGACCATAAAGGAGGAGATTTTGGGGTTCTTGAGAAACATTAAGCTGGGCAAGTCCCCAGGGCCTCATGGGATATATGCCAGAACATTGAGGGAGGCAAGGGAGGAAATTGCTGAGGCCTTGAGAGAAATCTTGGTATCTTCGCTGGAGAGGTCCCAGAGGATTGCAGAATAGCCAATGTTGTTCCTTTGTTTAAGAAGGGTAGCAAGAATAATTCAGATAATTACAGGTTGGCGAACCATACATCTGTGGTAGGGAAATTATTGGAGAAGATTTTTTGAGACAGGATTTACTCTCACTTGGAAATAAATATTAGTGAAGGCAAATGTTTTGTGAAGGGGAGGTCATGTCTCACTAACTTGTTTGAGTTTTTTGAGGAAGTGACAAAGATGACTGATGAAGGTAGGGCAGTAGATGTTATCTACATGGACTTCAGTAAGACTTTTAACAAGTTCTCTCAAGGCAGATTGGTGCAGAAGGTGAAGTCGCACGGGATCAGAGGTGAGTCGGCAAGGTGGATGCAGAGCTGGCTTAGTCATAGAAGACAGGGTAGCAGTGGAAGACTGCATTTCTATATGGACCACTTCTATATTGACAAGTGGTGTTTCTCAGGAATCAGTGCTGGGACCTTTGTTGTTTGTAATATATTTAATGATATAACTGGTTTAATTAATAAGTTTGCAGACAATACAAAGGTTGGTGGTTTTGCAGATAGCGATGAGGATGAACAGGGCATACAGCAAGATATAGATCGATTGGAGACTTGGGCAGAGAGATGGCAGTTGGAATTTAATCCAGGCAAATGTGAAGTAATGCATTTTGAAGATCTAATAAAGATAGGAAATATACAGTAAATGGCAGAATCCTTAAGAGTATTGATAGACAGAGGCATATGGGTGTACAGGTACACAGGTCACTGTAAGTGGCAATGCAGATGGAGAAGGTAGTCAAGAAGACATACAGCATACTTGCGTTCATTGACTGGGGCACTGAGTTTAAAAATAGGCAAGTCATGTTGCATCTTTATAGAACTTTAGGCCACACTTGAAATATAGTGTTCAATTCTGGTTGCTACGCTGCCAGAAGGACGTGGAGCTTTGGAGAGGGTACAGAAAAAATTATCAGGATGTTGCCTGGCATGGAGGGCATTAGCTATGAGGAGAGGTTGGAGAAACTTGGTTTATTCTCACTGGAATGATGGAGATTGAGGAGCGACCTGATAGAAGCCTGATAGAAGGATTATGAGGGGCATGGACAGAATCGATAGTCAGAAGCTTTTTTCCAGGATGGAAGAGTCAATTACTTGGGGGCATAGGTTTAAGATGCGAAGGGCAAGGTTTAAAGGAGACGTATGAGACAAATTTTTTACAAGCCGTGGTGGGTGCCTGGAACTCATTGCGGGGAGATAATGAAGCAGAATAGATGGTGACTTTTAAGGGGCGTCTTGACAAATACATGAATAGGATGGGAATGGAGGGATATGATCCCTGGAAAGGTAAGGGGTTTTAGATAAGTCAGGCAGCATGGTTATTGCAGGCTTGGAGGGCCGATGGGCCTCTCCCTGTGCTGTAATTTCCTTTGTTCTTTGTTTGAATATTTCATCAAACTTGCCATGAAAATGGACACACGTCGGTACATTTGGGAAAATTCTGTCAGGAGCTCACTCCATCCTGGAGAGACAATTTGCTTCTCAAGCTTTAAGCCAAGATCCTTTTTAAAAACACATGGCCCATATCACTTGTGAAATTCCAGGTTGCATCTGCAGAGCAGATGATAATACTGCTGTTGGCCAAAGCAAACAAGAACCCATGATTGAAATATTCACCTCCTAATGGAGACAGCACGTTGAGAGAAACTTGTGTTCGATAGCCAAAAATGCGACATTAATGCTCACCAGCTCAACTTTTTTGGGTCAATGTATTCAGACACTGGGCATCCCTCCTGCAATGAGCAACCTGGAGAACATTAACACAATGCCCAATTCAAAAATCAAAACGGAATCTTCAACGTTGCTTAGGTTTTCTTTTGCCATATGTACCAAATTTTGCATAGAAGACCATGCCACTTGGGGAACTTCAGAAAAAAGTACATTTCTCTGGCTGGAGGGTTATCAGCACACGTTTGATCTCAAGAAGTTATTGACTAAAGGACCATCGACACTTCACTTCTATGACTGAGCACTACACTGAATGTTGATATGTCAACGAAAGTCCATGGACTACAATCCTACAGAAAAAGATGTCTATTACTTTTGCTTGAATAGTCTAGCCCAATCAACTACTCATCAAAATACAAGGCTATGGCTGCAACATGCACCAGTACCTAACTATGTTTCAATGTTCCCATCAGATAATATAAACTGTTGACACAAATATTCTGTTGTGCCTGTTATGGCATCGTCAAGAGATTTGAGGGTTTGTTAGGAACAAACAATACTTATTGATGAGAGATATTTAGGTACAGGAGGGTTATGCAGCCTTGGGGACAGCCTAGTTTATACATTTGCAACATGGTGCCAGGTGTCAAATACCTAAAAGAAGGTTCTCTCTCTGGTATGATCACTCGCTCTCAGTTCCCGTTGGTCTCTCAATTCAGGTGACTCACTTCTGCTGTGAGATTTTAAATAAACAGACACCACATACACCACCAACCTGTCAAAAACTCAGATATTTCCTTAGATCTGCAAGTAGATCACCATACCAAAGTAGATACCAAAATAGAAAGCATTTTATATATCAATATATTGAATCTTGGGCAATATAGAGGCCATCAAATGCAACAAGAAAAGTTTAATGATTCCCAGTTGCAATGGTGGTTGGCCAGGATGTTCGAGAATCTCTAAGTCCATTTTGGCTTTATAGGGATGAACTTGGGATATCCGAGGTGTTAAATTTAAAGGCAAGCAAATCCTTATTCCAGAATCATTTATAGCTGGCAGCATTTAACAATTGTATCAAGCAGGAGACTGACTAGAGAAACCATATACTGGGCAGGGGTGAATAAAGACATTGACAGTGAGAGAATATGAGGAATGCAGTCATTACAAACAGCCATCATTACCAAACTCCATGGGTCAGCAATGAATCCTTCAGCATCTGTAAAAATAATTTCATGGTTGTAACTGACTATGTTTTGAAATTTCCCATTATCCATCAGTTACATGAAACATTCAGTGCACCATTGCAGACATGTAGGGTGGAATTTTCCCATACTTTTTATAAAGTGTCAGGCAAAAACATCATTTTCACAGTACTGCCTCCCAGGTCCCTGAAATAAACCCAGGGAACAAATGATATCTGGACATTCTTAGCCATCATTTAAGATGTCTGTTACCATAATGAGGGGCCGAATTTCTTTCAGGACTCAATGCAGAAGTTGGATAGCAGTGAGCAGACGTGCCTTTTTCAGTTATTAGAGCTTTCGCGTTCTAACCAACAGCCCTTAAACTGACAACTGGAGCTGGCCAACTGAAAAAATGAGTTCCTCGCATTAACACAGCCCAACTTGGTTTGAAGCTGATTTGTCCAATACTGTTTTTCTTCTATGTATGTTGCACACTGCAGCTGTGAGTGGATGGATTACTGCCAATGAGGCTCAGGTCCAAAATTAAGAATCATAATGAAAAAGTTCGCTGGAATTATCTTGCTGAGGCCCAAGGCTCAATTTTGGCCAAGATCTAGCATGGAACTTCTGCGATTTCGGCGAAAGTTCTGTGAAAGTGCTGACCATTCTGTGCCCAAATATACAAGTGGTTGTCCTTGTTTTTTTGCCAGGAATGTGAAAAGACTTTTCCTCCCAGGACACAGCTGATTTACTTTTTGCATCTGTTTATTATTTTCCCACTTTGCTGATCATAAGTATACAATAAAAAGAATATCCTTAATATCAAACATTTGGAAGAACTAAGTTGAGGGGGTAGCCATCAAATAAAAGTCACAGTGAAAACATCCCAAGGGTGGGATTTTCACCACCACCACCACCACCACCGCACAGCAAGTTTTCTGGTAGAGGAGGTGGTTCACCTTTAGCTGCTGGGAGATCTTCCAGTCCCGCCGATAACTGCGGCATTTTGTGCGGCTCATCCATTCTGCCACTGGAGACTGCTGTGTGTGTGCATGTGTGTCGTTGGGAGGGTGGGGTGGGAGTCACCTTTGTCGGGAGTCAAAGGTCCTGCCGACGGAAGGGTCAGGAACATCCACCCTATAAATGTGCATATTGTGTAAGTTGTTTGTGCTTTCTATACCAGACCTACGTCCACAATCTGATGAAATAATCTGGCAGCAGATTCCACAAAACATCTCTGATGCTTTGTACCACAATTATAAATCAAATTTATATTTTTTTAACTTAACAAACAACCTGTGTTATTTATTTGTTGCTTTTGAATGAAACATTATCACTGGACATTTAGGTGATGAGGATAATCTTTACAAATTGCCTGTATGAATTAGTGGGGACATGGATAGTGGCTCCCTGCAGGAAGTTTACTAACACGGGAGGTGGTTTGTGAGAAGAAGGAAGGCTTATTAAAGTTTATAAGTGAACCGGCACAATGATAAACGGAACAAATATGAAGCGTGAATGATTCACTACCTCAAGATTGTACATAGACAGAGATCATTGCTGTGGCACAGTGGTTAGCACAGCTGGCTCACAGCTCCAGGGACCTGGGTTTGATTCCAACATTGGGTAACTTTCTGAACAGAATCTGCACATTCTCCCATGTCTGCATGGGTTTCCTCCTGATGTTCTGGTTTCCTTCTGAAAGACATGCTTGTTAGATTCATTGGCCATGCTAAATTCTCCCTTAGTGAAACTGTACAGGTGCCAGAGTGTGGCAACTAGGAGATTTTTACAGTAACTTTATTGCACTGTGAAGCCTACTTGTGACACTAACAAATAAACAAATTAATTTTATTTATAAGGAAATGAAATGAAATTCTAGGGAGAGACATTCATCCTCTGTCTTGGCCCATGCACTCCTCCGAACACTTTAGTCCTACCAATATAAGGCCTTCTCTGGAACACTGGTGTCTATGGTTCACCCCAGGACATTACAGACAAGAGGGTCTACAAGCTTGGCAGTCGGAGCATAGCTGCAGATCTCTGAGGCTAGTTCTCTTCAGGATGTTTAAGTGTACAGTGTAGCCAGGGGGAAAGACCTACACTCGAGTTTTCACAGGCCCTGCAAATAGTCCAGGGGGGTATTAGTAAACAGGAGTGTTTGTATTGTCTCTTCACAGACTGTGCACTTGTTAGGTCTAATACTGTGAGAACTCAATGACTCAGCTGTCCTAAAACATTTTGCATAAAATAATTTGCAAGCAGCAGTTATTGTGAACCAAGTTCCATAAACAGGAATGATTAGATAATTTGCCTTTGGTGGTGTTGGTTAAAGGAGGAATGTTGGTCAGACCACAAGGAGAACCCCCCCCGAATCTTCAAAGGTCTTTAGCATTCAGCTGGCAGCTAGGATCTTAGTTTAATGTCTCATTCAATGATGGCAATTCCAAAATGCAAATTCTCCTAATATTACATGAGGGATGGGAATTTCTGTTTCCATTCATGGCAGGAGTTATCTCATATGGGATGGAAAATTTGACAGACCAGCTGACTTTGGATGGGAATTTCTGATCTTGCAGCTGGTAGGACCAGACAATTCCAGCCTAAGTTACCATTTAAACCTTCGAATGGACTTCAACCCAAAATCTTCCGGCTGTAGTACAACAGTGCTGATGATAAATCTATGCTCACATCTTATAATTCTTACTGGAGATTAGGAATGAAATTGTGTTATTTGTACATATCAGATAGTCACAATCTCAAATTCCAGAAACTTTATTATTACATGCCTGAGACTTCTACTGATTTTCAGGTGTTAAAGATTCACACCTATTATGTAAACTAACAGTATTTAATTTGATAAACAGTAACTGATTAGGCCAGATCCTTTACTAATGAAATCTTTAATCAATCCAATGTTGGCAGTGGTTTGAAAGCCTTAGCTCTCTGATGTCTGATGGGCAGATGCTCTGAGGAGGGGATGATGCTTATAATGGAAAACTTATTCCTTTTATACTTTGCTTTTGATGGATTTGAGTGAAACACCATGTTTTACAACTTCTTTTGTGCATGTTGAATGCAGAAATTGGTAAGGCCACATGAGGATAATGGGGTGGTGTTAGTATGCAAAACGTCTTCAGGATCCTGTGCTTTATAACACCACCCAGCACGGTAGCAGAGTGGTTAGCACTGCTGCCTCACCTATCCGGAGACCTGGATTTGATTCCCGGTTTGGGTCACTGTATGTGTGGAGTTTGTACAGTCTCCCTATGTATGTGTGGGTTTCCTCTGGGCACTCGAATTTCCTCTCACAGTCCAAAGATATGTGGATTAGGTGCATTGGCCATGTTAAATTTCCCCTTAGTATCATGGGATACATAGGTTAAAGGAATTAGCAGGGCTAATGTGGGGTTATGGAGCTGGAGCCTAAGTGGGGTTGCTATTGGTGCAGACGTGATGGGCCAAATGGCCTCTTTCTGCACTGTAGGGATTCCAAGATTCTATGAAATTGGAGTGTTGACTATAAACCAAAAAATTGTTTGTGATGGAAACAGGAACTCATCAGTTGGTGAAGAGCTATCACTGGTTCCAACATGATAGTGATTGTCCTCAACAACATCTTTTTTATTTTAAACAAGTTATAATCATAATGATGACAAGGAGAACAATATATAACACAAATCATATAGGCAAATGATTTACTTGGTGATGTAACTGAGTTTATCCTGAAGAACTTAATGTAAATAAAGCAATACTCATCCTATTCCCAGTGAATGTGATTGGTATAAACTGGAAGATTTCACTTCTTAGCAACCTTTTATCTACTTGTCTGAACTTCCACATTGACTGATTGCAAACCCCATATTATTTAATTGTTGTTTACATTAACATTAAAACACAACTTGACAGGATTTTCAGAGCAATATAATAAATTCGCATTTCTTTGTTTTCTTCCTTTTAATTGTATTTAATTCATGTTTTTCTTTCCTACAGTACTAGGGCAGGATTTTCCAATCTCTTCTGCACCTGCCCCACAAATGACAATGGAGAATTTAGTGTTCCAGCCAAAACTCCATTTACGTTAAGAGCGGATAATCCCAGCTGTGAAGCTTTTCGGTACTAATGTTTAAATTAGCTTTGCACAATCGATATATTAATTCTTACTTCTTTGTGTAATTATTTATCTCTCTTTTGTAATTATTTTCTATTTATTGTATGCAGAATAATTTTAATATGAAAGTTTATTTATTCATCACAAGTCATCGATATAGAATCATCGAGGTTTACAGCATGGAAACAGGCCCTTCGGCCCAACTTGTCCATGCCGCCCCTTTTTTTTAAACCTCTAAGCTACTGCCAATTGCCCGCGTTGTATCTCTCCCCTCTCACCATAAACCTATGCTCTCTAGTTTTAGACTCCCCTACCTTTGGGGAAAAGATATTGACTATCCAGCTGATCTGTGCCCCTCATTATTTTATAGACCTCTATAAGATCACCCCTCTATGCTCCAGAGAAAAAAGTCCCAGCCTCTCCTTATAACTCAATTCATCAAGTCCCGGCAGCATCTTAGTAAATCTTTTCTGCAGTCTTTCTAGTTTAATAATATCCTTTCTATAATAGGGTGACCAGAACTGTACGCAGTATTCCAAGTGTGGGCCTAACCAATGTCTTGTACAACTTCAACAAGACATCCCAACTCCTGTATTCAATGTTCTGACTGATGAAACCAAGCATGCCGAATGTAAGGCTTACATTAACACTGCAATGAAGTCATTGTGGAATTCCCCTAGTCACCACACTCAGATGCCTGTTTGGGTCAATGCAGCCAACAAGCACGTCTTTCAGTCAGTGGGAGGAAACTGGAGCACCTGGAGGGTATCCGTGCAGACACGGGGAGAACGTACAAACTCCACACAGACTTTTTGCCATAGAAGGAGGCCATTTGCACCAATGAGTTTATACTGACTTGCTGAAAGAGCATCTTACTTGGGACCACCTACCCCCTGCCCGGCCTGTCCCTGTGACCCTGCGCAGTCACCAGTTTGCACCGAGTTTATGGGCATGCCTGGGCATGTGTACAAAGGAAATCCATGTTTGTGTTTAATTACATGTCAACTAAAACAAACTAAGGGATTGCATTAATTTGTATACACTAACAACTGTTGATGGTTAAAATGAACAAATCAGAAGTAAATTACAACACAGAAGAAAACAGATCAAAGTCCCCAAATCCCCAGACCATATGGAGCATAGTTTTTTCAAACTAAAATGGAGCAAAGGGAGAAAAGATAAGAAGATTACAAAAATAAATCAGGGAGTTAAATGATAATGAAATCAGTCAAGTTAGCAAGATAATTGTTTTTAAAAAAAACACCCCGTGCTAAATAAGATTTGCCAGTTTTGGGAGTGTTAGTAATAAATATTGACATTTGGAGATATTAACATGTCTATTTATGACACAATGCAAAATAATATTTGTAACAACGTAACATTAATCAATCACAGCACTTGCATGAGAACCTGTACTGAACATCACTCAGTAATCCAAAGACTGAGCCAAGGACTGTTGATGGTTGGGAAATTGTCAACTCTTGCCCTAAGAGGAGCTGGATTGAAGCATTGCACTTTGGCAGACTGATACTTCCACAGCACACTTCATATCCACTCCTAACCAAAATAGTTGGCTAAACAAGTGGTTTCCCCCAGACTCTGACTTTGGCCTTTTTCACAAGGCAGCTCAGGTTTCAATATTTCACTTCAGTTTTCTGGGCCAAGGAGTAATAATAATGTGAATGCTGTTGTGGTGCAATGTCTTACGCCAGTCATAATACCATTAACTATTCAGTTTGCTGATGAGAATCTACATTAACTTTCTGTTAGTTTAAGGTTGTGTAACCAATTGCTAGGGTAATGTTAGTGTATTGAAAATACCCACGTAATGTCATTTTGCTGCATGACTTGGGACTTCCTTTGAGGAATTTTTCAGATCTTACTTCGCTCATGATAAAATTCACGAGAACTGAAGTTACAGTTGCCAACTTTTCTGCATTTTGACAGATAACGAGGACTAGCCAATAAAAAATATTCTTCTGGGTAACATCCATTATGAAGGTCTCAGGAAAGTATTGCTTATGTGACTGGTCTCCATCATGATTCTTTAGATTTTAAAGATTTTAACATTGCTGATCCATAATTTTTATCCAAGATATCTGAATTTCCATTACGTAGAAATGTTAGAGTAAAGGGCAATGCTAAACAGAACTGAATGAACTGTGCTGGGTCAGAATGGATTTCTTCCAATGTAGTGCTTCATAGCATTTATCAGTAAATGTATAGGACAAAACTGTCAAAAATTAAGCCTTTTATTGCACTCAACATTAAATTATAGGATTTTATTGAATTACATAATGTTCTGCTGCTTTACACCAAGATTATTTTACAAAATCACAAATGTGATCTTACCTGCCATTCATGTCGCGCTCCCGAGGTCAAAGAATTTGGAAGCTAACCAAATTTTCGTTCACTACAGCGGGATGGCAAATGCCTGTAGCATGAATGGTGATAAGATTCTGGCCCCTGATTACATTGAAGTTAAGCACATGTAAGGATTTTGACACAACTGTCCATGGGTCAGTGTATAACTGGGAGTGGTGGGGTGGGGAGGGGTGCAGATAGCTCACCCTGATCTCCAGAAGCTGTTGACATTGAGCTGATCTGCTGCAGGTGGGATAAATGGGGACAGTGTGGAACTTCTGCCCCTCATTTGGGAATAGGTAGGAGATCCCGCTCTCGGGGGTCGCCAGCCAATTGGATTGGCTGAAAGTTCCATCAGCCCTGACAGTGCCTAGAGTTCATTGGTGGGTGCTGCAAGGAATCCAATGAGGAAAAAGAAGAATGCTCCAATGGACCCAGGAGACAGAAAAGTCCATTGTCTTGGGCAGAGGGAGTTTGGACTGATAAGCGTGGAGTGCGGAGCGCAGAGAGATTAGGGGTGATGTGTTTAATACAGCAGGCGGGCAGAAGAACAGGAGGATTCTATCTTAGGGGGGCAGCCCCTAAAGATAGAATCCAACCCTCTTACTGCCTTTTGGAAAACTATTCTAAAGCCCGGACTGCCCACTACTGCCTGACTGCCCACAACAATCATGGACAATGTATTATTAGAGTCAATTTGCTTGGTAGCAAGATCAATTGACAATTGATTATTTATCTGAACATAACGATGGTTTGGGGGGGGGTGTGAGGAAGTTGCCAAATTCAGAAGCCACTCACTCCTCATATTAAGGGAGTGAATTCAGGGATGGGTGGGTAGGCACTCCTAACCTATTGAATGTGGCTCTCCACCAAAAACAGGCTCATTGGGGACATACAAAATGCAGCCCCTGATCTTTTGCTGATCAAAATTAAAGTTTTGGGTGGGGTTGCTTAAATTCTTAACATGTTCTCCATTCAGGCTAGTCTCTGGATGGGATGGTTCTAGTCATATTGAAACAGGTTTGAAGGTAAGACCAGGAGCAAAATCAGAAATAAGAATCCTCCCCCCTCCACTCCCACCCTGACCTTGGCTAACCATCAGCTTGAGCAGTGAAAGCTGCCAGGGCTATGGGCCTCTTCTCCCATGGGTCGTGTTCACTGGCAGGACTATTGGGTAGGCTAGCCTTCCAATGCCTTCCCTGCCACTTGTAAAACTATGGTTGGAGCAGGAGGGTTTGGCACTTTGGATGTACTGGCACTTCAGGCACTGCAACAGTTCAAGAAGGAAGCTCACCACCACCTTCTGAAGGACAAATGGGGATGGTCAATAAATGCTGGGGTCTAGCCAGTAGATGCAATTGAGTGTTTCAAGGAGGGGGCCCCCATCATCAGCAGGCCTGACTGGTTTAGCCTTTTTTCAGGATGCAACAGCATTTTGGTGCAATGCAGATGCGGCCTATCACCTGACAGCACTATGTCCATCTGCATGCTACCCTTGCAATGGAACGATCAGGAGTGTTGCAGCCTCATTGGTTATCTCACTGAGCCTGCATTTAGTCATTGGCCTGGCTTGTTTAAGTCTCAATGAGGATAGCCACTCCTTTTTACAGGTGGTCCACAACCTCTCTCTGAGGGTGTGCACAATCAAAGGAAACTCAGGAGTGTAGAATATAGGGCTAATGGAAGGACTCTTGGTAGTGTTGATGAGCAGAGAGATCTCGGTGTACATGTGCATAGATCCCTGAAAGTTGGCACCCAGGTTGATAAGGTTGTTAAGAAGGCATATGGCGTGTTAGCTTTTATTGGTTGATAGATTGAACTTCGGAGCCATGAGATCATGTTGCAACTGTATAAAACTCTGGAGTATTGTGTACAGTTCTGGTCGCTGCATTATAAGAAAGATATGGAAGCATTGGAAAGGGTGCAGTGGAGGTTTACCAGGATGTTACCTGGTGGTGGGAAGGTCTAATGAGGAAAGGCTGAGGGACTTGAGGTTGTTTTCGTTCGAGAGAAGAAGGTTAAAAGGTGACCTAATTGAGGCATTCAAGCCGATCAGAGAATTAGACAGGGTGGACAGTGAGAACCTTTGTCCTCAGATGGTGATGGCTAACATAAGGGGACATAGCTTTAAATTGAGGGGTGATAATTATAGGATGGTCAGAGGTAGGTTTTTTACTCAAAGGGTAATAAGGGCGTGGAATGTCCTATCTGCAGCAGTTGTGTACTCGCCAAATTTAAGGGAATTCAAATGGTCAGTGGATAGGCAGTTGGATAATATTGGAATAGTTTAGGTTAGAGGGTCATTAGATCTGTTCCACTGATTGGCGCAACATCGAGGGCCGAAGAGCCTGTACTGCGCTGTAATGTTCTATGTTCTACGTTCTAAATGTTCATACCTTTCTCTTTATTGCTTCACAAGCACTCCTTTTGTAAGGACACTGAAGACTCAGTATCTCTAAGTGTGATTGCGGTTGTCCTCCAACTTGCCGTCATGTGAAACTGCCTTCATTGGATTGCCCACTGCCTTTTGCTGTTCCTTTGGCATTGGCCCTGTGCTTTTAGGAAAACTCTTGCATTGTCTCTGCGTTTCTTCTATTGCAATTTTTTATTAGTAACAATTCTCAAAGTCTGCATTAAAGATGGAAAAGCAGTTTTGGATCCACGTATATGCTATTTTTCATAGACATTCACGATCTCTCCATTCCTATCTTGGCCATGGTAGTGGAAAGTTCTGTTTAGAGACTTTGATTTGATTTAATGCAATTTATTATTGTCACATGTATTGAGATACAGTGAAAAAAAGCTTTGCTTCTCCTGCACTGTAGAGAAAACATATTGTTCATTGAGTACATAGGGGTGAAGGAAAGGGGAGGATGCAAAATATAGCGTTACAGTTATATCTAGGGTGTAAAGAAAGGTCAGCTTAATACATGGTAGACCCATTCAAAAGTCTGATGGCATTAGGGAAGAAGCTGTTCTTGAGTTGGTTGATACATGACCTCAGACTTCTGTATCTTTTTCCTGATAGAGGAAGGTGGAAGAGAGAATGTCTGGGATGCATGGGGTCCTTGATAATGCCAGGGCTGCCTCCTCCTCCTCCATGGGCATCAGGGCACCAATGTGGCTATTTCACCCCAAAAATGCACCAAAAAAAAATTGAATGTGAAAGCCTGATGTGCTTATAAAAATTATTGATATGCAGTTTTAATACCTATCTCTATCATAAGTTAGATACAAAATTGTCATGCCCAGTGCAGTATGTCTGATTCTGGGCTTCAACCAACTAGTTTTGTATTTTAAAATTGGACACAAAGAAGGATATAAGGAATTTCAAAATTATGCGGAGCCCTGAAATTTAATTCTTTAATTCTGTTCTTCATAAGCAACTCAGGCGTGTTTCTGTGATATGATCTAGTAGACAAATATATGCACTGAATCAAGAATTACAAAAAGACTTAAAGGGGTTCTGCTTTCCTTCAAAAGAGCAAGAGATCAGCAATAAAGATGTGTCAAGAGACAGACAGTTTTTGCTCTCTGTTCACCTTTACCTGTGCTGTGAAAAGGATCATTTAACCAAACCTTCAATATTCTTCTTTAAGGACCCTTTTGCACAGATATATACGCCAGGAATTCTTCCGCCCTGCCTGCCGTGGAATTGGAGTAGATGAGGGATGGACAACAGAAATATTCGTTGACCTTGGGTGGGAATTTCTGGTCTTGGTCAAGCGAGACCGTAAAATCCCATCCAAAAGCCGGATTTTTACCGCCCTGCCTGCTACGGGAATTGAAGATGTAGAGAGGAAGAGCATGGGAAGGTCTGGTGACTTTGGCATGATTTTCCAATCTTGGAGCGAGTGTGCTTAGAAAATCTCACCAAGAAAGTCAGAATATTACAGAACACAGGATCTCAAAACCTTGAAAATCTGAGCTATTGTATGGAGTGCTGTTCTTCAATAACTGTAAGTTTTTTTTTCCATTATCTAAGTTTGAGAGATAATTGTGAAGCAACGATTTACCCAGGATTTGAGTTATGATTAAAAGCTTTAGGTTTAACAGGGCAAAATAATTATCAGCATCGTTACAAAAGTTGCATTCTAGTTAAACATGATGGAATGCATTCTGCTTTATGTCACAATGTCCAGAATCCTTGGATAACGACGTATCTTTGCAGAAAGCTGTTAAACAGTTAGAGCGAGTAACCAAGCCAGTAATTTGGTTCTTCCTTAGTCTCAGAATTACTAAAGAAAATGTCCAGTTGCTAAGTTCTCCATTCATGACTGATCTCTGAGGAATGTTGACTAGCTCTTTGCTTATGTTTCCATCAACTATTTTGCTACCTCTTTACATCTTTTCCTTTTAACCATTTTCAGTGATGTCTTATTTTACAGTTGTCCCAACATATGTGGATGAACTTTGTAGTTAACTAATTTTTTCCGTGAACTGAATATTTGTTACAAACCACTCAGTTTGTCTTCCACCTTATTCATCATTGTCTAGGAATTCCAGAAAAAAAATAGAAAGGCACTTATCCTGGAGAATTGTGAAATTGCTGCACTTGAGGTTATCTTCATGAAATGGCAGCTGTGTTCCTTTTTCATCAACCCGGCTGCTTGTTCGAAACTTATTATGTCTCTAGCAGCAAATGAAAATGACAGAGTCCTTTAACAATACTAAACTCTTTGCCAGAATTAGCAACTCACATAGGATACCCAGCTTGTGGGTACCATGCGCTTTGTGCATGGTACATGCAATTTGTGTGAATTCAGAAGTATGAAAACAGGGACTTTATGCTGGATTGTTAATAATAACATCAGCAGGAAAGTAAACTTGAAAGAGATGGAACCAAAAAACAAAATGCTGAAAAATCTCAGCAGGTCTGGCAGCTTCTGTAGTGAGAGAAAAGAGCTGACACTTTATACTGTATGACCGTTTGGCAAAGCTAAAAGGCACAGAAAGTGAGAGATATTTATACTGCAAGGTGAGGGAATGAAAGATGAGCCATAGCCACAAAGATAAGGAAAAGGGAAAATGAATGTAGTTTTTAACTGCTCTTTATCTTTTATTTCTCTTTGTCTTTCTTTATTTTTCTTTCCCTCTATTCTTCCCCTTATTTTGTTCCCTTTTTCTTACCTTTTCTTCTCCTTTTCCCATTTTTCTCATTTCACCTCTTCATCTGTCATAACTTACTGTCTAATTTCAGCTTCTCTGCTTTTTGGCCATTTTATTCGCTCTATGGACTGCCATTAGCACTTTGCCCCTTGTTTTTGTTTAGATTCCAGCATCGGCAGTAATTTGCTTTTATTTGAAAGAGATGGATACATGTTAGGAAATGAACAGCCAGAATAAAGATTGATCAAAGTTAAGAGCAAGAAATTGGTTTGCTCCCATGTTCAGGAGTGGGGGTTTCCAGTTTGTGATTGACTTGCATCTAGTCCATACCGAGGAAGGCAGCATGGAAGTCTCATTTGGCTTTCTCAATGATTGGAGTTGCCTACAGTCTGTGCTGCTGACTGGCTGAACCCTCATAGGAGGCCCAGAATCAGGCATCAGAATCATGTGTTCCAATAAGCTTACATCTCACAAAGGGAGCTAGTTAGCTCAGTTGGCTGGCTGCTGGTCAGTGATGTAGAATAACAGCAACAGTGTGGGTTCAATTCCTGTACTGGCTGACGTTGTTCACGAAGGCTCTGCCCTTTCAGCCTTGCCCCTTTCCTGAACTGTGCTGGTCCTCAGGTTAAATCGTTCCTATTCATCTTTCCTCCTCAAAAGGGAGGGCAGCTTATTAGTCATCTGGGGCTAAAGCAACATCACTTTACATTGTAAAGGGAACTGGCCCCTCCAGCAAAGAGCAACACTGATGGAAAGAAATGTCACTTATGGTGAGAGTCTCTGCAAGAATTGGATGCAGAACAAGACGTCTCAAATGGAGCAAAGGAAATAGAGAGAAGCCATGTTTTGTGGGGTAGCCAGTGAACTTTCATGGATCATCTTTAGAGGGAAAGCAAGAGCAAGTGGCCCACAAGTCAATTCCCAAAGATTTCTCCTAATAACCTTATAGCAGGGCCAGTAGAAGCTTAATGTATATGATCACATAGGTGGTCAAAGTCAGTGATACACTTTCACATGGAACTTCTTTCTCACTAGTAAGAATTCTCACAACACCAGGTTAAAGTCTAATAAATTTACTTGGAATTATGAGCTTTTGGAGCACTGCTCCTTCACCAGGTGATTCCAAATAAACCTGTTGGACTTTAACTCGATGTTGTGAGACTTCTTATCGTGCCCATCCCAAACTGATACTGGCATCTCCACATCACCAAAACACCAACCTCTCTCATAGCTCAATGCACTTCACCCTCATCACTCAACTGTCAGCAATCCTTGGGACTAAGAGCATGTGTCCAACATCCTGACACTCCACTCCATCCTCATTCACTTAACATTGCTGCCAGCCTTAGACCCTCTTCTCACTGCTTCCATAGTACCTCCAGCTATTCAACTGTGGCAGGCAAATCTCTCAAATACAGTGCAATAGAATCACAGACATACTTCTTGCTCTCTTATAAGACAAGCTGGTCCCTAACTTTGGGTTTTCTTATACATCAAGCCCAAAAAAGTAGGTATGCAGCTACAGCAAGTGAGTAGGAAGGCAGGTGAAATGTAGGTGTTTATTGCATTGGGATTGGGGTATAAAATTAATAATGTTCAGTTACAGTAAGGCAGTGTCATTTGTGACACTGCGGCTGGAGTACTGTGTACAAATTTGTCTCTTTTCTTAATGAAGAATATGCTTGCACTGGAAGCGTATCCAGTGCAAGATGGTTAGCACTGCTACCTCATAGCATCAGGGACCCAGGTTTGCTTCCAGCCTTGGGTCATGTCTGTGTGAAGTTTGCATGTTCTCCCTGTGTCTGCGTGCATTCCCTTCGGATGTTCCGGTTTCCTCCCACAGTATAAAAGATGTGCAGGTAGTATAAAAGATTGGCTATGGTAAATTACTCCTTAGTGCCCAAAGATGATGTGTTGGCTCGAGGGATAAATATATGGGGTTATGGGAATAGAGCCTGGTTTAGAGGGTGGGTTGGTACACAACCGATGGACCGAATGGCCTCCTTCTGCACTGTAGGAATTCTATGAACTCTACGATCATTCTCTTGATAAATGTCAGACTGAGTGTGGGTAGAAGAATTGTGCCCTGAAATCTTTAATGGGTAGCACAGTGTTGAATTGTTTGGTATTTAATTATTTGTGTCTAGTACCTGTTCTGTGTTCTCTGTGTGTGATTAGTTAAGCTTGGGATGAGGAGGAAAAACTAAATTCAGGTGAGCAGCTGGAAGCATGGAGCAGACATTTTAAACCATGGAAGATATATAAACTGGAGTGTAGCATGTCGACATATCCCCAAAGTAACCAACAGGTAGGGAGATCTCCTTCTTCCTGTGTGCAAACCCCCTCTCAGCAGTCCTATTGCATTGGTGAGTTGCAGATCCAGATGAACAGAAACTATTTGTCCATTCAGCCATTCTGTGGACTAGTCCTAAATCTCCTCTGCCTTCCCTGTCAGAATGCAGCAACACTCACTTCCAAATTTATCAAGTCACCAGGGCCCCTCCAAAACACATCACACAACACTCACTAACTTCGACAGAGCAAAAGTAAGCAATGCTATGAATGGAGTGGGTCCCTTATGTAAACTAGTGTTGGTTTGCATGGGCTATCTACTGGACCTACACTATCTAAGCTTACAGAACATGAGCAGATCACCCAAAGAGGCTTGACTTCACAAGCTATCTGCAGTTAAATTGTCTGACATACATGGCACAGAAAAAGTCTCACAACACCAAGTTAAAGTCCAACAGGTTTATTTGGTAGCAAACATCACTAGTTTTCGGGGCTCTGAAAACTAGTGGCGTTTGCTACCAAATAAACCTATTGGACTTTAACCTGGTGTTGTGAGACCCCTTACTGTGTTTACCCCAATCTAACGCTAGCGTCTCCACATTACACACTGCACAGCCAGGCTAATACCCGTTTGAGCTTGGAAGTTGCATGGGCCATGTCAAAGCATCCAAACTGCTGTGTGTGCCATTTGGAAGGCCCCTGGTTTCAATACTGCCAGCTCCAGAGGCACAGTGCAGTTGAATTGTACGTATCTCAGCTTTAAATATTGAGATTAGTCAGAATTTTTCAAATCATTTGAAACTCTTGCTATATAGTTACATGCATCGCCTGCCTGCTGTGTCTCATTGCAACACATATGGTGGGATTTACCACCCAAACTGCCATTTGTTTCACAGCCATTGGTCAGTGCTTCATCCTGCTATTGTCAATGGGATTTCCTATTCCTTGTTCCACCATGAAACCCACGGTGTGGGTGTGTCATTGGCAGGACCGGGAGATCTCGCCGGCATGAACAGCCGGAAGGTTCCAGCCATGGACTGGATGTGCGCTGCTGGAATTATTTTTGTGTGGTATATTTAATGTTGCAACGTGGGAATAATGTAGGTAGTTTTTGCAATTGTATTGGTAGCAGTCCTGAAATACTTCATACTTAGTGCAGATTTGATGTACAGTTTATTATTCACCAGATTAGCCAGATGACACTAAAAAGGTGGGAAGAACAAAACAGCACGGGAAACAGGCCCTTCAGCCCAACGAGCCCACGCCGTCACCTCGAGTTTCCACTTCTACCCGTGATCCCTGTCTATGTTTATAGATCTATGGATTGAAACCAAATTTGAGACAACTTAGGGAGAATTTGTTCTGCCAATTAGCACATTTTTGGGATGTGGGAGGAAACTGGAGCACCCAGAGAAAACCCACGCAAGCACAGGGAGAATGTGCAAACTCCCACAGACACAGGCCCAAATCCATGTATCTGCACAGCACAGCGATAGTCACTGAGCTGTCGTGTTGCCCATCAAATGGTCCAGGCCCATCAAATGGTCCAGGGAAGGCAAGTTGCAATGAGGAAATGAAAAAATAACAAATGAACATGGGATGGGTTAGATGAATGGGCCACAATTTGGCAGATTTGGAATTTAATAAAAGCAGAGAGGCCCTTCTGTAAAGAGTCTTCCTTTCTCTCTGCACACCCCCTCTCAGCAATGGATCAATGTGAGCTTATCCATTTTGGTCAGAGGATTAAAAAGACAACTTCTGTGGGCGGGATTTTATGGCCTCGCTCAAGCAAGACAGGAAATTCCTGCCCAAGGCCAATGCACATTTCTGTTGTCCATCACTTGCCTACTCCCATTCCGTGGTGGGCGAGATGGTAGAATTCTCGTGATTATTTAAATGGAAAGAAACTTCAAAATGCTTTGGTATGGAAGGATCTAGATGTCCTTGTGCACGAATCGCAGGACGTTAGCGGGCAGGTAACAAGGAAGATGAATGGAATAGAGAACAAAAATATAGCAGTGCTGTTGGTTACTGTTTTGGATATTGTTGAGAATGCATCTGGAGTACTGCACACAATTTTGGTCCCCTGACTAAAGCAAAGATGTAAATATGTTACAGACAGATCAGAGAAGGTTCTGCAGATTGAATTAAGGACTAATTATGAAGAGAAATTGAGCAATTTTGGAAAAATCATGTGGGGGTTTAGAAGAACGAGAGGAGATTTAATTGAGGTCTGTAAGATTGTAAAAGCGATTGACAGAGTAGATGCTTCCTCTTGTTGGAAATTCTGGGACGAGAGGCCATAGTTTTAGGCTGAGGATTGGCAGATTTAAAACTGAAATGAGGAGGAATTACATAGAACATAGAACATTACAGTGCAGTACAGGCCCTTCGGCCCTCGATGTTGCGCCGACCAATGTAACCAATTTTATGACCCTCTATCCTAAACTATTCCAATACTATCCATATGCCTATCCACTGACCATTTGAACGCCCTTAAACTTGACGAGTCCACAACTGCTGCAGGCAGGGCATTCCACGCCCTTACTACCCTCTGAGTAAAGAACCCACCTCCAGCATCTGTCCTATAACTACCATCCCTTAATTTAAAGCTATG
This sequence comes from Sphyrna mokarran, assembly GCA_024679065.1. Classification (NCBI taxonomy): domain Eukaryota; kingdom Metazoa; phylum Chordata; class Chondrichthyes; order Carcharhiniformes; family Carcharhinidae; genus Sphyrna; species Sphyrna mokarran. The sequence goes on from JAGIQG010000011.1 coordinate 32,296,651, forward strand.
TCCCCTCGTGTTATCCATCTCCATCCGAGGAAAAAGGCTGTCACTATCCACCCTATCTAACCCTCTGATCATCTTATATGTCTCAATTAAGTCACTTTGCTAAAACACCTTGCTAAATTACATCGCTAAAACAGTCGTGAATCTATGAAATTCTCTACCCTGGAGTGCAGTAGATGTCGGAACACTGAGCAAATTTAAAGAGGAGATAGATGAGATTTTAATTAGTAGCAGGGTGAAGGTTATGAGGAACAGGCATGACAGTGGAATGAGGCCAAGATGTGATCAGCCATGATCTTATTGAATGGCGGAGCAGGCTCGAGGAGCTGAATTGTCTACTCCTGCTCCTTGTTCTTTTGTTGCTATATGATTTTAATTTCACTTTCAGTGATTATGTGAAAAAACACAACAGAAATATATGTAAATATATATTGACTTGAGTCTCTTTGTACCTTATAACCAAATAGTGGTTTGGTATGCTCCATCAGCTGGCCTTGCAAAATTAGCATTAGCATCTGGGGACAAATCTCCCAGCCAGTCCAGCAGGCTAGGGGACATCAAGTGAGGCCATGTAGTGGGCTTTTTCTAGGGAACCACAGCCTCCGCGTGTCTCAGGCTGCTGGATTTAAGGCACGGACCTGTATAAATTTTGTTAATCCTTATTTACATTTCATTAGCAGGTCCGGGACTGAAGACTCTGGGCCCACTAGTGTCTCACCCTCACTGTCAGGAGTGTTTCACTCCAGCAGGGTTCACAACAGCTCCCCACTGATGGTGTCCCCTGGGCATTGCCAGACTGGCAGTGTCAGCCCAGCACTCAGGCACTGCCCAAGGAGCAAAGTGACAATGCCCAGGAAAACCTTGGCACTACCCACCAGGCATTGGGCATGCCAAGGGGCCAGGGGCAGAGAAGGCGGGCCCTAAGACATCATGGCCTATGTCAGGGGAGATTGACGGGGTCGGGAGTAGACGGGGTGGGGGGGGGGGGTGGAATCCCACTGCCATTCTGAACTGGAATCAGTGACAGAGGGAGGGAGGCCATCGGGATGTGGGGTGGGTGGTGAGGATAGAGGTGGTGGAATCAGCCAGCCGGAGTTGTTGGGATGTGGGGGGAGATTGGAGCTGTGGGGTGGGGTGTGAGGGGCCTGGGTGGTTGGGGCTGGTGGTGGCAGTGGGATGGATTGGGAGATAGGGACTGCCGGGGCTTGGAGTTGGCCCGGTGACGTCTGGGAGGCCAGCAGTGGATTGAAGGGGCAGCAATGCGGGGTCACGGGGCTGGCCAGCAGTAGGGAGACCAGCAGCACGGGGCTATGTGCGTGAAGCAATCACTGCTATGACAGATCAGCGCATTCACAGTGGCCCACTCAGTGCTCTGCTGCCAGCCTCACTTACTGATTTTTTGCAAGATTCACACTAGGCCACTCTGTAATGAACAGAGTGTAGGAAACTCATTTTGAAAATCCCACTGAAAAAAAACCAGTGGGATTTACTCCAGGTTTTATGTGAATTTGGCACTTAGAATTTTTTTGGGAGAATCCCACCCTATTTTTGGTTTTGATTTCTTATAGTTTAGGGAACTGTACCAGAAGGAGTTCCTGGAGTTAAGCTGCTGATGCATTTCAAGTCAGACACAACAGCATTGAGCGGTGGTTGTCTCACAGTGAAACTGGATCATAACTTTACATTTAGAAGCACTTTAAATGTGGAGACTGCCAAGAGGAAGGGCATGACATTGTTTGTTAACAGCATTGTTTCTGTGTGATTTGATTTGATTTATTATTGTCACATATATTTGTATATAGTGAAAAGTACTGTTTCTTGTGCACAATACAGACAAAGCATACCGTACATAGAAAAGGAAAGGAGAGTGCTGAATGTAGAGTTACAGATTTGTACATGAAAGAAAGCTGACCAACTGAAACTGGAGAAGGAGTAGAGCAAAACTGAAGAGAACCATAATATTTGCTTGTTTGTTTATAAAAATAAAGCTGACCCTTTAGACTGCTGGGAGATTGAAAAAAAACTTGTAAGAACAAACTAAGGACCAAGAAAATGCCCATATATAGAGGCACAAAACATATGTGGGCCTGAGGCGCAAGCTGCAGATATGAATAATTTAGGTTCAAGGTCTCTGATATACAGGAGGGGAGTTCATCAATCATTTTATAATTTGTTTCTGGGACATGTTGCAATGTAGTTATGCTCATTATGTTAGAAACTTAACCTTCAGGACATTTGGAAGGTGAGTGAAAAGATAACAGATCCATTCAACAGATGCGTCTTCAAGTATTTATTTGGTTGCTTGTGTAGTGGTTGTTAATGATTCAATCATGGATTGGTGGCACAGTAATTAGCACTGCTGCCTCACGGCACCACGGACCAGGGTTCAGTTCCAGCCTCAGATCACTGTCTGTGCGCGGAGTTTATACATTCCCGCCATGTCTGTGTGGGTTTCCTCCAGGTGATCCAATTTCCTCCCATAGTCCAAAGATGTGTGGGTTAGGTTGGTTGGCCATGTGAAATTGATCTTTAGTGTCAGGAGATGAATACATGGGGTTACAGGGATAGGTCCTGGATGGGATTGTTTTCAGTACTGCTCGATGGACCGAATGACCACCTTCTGCGCTGTGGTCATTGATTCTATAATTCTATAAATCTATGAGTCATTGTTCATTTGGTTGTTAAGAAAAGACAGTTTTTCTGAACAACCAAGGCTTCTTGAAATATTTGTATCTATTGGACTCTTTATCATGTTTTTAATCTTGCATGGATGTGACAGAGTATAAAGGAAGAGATCATGGAGACTTGTCAGTGGGAGCTTGTCAGAAAGATACGATGATAATCATGAGGGATTTTAATCAACTGGAAAAGTCTGGTGGGTAGAAGTAATGTAGGTGGGATGTTCCTGGAATGCTTTCAGGATAGTTTTTTAGAACAACACGTTCTGGAGCCAACTTGAGAGCAGGCTATATGATACCTTGTGTTATACAATGAGATCAGATTAATTAATAACCTCATAATGAGGTTTGCAACAATTGTAATACGCTTGAAATCAGATTGAGGGAAAGAAGTGCGGTCACAAGATTAGTATTTTAAACTTAAGTAAGGCTAAATATGAGAGCATTAAATCAGAGCTAGTGAATGGGAACTGGCAATTTAAATTAAGTCGTAGGACAATAGAGTTCTGTGGCAGACAATTAAGGGGATGTTTCAAAATACACAGAATAGATACACTCCAACAAAAAAGAAAAATTCCACAGGGAGGACTCATGTCCATGGTTAACACAGAAGTTAAAGATAAAGTTATTTTTGATTTATTAGTGTCTCAAGTAGGCTTAAATTGCAAAGAAGTTACTCTGAAAATCCCCTAGTCGCCACACTCCAGCAGTATCTGTTTGGGTACACTAAGGAAGTATTTAGCATGGCCTATGCTCCCAACCAACAAGTCTTTCAGATTGTGGGAGGAAACCCACGCAGACACGGGGTGGGGGGGAGGAATGTGCAGACTTCGCACAATCAGTGACTCAAGCCGAGAATCAAATCCAGGTCCCTGGGGCTGTGAGGCAGCAGTGCAAACTACAAAAATAGTATCAAACTTAAGGAAAAAGCATTTTAGCATTATAGCAGATCAGAAGACTGGACAGAATATAAGAAAGGTAGCAGACAATGATAGAAAGATAGATAAGAAAGTAAGTTGTAAGAATACATGAGGAGACTACCAAGGGATAACTGAGTAGGCAATGATCCAGCAAAAGGACTATAAATGTGGGAAAACCTAGAACGAGGATCACTTCTTAAAAAGCCTTTTGAGACAGAGATGAAGACTTTTTTTTCTGAGGGTCATGAGTCTTTGGAACTCACTTTCTCAAAAGGTGATAGAAGCAAGTCTTTGCTTATCTTTAAGGCAGAGTTAAATAAATTCTTGAAAAGTGCGGCGATGATAGGTTACAGGGGGTATATTTATTCGTACATTTATGACATGATTTATTTAGATTTCCAAAAGGCCTTTGACAAGGTGCCAAATAGGGAACTGTTAAATAGGTTAAGAGCCCAGGGTGTTAAGGGTAACATCCTGGCATGGATAAAGGATCGACTGACTGGCAGAAGGCAGAGAATGGGAATATAGGGGTCTTTTTCAGGATGGCAGCCAGTGACTAGTGGTGCACGTCACGTGGTGCTGGGACCACAACTTTTCACAATATATATTCATGATTTGGAGGAAGGAACTAAAGGCACTGTTGCTAAATTTGCAGATGATACAAAAATTCGTAGAGGGATAGGTAGTGTTGAGGAAGCAGGGAGGCTGCATAAGGACAAGTTAGAAGGGTGGGCAAAGAAGTGGCAGATGGAATACAATGTGGAAAAGTGTGAGGTTGTGTACTTTAGAAGGAGGAATGGAGGTATAGATTATTTTCTAAATGCTTAGGAAATCAGAAACACAAAGGGACTTGGGAGTCCTTGTTCAAGATTTTCTTAAGGTTAATGTGCAGATTCAGTCGGCAGTTAGGAAGGCAAATGCAATGTTAGCATTCATGTTGAGAGGGCTAGAATACAACAGCAGGGATGTACTTCTGAAGCTGTATAGGGCTGTGGTCAAATCCCATTTGGGCCACGTTTTTAAGGAAGGTAAAGCTGACCTTGCAAAGAGCTCAGAGAGGGTTCACAAGAATGATCTCTGCAATTAAGAGATTGTTGTATGAGGAATGGTTGAAGACTCTGAGTCTGTAGTCATTGGAGTTTAGAAGGATGAGGAAGGATCTTATTGAAATTTACAGGATATAGTGAGGCCTGGATAGAGCATTTGTGGAGAGGATGTTTTCACTAGTAGGAAAATCTAAAACCAGAGGGAACAACCTCAGACTAAAGAGACAATCCTAAACAACAGGGATGAGGGGAATATCTTCAACCAGAGAGTGGTGAATCTGTGGAACTCTTTGCTGCAGAAGGTTGTGGGGGCCAGGTCATTGAGTGTCTTTAAGACAGAGATAGACAGGTTCTTGATTAATATGGAGATCAGGAGTCATGGGGAAAAGGCAGGAGAATAGGGGTGAGAAAAATATCAGCCATGATTTAATGGTGGAGCAGATTTGATGGGCTAAATGGCTTAATTCTGCTCCTACGTCTTATGGTCCTATGATTCACAGGAATGTGGAGTTGAGGTTAAAATCAGCTCAGCCATGAACATATTGAATGGTGGAACCAGCTTGAGTGGTTGAGTGGCCTACTCCTACTCTTAACTGGTATGTTAGTATTCTCCTGGGAAGACAGAGGAATTGGATGGAGTGCAAGACCTTAGAATTGCAGCAGAGTTCTTGGTGGTTCATAGGTCTGGAGGAGTTTTCAAAAATAGACAAGGTTTTGAACATGAAATTGAGAACTTCAAATAGGAGACATTGATGGAACTGGACCCAAACAGATAAGGAACACAATGCGAATGGTGAATAGGATTTGAAGTGAGTTAGGATAGGAGCAATAGAGTTTTGGATAAGTTTAAATTTATGAAAAGTGGAAGATGAGAGACGAGCCAGCAGAGCTTAGCCAAGTTTAACAATAATGAAATCAAGGATGAGATTTTCAGCAGTGAATGGGCTATGACAGGATGGAGGCATCAAGTCATCTTTGTCATGGAGAAATATGAGGTTAAAAGTATAATGCAGGGTTAAAATATGACGCTGAGCTTGTGAGCAATCTGATTCAGTCAGAGACAATGAAGGGTTGGAATTGGTGATGACAGAATGAAGTTTGTGCAGAGGCTAAAGACAATGGGTGACATTTTTTGCCTCATCCCACTGGCAAGATCTTCTGTTCTCGCTGAAGGTGATCTAAAGGGCAAAACTTGCAAACTGCCATAGGCACCAGTGGGACTGGAGGATCCTGCTGATGGTGAGCCATTTTCACCACCAGAAACCATACTACAGATGGGCCATTCAACTGGAGAAAATTTCATCTCATTCAGGATTACATATCGGACAAGTTGCCTGAGAATACAAAGGCAGTGGAAGGCCTGGCAGAGTTAATGGAAGGGGGTTAGAGTTGGGTGTGGTCAGTATGTATAAGTAGAAGCTCATGTATTTTCATTGGTAGCATGAAGGTGAACAACAGAAGAGGACCAAGAATAGGTCTGTTGTGTATTCCAGCAGCAATTGAAATATGTCAGGAAGAGAAGCTATTTTAAAAGTTTCTCTGGCTATGATTGTATCAATAGGAAGTGCGTGCAATCCATTCCGCTGGGTATCTGAAGGATTCATTGGATGTTCTCCTCAAAGGCCACAGGAAGTTTGAGAAGGGTGAGAAAAGATTGTGTTCCATGATCACGGTTCCCATTTATGGCAGAGTTTGAGTTCAGTTGCAAGGACAGGAACATTATTGGACAGGTCCAAGCAGGAAGTTGCATGCAAGAAGAACATGGATTTGGACAGTGACAACATGTTCAAGGACTTTGCAGAGTAAGGTCATGTGAACAGACCAATGGGGAACCAGTGCAGCAGTCTTGATGCAGAGCGCTGGCTTTTACAGCCCAGAGTAGATCCTAGAGTTGGAGTTATCAACATTGTGAAAGTACTTAGTATTCATCTGCTTGTAAATAAACTGCTATAGTTCATTATATTAACTAGTGATCGCCAATCCTTCCAATTATTACATTGGTGATGTGGTAAATCAGAGTGACTGCTTACAGAAAAGAATTCGAAGACATCATCAGTGCAAAACTGCTGATTGAATCAGATTTATTCAAACCTGTAAAACAGGGAACAGGTTTACCTTTTCTTTGGGAAGTTAGAAGCTTTTGACTTGACCATTGACAACTGGGTATAGTATGTGGAATGATTCAAGTATATTTTCAGGACTAATGGAAATGAGGGGGAGGATAAGAAGAAAGTTGTTTTACTTACTGCATGTGGGACCCAGACATATAACTTGATCCAAAATCCCTGGTTGCTTCTGAGATAAAGACATTTGCAGAGTTTATTGAGCTAGAAAAGGAGCATTATCACCCTAAAGCCTCAGCAACACTGAAAAAATACAGATTTAACTTAATGGGAGGGCCCCATGGTAAGACCACGTCAGTCTTTATAGCAATGCTGAAGCAGAATGCAGAGCACAACAAATTAAATACTGGACTAATAGAAACCCATTGTTATCAAGATTAAGCATATGATAATGCATGGTTGGCAGAATGAGAGTTTCAGAGGAAATGAAGCCTTATAAGCTCAGGAAGAATGAGCTCATTTGCGAGGTTGGTGTCATCCTTTGGGAAGTGAACGTGGTCATCCCCATTCCTTGATGTGGAGATACTGGCGAAGGACTGGGGTAGGCACAGTAAGAAGTCTCATAACACCATGAAGGAGCAGTGCTCTGAAAACTCTTGATTCCAAATAAACCTGATGGGCTTTAACCTGGTGTTATGAGACTTCTTAATGTCCCCATGCCAGGAAGAGAATAATTGTTTGAGGAATTGCATAGTGCCCATCTGGTTGTGTTGAAGATGAAAATGTGAGTGAGCAGCTCATCTGGCAGATGGAGGGAGCTTTCATTGATTCTGGGAGCTTTGCATCGATGCTGACATAAAATGGGCTGTCAAAGAATGTGACTAGTGCCAGTTTTAATGAAAGCTTCTGTCTACAGCCTCCTGCAGCTAGGGAATGGTCAGACTGACCATGGATAAGAGTTAACATGGATTATGTCGGCCCATTTATGGGTATGATGTTCCTTTTGTTAGTGGACACCCATTTGAAATGAATGGGGATATTCAAAATTAGGTCCACAATTTGACACACCATAATTGAGAAGCTGTGCCAATGTTTTGCTGCCCATGACAGACCAGAGGTACCTGCTTCAGGCATTGGGACTGCGTTTACTAGTGTTGAGTTCCGGATGTTTATTGGAATGAAACATATCCTTACAGCCCCTTATCAGCCCTTATCAAATTGGCTGGCTGAATGTGCAGTGCAAATATTCAAGACCAGGATGAAGAAACAAATTACCTGTTTCATTAGAAGTGAAAATGTTATGTTATCTGTTGGCTCATAGAACCATCCCACATTCTACGACTAGAATAGCTTCAGCCTAGCTGGTCATGGGTCGATGCTTAAGGACTAGGTTGAACCAGTTGGTTTCAAATTTTGCAGTGAGAGTAGAGATGAGGCAGAGTTGTCAGAGAAGGAACCATGATTTGTTAAAAGTAGAAAGAATATTTCTGATAACTGATCGCGATTTCATGAAGCATTTTGGAAGTGAACCGAATTGAATCTCAAGAGTTGTGGTGGCCAGGATGGGGCCATTGTCTGATAAGGGGAAAGTTCAGGACAAGTTAGTGAAGAAACATGTAGATAGTTGTGAAGGTGAGAGCCATCCCAAGAGGCAGTGTTTCTGTCAAATCCAATGGTAAGAAGTCTGACAACATCAGGTTTAAGTCCAACCGATGTATTTGTAAGAAGTCCAACCGACTCCTTACTGTGTTTACCCCAGTCCAACACCGGCATTTCCACATCAAATTCAATGGTGCCAGCAATTAGTGGTGTTGTTTGTCCAAGGGATGAACTGACTGAACAGGCCAATTGTTGTTCTCAATGAAACTGAGCAAATAGTTGCCACAGATTCCAGAGGGGAGTCCCAGTGAAGCATTTTCAATCGAAACTACCTCAACAGTTGAATCACAACCAGTTGAGCAATATCGCTCTCAAAGAAATAGAAAATTCCCTAAAAGACAGAGTTCCTGATAACCTGTTCAAAATGTTCATTATTACTGCTTATTTATCGTATTGTATAAGTTATTGTATCATAAGAGACTCAAAGAGGGAGGGATGTAGTGGTTGACCCCTTTAAAGTGCATACCTTAGGAGGATCATGTGACCTGATTACCCAATGGGGAGTAAGTGGGGGAATCTTTGAGGAGAGCATTGGCTTTTGCAGCCATAATGGCTCCTCAAACTGGAAGTGTTAACATTGTGAAAGACCTCTGTACATTTATCTGCTTGTAAGTAAACCATTTTAACTCAGTATACTAACTGGTGATGTCCAATTCTTGCAATTACTGCTCAGAGAAGTGAAGGTTGGAGATGGATCAGTAGTTTACATTTAATTACATATATATAAATCTTTTATCTTAGGCAGCAAATTGCATTCTTGGCTCACTAATATTTAAATAGGAATTTAAATATTAAAATCATACTCATGCCCTTCCTGGGTGTGGAGACAGATCGGAGCTGGTAAGATCGTGATGGGTGAGAAATCCCAGGTTTTTAGCCATGCTGGTCAACTGCCATGACAAGGCTACCCCCAAGAACATCAACATTTATAAGTTGCACGCATTTTAAAAAATATTCTGTTTTTCTGTATTCTACTTTACTACCAAAGTGTATGACCTCATATTTGTACACATTATACTCCATCTGCCGTCGTGTTGCCTATTCACTTGAGCTGTCTATCTTTCTTTACAGTCTCTTTATGTCCACGCAACTTTATTTTAATCAACAAACTTAGACACATTGCACTCTGTCTCCTCATCAAAATCGTAAATATTAATTGTAAGTAGTTGAGACCTCAGCAATGATCCTTGTGGCACCCAACTACTTTCAACAGTCTGTCTTGCAAATTAACTTTTTATGGGCAATCTTATTAAATGCTTTTTGGAAATCCATGCATCTACTGAATCATAGAATTCCTACAGTGCAGGAGGAGGTCATTCAGGCCATGGAGTTTGCATCGATAACAATCCCACCCAGGCCTTAGGGTAACTCCGTGCATTTAATCTGCTAACCCCCCCACTTCCCAACACAATAAGAGACAATTTAGCATGGCCAATCAACCTAAGCCGCTCATCTTTGAACAATGGGAAGAAACTGAAACACCAGGAGGAAACCCATGCAGACACAGGTAGAACATGCAAACTCCACACAGTCACCCAAAGCTGAAATTGAATCTGAGTCCCTGGTGCTGCAAGGCAGCAGTGCTAATCACTGTGCCACCATGCCGCTCCACAGTAGCACAGTGATTCGCACTGATTTCTTTTCATCTACCCCATCAGTTACATATTTTATAAAAAATGAATAAATTTGTCAGACATGTTTTACCTTTTGTAAAGCCATGTTAATTTTATCTGATCTCACTAAGATTTTCTAAATACATTGTTAAGACTTCCTTAATATTATATTCCTGCATTTTCCCAATGACCAATGTCAGGCAGAGTGGAATTCTCCCATCCCTCCCCTAGCGGGCAGGAGGTGGAGAATCTAGCAATAGATGAAAAGCTGGAGGCTTGTCGGTTTAAAGACAATTTGCAAATCTCCTGGTTGGTGGGTTAATGTCTCAGAGTCAATTATCTGACAGTTGGCATGAATGCAGTGTCATGAATGCTCTTTCAAACAGTTGCTTGCCCGAATCTCCTCACCCTTTCCAATATTGTGTCTTGCCAGTGGGGAGTTGTGGTGGCTCAAACTTCTTCGAAAATTTGTGGTGTGCAGAAGTGGGACCTCAGCTTGCTTGTGACTTTGATGTGAGTGCACCATACATAGGCTATCTGCCATAATGCTGTGTCACTCTTAAAACACGGCACACTGCTGGGGCTGTCAGCTAGGTCCCCTCCAGCTGTTGCTGATGTTATCTATAAGGATTGGTCTCCTCCAACTGTTTGCTAATGTTAACCATTATGTTGCAGTAATCATGCAGATCTCCACTTTCATACACTGATGTGCCTGGGGGATATAGGGGTCTTCCACTGATACCATTGTTTACAAGGACTCCACTATACTGTGGCATTCAGACAAAACTCTACTTTCACAAGTGAGCATTGACACTGTTGCTGTGTGTCTGTGTGTAAGGTGGTGGGAGGGAGGCTCTGCACTGTGCCAGAGTTGTGAGAGAGGAGAGTGGACATGATTGAGGGCACAAGGACATGGAGGCAGAGGGAGCTGAGGAATAATGGGAGGCAAAGTGTAGACTGAGGTGTGGAAAACTGCAGCCTGATAATGGTACAAGAAAAGCTGACAAACAATGGGGCTCAAATGGAGACCATATTTTTAACTGGAAGGGGAAACACACAAAGCAGGGATGAGTGGTGTTAGTGTGGCACATTAGCAATCAGAGACTCAGTATGTGGGAAGGGAGGGCGGTTTGGACGGTGACAATTGGCAAGTGGCTCAGGTAACAATTCAGAGATGGAATACAGGATGTGGTCAATCTGAAAGTATCCAAAAGAAAATTAGAAGAATGTTACCAAAACTGGAAAATGTTAGCTGTGAATTAAGACTGGGGAGATTGGGGTTGTTTCTTTTTCACTGGAACAGTGGAGGCTGAGGGAAGATTTAATTAAGATGCATAAAGTTATGAGGGGGCCAAGATAATGTGGACATGAAGGTCCTATATTCCTTAGCAGAGTAGAGTGAGTAGGGGCACAGATTTACAACAAGCTAAGGAGGGAAAGGAGACTTTTTTTTTCATTCAGAGGGTGGCGGAGTCTGGATCTCTCTGTCTAAAAGGGCTGTGGAGGCAAAAACCATCATCAGTCTTAAAAAGTATTTAAATATCAGGTGAAGTGTTGTAATGTACAACAGCTGGAAAGTGACAGTAGGCCACATTGTTCTACTGTTGTCCAGGGTAACTGCTGGCATGGACAGAATGGCCTCCTTCTATGCTGTAAATTTTTATAACTGGCCCAAAATTGCATATTAAAACCAGACTTTTTTTTAACACACCAAAATAATCCTCTTATGTTCCCGTGACAGTGGATGTGCTGACCACTAGTAACAGCGTTCTGCCTTAGGCAAGGTCTTCTGCTCATTCCTGCATGCCTGGTGCTCTTGCACTTTCTTCTTCAGGACGGAGCCTTCCACTTTCAATTTCTGTGAGCAAGATGACTAAAGAATGCATAAGGAGCTTTTCCATGTCCTTCTTTCTCCCTGCTTAACTGAAACATGAGTGCTCTTCCCAAGTGGACCTCTGGTCTTGAGTTTTCTTGTTGATCCTCAAGCTTCTGGTTTGCCCACTGGAAGTCATTGTCATGTCTCGCTAAGAGGTCTGGAGACTTGTGAGGTTGAACATAAAGGCTGCGATTCTATGGTCGTTCACCCCGGCAGGACTCTCTGGTCCTACCGGCAGCACACTCCCTCACACAGGTTTCCCACTGATGTGGGGTGATATCAATAGGAATTTCCATTGACAGTGGCAAGACCAGATAATCCTGCTGCTGGCAAATAATACACCATCCCTCTGCCAGTAGGAAACATACAGCTGGGAGTCTGGAGGTTGGCCCATTGTTTATTGTTAACACAACTACATACGTCCCCAAGATATAGCCATATCTAGTTACTATCTTCACTCAGAGCCCATTTACACACACAGTCTACCATTATGTGATTTTCTACATTACGGTGGTAATATTCACCAGTCCCACATTAACTCTTCCTCTGCCCTTTCTTATACTACAATAATGTCATTTAATTCTGAGCATGGGACTGTTACCTGAGCCTGGGCAACATAGCAGAGGTTTCATATGACTCTGTAACCCTGCCCTGGCCAACATTTATTGCTTAACCTGCACATTTAAAACAGATTATTTATTTATCTATCTCATTGTTCCTTGTGAGAATACAATTTAAACATGTTCAATCGGTTATAAGTGCTTTCACGCATCTTGAGGTCTAGAAAATGCAAGTTCTTTTTCTGGCACACATCATAAGACAATCAGGTCCATTATGTTAAAAGATCAGTGTTCACATACAGAATTAGTTCATATATGTATATTGGTCGGTTACAAACAAAAATAAATTTTTATCAAATGTAGGAAGTGAATAATTCCTACCAAAAGGTGATTCTATTAATTAGATAGTACAATTTTCTATTGTGAGATAAATCTTTCTCCTGCGATAGGGATATTAATAAAGACATAAGAACTAGGAGCAGCAGTAGGCCATCTGGCCCCTTGAGCCTGCTCCGCCATTCAATAAGATCATGGCTGATCTTTTCATGGATTCAGCTCCACTTACCCACCTGTTCATCATAACCTTTAATTCCTTTACTGTTCAAAAATTTATCTATCCTTGTCTTAAAATGAAGTAGCCTCAACTGCTTCACTGGGCAATGATTTCACAGAAGCACAATCCTTTGTATGAAGAAGTTCCTCCTCAACTCAGTCCTAAATCTGCTTCCCCTTATTTTGAGGCTATGCCCTCTAATTCTAGTTTCAACTGCCAGTGGAAATAGCTTCTCTGCTTCTATCTTATTTATTCCCTTCATAATCTAATATGTTTCTATAAGATCTCCTCTCATTTTCTGCATTCCAATGAGTATAGCCCCAGTTTACTCAGTCTCTCCTCATAAGCCAACACTCTCAAGTCCAGAATCAACCTAATGAATCTCCTCTGCACCCCCTCCAGTGCCAGTATATCCTTATTCAAGTAAGGAGATCAAAACTGTACAGTGTATTCCAGGTTTGGCCTCACCAGCACCTTATACAGCTGCAACATAATCTCTCTGTTTTTAAACTCCATCCCTCTAGCAATGAAGGACAAAATTCCATTTGCCATCTTAATTACCTGCTACACCTGCAAATCAATTCCTTGAGATTCCTGTACAAGGACACCCAGGTCCCTCTGCACAGCAACATGTTGCAATGTTTTACCATTTAAATAATAGTCCATTTTGCTGTTATTCCTACCAAAATGCATGACTTCATGTTTATCAACATTGTACTCCACCTGCCAGACTCTCACCCATTCACTTAGATTATCTATATCCCTTTGTAGATTTTCAGCGTTCTCTGTACACTTTGCTCTTCCACCCATCTTAGTGTCATCTGCAAATTTTGACACACTACACTTGGTTCCCAAATCATCTATGTAAATTGTAAACAATTGCGGTTCCAATACTGATCCCTGAGGCACACCACTAGTCGCTTATCGCCAACCAGAAAAATACCCATTTACCCTCACACTTTGCCTACTGTTAGTTAGCCAATCCTCTATCTGTGCACCTTTACCTTATGCAGCAGTCTTTGGTGTGGCACCTTGTTAAATGCCTTTGGAAATCCAAATACACTATATCCACAGGTTCCCCATTGTCCACTGTACATGTAATGTTCTCAAAGATTTTCACCAAATTAGTTAAACATAACCTGCCCATTATGAACCCATGCTGCATCTTACCAATGGGACAATTTATATCCAGATGTCTAGCTATTTCTTCCTTGATGATAGATTCAAGCATTTTCCCTACTACAGAAGTTAAGTTAACCAGCCTATAGTTACCTGCCTTTTGTCTACTTTTTTAAAAACTTGGCATCAAATTTGTGTTTTCCAATCTGCAGGAACCACCCCAGTGTCCAGTGAATTTTGGTAAATTACCACTAATGCATTTGCTATTTCTCCTGTCATCGCTTTTAGTATCCTGGGATGCATTCCATCCAGGAGACTTGTCTACCTTTAGCCCCATTAACTTGCCCAACATTACCTCTTTCGTGATAACGATATTTTCTAGGTTCTCACCTACCATATCTTTCCTGTCATCAATTTTTGATATATTATTTGTCTTCCACTTTGAAGACTGACACAAAATACCTGTTTAATGCCTCAGCTATTTTCTCATTTCCAGTTATTACATTCCCCTTCTCATTCTCTAAAGGACCAATGTTTATTGTGAGTGAATATTACATAATTTGCATAGAGTCACTATCAGAAATGTTTGCAACATTTATATGATGATCCATCAATACAAGTGCTATGTTAAACTGAAGGTAAAGCTGCTGTCAAAGATTTTCCAGAACATCCTACATCATTCTATTAAGAATAAATATTTGATTTGAATTATTATTGTCACATGTATTGAGATACAGTGAATAGTATTGTTTCTTGCGTGCTATATGGACAAAGCATACCATTCATAGAGTATATAGAGGAGAAGGCAAGGAGATGATGCAGAATGTAGTGTTACAGTCATAATTAGGGTATAGAGAAAGATCAACTTAATGCGAGATAAGTCCTTTCAAACGGCAGCAGTGAAAATACTGTTCTTGAGTTGGTTGGTACATAATCTCAAACTTTTATATATTCTTCCCGATGGAGGATGATGTGAGAGAGTACATCCAGAGTGTGTGGGGTCTTTGATTATATCGCTGCTTTTCTGAGACAGTGGGAAGTGTAGACGGAGTCAATGAATAGTTTAGACTGAGTGGTGCAACTCTTGCAGTTAAATTGAAAAACTGCTTTTTATTTTATCACTATCTTGATTTGAGGAGTCCAGGGACAAAGATATGTCTTCTACTCCAGAGATGGCTTGAGGAAGAACAGCAACTTCATGTCTCTCGTCTGAGAGGCATTGTTCAGGAGGTCAGCGTAGCTAGTAACAATGCCCAGAGCACCATCCAGTACAGGAAAAGAATGAATGATCTCATCTACTCCACCAGAGTAAGTCATCTCTCAACTCTCTCCAATACCAAACTCTCATCAGGTAACAGGGCAGGGTACCTCCCCACCACCCATTGTCACTCATGCACTGAAATGGTGACTCTCACATACCAATACACATTCTCTCATGCAAAGTTTTCACATCACCAAAATCTCAACTGTTATATTGCTCCAACTCCATCCTCTATCCTTCTGGGAGGACTCAGTACACACAAGGGACATTCATTTAACTCAATCTCTGCTCCATACCTTCTGATCACACGCCTTTTTTTGTTTCCATGCTGGTGCAAAACAAGTGTAAGAGACTGGGGAGGAATGGCCGAGGTTATTGCGCTTATCGAATTTAAGGAGCTGAGATTAATGGGGAAGACAGGGATAACTCCAATGGGGAAAAGGAGATCAGCCTTTCCCCGACAGACCATTTATGGACCACAGCTCCATCACTTCATCCCATCCTGTCAATCACAGTCACATGCAGTCTTACGTTGCTTACGCTCATGAAGTGAGGTGCTAATTTCTATTTTCAAGGCTCAAGAGGCAGTCGAGCAGCAGTGGAGGCCCCCAGACTACCTGTGTCACAATGCTCACCCATGCCTTTCACCAGCAGAGAGACTCACACCTCAGTTTTGTGGCTGATGCAGTTTTGTCCCTGAGACACCAGCACACATATTGAGGTGATCAAGATGGCATTCCAGAAATGTGACATCTGGAGGTTTCTGTGATGTTGTAAGTGAGATAATTTACCCAAAATAACTCTGAAGTGGTTCTCTGAAGTGGCATACTAATGATCTATCATTGGGTCAAAGTCAGTGGACGCACTTTCCAAAGTGCTGGCCCAATGAGAAAAGCACCATATTTTCCAGCACTTTGATCAAAAATGCTCCAGAGCCTATCCCACCGACAATGCCAGCTTTCCAGAGATCGAGATGCCACCTGCAGTATTTCACATAAATACAAAAAGCCTCCCCCTCATTGACTCAGAGATTCCTCCCCATGTAAATGGGAACCTCCTCCCATTGACCTCCACAGAGGAACGCCACCCCCTGCAGTACCCTGTCCCAGGGACAGTACTGGGCATGTGAACTCTTCTTTGGGAGCTGTACTTATCTCGGTGTCTCTATGCTTGGTTCACGTTGCTCTTGACCTATTATAAACCTTGCCAACATGTTGTCACATGGGTGAGAGGGAAATCCTAATGGGCAGGGAGGGATGGTACAGTGGAAAAGCCCACTAATGATACGGTAATGTACTCAAACGAAGTCCCTGACCTTCCTGAGAGTGAATTGTGTTATGTTACTGGCGGGACTTGGGGACGATAGTGCTCTGAGACTCTTGTACTTCGTCTTTTGTGAGATTTTGCACCCACTGGTTAGGTGCATTGACCAGAAGAGATGCCAGAGTGAGGCGACTCTGGGGAATTTTGCAGTAACTTCATTGCAGTGTTAATGTAAGCCTTGCTTTAATTAATAAATAAACTTTAATATTGTCATTGGTACCCATGTTTGCCACAGGCACAAAATCCTGGCCAATGGATGGAAGCTTTTGGCCAGTTGAGAATGGTACTTACGGTGAACATACGCCTAGCCAATCCTTTAAGCTTTCCAGAGTACCCACTGCCATGTGGACTAAGGAAAACACTGGTGTTCCCAAACCACAGACCCCAACCTTAGTCCCCCCACCCCTCACTCCTCTTCCAGAGACTGTGCATCCCCTCCAGTGAAATATGTTATCTCCCTTTGACCCCATTGTTAGTCAGTGTTTCATACACGCTTGTTGGGCTCCAGAAACAACCCCTTGGCTTTCCCTATGCTTTTCACTGCTTGTCATCCTCCTCCACCTCCTTGCCCCTCTATCTTCTACAGTGCCCCTTACCCTTTACCCCACCCCCAACAACTGTCCTTATATAACTTTCCATTCCCTTTGTCATCCCAAGCCTCCGTTGAAATCCCAGTTTATAAAGTTTAGAGGTTATTTATTAGTGTCACAAGTGGGCTTATATTAATAGTGTAATGAAGTTACTATGGAAATCCCCTAGTCACCACACTTCAGTGCCTGTTCAGGTACACTGAGGGAGAATTTAGCACGACCAGTGCATCCAACTGACACACTTTCCAACTGTGGGAGGAAACCGGAGCACCTGGAAGAAATCCACGCAGATGCGGAGAGAGCATGCAGATTCCACAAGGACAGCGAGCCAATCCGGGAATTGTACCCGCATCCATGGTACTGGAGTATTAATCACTGTATCACTGGGTAAAGGCTGCGTGAATCTCACAGATGTGGAGATGCCGGTGTTGGACTGGGGTAAACACAGTAAGAAGTCTGCCAACACCAGGTTTAAGTCCAACCGATTTATTTGTTAGTAAACTCGCAAGTTTACGGGGTTTGCCCCTTTGTCAGGTGAGTGGAGAGTTCTGGAATTTTCCATTCACCTGACAAAGGGGCAAACCCTGAAAGCTTGCACGTTTGCTATCAAATAAATTGGTTGGACTTAAACCTGGTATTGGCAAACTTCTTACTGAGTCTCACAGCACAGTGGCATCCTTGTGAACTACAGTATCGTATACTGAGAGCAAGCCAGCACTGATCAGTATCTGGAAGTGGGGGCTGCATGACTCCCACAGCACAATAGTGTATCTATATAGGCAAAGAACATGAGGCTGCCAAGCTCACAGCCTCAGCACTGCATCAAACACAATAGAAGTGACATAACAGTGTGACAAGTAGGTCATACATGTTGCACTCGCCTCAAAGTCACGAGGGAACTGAGGTCCAACTCGCGTACACCATCCAACCTGTGTACGACACACTTTCAATCGACATCATTTCCTGTTGGCGTGACATGAGGTGGGAAGACGTGATGGGATTCGGGTGAGCAGCTGTTTTAATAAGGATTCATGAGATGTAAATGGATGCATTCATGCCATGAGGCATCAGGATAACTGGCCTGCCATTAATCCGCCATTGGGAGAATTACAGACACTTCTACGTTGGAGGATTTCTGACTTTTTATCTGCTGCTAGATTTTCTGCCTCTGCCCACCATGAAGCTTGCTGCAGATGGGATGGGGAAATTGAGGAAGAGCACACCAAAATGATCTTTAAATCTTTTCACCTAATTCCTTCTTGGTCGTTTGTCTTTTGAAATCTAACTTGAAATCAAGAATGTATAATTTATAAATGTTTCTAAAAAGCTATCCCAGTGATAAACCTATTTGTTAGATTCTCACCACAGTGTTTCAAACATAACCAATGTCTGCTTCCCTATTTAACAATGTGGGTGTGTTGTTCAGCAAACTGGTATCAATCAAATACAAGCATGAACATTAGAGGGCCAATCTGAGGCTCTGGTTTCAGGGAAGAGGCAGGAAAAGGGAGAGTTGCCAAGAGTTATCCCATTTAAAAGCTTTCCCAGCAGAAGGAACATTGCAGAGTTTCAGCAGGGCCTGGTGCTGAAAAGGAACAGGAACACACTGACTTCATGTTAGTGAATTGATACTCTACCACTACTCGCACAGACCCTCATGTCTGATAGTTAGACATGGGAAACCTGGTGCATATGGGAACTTTGCTGCTTTTTGCAATAGCACTGGCTCAATTAAGACTGGTCAAAAATCAGGAGGCTGAGACAGAAGTCGGTAAGTTATATGTTTCACAACTACTTTTGTGGTCACATTCCTTACAACAGCCTTTTTAAAATCACAGTATGTTCTTGGACGTGCCTTGCACAATGTCAGGAAGCAATGTTTTGTATTGCAGCTGTGCACCGCTCTGTCAAGGAGCTAGTTAATTGAAAGTTTCACACGGCTGAAAATCGACCCAGTTTAGAATGCATATTATCCTGTGTGAGAAAAAATAAGTGGCAGTAAAACAGATCAGAGTTAGCAAAACATCTTCATACGTGATAGTGAGATTCCAGTTAGATCCACGAGAAGCCTCACCCTAGCAAAATAAAATTGAGATCATAAGGAAATGACAATTGTGGAATAGCAGGAATGGTATTTGGTTAAAATCCAAATGTTTGCTTTTAACAAAAGTTTATCAAATCTTTACGCTTGTGAGCATCTGAAGTTCACCACCCCAAGGCGGAGCCCTCAGCATTTTACTGTTTTTTTTTCTGTCTCTGATAATGTAAAGGCAGCCTCCAAGTTGCAATGGGGCTGATTAAGAGCCAGATGGCTTGTTTGCCACGTTGTATAAATGATCATATGCATTAGCTTTTGCTTTACGTTGCACTGACAGCATCTGATCCAGTCCAGACCCTTACATTACATCTTGCCAATCCCAGTGCTATGTCATCCATTACTGACTGGTGAAAAAAGTCTGGCATTTAAGTACCTCACTGCACATGCTAGAGAATTTTCCCCTTACAGGGAACTGATAAGTGAGAGTTATATAATTGAACTGCACAGTTATGTACTGGTGGGTTCACTTGATTTATTTTTGCATTCATTGATATTCTGACTTTGGAATTTACGTTTAATATAGTAACTTAAGGCAAACTTTTTAAAATAGCACTTGAAGGGATTATAATGTTTTTGGTGCCACCGTTACTATTGTCAATGTGAAGAATATGTCAAATTTTTTTATGTGATATATGAGGCATCAACATCAAGAAGAAACAGACAAATTGATCTTCAAAATGATTTCAGATGTTACGTATAATAACGTAGTTAGCCGGTTGGCTTCACTTTTTCATTTACAACTATGTAATGTTAATAACACAGTGAATCATGTTTCATGCGTCTTAAGAATTGAGGCCTTAATGCAACCCTAAATATGAAAGTGTGCTTCATTGTTTGATATTTTTCAAAGAGAGTGGAACATAGCTTTTGCTATATCTTTAATGTAGATCTTCATTCCACAGCATGAAAAACCAATTAAATGCATAATATGTACATTTATGAAGTTATTTCTGTGAGGAAACTTCCATCACTTGGTTCACTGAGCATTGATGCTGTTAAAAGTAACACATGCACTTCTTAATACTCAAGTGTTTCCTCACCATACAGGAACGCCTTAAATTACTTAAAGACCATCTGCATGTTGGTATGCTCCTGGGGAAAAAGCTTATACAAAAGATCCAAAATCTGTTTTCTATTCTTCTCCACCAACCAAAAGCCCTTAAATGAATTGCTTGATTAACTTATTCCACTGTGATATATAGCCATGGGGAAATAGATTACAGATCACGTCATTGAAAAGCAGACTTGCCAAATAAAATCCACATCAAACATAATGTTCCTCTTATGCTTTTGCTCAGTTTCCAACGAAGCATTAATGAGCAAAGATTAAAAGAAGTCAAAAGTCACAGACCTAGTTGGAAATAGAATTCAAAGACTGAAATGTTGTAGCAAGAGTGGACTCACAAGAAAGTTAATGCTTTCTTGCTTACACAAAACAAATTTTCTTTCAGAAATGGACAACTGCTGGATGAGAAATGTTTCATTTATAAATGAGTTTTTGAAAAATGTTAGCTTTGAACCAAGCCTGACAGTTGGTATTCTTGCAATTTTAAATGTGTGTTAATCAGCAATGTATGTTCGTGAAGTAATGACACGCATGTTGTGTTGGATGGAAGATTTCAAAATATTTTTCCTCACACACTTGGCCACATGATTTGGTTTTTGTAAAGGAGAGATTTTATAATTCAGATTTGTTAAAGTGAGAACAGTTTGGGCAAATTGAATAGTCTTTGATCCTCGGCAGAAACTTTCTTATTTCTAACACCAAATCCTGATCCAATGGCTGAAAAGCATTGTGCAGAACGTTTGCTGAGTTTATAACATGATGGGGGGGAGCAGGCTCATTCTTTTGGTGGTCATCTTTTTAGTAAAAATGTTCTATTTGTTTTCAATGCGCTAATAATGATAAAGAAATCAGAATAAGAAGTCTATCATCCATCCATTGACTGTAGATTGCTGAATGATACTCTTCAGGGGTTTAGTTCAATATTAGCTGGAGTTGGATGTGCTTTGAATGTGTGCCTTGCGAGATAGAAGCGCAATTGCAAAGGGCACCATACTTTCAGGGGTTTATGGCGTTGTTTGTAGCCCCCTAGTGGGCAACTTCAATGTACAACTTGAAGAAAGCATATTCCTCAGAACTGTCTCCAAAGTGACTATGATCTGGAACCATTTCAAAATCAAGTACTACAGTTTACAATATTTATGCAGCACTGACATTTTACATAAGTCTTTTATATTCTATCTAATTAAGATGATTGTTACATTACCAGCAGCCCAGTGGCACAGTGGTTAGCACTGTTTCCTCACAACACTAGGGTATCTGTGTAGAGTCTGTATGTTCTCCCTGTGTCTCCATGGGTTTCCCTCGGGTGCTCTGGCTTCTTCCCACAGTTTGAAAGATGTGCTGGTTAGGTGCATTGGCCATGCTAAATTCTCCCTCAGTGTACCCGAACAGGCGCCAGAGTGTGGCAACTAGGGGATTTTCACAGCAATTTTGTTGCAGTGTTAATGTTTGCTTACTTGTGATACTAATAAATAGACTTTCAAACTCTTCTCCTTAAAATTGAAATGAGCTTATATCAAGAAGTAAGACGTCTGATTCAAACATCACTCATATTACAAAGAGTAGTGTAGCTACTCTTATAAGAAGTTATGAAACAGAAAGATGATTTGACTGATAAGAATGAAAATATGTTCCCTATGAAGGGTAGCTGGGAGCTTCCTGAACTTTATATTTGATAAACAAAATATTATTTAATGAAGCCAAAGCATGTAAATGTTTTTGGAATTCTTTTATCACTTAGCACTGAATATAAATTAAAAACATGAAATACTTTAAATGGTAAATGGAAACAGGAGAGACTTTGTTTAGAATTAAACTTGGGAGGATTATATTATGCATTTGTGTGGGAATACTACAATACAGTAAAAACATTCAGTGCAATTGCACTGTTTTCAGTACAATTGAACTCTGATCAATGCAGAACTGATTTTCTGGAAATGTTATGCTTGGATCAAGGTTCTGTTTGATGATGACTTTTCCCAAATGGAAGAAATTGGGAGTGAGATGGTTATGATTGGATTCAGTATTACTTTATCCAGATGCCACCAGTAGTGGGTTGGTTCACTTCTAAAGAGAGAAGAAGGCCATAGTTTAAATGTGCAACTTCAAAACAAACTAAAAAAATGACACAAGCTGAGGAACGGAACTCAGCTAAGTATTCTTCTTCCAGCAGCTACTGCCTGTACTGCTGCTGGCTCGTTTTCCACCCCCAGTGCCCATGCAAGAGTAGACAAAAGAAGTAGGTCTTAGGCCTTGTGTTCATTCTCCGCCTCCTCAGATTGGAGAAGAGAAGGTGGGTAGCAAGGTCATGCAGGATGTAAAAAAAAAAGACTCAACGTGCTCATTTTCCTTGGTTTAGGGGTGGAGTTTTTTAATGTGGTTACTTGAATGTAGTTGCAATCCTCGAAGGAGTGATTGGTTATCTATTTTGGTATTCCATCCACCAGGCTCTTCAAGGCAGGCCTCTGTATACTAGGAATGCTCCACTGGGTAAACCCAGGCAGGGTGGAGATGGTGAGCAAGGGATGTGTGAGGATGGGGATCAGGAGCAGTCGAGTGGGGAGGAGAGACAAAAGCCTGCTCTTAAGGTTTTTTGCTCACTAGTTTGAATGAGCATCCTCGGGAAAAAGAGTCAAGAAGCTAAAGATATTTTTCAGTGCCTTCCTTGGGCCTCTTCAGTCCAGGATGTTCTGGGATTGCCTGGGATCACTCCCCTTTCTTTACCTTTGCTGGGACCATTATTGGTTATGAATCATGGTACATTTATCTGCTGGCTTGACACTATGGTTGGTCTACTTTGGATGGCCTAGTTTATTTAAGTGAGGCCTGAGGTTTAAAATTGTTTGGATCCTAATTCCCAGATTTATTTGTTTAAACTCAATTCAACTTCTCAAACTGTATTGTTCTATTTGAACCCATTTTCTACCAGTTTGCCAAGCGCAGTGATGTCATCACTAGACTACCATGCACTTAAACATATAGTGGCACAGTGGTTAGTACTGCTGCCTTACACTACCGGGGACCTGGATTCCCATCTTGGGTCACTGAGTGTGTGGAAATCGCACATTCTCCTTGTGACTGTGTGGGTTTCCTCTGGGTACATTGGTTTCCTCCCAAACTCCAAAGACATGCTGGTTTCGTGCATTAGCCATGCTAAATTCGCCTCAGTGTACCCGAACAGGTGCCAGAGTATGGCAACTAGGGGATTTTCACAGCAACTTCATTGCAATGTTAATATAAGCTTACTTGTGACACTAATAAATAAATATTTAAACTTTGTAAACTAGGAGCAGGAATAGGCCACTTGACCCATCAAGCCTGTTCCACTATCCAATAAGATTATGGCTAATTAGATTGTGTCCATAACCCGTCTACCCGCTTTGACTGCCTTGTTTGTCAAGAACCTATTCTACCTCTGCCTTAAAAATATTCAATGTCCTATCTCCAGTGTCTCCAGGGAAGAGAGTTCCAAAGACCCACGACCCTGTGAGAGAAAAATAGTTTTCCATCATAAATGGAAGGCCCCTTATTTTTAAACTCTGTCTCCTAGTTTGAGTCTCACCCACAAGGGGAAACATCCTTTCAGTATCTACCCTGTCAAGACCTATGATAGAACATGATATTCATTACAATATGATATGATATAGAACGCTTATTCCATACGTGAGGTTGCAATAAGTGACCCATTTCTACGCTGCATAAAATATCTCTTTAATCTTATACATGAATTTTCTGGAGACATTAACAAGCAGTTGAGATGTTGAGATATTAATATGATCTCCGAATGTATAAAGAAAAAAAATCACTGCAGATACTGAACAACTGAAATAAAACAGAAAATGTTGGAAATACTCAGCAGGTTTGAAAGATATTTTAAATTACACTTTTCAAGGTTTAGTTTAATGTTAGTTCAACTGATTATAGCTTTCAGCTTGACAGCTTTTTATCAGGACACACCAAATATTATATCACAGTAGGTTTGCAGAATGATATTTTACCTCTTAGAATCCCTATAGAGCAGAAGGAGGCCACTCAGCCCACTGAGCCTGCACTGACAGCAAATCCACCTAGGCTGTATCCCCATAACCCTGTGTACTTACCTTACTAATCCCCTTGCCACTAAGGGTCAATTTAGCATGGCCAATCAATCTAATCCGCACACCTTTTTTGGAGTATGGATGGAAATTGGAGCACCCGAAGCAAATCCATGGAGACACAGGGAGAATGTGCAAACTCAACATAGACAGTCACCCAAGGTCAGAATTGAATCTGGGTTGCTGGAGCTGTGAGGCAGCAGTGCTAACCACTGTACCGCTATGTCGCCCAGTCCTACTTGGGTCGCATTGATCTGATGAAACTCTTGCCTGAATAACCTCCACATTAACCAATTTGGAGCTGTCAATCCAGTTCCTTATCTTTCTCTGGATGGTAGAAAAATGCTTAGACTTTATCATAGGTTTTGGTTATTTTATAAATCATTTTAAATCTGTTCTCTCTCACCCTTGATCATTTTATGCAACTGTTTCCACTTGTTAAAGGATCAAGAATTAGAAAGCACAGATTTAAAATGATTTGCAAAAGAAGCGAATGTGATATGAGGAAAATCTTTTTCAGATCTGGAATGAGTTGCCAGGATGTGAAGTTCAAGTAAGGTATTCAAGAGAGGATTAGTTGAATACTTGAATAGAAACACAGAGGCACAGGGATAAAGCAGAGGAATGGCATTATGCCACAATGCTCATTTGGAGAGCCGGTATCGACAAGATGGGCCAAATAGCCTCCCTCTGCACCGGAACAATTTTGTAAAGCAGGTAATATCACTCAGCGAGTGAAAGAATGATTGATGCAGGAACTGGAAAAACTCACGGTATGGCAAAAAAGGATCCTTTTCAGATCCTGTGGCAAATAAGCTATCTCAGTATACTAGCAACTGTCTTTGCCAATAGTGAATGAAAGCTTATTGTCTTTGTATGACATTCCTCCCTGGGCAATAATTGAGCCATTAGTGCATTTTATATAGACTAATGTCTCTTTTATAATAATGACAGAGATCTATTATACGACTGCCTTAAAAGTTTGTCTGCTTTTTTAGCCACTGTACGTTATAGTTTAATCATAAAATCCCTATAGTGCAGAAGGAGGCCATTCAGCCTATTGAGTCTGTATTGACTGCAATCCCACCGAGGCTCTATTCCCATAACCACACCCATTTACCCAGCTAGCTCCTTGACACAAAGGGGCAATTTATTATGGCTAATCATCCTAACCTGCACATCTTTGGACTGTGGGAGGAAACAGGAAAACCCAGGCTAAACCCACGCAGACACAGGGAAAAAGTGTAGACTCCACATACATAGCGACTCAAGCTGGGAACTGAACCAGAGTTCCTGCTGCTGTGAGGCAGCAGTGCTAACCACTGTGCGACCATGCTGCCCTGATAAGGAAGAATGGGAGGGTTCTCTAACTTTGACCCTTGTGGTGCCTACTTGAGAGATTAATGCTAACACACAGTAGCAGATTAATAGCATTTCCATTCACTAGGATAGGGATTTCCAAACCTTTGGAGCTAGGTGCCAGATATAGATATCAACATTAGTTGCAGATTGCAAAAGATGATTCATAATCTGAGTCCCACGCATTAAAAGTGAGACCCTGCTTTGTACACAGGAAATCAACATGCGAGGCCTCACATCCTCTTCTCCCTCCTCAAAGTGGGATTGTTTTGCTCCCTCTCATAATCTCTTTGTGTTTCAACAACTTTATTTCCTCTTTTCCGTTTCATCTCTCCTCTTTCATCTGTGTTCACAGGGGAAAGGATTAAAGAAGAGATCAAATTCATGAATCTTTCCAGGAATGGGGAGGAAGGAGACAGGAGGACAGAGACTGGGATTTTGTCAGGACTTTGGCGGGTTGGGGGGTGGGGGGGGGGGGGGGTGCAGGGAGAGAGAGAGAGAGGAAGATATTTCTCAATTGAGCAACTTCAACCAATGAGGGAGAAGCCTTTCCAAATCTGTGAATTTTAAACAGCACAAAGGTGCCTGGCTTTTGCACAAAGAATCGCCTGAAGCCTTATGAGAGGAATCATCAAAATTCCAGCGTTGTGTTTAGTCTGTGAGCTGTCTCTTTGTCTTCACAGCCTTTATATCCCAGAACTTAATGTACACAGTTCACAGCAAAGTAAATATGTAAAGTCTGCAATGCTTCACTGGTGTCATTATTACAGTAATGGATAGAATTTTAACCCCCAAAAAACAAATGGGTTAGGGTCACGTGAGAAGTTATAGCGTTAAAAATCTTAGAAAAGCCAGCAAATACCAAGAGATAAGGACTCTTGGAATGCACAAACCAACCTTTGCCTTGTTTAAAATTCCTTGACGTTGAAAAGGCTATTTCCTTATTGGGTGAAGCTGCCCAATTGGAAATTGTCTTGGTCCTCCAAGGCTAACAATGTTAAAGGCATATTCTCGGATACTTGCTAAATCTAACACATCTGCCTCACTACACCAGTAGTATAATATAATACTAGTAGTACAATCCTTCCACCGTCTAGGCTCTTAGTCACCTTTACTGCTGCATCTATTTCCCTTCTGAAGTCTCCGATGTCTGCTCACTGCCACAATCCTATCCACCCCTCCCACCGTCGGCTAGGATCTGCAATTTTTGTTCGCCACTAAGACTAATTTCTACCCTCCCCCAAAACCTTTATCTTAATTCTCAGGACTCTTCCCTCTCTACTAACTATCTTGATACCCATCTGCTCACCACTCCCCTCCGTCTCCTTGCTTAGGCCTTGGGCCTACTTGATCCAATAGCCTCCTCCTCAAGTATTCTCAAGTCAAGACTTGACTGGACATCAAGCATGTCAGTCAGGCTGAGCCCCTGGACAGGAAAACTGCCAGTGCTGTCACATTCTTGCTGTGGAGTTAGAACTGTACAATACCAAATTCCCGATTTCTCGCATGTTACCAGTCACAGTGGGTCAGAAATCCATCCTTATGTAACCGGAGAACTTCATTTGCCAAATAGAATTTTACTGGGATGTTGCGCAATATTAGATTAATTTCACTTCGTTTCTATTCAGGTGAACATTCCAGTGACAATTGTGAGCGTGTTCCAGCAGAAGGGAAAGTTGGGTTCAAAGAACGAGCATGAGACAATAATGAACAATGAACCTGCCTTGGTGTAAGCAGTGGTCAAACAGTTAGGAGTGCTGTTGTTGCCAACAAGTCAGTGACTTCTCCGCACACATTCTACGCAGCAAAGCAAATACTGGTATCAATATATCACTGAAGTGAATGCTATGCAGACAGGCTTGCTTAAGGGACTTATAAAGCTCGGAATAAGAAACTATAATTCAATCCAGTATGTGTTCACTCCTTGCACAGGGCTGTTTAAAATTCATTTTTATTGGACTCTTCCCAATTCACTTGATTGCGAAAAGAACAGATTCAGCAAGCTGCTCCTTACTATCCCCCAGCCCTCCTTCCGCTGATTATTTACCCCGGGGTGAGTTGGAGCCCACCCGTGACCCTCCTGTACCACTGAACCAAGATAGAGGGCTGGGATTTGGGGAGAGGAGAGGATCTGCTGGCTTTCTGCTCATTTTGTTCATCTCAAATTGTGTGGGGAGCGAGATAAGGTTTTAGAGATATCCGCTCCAAGGCACAACCATGGAAATGATGAGTTGAAGCCAGGATGTCATTATCCATCCTAAATTCCATTATTTCCGCTCAAGAGTCCATTGATCTGACTGCAGCAGTGAAACAAAGCAACAGCTGAGGAAGACTGATGCTGGAATCTTAATGATGAATTGCTATGTTCCATCGTGCTGTTAGAGCCTCATTATCTTAGATTGGACTTTGGCCATCTTTTGTTGCTCTTGATTTTGGAGGCTTCCAACTTCATTTAAGCCTGCCTTGTGGTGCTGTGTTTTGTTGTTTAACAAGATTTGCTGAGGCTGTGAGCAAGAGGAATGGGGGGCAAGTTAGGAGGTCAACCTCTAAGACCACACCGCAATGTCTCACAGACATTGAATCACCAGATAATAGGAGAAATATTAGCTGGCCAGATGATTAGGTTTGAGAGATGAGTAAGATAATGTGGCCAATCGTTTTTATTAGATTACTGGGTTTCCACAAGTGCTTGGTGCAACAGATTGACGGTAGGGACTCCTACAGGCAATAATTCAATGTGGACCAATAGGGCCTACACTGTCTCAGTAGATGAGAATAGTTGGGTGGCTTGTCTTTGACTGGCTCAAATGTGATGGGCTGAAAGGCCATTTTCTATGCTATCTACCTCTATGACTCGAATATATAAATAGACAATTATCCATGTATATCAATGCTCAATGTGCAGGGAAATACCATGATTCATCGAACCTCCCAATCCACTTTCCATTCCTGCCACTGTCCAGAAGTGGCTGTTATCAAAGTCATGCTATATAACGGTGTCAAAGGTAAGCTATTCCTCATCATCTTTCTTGGTCATTTTGCAAGCCTTCCACTTGGTTAATATACGATCCTCCCACTAAACGTGTCTACGGCTGTATAGTTCAATAGGACTGCACTCACCTAGTTCCATTTGTAAGAGGATCACTTGCAATGTCTTCACTGGCTTCTCCCTCACCCTTACCTCGAGTGTCCCCTCAGCTTGGGCTCATCCTATTTCTCATCTGTCCCTCGCCGACATCTTCTGAAATCAGGAGGCACATTGAGGACACCCAGCTGTATCTCAGTACAGCTCTCTTGACCTCACCAATTTTCAGATCTGTAGGAGCAGAAATTTCCTCTAATTAAATATTGGGGAGATTGAGCAATGGCTTTTGGTCCCTCATCTAAACTCTATTCTATAGCGACTAATTCCATCCCTGTCCCCGGAAACAGCCTGAGGCTAAAACAATCTGTTCACAAACTTAGTGCCATATGTTATTCTGAGATGAGCTTCCAAACACATATTTGTGCCATCAGTAAAATTATTGATTTTCACCTCCTTACTATTGCTTGACTCATCTGCTCTGAAACTCTCATTCGTGCCTTTTCTATCTTTAGAACTTGATTATTTCAATCCACTTCTGGCTGTTCTACCCTCTGTAAACCGAGGCCTTCCAAAATCTGCTGTCCATGCCTTAAATTGCACCAACACCTATTCCCCTATCACCCCTTAACTTTCTGACTTGCACTGACTCCCAGTCAAACAGAATCTTGATCTTCAAATGATTGTCCTTTATTCAAATCCCTTCATGGTCTGTTATGGAGCTGTCATGATATTTTTCTTGTTGTAGTTAAAACTATTGTTCTCTCAAGTGTCAAACAAAATCATGGAGTGGTTTAAGATGATTTATTATGACAGTGACACGACCCTGACCAAATCTTTAAGTAGTCTCACAACACCAGGTTAAAGTTCAACAGGTTTATTTGCTAGCACAAGCTTTCAAAGTGTTGGTCCTTCTTCAGGTGAGTGAGGAGTCGTATTCACAAACAGGGCATATACAGACAAAAACTCAATTTACAAGATAATGGTTGGAATGCGAGTCTTTACAGGTAATCAAGTCTTAAAGGTACATACAATGGGAGCAGAGAGAGGGTTAAGTACAAGTTAAAGAGATGTGTATTGTCCTCAGCTAGGATAGTTAGTGAGATTTTGTAAGCCCAGGCAAATTATGGGGATTACAGATAGTGTGACATGAATGCAAGATTCCGATTGAGGCCGTCCTCGTGTGCAGAACTTGGCTATCAGTCTCTGCTCAGTGATTCTGCATTGTTGTATCTCATGAAGGCTGCCTTGGAGAATGCATACCTGAAGGTCACTCTCTGATAGCCAAGTTCTGCACACATGTGGTTGGCCTCAAATGGGATCTTGGGTTCATGTCACACTATCCGGAAACTGCTGGGCTTGCAAAATCTCACTAACTGTCCTGGCTGGGGGCAATACACCTCTCTTTAACCTGTGCTTAACCCTCTCTCTGCTCACATTGCCTGTAGCTTTAAGACTTGATTGCCTGTAAAGACTCACATTCCAACCATTATCTTGTAAATTGAGTTTGTGTCTGTATCCACCCTGTTTGTGAGCACAACTCCTCACTCACCTGAAGAAGGAGTGACACTCTGAAAGCTTGTGCTACCAAACAAACCTGTTGGATTTTAACCTGGTGTTGTGAGACTTCTTACTGTGTTTATCCCAGTTTAATGCCGGCATCTCCACATCAAATCTTTGAGACCAGCCAGTGTGCTGAATTCAGAATAAAACAAGCAATTATAGTTTCAAATTTGATTACAAACAATAAGCTTACAGCTATCAAAGTACAGGAGTTATCTCTATCCATTCATAGTTATTGATTAAGGTTACATCATGCATACATAAGGGTTTGATGTCCAGGCATAACTTGTGTGCATGTTTTCCTAATTATATCATCAAGCAAAGGTAATGATATCTCTGATCGATGGTATACATCAATGTCCCTTTGCATTGTTTCTTGTTCTAAAGGGCAAACATGAGCGGCAGCTACGACCATTCAATTAAATGATCCTTGACTCTGATCTGGGTCTGCTTAAATTAAGATCTATGGTTTTCCCAGAGCTTTTCCTCTGTTACTGAGATACAGTTTGTACCTTAAGTGATTTTTAATTTTTTAAGAAGTTTTTGTTATTTATTAATGTCACAAGTAGGCTTATATCAACACTTCAATGAACTTACTGTGAAAATATTCTAGTCGCCACACTCCGATGCCTGTTCAGATACACTGAGGGAGAATTTAGCATGGCCAATGTACCTAACCAGCATTCTGCCCAGACTGTGGGAAGGAAACCGGAGCAACCAGGAGAAACCCATGTAGACATGGGGGGAATGTACGGACTCTGTACAGGCAGTGACCCAGCTGGGAATTGAACTCGGGTCCCTAACACTGTAAGGCAACAATGCTAGACACTATGCCACAAACTTGCGTGATTATTAACCCTTTCATGGTCTATCTTTGTAATTTTCTCTGGCCCCACAACCCACGAGATAGTTATTCCTACGAACTGCATTTAGACATTTTATTAGATTAAAGGCTCTTTATCAATATAAGTTGTTTTTGTTGTTATCTTTTGGTTGGGGAAGAAGGAAGGGGGTGAGGGGGGAGCTGTTTCTAAATTGTTTATGCAGCTTTTCCAAAATCAAAGACAAGTCAATGACAGGCTTCTTGGCAATATAAGTTATTCAGTCTGAGATAATTGAGAAGGTCCAGCTTTGCATTGGAAGAACACTATATGATAAGGCTCTCAGCCACTTCAATTTGAATGAGACAAACCTTTGGGATGTTGAAGAGAAGATTCAGGTGAACAGAGAGTTCTGGAGGGCTCCATCCAGTATGTTTCCAATGTTATCTTGTGAACTAGGATTCTTTTACAGTCCGCATGGTATCTTTCTTCATTCCATTGCCAAGTTCAGGAAAAACACTGAGCATCGAAGATCTGCCTTCAAACATTCTTGTTCTATGGGATTTAGGCAGAGATTCTTGCTTTGCAATTGATTCCAGACTGTTCTGCATTGTTGGGAAGCCTCTCTGATATTGTAATACTGGTCCTGGCTACCAGCCCTACGTTTAAAAGCACACTTTTAGAGATGCTGTATTTCTATCCCATTTTCACAGCACAACCCCTGAACTCATCACACGCCGGTGACTGGCTGAGTTACTGAATGAGTTGGGCAGTGATGCATAGGTTAATATTTCCTGCCTGCCTTTGACTGTCCTATCATTGTGTCACTTGCTCTTGCTCACTCTCAATGTTTCGTCTCTCCTGCTGCCAGCTCTGAGCACTGTAAAATCAGACAGCAACACGCAATGATCTGCTGGTCATTATTTCTTCACTGCTCTGCTCATGTAAGTTTTGTGAAGGATAGGTCGTGCCTTACTAACCTTATTGAGTTTTTTGAAAAGGTGACTAAAGGGTAAGGCAGTTGACATGGTATATATGGACTTCAGTAAGGCGTTCGATAAGGTTGCCCATGGAAGGCTTCTGCAGAAAATGCATGGGATGTATGGAAATGTATGGGATTGAGGGTGATTTAGCTAATTGGATTAGGAATTGGCTAGTTGATAGAAGACAGAGAGTGGTGGTTGATGGAAATTATTCATCATGGAGTTCGGTTACAAGTGGTGTACCTCAGGGATCTGTTTTGGGGCCTCTGCTGTTTGTAATTTTTATAAATGATCTGGATGAGGGTATTGACGGATGGATTACTAAATTTGCAGATGACACCAAAGTCAGAGGAGTGGTAGATAGTGAAGAAGGGTGTTATAGTTTGCAGAGAGACTTGGACAAGTTGCAGAGCTGGGCCGAGAAGTGGCAAATGGAGTTTAATGTGGAAAAGTGTGAGGTAATTCACTTTGGTAGGAATAACAAATGTGTAGAGTAGAGGGCTAATGGTAGGATTCTTAGTAGTCTTGATGAACAGAGGGATCTAGGTGTATATGTGCATAGATCCCTGAAAGTTGGCAATCAAGATAAGGTTGTTAAGAAGGCATATGGAGTCTTGGCTTTTATTGGTAGGGGGATTGAATTTCGGAGCTGCAACGTCATGTTGCAACTGTACAAAACTCTGGTGCGGCCGCACTTGGAGTATTGTGTGCAGTTCTGGTTGCCACATTATAAGAAAGATGTGGAGACATTGGAGAGCGTGCAGAGGAGGTTTACCAGGATGTTGCCTGGTGTGGAGGGAAGGTCTTATGAGGAGAGGCTGAGGGATTTGGGGTTGTTTTCATTAGAAAGAAGGCGGCTAAGAGGAGATCTTATTGAAACATACAAGATGATCAGAGGTTTAGATAGGGTGGACAGTGATAGCCTTTTTCCTCTGATGGAGAAAGCTAGCATGAGGGGACATAACTTTAAATTAAGGGGTGGTAGTTATAGGATGGATGTCAGAGGTAGGTTCTTTACCCAGAGGGTGGTAAAGGTATGGAATGCCCTGCCTGCGTCAGTTGTAGATGTGCCAAGTTTAAGAGGTCAGTGGATGGGTTTATGGATGAAAAGGGAATGGTTTAGGTTAGAGGGACATTGCTTTTTCATAATTGGTCGGCACAACATCGAGGTCCGAAGGGCGTGTTCTGTGCTGTAATGTTCTATGCTCTATGTCCTGAAGATATAACGCCAGAAGCCTTTGTTTCAGGATCTTTAATTCATATTTCTTTTACACAAATCAATTAATGGAGGGCATTACATATTCCTTTCCCTTTTGTGTGGGGACCTCACAATTGCCCACCGTCTCACATTCCCTCTACCCGCTAGGTTAATGGGCAATTGCCAACTGGTTGTCTTCTGGTTGAAGCATTGTTATACCCACACTCTGATTTTAACGTTGATCTCCCACCTACTGGATGGAACTTTCCAATCCTGCCAGCAGTGGGAAGATTGGCGGGCAGTGAAATTTATTTTGATGCGAGGCCAAAAATTAGTTTCCTGACAGCAAGATAAAAACAGCAAGAGTTAATAGGACTTTAAAGGCAGGTCGAGTTTCTCAAGGAACTGTGTTGGAAACCCTTTCACATTTATTAGCAGATCATGCAGCTCATTAAGAGGCCGTATTACCGGAAATAGGTTTCCCCACCAAATGAAGTGAGAAAGGCAAATGTTTGGCTGGGATTCTCCCAAAGAAATTCTAAGTCCCCAGTTTGCTCGGGAGTCAACCTCATGGTTTTTTTTTAGTGTGATTTCTAGAGTGAATCTCCAACACTTTATGCGTCACCGAGTGTCTCAGTGGATTTAATCTGAAAATCAGTGAGTGGGGTGTATTCCCTCCCGAGAGGCCGGCAGCATAGTACTGAGTGGGCCACAGTGCATGTGCCAATCTGTCAGGGGAGACGCTAGTGGGCTCTGGTGCTGAGCTAATTGTGCTGGAAACTTTTATCCAGGAGATTCACAGAGGTTATGGTGCCCAGCAGATAACTTGTGAAAAGCCTTCATTGATGTCTCCCGACCTGCTACACCTCTCCAGCTGCGCCCCCTTTGTTCTTATGACTCCACACCAGTGGCATCCAGCTAGCAAGATATACTTCGTCATGATTAATGGTGATTTGCTGCGGTATTGCCCTCTTTGGGGAGTGTCTATATTGCTATATTATAATGTTTGAGACCAGGTAGTGCAAGTTGCGTGGATAGTGGCCGTTGGAAGGGAGGAACAGTGGCCAGGCAAACATGACAGGGATCATTCAGGCTGTCCGTGCCCTCTTTAAATATGATGGCTGGACCTTCGTCCCTATGAGGGAACAGCACAATCGGTTGGTTCCTGCCTGCCCCCTCTGCGAGAATCCCCAAACTCCTCGAGGATGTATATATAATGAACTGAATGGTGCAGGATCACATGTCTCTGCTATTCTGCCACCTCACTGAGACTACTCCTGCTTCTGCGTCCACTCTAGACTCCAGGACAGAAGATTCCGGCCATTGTCTTTGCTTTATTTTCCAATTGTTACCAATCATATCTATCCTAATACTCTGGATGATGAAAATTTGAAATAAAACCAGAAAATATTGGAAATTCTTATCAACTTTTCCAGCCCTATGATTCATCGTCAAACTGAAACATTAACAGTTTCTCTGTCCTCAAATGCTGCCAGACCTCCAGGGTACTTCTATCTTAATCTTGCAATGTATAAAGCGCCTTTGCAACTTGAGTTTTCCTTTGTTCATTTGTCTGTGAGTGTTTTGGCTGCCACTCCAAACCTAAGCCCATCATTTTTGTATTTCTTTGTCTTTTGTGTCTCCTCTGTCCCTTTTTGTTGCCATCATAAATCCATTCTAAAATTCTCACCCTGAACCCCTCTGCCTCTCTACCTTAAATGGATAGCATGGTGCCACAGTGGTTAGTACTGCTGCCTCATAGTGCCAGAGACCCAGGCTCAATTCCTGGACTAGCTCACTGTCTGGGTGGAGTCTGCACATTCTCCCCATTGCCTCTGGATGTCCGATTTCCTCCCACAGTCCGAAATATGTGCTGGTTAGGTGCATTGGCCATGCTAAATTGTCCCTCAGTGTACTCAAATAGGTATTGGAATGTGGCGACTAGGGGATTTTTCACTGTAACTTCATTGCAGTGTTTATGTAAGCCTACTTGTGGCACTAATAAATAAACTTAAACTTAGATATCCATTAAAATCTATCTCTTTGACCAAGCCAGTCCCTATTGTTTTTACGTGACTCAGTGTTAAAGGTTGTTTTATAATGCTTCTGTGAGGTACCTTTAATCTTTTGTTACATTAAAGGCACTGTATGAATTCAAGTTGATGTTGTTCTTGCAATTATTTACATTTTCTTCTGATTTGGTGCTGTAAATGGTGACATGGGCCCAAATTCTTGTAATTGTTGGGAAATGAGAATCTTGTCATCAAGATTGCATTTCCAAGCCCCTTGCCCATGACATAATGAGATCCCCCCCCTTCTACCCAGCAACCTCATAAAAGGCT
Organism: Sphyrna mokarran; assembly: GCA_024679065.1. Classification (NCBI taxonomy): domain Eukaryota; kingdom Metazoa; phylum Chordata; class Chondrichthyes; order Carcharhiniformes; family Carcharhinidae; genus Sphyrna; species Sphyrna mokarran. The sequence continues at coordinate 32,332,515 of JAGIQG010000011.1, forward strand.
GGGATCCTCATTTTGATAAATTCCAATAAATTTAAATACAATTAAAGGGTTTCTCTGTAATATGTTTTCCCCTCACTGAATATTAATACTTTGCCGACATCATGTCACATTGGTGAAGTTCACAACAGGTTTGTAAAACCTTGAAGCATCAGTGATGCAAAATATAGCCCTCATGGAACATACCCAGGTACTGCCCTGGCTAGTATCCTAGTTGTGGTCAGGGACTGGCCTTCTGTGGAGCTCCATTAGGGGATGCACCCCAATTATTTCTGGGGACGGGGCACAGTCTGATGCTTGTGTGGTTGATATGTCCTGATACCTGTGTGGTGATAATAGTTGCGGGGGGTGTTGCATTGTCCTAATGCTGGTAAATGGGTCATCTGTGTCATAGAATCCCAACAGTGCAGAAGGAGGCTATTTGGCGCATCGAGTCTGCACCAACTATAATCCCACCCTTGCCCTGAACTCTAATTCTCGAACAATTTAGTATGGCCAATCAACCTAATCTGAACACCTTTGAAGTGTGGGAGGAAACTGGTGCACCCGAAGGAAACCCACACAGACATGGGGAGAATGTGCAGAATCTGAATATACAGTCATCCAAGGCTCAAATTGAACCCAGGTCCCTGGTGCTGTGGGGGATGTTGGGGAGGGGGAGAGGTTGTGGTGGGGGGGTAGTTTGTTTTTAATCACAGACTTGGGTGGGTGCAGGCACAGCCCCCTGATATCTGTGGAGCTGGCAATACCAGGTCCATCAAGCCCTGCCTCACTAGAGTGATAGTGGAAACTAGGCCCTAGATTCTCTGTGCACAGAGTGCATAGATTCTGGAGAAAAAGCTCCCTTGAGCAGCTGGGGAGCTACTTGCCGGTTTTCTCACTGAAACTGATTCTGCCCATTATTTTTGTTATTGCTTTCGCTCCCAGACTGATTTATTTGGCAAATAAAGTAGTATTTGTATCATTATGCTCTAGAGCTCCATCAAGAAAATTATTTTTCAAAGAGCAGGATTCACCAAGGATAAACATATAATTTATGGAGTATCAAAACATACTTGGTGATGACCTAGTGGTTACCACAAGCCTATTAATTCCAGGAACTCAGCTAATGTTGTGGGAACCTGGGTTCGAATCCCGCCACAGCAGATGGTGGAATTTGAATTCAATTTCAAAAAAATCTGGAATTAAGAATCACAATCATGAAACCATTGTCTACTCTCAGAAAAAAAACCCATATTGTTCACTAACGTCCTTTAGGGAAGGAAATCTGCAGTCCTTGCCTGGCCTACATGTGACTCCAAAGCCACAGCAATGTGATTGACTATCAACTGCTCTTGGCTGACTAGAGATGGGCAATAAATCTTGGCCAGCTAGCAACACCCATGTCCCGTTAATGAATAAAAAAGACAGGCACCTTGTGTCTGTTTCACCATTCAACAAGATTATTGCTGATCTTCTATGTTAACTGCACGTTTCTGACTGATCCTAATATCTCTCAATACTCAAAAAAAAAAAAAATGATCTCAAAGAAAAGAGCAGCACAGGAACAGGCCCTTCAGCCCTCCAAGCCTGTGCCGATCATGGTGTCCTAGCTATGTACAAAATTCATAGAGTATGATTGGGTAGATGCCAACAGACTGTTTCCCTGACTACAGAGTCTGGAACTAGGGTTCACCGTCTCAGGTTAAATTGTTGGCTGGTTGGGATTGAAATGAGGAGAAAAGTCTCCACTCAGAGGCTTGTAAATCTTTGGAATTGTCTAACCTTCTGGCCTTACTCGGTCGGTAACCCTCAATTCCCTCCCTATTCATGTATGCATCCAGATGCCTCTTAAATGTTACCAATGTGCCTGCCTCTATCAGCTCCTCTGTGTGAAAAACCTCCCCCACATACCTCCCTTAAACTTTCCTTTTCTCACCTTGAATTTGTGCCCCCTTTATAATTGACACTTCCACCCTTGGAAAAATGACTGAACATCCAGGGTAGACAATTCCAAAGATTTACAAGCCTCTGAGTGGAGACTTTTCTCCTCATTTCAGTCCCAACCAGCCAACAATTTAACCTGAGACAGTGAACCCTAGTTCCAGACTCTGTGGTCAGGGAAATAGTCTGTTGGCATCTACCCAATCACACTCTTTATGAATTTTATACATTTCAATGAGATCACCTTTTGCTTTCCAGAGAGTGTACGCTGATTTTACTCTGTCTCTCCTCGTAAGTCAAATCCCTCATCAGGTGAATCAATCTGGTGAACACTTGTTGCATCCATTCCAAGGCAACTACATCCTCCCTTGGGTAAGGAGACTAAAACTGTGCATTGTTCATGTTGGCTACAGGTTTATGTTGTCTATAGGTTTATACCTCTACGTTTGAAACTGCAGTAGCAGGGATAATATTAGGCTATAATGTGTAAAGCAGATAGGCATGGCAGCTTGTTGCGAACATACTTACGTTTGAGATCATGAAATTTACTCCTGATTTGAATGGGACACAAAGTTAAGGTTCTGACAGCTCATTCAATATAAGCCTGGCTGCTGTGTGAGATCTCCTCTCACTCACTGGGGGAGACAGCGGTATTGTCACTGGATTAGTAATCTAGTGGCCCAGAATATTGCTCTGGGGACCTGAGTTCGAATCCTATCATAACACATAGTGAAACCTGAATTCAATAAAAATCTGGAATTAAAAGTCTGATGTCAGCCACGTTGTGCTGATTGTCAATTGCTGTAAAAAACCTATCTGATTCACTCAGTAAGGGGATCTGTCATCCTTATCTGGTCTGGCGTACATATGACTCTGCCTTGCCCACCTGAGGCTTGTAAGATCCTGCCAGAAGCCAATGGAGAATGCTGTTCTGCGAGCTTTGCCTGCCCTGATTCTGGTACAATTCCAGAACAGACCTACAGCAATGTGGTTGATTCTTAAATGCCCTCAGGGATTGGACTAAATATGCCCAATGACGCCCACGCCCTATGAACAAATATGGAAAAACATCCTTCCAATGCCTAAATTTCAGTCAAGAGAATAATTATGTCTCTTCCCGAGAGGTTTGATGCTATCGCCTTACCCATTTCTTTGAGACGTGTCTTTAATTTTCAGCATATTGACCCAGCTTACGTTCTTGTGTAGCTTTCAGAGCAATCCAGCATTTAATTCCAAAATACCTCCTCCATCCATATATTTTCCAGGTCTTTTTGGCATTCTTAACCATTGCTAGCAGTTTGTATATCTTTTACCTCTTCCAGCAATATTAAAATAAACTGAACTCACAATTGTTAGTGAGGTCAGTTCTGAGGAAATTGAGAAGGCATAAACCTTGTCTATTGTGTTTCTGGCATCTAAATCTCTAACTTTAGGCATGTATTTTTGTATTGGACCCACAAGTTTGAGAGACTTGAACTTATGATGACAATAGCACAATGGTTTTTGCCTCATAAAGGGGAAGTAAGTACAGTTAATCAATTGCAGTTATTTAAACATTTCTTGTTTCATTCATTACATAGCAAAGAACAAGGAAAATTACAACACATGAACAGGCAATTTGGCCCCTCCAAGTCTGCACCAACCATGCTGCTCGACTTAACTAAAACACCCTACCCTTCCTGGGACCATATCCCTCTATTCCCATCCTATTCATGTTCTTGTCAAGGCACCCCTTAAAATTCATTACAGTATCTGCTTCCGCTACCTCCCTCGGCAACAAGTTCCAGTCACCCACCGGTCTCTGTATAAAAAATTTGCCTCGTAAACTTCCTTTAAACCCTATCCTTCACACCTTAAACCTAGGCCCTGTTGTAATTGACTCTTCCACCCTGGAGAAAAGCTTCTGACTATCCACTCTGTCCACCCCTCTCAGAATCTTCTATCTCCCCTCAACCTCCATTGTTCCATTGTGAACAAACCAAGTTTCTCCAAACTCTCCTCGTAGCTAATTCCCTTCATACCAGGCAACATCCTGGTAAATCTTTTCTGTACCCTCTCCAAAGCCTCCACATCCTTCTGGTAGTGTGGCGACCAGAATTGAACACTATATTCCAAATGCGGCCTAACTATGTTCTATAAAGCTGCAATATGACTTGCCAATTTTTAAACTCAATGCCCTGGCTGATGAAGGCAAGCATGCCGTATGCCTTCTTGACTACCTTCTCCACCTACATTGCCACTTTTAGTGACTGGTGTACCTGTATACCCAGATCCCTTTGCCTATCAATACTCTTAAGGGTTCTGCCATTTACTGCACATTTCCTATCTGTATTAGATCTTCCAAAATTACCTCACATTTGTCCAGATTGAATTCCACCTGCCATCTCCAACCGATCTATACCCTGCTGTATCCTTTGATGGTCTTCATCACTAACTGCAAATCCATCAACCTTTGTGTCATCTGCAAACTTACTAATCAAACCAGTTATATTTTCCTCCAAATAATTTATATATGTATAGATAACAAACAACAATGGTCCCAGCACTGATCCCTGAGGAATGCCACTTGTCACAGCCCTCCATTCAGAAACACGCCCTTCTACTGCTACCCTCTATCTTCTCTGACTGAGCCAGTTTTGTATCCACCTTGCCAGCTCATCTCTGACCCCATCCGACGTCACCTTCTGCTCCAGCCTGCCATGAGGGACCTTGTCAAAGGCCTTACTGAAGTCCATGAAGACAACATCTACTGCCCTATCCTCAATCATCTTTGTCACTTCCTCGAATAACTTGATCAAGTATGTGAGGCATGACCCCCCTTCACAAAACCATGTTGCCTCTCACTAATCCATCCACTTATTTCCAAGTGGGAATAAATCCTGTCTTGAAGAATCCTCTCCAATAATTTCCTTACCACTGCTGTAAGGCTCATTGGCCTGTAATTACCTGGATTATTCTTTCTACCCTTCTTAAACAAAGGAACAACATTAGCTATTCTCTAATCCTCTGGGACCTCCCCTGTAGCCAGTGAGGATACAAAGATTTCTCTCAAAACCCCAGCAATTTCCTCCCTTGTCTCTTAGTATTCTGGAGTATATCCCATCAGGCCCTGGGGACTTGTCTACCTTATATAGTTAAGTATAATAATGCACCTTATATTCAACAGAGTGGCAGGTTGGCACAGTAGATGGCACTGATGCCTCACAGTGCCAGGGATCTGGGTTCGATTCCTGGCATGGGTGACTGTGCGGAATCTGCACATTTTCTCGTGTCTGTGTCGGTTTCTTCCCATTGCTCCCGTTTCTTCCACAGTCTGAAAGATGTGCTGGTTGGGTGCATTCGCCATGGTAAATTCTCCCTCAGTGTACCTGAACAGGCACTGGAATGTGGCGACTGGGGGATTTTCACAGTAACTTCATTACAGTGTTAATGTAAGCCGACTTGTGACACTAATAAATAATCTTTAAACTTAAATAAGAAGGAAGACAGACTTTATAACAAAGAAAACGAGAAGACAGGGTCCAAAAACAATTTTGAATTTATTTTAAACTACTGATAAAGAGAGTAACTTCCAAAGTGTTCTGAAATCTATGCTTATGCGCTGTTTTCCTTCTTGTAATTGCAGAGTTTTTTTTAAAAAAAAGTGCTGTAATAAGCTGGGGAAGATGACATAATTCTTTGCAGCTTGAGTTATGTTATAAAACTTTCCAGTGAATTTTGGCTCAGAAACAAAACATTTATTATGTTTATAGGATCCAAAATTTTCTGGAAAGTCTTATAATACATCTGCAGAACATAAACTGGCCACAATGTGATCCCAGAATGCATTGTATGTCGGTTGAATGTAGGCCTCAATATTGCCCTGAGGCTGAGAGGAAACAGGCAACTGTTCTGAGGGTGGGAAACCTTCAATGTGTTCTAATTTAAGAACAAGATTGGATTACTTGTTCTTGCCTCGATTTCTCGGCCACAGTTAGCCAGGCCAAGAGCGGACAGTGTGATCAGAAGGATAACTGATGGAGGAGTTAGGAAGCTTTGCGAGTAGGGTAGGAGTGAAGGGTGGAGAGATGGAATATAATCCTGCGTCAGCTTATCTGGCAAGGGTGAAACCATGATCAAGGAGGTGATTTGCCCAGTCTAGCCTGGATCAGTGATCAAAGTAGTCCATGGGTTTAACTGAGCCATCACCTGATGATCTTTCTCAAAACCATCTCGGCCTTTTGGCTAAGATGTATGTCAGATTGAGCCCCGGATGGGGAGGCGGGGGAATGCCTCATCTTGTCAGCTTGGACCTTGTTTGATTCTCTCATGGGGACCACGAATTGGATTTAATTTGAATTTGAATTGGTTTTTGAAGCAAGCAAGGAGATGGATTAAGGGCTTGTCTTGCCCACTCTGTGTATTGGCCTTTTAACTCTGAGAAAGAATTTTTTTTTAAACCAGCAGTTTAAGGAGGAGGGGAGAAATCGGAAACGCAAAGGGGAGATTGGAGGTCACAACACAGCAGTGAGTAAGGGAGGGAGAGAATGATCAAATAAGGAAGAGAAATGAAGGATGGTGGAACATCATGGCTCGGGATGCAATGCTAATCATTAGTTAGGGTGGGGGCAGTGCAATGGGGGTGAAGAAGTTAAGCTGGACTTAGTAGCTAAGAAGAAAGATACTTATCGACTTTATCCGAAAGACTACGCCTGCCTTTAGAGGCTGAATTTTCCAAGGTTCAGGCAACACAGACAGTGAGATTTAAATTTAAAAAGGAGATTAAATTGGTGGCACAGTGGTTAGCACTGCTGCCTTATAGCGACAGGGACTTGGGTTCGATTCCAACGTCAGGTTATTGTCTGTGTGGGGTTTGCACCTTGTCTGCGTGTGTTTCCTTTGGATGCTTCAGTTTCACCTCACAGTCCAAAGGGTTAGGTGGATTGGCCAGGCTAAATTTGCCCTTTATATAAAGGAGATTAGTAGGGTAAATATGTAGGATTACGGGGATAGAACCTGGATGGGTGTAAGTGAGGCCATTGAAGTTGGCCTATTGGAATATGAACTCCCTGATTGAGGAATCGATTGATGGGCCAATTGGGGATTCTTTTCCTTGGATTTAACCAGGAGTATCAGTTTCTCTGGCACTCCCAAAGATAGACTGCTGACTGGTAGCACTTGATATACTGCTGTTGGAATTGTTAATAAAGAGATTTTGGCAAAAGGACTTCTGCCTCCAAAGACTTATTACAGTGGGATTATTGTCGGCGCAGTCTTGATGGGCCAAATGGCTCCCTTCTGCTCTGTAGGGATTTTATTATTCTAAATCTGAGGCATGCAACTCATTATAATATTTTAAATGACCCACCTGTTTCTCGATCCCAGTCAGTTAGAACAGAGTGGCTTCAAGGCACGTTGGGGTCTAGTTTGAGAATTTGAACAGTTTTATATCCTACCCAACTCATTGTTCGGGGCCAAAAATAGCCTAGTACTAATTGCCAAATATGCTTTCCTCAAAAGAACACTATTTATAAAACTTGACAAATATATTATTTGCCATCAGACATCTATGAGATAAAACTATTTCTCATGAAATAATTAATACAATTGGAAAATGATTTAACTGTGACATGGTGGCTTTAGCCTTTGTATTCACCTGACGAAGACCATAGGGTGGAAAGCTTGTGAATTTATTATCAAGTAAATCAGTTGGACTTTAATCTGGTGTTGTCAGACTTCTTACTATGTTTACCCCAGTCCAACGCCGGCTTCTCCACATCATGGCTTTAGCCTTTGACAAACTATTTTAAGTGCACCAAAACATAAACTATCACTTTATACATTGTTGCTACTTCAGTTGTAGTTTATTTAATTATTAAATTAAATAATTAAATATTATTTAATTTAATAATGAAGGTTATTAAATGAACCTTCATGAGAAATGAAGGTTTTTATATTTTTCAGAGAACCATTCTACAATGCGATATAGTGTTATTTGGCATCCTGTACTCACTGAGGAGTAAAATAGCAATATGAATACTTTGATGATAGGCAAAGATATTTTAAAAGCTGAAAAGTTGTCAAAATTACATTTCCTAACTTTGCATTCAGAAGGAATGGCACTTATTGTCATCATCACTTAATTCTATTGGTTTCCTCTCTTTTGTTTGAATATCTGGTATTCCATATTCATATCCATATCTTACTATTTGTTCGCCATTTGCATAATAAGACCTGGATCTTTGTAACAATGGAAAGTCTTTCAGTCATTGCCAAAATGGCCAAGATTCAGAAGACACGCACCTGAATTATGTCATCTACTATTGTTGTAGTAGCAGGAACATGGCTGGATTGGGGTGTGCATGCATGTTTCACAGAGGCAGCTGCCCTAATAAAATGGAAGTTATCTTCTGTTATAGCTAGTTTTCAATAGCCAGGAGTGGGAAATGTACTGTCAGTAAATTAAACATGTGAGCAGCAGGTTGAAACTTTACAGACCCCCTTCAAGAGATGAGGTTAACTCTTTCTATATATAGTTGCAGAGGTCAGATGTTCTTTGGAAGAGATAAGGTATCTTTTGGGATTGTTAAAGTGGGCATGAGTGTGCATAAAGAGTGTATAAATGCATTGGGAACTGTGAAGATGTTTGTCAAAAAGAACTGTCAAAACTTACTGTCAAAAACAAATATTTAGCTGTCAAGACATTTAAAACTTCTGCCCTTTCAAAAAAAAAAAGTGTCCAGTTTTTGGCTGCAGTTTAAATCTGCTTGTTGACATAAGCCCGAGGGTTATCATTATTGGATTTGTGCTGTATGACTAATTTCACAATCCTCCATTAAAACAACAAAATGCAGTTTGATTAAGAGCTGTAAGTGGTTATTGATTCATTGAACTGGGACCATAAGCTACAATCCTTATTTTTACAAGGAATTAAGCAATTGAATGAAATCTTTGTTCTTATAAGGAATTATATGGTTGAAGGCAGGTAAATGTGGTGATTTGTAAATGATAGTGTTTTAAAAAGAAGTTTGCAATAGACGCTTTGAAATTTAATTTATTTAATCTTGGCATCGCTCTTGAGTTCTGTCCATGGTGGATACTGAATGAGTTGGCATAGTAGGTGTAAAAGGTGTAGTGGTGGAGGAAAAAGACATGGAGGATAAGGGGAGTTATGGAGGATGGGCAGGGTTGATTTCATAGGTTGGCATATAAGAAATAAGGGGTTATGGAGGTGGGTGGAGGGCATGAGGTGGCACAGAGTGGTATGAATGGAACATAGGTAGCATAGAACATAGAACATAGAACACTACAGCACAGAACAGGCCCTTTGGCCTTCGATGTTGCGCCAACCAATATAAAAAGCAATGCCCCTCCAAACTAAACCATTCCCTTCTCTTCCATATACTTATCAACTAACCTCTTAAACGCCACCAAACTTGGCGTATCTACAACCGCTGCAGGCAGGGCATTCCACTCCCGAACCACCCTTTGGGTAAAGAACCTGCCTCTGATATCCGTCCTATAACTATCACCCCTTAATTTAAAGCTGTGTCCCCTCGTGCTAGCTTTTTCCATCCTAGGAAAAAAGGCTATCACTGTCCACCCTATCTAAACCTCTAATCATCTTATATGTTTCGATCAGGTCCCCTCTTAGCCTCCTCCTTCTAACGAAAACAACCTCAAATCCCTCAGCCTCTCCTCATAAGACCTGCCCTCCATACCAGGCAACATCCTGGTAAACCTCCGCTGTACCCTCTCCAATGCCTCCACATCTTTCTTATAATGTGGGGACCAGAACTGCACACAATACTCAAGTGCGGCCGCACTAGAGTTTTGTACAGTTGCAACATGACGTTGCGGCTCCGAAATTCAATCCCCCTACCAATAAAAGCTAAGAATCCATATGCCTTCTTAACAACCTTCTCGACTTGACTGCCTACTTTCAGGGATCTATGCACATACACACCAAGATCCCTCTGTTCATTAAGACTACTAAGAATCCTACCATTAGCCCTATACTCTACACATTTATTATTTCTGCCATAGTGCATTACCTCACACTTGTCCACATTAAACTCCATTTGCCACCTCTCGGCCCAGCTCTGCAACTTGTCCAAGTCCCTCTGCAAACTATAACACCCCTCTTCACTCTCTACCACTCCACCGACTTTAGTGTCATCTGCAAATTTACTAATCCATCCTTCAATACCCTCATCCAGATCATTTATAAAAATTCAAACAGCAGGGGCCCCAAAACAGACCCCTGAGGTACACCACTTGTCACCGAACTCCACGATGAATATCTCCCATCAACCACCACCCCCTGTCTTCTATCTGCTAGCCAATTCCTAACCCAATTAGCTAAATCACCCTCTATCCCACACATCTGCATTTTCTGCAGAAGTCTTTCATGGGCCACTTTATCAAACGCCTTACTAAAGTCCATATATACCACATCAACCGCCTTACCCCCATCCACCTCCTTAGTCACTTTTTCAAAAAACTCAATGAGGTTAGTAAGACACGACCTACCCTTCACAAAACCATGCTGACTATCTCCAATCAATTCATTACTCTCTAAATAACTATAAATCCTATCCCTAATTATTCTCTCCAACACTTTGCCCACCACAGAAGTAAGACTCACTGGCCTATAATTCCCTGAAAGGTCTCTCTTCCCCTTCTTGAACAATGGGACCACATTCGCTATCCTCCAATCCTCCGGAACCACACCCGTAACCAACGACGACCTGAAGATCAGAGCCAGAGGCTCTGCAATCTCCTCTCTTGCCTCCCAGAGAATCCTAGGGTAAATCCCGTCCGGCCCAGGGGACTTATCCAACTTCAAACCCTCGAGAATATCTAGCACATCCTCCCTATCTACTTCGATACTTTCCAGTTTGCTATCCTGTACCTCAGTGTTCTCCATAACTACATTTACATCACCCTGCGTGAATACCGAAGAGAAATATTTATTCAGTACTTCTCCAATCTCTTCAGGCTCCACGCACAACTTCCCACTGCTGTCTATGACTGGCCCTAATCTTGTCCTAACCAATCTTCTATTTTTAACATATCTAAAGAAAGCTTTAGGATTCTCCTTAATCCTATCAGCCAAAGTCTTCTCGTGTCCTCTCTTAACTCTCCTCAATTCACTCTTTAGCTCCCTTCTGGCTAATCTATAGCTATCCATTGCACTAATCGAGCCTTCAAGCCTCATCCTGACATAAGCCTCCTTTTTCCTTTTAACCAGCAAATCAACTTTTTTTGTACACCAAGGTTCTCTTACTCGACCATTTCCTCCTTGCCTGACAGGGACATACTTATCAAGGACTCGAAGCAGCTGCTCCTTGAATAAGCTCCACATTCCAGATGTTCCCAGTCCCTGTAGCTTCCTAGTCCAATCTATGCACCCTAATTCTCTCCTGATGGCCTCATAATTACCCTTCCCCCAGCTATAACTACAGCCCCCAGCTTCATGCCTATCCCTGTCCATCACTAAGGTGAACGTAACCGAAGTGTGGTCACTATCACCAAAATGTTCACTAACTTCCAAGCCTAACACCTGGTCTGGCTCATTGCCCAGCACCAAATCCAATGTAGCCTCACCTCTAGTTGGCCTATCTACATACTGAGTCAAAAAACCTTGTCAGGCTGAAGGGGTGTAAGGAGTGAAAACTTTTTTTAACTTCAACTCTTCCGAAAAAACCGTGGACATAATGCTAGTGCACAATGGCAGCCGTATCCCCTAGCCTACCTTCACATTCAGCAATCTCCTCACTCTTTCTGGAGTCACCTGGCCTGACTTCCAGTGAATTCCACCAGCCTAGAATTATAATCCTAACATCCAAGGTACTTTATCTTGGGTTGGGTTTGCAGAGCTGGGAAATGTCCCGACTCTATTTCCGTGACCCAGGAGCAAAAATTCAGTCCATCAAAATGTAGAACGCATAGCCCACCAGATGTTTGGTTAAGGGGCGTTTTCCAGTAGTGTTGGGTACATTTTCTATTCATCATAAAACATTTGCCGTTCATCACAAAGACACATTAAGTACAAATATAATGTCCTGCCATGTCAGATATGGTTCAGAAATGCCTGACAACAATATAGGCAGTTGGGTTGTTAAGGTCAGTGGGCATTATGAATTATATTCTATGATGGTTTACGGGAGATCTGCTGCCCGTTCTTAAAAATAGCAAGAATATAAGGAAAAATGGAAGAAATCAGGAAAGGTTGGTCATATTATCATCATCAATATTATTAGAACCACTTGTTCAAAAAACTTGAAGAATAAAACTAGCATATAATCTCAGAAGTTGAAGTTAAAATGTTGGTTTTGAAACCAAAATAAGAAAGGTTGCTTGATTTTTGTGATTAGATCAATGAATGAGTTATGAATAATTAATTATAAACACATCTAATTAAAACACGTTCATTTTTATCAATTTTTTCACCATCCTTTGCTATCAGACATGAGTAATTTTGTTTTACATTGATAAAAAAATTACAAGATATTTTAGAAATGGAATTTAAGAATGGCACACTAAAGTTGTAGCCAAAGAAAATGAGATAAGGGCCAACATGCCATAGGAAATTGTATTAGATTTCATAAATACTTCTGCACACTTACTTATTGTCTGTTCACAATGCTGCTCTGGGTTGCAAAATTAGTTTCAACTGTTTAGCAAAGTGAATGTTGCTGATATTTGTCTAGCCATTCTTCTGCCCCTTGTCTATGAATAGCTGGAATATAGCCCAGCACAAATTTCCAAGTGAAATACTTACTTACTGAGGATACAAATGTTTTGATGAAAAAGTCAAGGACTGACAAGTATCTATTAAACAGCATCCCTATGTATACAACATAACATAATTGGCAGCACTGTGAGGCACAGTGATTATTACTGTTGCCTCACAGAGCCAGGGACCCAAGTTCGATTCTGGCCCTGGGTCATTCCCTTTGTAGAGTTTGCATGTACTCCCTATGTCTGCACGGATTTCCTTCGGGTGCTCCAGTTTCCTCCCACACTCCAAAGACGTACGGGTTAGTTTGAATGGCCATGCTAAATTGCCCCTGAGTGTCAGGAGGATTAGGAGAGTAAATACATAGGGTTAAGGGGATAGGACCTGGGTAGGGTTTTTGTTGATGCAAGCCTGATGGGCCAAATAGCCTCCTTCTATGATTCTATGCTTATACAAAATGTAGTAAGAAGTCTGACAATACGAGTTTTAAGTCCAACTGATTTATTTGATAGTGAACTCACAAGCTTTCGAGGTTACCCTCTGAAGGGTAACCTCAAAACCTTCTTACTACGTTTACTTCTTACTATGAAGTAAACTTCATAGTAAGACTTACTATAGTAAGACTTACATAGTAAGACCAGACTTCTTACTAAGTTTACCCCAGTCCAATGCTGGTATCTGTACATCATGATATACAAAATGTTCCATAGAACATTTTAATGAATTGCAAAACTGAAAGTCATAGTATTAAATGCCAAGAATCGCAATTAGCCAAAAAAAATAGCCTGCATCTGAGATTTCTTTACTGTTGTTGGGGCAAAGCACATGAAAATGAAGTATTAGCATTACTGCTAATAACAATTAATATTAATATTAAAAATCCATATTGCTTCCTTTCTTTCATTGATTTGCTTCCTTCTTTAGCCAAGGCTTCTTGTGCCTATGTTTATTTTCCCCCTGGGAAGGAGCCCAAATTAAATACCTGTTTCCAAACTGTAGTGGTGATTGGTATATGGAAATGGGCCAGAATAATTTGGGCAATGATTTCCTTTTTCCTTTCTACAAAGAAGTCATAATACCTTTTGGGACAGGAATCAAAACTTTTGTCTTTATGATTTTGAAATACTCTGGCCCCTTAAAAACATTACAAAAACTCTATCTGCGGGTAAGTATATCATTGATAAAGAGTTTATTGTGAACTGTGAATTTTGGCATTAGTTTTACTGTCATGGGTAACCATTGTTACGTTGGTATCTCATTCGGTCAAAGTTGATCATCATCAAACAATCTGCTTTTACAGCAAAGGAAGGACATTCTTTGTGATCTTCATTCTATATCTACCAACCAGGTGCTTGATTCTGAATATGATCTTTGTGTAATGAGTTTGCAAAATAATATCATTGGTGATTGTTAGCAAGAATTTGCTGAGAAGATCTGCAATAATTTTGTGTCTTTGCAGAATTTTAATTCTTGTATCATATTAGCATCCTTCGCTTTAGTTGCTGAATACATTTGCAATTATGTTTGAATAAGAAGCTCACCTTGCTCTGGCATCTTGTTATATTTCTACAATAACTGGAGAATGTGGTGAATATCCATATTTTCTGTGGGGAGCAAGGAATTTACTACCATTAATTGGTTCACCAGGACTATGATAAATAAGCTGTGCAGAGCAGTGAGCAGGGTTGCACGTAGCAATTCATTGGAGATTCAAGATCCAGTTTTAACCCTGTTTGCCAGGCTTCATTACACACGCAAAAGCATAATGCTATGGATATTGTTCATCTGTGAAGTAAAAACAGGAAATGTTGGATATACGCAGCAAATCAGACAACATCAATGAGAGAGAAAGAGTGTTGATGTTTCAGCTCTGTGACCTTTCATCAGAGCATCTCATAGCCAGTCCTCCTTTAAATGGCCTTCCCTTCCCCTCATTTGACCATGATAACATAGAATCACAGAATCCCAATAGTGCAGAAGGAGGCCATCTGGCCCATTGACCTGTTTAATAAATATTTGTCTGTCCTTGACTCTTATCAAATGTGTATATTGTCTGGACTCATAACAATCCCATCTGGGCTTCTTCCCCGTAATCTCCATTATTTACCCTGCCAGTTCCCCTGACCCTAAGGGGCCAATCAACCTAACCTACACATCCTTCGAGTGTGGGAAGCATGGTGGCACAGTGGTTAGCATTGCTGCCTCAGAATGCAGGGACCTGGGTTCAACTCTGGCCTTGGGTGATTTATGGAGTTTGCATGTTCTCCCCGTGTCTATGTGGGTTTCCTTCAGGTGTTCCAGTTTCCTCCCACAGTCCAAAGATATGCAGGCTTGATGCATCGGCCATGCTAAATTGTCCCTTAGTGTCAGGGAGATTAGTGGGGCAAGTAATGGGGTTATCGAGAGCGGGGCTACGTGGGACTATTGTTAGTGCAGCCTCAACGGCCTCCTGTTGCACTGTAGGGATTCTATGATTCTATTCCATGAAACAGAAGTACCCGAAGGAAACCCACACAGACACGGGGAGGGCATTTAGACTCCACACAGACCATGACTGAAGATCGGAATTAAACCTGGGTCCCTGGTGCTGTGAGGCAGCAGTGCCAACCACTGTGCCACCATGCTACCCCACCTTTCTAGATCCTCCTGTTTATCAATTGCTTACCTTGCACAGGAGACCATTCTCTCTACCTAATGGTGGTGGTTCACTGCTTCCTGAAATCCTGCATAACAACTCATTTTTTCACATTTTGGGTGGGAGGTTGAAAGGTATATGTTAAATGAAACCTGATTGTTAAAATGGCCAGCTCAGGTGCTAGCACTGTTATGAATGCTCCCTGGTCCCCTGTCTCAGTTGAAATTGAAACTTTGGACTAATCGTGGAAATGGTTGTTGATGATGAATGAAAGAAAAGGATTCAGTAAAATCTCCAATTTCGCATTCTCTTGATAATCTGGGTGAGAGCAGAGATTTGGTTGTATAGAAATTACAGATGACAACTGGACTTTTCGTGCATTAGCTTGTGATCAAACTGAACTATTGACATCTACTGAGATCAGCTAAACAGAACTAATGTATGTGAATATACAACTAGAAATCTAGATAGGAAAGTAGCACAAAGTAAGGTTGTGTTTTCTAAGTCATAGACTGAATACATGTGAACAGCACAAAATGTTCTACTTTGACTCAAACATTCTCAAATGTGTGATTATATTTTTTAGACAAATGATTTAACAACCCTACTTAATTTTGGGAAAGTGCTGTAACATTGAAATGATGACATGAGTCTAACAAAACTAATTTTCAGATAAATGCAGATACCTTTGTGCCATTAAAGTGAGCAGTTAGCCCTTTTATTGAAAACTATTCATCTTTAATTTTTATATTAGGGTGATGATATTCTAACCTACAGCCAACTTGTTACACTGGTTTTATTTTGTGATGAATTTGTTCTAAATCTTGCTGATCTTTAAATCTTCCTCTTGAATTCTTCTACCTTTAACCATTACAATAATGAAGTCTCTATGTAACCTGCTTTTATGTTTTCACTGCCAAAGAATCAGAGCTTAAATCTGTATCCATTTAATCCTAGTAATCAATGAATAATTTGATTAGGTAAATTGGCATTTTATAATAAAGCAATTCGAAAACTAATTGAATCATCAACAGATCTTGTTATCCTCCTCAGAAATCACGGCAATTGTCTTTTGAATCTGTTCATGGGTAAAAGCTGCAGATGTTTGCAGGGATTGTGTTCTCAAAACAATGATGAGGTTAACAGGGCTCACTGATATTTGTGTGTCAATTGGACAGAAGCATCTGATGCCTGCACATATGCAGAAATCCAGAAGTTGTCTGAATTATGCTGTTCTCACAAAAGAAGGACAAAGATGGCATCTTGCCATCTGACTCACTATTGAATAGTGTAAAGTTACTACATAGAAACAGACTAAATTTGCCAAAATAATGGGACTTGTCAAATTCAGTCCAAGTATACCCAATTCACACTTGCCTCAGTAAGTAATAATTATGGCCAAACAACCCTCTGTTAGGAACATAGGAATTAAGAGCAGGAGTAGGCTCTTTGAGTCCACTCTGCCATTTAACATGATCATGAGTGATCTTATCCTGGTTTCAACTTCACTTCCTTGCCTACTCCCCATTGCCACTTATCTCACTTTTCATCAGAAACTGACCTATCCCTTTCTTGAATCTGTTGATTGATTCTGCCTCTACTGCACTCTGAAGCTGTGAATTGCTCAATTTGTAACCCAGAGAGAAATAGTTTCTCCTCCTCTCAGTTTTGACTAGACCTCATCTCACATCTATGATCTTTTGTTCATAATTCAATGTCCACCCTTTTGTATTTTGTATGTAATGAGATCTCCGCCACCCCTGCACCTTCTATTCTTCTGAACACTAGGAAGGATAAGCCCAAGCTATTCAACCATTCCTTTCATCCCTGGAATCAATCTGATGAACTTCTTGATCTGTCCCCAGTGCCACCACATCTTCCTCAAGTGGACACAATACTTCAGGTGTGGTCTCACCAACACACTATACAATTGTAACACCACGTCTTTGGTTTTATACTTCAGTCCTTTTGCAATAAATGCCAAGATTCCATTTGCCCTTCTAATTATATGCTGCACTTTCTTACCCACTCTCTGTGATTCATGCAC
Organism: Sphyrna mokarran; assembly: GCA_024679065.1. NCBI lineage: Eukaryota > Metazoa > Chordata > Chondrichthyes > Carcharhiniformes > Carcharhinidae > Sphyrna > Sphyrna mokarran. The sequence continues at coordinate 32,349,840 of JAGIQG010000011.1, forward strand.
ACAGACACTCAGATCCCTCTGCATGGACACGTTTTGAATCTGTTTCTCATTTAAATAATAATTTGGTCTTTTATTTTTCTAGCCAAAATGGATAACCTTGCAGTTACCCACATTAAGCTCCTCTTGTCAGATTCTAGCTCATTATCGTAGCCTATCCAAATATAAACTATTTATTTCCTCATCACAGCCTGCTTTGCTATCTATTTAATATCATCCGTGAATTTTGCTATGTTGCACTCTGTCCCTGCTTGCAGATATGTTATACAGTTGAGATCTGAGAACTGACCTCTGCAGCACCCCAATAGTCACTATCCAGAGAAGCACCCATTTATCCTAACTCTCTGCTTTGTCAGTCAGCTAATCTATCCAAGCCAATGCTCTATCCCCAACCCCCTTGGCATATATGTGTCATCTTGTCAAATACCTTCTGGAAGTCTAGATATTTAAAGTTTACATATTAGTCCCAAGTAAGGCTTACATTAACACTGCAATGAAGTAACTGTGAAATTCCCCTAATCACCAAGGTACGGTGTCTGTTTGGGCCGATGCACTTAACCATCACGTCTTTCAGACTGTGGGAGGAAACTGGAGCACCTGGAGGAAGCCCATGCAGACACGGGGAGAATGTGCAAACACCACACACTGGACCAAGCTGGGAATTGAACTCAGATACCTGGCGCTATGAGGCAGTGCTAACCATGGTGTCATGGTGCTGTCTATAGATATGTTACATCTATAGGCTCCCCAATATCTACGTTGCTGGTTACATCCTCAAAGAACTCCAAAAAATTTGTCAGGCCTGACTTACCTTTCATAAAACCATGCCTACAATGGTGGATTGGGCTTTGTCTTTCCAAGGGTCCAGTCATCCCCTGCTTAATAATTAACACCAGCAAAATCCCCATCACAGAGGGTCAAACTAACTGCTCTACAGTTTCCCATTTTTTGCCTCTACTTTTTTGAATCAAGGTGTCATATTAGCATGTTTCCAAACCACTGGTACCTTTCCAGAATCCAGGGAATTTTGGAATATCATAATGCATCCATTATCTCTTCTGCCATCTCCATTCAAACCTAGGGTGGAGGCTATCAAGCCCTGGGGACTTATCTGCCTTTAATCTCATTATTTTACTTAATATCTACTCTCTAGTTATAGTAAGTTCACCAATTTCCTCTGTAATAACTGTGACTGATGATAAACATTTACAAATGTGGAGTCTCTTTCCTTCACTATTTAATTATTGCTGAGGAAGATATTATTTTACAACTTTTTCTTTGTTTTTATTATCTCTCTCTATCTTAGCCCAATTTTTCATTCCCTGGACTGGAATTCCCCATTCCGGGTCAGAATGGAAGGTGGAATGGAAGGCCAGAGAAATGGAATAATCAGTTTGCATGCTAATTTGCCACCTCAAACCTTGATTCTAGTAACTTCCCTAAGGATGTTGGGAAGGAAAGCAAAGTTGCCTGTCTTGTTAATTGAGCATGAGCTTTAGGGGTCTTATTAAAAGTTTGTCCCCTTACTTCCTGATATTTCCTTGGGATTGGATATCCATTGGCCAATTGCAGCCTGGCAGACCCCAGGCAGCAATGCTAAAGCAGTTTTATTAGGTGCAAATAAATAAAAGTTTGGACAAGGAAAGTACAGAATAATGATGAAATTTCAATAATCTACCTTTTCCTATTCTGTCCTTCATTCCTGTTCTTTATTTGCCACGGGCACTTTCTCAACTTTTTACGAATGCTCATAGAGGGTGGCCTGAGTAATGCCTGTCAATTTGAGATAGAACTTGGTCCAGCTTGCTGGTACCTCTCCTCCACTGCTCTGCCCTCATCGCCCGCAGCTACTAATTGTGTGGGTGACCTGTCTCTAGGGGTAATAGAAGCCATCCCAATGAAAATTGTGCTTCATGGCAGTCTGACATCAAGGGCATGTTCACATCCCACTTCCACCTTCCCACCTGCAGTGGGAAAATCCAACCACCGTCCCTCCCCTGCCCCCCCCCGCCTACTCCTCCCCCCCTCTCTTTATTCACACAGGTTCCAGATGCCCTATAGAGAATGTTGTACTTTGTGGATGGCTGGCTGACAATAACTGGCTTGTGAAAGCCCACAGAAAGTATGTGGTCAAGTTTAATGAATGGCTAATGTTAGTCGTTCACTGCCGGCACTTAAATCCGGCCCAATTATTATTTCTGAGCCCCTCGTTTAAATCTCTTCTTTGATTGAACTGCCAGTTTGTGTAACTATAATAACTAGTTGCAGTAGTTCAAAGAACAGACGTTGTAGCATAGAACATGGCCAGTGAGTCTCTAGTAACAAGGAAACAGCGTTCTGAGAGTGCAGTACTTGCTTGTCCGTGGTATGATCTCCCAGTTAAAAGCTGTTCTCATTTATTGCAATGAGCGATACTTTTTCCAAGCTGCTGCATGTTCTTTCAAGTCCGTAGAGGGAAAGAAAGGCAATTGGCAACCTCGATTTCTCTGATGGGTTTAGCAGCTGCAGACAGCTGCTCAAACATTCTTAAATCACTTCCTGTTTGAAAGAAAAAATCGGTTCTGTAGGTTGGATTCTGTGTTCAGGTGATGTCATCCTGGGTACCGCAGCCAAGTGGCAGGGCAATTCCCGTCAGCTAGAGTTCAAACAGACTGATCCATTTCACCCGAAGGCACTGCCCACAAAGCCATCATAATGCCAGTTAATGGAAAGTGGACTGACCACCATTAGTCCCATTAACAAATGATAGTTTTGTTGGACTTGGTAGATTATCCAAGATGGTTGATACAATATAATATGCGTCATTGAAAAAGAGGCATCAAAAGAGCATAATCAGATGGAGGGAAATGGAAAACTCAAGTCTGATGGATTAAAACTCACCCCTGGGGAAAATTCAGCATTTCAATTTTGTAATGTGTTTTAAGTTCGTACATCTAGAGGGTATTTATGAGGACAAGTCTAGTCAGCAAATGCAGAGAGAAGCCTACAATTTCCAGATGTGAGGACACTGTCAGGTCTTTGGTTGCAAGGTATATCCAGTTACCTTTTGGGAATAAAACCCTGTATCCATGAAACACGTACTAGAAATGGACGGGGAGGGTAGAGACATATGGAAGATAGAGAGGAGCCAACATTTCTGAGCCAGAAATTACAAACAGATTAGAACTTGAGTATAATATTGGAACACATGTTTACAGTACTCTATCGCATAAAATAGACAAAAAGCTGTTTCTTAACTGCAGTTATGCATGATGAATGTCTTGGCTGTAATGGCTGGACAGTTGATTATTTTAGCAGCATTCTTTTGGGCAAAATTCTCCCATGGGTGTCAGAACATCAATGTCAGGCTCCCAAGCCTGCATCATTGGCAGAACAACTGGTGGTGCAATCTCGTAGGGACCAGACTCCCACTTGGCTGCTTTGTCCTATTAAGGATAGCGGGCTGCTCTCCAGGCTGAAGGACTAACTAAAGCACCCACAGCTTCAATAGCATCACTGGCTGAGGCAAGTTACAAACTGCTCTCTCAACTTGGAGACGCTTTCACTGGCCAGTACAAAATACAGTAAATAAAAAGCCCTGAAGCCAGTAGTGCCTTTCCGCAGAATTTCTCTGTTCAGGGATTTTCCTCCACGCAGCCCTGACACGGGCCATGCAGCCTTTAGTTTGTGCATTGCTACTCGACAAGGAGCTACTATGCTGGTGGGAAAGTAGCAACGATACTGCAAAAAAAAAACTTATCTTAACTGGAACCTTTATTACCCTGATTGGCTGCCCACCTCTGAGATGGGGTGGTGTCTGAGGGGACCGTATATGGGAGTCTTTGTCTGATGGGGTTGGGTCACCCTCACACCTATGTGGGGATGGAGTGGGGAAGTGGAGGGGGTGTGCGGTGACATCCTTTCTTGGTATTGAGGAGTGGGAGCGAGGGAGGATGCCCCTCTGTGCTGGGGAATTGGGTGTTCTCTCCTGATCAGCAAGGTGGGGGGAGGGCGTGGGAGACAGGGGCAGGCAGAGGACCTGTTGCTGAATACTGAGATTGGGGTGCCCATTACAAATGGTGACCTGATCTCTGAAAAAGCCGGGCTGGCTGCTGTGTTTTCCGCGATGCATAACTTTGTGTTGATCCGGTGGGTGAATCCCACCTCACAAATACTGCTAACGTCAGCTAAAAACATTCCGGTTTTCCTGCCGGTGGGAGCACTTAGAGTGCAAACAGATGACTTCCGCCATATTCAGAAAGCATCTGGAGAGGGATAGTCAGTACAGATTTCTAAAGGGCTGACCAGCCTTAATGGACAGAGGATGTGGTTAAGGATAATACAGTGAACAAATTGGCCAGGATTCTCCCAACCAAATTCCAGGTTCCCAGTGTGCAGAAAAATCAGAGTAATTCCTGCCATTTATTTTAAGCTTACTTCCCAAAGTGAATCTCTGACACTCTAAGCAATGCAGAGTGACTCAGCATGATTCACTCTGGTAAGCAGGGGGCCTATTCTCACCTGAGAGGCCAACAGCATTGCATTGAGTGTGCCACTGCGCATGCACCAATTTGTCAGCATGGAGGTTGGCACATATGCAGTGGCCTCCCTCATTGCCAGCCTCCCCATTGCTGGCATTCCGAATGCACCCCCAAACCCTCAGATGCTGGGCTCCCGAATTTTCCCAGGCCAGCCCAAATCATTCCCAGACTAACCCTATCTCCCCAATCTCCCACCAATCCTAATGACTGGCCTCAATCACCCTTGCTTCATTCTTCCCGCATCAATGGCAGCAGGTCCTGCCCTCCCCCACACTAATCACCATCCCACTAGGCAGTGCCAGGGTGCCTGGCTGGCACTGCCAGGTTAGCATGTCCAAGGGGCATCCTCTTACCCCCAACCTCTGGGGAGGGGAGCAGCAGGGTCTCCGCTCCCTCCAGTAGGGTCTGATGCCTAATCCTCATTAATAGGGAGCAATCATAAATACTGTTAGAGGGAACCACTCCTGGCAGAGATGGGAGGGGAGGGTGGTGGGAGAGATGCCAACAGGCCTGGAGAATTTCTTCCTAGGCCCATTAATCATGTGGAAATGTCAATTTCCATGACATTTCCATATGATAATCAGCTCATCGGCACAGAGTTGATGGTGCAAAAAACTTGCCTTGGGAGACACAAAGAGACCATGATTCCCAGCAGGAACCCTCGATTGAGCTGCTACTGGTGCTCTTCAGCTACTGCTGATACTCAAGCAGTGCAGCGGGCTGGGAGAATTGTCCCCAGTAGATGTGGATTTTTCAAAGGTCTGATGAGGTACCATGTCGTAGTCTCACGGCTTATGGTCAGAACCATGCAGTGACTGATCTTCACTTCATACCCCACTGATCAATGGATGGGGCGAGCCAGTAAGATCATGCCAGAGGCAAATAATCAGGTTCACTGCCAATTACTCAACTCTCGCAATCTTATCAGGCCTGAATATCTGGCATGATCAGCCTCACAACCGAAAAAGACCAAAGACTGATTTCCATATTTAAATCTATTTTAAATATTGTGGGGGAGTGGGGACAGTGCCAGTCTGACACTGTGCTTAAAGTATGGGCCCTGAAGAGGAAAGGCCAGAGCCATGATGGGGACAGGCCCAAGGGAAGAGATAACTGCATACTCTGAAATGGGGATTGGTCGGGTTACAGATAACGTTTGGCTGGTTGCATTGGCGGGACCAGTGAAGGGAATGTTCAGGCAAAGCAACTACCCAACATCTTCTCAAGGCCTATTAGGAATGGGGAATAAATACTAGTCTCGCCAGCAACATCCACACCTTTGAATGAATGGAAATAAATTATTCCCTGTGTCACTATGTGTGTGTATACTATTCTCCATTCTCATATTAACCCTTACTTTGCTGAACACCCTTACACTACTCATTTCACAATGGCAAAAAAACTGTCTATGCTTGCACTCACCATAGGCAGCTACTACAGCAGGCAAATGGCACAATCACTTGCTACTTCTTAAAGTCAGTTCTAAGGAGACAATCCTTGTAACACACTAAACTTTGTCTAATTCAGGAAGCAGCTGTATCATTCTCCTCATGTTTGATGGTAAAGTAACTAACAGGACTATCAGCCTCAAAGAAGTTATCCTCCTGCCTGTGACATCACTTGAACTATGCACTACCTTGGGGGACAGTTGGCACCAGATCCTCCTCAAGATTGAGGCTACAGTATATGCCATTTAATCTATTTACAGGCATCAAACTTCTTTTCTCTGCTGTCTGATATGTACAGTGCCATCAGTGTATGTATCATTGTGGCAACTGGAGCTTCCCCTCAGTTGCCACAATGTCAGACTAACAAGGCCAAGATGCAGTTTCTGTGACCGTCTTCTCTTAATGAGTACAGTGTGTTAATATGAGTATGCTCAGTTTCATCACTGGAGATTTATTAAAGTTGGATCAAAATCATCCATTGACTCCATCTACATTTCCCAGTGATTCGGAATGCATTAGTCAAGGACCCCACCCATCACAAGCATATTTCCACTTTGTTCCATTGGGAAAAAGATACAAAAGTCTGAAAATACATATGCCAAAGTACAGTAGGTGCTGGGACACTGAGTAAATTTAAGGAAGAGTTAGACAGATTTTTAATTGGTAATGGGTTAAAGGGTATGGAATGCCCTGCCTGCAGCAGTTGTAGATGCACCAAGTTTGGTGGCGTTTAAGAGGTTAGTAGATAAGTTTATGGACTAAAAGGGAATGGTTTAGGTTGGAGGGTCATTGCTTTTTCCTAATTGGTCGGCGCAACATCGAAGGCCGAAGAGCCTGTTCTGCGCTGTTATGTTCTATGTAATGAGTAGAGGCCAAGAAAATGGGGATGAGGAGCATATCAGCCATGACAGAATGGCGGAGCAGACTTGATGGGCTGAATGGCCTAATTCAGCTCCTATATCTTACGAACTGGCTCAACAACAGCTTTTTCCCTGTTGCCTCTTCAGATTTTTCAATGGTCCTATTATATATTAAGCCGCTTTTTCTCCTCACCCAACCAGTGATTGCAAGACTAGATTCTACACCTCTCCTCTTCTCCCACGTATTCTATGAACTGTAAGTTTTGTCTGTTTAACTCATAAGAAGCAATACTTTTCACTGTAGTTCAATACATGTGATAATAAAAAATCAATTCAATTCTTCCCATTCACTTGAATGCGCTCACTGTAGCTAACTCTGATTTATTCACTCTATTTTAAAATTGACAATTGGCCTTTGCCAAGAGGCAATTCTTTTTACATTGTGGCTGCAGAATTCAATCAGCCAGTTTAACAATGATTGATGGACACATCATACGTCATGTTAAGAGACAGCGACAGCTGAATACAAGTCAAGAATCTTTTGTTCCTGATCCACCTTGGTGAATGAAGTGTAATCTTTATCACTGCAAGATATTTGGGAAAAATAATAACATTGCCAAACGATTCACCATAAACTAGTCTACTTTGCTGTAGACGAGGCCTTTCATTATGCTTACATGCAGCCAATACGTAATTCTTAAAGAGGATGCAAACTTGATATTGTTGTGCTGTTAGCCTGCCCAAGTATACAATGAATAATGAGGAAGCCAGTTTAAAAATCAACTGTTTTATATCAACTGTTGTATACATTTTCCGATGTCTGGTAGTAACCATGGATCTTTAATTACCAATCAATTTAGTGTGAAAACATGTAAAATCATATTGGAATTTTACAAGCCCTATGCTATTTACACAATTTTGTTACATTATGATCCATAATACGACAGAGCTGACTATTTTGATTACAGCCACATTTCCTTTAAGTCTGTTTCTGTTTTATACAGCACTGTGAAGTGAATTGCTTTTGAGAATTAGTTTTTTCACTGACTTGTACTAATGGTACTTTTTACACTCGAGTCTAGGTTTTCCGAATGGTGCCAACCCATCTGTAGTAAATGAATCAACCCTGTGTCATGACTAAAGTCTATCAGTGGTTGGCTCTCTGAAATGTTTCTGATTGACTGCAGGTGGCTTAGGTGTTTTCCATTCTGAACATGGGTCCTTGGATGTTTCCCAAGCATTGCTCAAGGCCCTGCTGTTTCTGATCTTCATTAAAATATCTGGCATTAAATTGAAGGAGTTGCTATACAACTTGTCTTCTCAACGTTTAGCATTAGCAGTCCAAATGACAGCAGAGTCACTTAAGGATGGAAGTGAGACCTAATTCTAGGACCATCACCCCTAACCCTGACAAACTCGCTGGCAGGGTAGAAGGGTGTGTACAAGGCACTCCTGTTCATGCCATCTCCACTGTGGGATTGCGCATCTCTGAGACTCTGCAATTTTTGTGAAGGTGGACCAGGTTCTTCATAGCTCATGGTCCTCAGCGGAGCCACAAACTATAGTCTCAATTCAGGAACCTTCTGGGTGGGAGTCCAAAAGATCTTATCCATTCCCCCCATACCCTATAAATTATCAGTCAGACAGATCATTAAGGAATCAATAATAGAGGCTTCAAATATGTAACATGTTTTAAGCTAACCCAAATAAACATTAAGACATTGCCTAACAAACAACTTACTATAATTACTTAAAGATGTCAATCGAATAAATTTAACATGAGGTGGCAGGGATAAAATGTTCTTTCAGACAGTCTGTGCAGACCTGATGGGTCAAATGGCCTCCTTTTGCACTGCAGAGATTCTATGGTTTGAAACAGTTCGGCCGGAATCTTATCACTATTCATGCTGATGGGATTTTCCCATCCTGCCATAGTGAACGGAGATTTGGCTGGCCACTAAATTCTCCAACATCATTGCAGTGGAAGTGGACGTGAGCAATAGGTAAGATTGTGTCCTTTGTATCAATTGTCAGAAAACAATGCCTTGCTGAGTTAATGCTTTTATTGGCCTGGACTCACAGTTAGGCCTCATTATGCATTGAAGGGAATAAGGGGCCGAGAAAGTGGATGGAGGTGTGAGTGAGTATGAATGGCAAGGACTAAAGGTTCTTCTAAGACTACTGGGCCTAAGTTCTAGAAAACAGGAGTAGGCTTTCCAACCAGCTAATCTCAGCACTCACCAGCCCCCCCGGCTGTTGACATTTCGCAGTCCAAATCCATCCTACTTCCACACCCCAGGAACAAAGATTGTGTGTACTGGGCCATTTTTATTAACAAGGCAGGTCTGGCAACTTGAGCCAACCAACTTGGCAACCAAAATCTGGCTCTTGGGTTCCATTGTGAAAAATGCTAAACAATGGCCAAGGCTTGTTGATGTTTTTCTGTAACATCAGATTTTTCATTGTTTCAAACTTCACCTTGCTGAATAAAATAACTCTATGCTGGCATAAAGTTTCCACTTTGGGCACAGTTGGTGAATAGGTACAAACTGGTGGCATGTTAGAATGTGTAATTCTTTTTTGAATTAATGTTTTTGTTTCTTCATGTATTTAAATGTGGTATTCTGGTGAAGCTTTATTAATACAGATGAAATAGGTTTTATGGAAAAAAATAAAAATTTTTAATCACAACGTCAATTGACCAAATAGGAGTAACCTGATTTTTTAGGGTGGCATTTTACAATCCTCTTGAGCTGAGCCCGGAAAATCCCACCTAAGTCAATGGAGATTCCCATTATCCGCCCCGCGCCCACTCCGATTCCCATGGTGAGTGGGGTGGTAGAATTCCGGTGTAAATGTCTGGGAGAGACTTTCAAAAAATATATCAGGGAACAGTAACAAATTTCTTAGTAAATTTAGAACTTAAAAAAAAAATTCAAAACATGCCTATTTTTATCCTGTCCCCAAAAGAACCAATTTAATATTTAGAATTTCCTCAAAAGCTTCAAAATGAGCACAATTAGTGGTAACTCGTAATGGGGTACTAATTCATTCTGAGCCACAGCCAGCATTGAGGGTGCTGCCTGTGTGATTTTTAAATTAGCAAAAAAAAAATCACCGAAACTTGAGTTGCATAATTTGAGCTCAAGGTTCTGGGGGTGATTCTCACAGTCCACAATGTTGGTTTAGCAATGCACTGGGCCTGGAGCTTCAAGCGGAGACTGTTTAGCTTGCTTAGCCATGGGTGCCATGGTCTTGGCGAGTCTCTGGATTCCTGACCAAAGTGGGGCCAAAAGCCCTTGGTGCTGACTTTCATGATTGGCGCTGTTTTATGAGTGCCGGATTTCTGGCATGGTCAGTCTCTACCTGGAAATGGGTAAGAGGCAGGTTAATGTATCTAAATTTATTTTAATGCTATTTTACATCTGGCGCCATGCCAGAAATAGGCAAATGATGCAGAAGACTTGCATCCCATTAGCAGGCCCGGGGACTAGAGACCCCCCCTCCCTCCTCCCCTCCCAAAGTGTTCCACTCCAGTGAAGAGCTGGTGCGCTAACCCAGCTGGAGTGAGGGGAGGCCATGGAGCCCCCCCCCCCCCCCCCCCCCCCGAGGTTAGGGGTAAAGGGATGCCCTTTAGGCATTGCCAGCTTGGGAATGCCAGGCTGGCCCCCAGCAATGCCTAAGGAACAGAATGCCAGTGCCCAAAGGTGCACTTTGTCACTGCTCACTGTTCATTGAGCAGTGCCAAGAGGGTGGGGCCTGTGGGGTGCCAATCAGTGAAGATGGGGGGGGGGGGGGGTTGCTCTTGCTGCTATTCTGCACTCAGTGTTGGCAGAGGGAGGCCAACGATTGGGGTTGGCCAGATCAAGACTGACCCAGTCACATCCAGGGGCCTACTGTCGTGTAGTTGGGGGGTGGGGAGCATCACACAGCCAGCGATGGATGGTTGTTGTGCTGCTAGTGTTTGAATGGCTGGCAAAATAGGTCTACTCAGCACATTGCTGCTGGCCTCTCCAGTGGGTATAGGCCCTGCCCACAGATTTTTAGTGATATTCATGCCGGTGCATTCTGTCATGCAAAGAGTGTGGAGATTTATTTTGAAAATCCCACTAGAAAACCCCAATGGGATTTAGTCCGGTTTTTACACAAATTTGACACCGAGAATTTTTTTTGAAGAATCTCACCCTCTGTTCCTTTGTATTGGTTATATCTGTTTCAGCAGAATCACAGCATTCCAAAACTACAGGCTTCCACTTTTCAACCGACTCTAACATTTTTACAGGCACATCCTCTTGCAGTATATATCCCATTTGGCCACACTGAAACAGATATAACAGGATATTGATCATCGCAGTGTGTGTTAAACCTGTTTGTGAGCATTGTGTAATCATGATGTAGAGATGCCGGCGTTGGACTGGAGTAGTAACAACTCAGTAAGAATCTAGCAACACCAATTTTAAATCCAACCAATTTATTTGAGAGTAAATTTGCGAGCTTTCAACCCTTTCGTCTTCGTCAGGCAAATGAGCATTGTGTACAGGGGTAAGTTTTAAGTTATAATTTCCAATGCATTTAGTCTGCAGTAGGATGTTTCATTGTCCCGTTGCAAACATTGGGAGTGCTTTTCCCATTGCGTAGCACTCTTTTTTTTGGATGCAATGAGGTTGCAAAGTGGGGCCAAAAGCCCTTGGTGCTGACTTTCATGATTGGCGCTGTTTTATGAGTGCTGGATTTCTGGCATGGTCAGTCTCTACCTGGAAATGGGTAAGAGGCAGGTTAATATATCTAAATTTATTTTAATGCTATTTTACATCTGCTTAGCCAGCTGGCATTCAATCGTCTGGGCACATTCCCCTCCATGACCTCGCCAGGGAAGTTTCTCGCCAGCGAGGAATAGAATTGGCAGTGCCAGACTAGCAGTGCCGCTCTGGCACTTGGACACTACTCACCGGACAGTGCCAGGGGCAAGGCTAATGGACAGTGGGGCCTGCTGTAACACTGCAGGGATCAGCTTGGGGGGGGAACTGGCAGGTCCACAATTGGTGGGAGGAGGGTGGTAGGCCCCTGGAATTGCTGGTTTGAGGGGGGGGGTTGGTTGCTGGGAAACGTGCCTGTTACGGTTAATGTGCACGTGCAGCATTCAAGACCTGCACATTTGCATTATCTCCCTCTGCAAGGTTTTGGGCACGTTATGTCCCACCCACAGGCGAGAGCAGGTTGAGTGCATATGGCGGCCTGAAAACACACCCAAAAGATGGATCTGAAACTCTACTGTTTCAAGTCCACCCAGCACTTAGAAGAAAAAGGTAAAATCGCCCACATTGGGTTGGCCTAGCTGCTATTTAATTTGACTTCCTATATATTTGAAACATACTATGATTTAAAAGACAGAAACATACATCAAATCTGGCACAAGAGAATCAAGAACAGCTTCGTCCCTGCTACCAGGCTTTTGATTGTACCTACCTTACACTAAGTTGATCTCCCATATGTATTCTCTGAACGGTATGTTTTGGCCGTATAGTGTGCATGAAACAATTCTTTTTACTGTATCCCAATACATGTGACAATAAATCAAAATTTGATTTTTCAGTGGTTTTTTGGTGAAATGAGGTGCTGAAAATGAGGGATGTTGGTAATGCAGAATGGATAAGGTTCTCCATTTTCAGCACTCTTACCGTTGAGCACTCTTAGGTTAGAATGAAGTGATCAGCTCCAGAGTAATCCTTTCCTCCGACTCAATAATTTTCTTTGACTCATGACATAGTCATTCTGATGGCATATCCCTGAATTTTTTCATTTCTCCCTTTCAAAAGGTGGAGAGAATGGATTGCACTTGTTTTGAGGTTATTCAAACAACTCAATTACAGCATTCAAATAAGGAAGTCATGTGTACTTGAGAAGTAGAGATATTAAGGCACAATGAGAAAGGCCAGGAAATTGGATTAAAAAATTAAAGAGCCATTACAGCTTTAAAAAATGTGGGAGCAGGCGCAATGAGTTGATATGTCTGATGCTCTGATAAATCAGCTAAAGCAGCAAGAAAATATGCATGCATTACCAAGGCTCTCTGTTCTCAATAATGTAGATTGTAATTGTGACATCAACTGCAACCAAACAGCTTGATCCTTAATCTTTTGATTCAATTTACACCACTCATCTTATTCTGGCTTAATAACTATAGACCAAATGAGAAGGAGATGATTTTAATCATTCATGGGATATGATTATCCCTGGCTGGCTAACATTTATTGCTCATTGCTAATTGCCCTTGGATTCATGCAACTGAGTGGCTTGCTATGCCATTTCAGAGGGCAATTGAGAGTCTACCACACATTGCTATTGCTCTGAAGTCACATGTAGGCCAGACCAGGTAAGGACTGCAGATTTCCTTCCCTAAATATCATTAGTGAACCAAATGGGTTTTTTCGGCCAATTGACAATGGTTTCATGGTTGCCAGTGGATTCATCATTCCAGTTTTTTTTTTAGTTTGAATTCCACCATTCATTGTGGTGGGATTCGAAACTGGGTTCTTGGAACATTAGCTGAATTTTGGATTAATAGCTTCGCGATAATACCATGATGTCGTCGCCTTCCCAGTGACGTGACTACATGAGAGGTCACATGGTGGGAGTTATCCCTGGCAGCAGCAGCAGAGCACAAGTATTGAAGTAACTGCTAATCTAGGGAACTGTTGAATGTCCTTGTTGTCAGTGATTCGGGAACCCACAACTTCTACACTAATCACTCCCTGCCTTCTATACCAAAACATTAGTGAAACCTCCCTCTCCCCACCACCCCCATGCGGGTGCTCTTTGAAAATCTCTCTCAAAAGCATTTTACCACCATCTTCTTTCCCTCAAAGATGTTTTGAAAACATTCATTCATTTGATTGTTCATCTTTAATCTTTTCTTATCTTTACACATTGCCGTAAAGATCTTCGAAACATTCTTCTGTGCGTAAGAACAATAAAAATACATGCTATTGCTGCTGTTTTGGGAGTTCAAAGAAGAGGTATAAAATAGTAAACCCTGGCTTACATTATAATGCATTCTTTATTAAATGTCCCAGACAGTAATACTGACTAGTTGGATACCAACTATTTTATTTCAGAAAACGCTGGCGTTGGCAAGGCCACAATTTGCTGGGATTACTACTGACTGTACCTCATAAAACCCTCGCCTTTGTTAGTCATTGGGAGAGGCCTTCCTTCACTGGGGCTATTTTTTGCTGCGACTGTTGCCATGGAATCGAGACATACCAGCAGCAATTATGTTATTATAGCCTTCAGAGCCCTTTGCCTTAAATTCTTTTTTCTACTGAAACATCTGCACAATAATTTGGGACCTTAGGAATAGGCCAGGTCACTAAATGTTTAAAGCCAAATTATCAAATGGGCAAAGTCAGAATTGTGATGTTTCAGAGAGTCTCTGCTGGCCCGAAGTATTCACAGGGGTACCATCTCACCCTTCGCTTTGTATTGAAGTATTTCTTTGGTATTATTGACTCAGAACAATCAGAATCATTTTGAGTCACAGAGAATTACTCTGGTTGAACAATTTGACTCGATTTTTCTCTCTGCTTATCAATGATTTTTGAAGTTCAGCCGTTAAAGAGAACAAGGAATATGTCTAGTTTTTACTTTAAATAAAGTCTATTGGCTGAAGTGTGTCCCTACAATAAACCATGAATGAATTTCCAGCTGTGCATCCTGCTTCAATGCAATGTGCAGTTAGGTTGTATTTACATTACAAGTTTAAAGATTAAACATCGTACGAATAGTCATTTGTCCGCACGGGTATTCTGCCTAATTTAAACCTGTCTGTATCCAGCCCGTTGGGTTCAATGGAAAGAAATCGAGCAGCTTAGGTGGATAACGCTGTCCACCAAATCATTTCCTAAATGATCAAGATCAAGGTGAAAGTGGAGTGTTGACAATTAATCAACCTGTTAATCCTTGGAAAATGCCCATGGCAAGCAGCTGTAAGAGCAGGAGTGCTACCTGCCCAGCCATGCTCGATGTGGAGTGGGGGGTGCCTGTCCAGCTTCTGAATGGCTAATTATAGGCAAATGAAGGAAAATGATTCCCCCAAGCAGTGTAAGGGATCAGAATCTCAACTGACTCCAGAATAAAATATCTCCATTCTAGGTTTAGGCAATAGTGCAAATCCACCGGACGGGGTTTTCCAGCCCCTCCTACCTCACCCATGTTTTACGGTGGTGGAAGTGGTTTGCCATTGGTGGAATCTTGCAGTTGTACTGAAATCTATGACAATTTGTGTGACTTGCCCATCGCGCAGTTGGTGAAACGGCTGCTGGGCAAGGGTGATCACGTTCAGTGAAACTGGAAGATCCCGTTGATGGGAAGGACCAGGAAGTACCACCCACAGTCAATTTCGTAGACTCCTTGCAATGCAAAAAGAGGCCATTTGGCCCATCAAGTCTACTCCAACCACAATCCTACACAGATCCCTATTCCTCTAACCCCACACATTTACCCTGCTAATTCCCCGATTCCAATTCAATTTAGCACGACTAATCAATCTAATTGTCACAAATTTGGACTGTGGGAGAAAACTGGAGCACCCGGAGGAAGCTCATACAGACATGGGGTGAACTCCACACAGCATGAGGTCAAAATTGAACCCAGGTCCCTGGTGTTGTGAGATATCAGTACTAACCACTGTGCCACTGTAATGCTCACTAATTGTGGGAACAACGGGTAGTCAAAAATACTAACAAAAATTGTTTTAGTGCTCTTTATATTAAATCAAATAAACCATTAGGAAGTGTATTTTCATCAATGTTGCTTATTTTCCCTGTGGCCTCTCTACTGACTTTATCAGAGTTCATGAGAGCAGATGAAAGTGATGTGATTCCATACTTGTCAATGGTTGTAGGTATATCTGGGATATCCAGGTGGTCGTGCAGGGGAAATGGGGAGTAATGGGTGTCTAGTTTCCTGCATGGAAGAGTATATAATCTGAATCCAAATTTTGGTATCCAGGCCATGAACCACCCTCCCTAATTATGGGCCAAACAACAGTCAGTAGATCGAATGGCAGATTTTATCTCTCAAGGGGCCCCTGTGCCAATTTACATTGAGTTCTTCAGACAGCTCAATGCACAGAAACTCTGATGTTTAAAATCCCTGCCCCTGGATACCAGCTGCCCCTTATTTCAACAATGGTCTTATATTTAATAGATTGAAGCCTCACTTCAAGGCCATCCTGGCATCCTCAACATTGGGCAGGAGCCTGGCATACCTTGAAGTGGCCTAATCTATGATGGATCTGGTAAAATTCTGTGACACAACATCACTAGAATCACCACAGATTATCACAGCCTTCAGTATAAATATCATTCTCTAAAGAAAAACCTTTTACTGTAAGACTCTTATCTTTGTATGTAATTTTAACCTGGCACTTTACTATGTCGAGGGTTTATTAACAATTGTTATATTTGCATTGAAGTAAAAGACTAATTAATTAAAATGCAAAGAAATTAATGGAACTCTGTGCAATCTTCAGTTCCTTTTCCAAAGAAGAGTGTGGCACATTGGCACAGTGGTTAGCACTGCTGCCTCAGAATGCCAGGGATCTGGGTTCAATTCCAGCACTAGGTTTCAGTGTGGAGTTTGCACATTCTCCCTGGTGGTTTGTTCCATGTGCTCTGGTTTCCACCCATCGTCCAAAGATGTGCTATGCTATATTGTCCTTTAGTGTCAGGGGAAATCAGGTAAATACATGGGGTTATTAGGATAGGGTTGTTATTGGTGGCGACTCGATGCGCTGAAGGCCTCCTTCTGCACAGTAGGGATTCTATGAGAAGTAAGCTTCCCAGAAGAATTTCAGTACGTTGCTTGTATTTCTCCACATTTTCTGGCTTGGGTGATTAGTTACCCATTCACCGCACGCCACTGTGTTCAGAATTTCTCCAACTTCTATTTGCATCTTTTGTCTGCTCCTCCATACTTTGTGGGTGAAGTATTCCACCATCGTTTACATTACTGGCAATAATATTAACCTCACTTGGTGGACAGGAAACCTATAGGATTGGGGACAATGCCAGAGTTACATCTGACACAATTCTACATCCCAGTGAAATAGAGCCTAAACTAACATCTTGCCTAATCTCATTGTCTTTCCGATAGTCAGGTCAGGTTAAAGTTGCTCCCCTTGGTCTTACTTAGTTTTATTCTTAATGAAAAACAAAAGCTTTTTCTATTTCATTTGGCTGAAGTTATATTAGAATCAATGCCACTCCTGAAGTTACCATTTTGAAAAAGAAATGTGTTCCACAGTACGAGTGAAGCACTGAGGTAGATTAGAATTTTAAAGTGCTCTTTAGAATGCCAGAGATCTTATCCACATAGTCTTCTCTATGACCAAACCCACGCATCTAGAAGAAAAGTCAGCCTGGAGGAAATGAATTACTTCAGGATAAGACAAGCTGAGTTGCTCTTTGATTTTCATTCCCCTTCTCATTCCCTGCTCTTCTAAGTTGAGGTGATGAAAGATATTCTGCTGAGTTTCGAGGCAAGCATCTGAATCTTAACCCCAAGTCAAAATGCAATGAGCTTTACTTAAACAAATAACACATCCAGAGGGAGTTGTATAGCTGCTCCTAATTCCAAACTGACTAAATTGGACCGTCATCTGATTCACGTTTAAAACTTTTCTCAGTTCGGATCGATGGGCAAAGTATAGCCAAATGATAATTGGACTAATTAAAATGATTAGCCAGATGTATTCCGCGGCAGAAATAAGCAATAGATCTTTCAGACACCTGAGATAGAATCTAATATGGATGTAAGCTGATCGACACTAACATTTGTCAGTGTTGGGTTTGAAGGTAGTGCAGAGATGGTAATGTGAACCCTGACAGGAAGGTCTAACGTTTGAAGGTGGATCCTAGTGCTTTCTCTATCATGGCTGGCTGGATTGCCAGTGCCTACCAGAGGCAACCAACTCAGCAGGTGATCCGCACTGTGGATTCTCTGCCTCTTCAGCAGCACTTTTCAGGTAAGAATCCAACTACAACAACACCACCAATTACTTAGGGCCACGGCTGCTGAAAGCACGATTGCCATTGCTGTGAACATAGAACATAGAATATAGTACTTTGCATTCATCCCGATTTTCATCTCCTTCGATGTGAATGAAAAACACAGGCTGCCACATTACAATCCCCAAACTGGCTATATTCAGCAAAGCCATCTATTGTGTATATTTTTATAGAAAAACCAGGATAAAAATTTAACATACTACTGAGAACTCTTAAAAGACACAGGAGGTCAGAATCGGAGGTAGTGTGAAGGCATTGACTATCATGAGTACTTTGGAGTGGAAAAGAATTCGCTTTTCCTCCTGGCTCCACATAAAATTCATGACTTTTCAAAGTCTTTCCACTGTTTCTGGTTCTCTGCTATATCTATGCACAGTGGAGGTGCGTGCAATAGGCTTGATGTGTGCTCCATTCCTCCGGACTGTAATTTCCTAAGAGAACTTAAAACATCTGTTGGTTTGCACTGTTATGTACTGTCCTATTTTAGGGCAGGCATCTGTAACATGACCTGAGTCCTCAGTGCATGGGTTGCAACCCATTGTGCAAGTTTTCACATGCAGAAAACAGTTATAGCAAGGTTAAATTTTTATCCTGGTTTGTCTATAAAAATATACACAATAGATGGCCTTGCTGCCTGAATATAGCCAGTTTGGGGATTGTATATGGCAGCCTGTTGTTTTTATTAACATCGAGGGAGATGAAGATCAGGATGAATGCAAAGTACGTTACTGACTAGTTTTGCCCTACGTCGGCAGAGGCCGATGTTGAGCAGGAAAAGTGACATCGAAGCTGCCAACGGCATAGCAGCTTTCTTCACCATATAGTGCCACGTTTCAAAAAAAAAAATGAGGTCACATGTTTCATGACGTACAGGTAATGGGTGGCCACTGATTCATTCGCCCAGCCATCAAATCGGATACCTGATGAGGGTGCCATTTTTAAAGGCAATCCCAGCACACAGCAAGCAAACCAGAAAAAAATTTTCACCCAGGCGCACCCTCCTGGTACCCAAGCTGAGACTAACTATACTTTCCTCCATAAGCACTGTACTCACCTCCCAGCTACTCTGGGTTTACCAGATGCTCACCAGCTGACACCAGTCATGCTTCATGCCATAAAGACAGCATGCACCATTAATGGAAATTTTTGACATGTGGTGGGGTGAGGTATAATTTTGGTTTATGGGCCTGATAATTATATGTTAGTTTATTATAATGAGTTTCCCAACACTGAATGTTGGGAGACGTGGCCCATCATTGTTGGGAAAAGAGACAACCACTTTCTGGTTTGACATTGTCATGTAATGCGATTTTGGCCTTTCTACCAGACTTTCCGCTCCCACCACCAAACACGCCTGATGAGAACGGCAGAGGAAAATCATGCCCTCTATTGCCAATTTGCTCCACTGCCCATGACCAGTGATAACCCCAAGGACTTCCTTCAGATACTATTGTGATTTGCTTATGCAAAACGGAACAGATGAGTTAATCTGGCAGAGTATATGTTTGGTAAATTAAAATATTCATGCAATTTATCGGTATGAATGCTGCTGTCAGATTTTCTCTGGATTTACCTTGGCGAGAGATGCCAGTGCTTATCTCAGCCACAACGTAACACGGAAGTTGCTAACATCTGGTTTTGTGTCCTATTCATCTGTGTGATTCTAATCCAAACAAAAGGAAAGTTAAATTTCATTTTCTTCCATCTTTTATTCAGCGAAAAATATTTTGTTTTCCTTTAACTGGAACTGAAACTTGAACAAGAGATTCTCATCAGGTTTTATAAAGTACCCAGCTGTTAGTCATCAATACTACAAATTTATTAAATCCAATCCTTAGACATAAGGTTAATCTAATGTACTCACCGTCGGTTCCAAGGCTTTTTTTGGTTTTCCTGACCAACATTTTTCTCTTAACCAGTGTAGTTATAAAACATGAGATAAATTTATACAATATTTTAACAGAGTTGCGTGTCTTCCTAAAACTTATTGAAAATAACTAGTCCATTCTTCAATATATTTTAGCTAGTCCATATGTAATTATCAAAATCTTCTAGAAAAGTATTAAGTTGCTTCCAGTTGAGAGTTGTCTGTGGTGAATTTTGACCTGTTTAAAATAATGGCTAGAAGATTATGAGACCTAACATTCTAAGCGGTTATTGGATAACACATGGAGCACACCAGAATTATAGGGAATGGGATAGCTTGATCTTGGGTTTGGACGTAGCTTGGCACAACATTGAGGCCGAAGGGCCTGTACTGTGCTGTACTGTTCCGTGTTCTATGTTCTAACATTCTAAAACTGGCAACAAGGCACACGTGCCCAGAGTTCACAGCTGCAATGGAGCGGTGCTGTTAGCCACAGGCGCAAATTCTGTAATAGCTGCTAAATCTCGCAAGTAGCCAAAATGGCGATTGCACTGGTGAGATGCCAGTTTGAGATCTTCCCCATCCCTCTGCCAGTGATGTAAACAGCTTCCAAAATGAAAACAAAGAGTGATGACTACACTGGGGGTGCACAGTGTGGTAAAGCCCCCTGGCAGTGCAGGACATAACCAGGCAGTACTCTGGCACTGCTCATGTGACAGTGTCAACCCAGTAGTGTCAAGGGTGGACCCTCCAGGGACCCCAATTGAGAGGGTTCCCTTTGTGTTTGGTGGGGGAGAGAGGGATTGGACATTGTGAAATGAATGGGTATGGTGCCATTGAGAGGGGGAAAACAGTGCCAGTGCTGAGAGGGGGATGCCCTGATGCCTTTGAGTGTGCAGGGGCCTAAATCTTTGCATTGAGGGAGGCTGCCTTAATGTTTGTATGATGGGGTGTGGGTTTCTCAAATGCATTTGGAGATAGGAGTTTGTGGCCCTTGTCCACCAGGGGGACCTGGAGTGGGGTGGGGTGCGGGGTACAGGTAATGAGGGGAGGGGAGGGGAGAAAGAAGGGTCCTGATGTCCCTGTTGGGGGTCCTTAAATTTAACTTTGAGATCGGGGCACCCATCCAGACGTTGCTAGTGTTTTAGTGCCCCACTTCCCCAGCTGGCTGTGCGAACCTCACCAGCATTTTGAAATTGCACAGAGTGCTGTTTTAATCAAGACAGAGAAAACATCTCTGAAGCCAACAAGTTTCATACAGTTTTTCCTCATGTGATTCAACCCTATGAAAATTGCAGCCTGCATGTTTAAAGATGTACAAATACTCTCTGGTGCTTGTTACAGGTTTGGGGCTGCTCTAAGATAGTCTTTTGGGTACAGCATTGCTGCTCTAGCACAAGATGTGCCTGATCTCAAGTTGGATGATGCAATCCCCAAGGAATGTAACAGTAGGAACCCTATGATTGGAACTGGATAATTTATGTCTGTTTTTTGGGTATTACAAGCCCCTGGAGCTCCAAAAATGATGACCACAACATGGGTGCATTTTGGGGATGTGTTATGCTAGGTGACAGAATGATAAGGCCACTACCAAGCGTATAGTCTCCAGCCACCAGAACTATCCAAAACAGGCAGATTCTGATACCAACCAATATACAACAATTTGATACCAGAGGTACCATTTTGGTGACCAACAGATCAGCTTCTTAATCTTGCATATATCAGCAAGAAAGAACCTCACCAGGGCAGTACAATTAGGTCATTAACCACCCACAGATCATTTGCTGATTGACTTCTTTTCACCTTTGTTTCAAGTACTTCCTGCAGTTTTTTTTTCAAGAAACATCTACAAGGAATGGGGTGGTGGTGCTGCTGACTGCCAAGCTTCTGCACAGACTAGTTGCTCCCAGAAACAGTTGCACAACAGGTCACACAGAGCATGGAAATCTGCTGGAAGAGGGAGGAAACAAACTCAGCAGGAAACCATGGCCAGAATTCTCCAGCCGTTCATGCCAATGGGAATCCCTGGTCCCGCTGGTAGCACACTCTTGGCAGTATGGAGTGATGTCAACGAGATTTCCATTGGCAGCAGTGGGATCAGAGAATCTCCCCACTAACAAACAATGCACCACTTTCCACTAACAGGAAATACACAGTTGGAAGGCCAGAGAATCTTATACCTTATCTATCCAGGGTGTTCAGGGAGAAATTCTCCTCCCTTGGTGAGAAACAGTGGGTGAAATGTTTGTGAGGGCACAACTCTTGTCACCAACTAAACCGTGACCCATTGAGTAGTGGGGGCATGGGGTGAAGGAAGAGGCAGCAACCTACAAAACCTGGCAACAGAAATCTCAATCTGGTGCTATAATTAATAACTATAATCCCATTTTCCCAGTCACCAACAGCTTCACACCTTTCATCTATCACTAATCAAGTCCTTTTACCTACAGCAGAAAAATAAAAGTTACCCAAGATAATTTATAAATGAAACTTTACAATACTGAGCAGAAAATTACTAACTATCCTTGTCCATTTCCCTCATGCATATCTTCCATATATTTTTGCTTGTCCTAATACAATAACGATACTTGCAGCCTAGTTGGTGGCAACTACTCACTTCCAGTACAACTTCTAGTATTCTTAAATAGCCTAGTCACCTGGGGTCATGGCAGCATTCTGGGCCTGTTCTCTGATATGCAAAGGCAGTGGAGGAGTAGCAAAGGTGGAATATCAAATGCCTTAACCATAGAATCAATATAATTCACAGCCATAATGTCAGTGAGGTACTGAATCTCATTGGGATCCAGGTCTTCTCTCTCAAAGCTGCTGACTTTCACTAGGGTACAGCACCCACTATTTTGCAGGTACTAGGTCTCATTTTGGAAACAGTATCCTCTCCTGAAAATTTTGACTCACTGCAGAGCGCGTGCTTGCTTTAAATGAAATTAGCCACTCATAATATTAAGCCTCTCTTTAGCTGTTCAACCAATCAATAATGTGATTTGCACTGGAATATGAAACGAGCAAGTTGTGCAATATTGGCATGCTGCAATTAGTGGATTAATTATGTATTGCAATCCCCATGCCTGTTTTTGTGCTTTTTGCATATGTTTTCTCCTAATCTTTCTGAAGAAGGACAAAGAGACACTTAGAACATAGAACATTACAGCGCAGTACAGGCCCTTCGGCCCTCGATGTTGCGCCGGCCAGTGGACCCTCTAACCTAAACTATTCCAATATCATCCATATGCCTATCCACCGACCATTTGAATGCACCCAAAGTAGGCGAGTCCACAACTGCTGCAGGCAGGGCATTCCACGCCCTCACCACCCTCTGTGTAAAGAACCTGCCTCTGACATCCGTCCTATAACTACCACCTCTTAATTTAAAGTTATGTCCCCTCGTGTTGGTCATCACCATCCGAGGATAAAGGCTCTCACTATCCACCCTATCCAGTCCTTTGGATAGACTTGGAAAGATGAGGTTAACTACATATCATTGAACTACTTCACAGACAGCAAGTGGATGTAGAATAACAGATGTAACCAATCTCAATTCCACCGATTAACTTACATTCCCATATAAATAAGAAAAATAACCAACAATGTGCTGGTTAGTCAAAACACTCGCCTTTTGACACTTAATGGTATCCACAAGGGCTAGTTACATCTCTTATTAGGGGAAACTTTCTTTCAGCAGGTTTTTATTAACTGATTTTGCAACACTTGAGTCTTTGTTCTTCTTGACCCTGTTAATGAATTGGCTGTTGATTTCTAATTCCTCCCTTGTCCTGGTTGTCCAGGAGAGTCATGCAATTTGGTCTGCAGCTCTGGGCCTCTCCCTTTGACATCCATCAAGGACTTTTTGAAAAGCTTTGTGTGATTGCCGGGAGTCATGAGATGAAAGCACTGGAGGGAAATTGGTCTAAGGCAATCCTGCAAAATGCACAGCTCAAAATGGTAGTTTGTTTTACAGTCCACTTCTATTTTCTTTTCCAGTTGCAATTTGTTCCACAATCCTGGACTTATTTCACCTCAAAAATTCTTCAATTGCTCTCAATTGTCGTGGATAATGGTTTCAATATTCACCTCATTAACATGTCAACTCTCTCTCTCCTAGCTGCTCCCCACTGGAGGAAGATTTCCGACTTCAATGATCTCTCTTAAATTAAAATCAATGCTTTCCCATTAATTAAATCTAATTTCTTTCTGTGAGGAACAGGAAACAAATTGGCAGACATATGGTTTGACAGTATTTCTTGGTTCTCGTGCAATGCAAATAAAAAGTATTTATGTTTTACCAATCAAGCATGATTATCCAAGCTGTTTTAATTAGAAAGAGCATTTATTTAATCCATTACTTTGTTAATGTTTCTGGTACTAATTCACAAATGACCCAAAAATTTATAGGGGGGCAGGATTCTCTGATCCCATTTCTTGGCCACCCTGCTGCCAGTTCAGCCAAAGTACCATCCATTGCAACAACATTGGAGAATCCCAGCTGTGGACAAGCTCAGAGGTTTCCAGCAAGATTGTCTCACAGATTTGTTGGATTTCCTTACTCTTATCTATTACTGCTACTGATTGTGGCATAATGATAATGTCACTGGACTAGTAATCCAAAAGCTAAAATTAATGTTCAGGGGACATGAGTTCAAATCTCACCATAGCAGCTGATATGATTTGAATTCATATATACATTTAGAACTGAAGGTTAATCTCAGTCACGGTGACCATAAAACTATCATTGATTGTTGTAAAAGCCCATCTGGTTCACCAATGTTCTTCAGAGAAGGAAATCTGCGTCCATTATCTGGCCTGATAATGTGACTCCAGACCCACAGCAATGTGGTTGACACTTAACCATTCTCTGAAATAGTCTAGCAAGCCATATGGCCATTAGGGATGTGTAGAAATGTTGGGCTTGCCAATGATGCCCACATACCATGAAAGAATTCAAAGATTCTAAGCAGCAGAAGATAATTGAATGAAAAGGTACATATATGTTGCTGGAATGATGATTGACTGAAGGAGGGGATGTGAAATTATCCTTTGGCGATTAGAATAACTGGTTTAATTTTCCGATCCTGGCCAACGCAGGTATCTTCATAGGCAAAAAAAACAATTTGATGGCATGTTTCAAAATCTGTTGTCTTTGGACAGGAATTTCTGGTCTTGGAAAAATCACGCTCCACGTCTTACTGTTAAAAACCCTTAATGGATTAGCAATGTCAGCTACTGCAGCAACTGGCCAAAGAGATGATTCTTCTTCTACTTCCTAATTATGAAATCTAAGGTTTTGGTGTGGGTGAGAATGAATTTTGAGCATATCATAGAGAAGACATTATAACTTGCTTTTATTGTTTCCCATGTCCAAAAGTTCTAATTCCTTATCAAAAGATTTTTGCTTTATTTTCATAAAGAGTAGAATGGCATTGCTAGAAACACAACTATTTCTCTAGCTGCGAGCAATGATAATATTAAACTTACATTGGTTAGCTGCAATGTAAGATTCCCCTATTGTTCTTGCAATGCAACCTCAATCTCCTTAGCCATCCTTGCTAGAGGATGAACATTCGAGATGTATTATGATATGGTGCCTATTTTAGGCCTGTTAGGATAGGAATTGGTGGAATTCAGTGGGATGTGAAATACATAAGATTTTAAGGAGCTGAGTGATAGCTGAGGAGCTAAGGTGCCAATCCTGTTTAACATTTTACCATACATGGCTTCCATTGCTTTCATATGAATTAACTTATTCAAAACTGGTGCAGATTCTTACTGGTATGGGTTTGTCTATTCTGAGAGACACACATAAGTAGGTATATATGTCCCGTAACAGCAGTCCATGACATTGGAAGATCAGGAGAACATTCACTGAAATATATGTGTTATGCAGCTGTAAACAAACTAGATTACATCCTGTTTAGCTTGGAGAAACATGGGAAAGAATAAATTCCAGCATATACATCTTTGCTGTTACTGGAGGCTAATTGGCACCAAATTTATCTTGCCAAGTATAAACAATCATCGTTCATGTTATCGCCATAATAACCACAGCTGGAAAGCACATTGAAGATATAGTGAAAAGGCTTTGAAGTTTGATATAGTCCTTCACAGAGCCAAACAAGGTTGTGTAATGCATGTTCTATATAACTTCTGGAGGCTTAATATTCCCGCACCATTAACATTTGTAAAATGTAAAAATCTTTTCTTTTTGTAATAGTCCTGAATAGATAGACAGACTCCTCTTCAGAAATGTTTTCAGGCACAAATACAGAGAGTGATGAAGGTCAGTGCTTGCACAGCAGATGGAACCCTGCACATACCACTGGCAGAAAACACATTATATACACTAATGTCTTCCAGATGTTTTTGGTAAATGCAAAGCTATACCCATTAAAGTGAAAAGCAACTGTTGCTTGCTCCATCGTGACACATACTTCATCCAGTTTTTTTTGGTTATGGAGGAACAATAAGTTCTTGGTAAATGAATATATTTTCATGCATAAATAATTGTTGACATAGTTTCCAGTACAACATAACTGACTGAGAATGAGTTGAATATATATTTTTAAAAATACATAAGTTACGTTTAATCTTCAGATGTATTTGGTGTACACAAATCTGCAATATATTTTCCAACATCTGCATTATATTAAGCATAGAATTGCAACTCAGTTAATACTAATTACTTTAGAAAATCTGATTAGTAGAGTTGAATGTACTATTTTTGGTAAATCATGAATTAAAACTCTTGGGTTCACAAGGCTGAGATGATGTGTCTTGATTTAAATTTACTGACTTGAAGGATATCTACACTAGTTACATTTGTATTCAATGGTTCGATCTGATATATCGGAAAGCATTCATTCTAAATCAGTTAACTATTTTATCCCTATATATTGATCTATGCTTCCTTTTTTTGCTCAGTATGAGCAAACTATGCCCTTAACTTGCTTTCCTCCCTGTTGTCTTTGTGACACATTTTGAAACCCCTTCTTTGACCAAGATTTGGTTCAATGCCATTTTAAAATTTTGCTCCTACAAACTATTTTGGGAAGCTTTTCTCTGTTTAATGGTTTAATATAGGTTGTATTATAGGACATACTGGTCAGCTGACATTTTGATCAGAGAGGCACTGAATTCTCTGAACTAAAAACCACCAGATTAGTCTATACAACAGTAGTCAATTTTGTTTTTTTTTTTAAATTTATTTGTGGGACATGGTCATCACGAGTTAACCAGCATTTATCGCCCATCCCTAGCTGCCGTTGAACTTAGTGGCTTGCTTCACCATTTCCGAGGAAAGTTGAGAGTCAACCTGTGGCTCTGGAGTCATGTGTAGGTCAGACCAAGCGAGGATGGCATATTTCCTTCCCTAAAGGACATTTGTAAACCAGAAGGGTTTTTCTGACTATCAACAATGGTTTCATGGTCATTAGTAGATTCTTAATTCCAGATATTTTTTATTGAATTCAAATTCCACATATTGCTATGGCAGGATTTGAATCCAGGTCCTCAGAAAATTGGTGAGTTTCTGGATTAATAATCCAGTGATAATACCACTTGGCTATCGCTTCCCTAGTTGGGTCAAAGTTATCCATTAGGAAAATGCTAAGAAAGGGAGTTGCGATGAAGCTGAGAAGAAGAAAAGTGAGTGGACGATCCTATTTAACCCAAAGGCAGTGAGTATTTGTAATGAATTGCCCATTATGGCAATTGGAGCTCTTAACATCAGTCATTGTAAGAGATTTGAATAGGCAATTTGGTAAGCAAACTTAATAAGAAATTTTAGTTGGGCCCTTGATACTTCTTAAACTTTGCAGCTAGTCAGAAAGATCAAAATGACCATTGTTGTAAAATCAGCACCACATTGAATGTAAAAATATTGGCCAGTAGGATAAATTGTGCACAAAAACACTAATTTGATATGTACTCTTTTTAATTTGCCGAGGTTTTCACAGCACAACCAATATTAATGTTTTGGATGAAAATATATGGACTATGATTAGTAAGTTTGCAGATGACACTAAGATTGGTGGCACGGTGGATAGTGAGGAAGATTGTCTCTAGTTGCAGCAGGATCTTGATCAATTGGGCCAGTGGGCTGATGAATGGCAGATAGAGTTTAATTCAGACAAATGTGAGGTCATGCATTTTGGTGGATTGAACCAGGGCAGAACTTACTCAATAAGGGCACTGGGGAGAGTTACAGAACAAAGAGATGTAGGGGTACATGTTCATAGCTCCTTGAAAGTGGAGTCACAGGTGGATAGAATGGTGAAGAAGGCATTCAGCATGCTTAGTTCATCAGTCAGAACATTGAATACAGGAGTTGGGACATCTTGTTGAAGTTGTACAAGACATTGGTAAGGCCACACTTGAAATACTGTGTGCAATTCTGGTCACCCTATTATAGAAACTTTATTATTAAACTAGAAAAAGTGCAGAAAAGGTGAAGGGTGATCTTAGAGATCTATAAAATAATGAGAGACATAAACAAGGTAATAGTCAATATCTTTTCCCAAAGGTAGGAGAATCTAAAATTAGAGGGCATAAGTTTAAGGTGAGAGGGGAGAGATACAAAAGTGTCCAGAAGAGCAATTTTTTCACACAGAGGGTGGTGAGTGTCTGGAACAAGCTGCTAGAGGTAATAGTAGAGACGGGTACAATTTTATCTATAAAAACCATTTAGATAGTTACATGGGTATGGTGGGCATAGACGGATATGGGCCAAATGTGGACAATCGGGAGTAGCTTAGGGGTTTTAAAAAAAAACAAATAAGGGCGGTATGGACAAGTTGGGTCAAAGGGCCTGTTTCCATGCTGTAAACCTTTATTACTCTATAACATAACAGAGATAAATGTATGAAACCTACTGGGGAAGAAAAGACTAGCATTTCTCTGGTGCCCTTCACAATGTTAATCTGTCCCAAACCATTTACAACCAATAAAATGACTATTGAATGGTTGTAATATAGGAAATGCAACAGCCAACAGGCATGCAAGTTTCCCCAAAGAGAAATGAGATAAATCTATAGTTTTATTGATGTTGGTCGAAGGAAGGACATTAGATTGGGAATACTCCTCTGTTCTTCCTTGAAGTAATACCATGGATTCTTTTGCATTCATTTGTGAGGGCAGAAGTGGTTTTGTTTTAACTTCTCAGCAAAAAATGCTCCCTCTGCTCTGCCAATGCAGCACTACAGCAATGCCAGGTTTATTTGCGTACACTTATCTTTGGATTTGCCAAGATTTCAAAGCTCAGGCTCTGGACCTTTCCAGTAAGCTGAAATTCTCCCTTGACATTCAATGGCAGCACCATCACTGAATCGCCCACTATCAACCCCTGGCTGGACCTGTCAGCATAAATGCTGTGACTACAAAGGCAGATCAGTGGTGGAGAAGAACTCAGCTTCTGACTCCACACTATCTACAAGACACAAGTCAGAAGCGTGGTGGAATACTAACCGCTTGATGACCTGGATGACTGCAGCTCTGAAAAAGCTCATGAAGAACCATCCAGGAGAAAGCAGCCACTCGATTGGCACCTCATGCACCACGTCCACTTTCTCCACCACTGAAGTATAGTGACAGCAGTGTGTACCAAATACAGGATGAACTGTAGCAACTCACTAAGGCTCCTTAAAAAAACCCCGGGGCCAAATTGCTGGAATTCCCTCCCCAGCAGCACTGTGGGCATAACTACACCTCATGGATTTGAGCAGTTCAAGAAGGCTGCTCACCATCACCTTCTCAAGGGCAATTAGGGAGAGGCAATAAAAATGCCTTGCCAGCGGCACCTACATCACATGAAATAATATGCAATAAAATTATATTTGAATGGAATTATTTAGAATGTAGCCAAAGCTACCTTTTATTGAGTTCTGCAGTAATTTTAACTGTTTGCCCATAAGGGATAGGAAGATCTTGTGGCGCAGTGGTAGCGTCCCTACCTCTGGCCCAGCCGATCCAGGTTCAAGTCTCACTTGATAGCTACAGGAGGTGCATACATAACATGAACATGGCTTAAACAGGTTGATTATCACAAGTCAATTCTTCCAATATTTTGTTTTACACAATGGTGGGACATGGGCATCACTGGCGGGCCAGCATTTATTACTCTTTCCTAGTTGCTTTTGAGAAGGTGGTGGTGAGCTTCCTGTTTGAACATTGCAGTCCATGTACTGTGGGCTGACCTACAATGCTGTTAGGGAATGAATTCCAGGATTTTGACCCAGTGACTGTGATATAGTTCCAAGTTAGGATGGTGAGTAGCTTGGAGGTGGGAGGTGTTCCCAACAGCCTGATGCCCTTGTCTTATCAGATGGAAGTGATCGTGGATTTGGAAGGTGCTGTCTTATTTTGGTAATTTTTGTAGTACATCTTGTGGATAGTATACACTGCTATAACTGAGCATCGGTGGTGATGGGAGTGGATGTTTGTGAATGCAGTGATAATCAAGGGACTGCTTTGACCTGGATAGTGTCAAACTTCTTGAGTGTTATTGGAGCTGCACCCATCCAGGCAAGTGGAAAGGATTCCATCAGTTCCTGACCTGTGCTTTGTAGATAATGGACAGGCTCTGGGGAGTCAGGAGATGAGTTACTTGTTGATGTATTCCTAACCTCTAACCTGCTTTTGTAGCCCCGGTGTTTATGTGACAAGTCCAGTTGAGTTTCTGGTCAATGGTAACCATGAGGATGTTAACAGTGGGGGTTTTAGTGATGGCAACACCATTTAAATTCAAAGGGTGGTGGTTAGATTGTCTTTTATTGGTGATGTTCATTCCTTGGCATTTATGTGGTGCAAATATTAATTGCCACTTGTCAGTCCAAGTTTGGATATTATTCAGATCTCATTGCATTTGAACATGGACTGCTTCAGTTTCTGATGAGTTGCGAAAGGTGCTGAATATTGAGCAATCGTCATCAAACATCCTCACTTCTAATTTTTTGATGGAGGGATGAACTGATGTGTGGGTTAGATTGATTGGCCATGCTAAATTGACCACAGTGTCAGGATTAGTAGCGTTAATCCATAGGATTATAGGGATAGGGCCTGGGTGGGATTGTGGCTGGTGAGAACTCAATGGGCTGAATGGCCTCCTTCTGCACTGTAGGAATCTATAATTCAATGATTGATGAAACTGGTGAAGGTGGTTGGACCCAGAACACTATTCTGAGGGATTCCTGCAGAGATGTGAGGCGATAAAGAGCGGGAGTAGTTTCCTGGTCAGCCGTATTGCAGAAGGCAGTGGCAAATTACCATGGCCAAGTGGAGTCATGGACCAATTCAATGGAAGACCATAGTTGCCAGCACTCTGAGGGCATGGTATCAGGATGCATATAAAGACATGCTTCACTTACGTCGTTCAATGAATTTTTTTGGACATTTTCAAATATGTCTTAACTTCATTGTGTGTTGGAACTGTATTGGGAAAATTAAAGGCTGGATAGGAAAAATGTTGAAAAGAAAACTTTTTTATTGTAATATATTCAGATGTACTGCCAGCTCCTAATTTGTTTCCCTCTTTTTGTAGCTTCTAGCAATAGCATCCTTTCTCTGCCAATCACATGTAAATGTTGGGAGGGAGGAGTGCAGCCCAGCTTCCTCGCTCATTCTCCTCCCAGCCAGCCTTTTATAGCCCATTCCTGGAGATGTTAATAGGGTGGAATACCAAGGGGTAGACTTTTGTAGAGATCTGATGGAGATTTCTACATCCTCCATTTTTGGCACAATCTCTAAATATATTGAAAGGCTTGACTTTGGCCTAATTGCAATCTGTAAAATTTTGATCAGTATCTTCAAGGCTATTCTGCCCCTTGTACTATGATCTCTATTTTCTTTGGATGTTGTACCAGTCTTCCTCCTTGGTGGCGAGATCCTGCTGTACATTAGAATGTCAACTCAGAATGAAACTAGCCACGCCCAAACTTAGCATTATGCTCTGATTACACTGTGCTTTGATTCCGCACCAAATTGGTCACCAGAACTGTCTTTCGTATTGGAATGTTGAGTTTATGCCTCTTTACTGAAGCAAGGTATTTAGAAACTATTTCTGCCTGCTGTTTTCAGATTCTTTCCCCGCCACTCCCTAAATTTTTCTGCTTCCTGTTTAACATCCAGTCCTCCCCTGGGGAAAAAAAAATACTCTAAGGCATTTATCTTTCTCATAAAACCATAATAAATAGGAACTAAAGTAGGCTGTTTGGCCCTCTCAAGCCTGCTCCGCAGTCAATAGGATTGTGGCTAAACCGACATTCTTCACATCCATTTTCCTGCCTTTCCCTGTAACCTTTGATTTCCTTATTGATCAAAAATCTATCTCAGCCTTAAATATACACAGTGGGCAGGATATTATGGCCTCGCTCGAGTTGTCCGCCCTTTGCCCGCTCCAATTCCGAGGCGGACTGTGGTGGGCAAATTGTTAGAATAATTGATCAAGAATAGGATAACTGATCATCCTGAGAAATTTCAGTTAATCGGGGGGTGGGCAGTTAGCATGTAGCAAAAACAGAAAGTGCTGAAAAATCTCATCAGGTATGACAGCATCTGTGGAGAGAGAATAGAGCCAACTTTTCCAGTCTGGACGATGCTTCCTCAAAGTTGGAGAGATGAGCAGTACTTCTTCAGAGTAGGCATTCCTGGAAGAGAACTGGCAGTGAGTTAATCACTAACTTAGAAGCAAAATACTGCAGATGCTGGAATCTGAAACAAAAACAGAACATACTGGAAAATCTCAGATCTGACAGCATCAATGGATCGAAAATAGAGGCAATGTTTTGACGACCCAGACTTGAAACATTGCCTCTGTTCTTTCTTCGTAGATGCTGTCAGACTGAGATTTTCTGTTTTTTTTTAAGATTCCAGCATTTGCAATATTTTGCCTTTATCTTATGGGTTCATGAAGGGTAGGTCATACTTGACAAACATTATAGAATTTTTTGAAGAGGTGACAAAGACAGTGGAAAGAGGCAAGTCGATGGATGTCGTTTATATAGACTTACAGAAGACTTTTGATAAAGTCCGGTGTGAGAGATATTTAGCAATGGTGAAAGCCCGTGGAATTGAAGATAGAGTGCTGACATGACTTAGAAACTGGTAGAGCAACAAGAAACAGAGTTGCAGTAATGGGTAGGTACTAAAATTGGGAAGATGTAACTAATGGTGCCACATGGGGATCTATCTTGGGGCCACAGTTATTTACAATATTCATAAATGACTTAGATAATGACATAAAAATATCTAATATTCAAATATCCAAATTTATGGATGACAAAAAAGTGGGTGGGTATATGGTGTTGAGGAAAGCATAAGACTACAACAGATATTGATAGATTGGGTAAATGAGCCAAGCAGTGGCAAATGGATTTAATAGAAACATGTGTGAGGTTATCCATTTCAGATCAAAGAAAGATAGATCAGGCTATTTTTTAGAAGGCATAGAGTCCAGTGGGTACCCAATGAAATTTGGAGATTCATGTACATAGCTCCTTAAAATGCCATAAGTAGATGCAGAAAATTGTGAAGAAGGCCAAAAGAATGTTGGCCTACACACAGAAAGGGCTGGAATATAGGGATGCAGATGCTATGCTGCAGATGTACAAAAGCCTAATTAGACCCTGCAGTTATGGACGCCACACCTTAGGAAAGATATTTTGGCCCTGGAGGGAATTCAATGTAAGTTTACTGGAATGATGCCTGGACTTCAGGGGTTAAGTTATGAGCAGAAATTAGGCATTTGACTGCGCTCCTAACTCGGGAGTGAAAATTCAGGCCTTACACAGTGAACATTTTGTATGTTTGATTCCTATTGAGAATACAACAGGTTTTGCTTGATTATTTACAACACCTAATGTTTCCAGGCAAGGAAATAATTCCTGACCCTTCAAAGTACCTCTGCTGCCAGCCTCATGCCAAGAGTAGCAGGATTGTTCCTTTTAGTTCTATAAAAATATTGCAGGTGGGCTCCAGCCTGGACCCCCCCCCCCCCCCCCCCCCCCGCCTCATTCATAAGACATTCCCCTCCAATCCACCGTTCCCACATCACCCCAACCTCTCAACACCCAGCCAACCCCAGCCCCTCACACCCACCCAGCACCTATCTGCAGGATGGTTTGTGTTGTATTGTACCAGTTTGTAAATGCTTAACATGCTGCAGTGGGACTGCAATGGAATGAGAATGATCTCCGGATGCCTGAGTGACCCTGTACTCCTGCTGGCCTGAACAAGCAGCAATGGATACATTCCACCTGCTGTCTGGCAATTCTCCAGCAGCAAAGCCAACCATATTCTGTTCAGAAGTAAAGAATCCACTTCAAATGCATGTGATTCAATCGGAAAAATTGGCTTCAGCCAATTCAGCCACGTTCTCCAACGTGGCCTTCAAGACATACGACAGCGCAGAGTCACTGAGCAGAAACTGATAGCCAAATTCCGCACACATGAAGACAGACTCAACCTTAGGTTCACGTTGCACTATCTGTAACCCTCATGACTTGCCTGAACTTGTAACATTTCATTTACTGTCCTGTCTGGAGACAATACACATCTCTTTAACCTATGCTTAATGCTATCTCTACTCACATCGTCTGCACCTTTTAGACTTGAGTAGAAGATTAGCTGCAAAGACTCGCATTCTAACAGTATTCTGTAAATTGTGTGTACCATTATATGTCCTGTTTCTGAACAAAACTCTCCACTCGAAGGAACAGCGTTCCGAAAGCTTGTGGCATTTACTATCAAATAAACCTGTTGGACTTTAACCTGGTATTGTGAGACGACTTACTGAAAGGAAAATACAGGGGGGTCTGTTTAGGTTTTTTAATGTAATCTCCTGATGAGTTTTTAGATTGCATGGGGTTGTTTACTTGTAGATCGTATCTTTGGAGAGTTTTAGGAAGGAGACAAACTGACCTTTCAAATGATTGTATGAAATGATATGGAAAACAGATATGGAAAATTGATTGTAAAGCTCTATTTTCTAGATTGACAGTTCCTGGGTGCTGGGGCAGTGCCAGGTGGACCCCGCCCAGCTATGCCTCCAACCACCCAGGGGCTTCAAAGGCCTTTAACCTCTCCCCCTCCCACGGTGTGGATATCATGCCTGGTCTCCATTTGTGGTCCAAATAATAATTTGCATCAGATTCCCGCTGTGCCAGATGGTGGGAGAATCCCAGGAAAAGAGGGAATCTGCTTTGAAATGTGACAAAGCATGTTTAAATAGAGACTTAAATAGAAACTGATTTGGTTCTTGCACTCCTGCCCTCACCGGGTGGGAATAGGTTACACCCAGACGTGGGGATCGGGAGAATCTCACTGATGCTAAACACCTCAGTCTCTCCACCCTTCCCTGGCCCCCCGATTCACTAACCCCATACAGTCCCAACATGATCAATGCTGGATGCAACGCAACTGGAATATCACTCCCACTATCTGATGTGCTGGCTTTACATGAGTCTTTACACATGATGGAAAGATCAGCCATGTGTATTAGCCTTCTTGCTTTGTTCCTGAGATCAGTTGGGCTGTCATACAACTATTTAAGTCCCCCATACAAAGGCAATTCAACTCTTTTTCCTTTGGCGGAATTTTATCTCCGAAGAACTTGTCTTTGATCTCTTGGGTAAGATTTAGAGACAGTCTGGCAACTTTTAAAAATATTTATTCTTTCATTGAATGCGGGCATAGCTGGCAAGGCCAACATCTGTTGCCCATCCCGAATAGTCCTTGAACTGAATGGTTTTCCACATCACTTCAGAGGGCAGATCCAAATCAACTGTGTATCTGGAGTCATATGTAGACCAGACCGCAGGAATGGACAGCAAATTTCCTTTTCTAAAGGAAATCAGTAAGCCAACTGGAATTCTGGAACATTTGATTCTTGAGAACTAACTTTTCAATCCCAGGTTATGAATTAAATTTAAATGTTACCAGCGGCGGTGGTGGGATTTGAATCCTGAACTGCAGAATATTAGTCTGGGCCTCAGCATTACTAGCCCAGTGACATTGCCACTTGCCACTCTCTTCCCCCCTTTCAGTATATTAAAAATATCAGCAGAAATGATGATCAATTCTGGTACAGCACACAGGGAATGAGGAAGTGAGTTGTAAAGAATTGGAACTTTGTAAGTGTTTGGGGGTCATAGATGCAGTGTAGGGGTGGGGACCAGGGTTGAGCGGCCATGAGGAGAGAGCAACATGCTGGGAAGAGGTACATTTTGGCAAACCTTCTATAAAGCACAGGGAGCCAGTTAAGGAGGGATTTCCCTTCCCACCACCAGCCTACATAGGGAAACTAGTCATTTGGCATGGTTTCTTCTACCGCTGGTTAAGTTCTGGCAGTGATGAGTGGAAACCCATATAAGAGCATTAATTAGTTTGTTCACTGGTGGTCAGGTCACCTGAAACCACCCCTGCTTCTGGAATAATTACAGGGTGGTAGGGTAGGCAGTGAGCAGGGCACCAGCTGGATTTCATGCACTCTATTCCTTCAAATCTTCAGTGGGGGAGTGTTAAATCCAACCCCATATTCTTAGCATCAAGCCAGAAAATTCAGATGAATAAATATTGTGTAAAATATGTTAATATGATTTTAAGGAATAGTAACAAAATGGAATTTTTGCAGATGGATTTTATGTGAAACCAAGTTACTTATTTTCAATTGCTAATATTCCCAAATACTCCCATTAGTACATTTCCCTTATTATTTTCCAATGTAATCCTTCCTCCTTCAACTCAGAGACTGTAGCATGGTCTGTCCCTGGTTGCTGCTGTTGGTATTTTCAGTTTGAATGTATTATTGGAAAATAGAACAGTACAGCACAGAAATAGGCCCTTTGATCCACAAAGTTGTGTCAAACTTGATATCAAATTAAATTAATCCCTTCTGCCTATCGTTGATACATATCCCTCTATTCCTTACATATTCAAGTGCTTATTTAAAAGCTCTTTAAATGCCCCTATTGTATCTGCTTCCACCACTACCCCTGGCAGCACTTTGCGGATACCTATCATTCTCTGCGTAAAAAAACTTGCCCCTCACATCTCCTTTGAACTTTCCTCTTCTCACCTAAAGTGCATGCCCCCTAATTTTGGACATTTCAACTCTAGGAAAGAGATACTGACTGTCAATCCTATCTGTGCCTCTCATAACTTTACAGACATCCATCAGGTCTCCCCTCAGGCTCCACTGCTCCTGAAAAAACAATGCTAATTTGTCCAGCTTTTTCTTATAGCTCTTCCCCTCAAATCCAGGCAGCATCCTGGTAAGCCTCTTCTGAACCCTCTCCAAAGTTTCTACATCCTTCCTCTAATGTGCAACCAGAATTGGATGTAATATTTTTAAGTGCGGCCTAACCAAAGTTTTATAAAGCTACAATGTGACATCACATCTTGAGTCTTGTACTCAATGCCTTGGCCAATAAAGGCAAGCACACTATAGGCCTCCTTTATGCCTTCATTCAGTAAACTAAGCTCATTTTGTCATTGCCAAACAAGATTGAAAGTTCACGAAATAAGAAAATGCTATTTAAGAAAGGAGGTGTGAGAAAATGGGGACAAATGTCCAATGTAGGAAAATGCTAGAATCTATTACTTTTCTGCAGATAGTGGAAGTGTTGCTGAACCATGGCTCATATCATGATTTTATTTTGGAGCTGGGTGAGGAATCTGACTCAGCTGGAACAGGGATTAAACACCACACTGTTGGCATTATTCTGCACCACATGTTAACCATCTAGCCAACTGAACTTGTCACCACCTCTTCTCCCCTAGTAGGGTTGCGATAATAGAAGACTTGGAAAATCATAATATGATTAAGTAGAGTTAGCAGAGATTTATGGAATGGACAAATCTGTTAGACGGTTTTGAGGATTTAATTTGTAAGATGGAGAGGGGATATTTTTGGGTCAGAAGACTGTAATT
The DNA here is from genome assembly GCA_024679065.1 of Sphyrna mokarran. Classification (NCBI taxonomy): domain Eukaryota; kingdom Metazoa; phylum Chordata; class Chondrichthyes; order Carcharhiniformes; family Carcharhinidae; genus Sphyrna; species Sphyrna mokarran. The sequence goes on from JAGIQG010000011.1 coordinate 32,387,532, forward strand.
AATAAGGCACCACATGGATCACATCTGTCTCAATGATTTAATGAGTAGATTTCGTACATCCAAGTTTACTGACGATATAAAGTTGGATGGAAAAGTAAGTGGTGACCAGGACACAAAGAGACTAATGGAAGGATATAAATAGATTAGGTGAAGACCACGACAGATAGAAAACAATGTGACAAGTATGAAAGTCTCCATCGGAAGGAAACAGAATCTTTAGAATCATGAGAGATTGGGAAATGTTTGCATTGAGGAATCTAAATGTGCTTGTACATGAATCTCAAAGTTAATATGCAGGTAAAGAAAGCTATCAGGCAGGCAAATGGTATGTTAGTTTTCGTTCAAAAAGGAGTGAAATATAGGGGTAACAATGTGTTACTGTAATTACATTGGCATTGGTGAGGCTCATTGAGAATTCTCTGCTTTGATCAGATCTTCACTATAACTGCAGATCAATTTAGCCAAAGGACACCAGACCTATTATGGAAGAGATTGACTAATTGCACTTCTTTATCCTCGTGTGTGTGTATGCATGTGTATGTGCGTGACAGCATGTGTGAGGTACCATACTGAAACCTCCGTGACAGGAGTATGATGATAAACAATTTTCTTTACTTTTAAATTCACAAAAAGCTCGCTGCTAGAAATTATTTAAAATTGGGTCAAATCATTCTGAGGATAAGAATGCACACAAACCTCACACAAATAGAAATCATGGACAATAATAAACATGAAACTCTCTCCATGACAATATTCGAGGTAGAGATTGATATATTTTTATGCACTAAGGGATTTAAAACATCTGGCATAGTCCTGGAAGTTGAAATAAAAGATTAGCTTATGGTCTTGTTGAATGGTCAAGTGAGTTCAAAAGGTCAACTCCAGCTCTTGTTTCTTCTGTTCTTATATAGAAAATCTGAAACAAAAGTTGGATTTGCTTTGAAATTCGCAAGGCACCAGTCAATAACTCGCAGAGAAAAATTGAACTACATTCCAGGTGTTACTTTATTTGAAAGTTAGTGAACTTGGCTGAGATTCAGATTTGGATCTTTTGTCTAAACTTGTAACATTTGACTCTGAGCACTAACATGCCACCAGGAAGTAGTTAATTATAATCAGTAAACACGCCTAAATTGCTGCCTGTGTAAAACCTTTAAGTCTTAATTATGTATTTGTGTTGGGTGCTGAATATAAGTGTCTGCCAAAAAATAAACCTTGGATTGATGCCTGGCCTGATCTTGGGTGGAGCATTTTGCACTAAATCATACTTTTATAATACCATGTGTTATGGTTCCAAAAAAAGTGCACAGTTATTTCTCAGAATGAGATGTTAGCAGGGTATGACATTTGGCAGTGGAATTTCTGGCGTCCAGGATTTCTATATTGAAAGGTGTTGATAAATGTCTCATGCTGGCTGAATTACAGTTATTACCATAAAAAAAAGACATATTTTAACACAGGTTATGCAATGTAAATGGTAGGATAGGAGGCAAGCAGACCAAGTTCAAAATGAGCTAAAGGTTATGGTTAAGGTTAGAGGGTGGAGGAAGGGTGACCAACCAGAAGAAGTCATTTATGATTCTTATTATGCATCATGGCAGAGCGGTAACCCAAATGGAGAGTTTTACATTGGGAAGTTGTGAGAATAAGAAGCACAAATTTGAGAGATGCCAACATGTTCAAGGACTTTGTAGATTTAAGGGAGATTGACAGTTGGGCAGTTTTCAGGGTCAGTGGTGTCGAGGCAGGAGGGGGGGATCGTACTGAAGACGACAGCTTTGAAAGGAAGGAGGACAGTACCTTAGAATGAAATTCAGGACAGCCCAAAATTCTTTGGAGCCAATCGCGTGTCTTTGAAATGTAGATGATGAAATGGTGTAGCAAATCATAGCAAGATGCCTCAAAAAGGAAATGACCAAATGATCAGTTTTAATGACATTGTTTCAGAATTATAGATGGCCAGAACCACGGGATCAAACTCCTCCTGCTCTTCTTTGAAATAATGCTTAGAGGATGGTACCTCAACAGTGCATCTTCACCGCAGTGCTACACTGGAATATCGGCTCTGATTTTATGTCCCTGGCTCTTGAGTGGGAGTTGAATTGTGATTTGAGATGAGAGTGCTACCAACCGAGACACAGTTGATATCTGGAATGAAGAAACCAGAGGAATTCTTGTCATACATTTTGCGGGAAAAATAATGACTAACAATATGCTGTTAATGAAATAGAATTAGAAATAGAACAATGGCCAACCAGTAAGAAGACTTTGGGTGGGATGTTCCAGCTATGTGCTATACTGGAAATTTCCACCCAAGGTCAATGAGCCTTTACATGGTCTAACTCGCCCGCTGCGGAAACTTTCAGCTTATGGTTCTGTAAAAATGCAAATGAACAAGAACACAAGAATTAGAGGCTAGAGTGGGCTTTTCGGCCTCTCGAGCCTGCTCTGCCATTCATTAAGATCATGGCTGATCAGACTTGGTCTTGAGCTGCACTTGCCTATCTTCTCCTTCGTAGCCTTTATCCCTTTTTGGTCAAAAATTCTTACAAATTCAGTCTTGAATACGTTCAAAAACCCAGCTCCATGTCTCATTGGCAAGGAGAATTTCATATACATTTTGATCCTGTGAGAGAAAATAATTCTCCTCATCTCTGTCTTAAAGTGGGAGACCCCTAGTTTTTAAACAGTGCCCTATAGTTCTAGACTCTCCCAAAAGGGGAAATGTCCAGCATCCATCCAGTCAAACCCCCTCAGGATCTTATATGTTGCAGTAAAAATGCCCCTCATTCTTCTGAACTCAATGGGTATAGGTCCAAGCTACTCAACATTTCCTCATTAGTTAAACTTTTTATCCTGGGAATCAGTCGGTCGAGTGAACCTCTCTGAACTGTTTCTAATGCATTCATATTCTTCCTAAAGTAAGAAGACCAAAACTGTACACGGCACTCCAAATGTGGTCTTGCCAAGGTCCTGTAGCAACATTTCTCTAATTTTATACTCAATTTCCAGATAAATTACAATGCAGCCTTTTAGGTTGCACAAGGTACAAATTAAAATGCTAATAATATGTTGTAAAAGCTTTGATTAGGTTAGTTGGGTTTACTGTGCACAGCTTGATGGACCCATTATGGAACCATACAATGTGGATTCAACAGACTTGCATACTAAGAATGTTTTTTGCTCTTCCAGAGGAAATTAAAAGAAGATTTTGACTGAGATTTTATTTTAAAAAAAGATTGTGATGAACTTAGCTTGAACATAAGAAAGCTATTTTTACTTGTTGGGTGCCAATGATGAGGAATCATGAAATTAAAATTTAAATTAAGGAGAGAAAAAGGTGACAAGAATTTTCTTAACTCCTTAAAGCTGTTGGACATTTTGTCAAAGGCACTGAGGGACCGTTGCTCCCTCAGGCCAATTTGCAGACCATTTGAATTGAATGACTGTTGAATGGGAAAAATGCAATGATGCTATGCAGCTTTGGAAGGTCCTTATACAAAGAGGCTGTACAGACACATTAAACAAAATAACTTCCCTCAGTTCCATAGATTTCAGATCCCAGATTGACATGCTTTTCTTTTAACTCTTCTGGAGATTTTTGTGTGGTTCACTACTTTGGAATCTGTTTTTGTACAATGTTTAATAGAAATGCCATGTTTCCCCTTCTTGACCTCTCACAAGGACAACACTAGGTTTCAAACTGGCAAATCATTTCCCTATGCCTTTTGGAAGGAGAGACTGCGGAGGGGTGGGTGCAACTGAATAATACCAGTCTTATCAAAAGGGTACTTCTCCCTCCGCATCAGCAGAAGTGCAAATACTTGTATTTTTCAGGGCTGTTATGTTTGTGGGGATATTCCTTTACCATCGCTGCACTAAACTACAAACTGACACACAGATTATCTCCACCAATACACTGCAGTGGCTATTAACATTATAGCCACCTAATTTTGCAGCTACAGAATCAGTCCCAGCTTGTCATAAGGGGGCATCGTTCACATTAGCTAACCAATGGTACGATTTGATTTCTTTCAAAAATGGCAATCAGTTACATCTCAAAAAGGCACTGCAATTTTACAGAGTTGTTAATGGTCATTGATTGTACCCATACACGATGCTTCCTTCTACAATGCTTTCAGGTGACAAGTGATGCAGCCACATATTCAAGCTAGCAATGTCCTGCTCCACATATTCTACCTGTAGCTGTTACTGTCAAGTTGCTTATTAACCTGATGAGTTTATCTCTGTTAGTGTCAATTTGCATATTAACCTGATGCGTTTATCTCTTGCTTAATCTCCGGGTGCCTTTAGCTCTGCATTGCTAGGTGTCAGTGAGTTCCTTCATCTTTGCCTGAGTTCTTCCAGTGTATCTCCAAAGACTGCAGTTGTCTGAGTCTCCACAGATCTCATAGACTTTTCATGTCAAGTAAGTTTAGTGATCAAGGGGTGGTTGTAATGATGCCTACTTTAGGGACCTGTAATTCCAGCAGCAACAGATCCTTTCCCTCCCTTTCCTGACCATAGACATGTCTGGAATGTGCATGAAATGTTAAAATAAAGATTATCCCAGAAATCACTGCAGAGTTGGCACGCACAATAAGAACATAAGAAATAGGAGCAGGAGGAGGCCATCTAGCCCTTTGAGCCTGCCCCACCATTCAATAAGATCATGGCTGATCTGGGTCACCTTCGATACTGGATCACTTTCAGTGGGAATCACACCTGATTGTAATATTTGTGCTATTTAATTTTTATCCAAGCATTTTCTCTCCCTGCCTTGAATCAGCGTGATGTTCATCCAAAATAAAATGTTCCTGCATCTAAGCTTTTACACATTGCTAATTAAATGAACGTTATTACTGCAGTTCCACAAATTCACTTGGCATTTTAAACATTCGCTGTACCACATTTCAAAACTTCATTTTTGCAGCACGGTGGCTAAAGGTACCCGGAGATTAAGCAAGAGATGAACGTATCAGGTTAATACGCAAATTGACAGTAACAGTTACAGGTAGAATATGTGGAGCAGGATATTGCTAGTTTGATTATTAGGCTGCATCATTTGTCACCTGAAAACATTGTACAAGGAAGCATCGTGTGTGGGTACAATCAATGACCATTAACAACTCTGTAAAATTGCAGTGCCTTTTTGAGATGTGACTGATTTGCATTTTTGAAAGAGATCAAATTGTACCATTAGCACTGCTGCCTCACAATGCCAGGGACTCAGATTCAAATCAGGCCTTGGGTGACTGTCTATATGGAGTCTGCATGGGTTTCCACTGAGTGCTCCACTTTCCTCCCATGTTCCAAAGATGCGCAGGTTGATTGGCCTTGCTAACTTGTTCTTTAGAGCGTTTAGCAGAGTAAATATGTGTTACAGGGATAGGGATTGTTGTTTGTACAGGCTTGATGGGCTGAATAGTCTCCTTCTGCACTGTAGGGATCCTAGGATCCTATAAAATCTGATCTAATACAGATATTAGTTTAATAATGAAGAAAATTAAATAATTGGTCTGTTTCTCATTTATTCTGTTGATAGCCACATGGAAGGAACAGTCATTTCCTCAGTTGAACAGGAAAAGGAATTTTTACTATCCAACTCATCCAGACGGTTCCTGCAGTTGGTTTTGATCACAATCCTTTCAGCCACATGAAACAAATAGTTTTTTAAAAGCAGTATAATACCAACTTTTACTGATGGGAAATGTGCTTCATTATTGTATTTTCTCCTTTTCCAGGGCAAAGGAACAATGTTTCCTCTGCTGAATTAGCTCATCTCAGACAAGCAACATAAAGGTGATTGACCTGCATGGTCCTGGGCTAGGAACAATAACCAAAGAAGATCAGTCAAACTATTTAGTTACACAAGGTTGGCATTGCCCAGTCAGATTCTAAGCTCAGCGGATGTTCACACATGCAGTCTTGCAGCAAGAGTTGCTGCCACTTTCTCCACACTCCATCGATATGTCATGGTTTTGACACCTGTCTCGCTGGAACCAGCAAACTTACCACAGACCAAGAGTTGACTCTGAGACATTCCTGGTCTGCATGACTCTGGGATAATTTAGTTAATTAACACTTTCAATTGGTAAAAAATGAGTAAGGAATATCAACATGGAAGATAACAGTGAAGTATTTTGATTTTAAATATCCCTCAAAGAATCAACACTTGCTAAATCTTTTCAGAATTTTGTCTCAAAGGGGAAAGTGATTCTGTGTAGATCTTATTTATGCAAGTTGATTCCTTGAAGTACAACCAACTCCTTCATATAAAACTTGTTCAGCAATCTCTTCACATAGCACTAATTCCACAAAACAATAATTCCATTAAATAATAATTTCATTACTGAATAATATTGCTGATTGGGCCAACATAATTCTGCTTGATTTATTTTAGAGTGAGGTGGATGATTACTGAGCTTCCTTGCTCAATTCCTTCTTCCTTTTCTATCACAAACCATAATTGGATAATTGATCTGTTCTGAGGCCTCTTTAAATGCCACACGGAAAGTGGTCAATGTGTGGAACAGCCCTAAGCCAACTTGCTCTCTTGCTTTTCTCTTTTTTTCCCTTGAAAAAGTATTTTGCCTCTGGTCAATGTCTCCATGAGATTGAAAACTGAGATCAAAAGCTGGAAATGGAGATTATAACCTTTAATCTTTAGTCCGTTCCATAGCAGTAAATGCAGGATGCTGGGAGAAGTAAATGAACTTTCTGCTTGATAATAGTTGCATTAAACATTCATTTATTCACACTGTTAAATGCAACAACATTAATTCTATCAAACTATGCTAGTTGAATTAAATTTTAAGCACCAGTCTTGCATGCTAGTTCCAGCATGGTGGCATAGTGGTTAGCACTGCTGCCTCACAGCGCCAGGGACCTGGGTTCGATTCCTGACATGGGTCACTGTTTGTGTGGAGTTTGCATGTTCTCCCTGTTTTTGTATGGGTTTCCTTCGGGTGCTCTGGTTTCTTCCCACAGTCTGAAAGATATGCTGGTTAGGTGCATTGACCCGAAATACATCAGAGTGTGGTGACGAGAGGAATTTCACAGTAATTTTATTACAATGTTAATATAAGCCTTGTGACCAATAAACGAACTTTACTTTTCAAATAACCTTATTATATTATACCGATGAATAATACCTCTGTGAAAATATATAACCATATTAACCATATGGCTTCATTTGAATAGTTTTAAGACAGCTCTTGTCACTTCAATGAAGTAAAGCCTAAAATTAACTGCACATCACAAAATAGTGCAAGCAAGATATGCAAATGGATATTTTATCTAGTGATGATTTTTCTCAATGCTATGCTGACAGAAACTAAAATTCCTGGCCTCTGTAAAGTTCAGGTAAAGCCTAAAGCAAATTGGAGGAAGAACCAATTAGACATTATAGTTACAGCCATCTAGACTCAATAATGAATGCAACAACTTGAGACTGTCAACCTTATCCAGCTTGATCCTATTTTTAAATCCAACATTTGCTTTTTTTTTTAATCCCAAGACAACCCTCCCCCCAAAAGAGCCATCTCTCACTTGTTCTGTAATTTTGCTTTCACTGACCACTGACCTTTGCTCTCCTATTAATGGATTTTGTTATTTCACCTTTATGTCCCAACCACCACCTTCTATAGTCCACCACACTGCCACTATCACTACTTTTATCTTGCGTCCAAAACCTCTTTGTGCAATCTTTTCTTGTTTACACCTTCTATTTTTTTGCTCTACCCACTTCAACACTTCTGTAACAGTATAAAATCCAGTATAAAACTTCTGTCTCTCTTTAGCATTGAAAAAGGGTCATACAAACTCAAAATGTGAACTCTGTTTCTCTCTCCACGGACACTGCCAGATTTGTGGCATTTTTCCAGCATCTTTGGTTTTTATTTCAGATTTCAAGCACCCACAATATTTTGCTTTTACAAAGCTGAACAGTTTGCAGGACCTTGGTACTGGAAAGATATTTCTGCAGGAATTAATGCAGAATTATAAATGTATAAAATGTTTGTTTCAGCACCGTGCCAGATCAAAGTAAGCTGTAGAGCATGATGCAACAGGCTTGTTTTGTACTGCATTGTACAGTGTATATTTGGCTGATCAGATATTTAGCCATACCTGTAGATTTGTGAAAGATACGAAAACTTCTTTACTTAGTCCTTTCAATCTCATGCTGTAAGAATCATAGATTCTTATCATAATTTTTATCTTGTAATTAGACAAGAATAAAACCTTCCTCTATTCAAATATTTACCTTTAACTTTTGAATCCAAATGTTGGATCTGATGAACAGAAAGAACCAATCCCTCTTCCAATGCTCTAATCTGAAATTCCAATAACCTCCTTGTAAAATTCCTCTTGTTTTGCATTTTACTTAAAGACCTTGGTGCTGGATCTTTCCGGCCATTCAAGCCAGCAGGATGACTGATGGCGCATCCTTGCTGTAAGTTTCATGACAATGAGGGGTGCATCCAATGGGAAATCCTATTGACAATAGCGGGACCAGAAGATCCGGCCTGTGGCGGTCACCTCTCGCTGCTGCAAATCACATAGTGGGTAAAGGATGGGAATTTGCAGTTATTTGTGGCCATGGAGTCTTCTGGTCCCAGTGGGATCAGAAGTGTGGGCTTCCAGTTGGAGGAGGGTGAAAATAGCAAGAAACCCCATTGATAGTGGTAGATCCCACCACTTGCCAATAATAAGCCACATCCATCGCTGAAAAAACACATTATGGAATGGGAGCCGGGAATCGGGGGCAGTATAGAAAATTCTGCCTAATGAATTTGGGTATTAAGAGTATTTATTACCTTTTGCACAGCCTCACTGAAATGAAAAAATATCTGTTGTTCAACATGGTTGTGGAACTGTTGCTTCAAATGTACGTTATCAATTAGTTTGCATAAATGATTTAAAGTCCAACGCAAGATAAAATGTTTTCAGATGTCATCTTGAACCCAAATCTGAAGTATCTTTCCAATGCAATGCAAATCTCTTAAGATAAATTTTTCAACCAATACGAATTCCCTAGGGGTTTGATTTAATCTATAAAATGAACACAAAGTTTGTACAAAACGCACTTTCGGCTGCTGGACCCAACATCCACTCCATAAAGAGTATCCTTTGAACCACTTCCCAAACATTGTGGAAACCCTGTTGCAACCATTGAAAACTGCATTTACATTTTGAGCAAATCCATGTATCAATAGCACACCGACGAAGCATAAACTTTTGATCATTTGTGCGGCAAGTATATCTAAAGATATAAAAGCTCAGAGTAAGAAATTTGGCTTGTCAGTGCCTGCTTTTTGTGGATGCCCCGGTGAGGCACTTAGGGCTCCAAAATGGAATCTATGGGATGCATACACACTTGTATGGCAAATCCTACTTATTTTGTGAAGACATGAGCATATATTGGTTGATTTCTTCTGGCTGTTGCTATTTGTCTCCAAATGTTTTGTGCTTTCTATGGCTGCTCTGCTTCATGTTGCGTAAGACTATAGGCAGTGATATGGCAGCTGCTGACTTTGAGGCTTCTGAACAATGTATTTGCTTCCAAGCCTATGTGCACTTTTTTTCCTGGATCGCGGGCATCACTAACTGTTCCAGCGTTTATTTCCCATCCCTAATTTCCCTTTGAACTGAGTGGCTTATCAGGCCATTTCGGATTGCATTTTAAAAGTCACCCACACTGGTCTGGAGTCACATTTGGCCAGATCAGGAAAAGATGACAGATTTCCTTCCCTGAAGGACATTTGAACTGGATTTGGAAAATGAACAATGGGCTTTCAGAAGATGTTGGGCCCTATTTTACTATTTTGATTCTAAATGCTGGGTGGGTTTGAAAGTGGAATCCAACTTTTAGACCCGTTCTCAGATAACCCTATATACTCTGTCTGCAAAAATATCAGCGATTCCGAATTGAGCTGCAGAAGCCTGCGGGTGGCTCGAAATCCTGCAGCTCTGATCGGTGCCTCCAACTATGCATGCACAGAGAAACAAATGATAGACTGTGGCTCCCCTGCCCCATAGCTTCTCCCTCTAACAACATTACTGACCTCTTTATCTCCCCATGCCCTCCATCACTCAGACTGATCGTGCCCACCCCACCACCACTGATCACAGGCAGAGTGGTAGTCGAACCACCCTTATTCCTCCCAACCGATCTCAAACAGAGAATCATTGGACCCTGCTTCCCCTCTACCTCCCACCCTTCCTCCACTGATCTCAAGCGAGAGCCATTGGATCCACCTTCCCTTCCCTCCCACCAATCTCAAGCAGAGAAGTGTCAGACACACAGTACTTACCTCCTCACAAACTGGAACGTCCAAATTAGACTTTTGTGGAACATTTCTGTTTCGCACCAATTCTGGATGGACGAACACGGTGGTAAAGGGAAAGTGCCGGTGACGTTGGGTGTGCAGCCCATTAAGTCAATTTAGCTGCATGCATATGCATTTAAATGGATGTTGGGCAGGGTCCCACACGTAGCCATTTTCAGATCTTGGTAACAGGGTAACCAGCGCAGAGTCATAGAGGTTTACAGCATGGAAAAAGGCCCTTCGTTCCAACTTGTTCGTGCCACCCTTTTTTTTGAAACCCCTAAACTAAACCCAATTACCCACATTTGGCCCATATCCCTCTATACCCATCATATCTCTGTAACTGTCTAAATGCTTTTTAAAAGATAAAATTGTACCCGCTTCTACTACTATCTCTGGCAGCTTATTCCAAGCACTCACCACTCTCTGTGTGAAAAATTTGCCCTTCTCAACACTTGTGTATCTCTCCCATCTCATCTTAAACTCATGCCCTCTAGTTTTAGGCTCCCCTACCTTTGGGAAAAGATATTGACTATCTACCTTGTCTATGCCCCTCATTATTTTATAGATCTCTATCACGTCACCCCTTAGTTTCCTACGCTCCAGAGACAATAGTCTCAGTCTGTTCAGCCTTTCCTTCTAACTCAATCCATCAAGTCTCAGTAGCATCCCAGTAAATCTTTTCTGCACTCTGTCTGGTTTAATGATATCCTTTCAAAAATAGAGTGACCAGAATTGCACACAGTATTCCAAGTGTGGCCTTACCAAGTTTTGTACAACTTCAACAAGATATCCCAACTCCTGTATTCAATGTTCTGACCGATGAAACCAAGCGTGCCGAATGCCGCCTTCACCATTCTATCCATCTGTGATTCCACTTTCAAGAAACTATGAACGTGTATCTCTAGATCTTTTTGTTCTGTAATTCTCCCCAACACCCTACCATTAACTGAGTAAGTTCTGCCCTGCTTCATTATCTGCCCAAAATGCACTACCTCGCATTTGTCAGCCCACTGGCCCAATTGATCAAGATCCTGCTGCAATTGGAGATAACTTTGTTCATTGTCCATCATGCCACCAACCTTGGTGTCATCTGCAAACTTACTAACCATGTCTCCTATGTTCTCATCAAAATTATTAATATAAATGACAAATAACAGTGGGCCCAGTGCTGATCCCTGAAGCACACTGCTGATCACACCTCCAGCTTGAAAAACAACTCTCTATAATCACTCTTTGGCTTCTGTCAAGAAGTCAATTTTGTATCCATTTAGAAACCTTACCCATGGATCCCTTTGATGTTAAATCAAAAGTGTGTACAAAAATGAGATTTCTCTGTTTAAACTGCTAAGCTATGATGTAAAGCTCTTTGTACGAGAAGAAGGAACATAATATGTTTTTGTGGATGGAATGACGGAAGGTGTGCTGGTTACATGGATCAAAGGAGAAGGTTGTGGACGTTAGTGTGTGGAATGAGTAGGGTTTCTCTTGAATTGCGAGGGCCCTAGGCCCTGCTGAGGAGATCACAGCGAGTCAGATGCTCAGCTTACATGTTCCATGTCTCATCACCTTGGGTCTACAGAAAACCAAATTATAATAGTTCATCAAGTAACTTTTATGTCCGAGTAATATCCTTACTTTCAGATAACACAGGCAAACCCAAACTGTGAAGAATCATTTAACTGATTACAAAGAAACAAAGAACAACACAGCACAGGAAACAGGCCCTACAAGCTCGCGCCTCCCGCTTTTAACACTCAGTGAGTGCCTTATTCCAATCCTTCTTCGACTTACGACTTTTGTCTACATCTAGTGGGCTCAATAAAAGGGTGCAAATTTCAGGAATTATATCTGCGCCAGATTAAGGGAGATCCAAATTAGGAACAATTTATTAACATCAATCAGCCTAAAAGCATGTTTTTGGGGTGAGGGAGGAAACTGGAGCATCCGGAGAAAATCCACGCAAGCACAGGGAGAATCTGCAAACTCCCACAGATACCGACCCAAGCTGGAGATCTGACCCGGGTCCCTGTAACTGTGCCGCAAACAGTGATAGTCACTGAGCTGTCGAGTTGCCTGTCAATTGGTCTAGTTTAAGCGTACACGAACGACGTGAAGCACTAGGCAACTCTTGAAGCAACATCCTAGAGCAGTCCTCGCATGACCCACCGCGTGTATGTCCCTTGTTGGCCAATAAGGTGGACTGAATCACCTGTGGATGTAAAAAAGAGATCAATAAACATACAACAGCCTGTACAGATATTAATGGAAGATCCTCAATAGCTCCAACGTAAGAGACAGGTGAGCCTTAAAATTTGTCAGATGGCCGACAGGAATCTATTAATGGAATGTCCTAAGGCTCTTGATCTTCAATTAAAACATTCTTTTCTATCCCTCCATCTCCAGTCTGCTCATGTGCATATCTAAGTAAGTCTCAAACAACCCTGATGTGTCTGCCTCCACCATCTTGCTTGGCAGCACATTCCAGGCCCCCACGACCCTCTGTGTGAAAAATATCCCTCTAACATTTGATTTATACCTCGCCTCTCTCACCTTAAGCCTGTGATCTCTTGTGATTTTCGCATCCAACCTGGGGAAAAGCTTCCCACTGTTCACTCTACCTATACCCTTCTTTAAGGGAGATTTCTTGCATCTGAGATACAGGGAGGTCAAAATGGACTTATCCCAATGGAAATAGAAGAACATTGCCCATTGTAAAAAGGCAAAACAAGGCAGGGAAAATGCTTCCAGATCTGTTGAATGCAGTATTGGAAGCATTGGTGCAGGATGTGAACAAGAACAGAAGGATCTTAAGCGTTAAGTTTAAATTTATTTATTCGTGTCACAAGTGGGCTTACGTTAGCATTCAATGAAGTTACTGTGAAAATCCTCTAGTTGCCACACTCTGGAGGGAGACTTTAGCATGGCCAATCCATCTAACCAGCACTATACCTAGCCATTTATATTAATTTTCAGCCTGCAATAAAAATGCACCTTCTCTTAAAGAGGTGCAGTCTGGCTTTAAGGACTTCTTACTTTTCTGTTGTCCAATGTTTGTCTTATGTTTATTTCCTTAGGACTGACGCTGAGTAAAGCAATATCTTTTTAAATGATCTGACTTTAAAGTACTTAATTTCAAGACAATTTTTTTTCATCATTTGGAAAGCATTCAAGTGGGTCAAAGGCTCTACACTGGGAAACAAATCAACCTGTACCTAATGTTCATATCAGCTGACAATCTGAAAATCTATTACATCTTCATAAATTAAATGATTGCTTCTCATGCAGACTAGCCAGTTGTCATTGTGCCAGGTTCCTCATTCAGACCCAAAGATGCCTTCAATAAAGTTTTAGAAGGGAAAGAAACCTGTAGAGTTATCTAGTTATTTAGCCATTGCATTTTCTAAAGAGAAAGATTTTATTTTTTAAAAAGACCTGTAAAACAGTTGAACCAAATTCATTCGCAAACGTTTTACTCAGGTGAAACAATACACTTGCTCCACTTCATAATAAAATGCTCCACTTCAACACAAGTACCATATTTGAGGTCAAATGCCAACAGACTAAAGCGGCATTGCTGTCTCCTGAATGTGGAATGGAAATGTGGATTACTTTGTTCACTGTTGCCCACAGGGCTTTCAATCAAGGCAGTTCTTGTTTGTCTGAGCAGTGTAACTTTCACTATTTATCTAGCCTGCTACGTTATAACACGGGCTGTGGGAAGGGTCAGTGTAGAAACACATTTGACAATGTTTGTCAGAGCTTCCTTTCGTTTGATCAACTTTCTCATTTAGTATTGGACTCTATCACAGATTTATGGCTATGTTCACATGGTGAGTCCAGATTGGGTGTTTATTCCTACTAAAACCCCATCCATCTCCGACTGGAAGAGACTTGCGAGTTCAGTCATAACTTTTTTGAGAAATAGTTGTCTCTGTACATTAATAAAGCTCAGAGCATTCTCAGCCATTTTAATAAAGGCATGGAGTAGAAAAGGTAGTATGTTCAACATATATATACACAACTCATTCAGCCTCAACTGGATTATTATGTCCTGTTCTGGGCACCACACTTTAGGAGGGATGTGAAGGCATTAGAGAGATGGCAGAGAAGATTCATGAAAGTAGTTCCAGGGCTGAGGAATTTCAGTTATGTAGACAGATTGGAGAAGTTGGAACTGTTTTTCTCAGAGATGAAAAGGTTGAGAGGAGATTTGCTCAATGTTTATTGAATCATGATGGATCTAGACAGAATGGATAGGGAAAAATTGCCCCCATTGCTAGAAGAAGGGAGAACAACAGAGCACAGACTTAAGATGATTAGCAAAATAAATAATGGAGACATGAGAGCAAATATTTTCATGCAGCAAGTATTGGGGATCTGGAAGGCATTGCTTGAGAATGTGGTACAGGCACATTCAATTGAAGTGTTTGAGGAAATTGGATTACTCTCTGAAATGGAAGTAAGTACAGGACTATGGGTAGAAGGCTGGGGAGTGGCACTCGATAAACTGCCTCTTTGGAAAGCCAGCACAACCATGATGGGCTGAATGGTCTCTTCTCGTGCTGTTGCTAGTTTGAAATTCTGTATGTATAATTCTTTAATAATGTCCACATGTGAGCATTTTGAATAGGATTTTCCGGTTGCACTTGCCCCAGGCTTGGAAAATCCTCCTGCCCAAGGTCAACAGATCTTTTCCTATGGGAGGCCAGAGAGGAAAATTCTGCCCCTTGACTTTGGGAAATTGGATGAAAATCTTAGGCAGAGACTTTGCAAAAAAAATTATTTGGATTTTTGTCTAAATGATTGTGGTGAACAAAAATATGATGCTTAACATCTTAAGTGCTAAGTGCATTGGACACAAATAACCCATGAGCTACGTAATAAGGTCTGCTATATGCCTTTTCATGTGTATTATTTTCCCATTCAATGAGGAACAAGTTATATGTACTGATTGTCTTACACTGCATAAACATCAGCTTGTTTATGTCATGGAAAAAATGTTAATAATGCAACAAACAAATTCACTCCCTCATGCATTCAGACACACACACACAAGATGGATTCTAGAGAAAAGCAGGCATTTAGGTTATTAGCAGAAGGAAATACAGGAAATAAACCACATGATCAAATCTCAGTCCTCATAAAATGCATGTGTAGCAGTTCTGGGTGAGTCCTCTCTTATGGTTCTTGGGATGAATTCAAGTTAGAAACGCCTACATCTCTAGACAAAGTTGTGGCTGAGTTTTGTCGAGATGAAGATTTTCAGATGAAAATGAAATAGTTCCCTTTATTCTCACTGCCTGGGTTGACTCCTTGATAGGCAGGATTCTATTCTTCTTGCTGGAAGATGGTCTCTCTTGTCCTGTTGATTTGCAGACTGAAGTGTTGGTCCCTGGTTCAGGGAGTAAAAAAAAATTGAAGTCTGAAGTTGGTTTTGGTCATATGATCCCCATGGTCAATAACTTCTTTGTCTACTTAATGGGTTCAAAGTTAGAAACCACTGTGACACAATAGGCTTTACATACTGACAGTTCACACCTGCTTGTGATAAATTTGTTCTTCCGCACCTTTCTTTGTCAAGGGTTGAGTTTGAAGACATTGCCTCTAGGAGGGCTCTTGATATTGGTTAGTTTCTGTTTCAAGTATAAGACAGTAGGATTCTTCAATGTGTATTCAGCCAGAGATTTTTAGTGAACTGACCAAGATGTCTGCCTCCAGAGGCAGCCTCATGGCACAGTCACATGACTATGGAAAATCAGAGGTGTTAGTCAGACTGATTACATTTCAAAACCCAAACAACTTTGATTGTAAATATTCGATTGATTTCATGTCACGAATGTCTATTTCCAGGGATAGCATTCCACTTGTTGTCATTTACATTGTAAGATTTTCAGAAGCTTGATCAGACACCAGTTAAGCCTTTGTGCAGGAATCACAGAAGGTCACCTGTACCTTAACAGCCATGTTTAACCAGGATTGTCCATATGCCATGTCATTCTTTTATTCTTTTGAAGTGAAAAATGCCCATTATCTAAATATACTCACAGGCATATGAAATAAGCTTGGCAATGTTTACAGAACAGAACAAGGCTATTTGGTTCTTATGGCCATGCTAATATAGTACAAAACTAAACTCTCTGCAAGCTGTACATTACTTTAAATCTTTGCAAACTTTAAATGATCAAAATAAGAACATTCTAAGAAGAATCATGAGGTTTTGACACTTAAAAGTTCTGTAATTATTAAATTCAGAACATATGGGATTCTGACTGTTACAGTCATTTCCTGAAGGTTGCAGCAATCTACCATCTAACCCATGTAGAATTAATTGTAAACAATCTATTTGCAATGCAGTAAACAATCAAAACCATTCTGTCTCACACTGTCAGATTTTGCTGAATGTCTGGTGTGAATCAAACTGATGGATCAACTAACTCCACATTCTGTTACCTCTTCACCTGGATAGAGCACATTGCTTACTCCAATGGTCTGCAATCAGCAACTCTCACTTTCATCTTTGTAACACTATTGCAGACAGTCCTGTATAGAGATGCTCCGATCTCATTCATTCCCAGCCGCTGCCAGCGAAAGTGGAAAATTTGGTACCCAGCTAAAACTCCACTCTTTGCAGTAGCACTGGAGAATCCCAGTCGAGGATAAAGTTGGTGGTTTTTGATGCCGGGTAGTCAAACATGATTCACCTTGAACAAATCCATGCTAACTTTCATTTCTCTGAATGCCAATTAATGTTGTCCCATGTAATTAAATGTTTCCCTACTGCCAATGTTTGGCTGGCTGAACCTTAGTTGTCGAATTGAATTCTCTCCCCTTTTTTTGAACATGATCTTGTGCGTGTGTTTTCTCACCTGGCATCTTAAATTACATCTCAATATCATGGGATGTGAACTCATTCCTCTTGTACATTCCACTGGAGGTGGCCTACTCCGGTGTTTTTCAAGCTTACTTTCCAGCAACCCACTTCTACAAAATGGCCAGCGCTTGTGACCCACTACCCAGGCAAGCTGCAGTACTGCTGCTACATTCACAATCTAAATAGGATTTACAATACATTTATAAATACATCTCTTACCTTTTTATTTCATAAAGTGTATGCAATTTGAATTGTATCAGGCAACACTAAGCTTTTCCTCCTAATGCCAATGATGTCATCACCTGAGTTGAGAGATCCTCATTGTCATTTGCCTTTGACAATCTGCGCGCTATAAACAGAACGTCTCGCTTTTCTTTTGAAGAGGATCAGAGAATATCTCGTGATGTTTTGAACAACATCACAGAACAACTCACAACGTTTTGAAAAGGACCACAGAACATCCCATGTATTTTTAAACAGGATATTCAATGACCCATTTTCAACATCATTGCGACCTACGTGCAGGTTATGGCTCATGTGCAGGTCACAACCCCTACTTTGAAAAACATGGGGCCTACTCTAGGCTTCCTACCAAGGAGTACAAATTAGCATCCATGCAAGACATTCCTGACCAATCAGCTCTTCTCCTTTGCAGAGAGATGCTATAAACTCTATTTAGTATCTCTGGTCTCACTTGTCCAGATTTGGATAGATGCAAAAGTATTTGGTCAAAAGTAATGTTAAAAGATGTGGTGCATACAGAAATGGGAGGAGATTGACTAGAATAGATTCCAGACCTATTGCCTACTGCTGGCCTCTCAGTACCAGTAGAAAATTGAAATAAAGAGAAAGGAAAATCTTGCTTTATAGATCCCACGCTAATACTAGAAGCTAAACCAGATGTTCTGCTGTTACAGCCAACATTTATTAGTTAAGGAATGAACCGACACCTAAAAATAGATCGCCTGGCCATTTATCACTTCACTGTTGCATTGCCAACATCATAAAAATCACTGCATTTTGAAAAATAATTTAAACCCCAAGTGATTTTCACTCAGATATCTGAATTAATCTGGATGGAATCAAAAGAAAATCTGCAAAAGATGGCAAAAGTTGAAGTGTAAGTGAATTTTGACCATAATTATATCACACTTAATTACTCATGATATTTTAGTCTTGTCCCGTAGACCTTTCAGCCAAAGTAGAACTCACCCACAAAACAGGTCACATTGCCAGATAGGAAAGGCAAGTTTCTGCTGATTGTGGGTGGGGATGGAATCGCTGTAGAGATGGGGCAGATATTGTGGAAGGTCAGCACGTGATGCATCCATGCATCACATTATGATTAGATTCTCAAGGACAGAGACACCCATCTCATTGTCACGTGAATTTGGCACCAATCACCACAGGAGTAAGAAACAGTCGAATGAAGGTACAGAGCTGCCGCCCTTCTATGGGAATATCGATCAGCTTTCAATTTACTGTGTGAAGTGTTCAGAACAAAAGAAAAGTGTTGCTTACCTTCTCCAGCTTCACTCTGAAGGAGATTTGTTTTTCCTTGGCTTTGGAACAATTCCACCCTTAGATCTCATGGACCATGGACATCCTTCCAGTGGGTAATAGGTCTTGTGGCACAGTAGTAGTGTCCCTATCTCTGGACCAGAAGCTGTGCACTCAAGTCCAACACCAGGGCTTGTTAACCACAGAAGCGTGATCATAATGTGGTTCAATGGATTAATCATCCACTCAGGAATTCTTCCATCACTTCCTCCACTATTTCCCAAAAGGTAAAAGCTGTGTGTTTGTGAAGATATGCTTTACAAAACCCTTCCAGTTTGGATCAGTTATGTTTAATTGTGCTGATTCATGGGAGAGATGTTAATTTGGGTATATACGGGTGGAAACTCGACCCTGATGAAAGCAGTACGGTGTTGGGAACATTTTAGGTGCAATTTGTCAATTGGGGCACAGGAGGAAGCTCCAGGCTACAGTGTTCCTTTGAGGTGCAACATATTGTTGTGGATTAATATGTATTATTGCTGGAGTGTGGCATTCTTGATATTACCAAATTGTACCAAACTCTGAGAAAGTGGCAGGAAGCAAAAGATGCTATGTGAGATTCTGAATGCATATTATTTCAACTTTAAAATTTTGACTGTTAAAAATTGCTTTCATCTCCTTTTCAAATAATTTTATCTGGTTGTTTTAAGATATTTCAGAATGAACATTTTCCCAGAACATAAATTATACACTACCCATAACAGCCTGTCCCTACACTATGACAACACCTAACAGCCTGCCCCTACACTATGACAACATCTAACAGCTTGCCCCTACACCCAACACAAAACATGGTCTGTCCCCACACTAAGATAACAAATAACACAGGCTGTCCTTACACCATGACAACTTGCCCTGACACATGATAACTGATAACTTAATCTGTCTCTCTTGCGCCATGACAATACATAACATAGTCTGTCTCTACATATGACAACCCATAATATAGACTGTCTTTCACCACAACAGCCCAATACAATCTGTCCCTATGCCATGACAATCCATAACATGATCTTGCATCATGGAAACCCAAAACATGGCCTTTCTCTACACTGTGATAGCCCAATAGCTTTTATTGATAGGGGGATTGAATTTCGGAGCCGCAATGTCATGTTGCAACTGTACAAAACTCTAGTGCAGCCGCACTTGGAGTATTGTGTACAGTTCCGGTCCCCGCATTATAAGAAAGATGTGGAGGCATTGGAGAGGGTACAGAGGAGGTTTACCAGGATGTTGCCTGGTATGGAAGGCAGGTCTTATGAGGAGAGGCTGAGAGATTTGAGGTTGTTTTCGTTAGAAAGAAGGCGGCTAAGAGGAGACCTTATTGAAACATATAAGATGATTAGAGGTTTAGATAGGGTGGACAGTGATAGCCTTTTTCCTAGGATGGAGAAAGCTAGCACGAGGGGACATAGCTTTAAATTAAGGGGTGGTAGTTATAGGACGGATGTCAGAGGTAGGTTCTTTACCCAGAGGGTGGTAAGGGTATGGAATGCCCTGCCTGCTGCAGTTGTAGATGCGCCAAGTTTGGTAGCGTTTAAGAGGTTAGTAGATAAGTTTATGGATGAAAAGGGAATGGTTTAGGTTAGAGGGTCATTGCTTTTTCTTAATTGGTCGGCGCCACATCGAAGACCGGAGGGCCTGTTCTGCGCTGTAATGTTCTACGTTCTATGTAATACATGGCTAAATCCCACACATTGTTACTGTATATTCTGCCTCTCTACAGAGGATGAAATACAGTCATATAAGATGATTAGAAGTTTAGATAGGGTGGACAGTGATAGCCTTTTTCCTAGGATGGAAAAAGCTAGCACGAGGGGACACAGCTTTAAATTAAGGGGTGATAGTTATAGGACGGATATCAGAGGCAGGTTCTTTACCCAAAGGGTGGTTCGGGAGTGGAATGCCCTGCCTGCAGCAGTTGTAGATGCGCCAAGTTTGGTGGCGTTTAAGAGGTTAGTTGATAAGTATATGGAAGAGAAGGGAATGGTTTAGTTTGGAGGGGCATTGCTTTTTATATTGGTCGGCGCAACATCGAAGGCCGAAGGGCCTGTTCTGTGCTGTATTGTTCTATGGTCTATGTTCTATTCCTTCCCCACTGATTTCATTTACACATTTCTAGCTTCTTTTTCATCTTAGATTCAGTGAAATTCTGTTGTGAATAGCATGATACCTTACCTATATTTATCAGCATTGTCATAATCCGATACTTCATTTCTGTCATATTCCTTTCTCCATGAAATTAAAATGATTTTTAGTTGCATAATTGATGACTAAGAAGCAGTGGAATCAACATCAACATATAATGCTACAAAATTTCAACTTCACAATTTTTGTACAATGAACTTATTATAAAAGAATTGAAGCAAAGATACCTGTAGCAGTTAGAAGTGGAAGAAATGTATCAACAATCAATTCATTCTCATGATAGAGCATTGACCTGCAGAGAATCCAAGTCCCAATTCCAATATTCACTGAGCATTTTCTTTTTGTTATTTCTCAACTGAGAGTAGTTGGAGATTTGGTGAGAATGGAGAAGGAATGGCTTCAGCAGCTAGCTTCATGAGAATCCATCTCCTGTTGGTAATATTTGGAAATGGTGAATGTGTAACATGAAAAGGAGCTCAACTATTGCAGTGTTTTCCTGGCTGGACTCCCATTCTGCATTTCCATAAACTTCATTTTGTTTAATCTCCTAGCCTGCACTAGGAACAGAGAGAAGAGAGTCAGTTGTGTGCAACAAAGATTAATAAGACATGGACTTCTTTCAATATTATTTTCTTCCAAGTACGATAATGGTAAAGATATTTTATACAGAAGAACTGGAAAATACCCAGTTTCTTTTGAGGAATCTTTGAACCATAAGTTTAATTTACTGATGTGATGGTAACAATTTGATAAATAATTTAATGATTAAAGTGATAGACAAAGAGACAAGTATAGAAGAACCAAATAACCTGCATCATCTCTGCTTTCCTGCGGGAAATATTTGAGAAGAAAGTATCTGCACTTGTCGAGTGAAAATTGTTACACCTGAATTTGAATACTGAAACATGTAACTCACAGGACCTGCCTCAGTAAAATGTGCTCCAAATGGTGATAATTTGGCGTTGAATGGGTGGGGGATGTGGGGGGATTACAGAGTTACAGCACCTTAACAATCAGATTAGGGTGTGTGGAGGAGCTGAGAGACCTGTTTGTATAGGTGCATAGATCATTGAAGGTGGAAGGACAATTGGAGAGAGCAATTAATCCTGTGTTTTATTAATCGAGCAAGGACATTATTCTGAACTTACACAAGACCTCAGCTAAAATATTGTGTGCAATTCTGGATGCCAAACTGTAGGAAGGCTGCAAACACATTGGAGAGAGTGCAGAAGAGGCTTGCAAGAATGATTCCAGGGATGAGAAACTTCAGTAATGAGAATAAATTGGAAAGGTTGGGTCTGTTCTCCTTGGAGAGAAGAAAACTAAAAGGAACTTTGATGAAAATGTTCAAAATCATGAGGGGATAGACAGAGTAGATTGGAAGAAACTGTTCCCATTCATAAAAGGATCAAGAACAAGAAGGCACAAATTCAAACTAATTTACAAACGAAGCAAGTGTGATGTGCGAAAATGCTTTTTCACACAGGGAGTGGTTCAAGTCTGGAATGAACTGCCCGGAAGTATGGTGGAGGCTGGTTCTGTCAAGACATTCAAGAGGGCATGAGATGATTAACTGAATAAAAACAATATGGAGAATAGGGAAAAAGAAGGGGAATGGTGCTAATGCATGGGCTGGAATTTTACCACCACGCCCATCCTGGAATTGAAGTAGGTGCGGCTCGCGGAATAGAATTGTTCGTTGGACGGAATTTTATGAGCTTCGCTCGAGTGAGGTTGTAAAATATCAGCCAAAATGCTCATTTTGAGAGCTGGTGCAGACATGATGGGCCAAATGGCCTCCTTCAGAATAATGCTATGATTCTGAAATGGAGATTCAAAAATGATTTTTATTTTCAGATTCACAATTTACATTAGTCTAGAATTACATTTGTAATTCATATGTTTAAATTACCTTCACTTTGTACTTTGTTGTATTTTAATAATTAATTACTAAGGATTTCCAAAGAAGATGATCCAGTTTTAATCAGTCAATGACAACTCCTATTTATACCTTATCCATATCTGCCACTACAGTTCCCAATAGTTGAAGGAATGGATTCAGTCGATTCACTGAGGCTGAATTTAATTAAGTTTAATCATAGTGTGCTGGCAATTGTACATTGTGAAAAATGGCAAAGAATGTTTTTAAACTTTAATTTAGAAAACCTGATTTAGACATCTACAATTAGATACTATTATGGTAATTGTGCTTTAACCCTTTAGGGCATTGCAAAAGAGGAACAGATTCTCTGTAAACAGTTGTTAATGATGCGGTAGGGCACAACAGATTGGTTTGGTTTACGAGAAACATGGACACAGACTGTTCTTTCACTTTGATCATTCAGCTACAGGAGCAATGTTTTCACCTTTGAGATTGGCTGACTTATTAGTCTAACTTTGGCCCTGTGATAGGATTCTTGTCCCTGAATCTGAAGTTTGTAGGTTATTATCCCATTGATTGCTTCAATTTGTCACACTATATAGACAAAAACATACCATTCATAGACTACATAAGGGAGACGGAAAGGAGAAGATGCAGAATAGTGTTGCGGTTACAGATAGGTTGTAGAGAAAGTCAGCTTAATATATGATAGGACTATTCAAAAGTTTGTTGGCAGCAGGGAAGAAGCTGTTTTTGAGTCGGTAGGTATATCTTGTATTTTTCCCAATGGAAGAGGAGAGTATGTCTGGGTGTGTGAGGTCCTTGATTATACTGGCTGTTTTATTGAGGCAGCAGAAGGTGTAGATGGACTCAATAGATGGGGGACCAGTTTGCATGAGCCACATTCACAACACTTTGTAGCTTTTTTGCAGTCTTAATCAGAACAGGAGCCACACCAAGCTGTGATACATCTGGAAAGGATGCTTTCTATGGCGCCGCTGTAAAAGTTGGTGAGAGTCATAGCGGACATGCCAAATTTCCTTAGCCTGCTGAGAAAGTAGAAGCATTGATGGGCTTTCTTAACTACAGCATCAAGGAACCAGGACAGATTGTTGGTGAGCTGGACATTTAGAAACTTGAAGCTGTTGATCATTTCCATTTTATCACCATTGATTTGGAAGGGACATGTCTTCTACCTGAAGTCAATGACTATCTCTTTTGTTTTATTAACATTGAGGGACAGATTATTGTCATTGCACCATTTCCCTACACTACAGCAGTGATTACACTTCAAATGTATTTCATTCACTATGAAGTGAATTCGAACATCCCGCATGTCACAAAGGTGAAGTATGCTCTTATAAACACAAACTCAATTCTGCTTACAGCTGAGTTTAGAATTTTTTAAAATATATACAGTCAACAGCATTCCAATTAAGTTACAAAGCAACTAATTGCTAGGAAAATTCCTCATAAATCCTTTGCTGTTCATCAAGAAACCAATAAGAAATAGCAGAAATGTTTCCCCTTTGAGAAAATACAAGATGGAAATTTGTATATGGGACATGATGTATTGCCTAAACATCCCTTGGACAAGAGTCAATTTTTTGGTATTTACTGCAGTCCTGCCATTGCTTAAACATAACATTAATTTATTCATTGCAACGTTATAGCTAATCTACTGCAACTAGATTGCCTGAACATTTTTTGATAAGGGTACATTCATTGAGCATGTTTCTAGATTGTGTGCCATTTCATAGTTAGTATCCTTCACAAGAAAGCTGGCCAGTTTGAGATTGCCTTGCAAACCTTGCTTCATATATGTGTAGAAGCCTTGTTATCTTTAGCGGTTGGTTTGGCGTTATCATGATCTGCTTGTTATAAGCTATGAATAGAAAGTCTTCATTGCTTGTAAACATTCGGTGCAGGTGCCCTCCAGAGGATTTGGAGTGTAAATTGCCAGTTGAGTTTTGAGAGTTTTCTATCATTGCTAAAAGAGTACAGCAAATCCAGATCCAGGATACTGGTATCTGTGACCCATTCGGGTAGACCTATACATGAAGATTGAGTTTTTGCCTGTATTTGTTAACTAATTTGCGAAGTACAACAGCTTGACTTCAGTACACAGAACAATCGCAGCCTGATACTGACTGGCAATTTAAGAGCAAATGACATCCAAACAGAAACGTAATTTTACAAAAATATAAATGGATTTCATCGCTGTCGTCCTTATCTATTGTTGCATTATCTATAAACATCTGTAAAGAGCTAGAAATTAGTTAGCTAAAAACTAACTGCTATAATAAATGGTCCTGGAACACATTTTACAATTGCCGTAGAATCTCACTTGAAGTATAACAGAACCAGTTCAAACCAGTCATTTTCTTGTGCAAAGCAGCATGATCTTTCCAATCTTTCTAAGCTTAAACTCTGATCATTAATAACATCTAGGAAGCAAAAGACATCGCACAAAAAAAGCAGGGAATTTGTTCCTACGTTGCTAAAATATTCCTGTGGAAATAAAAGCAGAAACTGAACACTGGCTGAAATAGTCTGTGAACTTCATATGTTATAAATGGTGGTGTCATGATTGACTTCTGTGGTAACGCAAACGGTTACTGCCTTTGTCAGATATAGGCAGTTGCCTGTGATATATATGTGGATAGTGAAAGGAGTGGGAATTATACTAATTTTCAGATCTACTCACCATGGGGAATATTGTATGGCATGATTGGAATAGGTATAATAATTTTACAGAGCTCCACATGGTCGCTGTAGAACCAGGGGACACAAACTCAGGATGAGGGGCAGACCATTTAGCACTGAGGTGAGAAAGAGCCTCTTTACTCAGAGTTTTGAATATTTGAAATTTTCTGTCCCAGAGGGCTGTGGAAGCCCAATTCTTGAATATATTCAAGAGTCAGATCAATAGTTTTCATTAAAAATGTCAAGGGAAATGGCAATAGTGCAGGAAAATGGGTTTAAGTAGAGATCAGCCGTGGTCACATTGAATGGCGGAGTGTGCTCGATGGATTGATGACCTACTCTTGCTCTAATTTCTTATCCCTGCTGGAGAATCTGCAAAGACTCTTACATAAAATGATAACTGGGCAGATTAAATTAGAAACAACATTGGATATATCCTTTCTGACACTGACTAGAAGATTTGGGCACAATCTATTGAGGACTATTGTTAAGTCATTTCCATGTTTTGGATAGCATGTAGTTTGGAGGATGTTACAAATCAGGAAGACATTAGGGGCCCAATTTTACCAAAACTTCATGCCTGTTTTCAGGTGCAAAATCATGGTAAATTCGGGCATCAGGCCTGCAACACGATTTGCATCTAAAACCGAGCAGATCAGCCTTTACTAACACCTGATTTTCTACAGCGCGCACTGGACCAGAGCCAGCAAAGCGCTGGAACGAGGATTCCGGACTCAGATCCATTTTACGTTCTGACTTCAGTCTCCGATTGGTAAAATCAGGCCCTAGATCTTGAAATGGCATCATACGTTTTCTGAGGAAAGCTGTCGAGCAATTTATTGACATTATCTCAACTCCTCAGTATCTTTGCAACAGCTTCAATTCTTCTCTACAGCTTGTAATTGTCGGAAGGAATGGATTTATTCTTTCTTGTGACATTTTCTGTTAACTATGGCAGCTAAATATAACAGGAAATAATGCTCTTTGTACACCGTTAAGAGTCATATTGCAATCAGATCAGATCAGATTATAAAGTGAAAATTACTCTCCAATTGTGATGAAAAATTATCGGGTGCTGAGCTCTTATACCTATTCCAAAAATAGTTATTCGAGATAGTTTGTGGAAAACTCAAGTGGGTTTAAATATTTATAAAGAGAAACACAGGATAAACTTTTGCTGTTTCCCTCAGGTGCAGTATTTAGTGTCCCAGTATATAACACCAATGAGAGCTGGGGAAATACTTTGCCTTCATTTTCACAGAAATACTTCAGTAAAATTGAGGCACCCAGGAAGTAATTGAATGATTTTTATTGGGTGCAAAAATCAATTAAATTTATGACTGGATCATTTGTCTCAAAACAAAATTTGCCTTGTAGGAATCATAGCTTTTAAACCACAATGTAGGATCGAATAACATGGAGAGGCAATATAAAATAAAGCATACAACTCTGAAAGGGACGCAGAAATAGAGAACATGAGTATATTTGCATAAATCACTAAAAATGCAGAACCAGTTGCAAGTGAAGTTAACAGGCACATTCCTGTAAGGATGAAAGATAAGTATGGCAAATTTTGAGAACCTTGGATAACAAGAGATATTGTGAGCCGAGTCAGAGAAAAAAAATAAAGCATTTGTCAAAGCTATGATCTTGGGAACGTATGAAGCAAGTCTGAAATACAAGGAAAGTAGGAAGAAATTTAAGCAAGGAGTAAGAAAGGCTAAAAGGGGTCATGAAAAAATATTGGCCAGCAGGGTTAAAGAAAGTCCCAAGGTTTTTTACACATAAATAAAAAGCAAGAGGATAGCCAGGACGGTTAGCCCACTCAAAGACAAGGGAGGGAACTTATGCGTGGAGTTAGGGGAAATGGGCAAGATATTAAATGAATACTTTGCATCAGTATTCAGTAAAGAGGAGGATGTGGTGATGATGAGTCTGGGAAACAAAGTGTAGATAGTTTCAGTCATGTTGAGATCAAAAAGGAGGCGGTATTGGGGTTCTTGAGAAACATTAAGATAGACAAGTCCCCAGGGCCTGCTGGGATATACCCCGAGAATATTGAGAGAGGCAAGGAAGGAAATTGCTGGGATCTTGAGAGAAATCTTTGTTTCCCCACTGGCTATTGGAGAGATCCCAGTGTTGTTCGTTTGTTTAAGAAAGGTAGCAGGAATAATCCAAGTAATTAAAGGCCGGTAAGCCTTACATCAGTTGTAGGGAAATTATTGGAAAGGATTCTTTAAGACAGGATTTATTCCCTCTTGGAAATAAGTGGATGTATTAGTGAGAGGCAATGTGATTTTGTGAAGGAGAGGTTGTGTCTCACGAATTTGATTGAGTTTTTCAAGGAAGTGACGAAGATGATTGATGAGAATAAGGCAGTAGATGTTGTCTACATAGACTTCAGTAAAGCATTTGACAAAGTCCCTCATGGCAGACTGGTGCAGAAGTTGAAGCCACATGGGATCAGAGGTGAGCTGGCAAGGTGGATACAAAACTGGCTCGGTTAAAGAACTCAGTAAGAATTTAGCAACACCAATTTTAAATCCAACCGATTTATTTGATAGTAAATTTGCGAGCTTTCGACACTCTTGTGCCTTCGTCAGGCAAATGCAGTGTTCTCAATCGGTTAAAGAACACAGAGAGTAGCAGTGGAATGTTGTGTTTCTGAATGGAGGACTGTACAAGTGGTGTTCCTCAGGGATCACTGCTGGAATCTTTGCTGTTTGTAATATATATAAATGATTTGGACGAAAATGTAACTGGATTGATTAATAAGTTTGGGGACAACACAAAGGTTGGTGGATTTGCAGATAGTGATGAGTACCATCAGACGATACAGCAGGATATAGATCAGTTGGAGACTTGGGCGGAGAGATGGCAGATAGAGTTTAATTCGGACAAATGTGAGGTAATGCATTTTGGAAAGTCTCATGCAGATAAGAAATATGCAGTAAATGGCAGAACCCTTAGGAGTATTGACAAGCAAGGGATCTGGATGTACAGATACACAAATCTGTAAAGTGGCAATGCAGGTGGAGAAGGTAGTCAAGAAGGCATATAGATGCTTGTCTTCATCGTCCGGGGCATCGAATTTAAAAATTGGCAAGTCATGTTGCAGTTTATAGAACCTTTGTTAGGCTACACTTGGAATATAGTCTTCATTTCTGGTCACCACACTACCAGAAGAATGTGGATACTTTGGGAAGGGTACAGAAAAGATTTACCAGCATGTTGCCTAGTATGGAGCACATTGTCTATGAGGAGAGATTGGAGAAACTTGATTTGTTCTTGTTGGAGGAACGGAGCTTGAGGGGAGACCTCAAGTTTATGAGAGGCATGGACAGAGTGGATAGTCAGAAGCTTTTTCTTAAAAGAGTTGATTACAACAGGGCCTAGGTTTAAGGTGTGGTTTAAGGTGTGAGGGGTAAGGTTTAAAGGAGATGTACGAGGCAGATATTTTATGCAGAGTAGTGGGTGCTTGGAACTTGTTGCCTGGAGAGATAGCGGAAGCGGATATGGTAGTGACTTTTAAGGGGCATCTTGACAAGTAATGAATGAGATGGGATTAGAGAGATATGGTTCCTGGAAGGATCGGAGTTTTTAACTAAGTTGCGCAGCATGGTCAGTGCAGGCTTGGAGGGCTGAAGGGCTTGTTCCTTGTGTCATTTTCTCTGTTCTTTGTTCTTAACAAAGCACAATCAGTGAGATTCTCCAGGCTCCAAGCTGTGAGTTTTTTGCTGGAAGGAGGTGGCGATTTGTTTGCTAATGTGGGATTCTCTTGTCCCGGCACTGTCAATGGGAACTCCCATTGATGTCATCCCATGCCAGCAGGAACCTGCAGTGAGGGAGGAGGGGGTGGTGTGCTGCTGGCGGGACTGGAGAATCTCGCCTGCATGAATGGCCAGAGAATTCCGACCATTTTATCTGATTATTAGTAGGGGCATGCAGTACA
Source organism: Sphyrna mokarran (assembly GCA_024679065.1). NCBI lineage: Eukaryota > Metazoa > Chordata > Chondrichthyes > Carcharhiniformes > Carcharhinidae > Sphyrna > Sphyrna mokarran. Next base: position 32,416,985 of record JAGIQG010000011.1, read on the forward strand.
AGAACAAGGAGGCACAAGTGTAAGACAATAGGTCATCCTCTTCTGGAACATTGCCTCCAATTCTGGGAGTTGTGCTTGAGGAATGACATGAAGGCACTGGAGAGAATGCAGAATAGATTAATGAGAAGAGTTCCAGGGATGAGGAAATTCAACTGTGAAGAAAGATAGGAGAAGTTAGAAGTATTTTCTTTGGAAAGGAGAAAGCCAGGAGGAGGTTTGAGAGATTATTTTCAAAATCATGAATGGTCTGCACAGAGTAGATAAGGAAAAAATACTCCCATTTGTGAGGAATCATGAACGAGAGGGCACAGGTTTGAAGTAAATGGCTGAAGAAGCAAAAGTGAGATGAGGAAAATCTTTTTTCGCGTAATAAGTGCTTAGGATCTGGAATGCACTGCCTGACAGTGTGGTGAAGACAGGTTTGATTGATGCATTCCAGACTGCTTACAGAAAAGTGAGAATGTGCAGGGTTATGGGGAGAAGGAGAAGGAGAGGCACAAGGAGGTTTGCTTATTCAAAGAGCCAGCATGGACACAATTGGCAGAATGGTCTCCTGCACTTGAAAAATTCTGGATTCTGTGTCAATTTTATAGCGACTGGTTTGAAGGAGAAACAACTCAACTATAAATAATATTGTCTGACTGGTTTTCCATTGCATACAATTGACAGTTCCATTTTAATTTATGTTGTCAGCTTTTCAAAATCTGGTCCTTGGAACTGTTTATGGAATCTTTAAAGACACTGTTCAGTATGAAATTTCCAAAGAGAAAACATCAGTTTGAAATCATTCAGACTGATATCAGCATTAATATAAGAAACGTAAGGAGAACAATTACAAGTATAAAGTCATACAATTATTCTTATTTGTTCAATAAATTAGGTAATCACTACAATCTCATAAAGATCAATAACTTTCAAAGAAGACAAGAAATTTCCACTTATTTAGTTGGATAGATGATGACATGGTTTCACATTTTAACACTTTTCCTGTAACAAAAGACTTAAAGAATGAGTGACTAAACATAAATAGAGCATTTAAAGAGCCAGTGAGTAAGATTTTATGAAAAGAATTCTAAGCGTCGAACGAGAATGGGAAAGTTTCAAGCTCATTTTGGGCGAGTTTGAGAATGCAATCTTATGGCACTTAGTGCAAATAACGTGCCGGGGTGTGGTTCTCACCAGCAGGGAGTGGGGTGGAGCCTCAGTTTGTTGGAGAAGCTGCCTGTTGAACTCTAGGGTGCCATTACACAGATCTCCGAGTATATTGGGAGATCACCTGCCCACCCCTCCCCCACCCACCTCACCGAAATTGGGACTCCCCCCATGGACATCACCACCAACCTGCTGATTGGTCCTTCATCAAAACTCCCTTCCTCCCTGATTGCTGATTACTCCCCCTTCTGCAGATACCCGCTCCCTCTTACTGATCTCCCCCTCTTCTGCAGATTTCCTTCCCTCCCTCACTGATCATACCCCCTTCTGCAAAGTTTCTTCCCATTCACTGAATGCCTTCCCTTCTGCAGAGTTCCCTCTCTCCCTGATTCCTTCCCCTGCAGTGTTGCCTCCCTCCTACCCCTGCAGAGCTTCCCACTTGTCTCCCTCCACCTCATCCCTCTCACGGCTCTGTCCAGGCCCTTGGCACCGCCCTGACAAAGTTATGGACAGTGCCAGCTTGCCTGGTGGGCAGTATCAAGGTGCCAGGCAGGCACGGCCAGACTGGCACTGCCTCATAGACACAGCCCAGCCCTGTACCTGACCACCCAGGGGCTTAAATGGTCTCCAAGTTCCCCTTTCTTCCCCAACCCCTGGCAAGGCCATCATATCTGGTTGATGGATATCGTATGTGATTCTCATCACGAAAAATCTTGGCTGGTAAAATAGTTAAGGTAAGGTAAGATGGTAGGGTCCAGGAGTTGGTAGTGACATTTAAATTATGTCATTAATATTTAAATTGGCTTTCTTCTGGGCACAAAGTTGACTTTGCCAGCAAGACAGTACTGGTAAGATCAGAGGAAGTGAAAAACCAGGCACGGACCTGATTTTTCACCTCTTGCCCAAAAGTCAGGCGGGACGAGGTCGTAAGATTATAGCCATAGGCTTTAGGTGGAGGCACATAGATAGATATCAAGTATATGAGAGTCATAGGAGGGTGGGTCATGAGTTGGCATGGATAGGGTACAGGGAGTAAGGAGTAGTGAGAGATGGGGACTGGAGGTCTATTTTTGTGCAATTAATTTGTTGACAAAATACCAGAGCACCAAGGCAAGCATTTCACCTTGACCATCTCAGTACCAGGAGCCTTCAAATTCTTTCTGGAGTTGAGTGTCACAATTCACATTTCCGACCAGCATTCAGCTCACATCCTCACTACCCTCCACACTGGAATCTGAACTTCCGGGGCACTTTTCCCCACGTTGGGATTGTGGAGTTGGGAATGATCTTGAATCTGCTTTTCGTAACAGGGAATAAAGATTCAGATCTCAAGGCCTATCCATTGTTAGCACACCCATTATATTCGCTGATTGCGTTGCATGTGTGATACAGTGTGAGTGCAGGACCCGGAAGTTATCTGGGATTGATGTTCCTGATCCCAATTTGAAAATCCAGCTCCAGAGTTTCCTCCTTGCCTGCCGCCTCTTTTTCCAGCTCTCCTCATGTCTGTTACTGTTGCCAGCACAATTAGCTTACCTGCACATCTGGAGTGCATTCCCTTCCAATAATTCTCTCATTTCCTGCCTGTTTAAATGTATATTTCAATGCTACACCAAGACTTACATTGATTCTAATGCCGCCAATTCTTCCAAGATGATTGCAGCAGAGGCTGCCAATGGAATCGTGGGAGGTGCAAGCATTCTGTAATCAGAAGGCCATGGTTAACACTGAGGGAATTTCTTTTACATCTTCCACAAGATGTGGAATTGTGGAGGCAGAACCAGGAGCCAGCAGACGAACTCATGTGCTGAAAATTACGGTCACGACTTTTAGGATGGTGAAATTTCTTCTTGATCTTTTGGCTAAGATTAAGCATCAGATCAAGCCCAAGATTGGGCGCAACGTCTTTTTTGCTTGTCAGCTTGAATCTTGTATGTCTCTCTCGTGGGAACCATGAATTGGATTCAATTGGATTTTGAATTCTGTTTTTGGACCAAACAAAGAATGGATTTGGGTTTGCCTGGTCCACGCTGAGGACTATCTTTGTAACTTTAAGGATGGAATAAAAAAAATAGGGTTTCCTTTTCCACCATCTTATGAGTGGGTGGTGATACACCCCCACCGATACTGCCTGCCCCAAAGCAATTTTATGCCCCAGTGAGCATTCAGTGGCTTCATGTAGGAGGTAGTCCTGCCTTAGTGAGCTGCCAGTCCATCTGATTGGCCAACAGTTCCATAGTATGTACAGCACTAGAAGCTTCAGTGGCAAAGACTGAAACTGCCAGGTCCATCTTGTTGACCAACAAGGGGCAAACACGCGGTGGGTCATGTGAGGGCTGCTCTTGGATGTTTCGAGAGTTGCCTAGTGCTTCACGTCATTAATATATGCATAAACTGGACCAGTTGATGGGCAACACAACAGCTCAGTGACTATCACTGTTTGCTGTGTAGATACATGGATTTGGGCCGGTGTCTGTGGGAGTTTGCGCATTCTTTCTGTGATTGCGTGGATTTTCTCCAGGTGCTCCGATTTCCTCCCATATCCCAAAGATATTCTCTTAGGCTGATTGGTGTAACAAATTGTCCCTAAATTAGTTTCCCCTCAATCAATGTGGATTTCCATAAGCATAGACAAGGGTCATGGATGGAAAAGGGAACTCACACTGTTAAGATGGCGGCGAGAGCTCGTTGGGCCGAAGGGCCTATTTCCCGTGCTGTGTCATTCTTTGTTCTTTGTTCAGTCCCCAGAACTAAAGTCCTAGGATTCCTGGACTAGATAAGATTTGGGGGTCTCTGAATGGGGAGAGAGGGAAGGCCTAGGGGATGGAAGAGAGGCATTATCATTTATGTGGAGAGGCTGATGAAGGAAGGGATGTCCTTCGGCTACCAGGCCGTAAGGGGGTTGGTTTTGGGTGTGTGCCACAAGCTCCCACCAGCCTGAAAATTGGGTTTGGGCAGGAAACTGTCCTGAAGTGGTCAATAATTGACTACTTAAGGGTCTCAAATGGGGCAAGGATAAAATTACAGAAAGGTCAGAGCGAGTGGGAAGCAGCAGAAAGCCCATCTAAGGAATATTATGCTCGTCCATAGCAAGCTGGCAAGTGGGTGAAAATTCTACTCTACGTGTTCTATCTAAGGGGCCATTGGACATAAAGTGGGTATGTGTAGGCTTAATAACAAAAGGCTTATGAACTACAGATGTAGCAATAACAAAATAATTCAAATTCAAGATTACAACTTTTTCCAGAGTGTCAGATAAGGATATTTTAGCTCAGTGTTTAACAGCCCAAGCAAATTATTCCTGATTTCAAATCCTGTTTCAAATTAAACTGAGTGCTGACATCTGGATGCTGAAGTTTCACTCCAGTTTCAGCTTGTTGAAGCCAAAATGTTCAAAGTGCCAAGTGTGTTTTAAACATGACCAATATTGGGTCAAAGTCGGTGAGTTTTGATACTTTTTAAGAATAATTCTGTTTCCAGGTTGCAGACGACCTGCCAATATTTCTGCGTTTTTCTTTACAACAATCACATTAGAACATCAGAACATAAGAAATGGGAGCAGGAATAGCCCATCTAGCCCTTCAAGCCTGCCCCACCATTCAATAAGATCATGGCTGATCTGAAGTGGATCAGTTCCACTTCCTGCTTTCTCCCCATAATTCTTAATTCCCTTGTCTATCAGAAATCTATGTACCCATGACTTAAATATATTCAGTGAGGAAGCCTCCACCACTTCAATGGGCAGAGAATTCCAGAGATTCACCACCCTTTGAGTGAAGAAGTTCCTCCTCAACTCTGATCTAAGCTGCCCCTTATTTTGAGGCTGTGCCTTCTAGTTCTGCTATCCTTTCTAAGTGGGAAGAATCTCTCTACCTCTACCCTATCTAGCCCCTTCATTATCTTGTAAGTGTCTATAAGATCCCGCCTCAGCCTTCTAAACTCTAACGAGTACAGACCCAGTCTATTCAACCTCTCTTCATAGGCTAACCCCTTCATCTCCAGTATCAACCTGGTGAACCTTCTCTGTATTACCTCCGAGGCCAACATATCCTTTCACAAATAAGGGGAGCAAAACTGCACACAGTATTCTAGTTGCGGTCTCGCCAGTGCCCTGCAGCAAGACCTCCCTGCTTTTATATTATATCCCCCTCACTATAAAGGCTAACATTCCATTTGCCTTCTTGAATACTTGCTGCACCTGCAGACTGGGTTTTTGCGATTCATGCACAAGGACCCCCAGGTCCCTCTGCACTGGAGCATGCTGCAGCTTTTCACTCTTTAAATAATAACCCCTCCTACTATTATTCCTTCCAAAGTGGATAACCTCACATATTTGCTAACGTTATACTCCGTCTGCCAGGTTCTCACCCACATTCTCAGCCTATCCAGATCTCTCTACAGACTTTCAGCGCCTTCCACACAATTCGCCTTTCCACTCATCTTTGTGTCATCAGCAAATTTTGTTACCCTGCACTCAGCCCCCTCCTCCAGGTCATCTAAGTATATGGTAAACAGTTGAGGCTCCAGCACTGATCCCTACGGTACTCCACTAGTCATCAACTGCCAACCAGAAAAGCACCCATTGATTCCAACTCTCTGCTTCCTATTAGACAACCAATCCTCTATCCATGCAAACACCTTACTCCCAACTCCGTGCACCCTAACTTTCTGCAGCAATCTTTTGTGAGGCACATTATTAAATGTCTTCTGGAAATCTAAAAACACCACATCCACCAGTTCTCCTCTGCCTACTGCACTAGTCATATCCTCATAGAAATCCAATAAGTTCATTAAGCACGACTTCTCCTTCACAAAAGCAACTGATAGAGGATGCATTTTAATCTGATTCTCATAGCAGTTATAAATAAATATGATTAAAGGTGCCAAGCCAATCTTTTAATGAAAGTTCTAATAAGTCTTCGGAGGCAGAAGTCCCTTCACCAAGATCTCTTCACTTCCAATTCCAATAGCAATACACAGAGTACTATCAGCAGTCCACCCTCAGGAGTCTTAGAGGAACTGACACTCCTGGTTAAATGTGAGGAAAAGACTTCCTGTTGGCCCATCAATTGACTCCTTAATCAGAGAGTTCATATTCCAATAGACCAACTTCAATGGCCTGATTGAAGTCATTACAAAGGTCAGGTTCCTAAAACATACAAAATCAAAAGTTAACAGCACCTACAGAAGCATAATAACCAAAGGAGATGACATACTTAAGAAGTATCAAAATTTGTTGACATTGTCTGAACATTGGTGATGTTCCAAATCACATTTGGCACTTTGATTATTTTGTTTTCAATGTGGTAAGACTGAAGTGTAACTATATATATACTCTTCAAAATAATTTGGGATTAAGTCAAATGATGACGATGAACTTATTGTTAATTGTCATTAAAATCAATCTTCTTCACTAATGTCCTTGAGGGAAGGAAATCTGCCATCTTTACTTGGTCTGGCCTACATGTGACTCCAGAGCCACAGAAATGTGGTTGACATTGAATGCCCTATGAAATGGCCAGTAAGCTACTCAGTTCAAGGACACATAGGGATAGACAATAAATACTATCCCAGCCAACAATGCCCACATCCTGTAAATGAATTTGTTTTTTTAAATTAAGTTTTAATATCTGTGGATACATTCTAGGTCTAAATCTTTGTTGCACTATAAAATACAAAATTATGTGCAATTTAATCAGATGGATATGTGAATTTTTGTTAAATTGATGAAGCTTTATTTGTTTGTTTTAATAAAAACATTGATGTGAAAATATTGCATCATCTACTCCTGCGTTCTGTTTTATTTTTGTTTTGAAGTGGAAGCTAACATTTTTTGAGGGTAGGAAGTTTTCACGGTTCCTGATCAATGAGATCCATGCTGAGGAATCAAATACGCTTCACTTTGAGTAGTCAGGTATAGCACAAGGAAATGTGAAGTTAATCTCTCTCTCTCCTCTGCCTCAATCTTAACATTAGCTCTCTGTTTCACTAATTATAGAACTCCAACAGTGCAAAAGAGACCATTTGGTCCATTGAATCTGCTCTGAACTTTTGAAGAGCCCAACCCCCTGCCCTATTCAAGCAACCCAATAAATTTACCATAACTAATCCAGGTACCCTATACACTAAGGGGCAATTTTGCACGGCCAATCCAACTAATCTGTACACCTTTGAAGTGTGGGAGGAATCTGGAACACCCAGAAGAAATCCGTACAGACACATGGAGAATGTGCACCAGGCATGGTAGACTGCTTCCATGATTATTGGTGAGTTTCTACTGTGGTTGCAACCGACAGTCACCTGAGGTCAGAATTGAACTCTGGTGCTGTGAGGGAGCAGTGCTTTGTGGTTGCACAATGCTAACAATTGTGCCATTGTTCTGCATTTTCATCAGTCATCCTGTGGTAAAACTGCTAAATGGATACTTTGGTCAGTAGGCCGATATACTTGATTGAATTTATTGTCCATAACAATTAAGATTTTCTTTATAAATCAGTCAAAGAATACAAAGTGATTGAAGGTAGAATTTTATATTTTTTTACTAGTTTTGTTGCAGTATATGTCATGAGTGCATGTGAATGTTGATAATGGATCTATACCTGTGATTAAAGATAGTACCCAATAGTGTTAGCACCATTTTAATACTGTCTCCTTATCTTAATGCATGGTCAGAAATTCTGGTCTTTAACAAGGAGTTGTATTGCCTCCACCTGGGAAGGAAGTGCAGAGATGCAAGAGCTGAAATATGTTGAGGATTCTGAGCAAGAGCAAGGGAGATCATTCTGCCAGTTACCAGGATTTTATAGCAGCAAATCATTGAGGAATCACCAACTGTCCCAAAGATTTCAAATACATTTCTTTTAAAATGTATGGTTTCACTTTCATCCTGTTCCTTTTCCCATTTAGGACCATGTAGGAAAATTATTCATCATGAAATGTTATATCATGTTTGGCGCAAAAGATAATTCATTATGTATGTTTTAACACAAGTAATAAAAAATCCTGGAATGTTTCAATCCTAATGCATATGATATTTAATAGCAATTTATCACTGTTGATTTGGTTTTAAATGCATTGGGCCCAGAATGTGCAGTTAAAATTAAAGCACCATTATTATTTAAAGTGTACATGTTCAGCAGCTTTATCCTAGGGACCAGGAAGTTGCTGTCAGATATCCACTGCTTCCTTATTAACTTTGTCAAAATGGACACCTTGCTGATGACACCCCATTCAAATTCAGTGGGCATTAAGTTACTTCTACTATAGATATGGTAAACTTACTACAGTAAGTTAATTCAAATAATTTCTAATTAAAATTTTAATGATGACACTGTCAGTCAGACTTTTTGGCACTGAAAATTAATAATTACACATACAGTGTTTAATTCCTTCAGCCTTTAATTGTTGTTGTAGAGTTTTTTAAATATTAATGTTTTTTTTCTGCCTCTTTTCCTCTCTCTCTTCACCCAATCTTTCTTTCTCTTTCTTTTTTTCCCTTTTTAAACCTGATTTAGCATTGAATTGTAAAGATCCAATTTTAACTCTGTGGAAATAGGTGCATTTTGAATTGATTAGAAATGGACTCTAAGTTACCTGGTAGGTTATGGAGATACACAGTTGGTTGCCTTGCCTACTGGGGGGCATGATGCCCTGTAAAGAACATCATACCTGAAGTTTGCAGTGTAAATCATCACGGAGATTAAACATATCAGGAAAAGTTGAACTAACAGATGGTGCCATATTAAATATATTCTAACTGATACATCCTTTGGTTCTGTCTTCATAAAAGAGGATACAAATAACACAAATACCATGAATGTTGGAAAACACAGGGTTTAATGAGAGGGAGAAATTGGAAGAAGTCAGTACTGGCAGGGAAATGGTATTGGAGAAACTGGTGAGATTAATGGCTGATAAATTCTCAGAGCCTCATGATCTACATCTTAAAGTACTTAAGGAAGTGGCCCTGAAAATAGTGGATGCATTGTTGGTCATGTTCCAAGATCCTGTAGACTCTGGAAGAGTTCCTATGGATTGAGTGTCACCACTGTAAGCCCACTATTTGAAAAGGAAGGTAGAGAGAAAACAGGGAATTATAGACTGGTCAATCTGACATCATAGTGGTGAAAATGCTGGAGTCTATTATAAAAGATTTATTAGCAGAGCACAGTGGCAGAATTGGATAGAGCCAGCACTGATTTATGAAAGGAAAATCATGCTTGATAAATCTACCAGAATTCCTTAAGGATATAACTAGTAGAGTTGATGAGGGGGAGTCATTGGATATGGTTTACTTAAACGTTCAGAAGGCTTTTGACAGAATCACATTAAAGACCAGTGTGTAAAATTAAAGCACTTGAAATTGAGGGTAGCATATTGAAATGGACAGAGAAGTTGTTGGCAGACAGAAAGAAAGAGTCGCAATAAACAGATATTTTTCCAAGTGCCAGGAAATAACAAGTAGGGTACTGCAGGGATCAGTGCTGGGACCCCACCGATTCACAATGTATATTAATAATTTAGATGAGGCACCTAATCTCCAAATTTGCATATGACTCCAAGCTAGCTGGGAAGGTGAGCTGTGAGGAGGATGCAGAAGTGCTTCAGTCTGATTTGATTAAGTTGAATGAATGGGCAAATATATAACAGACACCATATAATACAGATAAATGTGAGGTTATCCATTTCAGTAGCAAAAACAGGAAAGCAGATTATTATCTAAATTGATATAGATTGAGAGAGGGAAATGTGCAACAGAACGCAGGTGTCCTTGTACATCTGTTGCTGAAAGTTGTCATGCAGATGCTGAGAATGGTGAAGAGAATAAATGGTTGGTCTTCATAGCGAGAGAATTTATATACAGGAACAAGGATGTCTTATTGTAGTTATACAGGGCTTTGGTGAGACCACGCCTGGAATATTGTGTGCAGTGTTGGTCTCCTTATTTGAGGAAGGATGTTCTTGCTATGGAGAGAAGGCAGCATAGGTTTACCTAGTTGATTCCTAGGATAGTAGGACTGAAATATAAGGGGAGATTGAGTTTGTTAGGATTATATTCATTGGAATTTATAAAAGTGAGAGGGCATCTCATAGAAATGTAGAAAATTCTAACAAGACTACACGGGGTAGATGTAGGAAGGACGTTCCCAATGGTGGGAGAGTCCAGAGCCAGGGGTCATAGATGTGGGGTAAAACATTTAGGATTGAGATGAGGAGAAATTTCTTCACCTAGAGAGTGGTGAAACTGTGGAATTCCCTACCAGCAGTTGAGACCTAAACATCGCTATTTTCAAGAAGGAGTTAGCTATATCTTATCGGTCTGAAGTGGTCAAAAGATATGAGGGGAAAGTGGGAACTGGTTATTCATTTGGATGATCAGCCATTATCTTAATGAATGGAAGACCAGGCTTGAAGGGCTGGATCACCTACCCTTATTTTCTATGTTTTGATATTTGTTGACCAGCTAGATTAATCTTAAATTTGTTAAATCTCTGAACATAAAATATATGCCTGATGCAAGCAGCAATCTGATTGACAGTCACCTTTTAGAACAATGGGCAGGATTTTCCACACAAGCTTGCTGCATCTTTCACAGTGGATGGAAGCAGCCAATGGTGGGGGAAGGATCTTCTGGTCCTGCAATGGGGTTTAATGTTAAATGCATTCTATGCCACCAGGAAACCCACCAATTCAGCCAATATTTGGATTATCATCAAATTCTTAAAATTTTAGACTATTTATTAATACCTTGTGCAGCTTTTGACTATTTAATTACAGTGATATCTGGATGGTTCATGGTTTGTAAAAACTGTCATCTCATCACCCAATTTAATGCCTTCAATTAATCAATTAAAACTTTCTTCCCTAAGTTTTGTAGGATAGAATCCCTATAGGGTAGAAGGTGGCCATTTAACCCATTGAGTCTGCACTGACCACAATCCCTTCCAGACTCCATCCCTGTAATGTCACTTGCTTATGCTCCTACCCCCCTAGCACGAAGAGGCAATTCAGAATGGCCAATCAACCTAATCTGCACATCTTTGGACGTGGGAGGAAACCAGAACATTTGGAAGAAAGCCACGCAGACAAGGGGGGAAATGTGCAAACTCCATATAGACAGTGACTTGCAGCCAAAATTGAACTCAGGTCCCTGGCACGCTGAGGCAGCAGTGCTAACCATTGTGTTTCCAAAGGATGTATGTTGAATACATTTTCAATGGAAATAGCGACACTTCAAGGCCAAGTAACTTCTTTAGAAAATGCTAGAAAATCTCAACCAATTTGGCAGCGTCTGTAAGGAGAGAAAAGAGCTGACATTACAAAGGTGTGACAAAGAGTCATCTGGACTCAAAACATCAGCTCTTTTCTCTCCTTATAAATGTTGCCAGACCTGCTGAGCTTTTCCAGCATTTTTCCTCTTGCTTTCAGATTCCAGCATCCGCAGTGATTTGCTTTCATCAAACTAACTTTTTTATTTTGTGGGGATGACATTTTTAATATAAGGCAAACAAATGATATCCTTGGGTGCATGATGAGCATTGGGAAAATGAAAATCCATGAGGAAGGCAACTTGTCGAGGATGGATGATGTGGGATGTAAAGTTTGATGTATTTTCTGGAGATTTCCTTGATTTGAAGGTCCAGTGAGGTACTACGTAAAAAATATTCTTCAGGAAGTTGAATGGGGCAAATAGAGTCCAGGGGTGAGTTCATTATGTTTAGTCTGCAGGAGGAATGGGTTCGGTGAAAGGAATAACCTTTCGTATCGTTCTGCTCCATTTTTTATCGTCTTCTCGTGATGTAAATTTAAACTTTTTAATGCCTCACATCTGGTCTGAATTTGTGGAAATAATGTTTAAATTTCCACATTAATGAGACCTTGTTGTTCAGCTGTTGGGAATTCTTTCCTCTGAGCTTCTCGGCTCACTCAACTGAAGACCCCCATTTTTCCACTCTTTCCAAATTACTGTCTGGGATAATATATATAGAGGGTTCTTGGCTCCAAACAAAACACGCATTAGCGGTGAATCATGCATTAAGTATGCATATTTTTTAACTCTTTAACCTTCCAAAGGCAAACATATTTAAACCCAAAGAAAATCCCCTAACTTTAAAATGTCTTCTGTCTGTTGGGAGCTTTGCCATCTACGTTATAGACTGAATTTTATGGCTGACAGATTTGATTATAAGATAAAATGGGAGGCCTCCCCTCTGTCATCTTACCATCTTCTGGCCTGTTTTCTATATTAGGGGTGGGTAGGTAAAATGTCTGCCTGCTGTTAGGCCTCTTGAAGCCTTTAAGTGGCCAATTAAGAGTCACTAAGAGCCTCACTCCACATTTTTTTAAATACTTTTAGGAAAATTGCATGAAATGTACATATCTAAATTATGGAAGGCCATTATAGTACCAACTGATCGCAATAACTTCATTACAGTGTCAATGTAAGACTACTTACGACTAATAAATAAACTCCTAACTTTTTTTTCTATGTCCTTATTGGTTAAGTATTGAACTCTACATCTTTCTTGTCTGCTTTTCTTACTGGATAGAATTCTCCCCACCTGCCTGCAGTGGGTTTGATGGTGGGTGGGTGAAGTGAATTTGGCAGGAACCAAAAATTTGGAAATCCGCTGACGTCAAATCATGTTATAATTCTCCCAAAGGCAGGTTAATGGTAGGTCATTGGAAGGTGGCACAAGTGCCATGTGCACTTCATGAATGCTCATTCAAACACTTGCCCACTGGCATCCTGTTATGTCTTTCAGTCTAGCATCACACTAGCAGAATTTACATCGGCATAAAGCTCACTTGCTAATGAGGGGCATGCAAAATATTCACCATAGATTTCTGGGTGAATGCAACAAATTTCTGTCATAATGTTGCTCTGCTCCTAATGTACACAACTCTGTTGAGGCAAACCAATTCCTGCCCTCTATTTCCATGCTGAGCTGGTCTTCATGGAGAGCATCGTGCTGCTGGACTCAGGGACCATGCTGTGTCACTGAGTCAGATTAGTATTGTGCTTGGGGTTTAATTAACCCTGATGCAACACAACAGTGTCTACCTGGACAGCACTGTGGTGCCAGGACCCATGCAGCCACCACAGCAAAGTTTGGCTGCAAGGTGGAGTGTGAGGTGAGGCCGTGGGTTGGGGAGTGTGACCTAACGGACAGTCAGGAGCAATGTGGAAGGAGGGCTGTGCAAGAAGTGGGGAAGGAAAGAGTTCATGATGGCAAGTAGAGGGGTAAGGAGGTGGATGAAAATGAAAGGCAGAGGAAAGACTGAGGGTAGGGAAACTGATCTTGACAAGGCTGCCTAGGAAGCTCACAAACAACTGGGTCTGGGTCAGAGCGATACCAGATTGTTTACTGGAAGGGGATGCATGAAGGCTCCAGATGCAATGGCATCAGAGAATCCTAGCCATGAATGAGGATGGAGATTTTTGATATAAGTCTCAAAATGGGAGAATTCTGCCTATTGTTTCATAATTCATAAAACTAACTGCATTCTAGTAAAAAGGAATTCCACCTAATTGCATTGTTTTGAAATATATTTGTAGCAAAGCCATTGGTTCAGTCCCTCATTTACCTTGCTGTAAAGTTCTAAAACTGAAAATTTAACCATAATTTTGACTCCAACAACCCATCAACCTCCTGTCCCTACAAGCAGTCTTCCAAAAATTTCAGATATATGTCTTCCTTTCCACCCAATCTTGTCCTGCAGGTTTGTACACTTCCCTCAAAGTTGCTTTAATACTCTATTTTTCACCTCAGGCTTCAAAAAGTGAAGCAATAAATATTCTTAACATGCCCTCTTCTTTTGAAATGGAGTGGAAGTGTTAAACATCCCATTGTTCTGAACTCCGTGGGAATTTCCCAGAGACTTTGAATTTCCAGTTGACAATTCCCCTGCTCTTCAGGAACCTTCACTAAAGTCTCTGACTCAGAGTTAGAGTTGGAGTCTTCAGACAGTTCTGTGAAACTTACCTGGTTAATTACCCAGGAAATACTAGACAAGAAATACCTGGTATAACTCATGAGTAACTACAGACTTGATGCCCAATCACTCACATCAATCCCAGAGTAACATCTCTCCCGACTCCCTGATTAACTCCAACTACTCCCCAATCCCTGATTACTTGCCCTGACAACTCTGACTATCCCAACTCAACTATTTCCTCAACCCAACTATCGATCCAAACTATCCATCCTCGACAAGACCCAACTAACCCACCCCCACCCACCCCCCACCACCAGACTACACCTTTCCTTCTGAGTGCATCTGCCTACCTGATTTGACTACCCTGCATCTCTTACAGACTCACTCACCTACCACACTATGCACCCGCCCACCCTATATACCGGCCATTCCAGACAATTAATGTTCTACCCATCTACCACCTTACCCACCTGCAACCCTAATCATACCACTCTAATACCTGCCATCCTAACCCCTTGCCACTCTACCCTGCCAATCTGTCCATTACTACCCTGCCCATTCATTTCTTCATCCGATTGCCCATTCACCTGTTCACTAATTCAGGATATTTAAAACCACCATATGGCAGCTGGTGCCATTAAGCCGAGATGTGATTTGTCTTCCCCCAACACTACAGCGTACCGTGGAGCTCTGAGTGGGACATCAGCTCCATATTTCTGAGGCAGTTGGCTCAGAAGACCTGGCCAGAAATGCAGAACACCTTTGTGGCATTGAAAATTTTGAAAAGAGTGGCAATCCGGTAATGGTTGCTGCTTTGCGGAGGATCGTGACTATGCTTATTACAGAAAGAATTGTGACAGACTGCAGCCATCGTGAAGTCAATGACAATCTCCTTCATTTTGTTGACATTGAGCGAGACATTATTGTCATCACACCAGTTCACCAATGGAGCAGAGACTGTCCAGAGGCTTTGGTTCATGGACCCCTTGGATCAATGTTGCAAACAGCAGGAGACAATGAACCCAATGTCTGCCCCCTTAAGGTTAGAAGCAACTTTTAGTGCGATGTTCAAGTGAGCCAGTGTGTCTTTGCACTGAATTACGACACTAATCACAGCTTCAGCTTTTACTATATTTCTGCTCCTGTCCGCCTTTTGTAAAGGCTCGTTAAACAGGGATAATGACTAAGAGGTGTATTTGTGCGCACGTGTGTGCCTGTGTGTGTTTGGCACAAATCTAAACTAGCACATTAAATAACAGCATTTTCACAAAGTGCTTTCCAACACATGTTTGTATTTATATGGTGTATGGTATGTGAAATACACAGACTTTAATATTTATAAACCGAATGTTGCCACGCTGTTTTATTGCTGCTCTGTTTCTTCTAATGTCTGGGGTCATGCTCATTTTTGGAAGTTAAAATGGGGTCACATTGGAAAATAGTTTGGGAAGTACTGGTCTAAAGGGTACACTATTGAGGCACCTCCAGAATTTGATGGGTTTGATGTAGGAAGTCTTGTGACACAGGGGGGTAGTGTACATACCTCAGAGCCAGGATCTCTGGGTTCAAGTCCCCCATGAGGACTGGTTAGCTGCTGTAGAAGCATTTATAACATGGCAGTACAGTAGCACAGTGGTTAGCACTGCTGCTTCACAGCTCCAGGCTTGAGTCACTGTCTGTGTGGAGTTTGCACATTCTCCTCATGTCTGTGTGGGTTTCCTCCAGATGCTCCGCTTCCCTCCCTCAGTCCGAAGATGTGCAGGTTAGGTTGATTGGCCATGCTAAAATTGCCCTTAGTACCCTGAGATGCGTAGGTTAGAGGATTATTGGGTTAATATGTAGGGATGTGGGGATAGGGCCTGGGTGGGATTGTTGTCGGTGCAAACTCAATGGGCCAAAAGGCCTCTTTCTGTACTGTAGGGATTCCATGATTCTAACTGGACTGAAAAAGTGCTTGAGAATCCTTCCACCATCCTCAACCCTTCTCCAAAGAAAACAGAAGTGTGCAGGAAGGCCACAAAAAATGGAATTGATGCAAAGTCCCACTCTTATGCTCTTGTTGTCATTGTAAAAACATTTGAACAAGCTATACTTTGTTGAAGAAGGTGCATCTGGGTTTTAACATTAGCAAACATCATAATTACAAATATTTCAAGGTACACATTGCATTATGGCTGGAGCATTGCAGGAGAGGGGCCATTATACAATTTGCAGTGGAAAGAACCCCTTTTGGAATACCCTCCCTCCCCCCGACTCCACTCCTCACCATGGCGATGGAATTTGGTTCACAATATTGATGCCTTCTCAGGTGAAAAGCTCCTGGGGCCATATTTATAGCCTGTACAATTGCTTCCACCTTTGGCCAACCTCTGCTCCATCTTTCCCTGCCAGCCTCTCTTCCCTTCCTCGAACAACCTCCATGCACCTTGCATTGCCACCCCCTGGCCTCAAGCATAGGCTGGCATTTACAGACACTCCCCAAAGGGGGCACCGCAATGACAACTCACCGATAACCAAAGGAACAGTCTGCCATGCCAGGCGCACACCACTTATGTGCAGTCGTGCATATCAATATTCTAATTTCTTGCTGGAAGGGAATTTTATTCCAGTAAACTGGCCTTTTAATGAGTCTGCATGATGTGCTAATGCACGTGAAAGGCCTTTCTGAAATTGCCCACTGGGAACCAAACCTGTCTTTAACCCATCTTTAAAATCCTGAGACTTGATTCCTAATGTTTATCCTGCCATCAGGAGAGTCATTTTGGCCCCACACAAAATTAAGTTTCTCCATCCACCAAACTTCTCAAGGCCAGCGGAACCCAAAGATTTTGCTCTTGGAATCTGAAGCCCGCTTGTAGTCCCAGTCCTGGCCACCGTGGCACTGGCTGGCGCTGCTGAGACTACAGAGCTACTGGCCAATCTGATTAGCCAGCGTCATTCTGAGGTAGGGGGTGGGATTTTACTGCCTTCCTCATCCCGAAAATGTTAAACCCTGCCCGAGGTCAACGGACCTTCCCATTTACTGCCCTTCGACCCCAGATTCTCATAGTGGACGGACGATAAAATTCCGCTCAGGATCTTTTGCCTGATGAGGGGCAGAAGTCCTGTCTCCAGCCAATCAATGCTGCTCAGAACATTAAATGGCTTTGAGACTGTTGTGATTGGTGGAGATATTTACGATATTGACTCTACATGTGGTATCTGCTGAAAAATCCTGCCCATTTAATGTTAGATATAAAATTCAGGATTGCATTTGTCTTTTTGAGATTGTACATACCGCCATCTTCAATAGCCTGTCTATCGACTTAACACAGTCTCTAGTCTTCTTTTGTATTTAAAAGCTAATTATTTAAGATATACTTTACCCCCTTATTCTTACCTCCAAACTACAGAAATCTATATTTGCCCTCAAACTTTCAAATATCTAAACCAGCTATGAGAGAGTTGTATGAGACACTAGGTAACAGGTTAATGATGGTCATACACAGTGCTGGTCATTTATTCCAGTATGTTATAAGCTTATTTTCATTTGTTTCAGCACATGATAGATTCAACTCTTTAGGGACAATTTTGAGCTCACATTCTCCATCTGCGGGAATGGCGGTATGTGCTCAAGATCTGGAAAGTACAATTTGCATCGGCAAATTTCTGAGTTCCAATCTTACCAAACTTTCACCAGTGGAATGGTCTGAAATATGCCACTGGAAACTTATTTTAATACAATATCTTGTCATTAGTGAGCACTCTCTTTAAGGCTTCTCCGTTCACTGGACATCCAGTAGGCATTGGTGTGACGTCATGACGGCCCCATTTGCAACAAGTCTAAATAACTGTAAACCTGGTACCTTCAGCTCCGAGGGAAATTTTGGAAGTGAGCGCTCAGGCAGCTGGCATCCGCCATGGTGTGCACAGCTCAGGGGGCATCAGAGAGAACTCAGGGGACACAGATAAGTTCATCTCGGGGCCAGGGGTCCCATAATCACACCAATTCAGGGAGAGTGGTCCTGAGGGATCCCTGGGAGGCCTTATCTTCTCTTCATGTAAGGGCGCCCCTTGTACTGAAAGCTGCTATGTAGGCCAATGCTTCCAATGCCCACTTTACTGGGTTCCTGTCCATATCACAGTTTAGGAAGTGCCCTTCCTTAGTGGGGACTGGTAAGAGGGCGAGAGGGACATAGCACTACCATTCTCACACTCTACACAGATGAGTGCAACGGTTCCCCTAAGCATGGACAGACAGGGTTTAGGCTCTGTCGGTGAACAAAGTGAAATTTAATGCCAAACATTCAAAACTTATATTTTTCCTCTGGGTGTTCTGGATTCCTCCCACAGTCCAAAGATGTTCAGGTTAGGTAGATTTGCCATGCTAAATTGTCCCAGGATATGTAGATCAAATATTGTAAAACACTTAACAGACCTAATTGAATGTTACGATGCAATCTGGAATATTATAATTCTGTGCAAATACTCCCAATGGATATCTTCACCACATGGAAATCTATTTCAGAAATGCAGGTATGCACTGGCCCATGATTGTTCAACCATTCATTCTGATGATTGAGAGGCTCTTGGGATGGTGTGCACTCGGATTCCTGACATGCAAACCCAGCATGTGTTAAACTCCGCACCGTACAGACACACTTGTAAACTTTTCCTTGGCAAATCTATGAAGTCATGCTAAGGCTCTTTAATGCGTTGGTCTGATCATACTACAGCACTGTGCTCAGCTTTCATCGCAACATCTGAAAAATAAATATTCAAGAACACACACACAGAACATTTTAATCTCTTTCCCATCTTGGCATCAAGCCGGCATCCTGCTATTCGTGATTGCGTGAGAAAATTGGGAGAGTGAATTGAGTGAGGATCATATTCTTTGAGCTTGAGACAATGTCAGTGTGACCAGAGGATCTCCTTACTTTTATAACTCTGATGAAAATGTGTCCATTCACGTCCTATTTTCAGAATATGGAAAAGAACTATTTCTTTACTGAAATCAAATTATTTTAAATACAAAAAAAAATCCAGAAATCTACTAGCCTTGTCTCCCAATTTTCTGTCACAATATGGATGATTGTCTATTATGTGGCAGTAGGCAGGAGGGTGAAGCTGACAGGTAGCTGAGTGGGGGCATTTCATTCTTGCTACTCTTCTTGACAGAAGTTTCTTTGGCACAAACTTTAAGTCAACAAAACAAATATCATTAGCGAGCACTCTCTTCGGGACTTCTCCCCTCACTGGTTATTCGGTGGGCGCTGACATGACATCATGCTGCCCCATTTACGACAAGTCTACATAAAGCATAAACCTGGTACCTTCACCTGTGCATAGTGGTACAGCGGTTAGCACTGCTGCCTCACAATGCTGAGGACCCAGGTTCAATTCCTGGCTTGGGTCACTGTCAGTGTGGAGTCTGCGTCTGTCAGTGCATTCTCCCTATGTTTGCATGGGTTTCCTGCTAGTCTGAAAGATATGCTGGCCAGGTACATTGGCCATGCTAAATTCTCTTTCAGTGTACCTGAACAGGCAGCAGGGTGTGGCGACTAGGGAATTTTCATAGTAACTTCATTGCAGTGTTAATGTAAGCCTGCTTGTGATAGTAATAAACTTTTTTGAAAAATGCTTTCAAAATAAAAAGCCTGCAAGCTAGCAGAGGTATCACATGATATTTTTGAAATATAAAATTAACATTCTAAATGCAATCCATTTCTCAAAATGCAGCATCTGTGAGCCGATGATGTTTTAAAAATCGCATCAGACGTGGAAATTCCAAAACCTTTGAATAAAGTGACTGAATTATAAAATTGTGCTAACCTCAAACCAAGGAGCATAATTATGAACCCAAAAGAAATTCGGACTCTTTCATTTCCATGGATTCCATCAGCATCTATGATCTCTCTCTTCTCTAAGCCCTTATGTATAGCATAAACTGCTAGGCCCTTATTAAAGAGATTATTCAATCCTTATGGAAAATCCAGATCAACTTTCAAAAGTTAGCAAACCATTCTGAACATATGGAACTCCTAAAAGAGGAATTTCCACGGAGATGAACTTTATGCTGATGATTAATTGTCTTCTGATGCATTTTAAACGCGATTGCATCAAACATTTCAATTGCTTATAAGATTATTTTTGGATTTTTTTTTGTGGGCAAGCAATTAAAGGCCCTTGAGACTGAAGCACCCAGGAGTTATTACAGGATCAAAATTCATTACATCCTTATTGCATTTTTTCATCTCAATGTTCCAGGTAGAATGAGAAAAAGAAATACTTCTGTCGATCTACATTTGGTGACATACGCAGAGATTGGATAGGCTTAAGTTGTTTTTGTTGGAGCGGAGAAGACTGAAGGGTGACTTGATTGAGGGTACAAGTTTATGAGGGGCTTGGACCCATTAGATAGGGAGTAGCTGTTCCCCTTAGTTGAAGGGTCAATCACGAGAGGACAAAAGTTAAAGGTGAAGGGAAGGAAATTTCGGTGGGGGGGGGGCGGAATGTGAGAAAAACCTTTTTGCACAGAGGGTGATGAAGGTCTGGAATGCATTATCTGGGAGGGTTGTGGAAGCAGGTTGCCTCACAACCTTTAAAAAAAAACCTGGATGAGATTTTGGCATGACATTACAGTCGAGGCAATGGGCCAAGTGCTGGTAAGTGAAATTAAGTGAGAGGTCTTATGTGCCAGTGTTGAGCTGATGGGCCAAAGGGCTGCTTCAGCACTGTATGATTCAATGATTCTACATGTAACTTTTTTTAGAACCTCCCCTTTCTCTTGGTGTGAGTAAAGCTTTCCTCCTTAAATTACAGTCTGACTCACGAAGAAACACATATGGTCGCATATAAGCTGACAACTTTTATCCTCAGCTGTAGCTATCCCTCTGATATTCCTCACCAGCGAAAGCAAACAGATGGCACACATAATGGGTGGCTGATCTGCCCGTGTCAACATGGGAAGATTAACCCCGTATTGTGAATCCTCAATTAGACACCAGGTAGAACCATGCACTTCAATAACTTCAGCACACAGGGTGAAGGCATTTTGTGATAAACATTGTTACATTGGAAGCTCAAAGGAATACTCACATGCACTGTCAATCTAACCCCATTCTCTCCAGAGAGAAATACTATAGGGGAAACATCTCTGGGAGATTTTTATTTTCTCAGCCCCAGGCAAGACCCAGGACACAAGTTTCTGAAACCGTCACCTCAGTTAACTCGCCTGCCTTTTGTAACATTTGGTTTTTTTTACCGACACCGTGGGCCTGATTTTCACTCTTGTGTCAGGACCTTGGCCTTTTTACAGTCAGACAAACACAGTGGGTGGAATTCTCCCCCAACATTTTCAAGTGGTGAATTGACGTGAAAGCTGGAGTAATTCACGTTGGTTTTCTTCGTGGGAGTTCAGACGAGAATCTTCCACACTCTGTGCAAAGCAGAGACCACCAGTGCGAATATCACTAAATTTCAGGGAGTGGGCCTATTCCTGTTGGAGAGGTTGAAATTGGTGTGCTGGGTGGGCTGTAGCACATGCACCCATCTGTCAGTGCATGCACTGCCAGTGATTGCTAGCCAGCCCCGGGACCCCACAACGATGGCTGTCTGACTGCACCCCCCCCCCACCCCATTGTCTGTTTCCAGGCACAGACCAAACCCCCTCCCTCCTGCCCCGCTACTGATTCTCCCCTACGGTTACAGCCACCCCTATCTGCCCCACTCCCTATCATGCCAACCACCCACCTCCCCCACTCCACCCTCCTGTCCTTCCAACAGCATGCCTTCCTTGGGCAGTGCCAGGAGCTCAAACTGGCACTGCCAGGATGTCAATGCCCGGGGGCACCCCCAGCCCCCTGCTGCCTAAACCTCTGGGGGGCTCTGATTATCCTTTCACTCCAGCAGGGTCAGGCCACTAGTTCCCCGAAAGTGGTGAACTAGTGTAATCGCCATTGGAGGGAACCATTCTGGTGGGGAGGGTGGGAGCTATCAAATGGCCTGAAGATTTCAGTCCCAAGCCCACTGATCTCATTCAAATTATATTCAAATAACCATTTAAATTATCTTTACTCCTCTCCGTTGATTTCTGGCATGGATCTGATACTGCAGGGAATCTGGCACTGAGAGACATGAGTGAGGCATGTGTGTGCATGTGAACCTGTGACTCGGCTGACATGAGAATCTCTCGGCCTGCTGTGCTAGAATATTAAGCCTTCTTGATTTTTAGGTCTTCAGGAGGTCACAAGAGAGAGATATGAAACACAACAATCAGAATTTTCAAATCAAGGCATTGCTGGGCTGGGAGCCAATATAAATCACTGAGTCCAAGAATAAGAGATAGCAAAGCTCTCAAGTGTTACTTTTTTTGGTAGGATGTCACTATAATGCCAACAATATCGTACTTGCCTATTCTGCTTCAAAATTTATGGGTATAAAATTCTGTCATTACATTTTCCGAGTCTGTGGCTGGAATTTATTTTTTAGCCCCCTCACCACAACCACCACCCCAAGTTAATAGCCACTTGCGTTGTTTGCTGGTCCAGCCGTGGGGTGCCGCTTTCGGCGGGACCAGAAGATCCTGCTGGTGGGAAGTGCTGGAAAATCCCAACCCCGTCTGCAGTAGACTGACCATAATACAGCAAAGCTACATGGATCTGTATGGCAGGGGCTGCACTAAGAGACTTGGACTGCTTAGAAAGTTCAGAAGTTGTAATCATTGTAATAATGGAAAAAATTATAATACTATGCCTTGCCTCAGAAATATTTCCGCCCATTAGCAAGATTTGGATTGCCTTGCAAGAAAGAAATGATAGGAATGTCAACCAAAACCAAAATTTGCAAATAACGTGTATATATGTTTTTATCAAGGGTCAATTGTACATCACAGAGTGGGAAATTTTGCTCACTTTACTCCTCATATTCTTGAAATAAGGAGATACTAGTGTCATTTATAGCACCAGTATTGGACAAGTCAACTGGAATTTCTCTTGGTGTATAAAACAGTCTTATTATATCCTGCGATTACTTTTAACAGCATTATAAATTCATCACCCATACAGAATAGTTTCTCTGGGAATGAATTATGCTTCAAGGCACTTCCAAGTTAATATTCCAAAGGTGAAGAATGTGATTTGACTTCCAACTTCTGCCTAAGCCCTGGACACAGACTAACCTTGGGAATTCTTATCCCAGTCAGAAAACTTGAATTTAAAACTGACCAATTCAAGAGGAGGTTCTAGCACTGTCTTGTCTCACGCTTTTCATTATAAGAAAAGAAATCAATGGAAATGAAGAAAACTGCAAATGCAGGAAATCTGAAATAAAAACAGAAGTTTCAGGAAAATAATCAGCACGTCAGCCAACATCTGGTGCGAGTGAAATTTAGCTTCTGATTCAGGTCAATGATCTTTCATTAGAACTGGAAATAAAACGTTAGTGCAGCGGGCCGGAAGAATCCCGTGGCAGTTGATTCATGGGGTTTGCGCGAGCGTTCGTGCCCTGCTTGCATCTTGCAGCACCGGATCTCCAGCAGTGTTTGATTCATACTAGAAATGGATGGGGAGATGTGGAAATGATTAAATAATAATATGCATATAATTTAAATGAGATTAGTGGGCCTAGCACTGTAGTGTTTGGGCTCACTAGCATCTCCAACTCCGCCAAAGTGTTTGGAATGGAATGGAATGATATTCACGTTTGGAAATTCTTAAACAACTCCCTACGTTGAAAAGAAAGTGGAACATTACTATTTAAATAGGTTACCCAATTCATAAATAAAAGTCACTAAATAATTCTGCTTCTGATGAAGTTAAATAAAGTTTAAATTCCCAGTGACGAACTAAATGAATTTTGTAACACGATTTAAAGTTTTTAGTCTTTAACAAAGAGCAACATTGACTAAATACTACTCAGCCAGCAACTAATGTTCTAAATTACAAAAAAGATAACTCTCATTAATGTCTTGACCAATAACTATATGTTAAATATATATAATATACAGCATGCTCTCCACAGGATTACAATCTTAATAAAAAAACTGAACAATTACTCTAAGCTTCTGAATGGTTCACATTTCCCTGTTTCACTAAATTGTAAAGTGCAGAAACTATCAAAGGTTCTCTCATCCAGTGCGCTGAGAATTCCCAAATTTCAGCAGAACGTCCAATCCAGTAATTTCTTCGCCTGGCCTCACCAGGATAAATCTCCACATTTTTTGGTTTGCTGCAGGATTTGTTCCTTCAACCCGAGACTATCCTCATTCTGCATTCAGCCTGGTAGCTCACAGAGGACTGGCAGCCTTCTTTCCTCTGCTGACCACACCACCACAGCCTTTCCCTCACTTACTGATGCTCATTCTGTTCAAATCCTCTGAGATGAAAAATCTGTCCACTGTCAGCTCAGCTGTTCCTGCCTTTGTTTTCAGTTTTGAACATACTGCACTTTGTCCTCAGCAAGTCACAGTCTGGTTCCCTGGTCTCTATAGTGACCAAGCTCATAGGCTTGTTGTTGGACAGAACCCACTATAGATCACATGATCTATTTTAGCATTGATTAAAGAGACAGTTTAAAACATAGCAATCTTTAAAAAAACCTTGTATTCTTCACCTTTCTGTTCCTTCTCTCCTTTCTACTTTATGAATGGTATGTTTTGTCTGTATAATGTGCAAGAAAACATATATTTCACAGTGTGACAATAATAAATCAAATCAAATATTTATATTTCTTCTCTTTCTTAATGGACCTTCCAATGTTAGAACCTTAAATAGATTTTACCAAAATAAAATCAATTTACTCATAGATTTAGCTTCCTTTCCTGCAAATAACAGCGAAGTTCAGAAAATAATGCCTAAAGTTCTTCTCTCACAGAGTGCATTTCTAACAGTACATACCTGCCTCTGTTTCTGCTTATGTCATTCCCAAATTGTAGGCAATCAAAAAAACATTGCATTGGTGGGCTTTCTACAAATTAATGCAATAAATAAATAATAAAATCCTTTTTCCAATAGTGGGATGTATACTGTATGTGATTTGTGTAAAGCAAGCTGAATTTTCCAAATAATTTTCCTTTTTTTTTCCTGTTTTCATTAGATCCTTTAAGCTGCACTCAATATGGCACCTCCTACCAAAACAAAGATGTCTGGAAACCGGAACCCTGTCAAATCTGCGTGTGTGATGAAGGGATAACACTTTGTGATGAAATCACCTGTGAAGAACTGTATGATTGTGATAGACCTATAATTCCATTTGGAGAATGCTGTCCCATATGTCAATCTAGTGAATCAGACCAATATCCTGAAAGTAAGTGACCTGCATTGTTTTAAACCATAAAGATTTCTAAACATATAGAATTAATTTTTCTTTTATTCACAAGGGATACTGACGTGGAAGCTAAGAATTCTAAAATTTCCTTCTGTGTGGTCAACAGTATTATATACACGCATAGACTAGGGTTGGGAATGTTTTGGAGTTTTAGCCACTCTCCAAATTTTCCCATTCCACTGCGATGATGCAGGATCAGAAAAATCCCGCACTAAGAGTTTGAAGTTCTTCTTCAAATAATTGTACAGTATCTCTGGCTGGAATTTCCTCAGTCCTTTGGTATTGGACATGGCTGAGGGAAAACTGGCAAAAAGACACATATATTTGTCATGAGGATGGCTAATGCTTGCCAACGGCAGGAAAATTAGCGGCTTGAATGCCTCCTCATGGGAGACCTGTTGGTGGGATTTGGCAAACTCTTTGTGGGATGCAAAGGCAGACCCTTCTCCCTCTTCATCTAATGACAAACCACCATCAGTGCTCAGCAACCCCTCTTCCCCTCCCATCCGATCACTGTGGCCCTTTGCCTGGCACCGGAATTCTCAAACCCCACTAATGTGTCTTTAAGGACACTAGACCTTCGAGGCATCCTTTCCCTTGAACTGCAACCCCAGCAATGGACATTGCTGCTGGTGATATTACTGCTATTGAGCACGCAACTCTTGGGTCTGAGACTTTGCTTGTGACAGCATCTTCCAGTCCCACTGTTGTCAATATGGTTTCCCATTGTTTGCACTCTCCATTGTCAGTGTGCCAATGGCAGTGGCTCACTGTTGGTGGGATCAGATGATTCCACCAGGGGGCATAACCAGAAAATCCTGCCCTAACTTTTATTAATTATTAGTCCAAAATAAATGATCATCAGCTATCATTTTGTTCACTCCCTTAATCTAGTGATACTTCTGTAATTTGACACCCCCAGGGACATTACTTACTATACACCGACCTTTGCATCATTGGCAAACTTGGTTCATGCTGCCCTAAGGGTGTGATTTACCTGCCATCCACATCATGCAGCAAGCTCGGAGAATTTGATGCCCAGCCAAATCTCTGTTCACTGTGATATGAAATGTGAATGGTGATAAGATTCCACCCTAAATCTTTAAAAAATAGTTGAGGTTCCATGGCAGACTGGATAGTGTTGGATAGTATTATGAAGGAATGATTTAACATGTAGGTATCTTTTGCTCCTGTTCACCACATACCAAAATCAATACTAGCGTTGTTTCTTGTGGATTTTGCAATTTCCCCAAGTATGTAGAGTAATCTATATTCTATGCCCCAGCTAGACTATGTTAGAAAGTATTGTTAATTATATTAGTGGATGAATATCTAAAATAGTCCACGGAACCATAGAATCAGTCCAGTGCAGAAAGAAATCATTTGGCCCATCAAGTCTGTACCAATTCTGCAAAAAAGCATCCCATCCAGGCCCTCCCCTCTCCTTCTGTTCCTACCCCTTCCCTCCCTTCCCCTTTCCTTCCCTCTTGCTCTCCCCTCCACCTTATCCCATTAAGCCTGTGCATTTTCGATGCCTAATCCACCTAACTTACACATTGCTGGATACTAAGGCGTAATTTAACATGGCCAATTCAGCTGACTTGCACATCTTTGGACAGATGACAGATGACATTGCGTTATTAGCCTGATTTTGGATGTCACGATGTGCGTAGGTGGCACAGTGGTTAGCACTGCTGACTCACAGTGCCAGGGACCCAGGTTCGATTCCTGGCTTGGGTTTGTGCGGATTCTCCTCTTTCTTCCTGTGATGTGCTGCTAGGTGCATTATGTTGTTAGGAGAGGTTGAATAAGTTTGGGTGGTTTTCGTTGGAGCAGAGAAGATTAATGGGCAACCTGATCGAGGTGTACAAGATTATGAGAGAAATGGACAGACTGAATAAGGAACAGCTGTTCCTTGTAGTTGAAGAGTCAGTCACAAGGGGGCACAAGTTCAAGGTAGGGGGCAGGAAATTTAGAAGGGGACACGAGAAAGAACTTTTTACCCAGGAGATGGTGACATCTGGAATGCGCTGCCGGGGAGCGTGGTAGAGGCAATTACCTCACAAACTTTAAAACTACCTGGATGAGCACTTGGCACATCATAACATTCATCGCTATGGGCCAAGTGTTGGTAAGTGGGATGGTCATTAGATGGGATGGGAGGTCAGGTGTTTCTCACGTGTCAGTGGAGATTTGATGGCCTGAAGGGCTTCTTGTGCACTATATGATTCTATGATTCATTTTTTGCCAAGATGAAACATTAGGTACTGACCTGATACCGATGACAATTTATAGACCTATGTTATTGTGTACATGTTCATCCTCTTCACATCACAACATCAACCACTACACCTTGAGCAGTACATATAAGCTCCAGTGGTCAAACTTTTTTATTCAACTGTGGAACATGGCCACCATTTATTGGCCACCCTTAGTTGCCCTTGAGAAGGTGGTAATGAGCTCCCCTTCTTAAATTGCTGCAGTCCATGTGCTGTGGGTTGACCCACAATGCTGTGAAGGAGGAAATTCCAGGATTTCGTCCCAGTGACTGCGAAGGAACGGCAATATATTTCCAGGTCAGGATTGGATAAACCACAACTCTTCTCTTCTTCTGGAACAGTTGCCTAAGCTGGCATTGTTTTGTAAGTTCAGCAGAGGGCACCTCATGCACTGGTTGTAGCAATAAGGTGATTATAAATGGTGCATAGGAAACAACATTTCCCCATAATATACCTCTTTTACATTAATAGATAGTCCATTTAACAATGGTTCACAAATAATTGCCTGTATTCTGTGTACAATCATTAAAATTTAAATGCTAACCACTCAATCCCAGTGGACAACCTGTTCTATTTCTAAATAAAGTCTATTTCTACAGTTTATTATCAGGAGAAATATTGATTGGATTATATGAACAAGGAAACAGTTTATCAACAGGATAGTCAAATGTTGCAATAAATCTATTTGCTAAATATTTAAATTATAAACAATGGTTGGGAACGAACTTTAAAAAGGTTTATGTCACAATATTTGTATCACCCACCATTTTGCCTGGGTTTGCAAAATCCTACAAACTATTCTGCCTTGAGACAATTCACTCCTTTTTAATTTGTGATTGTCCCTCTCTCCAAGCACACTGCTTGTACCCGCAAAGACTTGATTCCCTGAAAAGACTTGCATTCCAGCCATTCTTCACATTCCAATCTGTTATTATCTTGCAGTTGTGTTCTTTGCCTATGTATACTGTGCTTGTGAGCTAACCTCCACTCACATGATGAAGGAGCAGTGCTCTGAAAGCTCATGATTCCAAATAAACCTGTCGGATGTTGACCTGGTAATGTTGACTTCTTAATGTGATGACCGCTCTAAAAATACAGCAATGCAAGAGACAAGCCTGCAACATGCATTTGAAAATGAAGGCTTGAGGTTGACTGGAGACTGTATGCATCAGGCTGCATCTATCTAATGCCAGTCTGGTACCACAATGCAGTTCACCTATTGGAGCCTTTGAAAATTCAACTGGCTCTAACAAGAAGCTGGCCTGAGGATAAGTCCAGCATGGGCTCCAGCACTGGATTGTGATAAAGCTGGCGTTGCTAAAGTAGCATGCCTGCATGGAGGAAAAGGCAGGTTTTCAAATGCGTTTGAGACCAGCTGGCAGTGAAATGAATGAAGGAAATTTCTAAACTTTACTTTTATCATTAAAATTGATTGTCCCTGATTAATGAAAGGGAAACACTTAATGTAAGTAAAAATAGAACTAAAACTTAGCTATTCTTCCGTGGCCCCAGTGGCTCAGATTTGCTGAACTCGGCATCAGAGTTTGAAAGCAAGCACTATGTTCAAGGTGGGTGGTTCAGGAAACCAACTCTTGCTGTAGGCTAGCACACACTGAGCAGTTCTGGAAAAAACTGAGTGTAAAAAATTGGACCCCAACTTCCATTGCTCATTTGGAATGGATATGAACCATTTGCTCAGCATCCCTCCCTCAGAATATAACATCGAAAGCATGTTATATTTTGGAATGCTTGCATTCCAAAATGTACTCCACTAAAATGTATTTGTCTCTGTCACAAACATTCCTATTACCAAACATGAATCTTTGATATTAAATGAATATGTTTCTAATATGAACCATTTTTCTTTTTCAGTAGGTAGAGGAGAAAAGGTAAGAATATTTTGTAAATACTCTGCTGATGTAAAAATAAATATTAATTTTGCAATTATCAGAAGATTGCGATGCATAACTTCTGTTTTAAAACATTGGATGTAACATCTGTCGTGGGAGGGTAATGCAGAATGGGCAATGATACATTCAGTCATAGACTAAAAACTGGTTGTGAATGAGATTGCTGTTGTCCACTTTATGCTATCACTCAAGTCAAATTTCATCACATCGTATTTCGATGTCCAACATCCAAGAGACTACAAAAGACAATCATGTATTTGTTGTTTATGATAGAAATTGAAAAGGGAATCAGGCAAAGTTAGTGAAAGTTTTTTTTTAAATCACAATAATGTAGGCTACGTGAAGATAATTAGATACCAGTGGTGATCATTAATGGAGTCATTTGTGTCAGCTATTTTTTTTTCCCTCATGGGATGTGGACATTGCTGGCTGAGTCAACATTTGGTGGTCATCCCTAATTGCTCTTGAACTGAATGGCCTTTCAAAGAGTATGGATCTGGAATCGCATGCAGGCCAGACCAGGTAAAGAAAGCTGTTCCTTCCTAAGAAAGTCAGCAAACCAGAAACGTTTTTTCATAATTCACAATGACTTCATGATAATCATCAGACTTTTAATTTTAGATTTTATAGCCTAGGATTTGAACCTAGGTTTCTGAATTACTAGACTAATGACAATGCTACTATGTTATTGCTTCCTGTAATTGTTCCTCTACAGCTGAATATAGGATTTAGTCAAAGATTAATATTTAATATGCCCAATCATTTGCTCAGAAAACATTACATATTAAAGTTATGCACCATTTTCAATGTTTATTGAATTTGTGCCTGTAAGACTCTCTTTGTCTTCATAAGTATGAGTGTTAGTGAAGAAATGACTCTTATTATTTTCTCACACTGTTTGATGTTAAAATATTGGCTGATATTTTACGACTTCGTAAAATCCCGCGAAGGCCAATGGAGAATTTCTGTGAGCCGTATCTGCATTGTGCATTGTGATAGAACTCTGGCCATTAACTCAGAAATTGGAAAGGAAAGATAAGAATGATTAGAGAGGGCAGCAGACTTGCAGCCTGACTTGTAAACATGGAGGTGTAGGTTCACATTAAGAATCCGATTAAAAATCTTGGGCTCATCATAGAATAACACCGGCAGGTAAAAGTTATGTTCCAGTTATGTATGAAAGGATTACAATGTTTGGATAAAGTACTTGTGGAAACAGATGATTCTTCCAATCTGAATCAATTCTGCTCTCTCCAACAGGGACAGAAAGGTGAGCCAGGTGAAGTCCGCAGAGTAAGTGATTTAAAATGATTGATTTTAATGCTTTCCTAGTTAGCCATTTTTTGGCCTGCTTGATATATTTATTTTTGCACTATGTGACATATTTCCAAAGCTATACAGTTAAATCTCTAAAGTAACTCTTTAATGTAAATAACAACTGAATGATTGAGTAACTTTAATGGAAAAAGAAGAGCAAGAATTTCAGACACAAGTAGAAGTGTTGATATCTTCCACTGTCACTTTGTGGTCTCTCATTGATTCTTTTCACGTTTATCAGGTTGTTGGAATACGAGGACCTCCAGGAGCAGCAGTAAGTAGTACCTTAATACCTTTGCGCTCTTCTAAGTATTAATGGAAAATTGTATATAAAACGACATCTGAATATTAATCTTCAATAAATCAGATCAACCAAAATATTAACAATTTGAAAATGTGTCAAAATTTTCAAGCTAGAGTGCTGTAACAGTGAATAGTGCATGTGCATAGATCCCTGAAAAGGGATCTATGCACATGCCTTGTTAAGAAGGCGTATGGTGTGTTAGCTTTTATTGGTAGAGGGATTGAATTTTGGAGCCATGAGGTCATGTTGCAGCTGTACAAAACTCTGGTGCGGCCACACTTGAAGTATCGCATACAGTTCTGGTCGCCGCATTATGGGAAGGATCTGGAAGAATGGAAAAGGTGGAAGGAGATTTACCAGGATGTTGCCTAGCATGGTGGGAAGATCTTATGAGGAAAGGCTGAGGGACTTGAGGCTGTTTTCGTTAGAAAGAAGAAAGTGAAGAGGTAACTTAATAGAGGCATTTAAGATAATCAGAGGATTAGGCAGGGTGGAACTTGAGAGCCTTTTTCCTCGGATGGGGATGGGGAGCACAAGGGGACATAGCTTTAAATTGAGGGGTGATAGATATAGGACAGAAGTCAGAGATAGGTTCTTTATTCAGAGACCAGTAAGAGCATGGAATGCCCTGCCTGCAACAGTTGTGGATTTGCCAACATTAAGGGCATTTAAATTGGCATTGGATTAACATATGGATGATATTGGAATAGTGATGGGCTTAAGATTGGTTTCACAGGCCGGTGTAACACCAAGGGCTGAAGGGCCTGTAATATGCTGAAATGTTCTATTTTCTATGTTCTACGAAGTCCAATTTTAAGCCTGATTTTTATATCAAATAGAGAAAATGGTTTAAAATAATGAAGACAATTATTTGTACTTTACTTTCCAATTCCCTTCTCAGGCCTAGTGTGCACTAAGGCAGATCTTGTCTATTTCCATTGTTAGCAATTTCCAGAACATATTGCCAGACTGTTGCCGGGGCTTGTAGCTTGAGGGGCACCAATCTACATCAAGCATGGCTGATTAGGAGTCAAATATAGCCGACAATTAACATGTTCAGAAGGATTTGCAGGCTGACACTCAACCTGTTTGATTGTGTTACGAATGCATTTTTTTTGGCCATTAGAACCTAGGTTGGGACTCGAATCCAGAGCTTCTGACTCAGGGACATCACCACAAGACTTTCTCAACTTTGCTTCTAATATATTCTAATTAATTGAAATTTCTGATCATGACTTTGAGCCCAGCAGAATTTCTGTCTCTATTTCTTCGTTCCTGTAACCATGCTGCTTAGTAGACATTTGGATGCATGCATATTCAGAGCACATCAATTACATGTTGAAACATTAGATACTGGGGTAAGAGAATTTGTGTTCTTCAAACATTTAGACTGAGGTCAGATAGTTTTACAAAAGTTCCTGGAGTTTGACAGTGTACTGCATTTACATCCTGCCACGTGATAGTAAAGTAGTATGTTACAACTTTTCTGAATATTAGTTCCATTGAAACTAGCCCTGCCCACAAATCTTAATGGCCCATTCCACAGCAAAGTAATGAACATCGCATGTTTCTGCCGTGACAAATTGGTTCATGGAGGATTTTATGATTGTGATAATACTAATGAGTTTGAGTGGTAACTTGAACCATATCTTCACTGCTGCAATCCACAGCCACTTGAAGTGCAATTTATGTTCATATTGCTGACCGCACCCAAAGCAGAAACCCTTTGAAAAATTCCTTTTACTGTACTGGAGTTTTTTTGTGTAGTTTTCAGGAGTCAAAGGAAAATTCTTGACTATTTCCTTGGCCCTGCCTTTTCAGAGACAGTTTAAGAATCCTTGGAAGCCTGGTCACCAGGAGTATTCATTCACAATGTTCTGCAGTGCCCAAATCCTTCAAAACATGGGAAGGTTAATATAGTATGCACAGACTGCAGTAATACTACAATATACTGCATTTAAATGAACCTGATCCAACTTGCATCAGCTTGAACATATAATGGAGATAGGGAACATCATGAAGCAATTGTACAAGACATACTGATGGCACAAGTGGCTCATCTAGAAAGTGAAATACGAAGATGGTAAACAGGATGATAGCTGTAATATTTGGGAAGGGAAAATGACTTTGATGCTATGGTACCCAAAGTTTTTCTTCACATGGAATTTCCTTGTGTTATGTCTGTACATTACAGATGAGTTGATCACAGATTAATTTCCTGTTATTAAT
This sequence comes from Sphyrna mokarran, assembly GCA_024679065.1. Taxonomy (NCBI): domain Eukaryota; kingdom Metazoa; phylum Chordata; class Chondrichthyes; order Carcharhiniformes; family Carcharhinidae; genus Sphyrna; species Sphyrna mokarran. The sequence goes on from JAGIQG010000011.1 coordinate 32,450,422, forward strand.
TAATAACTCATTACTATTATAACGTGCATCCGGTAGGATGGCAGCAGTTTTTCTGTGTATTGGTCAGTTTTACCCTAGGCTCATGTTTGATTGGTACCCTCTGCACAGCTCCTGTGGACCATTTATTAATTGGATTCTTTGGAGAATGATTGCTTCCAAAAGAACATTGAACTATAATGGAGCATTCAGAAATGCACCAACTTGATTCACAGATAACAGATGTACAAGAACGTGCAATAGCTTGAACATATAATGGAGGTAAAGATCATCTGGAAGCAATTGTACAAGAAGTATTAATGGCACAAATTGCTCATCTAGAAAATGGCATATGAAAATGGTAGTCCAGGGTGGTGTTTATAATTATATTTGGGAGGGAAATGGTGTTTTTGAAGCTATGATGCCTAAAATTCTTCTCTACTTGGATTTTCCTTGTTTTATGCCTAGGTATCTTACAGATTAGCTGTTCACAGATTAATTTGCTGTTATTAGTTAATAACTCATGACCATTGTAACATGCATCTGGTAGGGTGCTAGAAAGGGAACCAGACTAATGTCAGTCCTTTTCTCATTTATTTTTTTTTCCTATGCATTGTTATCAAAATGGAATTTATTGTAAAAAGAAATTTGTTTATTTTTGCAGGGACCACCAGGTTCACAAGGAATGAGGGGCGTAGAAGGGCCAAAGGGACCACCAGTGAGTAATGATATGATTCTTGTCAACCCACAGACTATACAGAACATGCGATTTGCATCATAGCAATAGCTTAAAGTGACTCAACCATGACTAATAGTATGCTCCAGAGAAGTTGGTAGGATTCTTTTCATATCCAGTATCATATTATGAAATGACAAATTGCAATTATCCTAATGTTACGGACATGACTTTAGAAGAGATCAAGAAAAATAGAAAATCATCTAACAATTTTTTTTTGGTTTGTCTAATGGTTGATTTTGGGCACAAAGCCCCATAGTGGTTGAAAATTGACAATTTGTTTGCTATAGTTCAAGGATAGGGTGAATTCATACGAGAAGAGAGAAAGCAAACCTGGGAATTTAATCAAAGCTTTGCAAGTTTTCCTAACACCTTCATTCATTCTTGGAAAACGTTTTGTCTGTAGGGTGTGCCTGGTCCACCTGGAAGTGATGGCGTGCCTGGAATTCCTGGAGAACCTGGGCCTCCTGGTCCACCAGGACACCCCACTCATCCTGGATTGCCTGGTGTAAGTATTTCCAAAACATAAGCTTCGTCTTTGAGGGTGCTCTGAATTACATTAACAACCAGTTTAAGACTATTAGTTGGGTTCCTATCATCGCTCACTTCCACTTGATGGAAACTGCATATATTCATATTCAGGGAACTGTTTGCTGTAGGCATAAGAAATCTGTCATTTTTTTGAATTAATCCAACAATGAGACAATAGATGCTTGGTGCATTATCCATGGCAATGTCACATCCATGATGTAAAGATGCCGGAGTTGGACTGGGGTAAACTCAGTAAAGTCTGGCAACACCAATTTTAAATTCAACCAATTTATTTGATAAAAAATCTGTCAGCTTTCGGCCTTTGTGGCCTTCGTCAGGCGAATGAGGTATTCTGGTCTCCAAAAGCACAGACAGTTTACAGATTGCTGATTAGAATACGAACCCTTACACCTAATCTGCGATTCAAGTCTTAAAGTGGCTAACAACAGAGGTTAGAGGGATGTGTATTACATAGAACATTACAGCACAGAACAGGCCCTTCGGCCTTCGATGTTGCGTCGACCAATATAAAAAGCAATGCCCCTCCAAACTAAACCATTCCCTTCTCTTCCATATACTTATCAACTAACCTCTTAAACGCCACCAAACTTGGCGCATCTACAACCGCTGCAGGCAGGGCATTCCACTCCCGAACCACCCTTTGGGTAAAGAACCTGCCTCTGATATCCGTCCTATAACTATCACCCCTTAATTTAAAGCTGTGTCCCCTCGTGCTAGCTTTTTCCATCCTAGGAAAAAGGCTATCACTGTCCACCCTATCTAAACCTCTAATCATCTTACATGTTTCGATCAGGTCCCCTCTTAGCCTCCTCCTTTCTAACGAAAACAACCTCAAATCCCTCAGCCTCTCCTCATAAGACCTGCCCTCCATACCAGGCAACATCCTGGTAAACCTCCTCTGTACCCTCTCCAATGCCTCCACATCTTTCTTATAATGTGGGGACCAGAACTGCACACAATACTCCAAGTGCGGCCGCACTAGAGTTTTGTACAGTTGCAACATGACGTTGCGGCTCCGAAATTCAATCCCCCTACCAATAAAAGCTAAGACTCCATATGCCTTCTTAACAACCTTATCGACTTGACTGCCTACTTTCAGGATCTATGCACATATACACCAAGATCCCTCTGTTCATCAACACTATTAAGAATCCTACCATTAGCCCTATACTCTACACATTTATTATTCCTGCCAAAGTGCATTACCTCACACTTTTCCACATTAAACTCCATTTGCCACCTCTCGGCCCAGCTCTGCAACTTGTCCAAGTCCCTCTGCAAACTATAACACCCCTCTTCACTATCTACCACTCCACCGACTTTAGTGTCATCTGCAAATTTACTAATCCATCCTTCAATACCCTCATCCAGATCATTTATAAAAATTACAAACAGCAGGGGCCCCAAAACAGACCCCTGAGGTACACCACTTGTCACCGAACTCCAAGATGAATATTTCCCATCAACCACCACCCTCTGTCTTCTATCTACTAGCCAATTCCTAACCTAATTAGCTAAATCACCCTCTATCCCATACATCTGCATTTTCTGCAGAAGTCTTCCATGGGCCACCTTATCAAACGCCTTACTAAAGTCCATAATGTCCATAAAGTCCATATTGTCTCCAGACAGCACAGTAAGTGAGTTTTTTTTTGCTAACCCAGGCAAGTCATGGGGGTTACAGATAGTGTGACATGAAGCCAAGATCCCTGCTAAGACTGTCCTCATGTGTGCGGAACTTGGCTATCAGTCTCTGCTCAGCGACTCTGTGCTGTCATGTGTCGTGAAGGCCCCCTTGAAGAACATTTACCCGAAGGTCGGAGGCCGAATGCCCGTGACTGCTGAAATGTTCGCCCACAGGAAGGGAACTGTCACACTAAAACTAGTGATTTTGGAACTACCAACAGTGTCAAACCAGTTACGTTTCTAGTTTCTATAAATTGCTATTCATGGATTGTGTATCAGTTTTTTTTTTGACTTGTTTTATGTAGCCAAGATTCACTACATTGCATCCAGTTGAAACAATATTTTTACATGTTGCTGCATTTTTCACACCAAACCACCTGATATTCACAGAAACTTTCCACACTGGCATATTCTTCATCAGATTGTACTAGTTTGTAGTTATGGAGGATGGTATTTATTATTTAAATGAGTTAGAGCCCGATTGTATAAAAGTCGATCTCATGTAAAAGTCAATCCACATGATTTTTAGGCTGAAACACGTTGTTTTTCATGTACCTCATGAATGACCAAAGAATAATCACTACAATTGTATCTAAAAGCTCAATTCACTTCAATCACTTGATAGAGCAATTACACATCCCATAATTCCTCCAGATTGTACTTTTCAATGAAGACGAAAAGAATATATGGAACTGGTTTTGACTTTTTGGGGGAGAAGCCATAAAAAATTGGAAGACAATGATGAACAGTGCACTTGGGACTAGCTAAGGGGTTAAAAAAAGGAGTGGTATGGACAAGTTGGGCCAAAGAGCCTGTTTCCATGCTCTAAATCTCTATGACTCTATGACTTAGAAACAGGATATAGTGACCAGCTCCCAGAAAAAGCTTTATGTAAATAAATCCCCAGTCTTAAATCCTCCTCAATCATCATCCTCAGCCTTTCCGCAGAGCAAAAGGAAGACTCAAGCCTTGCCAATTGTCCCCTTCAGAATGCTGAGTCAATGCAAGCCCTCTGCATCAAGGTTTAGGTCAAGGGCTGGCAACTATCAGAATGACATTTTTAAATAGTGTAGCCCTTCCCTTCCCTTGGCCCCAAACAGCATTTAAACCACAGATCCAGCTGATGTTGCTGCTTTTTTTCCCAGGGTGTGGGAGTTGGCATATGTTCCTTAATAAAAACACACAGAATCCCTTCAGTGCAAAAAGAGGCCATCTGGCCCATTGAGTCTGCACCAACTCTCTGACAGAGTGTCTCACCCAGTCCTATTCCCTGTAATCCTACATATTTACCCTGGCTAATCCACCGACTTGTCTAGAGACACTAAGGGACAATTTAGCATGGCCAATCCACCTAACCTACACATCTTTGGAGTGTGGGGAGAAACCAAAATACCCGATGGAAACCCATACAGACAAACTCCGCACAGACATTCACGCAAGCCGGAATTAAACCTGGGTCCCTGACGCCGTGAGGCAGCAGTGCTAACCACTGTGCCACCATACCACTTCCCAGCTTTATGCACTCCCTCACTGCTGGGAAACGTACAGCAGTGGTTTGCTGTTGGTGGGACTACAAGATCCCACCATCAGGAACGGCTTGAAAATTCCAGGGGATGTATCTATTTGTAGCATAAATATAAAATGCAAGGAGCGGGATACCTCCCCCCCCCCCCACCCTCGGCATGTTATGCAGTGACATAGGTGGCCCATCATTGATTGGTGACAGAAGCTTTTAATCCCATTACGATCAACAGATTTTTCTCTTTGTTGGCACCTTCCACTGCCAGGTAACATACAATGGAAAGGTGGGGAGGAGGGGTGGGTGGATGGGTGGGGGGTGTCCTTAGCAGGTTCGGAAAATCCCGCTAGCAGGAACAGCTGGAAAATTTTGACCAAGAGAACAATGGCATGCACTGATTATCTCATGTCAGATATTCATAACATGCACATAACATTAACTTTAATAAGTTAAAACAGTCATTTTAACTTATTAAACCTTCTTACTCAGTGACTTTCATTTTATCATTCAGTTGTCATCTCTGTTCACTGCAATATGCAGCAGATTTTAACTTCTGCTTGCCCTCTTACAGCATCTTGCGTCTCAGATGGCTGGTGGTGATGAGAAATCTGGTTTACGTGGCCACTTAGGAATGGTGCCTGGGTCTATGGTAAGACAATTTTTAAAAGTATTTTATTGTGTGTTCAGTACATGATAGGACTGCTTAAATTATGGCACAGAATGCAACGCACTATCTGTTCTGTGAGAATAAATAAAACTCACTGTATCAAAAATTTATAAATATTTTTATAAAAATTTATAAATAATAAATATTTAGTTACCTAGGAAATTGGAAATTGTATATTTTACATTTTGGGCAGAGTGTTATTTCCAGCAAAAAAAAACAGCGTGTTCCTCTTTGGAGAAACATGTCAGTTTTTCTCTCCAGATCTTACAACACTGTAAAAATATCAAGGAGGTATGTTAAATGCCATCATGTTGAGGCAGGACGTCAACACACCAGCAAATCCCAGATGCACTGAAATCAGGCACCATGCTTAAAGGATACCCTGATCAGAATAACAATAAACCTCTCCCTAGCCCACCACAGAGATCTCGGAGCAAATACTCTACCCACCCCGCCTCCGCAGCCACCCCCCGCTCCTGCCTTGAGATGAATGAAGCTGACTTTCACTTTGAGCCCCCCCCCCCCCCAACCCAATCGTTGGCCCTCTTCCAACCACTTCCTCCAATTCCGCAGTCTTGTCTCTTTTCCTCACCGCCCCTCCCCACCGAATACAGGATCTGTCCTCCCCCCACTGATCATTGGTCCCTTCGCCCCAGCCTGCACCCACCTCCCCCCTCCTTGCCACTCCAAATAGCTAGGGCCAGCATCGCCTGCTCCCTCATCTGCTCCTGCCCATCACTATAGACAAATGAATTCTACTCCACACCCCTCACCCCATGCGATGCTCCAACTGGGCCTGACCCTTGGCAAAGGTTGGCACTGTCAAGGCATTGTGCCAATGAGGAGTTCAATAAATTTGGGAAAAATAGTCCATAGCATTAGTTTTCCAAGTATGTATTCTAGAATCACAATGAGCAGAATAAAACGATTTAAGAGTAAATATATTTTCTATCTTGTTCAGTCACGTCCAGTTCTTGAGCACTATGTAGCCTCTAATACTCAAAAATGTTACCTGAGATTCGCACACATGCTTACATTAGGAAAAGTGCTGGACTCAACCTTGCCAAAGGAGTTTGGGTGCGTGCCTAATGACTACCAGCGGCATGCAGAGCAGATTATGAAGGCAATCAATGTGCACTGATGATTTGATATCAATGTTGCCGGTTTTGAATACCTCACTCCACCTATATTCTTTCCCAATCTTGCTTAACTAAACATGATATTAAAGGACATAAAGGATCCACACACCTCCATTTCCGGGTGAAAGAGGCCATATAAATGAAATGAAAATACAGGACATATACTCTTCACTGTATTTTTGTGGTTTGCTCCCATTCAACACTGGTGGTCTCAGCAGTCTAGCATGGATGTTTATCATTGACAGTCAGTGAGGACCAACGCTTGTACTGCCAATGCAGGAATAATTGTTACAACATTATTTTGAAGGGAATTTTTATTTAATACAGGGTCTATAGATGTCCCAAAGAGGAGATCTTGACACTTATATGATTAACTGTGTATTTTTATTAGAAAATGCTGGAAATTCTCAGCCTGGCTGACAGTATTTGTAAAGACAGAACAGAGCCAATGTTTCAAGTCTGGATGACTCTTCATCAGAGCTTTGCCATCCAGACTTGAAATGTTGGCTCTATTCTCTCTACACAGATCTCTTGAGATTTTCCAGCATTTTCCATTTTTCTTTTAGATTCCAGCATCTGTAGTAACTTGCTTTTATCTCACTGTTTATTTTTATGTTTGTATATTAATTTGTTAGTCTAACTATTTACAGATCTCATGGTTGCACTGTACTGCTACCATGTAGACTAATTAATTACACTGCGTTTTCTCTCAATTGTTCTCTCAGAGTCTATTACATTGAGACTCTATACATCATACTGTGGGTGCTGTTATTCTCCAGTCCCATGCTAACCCTTGCTCGACCGAGCATCTTTATGTTACAATGGCATGAAGGCACTACAACCTTCTCCAATTGGAAAATTCAAGCTGCAGTGTCCCAAACCTCTAAGGTTAATTAGAATATTCACATAGTACACTGAAATCGAAATGGATTTTGAATCACAGGATTTGGAAACCATGCCAGATTAATTACATCTGAGTTACAATAAAAACTGAGGCAAGCCTATCTCCTAAATGTGGCTCCTGCCAGGTTGGAAATGACTCTTATCAAAGTCAGAAATAACATTTTATGTGACTATGACAAAGGTAAACTTTCCCTTCTCATCCATCTCAACCCATTTTTAGCCTTTGACACAGCTCGTCACACCATTCTCCTTTGAAGCTTCTCCAGTGCCTCCCAGCTGGCTGGGACTGCTCTTAAGTGGTTCCATTCTTATTTATTTAATCATAGCATCTGAATAATTTGCAATGTTTATTTTTCTGCCCCTGCATAATTACCTCTGGTGTCCCCCAAGGACCAGTCCTGCCCCTACCAACCCCTGCTCCTTCTTGACATTTATGCTGACAACATCCAACTCTACTTCATCACCATCTTCTCGATTCTTCCAGTGTCATTATCAGATTATTCCTCCAACATCCAGCACTGGATGAGCAGAAAATTCCTCCAATTTAATATTGGGATAACTGAAACCATTGTTTTTGGTGCCCCCTTCCTCCCCGTGCAAAATCTGTTCCGTAACTAGCTACTCCACTCCTTTCCATTGCAACAGTCTGAGATGAAGCCAGTCTATTTGCAACTTCTGATGTCACATTTGATCTCAAAATGAGCTTCTGACATCAAATTCATGCCATATCCAAGACTGTCTATTCCCATCTCTGTGGCATTGCTTACCTTAAGCCCATCGCAGCTACCTCAAGCTGAAACCCCCATCTGTGCCTTTGTTAATTCTATACTCAGCTGTTTCAGTGCATTCCTGGCTACTCTCCCACATTCTACCCTCTGTATAGATGAGGTCATCCAAAACCCTGCTGTCCATGTCGTAACTCGCATCTGTTTCCGATCACCCCAGCGTTGGCTGGTTTTAAAATTCACATTCTTGGTTTCAATTTCCTCCAGAAAGGGATTCTATGATTCGTGGCTTTGCCCCTTCCTAACCCTATAAATTTCTCCCACCCCAAAGGCCTCTGAGTTACCGGTGCTTCCCTCATTCTGGCCTCCTGTACGTTCCCAAGCATAACTGACCCTTGGTAGGCATGCATTTAGTTGGTGAGGCTTCAACCTCTGCAGTTCCCTCTGTACAACTCTTCTCCTGTCTACCTCACTTTCCTTCTTTAAGGCACTCCTTTCAAGTCTACCTTTTTGACCAAGTTTTTGGTCCCTGACCTCATGACTCCTTACGTGCCTCAGTGTATAATGTGGCTTGGTGAATACTTTGTTTTACGATGCTCCTGTGGGAGATGCAATGTTAAAGACGCCATACAAAGAGAAGTTGTTGTTGTAGTCATTTCTCCAGTTAGTCATCACTAAGTATCATAATTAAATATGGTTACACATGAATTTTTGAACTTAAGTATCAGAAAATTCCAATATTGCTCAAATTTCTGAATCTAAATGTGATGCAGGAAACAACTTGTTACTATACTTTCAGGGACATTCTCTCCAAACCACCATGGAATGTATGTCTCAGACACAATGGCCAGAATTTTACCGTCCCATCCGCCATGGGAATTGGAGATGAGGGGCGGAACAATAGCAAGGGCTCAGGCAGGATTTTACATTTTCAGGACAAATGAAGCTGTAAAATCCTGTCCAATACTCTTTAATCTGCCCTAAATAAACACACCTCCTGAAGTCGTCCTGGAAGTGGTCGCTATGATGTAAAGTTAGTGGATTTCCCCGAAAATTGGATTGACTGGATGAATCCATTATCGAGCAGGTGGTTCACCTAGGCTAGGGTAGGGTCAATGATCAGGGTAATGTTCAACTGAGGCATCACCTGACGCAATTTTTCAAAGCCATCTCGGCTTTTGGGCTCAGATGAAATGTCAGATCGAGCCCAGGATGGGGCGCCATGCCTCATCTTGTCAGCTTGGATCAAGTTTGTTTCTCTGTCATGGGAACCAGCAACTGGATTCAATTTGTCTTTTTTTGGATGGAATAACAATTTACAAACAAAAGAATCCATTATCGTCATAAGGCAGGCTAATATAAACCTCCTGCGTTAACATCTTATCTGTTCATTTTGATGCATCAACTAATTTAGTGCCTTGCGATGAAAATTATATCAGTGCAGCCCAGAATGGAAGAGACTGACTGAAACGGCTTATCCTCTGAAGTAGCCATTATCAATTATCTCCTGCGCTCCTGTTAAATTTCTACTGGTAGCAGAGTCCATTGCTCTCTTGGAAGACTGACAGAGAAATAACCCAAATGAAAAATGCTGCAAAAGCACTACCTTGTGTGATAAATCTCCACACAGAATCAATACTCATTTCATTTGTTGCATCACTATTTATTTTGCTTTATTCTCTAGGGTGAAGTAGGCCCAAGAGGAGCTCCAGGATCCCCGGGACCAGCAGTAAGCATTTTTTATTAATCATTTCAGTGTATTCCAATCAGGGATTGGATGGGGCAGCAATTTAATCTTGAACTGTAATGGATTCATTAATGTGAACTAAAGTTGAATGAGGTTTGTTTGAAGATATTGGGCCAGATTTTCCAGCTACCCTACCCCCCCAGCCAATCCCGTGGTGTGTTTTCTGGTGGCGAAGATGGCTCACCACTAATCGCCAGCAGAGCTTCTGGTTCAATGGTGATTGGAGAATGAGGGTAAGGGTTTGGTGTGCTTGGGTTGTTAGGTGTGTGGGTGGAGTGGGGAGGGTGTGTTTGTGGTGGCAATGTGAGCAATATACTGCTGCTAGACATGATCCCGAGAAAAAGAGGCAACAAGAGGCAGAATTTTCCAACCCTTCTCTCTGGCAGGACCTTCTGGTCCCACAAATGTTGATCCGTGACCCTGCCATGTGGGTTCTCCACAGATCTGCGCACAGTGCAAAATGCCATTGACACCGGCGGGACTGGAAAATCATGCCACCAGCCAATAGTGAGCTGACTTCGCTTCCGGAAAACACGCTGCAGGTTTTGGGGGGAGGGGTGCAAAATCCTACCTGGGGCATCAAGGCCAGGAAATTTCTAGAACAAATCTGCTCTGTTGGTGTTAGGCCACCAGCAAAAACCAGATTTACATACACAGTGAAGTAATGGCAGCAGAAGTGGAAATAGCTCTGAGGAAGCTTTTAGTCAAAATATATTATCTTCCTGTGGGTTAAATAGACCAATACAATATGAGTTCTCTTTTGTGACAGGTCTTCACAATATTTCACTGAATTATTGTTAAATTAATTGCTTTATTATTTAATTGTCCAGAACTTGTAACTGTAGACATTTGGGTCTCAATTTCACTCTATCATGTTGTCCTGATGTGAGGAAACCTTTTGAGCTTGACTTTAGCCGACAGCAGCTGACTCTCAGTTGTTTTAAACATGCGGCTAAGTGCTGGGGAATCGATCCTCGCTCCAAAACAGGAAAAGTAGCTTCAGCAGCTTACATGCCTGGTAAGTTTTGCTGTCAGATAAAGCAGCCAATTGGCCTCCACTCCCACAATCACCCATGCTGGGAAATTCAATTTAAAACACATTTGCAAGTTGCTGGCTGATACCTCACAGCCTCTCCAACCTGAAAGAACAGCCCCAGAGCCTGCTCGGGAAATACATTCAATATAACTATGCAAAAGAAGATCACAAACTGATTTTAACAGGGCCAGGATTTACCCGCTTCCATGTAAGAATAGCTGTAAGTATTGAAAATTTTTCTTAAAATAAAATTTCTTAAAATAAAATAAAAGCGCCAGGAATTACATAAACCTTGAAATACCAAATCTGTGCTGTTTCCCTGAGGACTCAGGTGACTTGCTGCCAGTTATGTTGGGAGCTAAGGGTAGGCAATATTAAGGAAAGGCATAATAAAGATTTTCAGAGCAATGTACAGTTTTGACATGATAATAATTGGCCCATTAAGGGTCTCAATTTGCCCAAAGGAGGGTGGGTCACCCACCACTTATCCAGTGTGGGCAGAAGGATAATGGGTACAGCATTTTGTAGAGTCCCTACAGTTCAGAAGGGATCTTCTGGCCATCGAGTCTGCACCAATTCTCCAACACAGCATCCCACCCAGGCCCTATCCCCATAATGTCATATATTTCCCATAACCTATACATCTTGGGACATCAATCCACCTAACCTGCACATCTTTGAACTGTGAGGAGGAATCAGAACGTTTGGAGGGAACCCATGCAGACAAACGTGTAAATTCCACACAGTCACCCCAGGACCTGAATTGAACCTGGATCCTTGGTGCTGTGAGGCAGCAGTGCTAACCACTGTGCCACTTTGCTGCCCTAGCATCCTACCCAATTTTACATTTCCCCGATAACCGTGGGTTGGGCGTAAAGCTGGCCTGCAGCACATTTGGTTGGAATCAGAAAAATATTTAAAAAGAAAGAAGGATGCAGCAAAATAAGATTTGAGTCAAAGATCAGAATTTTCTCATCCCCCACGCCACAGGAATTGTAGCACATGGGACACAGACCATGAAAAGTTCATTGACCTTGGGCAGGGATTATCAGGTCTTGGGGCAAAAGTGGCTGGAAAATAGCAGCCAAAAGCTTCAGCTGAAGGGCTATTACTGACACGGACTCAAAAGCCTCCTTTTGTGTGGCAAATTCCATATGATATCTGTTTGACTATAGAATCATAGAATCCCTGCAATGCAGGAGGAGCCAAATGGTCCATCGAGCCTGCACTGACAGTAATCCCACCCAGGCCCTACGCTTGTAATCGCACATATTTACCTGCTAATCCTTCTAACCTACACATCCCTGGATGCTAAGGGGCAATTTAATATGGCCAAAGCACCGAACCCGCACGTCTTTGGACTGTGGGAGGCATCTGGAACATCCAGTGGAAACCCATCCAGAGATGGGGAGAACCTGCAAACGCCACACAGACAGTCATCCAAGACTGGAATTGAACCCAGGTTCCTGGAGCTGTGAGGCAGCAGTGCCACCAATATTGAATCTATTCCCTTATCTTACACTGAATGTAACCATATGCAGTATTTTATGTATGTATACATTAGCCTTGTCTTTAAACATGCTTTTGTTTTGTTCCTTTCCAATAGGGCCCGAAAGGCTCGCCTGGCCCACCTGGGGAACCTGGTGACTTGGGACCAATGGTAAGCCTTCAAACATTGTCATTAAAATGTGTATCATGCAGTAAGAGAACTTTGAAACCACTAACATGACACATAACCAACATTATGGCATTACGAGTACTTCAGATGCCTTTGTAAGTGAACGCAGCTGTCTTCCAACACTGTGGGTAATACTTTTCTTTTCTGTTAAATGGCAGGGTGCAATTGGTAACCGTGGTCCCGAGGGACCAATCGGAAAATCCGGTGAAGACGTGAGTAGATTTTTTGAAAACAAAATACATTTATTCAATGCCTTACCGATTTGCTCTCAAAGAAGAAATAAATCTCACAATGTGCCAGTATCATTATTCCAGCCGGTGCACCATTTCCCAGACACAATAAGTAATTTGTGCCATCTCGTGCTTCATGGTTGATGTTGTGAACAAAGCTTCACAAGCTAGAATAAACTATACCAGAAAGAAAAGATAAACACCAAAGAAGCTTTGAGAAAAGCACATTTGGTGCTGCTAAACAAGTAAAGGCTTGTGGTGCTCTAAATCACAGTCCTGAATGGCTATGTGATACATACTGAGGTATGTTCTATTTTTGAATCAGCGAAGATGCAGTCAATGGCCGGAATTTTACCACCTTGTCCGGCCCAGAATCGGAGAGCTTGCAGAACGCATTCTGTGTTGGCCTCGGATGGGATCTTGTGAGCCTCAGGTGGACGAGGTGGTAAAATTCTGGTGAACTTGTTTTCAGACTTTCAGAACTGAAAACACAGCGGTGTGAATTTCCTCAGAGATTGTTCGCAAAAATTGTTGGAAGATTCTCAGAAACCTAACAAAATGGGATAAATACAGCCCAGAGTTGGAATTTTACGTTCCCATTTGCTTTGGGTGTATATGGTGACAGGAGCACAAAATCTCACAGGAGACCCAAAACAGCTATACATTTTACGGGAAACCTCATCACGATCCCCCTACTAGTGACATAACAGAATTCCAGACATTCAGTGCTAGGAACCAGATTAGAATAAATTTAAATCTAATAATCAGGCCTCTATCCTGATAAACACTCTCCGCCCCATTACATTATCTATTCATGCTGGCAAGAGGGCACAATGTGATCTATGACTGCTCACCCACAGTGTGCACCTATTGGGAAGAACCTATCAGAGGGCTCAGCGGGTGAGTGCATCACTCAGGAGTGAGAAGATTATGCCTCGGAACTACCTGGGCACTGCCCCTGACATTGCCCCTGATGCTATTGGGGGCAGTACAGGGGGGTGTATTGAGCGTGTGTGTTGGGTACTGGCCCAGAGGGGGGAAGGTGTGTGGGTGCAGTATGCATGGGGGAATGGAGGGGTGTTAAATGGGGAGGAGGGTATTCAGCTTTAAATTTTTTGCAGCAAGCCGGCTTTTGAAAAGGGTGCTCTGATCTTTAAGTTGCAGGCGGGGTGCGTTTAATCAGAGCCTGCGTCACCAGCATGATATCATGGCACTCATCCTTGGATTTTATTTTAGATTTCCTCATGATATGGCAGACAAAGTCGCTATTGTGACCGACAGCTGCAACATTGCATTAAAAAGAGAAAATTCTGCCCCAAGTCTCTGTTATTTTCCTAGGTTTCTTGGTCTCTTCCACTTAATTGCCAGCAGATGATTGTGAGATTCCATCCTGCATGAAAATTCACCTTCAGTGCATATTTAAAGAGTCCACAGAATATTAGAGTGTGCTGGTGGTTAGCTTTGAAGAAATGTTTTAATTATAAAGCAAATATGATTACTGAAGCTATCCACTCCCACTAAATACCTTGAGGTGACGATTATATTAATCTATGGACTAAATTTCTTTTATTTCCAAAGGGTGATGCTGGAAAGCCAGGGCGTGCTGGTGAGCAGGGATTCCCCGGACAGCAGGTAAAGAGGCCTTCATTAAACTCGATCTTAAAAAGTGGCATTGATTATCGGAGCCTGACGACCACAAAATCATTGAAATCAAGCAGCTGGGGCCACATTCTGCAGTCCAGAAATAGGACCAAGTGGAGAAGGGATGGCAAAGAAAAATGGCCACCTAACGGCAACGGTGCAAGTCCCATCTTTGTTTCCACCGCCTACCATTCATATAAAGCGTGGGAAAGGGTGTGAGGGAAGAAGACCCCTGCCCCCAACACTGCCCCCCGCCACTTCCCGCCACTTCCCGCCACCTATGGGTCATCTTGCAGGATTTTCACTGGGGCAGGTGGATGGCTCCTGCAGGTAAGAAGAGGCGGGAACTAATACAAATGTGGGGCACAAGGACCAGATTCTTCTTGAAAAGTTTATTAATGGATTTAAGAATGGTATTGAAGGCATGTTCACATTGAGGGAGGTCATTTGTTTTGGAGTGTGTGATAGAGTCAGAAAAACAGATCCATATAAGAGGCATGTTTTGGGTAGTCATTGATTTTGATCGATTCTCATTTGGGGCGACTCATCTCTGCGTTTTCAAGTGCCAACAACTAAGGCTCAGACTTGTTGTTGCTAAGGAACCCTTGAACAGAGGCAGACGAGATGGACCCTTCAGCAGGCCTGCTCTGAGTCCCCTCCCATCTTATTTCCCATCATGGGACTTCTGATTGAAATGAGAGGTCCAATTCCAGCCCAAAGTGGGGCCTTCCATTGGGAAATTTCCAGTGATAGATGTGGGTTCGTGATGTGAACCATTCCAGCCTCCCAATTTCCATCTCTGATGCCAAAAACCAATCCCTTGATATTAGATTTAACTGCAAAGAAATATTTCATGTCTTTCAATTTAATAGTTCTAACAATTTTAAATAGTCCCAGGTGTCTCAGCTCTCCTACGGGTAGATTCTTGGGCCTCCAATGAACTCTGTCGTTCATTGTGAACATTGATTTCTGGTCATGTCCTATCCTTGTGCTGACCAATTTGCCTCCCATCTTATGGCACTATTTATGACCTGCAGGCTGCAAATTTGCTATGATAAATGCCATTAGATTGTACCTGGTCATTGACATGTTTCTGGCAATGCATTTAAGTTGTGACTTTCCCTGTGACCTCCAGCCAGGCCTTATTTGTGGATCATGCTCATTTCCTCTCCTGTCTCCTGGGACCAGCATCTGTCTCCATTCCTCCGCCGCATACATACCTCACCAAACGCTGAAGCTCTGATTTTCTGTACAGTTTCTCTTGTTCAGCTTCTCCTCTTCTTTTTTATGCAGCTATTACTGGTCTGCCCGTCAAATATGGCATCTTCCTTTGACATGCTGAAACTTCCTTGCACTCGTCACGACCTATTGGCTAGTTCTCCCTGACTGTCAGGTGTTAATGAACTTCAAATGAGAAATGCCCAAGGCAGTGGCCACACAAGGCAAATTTGACTCCATTGTGGTGAATTCTTTTTAATTGAGAATATCCCATCACCTTTATCTAACCTGGTCTATTTGTCTGTTTGGTCACTGTCCCACAGCGTTGTCTTTGGTGCTTAACTGCTTACCGGAAGGTCTCTCAAGCCACTTGATTGTATTCAAGATGGCAGTTCACCACCACGTTCTCAAGTGCAATTAGAAAAGGGTCACTCATGCTGCCCGTGCCAGCCACGCTCACAACTCATGAAAGAATAAAAAGAAAACTGTATCCTACCTTATGCAGCTTGCAAATTGTTTGACGGGACAATTTTTGTCCTTCAATATTCATTGACATTGATTACAATCTCTCACTTTTTCAAAGAACCACAGGTACCTAGAACTGAGCTAGCATTTTTTTTTGTCCAGCTAATTAGGTGTACTGAGGGCTGGCGAAGAAAGAAATGGGAGATGGTTAAATCAATAATAGGACTTCCATTAATCAAACTGGAACCAACCTTGATGCAATAGTAACACAATTTGTCTCCAGTAAAAGCGTTGTAAGTTCAAGCCCCTTTCTTTAGATTTGAGCACTAACCTGCCATATTAAAAGAGGGCTATGCTGTTGGTATGCCATCTCTTAGGTGAATCAATGAACTATGTTCCTGTTGACAAATATGGATACAACAAATCCTATATTGATATTGATATTTGGGTGTTATCTTGGGCAATTTTTTTCCCCAGTCAACATCATTAATGGTTATTTGGTTAGCTATCTTGTTGTTTGTGGGAACATGCTGTGCCCAGATGAGTTACAAATCCCTCTACACTCACTACGGAAGCAATACATTTGCCGTGAAACATTTTGGTTATAAGAATAGTTATATAAATGCAAATTGCTAGATCTATAAACATGGACAGGGATTGCGGGTAGAGGTGGGAACATTGGGGTGGCGGCGTGGGCTCGTTGGGCCGAAGGGTCTGTTTCCCGTGCTGTTTTGTTCTTTGTTCTTTGTTCATCCTTTTCAAGATGACCATGAGTCCAGAAAATACCAGCAGTTGCATTTTTTTTCTCCTTGTTGATAAATAAACAACCTGAATGACAATGCGTATTCTTGGACATTAATATGTTCCTATGGTTTCAGGGTTCTCGAGGTTTTCCAGGTGCCCCTGGTCTGCCTGGCATCAAGGGTTTGAGGGTAAGTAAGCATAATACAAATTTAATTTCAGTGACAGTACATCCATTGACATAGCAATAAGTGTGTGCTGATATGCTACAATAGATTAACTTGATAACCCATTCCTTAACAGAGTGGTTTGTGTATTTTCAGCATTTGTTCAAACTACTGATTTTGTTAATACTAAGTATTTGATGGAAAAACTTTAACTGATGATCTTTTAAAAATTATCTTTCACAGGGACACTTAGGCCTGAAAGGGCATAAAGGTGAAATTGGAGCTCCAGGGCAGAAGGTAACAATTTAACATTAATATGGCTGAAGTGCACATCTTGTTCACTGAAATTACAATGCAGATCATCAAAGTATATAAGCACAATGGATTTGTGTGAAGTTCTTTTCCCACTATTTTAACAGAGTTATCAATCAATTTGTAACATTAACAGCGAAGAATTTTAGCCAAACAAGCTTTTAAGCATTTGTGCATTGGTATCACACAGCAGTCCTGAGGGCAATGTCTTTGAAACCACATTGGCAAAACATTGCTTAATGTTCAGTTGTACAACGTTTTGACCACTAGGTATTAATGTTCGTGAGGAAAATAATCCAATATTCTTCAGAATGTCAATTAAAATCAATACAGTAACTATTGTCCAATCACACAAAAGAAATGTGTTGCTCTTCATTCAATTAATGCAGCAAAATGTCTTTCAACGGTGAATCTTTTCTTCAAATGAAATATTCAACAGAATATTTGAGAATAGCACATTTTCCATTTAATTGTCTTAACTTAATTTGCAGAAAACAACATTTTGTTAAAATTAGCTGGTAATCAAACGAAGGGATTGTGAGTGAATGTGTTTTTTTTACACTTTTTGTAGGGTGATCATGGTTCTATTGGCGCAATGGGTGCCCCAGGTTCAAAGGTAAGTTTGCTGTTATATAAGTTTCAGTAGAACTAGGAATTTTATTCAAAATCAGCTCCCTCTCATTTTTTTGTAAGAGCTTTCAACTTTTGAATGTTTCCCTTCAATTCATCATCCAGGTCTAGCTCTGAGGGAGATAACTCAGAAGAGCTGTGGGGATAGAGCAAGGAAACTGGACTGATTGGATTGCTCTACAGCTTGATGGGCTAAAGGGTTGCATACTGTGCTGTAATGACTGCATGACTGCAAGCTTGCAGCCTTTTGATGATGTGTTAAGAGACAGGCAATTGTCACAGGAAATCAATGGGCAGAGATTTCCCATCCTGCCTGCCACACAACAGGCAGGATAGAAAATTTAATGGACCATTTAAAGGTCCGTTGACCTTGATATTGGGGTGCATGTGGCTGGAAAATCCCTTCCAATACCTTCCCATCACTGTGCCATTTTGTCAGAGACAAGAAGATGATGAATTGGCCTTCCATTGGAACCCAATTGAGTCACTTGAATGATGGTTCAAGGACGACTTTTTCCCTGTCAGAAAGACACTCCAAGGGGAGACCAGCCAGTGACATCTTAGTGAGCTGCAGGGTAATGGAGATGGGGGCTCTTTTTTGGGCATACTGTGGCACACAGATGACAGGCTGGTGGCAACAGCCACTCCTGTGACAATATGCTTCCAGTGGACCACAAGGTCCACTTTTCCCCAACTCCCCTTCTTAATTCTCTTTGAGGGTGCCTTAGCCATTGAAGTACCCTCACTTTGCACCTATAACATCAGTAGTAGCCACCAGAAGAGGTGGTGCTGCTGAACTGCCAACCCACTATTTGAACCAACAAAGCTCCTTGAGGCGGACTGTCATCCTTAATTGAGAAGTACAAAGCTAAGGAGCGAGTTAGATGAAGAAAATAAATACTAACTACATTACTGCAGATGAACAATGGAACATTCATAAATAAAAGGTAGTAATAATGCAGAATAAATCATACCATTAAAAATAAGGTGAATCGATCAAATTTCAGGACATTGTGAATAAGTAAAGAGGTTAAAACAAATAAAATGTAGGAAAGGCTCTGTAATATTGCTAAAGATAAGAGATAATGGATATCAAAAGTAAGGAGATAGAATGAGGCAAAGATCTCAACATATATTTCAGATTGGTACAATCGTTCAACAAATACATTAATTAAAAGAAAATTATTAAACATTAGAGGGAATTATACATGATAGACTAAGATTTATAGATCTACTTATCTTGAACAAATACTTCAATTGACGGCTTCTACAGAAAGTTCAGTGGCACTTTTTTGAAGTTATTGAAAAATGGACAAAACAAAAAATAACCCTCAACCCTCACCTTCCCCCCCTCAGCCATTCATATATTTCATCCATGCCAACCTATGTCACCATGTGTCCCACTCATTCTCTCATATCCCTGAGGTTATCCATTTTCTCCTTGATCATCCTAAATAGGCCCTCATGCTCTCTGTGCCAAAACATGCCCACTACTCATCCCAATGGTCATTTATAGTCTCTATGCCAACTTATGCCAATTCATGTCACCCATCCATGACCCTTTGCCCTTACACTCTCCATGCCAATTCACTTCTATTTTATAACCACTTGGAGATGTCAATCAAACTGTTCATTCACAGTCAATCAACTGTGATAATGTTAGATTATAAAAACAGTCCAGGAGCATAAATTCTATAATGATAGCTGTCAGGCTTAAGTAAACAGAGTGACATATCAAGCACCAATTTTTGTTAAACTCCACACTTCTTTAAAAATAAATTAAAGCCTAGCAGAGATAAATCTCTTGATAGTTTTGACAGTTCCAATAAACTTTGATAGTTCCAGTGAGAGTTTTGACAATTATTTGACAACTTGAAGCGTTCCAATGAATCTGTGATAATTATGTCTACATTTAATGATCCCAAAGGGAATCTGATCTGTCCAAAAAGATGCTCTTCCTTTGCCAAAGGGTTCCAATCCATATGCAAAGCTTACATCGACAAACAAATCCGTGAGGTTCAAACCTGTTCTTCATTGCCAGGTTTAATCTGCACACTGGGTTTCAGACGTCTGCCTCACCAAAATCACACATGGATGGAGGCAATGGCTAATTGTCATGGGCAGCTGCCTCTATAATCCACAGATGTGTGTTATAACCTACCCCCATCCCTGCTACCTACAAAAGCATCAGAAGCTGGAATCGGGATAGGAGTTCCAGATTTGGGCACTTGTGCACAGACAGTTAGCCCCTCTGCCAATGCAAAACTTCAAGCCTAAGGCTCCAAACATTTTTAACAATTTGTGTTCATTTGACGAAGTGATTCATTCAGCATATTTCACTGATATATGCAATGAATTGTAATATCTACTGCCCAGCAGTATATGGTTGAATATTTGAATTCATTTAAAACGATATTTAAAGGTTTATCATTGTCAGGTAGAACATATTCAAAAACGTTTACAGCAACTTCATTATAATGGCCGATGACACATGTTGATGGGAAACGATTGTATTTGCTAGGAACAGGTTCTGAAGCTGCAGTTGCAACCAAAAATAACTTAAGCAGAAATCTTAACACATTCATGATAACGTAAGTTATATATAAGTAATATAGGTCTTCCACTGACATAAAACAGTACAGCACAGGAACAGGTCATTCGAAGGCTGAAAGACCTTCAGATTGCACCAAGCCTGATTTGCCATAGCCGTGTTTATTTCACCAGAAAGAATGGAGAAAACTGCAAATGAGTAGCGAGAAAGACGTCTGCTTGTTATTTACTTGGAAATTCATGCAATTGTCCATAATAACTAGGGTGGAATTCTGAGAGCCATGACAGTAGGGAACTATTTCTGCCATTCTTGCTGGGATTCCTTCTGGAACGTTCCTGCAGTCAAAGCTATGATAGGAGGTTCGGAGATACAGTGGAAATTCCCTTCCACATTGCCCGCGTTATCAGTGATTCCTCTGTACAGCTCTGAAGTTGAGCATCCTGGTAAAAATGTTACCCCTTTCAAAGTAAAGTAACAGACCTATGTTCTCATATCAAGCTGCATGTGAGAATGAGGTGTCAAGAATAAGTTTGTCCATTGGTGGAATCGAAGCTGCTCTTCACCACTTGCAGAAATGCTGCCATAGATGTTGATGTACAATACCTAATCCCTGAATCTGATATCAGTAAGTTTCAACTAAATCAGCAATTGTCCTTCCTGAAATATCAGATGTGAGGGAAGCAAACCATACCAGGGGAATTGAATTTTTGGTTACCTTTGTTGGTAAGCTAGTTATTAAACCATAGATATGATTAAGGTTGTAAATTTTTCCTACAGGGTCCTCGGGGTCTCTCGGGTGAAAGAGGTCGACCTGGACCTCAAGGATCACCAGTGAGTACATTATTGAAGTTAACTTTTACTATTCAGATATCAATAAAAAGTCTGAATTTCTTTGGATGTTCTGATCAATAGCGAGACTCTTATATACTTCCTACTATATACTGAAATGTTAAATTTATTAGAATTTGGACTTAAAGGTTAATCCTGGGTCAAAACTACTGGATAATCTTGGTCTCTATACACTTCCTAATGAAATAGATTAGCAATTACAAACACTGGAGACAAATGTAACCCATCCGCAGGAAGTGGGCTGTGTAAGGTGGGGGGATATGTGGACAGTGAACGCCAGAATTTCTGGGAAAGCAGTACCTACTTTAACCTGTCTCAAGAGGTTTTATACCAGATAGGCAACAAGATTCACGGGCTGTTTGAGTCAGGCAGACAGCAGATGGAGAGTGGGTGGCAGTTAAGTGCAGAATCATTGAGGGATCTAACAGTGGGGGGGCGGGAAGTGCAGTTGGAAATTCCTTCCACTATGTTGCATGTTATGATAAATGCAGCAGGTTTCTCTGTTGTTTAAGTGTCAGGGGTTCAACACGAACCACACTAGTTGTCACCTCAGGGGAGCCTTTCATCTTTACCAAGGATGAAAAGGTTAAATCATCATGGGGAATCTCTTGCCTGCTGGTGGAAGATTTGTGGTTATCCCAGATACAGTGTTACTGTTATTTCTCTGGGGTTTACTACATTTTGTCCCCCAAAGTTACTGAGAACAATGAGGAGAAGACAGTTGGTTGCTATTTAAAATCTCACTGAAATCAGCCCAAACATCAATCAGATTTCAAATCAATAGAATTACTTCATATTTTTGAGAGAAACATGAAAATGAGCTATTAAATATTTCTATAGCCCTTTCCCTTTTCACGATGCAATAGTTGATATCCCTATGTATCAATTCGTGAGGGTCATGCTTTTCAAATATTGAACTCTGAATGAATTATCTATTAATGAGATGAAATGAATGAATAAAAAACATCAACAGTGCAATTCAACGGGAAACCTGTAAAAGGACTAAAGCACCAGTACTACAGTCAATATGAGTTTCACCTTCTTACGATTCAAACTGAAAAGAATGTGATATTTGTAAGATATTTTAGCAGTGATCATTGGTATGCTCTGCCTTTCTGAAATTGTTCTGAACTTGGCGAGTATAGTTTCCCATGTTACTGCTGATCGCATCAACTGTGTTTAGTGAGTGGATCTGATCCAAGGGTTGCGGAGCAAGAAGTGTCTAATTCCAGCCAGAAAACTTAATTCAAGCATTCTGCTGCCAACAACTATCTCCTCAGCACCTGTTTAGCAGATCTTTCCTTTGCCAGTTTCTCTACAGATTACTTTGGACCATTTCCCTATTCATAAGACTTGAGTGTATGCATGGAAAGAGGCTGCAGTTTTGTCAGTATTCTATGTTATGTGTGCAGGAGGCACCGACGTAGTTTCGCACTCCTCAGTGAGCAGATAGATAGATTGGTTCTCGTGAGTAAGATTCTTTAAAAAAACTCATCTCACCCATCCAGAATATGAATCCTATCATCTTCCCATATCAGATAGAAAGTTACTTTAGAGTTTTGTCTAAATGATGGGAGGAATTGATAAAACCATAGTAAAACAAGGCTTTGTCTTGCATCCCATTAGACAAATCAACCCAGTCCTTTTTGATCCCGGCATCTGAAAATTAATTTGAAATCAGATTGCGTCAATGTTTAAATTTAGTTGATATGTTTGTATCGAAAACATTTCATTCGAAAAATATTTTATCTTTTTGCTAACTGTGGCTGGAATTTTGCTCTTCCACCCGCCATGGAAATTGAAGTGGGTGAGGGGCGGATGGGAAGGTCCGTTGATCTCGGGTGGGATTTTCCAGTTCTGAGGTGAGTGAGGCCGCAAAATTCTGCCCAAAGTATCTGTTTATCTTCGTGGTAGCACAGTACGTGTTATTGCAAATAGATCCCCAACTGTCCAAATTTTTTGGGAAGTTAGGCCAACTCCTGAATCATTTAAATATGGCAGCATGAATACCAGAATACCAGTGCTATTCGGGGGGGGTTTAAACTGATTCGGGGGGGGATGGGAACCTGAATTGTTGTGCCAGTATACAGGAGGATGTGAATAGGGAGGTCACGGATAAGGTTTCTAGGTCGCAGCAGTATAGTGGCAAACGGGAGGGTGGTTTGAAGTGTGTATACTTTAATGCGAGGAGCATACGCAATAAGGTGGATGAACTTGCAGCCTGGATTGGTGCTTGGGACTTCGATGTTGTGGCCATTTCAGAGACGTGGATAGAGCAGGGGCAGGAATGGTTGTTGCAGGTTCCGGGGTTCAGATGTTTCAGTCAGAGCAGAGGTGGTGGTAGAAGAGGGGGAGGAGTGGCATTGCTAGTTAAGGACAGCATTACGGTGGCAGAAAAGACGTTTGATGTGGACTTGTCTACTGAGGTAGTGTGGGCTGAGATTAGAAACAAGAAAGGAGAGGTCACACTGTTGGGAGTTTTTTATAGGCCTCCAAAAAGTTCCAGAGAAGTAGAGGAAGGGATTGCAAAGTTGATCCTGGATAGGTGTGAAAGTAACAGGGTAGTTGTAATGGGGGACTTTAACTTTTCTAATATCGATTGGAAAAGCTATAGTTCAAGTACGTTAGAGGGGTCAGTTTTTGTTCAGTGTTCAGGAAGGTTTCATGATTCAGTATGTAGATAGGCCAACAAGAGGTGAGGCTATATTGGATTTGGTATTGGATAATGAACCAGACCAGGTGTTAGACTTGGAGGTAGGTGAGCACTTTGGTGATAGTGACCACAATTCGGTTACGTTTACCTTAGTGATGGAAAGGGATGGGCACGTACCGAATAACAGTAGTTATAGCTGGGGGAAAGGTAATTATGAGGCTATTAGGAGAGATTTAGGATGCGTAGGGTGGAGCAGGAAATTGCAGGGGCTGGGGACATCTGAAATGTGGAGCATATTTAAGGAACAGCTTCTGCATGTCCTTAATGAATATGTACCTGCCAGGCAGGGAGGAAGTGGTCGAGTGAGGGAACCATAGTGTACTAGGGAAGTTGAATCTCTGGTGAAGAGGAAGAAGAAGGCTTATATAATGATGAGACATGAAGGCTCAGTTAGGGCAATGGAGAGCTATAAATCAGCCAGGAAGGAGCTAAAGAGGGAGTTGAGAAGAGCTAGAAGAGGACACGAGAAGACTTTGGCAAAATAGGATTAAGGAGAATCCTAAAGCTTTTTACAGGTATATAAATACTAAAAGATTGGTTAGGGCAAGATTAGGGCCAGTCAGAGATAGCAGTGGGAAGTTGTGCGTGGAGCCTCAGGAGATAGGAGAGACACTGAATGAGTATTTTTCATCAGTATTCACGCAGGAGAAAGACAATGTTGTCGGGGAGAATACTGCCATACTAAGTTGTAGACTGGGCAGGATTGAGGTTCATAAGGAAGAGGTGTTAGTGAATCTTGAGGGTATGAAAATTGGTAAGTCCCCTGGGCCACATGGGATTTACCCCAGGATTCTCTGGGAGGCTAGAGAGGAGATTGCAGAGCCTTTGGCTTTGATCTTCATGTTGTCGTTAGCTACAGGTATAGTGCCGGAAGACTGGAGGATGGCAAATGTTGTCCCTTTGTTCAAAAAGGGGAGTAGGGACCATCCTGGAAATTATAGACCGGTGAGCCTGACTTCTGTTGTGGGCAAGGTCTTGGAAAGAATTATAAGGGATAGGATTTATAAGCATCTAGAGAGAAATAAATTGATTAGGGATAGTCAGCACGGTTTTGTGAAGGGTAGGTCGTGCCTCACAAACCTTATTGAGTTTTTTGAGGAGGTGACCAAAGAGGTAGATAAGGGTAAGGCAGTTGATGTAGTGTATATGGATTTTAGCAAAGCGTTTGATAAGGTTCCCCATGGTAGGCTACTGCAGAAAGTGCAGATGCATGGGATTGAAGGTGATTTAGCAGTTTGGATTAGGAATTGGCTAGCTGATAGAAGACAGAGGGTGGTGGTTGATGGGAAATATTCAACCTGGAGTGCAGTTACAAGTGGTGTACCTCAAGGATCTGTTTTAGGGCCACTGCTGTTTGTCATTTTTATAAATGACCTAGATGAGGGTGTAGAGGGTTGGATTAGTAAATTTGCTGACGATACCAAAGTGGGGGGAGTTGTAGACAGCGAGGATGGATGTTACAGTTTGCAGAGGGACATAGATAGGTTGCAGAGCTGGGCCGTGAGGTGGCAAATGGAATTCAATACGGATAAGTGTGAGGTGATTCACTTTGGTAGGAATAACAGGCATATGAAATATAGGGCTAATGGAAGGACCCTTAATAGCGTTGTCGAGCAGAGGGATCTTGCGGTACAAGTACATAGCTCTTTGAAAGTTGGCACCCAGGTTGATAAAGTTGTTAAGAAGGCGTACGGTGTGTTAGCTTTTATTGGTAGAGGGATTGAATTTAGGAGCCGTGAGGTTATGTTACAACTGTACAAAACTCTGGTGCGGCCGCACTTGGAGTATTGCGTACAGTTCTGGTCGCCGCATTATAAGAAAGATGTGGAAGCATTGGAAAGGGTGCAGAGGAGGTTTACCAGGATGTTGCCTGGTATGGTGGAAGGCCTTATGAGGAAAGGCTGAGGGACCTGAGGTTATTTTCATTAGAGAGAAGAAGGTTACGCGGTGACCTAATTGAGGCGTATAAGATGACCAAGGGATTGGATAGGGTGGATAGTGAGAGCCTTTTTCCTCGGATGGTGATGACCAACACGAGGGGACATAACTTTAAATTAAGAGGTGGTAGTTATAGGACGGATGTCAGAGGCAGGTTCTTCACACAGAGGGTGGTGAGAGCGTGGAATGCCCTGCCTGCAGCAGTTGTGGACTCGCCTACTTTGGGGGCATTCAAATGTTCGGTGGATAGGCATATGGATGATATTGGAATAGTTTAGGTTAGAAGGTCCACTGGCCGGCGCAACATTGAGGGCCGAAGGGCCTGTACTGCGCTGTGATGTTCTATGCATGTTCTGATTCTGGGAATCCTGCCCCCATTCCAGTTACTTTCTCATGTATTGGGATAAGGATGGGCCTAAGCTCTATACTCCTGACCTGTCTGTCTCTACTGGGGAAGTGATCATCTCATTGCCTCCAGTAATTTTTGTGGAGCTGGGCCTGTTTCTCCATAGCCCATCGTTGACAGCCCTTCAGAAGAATGATGAAGCAGAATCTGAATTCAGGAACCTTTTGAAAGCTAAGTTCAAAAATTTACTCATATCAACTCCATGTCCAGTCCATGCTCCCCATGCCCTTTGTGCCTCCCTCCTGGAACAAAGTCCCATGGAAGCAAGATGGTCTTTCTCACCAGTGCTCACATTCAGCAACAAAAGGCAATTCAACGGACACATTTAATGATGGTATGGTGAAATATGCATTTTTTTAAAAGTGGCTTTTTGGCCAAACTGTTATTTTCAACATTATGGAAGGAGTTTTCCAGTCTGCCTGCTAAAGGAATTGTAGCGGGCAGAGTGTTTTCCTGTGATGGAGAGCAGCAACATTCCTCGGTGGTTGTTACATACTTGTCGATTGCCCTTCCTGTTGTGGAGATGTACGATGGAAGCATCTTGAAGTTCCTGAGGAATGGATCCTTGCTTCCAAAAGAACTGGAACAAGTTGCTAAGCTTCTGGATAAATACAGGACCAGCAGCTTTGTAGATCTCTGTAATATGGCATCTGCCCCTGGGGCTTTGCCACTGGATAGCTGGCTAACAGCTCTTTCGTGACTTTGGCTAATACTGATGGATCATCCAAGGCGCTGTTGATATTGACATCCATCGCAGGAAAAACCCTCGCAAGAATCCTGCTAAATCTTCTGGTCACTCATCTGGAGCTGGGCCTGCTTGCAGAGTCACAGCATGGTTTCCAGAAAGGTCATGGGACTACTGACATTTTTGCTGTGCGCCAACTTCAGGAGAAGTGTCAGGAGCAAAATCGCGAGGTCTACACAATTTTTGTTGACCTCATGAAAGCCCTCGAAACCGTCAGCCAACAAGGCCTGTGGAGGATCATGTCAAAGTTCACCTGCCCACCCAAATTCATTCAGATGGTACACAGTTCTGTGATGGCATGATGGCCAGAGAACTAGATGATGGAGAATCCTCTCAGGCATTCCCAGTCACCAATGGCGTCAAACAGGGCTGTGTGTTCACACCCACACTGTTCAGCATGATGTTTATTCATGCTGAATGATGCCTTCCAGGACAGTGTTGCTGGAATCAGCCTCAAGTACAGAGTGGACTGGGAGCTTTTCAACCTGAGGAGACTTCAAACTATTAACAAAGTGAAGGAGACTGCTCTGAGAGATTTCCTCTTTGCCGATGACTGTGCCCTGTATACTGGCTCACAGCCAGAGATGCAAGTCAGTATGGACAAATTTTCCATGGCTTTGGACTCATCACCAACATTAAAAAGACCAAAGTCACGCACCAGCCTGCTGAGCATACACTGTACACAAAACCCACAATCCCAATCAAAGAGCAGAAACGACAGGCAGTGGACCAATTCACTTACCTTGGAAGCACCCTCTCCCAAGCAGTGACTATTGATAAAGAAGTTAACTGCAGAATAGCAAAGGCAAGTTCTGTTTTCAGTAGACTGCGTTCCACTGTACCGGAACATTGAGAAATCAGCCTAGCAACAAAACTGAAGGTCTACAGCGCCACGGTATGCGAGACAGCTCAATCATTTCCACATGAATTGTCTTCACAGAATATTATGCATCAGATGGCAAGACAAACTACCAGACACCGAAGTTTTCCTTAGTAAGTCTACCATCAGTCTACACACTGCTGATGAGGGCACAGACCTGATGGGCAGATCACGTCATCCATACGTCAGATGAGTGTATACGCAAGCAGCTCCTTTTTGGGGAACACTCTGCTGGAAGATGCTCGCATGGAGGGCAGAAGGAACATTACAAACACACACTCAAGGCCTCCCTGAAATCACTCAACATAGACACGACCATCTGGGAAACGCTGGCACAAAACCATCCTATTTGGCCTGCCTTATCCACAAGGGCTGTCAAACTTACGAAGCAAGGCCCATTGCTGAAGCACAACTTAAGCACAAACTGTGCAAGTCCAAAGCCACCAGCGCAACAACTACAGTGTCTACACAATTCTGTCCAATATGAGCCAGGACATTCTGTGCCTGAATTGGCCTGATCAGTCATCTTCAGACACACTGCATCCAGTCTCAAAATGACTAATACTGTCGAGGTCCTCATCGATCCTAATGGATGAACAACAGCGGGCAGGGCAGAAATTTAGGCAGATCATGCAAAGTTCTGTTGATGGGGATTTCTGGGATGAGTGTGGCGGCAAAACCCTGGCCAAAAAGTTTTTGTTAGAGAAGGAAGAAAGGGAAAGAAAAATCTAAAATTGTACCAAGAGTGAGGAGATGTTGTGGCCAAATTGGACAAAATTACAAATTAAAATGAGTATTTCCCATTATAAATGTGGAAATAAACATTTCTAATGGAACAGGCTTATACAAACCAATGAGAAAGGCATAACAATTGGTAATTTATTACATTATCTTGCACTGACAGGAAGTGCGCACACAAAGTTTTATTATAGATGGATTTGTAGAAAATGCGTGTTATAGGAAAATGTTTTAAAACTTAGGAAAGTCATAAGTGTGCTCTTCCCTCCCCACAGGGTGTTCGTGGTTCTGTTGGCGCGCCTGGTCTGCCTGGTGCTATGGTGAGTTACATTGAATTACTCATCATGAGGTAACACATAATGACTTTTCTGCTCTTATTCTCTCTTTAATATCTTTGGTTTCTAACCATTGGCCTCAAAGATCAGTAGGCCAACGCACTTTCGGGTTAAACTGAAAATGGTTTGGGCCTATTGATGTCAGCTTTGTGCAAGTACACAGCTCTTCCCGTGATTTCTTGCATATTACAGACACACCTTGATGAATGCGACCCTCCCCCCCCTTCTCCATCACCCCTCCCCCCACCCTCTGCCACAACATCAACCGTGTCTAGAACTGTTGGCATAAACTTGTCTCATTTCCTTGATTCAGTAGCCTGATTTTATCACCCCTGGAATGGAGGCAAGGTCTGGTAAAATAGCAGGGATCTGCATCAGGATTGCTTCAGGCTGTGGGCCTACTAGGCAGGAGGCTGGCTAAGTTGTGGAAAGACAGCCTGCTCCATGGAAGTGAGCCAGCTGATGTTTATAATAAATCTCCCTTTTATTTTGCTTTGATTTTATCTTAAATCCTTACACGTGCATTGATGGAACTTCCCATCTGGAAAACACGGTACGGGATTTTCAGCTGCCAACTGTATGAAGTGGGCAAAATGCTGAGAGTCCCCCACCAGTATCAATGTCAGTGAGCCCAAGAATGTATAATCCATTTACAAAATAAACCTTTTAACATGGCTTTTACTTTTTTATTATTGTTGACATTTCTATAACTTTTTTTGACCAGGGTCCTATTGGTTTAATGGGTGCACAAGGCTTCCCGGGTCAGCCTGGTTCTAAGGTAATTATTAAACCTTGTTATTAACTCTTTATGGACTGATAGTGATCGTTTAGTCAAATAAAGTTTGTAGGCCCATGCACTTTCTTCATCCTTTCCTTCTTTTTTTCTCATGGATGCATGTCCACTTTAAGAAATTGTTCCTAAGGTATTTTTTTTTCAAATGTATCTAATATGTGATGTGCATTGGATTATAGAAATATTTAGTGCACACTGTGTTGCAAAGGTATAGATGTGTTCAACTATGAAAGGTGCACAGTGTTTTACATTCTTACTTTCCAAACATTGTTATGTTCATTCATTCAAAAGACGTGTTGGGCTAGAACTTACGATGGAGTTAGAATCGAGTTGGATTGCCATCCCACTCTTAATTTAAAATCCAAGCAACCCTATCTCGTTTGGCTTTCCGACTCAGGCTGGACTAGATCTGTGCAGCGTGACACCTCCCTGGGGTCAAATGTCAAGGGGCTGTCATGTCACAGATGAGAAGGCCACACGCCTTTTTTTTACATCACTAGCTGCTGTAAACTGGGTAGGTTTAGACATCCAACTGGTTTAAAGAAGTTTGAGAAGGGAAATGAATAAGGTAAGTGGTTGGATTGATGAGGGAGGGAGGGGGGAAGAAGGAAGGGCGAATCATTTCAGACTTGGAGGGATTAAGGGGGAATCTATTCAGACTTTGGGGGAAGGGGGAATCCACTCAGACTTGGGTGAAGAATGAGGGGAAAAGGGGGAATCCGTTTAGACCTTTGGGAACCGGAGGGACTTGGGTTCACCTTGAGTAAGTGGGGGTTAGAATCTCCAAGAGGTTGGTGGGGAATCCTGGGGTTGGGAAGTTCCAGTCCAGGTTTTCAGTGCT
This sequence comes from Sphyrna mokarran, assembly GCA_024679065.1. Classification (NCBI taxonomy): domain Eukaryota; kingdom Metazoa; phylum Chordata; class Chondrichthyes; order Carcharhiniformes; family Carcharhinidae; genus Sphyrna; species Sphyrna mokarran. The sequence continues at coordinate 32,480,979 of JAGIQG010000011.1, forward strand.
TTGTGAGTAGTTACTTGGGACTTGGGGAAGGGATAGTGGCAGGGAAGGGGGAAATCCAGTGATGAGCAATAATCGAAGTCCTTTTGGGAGTGTCAGTGTGAGACTTTGCAATAGTTAGTCAGATGTTAGAAAGATTTTAATACGTTTAACTTCTTCTGGGTAACTAAAGATGTAAGGCAGTTAGATTTAAATTGCATTTTTGGATGGTTCCCAGTGGGCATCAATTGCCCAGAGGAAGTTTCCACTTCTCATGCAATTGCCATGCAAAACTTATGCGGGAGTGTCTGGGGTTGGAGTTGGTGGTTTTCCAATGCATCTTTGGGGTAGCCCCACCAGCTGAGGTCATGGAGCTCTGAAATTATAGTCCGTGAAATCGCATCTACATTACTGACGTTTGAAATTTTGTGCAAAATTGATGGATAGGAAAGGCTGCTGCAAAATGCTTTTCTGAAAGAGAAATAAATGGAATGGAGATCTAATTTGGGAATTACGTGGTAGGATTAGTTACAGAGGAAGCAATTCTCCTGACTGGCTTGTTTTGTTTTCCGTGCCAGACAATTTGAGTGAAAGTTTCCCAGTGATGATCATAGAGCTTAAGTTCAAAAACATCTGTTTTTTTTAATTGGATGTGTCAGCTTGACGCAATTAGTTTCAATCTTGCATCAGTAGAATGAACGAGCTGCGGGTTCAATCCCTACTTCAGAACTTGAGCTGGAAACCTCATGCGTCACTGGACTATACCACTGAGGGAGTGCAGATGTGTTGTTCTTCAGATGAGATATTACATTGAGGCTTAGCCTCCCTGTTTCTGTGATGCTCAGGAAGATGAAGCAACGCCACTAAAAACAGATTAATTTGGCAAGCAGTTAGTGAGACCTTTCCATGTGAAAATTGGTTGCTACTTTTGTTCCATGAGCACGGGAAAACGATTTGTAAATCCTAAAAGCTTTTCCAAGATGTGCGAAAATATGTTTAATAAGTGTGAGACATTTCTTCTAGAGAATCATTACTTTATCCTTTGGTACCAACCTCAGTCAATCCTGTCTCTGTTCATTCAGCTGAAAGCAACCCAATAGAAACTTACAGTTAATTTATACTGAGGAGCTTCTAATATTAAAACAAACTGGATAATTATTTGGAGATGAAGCTAGCCAGTGGAATTTTAGCCAGCTGTATTAGAACACTTGGAGGACCACTGGGACTTCATAGCAGATGCGGTACAACTGCACTCTGAAAAATACATTTTAAAACGTTTTTTTTATTGTGAGCATACTCTCTAAGTATCGATCACTATTTTAGTTAGCAGTTGTTTAATTTGAAATTGAGTGCCAGTGAGCTTTGTCCACCTAGAAAGTGGTGTTGGATACTAGGGCATTGGCAGCATTGCATTACGCTTGAGCAGATGTTGGTCCAAAACTGGCACTGAAGAATATCTGTGCCAATGACAAGCATCAATGGTAGGATGTTTTTAACATAATTAACAAAAACTATTGATTCCCTCGAAGTATAATAATTTTAATAAAATCCTGTAGTTGGAGATTCACTGAAACTGATTTTAACCTACCCACAGAAGGGAACAATGAAACTAGGTTTTAAAATATGGGCCAAGCGGGATATTAAAAGTTTGGAGCCTGATGATGTCAGGACCACTGGACATGGTGACGCATAGCAAGAATGCCGATATAAGAATTTTAAATAGATCTTTTGCAAGGAACAGGAAAGTTTTCCCTGGTTACACCATAAATCATTGGGCCTCCCAAAGTTCCCTCTCCCTCTCCGTGCCAGCACTGCCAACGGAAATACCCCACAGCACTAACTTCAGACTGACAGCTATTCCCATGGAATTCTCTGACTTCTGTCCCAGCCTCTACAGTACTGACCATCCTTGACATCTCTCCCATGGGAGACAGTGCTGCATTCTTTAACAGAAGTCACAGAGTTCAAAAATGCCCAGACCTCTGGCTGAATTTACTGAGGGGGCTTTCCTCTTACCTCAAAAACTCTTCCCCACTGCTCCAAATGTTCATCAGTTTAAATCTTCAAATACAGACATTGATGTTGATTTCTTTTCGCTGCGGCTAGTTTGTATTAAATCTAAAAAATAGTATATGATGTCATTCGTTTTTAGTTTATTCATAGAATCTCTACAGTTTAGAAAGAGGCCACTCGACCCAATCACCGACCACAAACCCACACAGGCCCTATTCCCCATAACTCACATGTTTACCCTGCTAATCTCCATGACATTAACAGCCAATTTTGCATGACCAATCAACGTAAATCTTTTGGATTGTGGGAGAAAACTGCAGCACCCGGAGAAAGTCCACGCAGATGTGGAGAAAGTCTGCAAACTCTACACAGGCAGTGACCCAAGACTGGATTTGAACCTGGCTCCCTGTGAGGTAACAGCTAACCTCTGTGCCACCGTGCTGCCCTTATTGCAGAAGAGCTGCATTTTATGCACTCAACAAAATATCATATATTCCCTAAATGTAATCATGAGTTTAGATATTCTGGGAATCTCATCTCACACCAGTGATGAACTCTCTGCATTATATTCTTCATTACCTGAGTAAAACAATAAGGATAGAATTTGATGTGTCTGGTTGGGCATGTGCCCAGTCCGGAAGAGTGTAAAATGGTGCATGATGATGTCTAACGTGCATCCCGATATTATCCCGCACTCACGCCGGCATTTGAGTTAGTGGGCACAGGCACACAAGATCAACATGCCGACCAATAATTCTGGAGCCAATTGAAGCAATTATCTGCCCTATTGTCTGAAATATTATATTAATTTTTAGGTAGTTGCGTGGGCAGATTTGGCATTCAGACAATCTGTTTTTCAATTTTTCTCAATCACGGACAGGATACTGAAAGCCCCTTAAGGTTTGGGGCCCCTCCTCTCTAAGCCTGGGAGCTCTGGATCTCCACCCACGCTGGCCTATCTCCAACGCTGCAATCACCCTCCTCTAACCTCCCACCTCCCCCAACTGTAGCACGCTGGGGACTTCACTTGGGATTGATCCCAGGACTCAGTTTCAGACAAAGTGCTGACCTCTTCTGGCCATGGCAGCACGGTGCGAGGAAGGGTTGAAGACTGACGGTCAATCAGATTGACTGCCTGCTCTTCAAGGTGGGAGCTCCTTCTGAAAGCAGATGGAAATCCCATCCACTGTCAATCAATACTCAATTGAACATTAAATGGCAGTGGGACTCTGAGAGAATTGGCAGGAGTTATGTCAACACGCTAATGCCTGCCAACCTAAAAATTCCATCTTAAGAATATTTACCACTAAAGCACATAGCCGTTAATAACAAAGAACAAAACAGCACGGGAAACAGGCCCTTCGGCCCAACGAGCCCACGCCGCCACCCCGATGTTCCCACCTCTACCTGCGATCCCTGTCCATGTTTATAGATCTATGGATTAAAAACCAAATTTGAGACAATTTAGGGAGAATTTGTTTTTGCCAATTAGCCTAAGAGCACATCTTTGGGATGTGGGAGGAAACCGGAGCTCCCGGAGAAAACCCACGCAAGCACGGGGAGAATGCGCAACCTCCCACAGACACAGGCCCAAATCCATGTATCTGCACAGCACAGCGATAGTCACTGAGCTGTCGTGTTGCCCATCAAATGGTCCAGGTCAAGTGTACACTAACGACGTGAAGCACTAGGATACTCTTGAAAAAAACCGAAGAGCAGCCCTCTCACGACCCATCGCGTGTATGCCCCTCGTTAGACAACAAGGTGGACCAAAGCACCTGTAGGATAAAAAACAAGTACATCAATATCATCATCTATTTACACACTTCCCAGGGACTCCCAAGGCTCATGATCCCTATTTTAAATCATTTTCTATACCCCTCCATTCCCATTCTGTTCATGTGCCCATCTAAGTATTTCTTAAATAACTCCAGAGTACCTGCCTCCACCACTTTACTTGGCAACGCATTCCATACCCCCACCACCCTCTGTGTGAAAAAACTCCCTCTAGCATCCAAATTATACCTTACCCACCTCCCCCTAAGCCCGTGACCCCTCGTGCTATTAGATGTTGAAATATAACTTTTATTGGCAATGAGTGTTCACCTAGCCCAGCATATTTAGTTTAGTATTCAGCTTCTACTAAAAGTAGTCAAATTCTAGTGTATCCCTTTTGTATAACAAGTACTTGAACACATTAGAAAAAAGAAATTGCCAATGACAATTACTCTTTGGCTGTACCTAATCCATCAAGATAATTAGGAGCACAAAACAAAGGATAGAAAATGAATGATGATACGTTTATCAATTGAATTGATCAACTATTTGCCTGTTTATTGTGTAATTAATGTTTTTGTTCCATTATGCATGCACAAACAAAATGGCCACTCAATTTGACAGGTCCCTTTTCTTCGTTAATTATCAATTCCTCTTTTACAAAATAAGCAGAGTGATTTCATTGCTGTTGGGATGCTTGCTGGATGCTGGTTGGCAGCTTCCCTACTTGTGTGCAGTGAATATGGTTTTTTTGAGGAGTTCACATTTTGTCTACCTAATCCTCAGCAGCCTCTTTCTGCCCATATTGAGTGGGCAGCTGAATAACCAAATAGCAAACTTACGATAGACTGGATCTCCTCAACAGTTCAGCTAAATTCCTCATTTACAAACCAATCCTGTTGAAGTGGACTATCCTCCTCCAACCTTGATCACGTTTTAAAATTTATGCTTCCCCACTAGCATAGGGAAGCATAAATTGATACTTGCTAAACTGCACTGTGCTTTTTACGCCAATGGGTCATTTTGTGCATTTTTACGTACAGATTTTTACTCTCAAAGGCGGATAGGGCAAATCGGGACATTTCCCAGCTAACCTGTTTACAGGAGAAAGTACTCCTGTAAGTACTCCTGATTGAAGTACTCCTTCAATCAGGAGATGGGTTCTTCTCTCTGGGGGTGGGTAGCGAGTTAGGGCATAGGATGGAGCCTCTGGATGCAGATGGCAGGTGGGCACAGACACTACTGAGTGCCAAAATGGCCTGAGTCAAAAACCTGCTTCTATATTCTGGGACTTTGCCCCAACTGATTTGTTAAATATTAGACTGCATGCCCTATCTGTGCCACTTCACGCAAACCCACATCACTACCCATTTCCAGTGCCCCCCATACTCTCTACATCAACTATTGCCTTCACCTCTCAATGACTTCTTATTTCCTCCATGGCAACTCAACATCCCAACCACTCCATAGACCCTTAAATGCTCCTATGTTAACTTAGTACCAACTTATATTCATCCAATACATAGAAAACTAGAAAATAGGAGCAGGAGGAGACCACTCAGCCCTTCGAACCTTCTTCACCATTTGTTCTGATCATGGCTGATTGTTCAACTCAATAGCCTGATCTCGTCTTGCCCCCATACTCTTGGTCCTTTCATCCTAAGAGCTATTCTTCTGTATTGCCCCATACCAACTAAATGACAACTCATCCAGTATCCACCATGGGCATATTTCAGTAGGCACGTCAACATTTAATAAAATAAAGGTCTAAATACCTATTAGCACTTAGCTGACCAAAAGTACACTCCATTTATGAAAACCCATTCAAAACATTTAAATTACTGGAACAAAAATGGTGTCTGTTTGCTCATGGCTCTGAGTTTAAATGGCCTGGTTAAGGCCCACTTTCCCTCATATGTGTTACTTTCCTCACACCTCTCCTGCCCTAATGCAAATTGGATCTGTCGGAAGTAGAGACCGGACTTCCTGTTTGGCGATTTTTCCACCATTTCGGAAGTTCTGTGAGTCTCCATCGCTTCTCAAATATCTGGACCTGTAGATGCAAAGAGAATAATACAAATAGGGAATAAGAGATAAATATCTGGCTACCTTTCACACTTTTTTAGTACTACCAAAGAGCTGATGTCTTTTGCTAAAATTTTAAAGAGCACCTAGATGCCGTTAAATGGGATATGGTAAACTATTAGCTGTGAACATGGATTAGTAATTTGGAGGACACATATTCAAATACTCTTGTGGTAATTTGGGGGATAGCAGCAGAAAGTAACCTGGAAAACCACTGATTGAAATCCAAAGAATTTACTGACGTCCTTAAGGTAAGAGATCCAGCCACCTTTGTCCTGCTTGGCCCAAGTATAACTCTAGTCTCATATCACATGGCTGACTATTAATGTCTTCTGGGTCTCTGGGGATGGCCAACAAATACCATCAAGTCGATGCAGATTCGATGGGCTGAATGACCTCCTTCTGCACTGGTAGATTCTATGATTTTCTGAGAGAATAATGTGGAGTTGGGACTGGCACAGTGACATTATTATAAACAGACACAAGAGTCAAAGCAGCATTTGAGTTTAACAGTGCCATTAAATGGGGGAAACTGCCCATTGCAATGAGTTGATATTTTTAGTGAATATCTTCAGTTACCTCAAAGAACTGCTCTTCTTTTGTGGCAATATTTGGATACATGCAATGCTTTTTCCTTTTACCATTATGCAGAACAGAACAGTTTGGGTAAAGGAATTATTTATTTTCCTTTCTAAAGTCTGGTCAAGTGTTCATTGCTATTTGGACTAATTGAAGAATCAGACTAAAGAATTAATCATAGTGCATGGAGTGTAGGAAAACATTAGCTGTTTTGGCAGGGCTGACGGCTATGATTCCTCAGTGATTTGACAAACAAGAGAACTAGCAGCCATTAAACTTCACGTCATTATTGGGGCTTTTCCATGGGGTGAACAGCTGTCAAGGCAATGCTGCCTTCAGTCTCTTCAATACTGCAGATTTGGGTGCAGATGTTTACTCTGTGAAATCATTGACAAACTGGAAACATAAGCAAATTTGGCTTATTTAGTGGGAAAGCTGAGCAGCATGCTTAACTGCTCAAGAAACAGTTTCCAGCTGTGAACATGATACTTCACCATGACACTGTTAATAAACGTTTCTTCATCTCCCAAAGCACCAATCCAGACACATTCTGGTAGCCCAAGTGAGAAAAGTCTTCATTCTTGTATTTCTTGCCTAATGTCCTTTAGGGAAGGAAATCTGCCATCCTTATCTGGTCTGGCCTACGTATGACTCCAGAGTCACAGCAATGTGGTTGACTCTCAACCGCCTTCTGAAATGGCCAAGTAAACCACTCTATTAAAGGGCAATTAGGGATGGGCAATAAATGCTGGTCAGTAGCAACGCCCATGTGTCAAAAAAAAATTCAATTGGATAGCATTGGGTTGGGTCGGAATTAAAGGGAAAATTTTGCTTCTGATTTAGCTCTCCTCAGCATGAAGCATCATGGAAGGTCATTGTCTTTGGAACTATACTCACAAATGAGTCGGTATCTTCAGAGAATGAAGGACTCAGAGAAAATATCAGAGAAATATTTGTTACAAAAAACACACTTTTGGTTAAATGCCAAATGTACTTAAAAATGCCAAAGAGTAGGTGGAGAAACATTAATTTTTGCGTGGGTTTAATTCTAAGTTATAGAAATTCCTTAGATTTTTTTGGAAAAGTTTCAATTACAAGGAATATTTTGTTGTCACATCATTGGGTAACTTACTTACTTAGAATTCTTACAATGCAGAAGGGGGTCATTCAGCCTATCACACAGAGCATTTTACCCAGACATATCCCCTGCCCTATTCTGTAACTCCATGCATTTATCCTACTACTGCCCCTATTCTACACAACTTGGGACACTAAGGGGCAATTTAGCATGACCAATCCACCTAACACGTGCATCTTTCATCAATGGGAGGAAACCAGAGCACCCAAATCTCAAGCAAATACAAGAAGAACATGCAAACTGCACACAGACTGTAAACCCATGGCAGAAATTGAACCCAGGTCCCTGGTGCTGTGAGGCAATAATGATAACCACTCCGCCAGTATGTAATCGAGTATTGTAATATTACAATGATATTTAATTTCCAATTAATTAATTTAATTTTCATTCATCCACCACTCCAGTCTTGCTTATCTTTTGTCATGATTTTATTCTATTTCTGGTCACAGAATTGCAAAGTGTGAAGCATAGCTCTGACTCCACATGATAGAGTTTAAATACATTTATATAAATATAACTTATTCAAGTACGTTCAGTTGTTATACTTCAATGAGTTATAATATCTTTTTAAAGTAACATTTTATAATGGTAACACATAAATTCCATGGAATCGGTTGCGATGGAGCATTAATAATTAACCCTGGGATGAATTATAACATTAGTTTTGGCAGTCAGGCAACGGAGAAAAGAAGTAACTAAAACATTCCAGACATGATCACATTGGATGCGGTCAGTACCCAGCTTGAATTAGTTAGCAAGGTCATTTTTGCCTTTCATGAGAGACAAGAGTATGTATATTTTCTGATAGTTTGATTGACAATATTGAGAGGATAGGTGTTAATCCTTTAGGGTGATTATATTTTAGTATTTCAGCTATAGGAGCAGACAACCACCATTTGACCCATTGAGTTTGTTCTGCTTATCAATGAGATCATGACTGATCTGATGTGATAATCCACAAGTCCACCTTCCATCCTTATCTCCGTAACTATTGATTCCCTAACTGATTAAAAATCTATCAACTCAATCTTGGACATATTAACCACACAGCCTGTACAGCCCTCTGCAGTTAAGAATTCCACAGATTCAGAAATCTCTGCCTTAAATGGGTGATCCCTTATCTGACACTATACTCTCTGCTCCTCGACTCTCCCACAAGGGGAAACAGCTTCTCAGCTTCTACCCTGTCAAGCCTGCTAAGAATCCTATAGCTGGGATTTTCTGACCTCACCTGCTGCTGAGAATCTCTGGTGCAATTGCTCTGAATGGAGTTTTGGCTGAGTACCAAATTCTCCATTCTTGCTGACAGTGATGGGAGGGTGAACAAAATTGTCTCCAGTCTATATGTTTCAATAAGATTGCCTCTCATTCTTCTAAACTCCAATGAGTACAGGCTCAACTGAAATACAGTATCAACAGTCTCAATGCCCAACAGCGAATTTGGATATTTTAAGTAAGTTAATTACTTCCTTTGAAATACCTCAGATAGAAATTTTGACACAGAAACATTGAACAATAGCACAGAAAAGAATGTTAGGTTGAAATTTAGTGCCAGGAAGTGTTGTTGCTTAATTCATTAAAATGAAAAGGAATCACTTCCTGATGTTACTCTATATTATTGAAAATTGTGTAAACAAATGGAATTGGAATTGTATTTCCCCGACAGAAGAGATTGCTGCATGCATGTGCATGTTCTGCACACGTGCACCTGTAACTTATAATTTTTCAAAACATTTAAAACCCATGGGAGCTTATAAAGAGTCAAATAAGTTCAAACAGTGCCTTGACACTTTTAAAAAACTTTTCCAATCATAGGATGGCCTATCCTAGAAGCTCTCATCTCATACTGCCCGGCTTTAATATTGTCCAGACTCTGACCAAAAGTGTGCTGTCACCTTCAACAAAATTACTGTACATGAAGTTGCAATATAATGATGTCCATCTTTGTTATTGCAAATGGGTTTAGACGGGAAAGTCTATTTGACAATATAGAGAAACGTTTCTTTGATTAAATGTTCTTTGCATTATTACTATAAATTATACCAGAGAACTATAATAAAACATAACACAGACTAGATTTTCATGCTGCCTCGGAATAGCTGGAAGGATAAGTATACTGATGATTGACTGCTCCTGGTTGTATCTGCATCCCTGCAATTCTAACTGTAGAGTTTCCAGCAGCAGAGATACCACTCCACTCAAACATTGAAAGCCTCATTCATTTTAAATGTTACTAGTGAGATTGAAATCAGATCTGGATGGGCTTTTATCTGGCTGGAATACTCAGCCTGGAAATGAAATCTAGCTGGAGACATGATTTGCTCCAGAAGAGGCTCAGGCCGGTTCAATTTTCAACACACCTTTAAGGTCTCCTTGTCGGCCAGGAGGAGCAGAAGTATTCTAACTGGACCAAACAAACAATCATTTAGCTTTCTTTGGCTTAAGTTTACCTCCGAACCATGATTGCTTTGGGATCTCAACCCTTTTCCCTAAATCACCAATTACATTATGCAAGCCACTGTTTACTTGAGAGCTCTGTAGCTTCCAGCTGCATAGGATCCAATTCCTGCCATGAACCATCTCCTCATTCCTGCTGCTTTTAGCAGGGGTGCTCATCAGAGTGTCAAATTGAGGCCTGGGATCCACAACAGCAGCAAAATGCCTTTCCCATTTCGCCAGGCCCTTACATGTGGAAGAGTTAACATGAATGCTAAGTGTTCATCCCAGGGCAATTGTGTTGGCTAATCTGACAAAACTCCAAGCCACAAAGTATACTCTAAGGTGAAAGACCAATCTAGACAGTCTAGTCTAGACAGTCTAGATTCAGCATGTTGTTTTTATTATTGCATATTGGTAAAGCACCGGCTGTAATTTTGCTCATTGTAAGTATCTCTGATCAGTAAGAGTCCTTGGGATTTAAAATTGACTATGAGGCACATGCAGAAATAATATCAATTCATCATTTTGTGCCTTTAAATATTTTGACACCACAGTGATTGTAGAAACATAGAAACAAGGAAAATAGGAGCAGGAATACGCCAATCAGACCTTCAAGCCTGCTCCGCCATTCAACACAATCATGGATGATCCTCTTTCTCAATGTCATATTTCAGCACTCTCCATGTACCTCTTGATCTATTTAGAGTGTAGAAATATATCAAATTCTTTCTTAAGTATATTCAGTAACTTGGTCTCTACAGACTTCTGTGGTAGAGAATTCCAGTTCACCATCCTCTGAGTGAACAAATTTCTCCTCATCAAAGTCCTAAATGCCCTACCCTGTATCCTGAGACTGTGAACCCCTTGTTCTCGAACCCTCAGCCAGAGGAAACAGCATCCTTGCAATTGTAACAATCGCAGAATGACTTACTCCTTTTCTATTCTTTTTTCTTTATTTGTTCTTAGGGTGGACCTGGTCCAACAGGTGTTCGTGGACCTGAAGGACCCCAAGGACAACGTGGTTCGCCTGGCCGCCAGGGTATTTCAGGACCTGTGGGCAACATTGTAAGTCCAAAAATTATGTTGATGTTCGAAAACTTGATTCACTGTGGACATCCCATCATATTTAACTGCCTTTTTTTATTTGAAGGGACTACCTGGTATAGATGGAACTCCTGGTGTCAAAGGCCCATTGGTATGTTTTTTTAAGTTATTCTAATTTGCCGCTTCTAGTTAAGAAGCCCAACTTGATCTGTGAAAATTAATAAACTTGTTAATATTGTTGGATTAAATAAATTAAGTACATTAAATAGCAATTTCTTTCCACTGTTTTAATTATTGTTCTGTCATTTTAATGCCTTCTATGTTTAGTTCTGTTTTCCTTCTAACAATGCAGTTGACTCTTCTTTCTATTTTGTTATTTTTCTCTGGCACAATGTTCTTTCTCATACTTGCCATTGTTCTTTCTTTTGTTTAATCTGTTGTTGACAAAGACAAGTAAGCACATGTTGGAAACACTGCTGCAATTCTCTAAAATTTCATACATCGAAAATGTTTCCCATCATGCATGAAGAACTCCAAAGTGTCTTGTCACATTTTAAACATATTTCTGTTTTGCAGGTGCACTTTACAATTTTCCAATTCTATTTTGATATAGGGTTGCATATTCTTTTGGGAAAATTACTTTATGCCCCATGTTAATTTGGGATGGGAAGACATAGAAGACGCAGCAGGATATAGATAGGCTGGAGATTTGGGAGGAAAAATGACCGATAGAACATTATTTGGGTAAATGTGAGGTTTTACATTTCGGAAAGTCTAATGCAGGAGGGAAGTAAAGAGTAAATGGTAGAATTCTTAGAAGCATTGACATATAGAGGGTTCTTGGCACACAAGTCTGGAGTTCTCTGAAACTGGTAATACAAGTGGATAAGGTGATCTGGAAGGTGTATGGCATGCTTGCCTTCATTGGTCGGGGTATAGAGTATAAATATTGGCAAGTCATGTTGCAGCTGTATGGAACTTTAGTTTGGCTACCTTTGGAATATTGCGTACAGTTTTGGTCGCCACACTACCAGAATGAGTTGACATTTTGGAGAGGGTACAGAAAAGGTTTATCAGAATGCTGTCTGGTTTGGAGAGTATTAGCTATGAGACAAATTGAACAAACTTAATTTCTTTTCTCTTGAACATCAGAGGCTGAGGGGCAACCTGGTAGAACTTTATAAAATTATGGATAGAGTAAGTCTCTTTTCCCCAAAGTAGAAATGTCAATTACTAGGGGACATGGTGGGGGAAGTTTAAAGGAGACATGAGAAGCAAGTTTTTTACACAGAGTGTGGTAAGTGTCTGGAATATGTTGCCAGAGGAGATAGAACATGGAACACTACAGCACAAAACAGGCCCTTTGGCCCACAAGTTGCACTGGTCATATCCATACCTACAAGGGCTATTTATAACTCCCAATCCCATTAAATCCCATGTACTCATCCAGAAATCTCTTAAAAGACCCCAACGAGTTCTCTTCTACCACCACCGATGGCAGCGGATTCCACTCACTCACATCAATTACAATAGCAACGTTTAAGAGGCATTTCGACAGATCTCTGAATCAGCAGGGAATTGAGGAAAATGGGCCACATAAAGGCAAAAGTTCTTTAGTTTAGAATATCATAATATGTCAGCTCAGGCTTGGTGGACAGAAGGGCCTGTTCCAGTGCATTACTTTCTTTGTTCTTTGACACCACATTGTTGTCTGTATATGCTTACAGGATTTGTTATTCTGTTATCTTCAAATCTAGTACCAAGCCAATGCTAAGGGGATGGAGTTTTTACTAATTCCAACAAAATATAGCACTTTTTTTAATGTGACGCTACCTTTCTCCTTTCAGATTTGGGAGACAATGGTATTGAAATCCAGGATAATATTGTGGGGGGTCTGGGTTGAAATTTCACCATGGCATATGGTGCATTTGAACTGAATTAAAACAAATCAAGAATTAAAAAGTCTGATGACCATGAAAGAAGTGTCACAACACCACGTTACAGCCCAACAGGCTTATTTGATAGAAAAAGCTATCAGCTTTCAGAGTGCTGCTCCTTCATCAGATGAATGGGAGTTCTGATTACAAAAAGGTCATACAAAGACCAAACTCAATTTACAAAATGATAGTTGGAATGCAAGTCTTTACAGGTAATCAAATCTTAAAGATATAGGCGATGTGGGTGGAGAGAAGGTTAAGCACATGTTAAAGAGATGGAACGTCCCTTCCTGCAGCATATCAGGTAGACAATGTTGGCCAAATTGCAAGCATATGTACTGTGTACCTGGTGGATAGTGTTCTCATGTGAGATGATGGCATCTGTGTCAATGATCCGGCACATCTTGCAAAGGTTGCTGTGGCAGAGTTGTGTGGGGTCATGGTCACTGTTCTCCTGAAGGCTGGATAGCTTGTGGCGGACAATGGTCTGTTTGAGGTTGTGCGGTTGTTTGAAGGCAAGAAATGAGGGTGTGGGGATGGCCTTGGCGAGATATTCGTCTTCGTCAATTAATTGTTGAAGGTTCCGGAGAAGATGTCATAGCTTCTCCGCTCCAGGGAAATACTGGACGATGAAAGGTACTCTGTCCACTTGTTCCATGTTAGTCTTCTGAGGAGGTCAGTGCGGTTTCTCACTGTGACACATCATGATGAGGCAATGAGTCAAGCGCTATATCCTGTTCTTATGAGGGCATCTTTCAGCATCTGACAGTGTCTGTTGTGATCCTATTCATCTGAGCAGATCCTGTGTATGCAGAGGGCTTGTCCATAGGGGATGGCTTCTTTAATGTCTTTTGGGTGGAAGCTGGGGAAGTGGAACATCATGAGGTTATCCGTGGGCTTGCGGTGCAGTGAAGTGCTGAGGTGACCATCATTGATGGAGATGCGTGTGTCCAAGAATGTAACTGATTCCAGAGATTAGTCCATGGTGAGTCTGATGGTGGGATGGAACTTGTTGATGTCATCATATATTTGTTTCAGTGACTGTTCATCATGAGTCCAAAGGAAGAAAATATCATCGATTTATCTGATGTATAGTATCAGTTGAAGGTCCTGTGTGGTGAAGAAATCTTATTCAAACTTGTGCCTGAAGATGTTCGCATATTGAGATGCGAATTTTGTCCCCATGGCTGTTCTGTGTGTCTGAATGAAGAACTGGTTGTTGAAGGTGAAGAAACTGTGGCCCAGGATGAAGTAGATGAGTTGCAGAATATCCTGCGCATAACCTTCTCTCCACTCACATTGTCTGTACTTTTAAGACTTGATTACCTGTAAAGACTCACATTCCAACTGTTATTTTGTAAATTGAGTTTGTGTCTGTGTATGCCTTGTTTGTGAACTGAAATCCCACTCAATTTATGAAAGAGCAGTGTTCCGAAAGCTTGTGGCTTTTGCTACCAAATAAACCTGTTGAACTTTAACCTAGTGATGTGAGACTTCTTATCGTGTTTACCCCAGTCCAATGCTGGCACCTCCACATCATGATGACCATGAAATCATTGCTGATTGTTGTAAAATCCCACTTGGTTCACTGATGTCTTTTAGAGAAGGAAATCTAGCATTCTTACCTGATTTGTCCTACATGTGACTCCAGACCATCGGAGATGTAGTTGACTCCTTGATTGTCACCCTCTGAATGTCTGGAAGGCCATTCGGTTCAAAGACAATTAGGCGTGTGCAATAAATATTAGGCAATTAATGCTGACCCAGCTAGCTATGTCCACATCCCCAAATAAATGAAGAAAATGCGATTTCCAGCCACTTCAATCGATGGAATCATCTAGCACCAGGTAATAGCATCATAACTGGATCAGTTTGGTGTCTGGTCATGCAGGCTCACCGATCAAATCAAATAGAACCCACAGGAAATATTACAATTGCAGAGCACATTCAAACCATCAGCTGTTGACAGGTTTGTCTTTACCTCCCTCAGCCATTCCAGCAATGAGTCCCATTATGCAACTTTACCATTCTTTTAATCAGAATTATATTTTTTTATACTTACGTCTAATCACATTGGATGAGATTCTCCAGCCTTCCAGCCGCACGTTTCTCGGCGATGGCGGATCGTGTGCCATTTGCCGGTGGCACTGCATGCGGGGCCAGAGAACCCCACTGGAATGAATGGCTGGAGAATTCCGGCTCTTATTTTAATTTACATTTTAAATCTTAACATTATTTTATTCAAAGGGCTGAATGGCCTATCCCTGAGACCTAATTACACAAAATAGCAAGTGCATGCCTTCTAATCTACAAGGTGTACTGCAGCAACTCACCAATGCATTTTTGACAACTCCTTCCAAACCCACAGCAACGAGTGTGAGGTTAAAAAAAGTCTATTATTTTATTTTTACATGAAAATAAATCATTTGCCAAGCAAATGTAATTTATGTCTCCTATAAAAGCCAAGTACTACCTCTCCTGTATATACCTGTGGTCAGGTCCCTCCTGGCTCTTTGCTTTAAGTGCAAAAAGTGAGACATATATTTTTGTTTCCTTTGTTCCTAATCCAAAACTTGGAATTTGTTTGACGACTCCTCCAATTTTATGTACATTGTACCTTCTTTGATCACCGTGCCCAGCCTCCTACCATGCTAATTGCCCACACATTAAAGGAATAGATTTTGCTTGATTGACATGATTGAATCCTTTACACTGATCCACTACTTATTTCAAGAGGTTGAAATCCTGTTAACATAGCAACTGATTCTGAAGGATTCTCTTTCTTGCAGATAGATTGGGAGTGTGTGAGTCAAAGTTAGATATTGCTTTCATCCTTTCTAATATCGTAGATCACCCCTACATTAGTAAAACGTAACTCACAAGATGATTTTTCGACAATTGCTTTAAGGTTTCTACTGGTTGCATTTACATGAGTGAAAAGTTTGTTTATTATGTTCAGCTTGTTAATGTGGGACATTGCTGAGCGAGAATCGCTGCCACGTGAACTTACACAGGAATTGCTGCACTCCCAATTGTTTTTTATTCTTTTGTGGGACGTGTACACTGCTAGAAAATCACCAACTGCCTTTGAGGAGGTGGTGGTCAGCTGTCTTCTTGAAATACTGCTGCCTACCTGATGTAGTTTCAGTCATAGTGCTGTTCGGGAGGGAGTTCTAGGATTTTGACTCAGTGACAGAGAAGGAATGGTGATTTAGTTTCAGGTCAAGATGATGAGTGGTTGGGAGGGGGGGCTTGCAGATTGCTGTGTCTCCATGTATCTACTGCCCCTGTCCTTCTAGGTAGTTGAGCTTGTGGATTTGGAAGAAGTTTCAAAGGTGCGTTGATGAGTTGCTGTACTGCATCTTGCAGACTAGAAAGCATGCTTTGCAGCCACTGTGGAGGGACTCAGTGCTTAAGTTGGTGAACAAGGTATGACTCAAGACAATTGCTTTGTCCTACATGACAATAAGTATTTTGAGTGTTTTTGGAGCTCATTCACTCAGACAAATAGAGATTATTCTATCACATTCTTGACTTGTGCCTTGTAGATAATGGTTAAGCTGTGGGGAGACAGGAAGTGAATTTCTCACCACAGAATTCCCAGCCACTGCCCTGCGCCTTTAAGCATAGTATTTATATAGCTAGTCTAGTTCAGCTTCTGTTCAGTGGTAACCCCAATGTGTTGATAGGAGGAGATTCAGTGAAGGTATTGTCAATGACTGTCAAGGGGAGGTAGTTAGATTCCTTTTCATTGAATATGATCATTGTCTGGCACTTGTGTGACATGAATGTTGTCACTTATCAGCCTAAGCCTGGATTTTGTCCAGGTTTTGTTGCACATGGACAAAAATTGTTTCAGTGTTTGAAATATTGCAAGTAGTATTAAACATTGTGGCATTACCAAAAAGCATTCTACTGATTGTATAATGGGGGGGAGGTCATTGATGTAATAGCTGAAGATGGTTGGGCCTAAGAGACTCCCATGAGAAATTCCTGCAGCGATGTCCTGGCACTGAAATGATTGGCTTCCAATAAGCAAACCATCTTCTTTTGTGATGGGTGTTAATCTAATAAGTGGAAAGTTCTCCCTTTGGTTCTCACTGACTTCAGTCTTGTCAGGACTCCTTGTTGTCATTTGGTTAAAGGTTGCTTTGATATTAACGACTCTATCTGAAGTTTGCTGTTTTGGCCAAGTCTGGATCAAGGGTGAAATAAAGTCAGGAATTGAGTGACCCTGGCAAGACCCAAAGTCAGCAGGTTATTGATAAGGAAGTGCTTCTTGACAGCATTGTCAATGCTACCTTCCATCATTCTGCTGATGATTTCAAGGAGAAAGATGGGGTAATAATTGCTTAGATTGAGTTTGTGCTAGTTTTAAGGACAGGACATACATGGGCAATTTTCCATATTGCTGGATAGATATCAGTGTTGTACTGAAACAGCTTGGCTGGGGAAAGGCTAGTTTTGGAGCACGAGTCTTTAGTACTATTGCTAGAATATTGTAAAAGTCTATAGCCTTTGCAGTACTAGTGCCATCAGCCATTTCTTGATATCATATGGAGTGAATGAAATTGGCTGAAGACTGACATCTTTGATGCCGAGGTCCTTAGTATGAGGCTAAAATGGATGTCCGCTTGGCACGTCAAGTTGAAGATCGTCCAAGTATAATTGTATGAATCTCAAAGAGACATTTAACTAACTTGTGAAGCACAACGTTCACATGCTTACATATTGATAGATTTTTTAATAATCGATAATAAATTAGAGATTCAAGTTTCCAACAAGAAGAAGTTTCCTTGTTTAGTCCCCCACTTCTGTCTTTGTTTCCAATCTTTGAAGTATCGTGATCTTATTGGAATATTTCAGCACAAGTAATGCTATTTAACAGCAAATAGGACACCCTATTCAAGGAAATGATTCTCAAATTCTCCCCGGAGAGAATTCCAGCCATTGAAGTGAATCATTCATATGCAAATTATTATCTGATACAGATATTGCTCTGGAATGATTTTGGTTCAAACCTGATGTAAATAATGTCCTGAATTCTTAAGGCAAACTTTTGACACCAATTTAGGAATTAAGCCATCTAAAATTTGGATTGTTGATTCTAAAATTGTTCCTGAAACAGAATTCTAGAGAAGTGAGCACAAACCTTTCCACAGAATTGCTGGAATCTTCAATATAAATGCCACCCTTTCTCTGCAGGCTATCTTGCCAGTATAAACTGTCCTATTAGATTCCTCGCCGTGCCGCTAAACCCTCACTTACAATAATAAATCAGAGGAGTTCATGAAATTCTTTGTCACCAAGATTATGGCCATCTGATCAGTTGCTATGGCCTCACTCCCTCCAGACAATCAGTTACCTGCACTCATCCTCTGAGTCCCCGCTTGCTCTACCTGTCAACTTGTGTCTTTTTTCGAGTTTCCCTCCTATCTCTTCAAACGTATCATGTCCATGAGAACCATCTCCCTGCTGTCTTGACTCTATTCTCACTAAAGTGTGCATCAGCCAAATTCCCTCCCTGCACTTGTGTGAGCTGACTCTTTTTTTAAGAATGTTTTTATTGGAAGTTTTCCATTTTACCACAAAATGCAACAAATCCCAAAAATCCATTGCAGTACCAAGTAATCTTTTTTCTGTATGTTTATATGCAACGAATAGTCATACAAATGGTTTGAATTATCAATCATTGCAATTGTATTTGGCTTGCATACAAATAAAAAAAAGGTACCAGGAAGACTGGGGGAATCCCAGAAAAGTAAGAAATCTTACAACACCAGGTTAAAGTCCAACAGGTTTATTTGGTAGCACAAACCACAAGCTTTTGGAGCACTGCTCCTTCATTAGATGTGTGGGAGTCGTGTTCACAACAGGTCCTGTTTTGTGATAAAACAGACAAACATAGAAACTCATAGCAGGAGGAGGCCATTCAGCCCTTTGAGTCTGCTCCACCATTCATTTTGATCATGTTGGATCGTCAAAATCAATATCCTGATCCTCCTTCCCCCCATATCTCTTGATGTCTTTAGCCCCAAGAATCAAATCTAATTTCTTTTTGATATCACATAATGTTTTGGCCTCATCTACTTTCTGTGCTGGTGAATTTCACAGTTTCACCACCTTCGGGTGAAGAAATTTCTCCTTACTGCAGTTCTAAAAGGTTTATCTTCTATCCTCAAACTATGACCTCTCGCTCTGGGCTCCCCAGCATCCACATGCTATCCTGGGGAGAGGTATGACTTTCCTCTTACTGACACTTTAAAGGAAACTCTTGCTATAACTATTAGATTAACTATAACAAGTCAGAACCTACATCAGTACCCCACCTACCTGGATAAAGAGAGAGAGGCACAGGATTATCCAACAGATGCCATTTGTGATCTTTCAGCGTACAGCTTCACAGGAAGGATGTCAGGAACAACATAGCATTACCCCATAAGAAATAGGACACTGCTCTAGCAAGGGGACCCAAACCTCAAAAAGGTGGACAGACTAGAAGTTTCCATATAGACCACTGGGAGGAGCTGACCTACTCCTCCAAACAATCTCTAACACTAGAAAGTCTTCAACAAAGCTGAACCAAAGCAGTGGACTCTGGTCCAGCGGCTAATAGAGTACTACATCCCCAGGGGAACTCGTCTCAAGGAAAAGAACAGTCCAGAAGCTCCAGAAGGGGATAACTTGGAGAAAGGCAACTTACTCCCCTGCCCAATAGACCCTCCACTTGACCCCACAAACACAACCACTACTGCCCTAACCTAGTTATCAACACACCAGAATAAGGGCCAAGAATACTAATATCACTCTTGTACATTAAACAAAGAAAACGACTCCTGTCTCTGGGCACCCCAGAGGTGCCATTTAGGCCCCACTAACAATGGAGTTCAACCCATTTCCTCTCATCAGAGAATCCCTGAGATAACATTTCCAACTAACAAGAAATATCTGTAATACCCACTCATCCAAGTCAAAAAAGAAGACAACCTAACATGGCTAGATATCCAAATATTAGCCAATCATGCTTGGTGCACACCAATACATAATTCTTCCAGTCTAACAACACCAGTGATGCCAATAATAGAAAAGAATCCAGTCTTTTCCAGGATGCATGATCTGTCTGTACCCTCAAAGAAAACAAGCAAGGATTCCTTATTCCCAAAATGTATTATTCTTAAAATAACAGAAGTAGAGAACAAAAACCCAACCCCAAGAGTTGTAATGGGGATTTTCCTCACTCGCAATGAAGGTTTATGAGGCCATAATAAACATTTCTATTCCAAACCACCTATCCACCTCTCTGCTCTGGCATTCATCATCTTAAAAAATTAAGTGTAAGGTACTAGAAATTGTACTCCCTTGGTATAAGTGCAAGAATTACAGCACTTAGGAAAAAAAACAGTTAAAGATTGCACAATCCTCATGTCATAAAACTAAATCAGCAAACAATCCCCAAACAAGGAAATATCTCCATTTTGAAAACACAAGGTTTAGCACTTTACACAAAGCCAGAACCAAGATGGCCAGCAAACTCTCCTATTCACCCCATGCCCCAGTATCAATCATGAAAACCGTGAGTGAATGCAATTGGCCATGTACATTAGACTACTGTCTCTTCTTCCGCAATTGGCGCATGCGTTGGATGAAGATCATAAAAAAAAGACAATCCTAATTTTTGTCATATAACAGGATAACAGGTGACAAATGCCACTGTGCTCATATATCATACACCCTTGTCAGCATAAAGAACAATCACCGGAATTGTATTGCTCAATATGGGAATCTGAGTGGCAAGAGGTAGACAACTGGAAGCTCCATTGACCTTGGACAGGATTTTCTGGTCTCATGTCAAGCAAGGCCATCACATCTATACCTGCCTTGCTTCCAGCAAGAATGGAGAATTTATCACTCAGCCAAAACTCCATTCATTGCAGTGATTCTGGAGAATCCCAGCAGCAGATGAGGTCAGAATGTTATATAATCACAAGGAAAGAATGTGCAAGATTAATGATGAACTGTAGGATAACGTGACCAACAACAAAGCTTGAAAAGGCTAAAGCCATGACAAGTTTATAAAGCAACATTCAGAATCCACCCCGAGTTTTACCAAAGTCTTTGCATCTCAGCCATGTCATCATCCCGAAGTCTCAGTAAAGAAAAACCCTGGTGGGTGGTGTGGGCCCAACATTCCGACCACCTCCAAAGCTTCGCAATGAAGACTGAGGACAGTGGTTAGAGTCTTCGACTGACCCCAGATCTGGAAGACTGTAAACAATGTGCTCCATTGAACTTATGATGCCTAATCCTCAAATTCAGACTTTGAAAGCATAGCAACCATTTCTCAAATTCAGCTGGGAATTCATCCCCAGCTCCCCTCGGGAGACAGGGTGTATGAGCATTCCTTCTCCAATCACATCTCCCCAAATCAGCCAGGATGTTCAATGTACCATGCAGCAGGATTTCCAAAGACTGAAAGTGAGACTTCACCGAGGAACCTGCCCTCCTGATGACAGGATTCGCTTCTCCAATTCATTTAGGGTATCTTGCAATTCATCAATCTGAGCAACAGAAATCTGTGCCGGGGAGCCGGGACCGTTGTCCACACCTTCACTCACAATGGTGGCCATCATTTCGATGCCAACAGCATCACTGAAGCGTGAGCCCATTCACCAGCGAAATCACCTGTGCAGTCTGAGCCGTCTCCAACTACCTCAACCAAGAAAGGATTTTCTTCATTTATTCTATTTCCTTTTTGCCAAAATTCAGCCAGGATCTTTACACTTCCGGATCAGCTAATTATGAGTCGTACACCAAGATAAAAAAATGGATTAAGACACGAATAATGCCAGAGCTTGTGAAAACACAGCTGCTCCCATGCTTACAACAGGTCACCCCAAACTGACATTGCTAACGGTTCTCTCTGCTCATGTCCTCTTCCCCGGCCTTCAAATCTACTATTATCAAATTTCAATTAAGAAAAACAGTCCTTGGCCCTTTCTGTCCTTGAAAAATATTATCCCAGTTCCTCCCTTCGCTCTCCAAATTCTTGAATGTGCTGGTGTCTTCCAAATTTATGCTCTTTGTTCTCAGAAATCCTCATTTGAATCTCTTTAATCGATGGCCCTTATCACAGTCTCTCCATGATTATGACAAAGTTAAACTATTTCCCTGGTTCTCTGGATTTGTCTTTGACATAACTGATTGCATCCTCCTCCTCCTCTTCTAACACCTCTCCACTGTAATCTGGCTAGGTAATACTGCATTCTCATAGTTCTTATCTGTCTAATCATAGCCAGAGATCGACCTGCAATACTTTTCTCAGCTTCTTCTCTGCTGCCTCTGTTATCCTCTCTGTGAATCTACCCCGTGTCTTGCCTGCTTGCTGCCTTTTGGTGACATCACCTGAAAATGCAGCATCAATTCCCATAGGGATGCTGGTGACACTCAGCTGACCGTCATCTCTCTCAACTCCTTCACTCCCTCTGAATTGTCCGACTGCTTTCCCAACATTCAGTACTGGATGGATAGGAATTTCATCCAACTAGATATCAGGAAGACCAATAGACAATGGCTTGGGTACACTGCCACATACCAGTTCCCCTGAACTCCATCACTTTCCATGGCAAATGTCTGAGACTGTTTGTAGCTTGGTGTCATACTTGATACCAAGACAAATTTATAACAGTATCCTCACACCAGCACTCCTATTTCTTATTTAAAAGATGCATAAATGAAAGTGAGTTAAACAGCCAAAGGAAAGGATCTGGAGAATTACAGGAGTTGTCAATCTAGAAAGAAAGTTCAAAAGCAATCAATGCCAATTCCAGTTTCTGAGTGGATCCAAAATGGATCACTGCTACATA
Organism: Sphyrna mokarran; assembly: GCA_024679065.1. Taxonomy (NCBI): domain Eukaryota; kingdom Metazoa; phylum Chordata; class Chondrichthyes; order Carcharhiniformes; family Carcharhinidae; genus Sphyrna; species Sphyrna mokarran. The sequence continues at coordinate 32,503,829 of JAGIQG010000011.1, forward strand.
ATGAGTGGGTTTTGTGACCTTGAAGGGACAAGACAATGTTGGCTCATTCCCATCTCACCAGCAGACTGTTTTCCTCAGCTGATGTTCATTCTTGCTGTAAAAGAGCTATAAACCTATGAAGCTTGTCCAGCAGAATGACTGGAGCTTCATGATGAGACATCTTTTTTTATTCATTCATGGAACATGGGCGTAGTTGCCTGAAGGCAATTTAAAGTCAACCACGTTGCTGTGGATCTGGAATCACATGTAGGTCAGACCAGGTATGGTTGGCAGATTTCCCGCCTTAAAGGACATTATTGAACCAAATGGGTTTTCCTGACAATTGACAGTAGTTTTATAGTCATCAGTAGAGTCTTAATTCCAGATACTTTTTTTATTGAATTCAAAATCTGCTACTTATCATGGCGGGATTTGAACGCAGGTCCCCAGAACATTAGCTGAGTTTCTGGATTAATAGTCATTATAATACCTTCCCCTAACCCATCCATAGCCTTATACTTTTCTGGGAGAGGCAAGCAACAAAAAAGCATCAAGGATCAAGCTCGGAAAGAATACCCAGGGAAATTTCTCTCTGACTGCTAATTGGACTTCCTCCCCCATCAATATCCCATCCACCCCCCAAAAAAATTCCTATCCAGTTAATACCTACACCTTGCTGAAATCAAGTGAGATCAGTGTCTCAAAATCATAGTGTCTCTTCAATGTTGGGATTTGCAACAGGCCTTTCGATGCCCCCAAATCTTAAAAATCTATCAAAATAAGATGAGTCATCGTTTAAGCATTTAAAGTATTTCCTTCCATTGCACAGGGCTCTCCAGGAACAAGTGGTGCTGCAGGGTTTCCAGGGCCTCCTGGATCCACTGGCCCTAGGGGGAATACTGGACCTCCCGGGATCAAGGGTCAAAGGGTAAGAGATTTATTTATTCAAATAATACAATATTGTGCCAATTTTAGCAGTTATCACCTCTTTCTCTAGGTATTAAATGAAGTTCTGTGTTAAAGAACTTTGGTGGCATTAATGTCTGCATTCATGTTATATAAAGGAGCAAACAAATGCCTATATTCACTATTCGGTTTTATTTTTTGCATCGAATAATGTTGATAAAAATAGGACTACTCCACATCACCATGAATAAACATTGTGGCATAAACTAACAATATGTTTGCAGCATGGCGATCACATATCAATTGAAAAAGGCATTTAATTTGTGAAGGTTCACCATCAGATTTACCTCAGGATCTCTGGCAATAAGTGGTTGAAGAGTGTGAGGTCTGACTCAACCCCTCCAAAAGAAATAGAAAAAGAAAATTCTGGAAATACTCAGTAAGTCAGGCAGAATGTCTGTAGAAACTGGAAGGAAGTTACCATTTCAGGTTGATGACCTTTCAACAGAACTGGAGAAAGTTCAGAGATGTAGCCCAGAGTTTTCCAGCCATTCATGCCCCAACACTGCTTCAGACGAGGACGGAGAATTGGGCTCACAGCCAAATCTCTGTTCATGGGGCCAGGCAATCCAGCTGGCACCATCGGCCAGATGTTTTTTTAAGCGAGAAAGAGGTAGAGAATTATTACAAAAAGAAAATACTGTTGATACTACAGATCTGATGTAAAAACAGAAAATGGTGCAAATGCTCAAATCAGGCTGCATCTATGGAGAAAAATCTCATCTGACTTTCAGAAGAATGGGGGAAAAAGTAAGAGATGTAACAGGTTTTAGTCAAGTGCAGAAACAGAGAAAGAGGGAAGCGATGTGAGAACGAAAGGGAAAATCCATGATAGGATTAAGGCAGGACTAATTAAGTGTCAAATGAAATGATGCTGTGTAAAAATAAGCTGCAATTAGAAGAAGTAAAGTTTCTGTAATTTATTTTATAGAGACAACATGCAATGTAAAATCAAAAACTGACAAACAGGACACTATTAAACCCAGTATCTATGACAATTTCTTCTAGCAGGGATTAAAATTTGCAAACCTGGGGCACCCATTATATCAGAATATTTTCTCAGCAAATAGAGAATGCATTGGCTGAAGTTTCGGTGACATTGTATTGTCCTTTTCTGCACTATTCACTTAAAATCAGCCAATCCAGTACAAAAGATTGCAGATATTTTAACCCAGGTTACATCCAGTGCAATCTTAGTTTCCAGCATCTTTTACGCTGGTTTAAAAATTGAACTAGGAATGGCTTTGGCCATTAGATTGGCCCCAACCTTAGTGGGTTAAATGAAAATGAAACCTGAGTTATTCTTGATACAGGATGTTGGTAGGTGAATGAAGGTGGGTTTATGAATGGAGCAGTATATGAGGCTAATGGTTCATTTGCGATGCTATGGCTCTTGATAATGTATTCACTGACTTTGACCGCTCATGAGGCCATTGGACATCTTGCTGTGTTGCATCCAGATTTCTTGCATTGACTGCTATGGCTATGTGCTTTCATTACCTTCTCTATAAGTGTCTGCAGGGCCATCTTGTCCTCTGTGAATAGAGGATCTCTCTCTTCCTAATCACTTCATGCAACAGGTCTCCAGGCCTGCATTAGAGAACTGTGCGGCCCACTTTATGCCTTGAAGCACTATTTCTCAGAATTCTTCCTGCCTAGGCACTCCTTTGTAACCACTTCCAGTATTTGCTAAAGCCTGAATGCATCTTTATTTTAAAGTATGTATGCTAGCTTTAAATGAGGCTAGCCTCAAGTAAATGCTGTCCCCCTGCGGAAGCATGTAACCCTTCCCCCCTCGTCCCTATATTGTGATGGCCTGTACGACACTCAAAGAATTGAGCGGTCAGCACAATGTTGTCTGAATTGTTAGGAATGCAATGGTTGGTGCAGGTTTGGAGTACTTGTGCTGTAATTTTCTTTGTCCTTTGAATAGGTGAGGATTAACCTGCAATTCCATGTATATTTGTGGGGACAAACCAATTTGTCCTCACGGAACCCTAGAGCGTTGAAGGAGATCTTTCACCTCTACATGCTTGTGTTGGCAATCTGGAAGGGTTAATCACTTAATCCCATTCCTTCCCCATTCCTTTCAAAATGTTTATTTTACAAAGATTCCATTTTAAAAAGCCATAATAGTTTCCATTACTGTTCCTGACAGGGTCTTTCATGCCCTAAGAAATCTTCTGCTGGAAATTTCTGACTGTTCACGCCAGCGAGATTTTCCCATCCCGCTACAATGAATGGAGCTTAGGCTTGTTGCCTAATTCTCTGTCTTCACTGCAGCGGGAAGATTGGGCCCTTTGTCTTAAAATTAATTCTTCTTACAACACTCCTTCATTGGTTTTGATAATGTTCTTAAATTTATGCTCTCCACTTATTGATTCACCAATCAACTGAAATCCTTCAGAGTTTTCAAAGCATGGATATGTTTTTACGATTATGAATGTAATTCATTCTTTTACACAGAACAACATAGACGTGTTGAGCTGAAAGATATGTTTCTGTGCTGTATATCTCTGTGACTCTAATGAAGGATAATTAATCAATCGATATGTTCTTAACAAGTTAGCGACGAGTTGTTTCATTGATGCTCATAGTATTATTTCCTTCTTTCAGGGAGAGCCAGGACAAATAGGCTATAAGGGAGAACGTGGAACTAAGGGCGAACCTGTAAGTTGTACTATCTTCCCAAATAGAATAAAGGCAGTAAAACATGGCATAGTGTTTATTTGTTTTGTTGTAAAGGAGTGAGGGATATTATAAAATGGAATCAGAAATTGAGAATATTTTTCATTTTTTTTACTCATCTTCCTTTATTTCCCCTCTCTTCAATCACCCATCAAATATACTATTGTTATGCAATTCAGTAAAATTGGAATAAAGATTGCGTTTTGTTTCTGAATGGACAATTTATTTGCAACAAAATTAGAGAATGAGAAGCATTATTCATCTATGCTGGAACGTGGTAGTGTTGCTTTAATGGGATATGGCTATACTATAGGCTGTACAGGAAATTAGATATTCTGAGCTATAACAATTCTAGTATAAAAAATATTATCTGGTGTTGCAATCCACAGCATCATGCACTGTTGCTAAAGAAATGTTTCCCCTGGTTCCTATTCTAAATCTCTTAGATTAGAACATAGAACATAGAACATTACAGCACGGAACAGGCCCTTCGGCCTTCGATGTTGCGCCGACCAATATAAAAAGCAATGCCCCTCCAAACTAAACCATTCCCTTCTCTTCCATATACTTATCAACTAACCTCTTAAACGCCACCAAACTTGGCGCATCTACAACTGCTGCAGGCAGGGCATTCCACTCCCGAACCACCCTTTGGGTAAAGAACCTACCTCTGATATCCGTCCTATAACTATCACCCCTTAATTTAAAGCTGTGTCCCCTCGTGCTAGCTTTCTCCATCCTAGGAAAAAGGCTATCACTGTCCACCCTATCTAAACCTCTAATCATCTTATATGTTTCGATAAGGTCCCCTCTTAGCCGCCTCCTTTCTAACGAAAACAACCTCAAATCCTCAGCCTCTCTTCATAAGACCTGCCCTCCATACCAGGCAACATCCTGGTAAACCTCCTCTGTACCCTCTCCAATGCCTCCACATCTTTCTTATAATGTGGGGACCAGAACTGCACACAATACTCCAAGTGCGGCCGCACTATAGTTTTGTACAGTTGCAACATGACGTTGCGGCTCCGAAATTCAATCCCCCTACCAATAAAAGCCAAGACTCCGTATGCCTTCTTAACAACCTTATCGACTTGATTGCCAACTTTCAGGGATCTATTCACATATACACCAAGATCCCTCTGTTCATCAACACTATTAAGAGTCCTACCATTAGCCCTATACTCTACACATTTGTTATTCCTGCCAAAGTGAATTACCTCACACTTTTCCGCATTAAACTCCATTTGCCACCCCTCGGCCCAGCTCTGCAACTTGTCCAAGTCTCTCTGCAAACTATAACACCCCTTTTCACTATCTACCACTCCACCGACTTTAGTGTCATCTGCAAATTTACTAGTCCATCCCTCAATACCCTCATCCAGATCATTTATAAAAATTACAAACAGCAGGGGCCCCAAACAGACCCCTGAGGCACACCACTTGTCACCGAACTCCACGATGAATATCTCCCATCAACCACCACCCTCTGTCTTCTATCTGCTAGCCAATTCCTAATCCAATTAGCTAAATCACCCTCAATCCCATACATCTGCATTTTCTGCAGAAGCCTTCCATGGGCCACCTTATCAAACGCCTTACTAAAGTCCATATATACCACATCAACCGCCTTACCCCCATCCATCTCTTTGGTCACTTTTTCAAAAAACTCAATAAGGTTAGTAAGGCACGACCTACCCTTCACAAAACCATGCTGACTATCCCCAATCAATTCATTTCTCTCTAAATAACTATAAATCCTATCCCTATAATTCTCTCCAATACTTTGCCCACAACAGAAGTAAGACTCACTGGCCTATAATTCCCTGGAAGGTCTCTCTTCCCCTTCTTGAACAACGGGACCACATTCGCTATCCTCCAGTCCTCCGGAACCACACCCGTAACCAACGACGACCTGAAGATCAGAGCCAGAGGCTCTGATTAAGGGCAGAAATTTTCTGCAGCCCTCCTCATTGTATCTTTTGCTGTGGCAGAGGAAACCCACCACTGGTTAGTGGCAGGATCACCTGGTCCTAGAATCCTAGAATCCATACAGTGCAGAAAAAAGCCATTCAGCCCATCGAGTCTGTACTGGCCACAATCCCACCCGGATCCTTTCCTCATAACTCTTCTTATTTACCCTACTAACCTCCTGACGTTAAGGACAATTTAGCATGGCCAATCAACCTAAATTACATATATTTGGAGTGTGGGTGGAAACTGGAGCACTTGGTCATGGGGAGAACATGCAAACTCCACACAGACAGCGACCCAAGCCAGGAATTGAACCTGGGTCCCTGGCACTGAGGCAGCAATGCTAACCACTGCGCCACTGTTCCCATTGCTGTCAACAGGGTTTCACTGTTCTTTGTAGCCGGGGTGGAGGGTGTGGGGGTGAGGCTGCGGAGGAATTGCTGTCAGCAGGGCTAGAAAATCCCCCTGGTGGTACAGCTGGAAAGTCTCACCTTTGGTATCAGTGTCACCTTGAGCTGTCAACCATACTATCTATTCATTCTGTCACTTTAAAGTTGAAATAGCAAAGAGAAAGGTTCGGAGAAATTTCATTTGGAGTGGATTATTGCAGTTGGGATGTTTACCATGACAGGTGGTTGATGCAGAGATTATTGCTTTATTTAAGGAGAAATTAGATAAATATTTAAAGCAGAGAAAGATAGAAGACTTTTGAAGTGAATCATGCAACTGAGAAGGAGGCTATTTGATCATCATCCCTTTGCTGGTTCTCTGCAAGATTAACCCCATTCTCCTGCCTTTTCCTCATTTCTCTGATTATGTTTTCTCATTTTTAGATAGAAATTTATTTATCTTTTGAAAGTCGCTATTGGATCTGCTTCCTCTACCCTTTCAAGCAATGCATTCCAGATCATGACAACTCAGTGAATTTGAAAAATAATTCTGTGCCTGTGTCTTCTGGCTACCAAACTTGTCAGTAAGAATAATAGCTCCCTCTCTGTTCCAACTAAATACCTTATAATTGTGAACACCTCTACTAAAAATACACCTCAACTTTTTATATTTTAAGAAGCATAATGCTGACTTATCTGGATCTCGACGTAATGGATAGCATTCTGATAAATTGCCTCTCCAAGACTTAGGCTGGGATTTTCCCCAATATTCCCCAAATGACAAAGGCCAATGTCAGGCAGGAATAGCAACTTTGAAGCCTTCATGGATTTCTCCGCCATATAGTGTGGTACTTTGAATAAGATCTGTTAGTCATGGTTCCTGTGATAAATCGCTGGCAGGCAGCCTGTGATTCACCCACCCCTCCGGCACTGCACAGAATCCTACAGTGGAGAAGGAGGCCATTCTGCCCATCAAGTCTGCACTGACCACAAGCCTCTCTCCCCGTAACACCATGCATTTACTCTAGTGAGTCCCCCTAACACTAGAGGGCAATTTAGTATGGCCAATCCATCCAATCCAGATATCCTTGGAGTGTGGGAGGAAATCAGAGCACCCAGAGGATACCCATGTGGACATGGGGAGAATGTGCAAAACTTCACACAGACAATGACCTGAGACTGGAAATGAACTCAGATTCCTGGCACTGTGAAACAGTAGTGCTAACTGCTGTGCCACCGTGCTGCCTATGAAACCTGATGCGGGATGCCACTTCTAAAGGCCGCTCCAGCACGCAGCGAGCAAAGCAATTCACCCAGATGTCCCCATTGGCACTCCCGGAAACAGCCTCCCACTTCCTGTCACTGCCCAGCCAGAACAAGGCATAAGACTCTCAGCACTGAGTGCTGCACTAACCTGAGCCCTCCTGGGAGGTTTGTGTGACAGGTGCATGTTTTTAGAGACCAGTCATGCTTCGCACTGTTCTGCCATCATGCCGCTTGAGTGTATTCTGGCATATGGGCTTGATAATGATATGTGAATTAATTATAATGAAATTCCCAATGTGAAACACGGCTTGTCACTGACAAGGGGAGAGGACAACAACATCATGCTTTCACGCCGACATGAAACACGACTTTGAATTTTTCATGATATTTTCCATTCCCATCATCGAGTCTACCCGAGTATGGGTGCAGAAAATCCCGGCCTACAACATTCTTTCTAAATTGTGTTGCCCAGAATTGAGCTCAGCTAAGGTCTAATGGATGCTTTATAAATGTTAAAATAATTTCCTAGTTTTGTACTTTCTTGTCCAGAGGCTGAGTGCTTCTTCCTGCTGTGGGAATTCTACTAGCTGTGGGTAGGGAGATGAGGTGCTCCATTGAATATGTTTGGTAAAACCTAGTGTCTCTCTGCAGGCATGGGGAGAGAGTGGGGGCTCCACATCAGACACCCAGACATCCATGGAGTTCCACTTGTGTTGGCAAGGGCCATTCTCTCTTCCTCAACATGAACAACTCCATTTCTCTCAGGGTCTGCCAGATTGACCTCAGTCACCCTGACCCGACTTGTCTCAATTGTTTAGCAGCGGCCACTGATCGCAAGGGAACTGAAGAATTGGCTGCAGCTCTCGGAGGCAGGAATCTTCGTCCTAAAATGATTGAACACTTTAGAGACAGGCCAATTCTCTGGTGGCCTCAGAATTAGAACTAGACTCCCAGAAATGACCAGGATTACACATAGCTTCCCAACCTGCTCTCTACATTAAATTCAACCCTATGCCTCTGTTTTTAAAGATAAGTCATGTGTATTTTTAATAATGTCAACTTTTCCTGCCACTTCCAAAGATTGGCATATGTCAGCACTCTGTTTAAATTTATACCATCTAGTTAACACTGCTCCTCATCAATCTTTTTTTCAAATGCATCTTTTCATTTTTTTTGTATTAAATTTTATTTGCCATGTGCCTGTCCATTTCACCAGTCATGAGCTATTTTAAATCACTTCAATCTCATAAGAAATATCAAGTCTGCAAGGGATTTTCCCACATAGCCTAAGATATGAATGTACATCAAAACGTTACAAGGTAATGCAATAGGTAAATTATTATTTTGCCTAGAAATAATCCAAAGAAATGACGTGGACTAATTCAGAATTATATTGCCTATCTGATCTATTCTTCTCTGATCCATCCAGGGTCCACCTGGTCCACAGGGAGCTCTTGGCCCAATGGGTGAAGAAGGCAAGAGAGGACAACGTGGCGACCCTGGCACAGTTGGTTCTCCTGGTGCAGTGGGAGAAAGAGTAAGAACATGAGGAGAATTGCATTATAGCTGAAACGTAACTGAAAAATATTAATAATGTTTGAAAAGTCCTGTAAAACCCTTTGGAGAATATCAATAAGAATATAATCTAACCAGGATATGTGTTTTTAAATTACTAAACATTGCATTGTATTGAAAAATATGGTACTTAAGGTGGCATATCAATAACTAATAGACAGTTTGATGGACACTCAATCACTGTGACCCAGACTGAGGCAACAGTGAGAATCAGTTAGGGTTTCTTCTCTTGATCTTCATCAATGCACACTAAAAAGCAAACATTTGGGCATTGGTGAGAGCAGAATTAGAGACCCTGACTCTCAGATTACATTACTCATTCTTGCCAATGAATCATAAGTTCTTGGAAATGCTGCAAAGGATCAATGCCTATTGTTCTGAGTTGGAGCAAAAATGGGAGGGTAAAAGAGAAAGTGAAATTATGTATTCAATGTCAGTCATTTGCCAGTTAAATTCAAAGATTTTTTTAAAATTTTAACTAGGGTCCTCCGGGTAATCGGGGTTTCCCAGGTCAGGATGGGCTGCCCGGTCCAAAAGTAAGTGCATAATTGTTACTTCTTTTTTAAACAATTCAACGTTCTTAGAAACACCATTATTAAGATTGGGAACTCTTAGAAAGGAATATTTGGCCAATACTAATGGAGGATATGATCTTTACATCAACAGGGTGCTCAAGGTCAGCGTGGTATAACAGGTCCTGCAGGTCCCAAAGGATCACCAGGTGATCCTGGTCGCCCTGGTGATCGTGGCCTCCCAGGCGCAAGGGTAAGAGTGTTTACTTGGATTTGAATAGGAACAGTTTCACTTTGATTACTGGTAATTTGAGGATACTATATATTTACTCTGACTTGTTGCTAACTTGCTTTTCTATTTCCAGTTTAGCAAAGGCCAATCCAATAGCTGACATAGAATTGCTAATTATAAATATTGCAAAATAGGAAAACAAATGCCATGGAAAAAATATCCAAAGAAAAGCTGCCACAACATGAAATTCCAATTTTGAATAGGTTTGACAATTTGCTGGAATAATTTCATTCAATTTTAATTTTTTTATCGTCAACTGATATCAGAACAGGAATTGAAAATGTAACACTGAATCTTTCTGTTGTATTTAAAATTGCAATTCAAACTCCTGGCATTGTTCTACATTTCATTTTTTGTGAATTTCGTATTCTACAACATAGAATTAAAACACTTGTTTATCGGGATTTGGGAAGCATCAATATAGTTCATTTTCTGTTGACACCCAATCTTATTACACATTACTTTTGTGACTGAACTTGTATAACAGAGGTAGCCTCTGATGGGTCACTGAGAATGTTAAAGGCTACGGATTTTTAATCAGTAGGGAAATCAAGTGTTATGGGGATAAGATGAGAAAGTGGAGTTGGGGATTCTCATTTCAGTTTATTCGTGATCTCTTTGACATTTATGTCAATAATGCCCATTGTTTGTCATGATGGGTGTTGGTTTTAACCCAGGTTGCATCTGAGAAGCATGCGCCCTTTTGGGGAGTGTTATGTTGGACCGAACATTAGTTAGAAACTTGGCATAGACAGAGTGAACCTCCACCCAAAATACGCAGACTGAGCTGATCATAACGTTATTCATCATGCAACCTGATCTGACACTGCTACAATTTTGCAACTTTTACATTCCAGCTAACACTTCTTAACACCATTTACAGAGAACCATAGACTGCATCTGGTTGCCATATGTCAACTCTGCCCTCTATCACAAGCAATAAGGAATCAGTTTCCTTATATCTAACTGCTGTGTGCTCCTAGAAAGTGAATTACATAGGTCAATGCCTGGCATCCTGACTTTCACGACGTCTTCATTTTCCAATAGCAGGACTCCTGGTCCTAGATTCTCCTATAAGAGGAAACAACTTCTCAGCATCTACCTTGTTAAGCCCTCTGAGAATCCTGTATGTCTCAATATGGCTACCTCTCATTCTTCTAAACTCCAAAGAGTACAGGTCCAACTTATTCAACCTTTTGTCATGTGAAAATCCCCCCATGTCCCAACTCAACATAATGAACCTTTGCCGGACTGCCTCCAATGTCAGTATATTTTGCGTTAGGTAAGGGGACCAAAACTCTTCATAGTGTTCCAGGTGTTATCTAATTAGTATTTTGTGTAGTTTTAGCAAGAATTCCCCAATTGACCTTTCCCAAAAGGGACATAGCCTTCCAAAATGTTCCTAGAATTTCCAAAGGATAGCTGATCTCTCTTGAATGATACCCTACTTCTCTAAAATGATTCCCCAAATAATCCCAGAAGCTTGTGGCCTCCTCCTGCAAAATCTAATGTCCACAAGTGTAAAATCCACAAACTAGCTTCCTTTCTGAACATGAGATTTGCAAACTACAACTCACCCCTAATTCTCCCCCCAGTCTGACCTCTCCACACATCTGTCTTTATGAATGTCAATTCTGAATCCTGATTGATGGGGTTTGTTGCTTCCTGAGCGACTGGGTTGTGCCCAATGGTGCAGTTGGTAGGATGTGGCATTAGACAATGTATTCACTAACCTTGACCACTCATCTGAGATCTTTCAATTTCTTGTGGCATTACATCTAGATCCTTGAGGCTTGACACCTGACACTTACCTGCATGGCTATTTACTCCCACTGCCTTCTCAACCTGTGTCTAGAGGACCTCCTGACCCCTGTGGATATAGGACATCTTTCCTCACTTTAATTTTTGCCCAAGAGCTCTGTACAATATCTGAAAACCATGCAATCTCTCTCTGCTATGTGTTGGAATTTTCCTATCTTTCCCCCAAGTCAGGATTTGTTATAGAATTACTTCCAGTAACTGCTCCATCCATTGCACAACTCCCTGTTGGATGACAGCGAATGGCTCTAACTGGTGCAGATAAACCTCAACTCATGCTAGTCCCCTCATAATTTTGGACCAATTTATCAACACAGCTATCACACACACTGCACACTTCAATAACATGGACCAGCAAGTACGAGAAAGTGGGTGGCACAGTGGTTAGCACTACTGCCTCAGCACAAGGATCCTGGATTCAATTCCGGCCTTAGGTGACTGTCTGTGTAGAGTTTGTACATTCTCCCTATGTTTGTGTGGGTTTCTTTGGGTGTTCCGGTTTCCTCCCACAATCTAAAGAATGAATGGCCATGCTAAATTGTCAGGGGAATAGCAAGATGAATATATGGGGTTATGAGGACAGGACCCAAGTGGGATTGCTGTTGGTGCAGGATTTAATGATTTGAATGGCCTCCTTCTGTACTGTAGAAATTCTATGATTCTATTATTCTAAGTTGACACCCTGCCTGAAAAGCATTGAATTGATGGGGGTTAATCACGCATTCCCACCTCATGCCTGTTTTGGTGGGGTTGGGGGGTTGGGGGAGTTGGGGAATGATTGGACTCATCTCCTGCATCTCTTTGGAAAATGTAATTTAATATCTCTGATATAAAAAGGGAGTCCTAAAGTATGTTTGAGAATACCGAGAAGATGATGAGCCAGAGACAAAATACATAGAAACAACAATTGTTTGGAACAAGATCCCTTTGTCTGCTCAGTGGTTTTTAACTTAATGTGCATTTAAAGAAGCACTGGATAGTGTCCAATAATTAATTAATGAGAGGAATACAATGCAACAGCACAGAAAATCAGCTGTATGAGCATGGATGTGCCAATAAGGCACAGCCAAGTCTTATTTTAGTTAGAAACTTGTTTGAGAATTTGCAAATTAATTCCTGCTTGATAATTTTATCGAGTAACGAGCCTCATTAATTCCTGGTAATAATGTGTTCACTGAAATCAGAGAGAAATAGGAATGGTTGTGATAAATATATTTATATTAAAGAAATTCTTTATTATTACTTTTGAACTAAAAATAATAATGCACATGACTGTTATTGGCAAACTTGTCACACATTTATGGGTTTCATCTGCATTTGGTTACAATATTTCTGTGACTATTTTAATCATTAGTGTTAACCAGTAAACTGATGTAATAAGTTTTCTTTAAAATCGTAGGGCCTTACAGGAAACCCAGGAATCACAGGTGCAGAAGGCAAACCTGGAGCTACGGTACGTATTCAGATTGGCAATGATTTAAAAAAGAATGATGAATCATAGAATGTCATCAGGTTTATTTTTGTTTTGCTTTGAATCGATACTGACTGTTATTTTGACATGTAATAATTCCTGAGGGGAAACTTGTTCCCAGTGTCCTGGCCAACATTCTTCCTTTAACCAAAAGAACAAACGTTCTCTGTTTGTGGGATCTCTGTTTGTGGTACAACTCGTTCACGACATTTGTAAACAGAGTAACAGTGAACAGTCCAGGAAAAAGTAATTAATTAGGTGCCAAGCACTTGAGAGGTCTTGGGGAGCAAGTTTCAACTCACCAAATGCTGAATAAGACATTGCATGAAGTCAAGTTTGTTTCTCTTTCTGTATTGTGCCCAAAGATGTTCACCTCTTGGAAATATGAAATAATGAGCTAAATTTTGGAGTTTGCATATTCTCCCCAAGTCTGCATGGGTTTCCTCCAGGTATTCCAGTTTCCTTCCACTGTCCAAAGATGTGTAGGTTAGGTGGCTTGGTCATGCTAGATTGCTCCTTAGTGTCCAAAGATGTGTGTAGGTTAGAGAGATTAGCCATGCTAAATGGTTCCTTATTGTCCAAAGATGTGTAAATTAGAGGGATTAGCCATGGTGAATGTGTGGGGGTTGGGTTGCGGGTTGGCCTGAGAAAGATGATCTGTCAGAGAGTCAGTGCAGACTCGATGGGCCAAATGACCTTCTTCTGCACTAGCGGGAGTCTATGAAATTGCCAAAAATTACATTGCAACATTATTGGGTAAATGATACGACAAAAACTGCGAAATGCCCAATTCCTACTACTGTTTCATTGATGACGTTTTTGGATTCAGATTTATTCATACTTACTACCTGGCCAGCACATTCCCAAAGAGCAATAAGTATGGAAAGAAAGTTAGAGTGATGTGAACATTGTAGAGTATTAATGATTCTTACTTCAATGAATATCTGATCCAGAGCCCTTTGATGAATTAGATTCTGAATGCAGTCTCATGCAAAGTCTGACCACTAGATTGTTCTCTTCTTTCTTGTGAAAACGTTACCCAGTATGGTAGTAGGTGCTCTTTGATGCAGTTAAGATTGTTTATCGAAAAGAAACAGAAAATATAAACCCTCTCCTATGCGCTTCCTGTTGTGACAAACAGGCATTTAGTTTGTTTTTCATTATAAAACAAGAACATGAGAAACAATTTCCAATTAAACCAAAGCAATTCTTCTACTGTAGGATGAAAGCAAAAACTGCTGATGTTGGAAATCCGAAATAAAAATAGAAAATGCTGAATAAACTCAATGTGGCAGCATCTTTGGAAAGAGAAACAAAGTTAACGCTGGCATTTTACCGGCCTGGTCGCCATGGGAATCAGAGTGGGTGAGGGGTGGATCATATGAAGGCCCATTGACTTTGGGTGGGATTTTATGGTTTCAGGATAAGCGGGGCCATAAAATCCCACCCAACATTTCAGATCTAAATGATTATTTTACAGAACTGAGGTGAGGTAGAAATATACAGAACTATACTGTAGGAATCCTACTTCAGGAACTACTTATGACTTTCACCTCCCCTATATTGGGATTAGACTGGGATTCATGGACTTGAATCCACATTTTGAAAAAAAGCCCATGGGTCCACTATCTTCAAAAGAAATAACTACCAATATAAGGGCTAGATAAGAAGTTTAATTGCCTAGTTGACCAGTCCTTCCAAGTTTGTTAAATCTTTAGATGCTTTCTTTCCATTAGACTAGAACATGTCAGCTCTAGTTCACTGCAAGTTCTAAAGCTAGATATTGTTGCGTTCTTCGTGTTCACATTTTCTTTGTGATTTTCCCATGAACATTTCAGTAATCAGTTCTTTCAGACAGATTGATGCTTTTCGTTATTTTTCTTTTTTGCATAGGATGTGAGCATCATGGCAGATATCCTTCCCTGAAGGTCATTCAAAATCCCAGATGGGTTTTTACACAATTGATAATGATTTCAATCTCACCCTTATAGTTTTCAATTCCAGGTTTTGTTAATTGAATCTAAATTCCATTTGCTTCTTTGGTGTGATTTGAACCTGTGTCTCCAGCCAATTGGATTATTAGCCAATGACATGGCCACTATGGCACCATCTCCATCACGTTCGCAATTGCTTCAAAGTTCAGTGGTTACTTCATCATGTGAGCCACTTGTTGAGATTTACTAGCATTGTATCTCAAGACTGTAATTTTCTTCTGCTAATCCCACAATAGCCATAAATCACTAGTTGTCTCGTTTGCCAGATAGGGCTGGATTTTCACTACCAACACGAATCGTTCAAATCAGGAATTGTGAGAACCACCTTGATACAATAAACCATATTTCAGGCAATCTTTGCACTCCGGGAACAGGGGCAGGAACAAGTCCAGAAGCAGATGATTGGTGGCTACAGTAGACATTGAATGTGGAGGCAGGCGAGTTAAAAGTTCTCTGGGATTTTGCCCCTGTTGTTTAAAAAACTGTAAGCCTGAGTCACCCTCACCCCTTCATGTCCATGCCAACTTGTACCCTCCTCCCTTATTCTCCCATGTCCAGCTCAACCTCTGGTCACATCCATGCTGATTTAGATGCGAATGCCACCTCCATAGCCACTCACTCAGTATCTACTAAGGACAGACATCAGGAGCCTTGTGGAAACAAATTCTTACAATCTAATTTTTATGACTTTAATTCATGAAACCCATTCAAAGATTTTAAATCCTCTCAAGCCATTGATCTGTTAAAAAATTACAAATAAATATCAATTCAGTCGCCAAGTCAGGCAGCTAATCTTTTATTGCCCTCTTTAAATTGTCAGTAACAATGTGAACACAGCTCTATCCTCTCCTCCTGCTGAAATGTGCTTTTTGAGCTTTTGAAACAAAGCCAAGGACTCACAACAGCCTTGGCTACAATAACCACCATCCTTAAAAGCTATCAACAATTAACTTATTTGAAACTGGGGAATTGATTGTGATAATTTTTCCTAATCTACACCAAATGGCCTCTCAATCAAAGCAGTTTTTTAAAAATACTCTAACTGGCAGCTGCAGTCTGTTTTTCTTCCATGTTTAAAGGGCTGGGAATTTCACTGACTTCAGATCATGACACTTAAACAAGCCTTTTTGATTCTTCAAAATTGTGTGGGTCTACTCTGTAAATTTAGGATTTCTACTATATGTATTAAACCCTTGGAACAAAAGAAAAATATATATTTCAATCCTGCACCAATTTCAAATGGCCTTGCTGAGTTCTCAAATTATTTTTGCAAATTTAATTTGTCAAGTCTATATGAAGATTACAATTTCCACAATAACTGCATTATGTTTGTGACAAGCTCCTCCTGTTTCTTGATTCATATTCTGTCCAATAGTATTGTGGCTGTTAAAGGACATATAAACTACTCTCAACTGACATTTTCTGACTGTTGTTATTTTCTGTTTTTCTGAGTTGAGATCCTTCCTCACTACTATCTTTATTTGTTAATAATAAGGCTGTCCCACTCCCAAGCCACTATTTCGCATAACTTTTTCCACTGTCCTTTTGAAAAAAGTACTCCAGAATATTTGATTCTCAAATTTGCAATCACCTCTGTGCTATGATTATTAGATCATCTCTTTTTCTTTCTATTTCTGTAATTAAATTGTCTCTTTTATTAAATGTTTCATACACTGAAGTGCTTTTAATTTTACCTTTAACCACCTTTCCTGATATAATCATATTCACTAATGCACTACTATCTTCAAACATTTGTCATACCTTACTTACATTTACCAACATGCTACATTTCTCTGTGACAACTTTTCTCTCTATGTTTATATAATCCCCTCACATGAACCCATTAAACGCCGCCCCTGCCCTTTCTTACATTAAAGTCATATCTACAATGAAACCATATACATGATACCATTTGCACTGTTATGTCTTATCATCCTTGGTTGCAGTTGTGCACACTAAGAAACTCTCAAATACAATTCTCATATTTCAGTATTAAAGATTCGCTAGGTTATTAATAAGTTTTCTGGAAATGTTCTGTTTTATTAAAATTAATAAAATGAATGCTGTATTAATTATGATTTATTTACACTAGAATTATTGTTAGTTTCAAGGCATTCTTTCACAACTGAATGAAATTGAACCATGGGTTGACTAGAAAAAGACTAGGTGGGAAACCTGGACCAGTGCATTGTTACTACTCATGAATGTTTTCCTAACGGGACACTGCTGCCTATGTTTTCTGGGATCTACTGATCCCAACTGTCAGAAAAATGGGTGGTGACCCATGTAATAAGTCTTTGGAGGCGGAAGACCTTTCACAAAAATCCCTTTATTTACAATTCCAACAGCAGTACAGAGTGCTATCAGTCAGCAGTCTACCTTTGGGAGTGCCAAAGGAACTGACGCTCCCAATTAAATAGGAGCAAAAGATTCCTTGATTAGCCATCAATTGACTCCTTAATCAAGGAATTCATATTGCAATAGACCAATCTCAGTGATCTGACTGAAGTCATTACACCCCATCTCCGCAAGAACTTGGAGGAAAAAAGGTAAATATTTGAAGGTGCTGACTTTTAGTCTGAGAGTGGGTTGGTGGGATAAGTTGTGAGATGGGTAGCCCGATCAGGGTGAGAATTGATCTGGTCAGGGGTAATCAGGAAGACAGAGGCAATCAGGGTGGCTGGAAGGTAATTGAGAGATAGATGGGTTGGGGGATTGTTTCATTGTCCAGGAGAGTAGTTGGATCGTGGTTGATTTGGAGAGAATGTTGTGGAATAATAAAGTCTCTCTTGGGAAAGTAACAAAGTAAGTTGTGCAGATGTATCCTTATTTATGCAGCAGAAGCAGGAAATTGCCTATCGGAAATTTAAACTATCCATGCAATTTCTATGTATGTCTATACATTAGGACCTCTTTAGAGTCGTACTGTGTATCTACCATCATATCTGTGCCTGCAATGATCTGGAAGATTTGAGGCAGATAGAGACAAACAAAATAATTAAAATAGTGCATCTTACACAAAGACCCAAATAAGTGATATCATTTTCTTTTACTTCCTTTAATGAACTTTCCAAGTGACTATGAAAATACTGAAGGAAACAACTAGGGTTCATAATTAAACAAAATCTTTAACACCAATGCACAAAGGAGGATGGAACTTTTCACATCCTGTGAGCTCCAAAGCTTTCACACAAGATTTTTTTTTAAGTCTATATAGATTGAAAATAAAGTAATATTTCAACTTGTTGTAATGAAAGACTGTTTTCCTCTCCTCCATTATTCCATTATAGATTAGTTTAGTGAACAATTTCTGAATGCTTCTCCCTTGCCAGTCAATCAGCTATGTGATCACTGTGCTTAGAATTAAATCACACATTTTTAATTTAAACTACATGAAGCAGTCTGAATTTTCAGCTATACTCAAATTATCAAAACCAGTGACTTTAAAAAGCTCAAATTGATGTAACGTTTTTCACAGTTGCACAAATAAATTTTAGTCAAATTAAATCCACACCAGTATATTTGACTTAAATATGTCATTCAAGTGTTTATTGTACTTGTGGTTGGACAATCTTAAATTGAAATTAATACATTCAATCAACCATATTCACACTTTCATGCAACTTAGAAATAGATTCCTGTAATGAGTTACAAATTTTTTCAAAGTTCCACATTTTATGTGATATTCCCAAATCACGAGACGAATCAATGTAAGCATAGTTTACAATCAGCTTGAAAATGAAAAAGAACATGACCGATGCATTGCACAAGTAATGCAAAAAAGTTATAGAAAGAAGTGTCAGAGCAACCAACTAACAAGCCTACATCTGTGGGAAAAAGCATTCATTAAAAATATTTCCAATATCAAATGCAAACCCACCGAGATTTAAGTGGTGTTGGATCTGTTAACAGTATCGTGGGTGGTCCTGACACCGAAGAGAAATATAACACCGACAATTTCTTTTAAGACAGACTTTCAGTTGCAAGTCAAAGAAACTTGACATGTTCACACGCACCCTCAAGAACTTATAACAGACTGCATTTCCCTTCTTGAAATCGAAACAGAACACGTTGAAAACACTTGTATTTCTTTCTCACTGCAACTTTATCTTTTGCTGTGGCTTTTTTAACTGTTTATCTTTTTCCGAACCTTTGTTACTTGTCAATTGTCCTGTACAGGCTTTTCTCTTACGGAGCTCGTGTACAACGTTGGTATGCTGAGAAAGGCCTGAGGTTAAAACTTGTTGATATTATTTCCAGGGTCTCCTGCACAATCTTTTTTCTTTCTGTTATGCACAGTCTCAAACTGTTTGTCCCTTTTCTACGTAATTCCATCACTATTTGTCCTCACATTCAGCTTTTCCAGGTCCTCCACAGTAACTGGCACATACATCACTAATCTACTATTATATTGCTTGGGTTGATAGGTGGCAAGTGACATTTGTGCCAGACAATACAATGACCATCTCCAACAAAACAGGATCTATCTATTTCCTTCTAATATGCTAGGCATTCCCATCACTGGAACCTCACAATTAATATCCCAGGGATTAATGACCCAAATTATCCACGACAAATTGGACAATATTGTTAACAAATTAGAGAGTCATAGCAAGTCATAGATGTTTACAGCATGGAAACAGGCCCTTTGGCCCAACTTGTTCATACCACCCTTTTTTTTAAACCCCTAAGTTAATCCCAATTGCCCGCATTTGGCCCATATATTATATACATAATTTCTAAAGATCTTATCCTACATGCTCATATTTATCATGATACTGATTCCAATTGTACAGAGCACATGCCATTTATGAGATTGTATCGCAATCATTGCGTTTCTTATTTATTCCATTGTTCCTATTACCAGGGTCCTCCAGGTGAGGAAGGACGCCCAGGCTCACTTGGACCAACAGGATTAAGAGGCCCACCTGGTTCCATGGGTTCAGTGGGACCAAGGGGTAACAGTGTAAGTAAAAGATGTATTATTTTATGAGGTTATGTTGACATGAAACATCACAAAGTTACTTGATTGAATTTCACACCAGTCAGTCATTAGTCATTAGCAAGATAAATGTGAGGGGTTAAGGGAATAGGATCTGGGTGGGATGTGGTCGGTACAGACTCAATGGGCCGAATAGCCTCATCTGTATTATAGGGGTTCTATGATTAACTTTAATGAGTGAAAATCCAAAAGCCTTGTGATGGCCTATTTTGTACTGGGGAGCGTGTTGTCTGTGTCAGGACATGTCGCTTCTCATTTCCAATCAATTAATATTGGCTAGCTCATCAAGAAACAGCACAATTATGATCAATCCTATTAAGTAAGTTGACAACTATGTAAACATTAAGTGGAAATCTGTAATGCTCTTCTAGTTTTGAATCTTTAACATGGGGTTATAACAATTACAGAAAACAAAGCGCAGGAACAAAAGAACCATTTTTGTAGCTGTGCAGTGATGCAGTAATGGTAGCGTTCTGCTACTACAGAAGTGCTTTGTCTATTTTGTGAGTTCTATTAATATCCTTGTACTTTTACAATAGGGCGATCCTGGTAAGACAGGTGAGAAAGGTCCTTCTGGTGCACCAGGTCAGCGGGTAAGTAATATATTCTTAATGATTTACAGAGTATGCTCACAAAATGCTACCATAATTGTGTTAAAATAATGGCCATTCATTTTTGAATTCTGTTTCTTTTTCCATTCTCATGTTAGGGTACGCCTGGCAAAGATGGGGAAGCTGGACCTCAAGGTCATATTGGGCCAATGGTAAGTATACATCTTTGCAAGGGATTGTACATCCATGTACCTTTAATGCAAATACTGGGTAGATATCAAATTTACTTCACAACAGAAATCAGTTCATCATTCTTCACAAAATCAAATCTGTAGCTCTCTTGCCAATATAGTAGGTTAATAAAATGCTGAAAATAATATATCATTCTCTTTGTTTTAAACTAACAAATGCAATGACTTTCTTATAAATGTTGCTTTAAGAATAGATGCTGTCGTTTTCTTCAGAATGATATATGCTATTAGAACATGATGTTTATCATTGTCCTGTTAGGACCTCATAAAATAAGTAATAGGATACAAATTTTTCTGATGAGATGTTTATTTTTAATAAATATATAAACGATCTTGCTGTTCAAACAGTCAATGAAACCAAATAGGACCTATTTTACTAAAAGTGTACATTTTTCTTAATGCCACCAACTCTTAATATTTGTAAGAATGACATGCAATCCAATTTCAGGAATAAAGGGATGATTCTGCTAGCTCACTGCACTGTTCGAGGAGCATAGATGGTCAAGAGATATCAATGGTTTTTCATGGGATTCCCGCTGGGCATCATGGCTTCCGCGCTTCTCCCAGGCAAAGATTTCTGATGTAATCAGCTCTGTGTTGAAAATTAGCATGGAGCTGATTATCATATGGAACTGTCATGGCAATTGACATTTCCAAATCATTAGCAGGCTCAGGATGGAATTCTTCAAGCCCTCCAGTGCCTCCCCACCTCCTGCCAGGAGTGGTTTCCTCCAGTGGGCTTTACAACTGCTCCTTATTAATGAAGAACAGGCAGCCTGACCCCGCAGGGAGGAAAACAGACTATTGAGACTCCCCTGAGAGGTCGGGGGTAAGAGGGGTGCTCCTTGGACCATGTCAGCCTGGGACCCTTGTATTGTCCGAGAGGCACTTTGGCACTATCCACTGCGCACTGACAAATGCTAAGAGGGGCTGGGCCAGAGGGGCTATTGGGGGCGTGCTATCGATGGGGATGACAACCCACTGCCACTCTTCACTGGGATCAGAGGGAGAGAGATGGAGTGAGGGAGATCGGAACTGGCCACTTCGCTGTGGGGGCAGTGGACTGAGCTGTAGGGGGAGTATAGTTGGGACTATCAGGGTTGAGATCAGATCTGGCTGGGTGAGGGGGGCAGACATCAGAGCTGGTCATCAGGATCGGGGGTGGGGGGGGGAGGTGTTGTAACTGTCCAAGAAGAGGCCGACCCTTGGAGGTCCAGGAGGCTACTGATCAGGGGGCGGGGCAGTCAGAAGGCCAGCAATGGAGGCTTGTGGGTTTGGCCAGCGATTGGTCTAGCCAGCAATCTGGAGGCTGGCAATGTGGGTGGGGGAATGCACTAAGCATGCACTGATCTCAGCACTGACAGATTGGCACATGTGCAGTTGCTCGCTCAGCACTCTGCTGCATGCCTCTCAGATGGGAATAGGCCCCGCTGTCTATTTTTCAGAGGGAATCCTCCGAGGGCACTCTGTGATACACGGAATGTCAGAGATTCATTCTGGAAATCACACTGAAGAAAACCAGTCGGATTTTCTTTCATTTTCCTGCACATTGGGGACTTCAAATATCTTTGGGAAAATCCTGGCCATTGTATTTACAAATAGCTTTTCTATCTTTAAAGGAAATATCTGTATGTTATTAGTAGTGAAATTGTTAATATCCTTTGAAAGGAAACATATGACCTTTTATAAATAGTGCACAAAGTCAATCATCCCTTCTGATGTGTTTCTGTTGCTACTTTTCTCAGGGTCAAGCTGGAGATAGAGGAGAACAAGGCCCTCCTGGTCCACCAGGATTCCAGGTATGTAGAAGGAATCCACTCTGTTAGCATTTCATTGCTAATTTCATTTAGTCCTTCACTAAATGCTTAAAATGTGTAAAATAGTATCTAAAACATAATAGTCCTACAAATTGACCAGGCTTAGCTTTGCATTCTATAAATCTTGTCAGCTGTGGCTCAGTTGGTCACACTGTCACAACTGACAGAAGATTTTGGAAATAAGTTCTACCATTGGAGCTTTGTACAACAAGCTAGATGGACACTCCCGTGAACTACTGAGGGAGTGTCACATGGTCAGTGACGCTATTTTATCAGATGAGACATAAAATTAAGGTCTCTCAGATGGATGTTAAAAGTCCCATAGTGCTATTCAAAGTAAAGCAAGAGTGTTTTTCCCAGTGTCCCCCACTCCAGATTATAACAACAGATGACCTGGTCATTGCTGTTAGTGAGATCTTGCTGTGCACAAATTGGCTGCCATGTTTCATATATTACAAAAGTCACTGGTCTTCAAATTTGTCCTTCTTTGGCTGTAAAGAGCTTTAGAATGGTCATGAAGGGTGCTAAATAAATGCAAATCTTTCCTTCCATCTTGCTCAGAAAATATCAACTAACTCATTGCAGATGTTTAACCTTTCAGTGTAAAAATCTGTTACCAAACAAGTATTTGCTTAACAGAGTCTGAAAAAATGTTGGTTATTAAATATGTTTAATGAAATCCATTGGCAGTGATAACCGAATTGCATTAACTGTGATTTTAACTTACACAGGGTTTGCCTGGACCTCCGGGTCCTCCTGGTGAATCTGGCAAGCCTGGCAATGAGGTAAGATACGATCTGATTTAAAATGATCAAAGAAAATCATCCACATTCTTTTTGTTTGATGTATCAATACACCCAGGGCTCTACATGATCTGCGATGCTACCTGGCACACTCCCATGGGCGTACTCTCTTCAGAGGTGTGCTCACAAAGGGATACCTGTGTGCATCAGAAGTTGTGTGCATGCAATCCTGGTATCACATAGTCCTATTGGCTAGTGACATTCCACGTCCTCGATCCATCGTATAGATTTGTGTATCACTCCTCAACAAACAAGTTCTGTCCTGTACGAATGCTACTTAAAGGGCCAGGTACCCAACTTGCACAGATAAGGTGATTTTGAAGAACATCTTGCAAAGCATCTGGAGGCACTCTGGAATGTTTTTGAAGGTTTTTTTGGTGAGTATTCTGGCAGAAATCATCACAGTCACCTTGACTGCATAGTGGATAGAGGAAGAACTTCTTGAGAGATAATCAGGAGGAGGAACATCCAGCAGAGAAACTTCACTGAGAAGGAAGAACTGATGTCAAGGAACCATTAAGGCTGTGACACTACGTTAGTGTTTCCCTCTCTCCCTTCTCCTCTAACCAAATAAAAAAAGCTTTGTGAGGTGGACAGGCAGGATAAAAGTAAAATGTGGTCATGTCCTGCTGCAGAGTAGAAGACACAAGGGAAAGAGCTGATTTGTAAGTAGAAAAGTTGAGTAAGTATTTAGTCATTTTATTACTTGTAGTCTCAGAGGTAATTTCTGTAGTATACAGTTGGTAAAAATTATATTTGGTGGTAACAAGGAATGAGAAAGAAAGGCCTTAGAGAATTGGATATAATCTTTAACAAAACATCTTTCAAAAGTTTAGTTTAAAGAAGTAAGACATGACAGGAGAGCTCCAAGTTAACTGCTCTTCATGCTCCATGTGGGAGATTGGGAATGTTTCAGTGTTCCAGTGCCCAAGGCCAACATGTGTGCAGATCTCTAGCTGCAGCTCCTGGAAGCCTGCATTTCAGAGCTGGAGTGGTGGCTAAGGACATTGTGGAGCATCAACGAGTCAGAGAGTCTCATAGATAGCAGATAAAGAGATGGTCACACTGCAGGCTCAAACTCCACAGGCAGAGCAACAGAGTTAGAGAGGCAGTTCAGGAGCCTCCTGTGGCTATTCCACTGCAAAACTGATATACCAGTTTGGATATTGTTGAGGGGAATAGCCTTTAAGGGGAAAACAGCAACAGCCAAATCCGTTCACCACAGTTGGTTCTGCTGCAGAGAGATGGAGTAAAAAGCATAGCAATTGTAAGGGAAATGGATGGGCATTTCTGTGGCTGCAAATTAGACTCTAGGCTGGTATGTTGCCACCCTTGCACTAGGCTCAAGGATGTGTCAGAGCAGCTGCAGAATATTCTGAAGGGGAAGGGTGAACAGCCAGTAGTGATAGTACATGTTGGTACAAACAACATAAGTTAATCAAAAGGAAGGAGATCCTCAAAGCAGAATATATGGAGCAAGTTGAAAAGTAGGACCTCAAATGTAGTGATCTCAGGATGACTACCTGTGCCACATGCTAGTCAGAGTAGAAACAGCAGGATACATAAGATGAATTTGTAGCTGAAAAGATGGTGTGAGGGGGATGGATTCTGATTCCAAGGACATTGGGACCCGTTCTAGGGGAGGTGGGTCCTATGCAAACTGGAGAGGTTACACCTGGCCAGGATCGGAATGGATGGGGTACTTACTAGAGTGGTTGGATTAACGTTTAAACTAATATGGCAAGGAATCTTTGCAAGGATTCAGAGCAGAGTGAATTAAAAACAAGAGGGAAAGACAGTAGGAGATTAAGGGAAATGATAGACAGGGAAATCAAAGACCAGAGTCAGATAAGAACTGAATAAAAAAAAATAGAAGGAAAGGGAAAAGAATTGTTAAAAATGTTCACCTTTTGTACCTGAATGCTTGGAGCATTCAAAACAAAATGGATGAATTAGTTGCACAGATAAATGTAAAGGGGGACCAAACATTGAGGGTATTCAGTGTTTAGGAAGGACAGACGGAAAGAAAAAGGTGGTGGAGTTGCATTGTTGATTAAAGATGATATTGATACAATAAAGAGGAAAGATATTAACATAGATGATGTGGAATCTGTATGGATCGAGGTAAGGAACAACAAGGGGTAAAATATATTGGTGGAGATATAGCGTCTACCAAACTAGTGGCAATGTTTGGAAATGCATTAGGTAGGAAATCAGGGATGCATGTGTTAAAGGAACATCTGGGATCATGAGCAATTTTGATCTGCATGTAGATTGGAAGAATCAGATTAGTCACAATACAACAGATGAGCAATTTTTGGAGTGCAAATGGGATGTGTTTTCTGAAGCAATACATTGAGGAACCAAAAGGGAACAGGCCTCTTGGGTTGGGTGTTGTGTGAAGAGAAAAGATTAGTTGGCAATTTAGTTGTGAGAGACATAGACTGGGATTTTACAACATCGCTCAGGTGAGACTCATAAAATCTAGTCCGAGGCCAATGAAGAATTCTGCGAGCCCCATCCATCTTGATTCGGAGATCATAGTATCAAATAAAAGGGAAAAACATATAAATTGACAAGAGAAAGCAATAGGCTTGAGGATTGGGACAGTTTAAAATTCAGCAAAGGAGGCCCAAGGATTAATTAAGATGGGAAAAATAGAGTATGAAAATAAGCTATCAGGGAACATAAAAAAGTGACTGTAAAAATTTCTATAAGTGTAAGTGTAAAGAGAAAAAGATGGACAAAAATGAATGTGGACCCCTTTATAGTCAGAAATGGAAGATTTCATACTGGGGAATAAAGAAACAGCTGAGGAACTAAATGTTTACTTTGTTTCGATCTTCACAAAAGAAAACATGAATAATGGATCAGAAGTTCTGAGAGAAACAGGTTTTATTGAGGAGCTGAAGGAAATCAGCATCAGTAGAGAAATGGTTTTGGGGAAATTAATGGGATTGAATCTCAAGTCCTGATAATCTTCATCCCAGAGTACTTAACAAAGTGCCCTGGAAATAGTAGATCCATTTGTGGTTATTTTCCAAACTTCTTTGGATTCTGGAGTGAATGTAAGCCCGCTATTCAAAAAGGGAGATAGAGCAAAAACAATGAACTATTAAAACATGAGCTTAACATTAGTATGGGAGAAGTTGCTAGAATGTATTATTAAGGGTTTCATTACTCAGCATTTGGAAGGCACTGATATAATCAGACAAAGTCAGCATGGATTTACAAAAGGGAAATCATGCTTGACAAATCTATTAGAATTCTTCAAGGATGTAATTAGTAGAGTTGACCAAGGAGAACCAGTGGATGTAGTTTATTTAGACTTTCATCAGGCTTTTGACAAGTATCAGACTATTATTTCAGGTAAAAGCACATGGATATGCAAGTAATGTCTTGAGATGGATAGAAAACTGGTTATCAGATAGGAAGCAAAGAGTTGGTATAAATGGGTCATTTTCTAATTGGCAATCAGTGACTAATGGAGTTCTGCAGGGATCTGTGCTGGGATCCCAACTGTTCAGATTACATATATCAGAGGGAACTGAATATATTATCTCCAAATTTGCAGATGATACAAAATTCGGTGGGAGGGTGAGCTATGAGAAGAATGGCAGAGATGCTTC
Source organism: Sphyrna mokarran (assembly GCA_024679065.1). Classification (NCBI taxonomy): domain Eukaryota; kingdom Metazoa; phylum Chordata; class Chondrichthyes; order Carcharhiniformes; family Carcharhinidae; genus Sphyrna; species Sphyrna mokarran. Next base: position 32,530,803 of record JAGIQG010000011.1, read on the forward strand.
AACATGAGGTGGACAGGCTAAGTATGTGGGCATATGAATGGCAGATGCAGTATAATATGGATAAATGTGAAGTTATTCACTTTGGTAGCAATAATAGGAAGACAGATTATTACTTGAATGGGTGTAAATTGAGAGAGGTGAATACTCAATGAGATCTTGGTATCTTTGTGCATTAATCACTGAAAGTAAGCATGCAGGTACAGCAAGAAAGAAGGCAAATGGTTTGTTGGCCTTCATAGCGAGAGGATTTGAGTATAGGGATAGGGCATTTTGCTGAAATTGCATAGGGTTAGGTCATACCTGGGGTATTGTGTGCAGTTTTGGTGTCCTTGTCTGAGGAAGACATTCTTGCTTTAGAGAGAGTGTGGAAAGAGTTTATCAGGCTGATCCTTGGAATGGCAGGTCTGTCGTATGAGGAGATACTAAGTCGATTAGGAATATATTCGCTGGAGTTTAGAAGAGTGAGAAGGGATCTCATAAAAACTTATAAAATTCTAATAGAGTTAAACAGGTTAGATTCAGAAAGAATGTTTCCAATGATGGAGTACAGAATTAGGGGCCACAGTTTGAGGATAAGGGGTAAACCTTTTAGAACTGAGGTAAGAAGAAATATCTTCTCTGAGAAGGTGGTGAATGTGTAAAATTCACCACCACAGAAAATAGTTGAGGCCACAGTGTTGTATGATTTCAAGAAATTAGACATAGCTCTTGGGGCTAAAGAGATCAAGGTATATGGAGGGGAGAAGGGGGATCAGGGATATTGAATTCAATGATCAACCATGATTAAAATAAATGGCAAAACAAGCAAGCTTGAAGGGCTGAATGACTTACTCCTGCTTTATGTTTCTATAGTTAATGAAGTACATCAGATAAGAAACTATGAAAGTGGCTTAAATAATTTCAAAAGTGCTGTAATGCATAGATGCTAAATTAGATTCCGATGCAACTTCGAGCAATACTAGAAACCGACAAATTAACATTTCCTCTTAAGACCCTGAGTATAATTCTGACCTATGCGACCCTGTGGAATATGGGAAGATCAACTTGAACATTACTTTATACTCAGTGTCAATGTTCAAGTACAATTGCTTCATAGCAGCTCACTTTGGAAGCATTATATTCTATTCCCCACAATGAGGTATGAAATTTATGAATAGCACTGATAGAAACTTCTTTACTGGCCAAAGCCAGTTAGAGATCACACTGTCATCGCTTGAGGTTAGGTCTGAGCAAGAAATGTCTTTTTCTTCAATTTCAAGGATGTATATTCACAGACAGCATGGTAGCACAGTGGTTAGCACTGCTGCCTCACAGTGCCAGGGATTGGGGATCAATACTGGCCACACAGATAACTGTCTGTGTGGAAATTGCACAATCTCCTTGTGTCTTCATGAATTCCCACCAGGTGTTCCAGTTTCTTCCCACAGACCAAAGATGTGCAGATTAGTTTGATTAGCCATGCTAAATTGCCTGTTATTGTCAGGGAGATTAGCAGGGTAAATAAGTGGGATTATGAGGAAAGGGCCAAGACAGCTTGATATGGGTCCTGCTCTGCTGAAGATCACAAGAAACCACAAAAGGTCGTGGATCCATCATGCAAACCAGCCATCCGTCCATTGACTCTACCTACACTTACTGCTGCCTCGTAAAAGCAGCCAGCATAATTAAGGACCCCACTCATCCTGGACATATTAGAACATAGAACATAGAACACTACAGCACAGAACAGGCCCTTCGGCCCTCGATGTTGCGCCGACCAATATAAAAAGCAATGCCCCTCCAAACTAAACCATTCCCTTCTCTTCCATATACTTATCAACTAACCTCTTAAACGCCACCAAACTTGGCGCATCTACAACTGCTGCAGGCAGGGCATTCCACTCCCGAACCACCCTTTGGGTAAAGAACCTACCTCTGATATCCGTCCTATAACTATCACCCCTTAATTTAAAGCTGTGTCCCCTCGTGCTAGCTTTTTCCATCCTAGGAAAAAGGCTATCACTGTCCACCCTATCTAAACCTCTAATCATCTTATATGTTTCGATCAGGTCCCCTCTTAGCCTCCTCCTTTCTAACGAAAACAACCTCAAATCCCTCAGCCTCTCCTCATAAGACCTGCCCTCCATACCAGGCAACATCCTGGTAAACCTCCTCTGTACCCTCTCCAATGCCTCCACATCTTTCTTATAATGTGGGGACCAGAACTGCACACAATACTCCAAGTGCGGCCGCACTAGAGTTTTGTACAGTTGCAACATGACGTTGCGGCTCCGAAATTCAATCCCTCTACCAATAAAAGCCAAGACTCCATATGCCTTCCTAACAACCTTCTCGACCTGACTGCCTACTTTCAGGGATCTATGCACATACACACCAAGATCCCTCTGTTCATCTAGACTACTAAGAATCCTACCATTTGCCCTATACTCTACACATTTATTATTTCTGCCATAGTGCATTACCTCACACTTTTCCACATTAAACTCCATTTGCCACCTCTCGGCCCAGCTCTGCAACTTGTCCAAGTCTCTCTGCAAACTATAACACCCCTCTTCACTATCTACCACTCCACCGACTTTAGTGTCATCTGCAAATTTACTAATCCATCCTTCAATACCCTCATCCAGATCATTTATAAAAATTACAAACAGCAGGGGCCCCAAAACAGACCCCTGAGGTACACCGCTTGTCACCATACTCCAAGATGAATATCTCCCATCAACCACCACCCTCTGTCTTCTACCTGTTAGCCAATTCCTAACCCAATTAGCTAAATCACCCTCTATCCCATACATCTGCATTTTCTGCAGAAGTCTTCCATGGGCCACCTTATCAAACGCCTTACTAAAGTCCATAAATCCATAAGTCCATATTCTCTTCCATCTTCTTCTATCAGGAAAAAAGTACAAAAGTCTGAGGTCATGTATCAACCAACTCAAGAACATCTTCTTCCCTGCTGCCATCAGACATTTGAATGGACCTACCTTGCATTAATTTGCTCTTTCTCTATATTCTAGCTATGATTGTAACACTACATTCTGCACTTTCTCATTTCCTTCTTAATGAACGGTATGCTTTGACTATACTTTTCACTGTATACTAATACATGTGACAATAATAAATCAAATCAAATCAAAAGGGCCTGTGTGGGATTGTGTTTAGTGCAGGTTCAATGGGCTGAATGGCCTCTTTCTGCATTGTAGGGATTCTACGATTCCATGATATTCGATCAAGATTTCAACTATATGATTACAGGATGAATATATTATACACTTCAAGTAGTTGTCACGTCTATATTGGTAAAAGGCAATTGAAAATGTTTGTGTGTTCTTAATGTCTGGGTTTGGTTGTGATGCACAAATGAATGAGTAGCAATTTGCTTTATATAGCAGGAAACACAAGTACATTGAATTTATTAATAGAATCCTTCAAAAATTATCAGGTAGAAAAATGTCTACAGACAAAAGCATAATTCATGGACATAGTCTAAACTTTGTGATTAAGGAACAAAAGTCCAACCCTTGTTCCATTTTCTCTCAAAAAGGAAAATCTTTTCTGTTCTCTTGCTTGAGATATTTCAAACAAACAACTTAAAGATGTGTTTGTAATAACTCTTCAGAAGCAGAAGTCCCTTCACCAAAATCTGTTTATTTACAAACTCCAACAGCAGTATGCAGAGTGCTAGCAGATAGCAATCTATCCATGGAGCTGTCAGAGGACTGACACTCCAAGTTAAGTTCAAGGCAAAGACTCCCTGACTGACTCATCAATTGGATCCTTAACAGGGAATTCATACTCCAGTAGGCCAACCTCAATAGCCTGATTGAAGTCATTATAGTGGGTTTCAGATAAGTTTGGCGAAGATTGCGTGATCATTATGATTATGGTGAGTTGCTCTGTTGGCATAATAGAAAATTAGTTAATGAATGGGAGGTGGTGAAATCGTTTAAGTTGAAATCTAACAATCATACCTTCTTATCAATGATCATATGATTGTTTCATTAATGAATCACAGGATATTTTTAAGTTTAGTTAACAAATTACAGGTTGTACAGGATAATAACCAATAAAATGAATGAATAATAAATAATTTTAACAATCTGAATGAGCCATCGAAAGGTAAAATAGTTTACATTTAATGTGTACAAATCCTCTTCTGGCCATTAAGGAATGATGTAATGGGAAAAGCAAATATCCTATATAGAACATAGAACATTACAGCGCAGTACAGGCCCTTTGGCCTTTGATGTTGCGCTGACCAGTGGAACCAATCTAATGACCTCTAACCTAAAATATTCCAATGTTATCCATATGCCGATCCACTGACCATTTGTTCTCTCTGATATATGATGAATTACAAAAAAAAATCATCTTGAAGGCACAAGTCAGGAGTGAGATGGAATGAATACCATTTGCTTGGATAAGTGCAGCTCTAACGACAATCAAGAAACTCAACTTCATTCAGGACGTCACTGGATTCTGGGTATCCCTTAATTGGTGCTCCATCCACTACCATCTTAAACAGCCCCTCCCTGCAGTGCTGATGCACAGTGGCAGCATTGTGCACTATCTACAAGATGCGCTGCAGCAACTCTCTATGGCTCCTTCGACAGCATCTTTCAAACCTATGATTCTACCATCTAGAAGGACTAGGGCAGGAGATGCATGGGAACACACAACCGACAAGTTCCACTACAAGTCATTCATCACCCTGACTTGGAACCATGTAGTTGTTCTCATGATGTTCACTGCATCAAAATCCTGAGATCCTCTTCATAACAGCAGTGTATATGTACCTACCCCGAATGTACTGCAGTAGTTCAAAAAGGTGACTCGACACCACTTTCTTGAAGGCAATTAGGGATGGGCAATACATATTGGTCAAGTGAGCAATACTCACATCCCATAAACAAATAACAAAATACATTATTTCGGTCTTAAAACTAACATGAGCAATTTTAAGCTGCAGTTCTGAAAGTCTAAGGGATAAACTATTTTGTTTGATTTTACAGAGAAGAATAATATTAGGAAATGGTATGTTGTAAATGCAAAATTTTGATATCCTTTTGTCTGAATTTATCTCTTGACAGGGCATCCCAGGTGATCTTGGTCCATTAGGCCAGTTGGGTCCAAGAGTAAGTACAATTGTAGCTTACTGTAAAACGTGTAGGAAATGATTTGCGATAACAGTACACGGCTAATATTTCACAATGAATCATTGTAGGGTGAACGTGGAATTCCAGGAGAGCGTGGCTTGCCTGGCCCTCCAGGTCTTCAAGGACCAAGAGGTATTCCCGGTGCTGTTGGCAAAGATGGAGCTAAGGTATCATTAAACATTGATTACATCAGCCAACTTTCACTCATCTTCTCACGCTGACTGTACAACATCTTAATTGGATGTGAAGTGGTTTGGGATATTCAGGGACATTGGGAGAGTTCAGTATAAAGAACAAAGAACAGTACAGCACACAAACAAGCCATATCGCCAACCAAGCCTGCGCTGACACATAACACCTTTCTAAACTAAAGACCTTTTGCCTCTATGCAGTCTGTATCTCTCTATTTCCTGCCTTTTCACGAATCTGTCAAAATGCCCCTTAAACATTGCTGTTATATCTGCTTCTACCATCTCCTCTGGTAGCACATTCCAGTCACTTACCAGTCTCTGTATAAAAAACTTGCCTCTCACTTTCTCTCTTTTACCTTAAACCTATGTGCTGAGTAATTGACATTTCCACTCTGGAAAAACGCTCCGACTGTCCATTCTATCCGTGCTTCTCATAATTGCAGGTTCTCCTCTTAACTTGCTCCACTCTTTCCAAGATAACTTCAACTTGTACGACAGATGCCACCGATATTACTAATGCTTCATATCTCACCCAACTGCTCAATTTCCATGTCTGATTCCAGTGAACGATTTGCACGAGGCATCAGTAGCTGAGCTCAATCCTCTCCTACTTGATGTTAATATACCCAATCTTACCACTACAGTTACTAGCGAAAGTTTCCTGAAACCTGGAATTCTTGCTGATATTTATTTTCCAGTCTGAGTCCAGGGTTGCTGGGGCCCATTGTTGAACGCCTACCTTGCCTCAGCTGTGATGAAACAATTCAGAACAGATCAAGGCTTAAACCTTGCCCTTTGTAATCAGCACTATCACGAGCTATGTCTTGACTCACAATGGAATTGGAAATCACTATCTCACTTGTCATGAACTAATTTTAATTTGAAGGGAATTATTATACTGGACTCAGTGGTAAAATAGGCAATAAATCTTCAATGTGAACCATAAAAATCCTGTCTAATAACTGTTAAGTAACTACTCTGTTAACTGATTTGTAACCAATGATTCCAAAAGTTACTCTAATATCCTAACAATCAGCATCTCATTTTGGTAATTGTTTCCATGATTGTAGGGTCTTCCGGGACCTACAGGTAATCCCGGCGATCCAGGTCCTCCAGGTCTTCAGGGAATGCCAGGGGAACGAGGAGCTTCTGGGCCTTCAGGTCCTAAGGGAGAAAGAGTAAGTAAGCAATCTCTCACATTGAATGTATGCATGCATATTTAATTAAAACTATTTGGTGCCCAGTTCCTGTCTCATTGCTTCTTTTCTCATCTGACAGGGTATTGGAGGTGAAAAAGGATCTGAAGGCAGTATGGGTAATGAAGGTGCTCGAGTAAGTAAATTCTTCATTTTATTTTTCTTTTATATTTAAAACTAATTCAAGGATGTTAGCAGTTAGCTACTCATCACCCCAACTGAACTATGAACATCTGAACAATATAGGAGTATAATGATATGTATTAATACAGCAGATATGTTTTGGGGCCAGGATTGTGGTGGTGGGAGGATGACAGGATCATGCCAAAGGCCACCTCACCACTGTAAACAGAACTCTTACTTACAGCCGCTGGGATCATTTCTGCTTGCTCCTTCCTAAGCTGCTACTTGCAACTGGTGGCAAGACATGAGCCCTTTGTATCAGCACCATGATGAGCTTGACTCACTGTGGTACCAGAAATCATCCCGCATTGGTCTTTCAGATGACACTATGGCAAAGTAGATAATAAGCTTGGAATTTTACCATCCTGCCCACCACAGGAATCAGAGCAGGGGAAGGGCAGATAATGGGAAGGTCTGTTGACCTCAGGCAGGGTTTTATGGTTTCGGGATGAGTGAGGCCATAAAATCTCACCCTAAATATTTAATGTAGAGCATAAAAAGTTTATCTAGCAATCCAATTAAATTGTTAAGTGGCTACCCTGTTAATTGATTTGCAACCAATTAAACAGATTAAACTTGGGTGACCAAGGGGGTTGTCCGATCCAACTGCCTGTCTCTCAGCCTTGGCTACGTTTGCAGCCCGGGTAAGCCTGGAGAGGAGCAGAATCCACATGCTCCATCAAGGCCTTTTGTGCCCATTGGGCTCTGCAGGGACTGGAGTGTATTATTGACCTCTTTAATTGCATTGTGGTTTGATGTTTTAAGTTTCCTTTATGCTTTGTCTTTTGTTTTGGATGGTTCCCTTCTTTTTGGAAGTTGTCCTTCTGTTTTGTCCTTGAGTTTGATTGACTTTGATCACTTATTTGGCACAAGAAGAAATGCACCAGAAGTTATCATACTATTCTAACAATCAGCCTTTCAGTTTGGTGATTGTGTTCATGAATGTGAAGTCCTCAGTGCATTTTCCTTCACTCTGCTTTTGAGAATGCTGCATCCTAGGAATCACCATGTGGAGGTTAGATGGTGGAGAAATGGACCGACAGATATATTAATATTGAGACAAAGTAATGTAGAAGGACATTTATATGAAGTGTAAATACTCAGATTGATTGAGCTGAATGGCCTCATTCTATGTTAAAAATGTAACACTCTGTGAAGTGTTGCTACTGGCCCTGAGGTGCCCACACAAGGAAGAAGCAGTTTATCCTCTCACAGTTGAACCCAGACTGTGCAATGAAAAAGGCATCCTATCATTGAATTCGGCAGAACAAATGAGAAATCTTTACAACTGCGTTTTCCTGAAAGTCCCCATGCCATTTTTCCCACTGCTCCCCTTTCTTCCCAAGTTCAAATAAATATTGACATCTATGTTGCTACGAAGTCTGCTCCAAAGGGAGAAACCTCCAATGCCTTGTTGGTTGTTATCTACTGTAATATCAGATGGTATCACTTATGGAATGATTTATTCTTCTTTCCCACAGGGTCTGCCTGGCTCTCCTGGTCCACCCGGTATTGCTGGTCCTCCAGGGGATAAGGTAATTAATAGTCAAAGTCACTTTTGTAAAATAATATATAAAAATTGCACTATCTCATGATCATTTCTGTTACAAATTGAGTAGACTAGTGTAAGACATTTAAATAGTATCACTCCCCTCTAAGATTTGGACTTCACACTAGGTATCAATGACACAACACAAATGTTTTTCACAAATTTCTGGTTCATGTGGAAAGTCTTTATTAACCTATCAAGCGATAATACATACTTATAACACTAGCTGCTTAGTAAAACATGCAACCGGGAACTCATTCCTGGGTGCTCAGTCTGTTGAATGAAGTCTTCCACTTGACATGATCAAGTCACGTTTCCCAGACTTTTGGGCTGTGTCTTTATAGCTGTTTTTGACTCTGATCCCTCGACATATAAGGGAATATCTCGAATCAGGTCATCCGATTCGGTTTCGGCGCCTTGCCAATTTCATCATGCTTGTGCAAGATCACCTGCGTGTGACCATTTCCTGCTCTCAGTTTTGGTAGGGCTGAATGTTCCTGGGTGCATGGCAGAAATGGATGTCATACCTGCATCTTGGTAAAGCACAAAGAGAGCTGTTGACACAAACTCAGAGAAGCCACTGTTTATGAGAACGGTTGTGGACTGAGTATCTGATAGTGTAATTAGTTTGGGTCACCATCTTAATGAAGAAGGTCTTGTGTCACAGTCTCTGTCTCGATGCCAGAAGCTTCATGCTCGGGTTCTACCTCAGGACACGATAGTTAAGGAGGGTGTAAGACTCAGTCAAACAGCTTGAGTATCAACCTGCAAAATCCTTCCAGCATAACACCAATGGCAGGTGGTAAAGAGCTGGATAGTGAGACATGCTTGATGCATAGTGACAACCATCAAGCTTTAAGCCCTGGAGACAGGCCAGTGACCTGCTATGGGAAGAGATGGAAGTCTGCCCTTTGCACCACTTGGTGGTGGAAAGAGAAACAACAACAATCACCTCAATGACATGCCACTGTGTGTGTCTCTGTTCAGTTAAAATTATCTTTTATTTTTTTAATATGCCCAATATGAGCCCCAGAATTCTCCCTTTGTCCTGATGTCCTCTGAACCCCATGTTCATACCTCAAGATGAGCTACACACATTTGTCCGCACTACAACTGGTTACATTTGACTGACAAACAGAAACACAAGAAATATTAAAAATGCCTGACTAGGCCTGAATATTGAATTTATTGTATTTTCATCTGATTTATGGTAACTATTTTTTTTAAACACAAATTAGGGTGAACCTGGCTCTATTGGACCTCCTGGCCCTCTGGGTTCCCGCGGATCTCCAGTAAGTGAAATGTATAAATGTAAAATGTTTCAGAAAAAAGTGCAATGGGTTGGAATATTACCTTGTTCAACACTGGGATCTGATTTCCAACATTTTTAATCATTAGCTTAATTCCACAAAGAAACATAGGCAGCTTTCTGCATTAGAGAGAAACAACTTGTTATATATAGATATAAGTGTGAGACAGGCCGCTATGATGTATCACTATTTTAGTTGTCCAAACTAAGCCTAGAAGGATGGATTAAAAATCTCTCTTCTTCCTCTGGTCGGGGTATTTAGTCTTCCAATGAACCCTATCATTAACAGTTTGGAGATGCCAGCATTGAACTGGGGTGGGCACAGTAAGAAGTCCCATAATAACAGGTTAAAGTTCAACAGTTTTACTTGGTAGCAAATGCTTTCAGATGTTGCATTAATCATTAATGGGGTATGAGCACACATCATAGATATACCCCCAAAATCCTGACGCTAACCAATTCTGTAAACTTAACTCTGAGAGGCCCAAAATTAAATGCATGAAACATTTGTTGAAATATTGAAAGATGATCTGTTCTAATGGCTGTGTGTAGTGATCTTTTTAAATACATTTTGGTGTCACCACACATATGTAACACAGAATGTGGCTTGGTGCCACAGTGGTTAGCGCTGCTGCCTCAAAGTGCCAGGGACCTGGGTTAGGTTCCCAGTTTGGGTCACTGCCATGTGGAGTCTGCATGTTCTTCCTGTGTTTGCGTGGGTTTCCTCCGGGTGCTCTGGTTTCCTCCCATAGTGTGAAAGGCGTGCTGGTTAGGTGCATTGGCCATGCTGAATTCTCCCTCAGTGTACTCCAACAAGCACCACAATGTGGCAATTAGGGGATTTTCACAGTAACTTCACAGTAAGCACAAATAAATACACTTTTTAAAGTAGCAAAGGAAAGAACATGTAAAAGAAAGACATAATGATGATGAAGCACTGCTAATCTTGGATATAAAACATATTATATATACACATATACATATAGATAACTTGTCAAGTATTGGGTAAAATGTTTTGTAGAAAAGGCTTGTTGAAGAATTGGAATTCAATTTCAGATTTGAAAGTACGTTTTCTGGATTTTGAGTTCCCACTAAGGCCAAGAAATTAAATCGTGGAATATGGGCATTATTGGCTGAGCCAGCGTTTATCAGCCATCCCTAATTGCCTTTGAACTGAATCGTTTGCTAAGCCATTTCAGAAAGCATAAGGTTGTCAACCACATTGCTATAAATCTAGAGTCACATATAGGTCAGATCAGGTAAGGAGGGCAAATTTCCTTCCCTAAAAGACATCAATGAACCAGTTGACAATGGTTTCATGGTTCCCATTAAAACATTTAATTCCAGATTTTAATTCAATTCAGATTCTACCAGGTCCCCAGAACATTACTCTTGGTCTCTAAATTACTAGTCCAGTGACAGTACAACTCTACCCCACCTCACAGAGAATGGAGGTGGGAAGGCACTAAAAGTAATGCCACCAGTCTGAGTAGCAGTTCCTTTGCTGCATTCTGATCCTGGATAATTTTCTGGGAGGTAGGATGGAGAGGAGAAAGTTGGAAGGGCTTCTGCCTGGATGTGGCGGATAGCTGTTTTAACTGAATTAAAATCACCTAAAGCCAATTGTAGGAGGCTGTTAAATCTCTCAGTACTGAGATGTCTCCTGAAGAACTACTCCACAGTCAGGTGTCAGAGAACAAAGATATTTATTTAGTCCACTTGCTACACACTCTGAACATTGACTGCCTGCTCAGGGCAGTTCCCAATTAGCTCATTTTACACATCAGATCACCTGATCAATTCTCTTGGGGCTTAAGGGATGTGGGGGGATCAGAATATTCAATTTGATGATCAGCCATGATCAAAATGAATGGCGGAGCAGGCTTAAAGGGCCAAATGGTCTGCTTCTGCTTCTAGTCTTTATGTTTTTATTCCCTTAAAGAAGCCATGCCTCAACATATATAAGAGATTTACTGTCATTTCCCAGTTAGTCTTCAGATTGTGAGGGGTAACTGAGACTAGGAAGTGCCCTCTCTGCAGCAGAGCAGGAGATAAGCATCAGGCAGGTTTAAATGTTTTCCCTGTCTTTCTGGGTGTAGCTACACTTTAGAGGGTTTCTGGAACCTACTCCTCCACTCAGAATCTCCCAGTGGTGGTTCAGCTATGAAGGCTACCTTTTATTTTAACTTTTGAAAGGTTGGAGAAAGGGTGTCCGCATTTTGAAACATTTTCTCCCTCACTTTTCTTGAAAGGTATCCTTTCTCTGCTTTCAAACTGTAAGGCCCCTCACCGGCTCTCCAACCTCAGAAACCAACCTGCCGTGCCCAATTGGATAGCACACTCAGCTTCTGGTCATCAATTGGCCACTGTAGGAAAATCACAAGGAAAGACAGTTTCTCTCAGTGCAGGTTTCTGACCCATATCTGAGCCTGACAGATATCCCGGGGCATTGAAACCTCCTGGAAAACCCAGACCTCTAGATCAAATTTGAGTCCATCCTCATAATTTTACAACACCTAATAATAGGGTTGGCACAGTGATTAGCACTGTTGCCTCACAGCGCTGGAGAATTGATTCCTTGCTTGTCTGTGCCGAGGAATTGATTCCTTGCTGTCTGTGGTGAGAATGTGCACATTCTCCCTGAATCTGGATGCGTTTCCTCCCACAGTCTGAAAGATGTGCTGATTAGGTGCAATGGCCATGCTAAATTCTCCTATAGTGCATCCAAACAGATGCCGGAATGTGGTGACTAGGGGATTTTCACAGTAACTTCATTGCAGTGTTAATGTAAACCTACTTGTGACACAAATAATGAAACTTGACTTAGTTTTTAGCTGCTCTATCATTTTCAAAATGCAGACAATTTACTTACCTTGGTTGGTTATGGTTGCTCTGTTAATCTCAACAGATTAGTTTAGTTACCATGAGCTTTAATGCTGCACTGAACAAGCATGAAGTTAAAATGGGAAATTTATATTGTCACAATTATTTTACACCCTGGTGTAATTAGTAGAGAAAAAATATGTATTTTATATTTTACAATATTGAGATTTCTAATGAGTGATTATTTAAGAGTTATAAACATTTCCAAGATTTGAAAGTTTGGTATGTTCATATCTTACCTATATTTGAATGGGGGAGGGATTATGGCAAATGATTCGATGTCCAAAGATGTGCAGGTTGGGTGGGTTAACCATGCTAAATTGCTCCTTAGTATTGGGGGATTAGCTAGGTAAATGCATGGGATTATGAGGAGAGGGCTTGAGTGTGATTGTGGTCAGTGCAGACTCGATGGGTCCAATGACCTCGTTCTGCGTTGTCAGGATTTTATGATTCAAATATCCATGGATCCTAGACCAAATAGGAAGTCGGGATTGAGAAGAAAAAACAGATAAAACTCTTTTCAAACAAATAAGTTGTGGAGAGGTCGTCAGCAAAGATCTTTGAAGTGAAAAGTGAAAATGACCTCAAGCGGCAAATCGAGAGGCAAGTTCTAAAGAAAGCAATAACAATGGTAAGGACTGTAGATCCTAGAATTATTCAAATAATAACTGGGTGCAATTCTTGTACTTAAAACTCAATAAGATGTGTTTTAGAATAGCACAAACTTTAGAATCAGGAAAAGGTTATGTAATAGACGCTTATAAATCTTAAATCATTCTGTGAAGTTTTGTGATAGTGAATTCCATCATTGTTTTTCAGGGTTCTCGTGGTGAGACTGGTCCCACTGGTGCCGTTGGATTTGCTGGACCACCTGTAAGTTTCCTGTGACCGAAAAGTTCACTTTAAATAACATACTTTTTTAAAGATACTTTTCAAAAGACAGCTGCATTTGTGAAACAAATGACAGATCAATCACTTGTATTCCGTTGAACTTGTTGTGTAGGTGCACAGTGTCAAAAACAAATGGAAAACATGAAGGTTGATATTGTGAACATTAGTAACAGTGTGTGCTCATTCATTTATACCTCCATGTTATGGGGATGAACAACATGTGGAATAGCCAGAGTCTGCTTTTATCAGGCAAGATATCCTAGCCTATATAGTAATGAGTGGATTGGGATGTCTAACCAAATAGTAGGATAGTCTCAATTCTTGCTTTTCCCTGTTATGTATTTGGCTTGTACCACTAGTAAACCCATATATCAAGGATTTGTTAAATATGAAAATTAGGAGAAAATCTAATTGGGAAACTGTACTCATATTGGAGGGCTACTGCAATTCAATAAAAGAAAGCCTTATCCGAACCTACTGCTTGGAAAACTATATCTCATGTATGGATATGATTACATTTTGAAAGATGTATAACTCATGCATAAGGTAATCTTGTTCTCTACCTTCTAACATATCTCCCCAGTAAACTACCTGATTTCATTTGAAACAGGGCACTGATGGACAGCCTGGAGGTAAAGGTGAAACTGGTGAGCCTGGTCAGAAAGGTGATGCTGGATCTCCAGGACCACAAGGCCTAGCAGGATCCCCCGGTCCACCAGTAAGGAAGCTGCTAAGGCATTTACTCGCATGAAATGATTAATTAGTAATTGTTTAATTATGGATAACATACTGTTCAACTTAACATTTCCCAATTCATTTCTTAGGGACCTGTTGGAGTCCCAGGTTTAAAAGGTGGACGTGGTACCCAGGGACCACCTGTAAGTATGATCACTTGAATTTTCTGGATGAGATTCTTTGGCTTCCCCGCAGTGAGTTTCCTAATAATGAGAGGTGGCATATTTGGGTTGGAATATTTGCGAATAATCACATTATCAGTATAATTAATAGCAATGAACCCTAGTTTGATGTGCAAAAATGATTTAATATTTTATCCTATCCATCTTTAAACATCGACGATGGGATATTTTGTGAGTGAGATCTGTTATTGAATCCACCCACACCACCCGGGAAGCCCACGGCAAGGTTGTGCCATCAGTGTGACCAAAAGATCCCGCCATGTGAACAGCCGGAAGATCTCGCCCTCTATCTTCTTTCAACTTTTCCCTTGTATTTAATATTTCAACCATCGCTTCTTTCACAGGAAGTGTCTCAAGTGTATTTAACAAGAACATTGAAAGAAAAGTTTTGAATTTTCAAATGCCTTCTTTCAAGTGCCCCAAAGCACTTCACATTCAATGAATTACTTTGAAGTGGAGCTACTGTGTGTGGGATTTTCCATCCTTGGTGCTGATGGGCATTGTTGCAAACGGGATGGGAAAACTTGGAATGTCAGTGGCCATCCAAATTTTTCACACCCACTGACAATGATGTCTGCAAGTGTGGAGATGAAAATTAATGGCCTGTGGATCCATATATTCCAAAAATTTTAAAGTGTATGCAATGACCTGGTCATAAACAATGCTTGAGAATTTTAATGAATGTAGGCATCCAAACATCAGTACAAAGTACATCACACTGGTTGCAATGGATGACATTGACAACAATGTACTTGTTATCCATCTTGAGAAGGAGGCTGTGGTTTTCTTCTTGAACTGCTGAAGGCTACTTGGTGATGGTTCTTCCACAATAGCCCTAATTAGTGAATCCTAGGATTTTGACCCAGTAATATTAAGCATGAATAGCGTATATTCAAGTTAGAATGTTGTGAAAGTTGGCGAGTAATTGCAGGCTACATGACTTGACAGAAGTAAACCATCCCCTACCCCCACCCTCATCATTCCTCATCTGTTTGTAGCCCTTGATATGACTGATCACACTCTTCGTGTCTCTCCATTCTCATCTAGTCGAATGAGACTGCTCTCACTTGGTTCCATTCTTATCTAACAATTGTGAAGCTATCACTCACAATGACTTCTCTTCCTGTTCTCATGCTGTTACCACCAAGGATCTATCCTTGGCCCCTTCCTATTTCATATCTACCTTTACCTTTCAGCAGTCAAAAGCACAGCATTAGATATGACTACAGCAGAGCACAACTTGACCTCAATTAGTTGAAAATTCCCTCAAAAGACATTTTTTTCAAGATCTGCAGTATTTTGTTTTTATATATTTTTTCAACCTCTTGAGTAACAAACGTTTAAAGATGGATAGGATAAAAGTTAAATCATTTTTACATATCAAACTAAGTTTAATTGCTATTAATGTGGTTGTTCTCAAATTTTCCAACCCATATATGCCAGAGTGAGAATTAAAAAAATACTATTCACCTTTATAAGGCCAAGTCTGTGGATTTATCTTGTTAATTCAAAAATCTTTACTTTTTTATTACTGACATCAACACTTTTCCTAAATTGTTCACCTACAATTAAGATATATGTTATCCTAAATATAAAAAGAGTCAACCAACTCTGCAAACTTTATAGTTTAGGACTTTTTGAATGGTGAGTTTTTGTCGAATGTTAACTAACTGGAGATTGGATTTCTTCCCTTCTTTTGGAAGAAAATCCTGCCTCAGTGAGCTGCCAGTTAGTCTGTCTGGCCAAGCACTCTATAGTCCCAACAGCGCCCCTGGGAGTGATGGCCATTGCTAGGACTACAAGCAGTCCTCAAGTTCTCAGAGCCAGAAGTCCAGGGCAAAAGTAAATATGGGAATCTCACGGGGAGGGGGACAGATGAGGGTAGCCCTGGTTGGAGTTAGGACGAGGATGGATGTCATGTCGGAAACGTCCAGGAGGGATCATGGGATCCCTTTATTGTGAAAAGGGGCTCAGTGATGGAGACCCTGCTCCTTTTCTCACCTGAGGCCCAAGCAGTTTATCTGCAGTCCTCCCCGCCACACCTGGGTCCCTGACCTCTTTCTGCTGACCCTACAGTTGTGACCAGGTGGGAGACAGCCTTAACTGACCAATAATTGACCAGTTAAGGGAATTAATACGGGTAAGGGAAGACCCAACCTCCGTCAAACTTCCAGCAGATCAGGATCAGGCGAGTTCAGAGAGGCCATCTGGAGTATTATGTGCGCCTGCAAACTCACTTTTGGATGTAATTTTCTGAGTATTGATATAGCTTGACTTTCTTATAAAACGGCCAACTAACATAACTGAATTCCTTTGGTCAGGCATTATCATTACAGTACTCTGAATATCAGATAAATTAGATGAAAAATGCCATTCAACTTACCCACTCAGCAAAGCTGATAATTATCCATCACAACAGCAATTCCCTCATAAATTAATCCAAAGTTTCTTTTCACGAAAAACATCACACTTGCATCGAGCCGTCATCAGTTTGAACCTGTGAACCACTGTCCCCATTTGGATTGAAGTGGCACTTGGGATTTCCCTGTTCTATAATAGTTGCTATCTTACAACAGTTCATTGTTGTTCTATGTACCATCTTGTGCCTTGCTACTCAAAATTAAGATTGAACTCGAGATATTAATTTGAGCGTAGTCCATATGTTTCATCAACCTTGCTATCCTATCTTGTCTGGACATGCTAGGTACTTAAGTATCTAGATCTTACCAGTTCAATGCCGTCCAGAGTTGGTATACTTCGTTTATTCCCAATTTCACACTTACTGATGTTTCATCTATTACCGTTCTTCCCATTTATGGACTTTTAGGATCACTGCATAGAATTTTGGTTCATTTAGAAATGACAAAGATATTAACAATGGATTTCAAATAGTTACTAAAGCACACTCAGTCTTAGGTATATCAGTCTTATCAACATTTTCCTCTGTAAATAGGGTGCCACTGGCTTTCCTGGACCTGCAGGTCGAGTTGGACCACCAGGAGCAACTGTGAGTAAAGATTCCCAAGGGGAATAACTCTTAATTGGTTTTCTTGTGGAAAATGCCGATAACTGTGCATCCGAGAATCAAGAACAGAAAATGCTGCAGGCTGCAAGTCTAACAGCATCTGTGGAGAGAAAATACAGCCAACATTTCGACTCTGGATGACCCTTTGCCAGAGCTGTGTTTTTGTTTCTGATTCCAGCATCCGCAGTATTTTGATTTTATTCTTCTTAGAACAAATCTTGACTTTTATTTGTGCTTCGTTTTCACGCAACCGTAAAAACAGCTCTGACGAAGGGTCATCTGGACTTGAAAGGTTGGCTCTCCCTCCACACCTGCTGAGGTTTTCCTGCATTTTTCTGTTTTTGTCACATGAACAGTGTAATGATTGGTATTAAACTTAATATTTAAAGGATGTTCCTTGGAGCTGAACTTGGTTCAGCTATACGTGAGGCTGTTTGAGAAACAAAATGATCAAGTAGCCCTACTGGATGGAATCAAGTTACTGTGGGCTTTAAGTTATGGATCTAAGGTTAAACCTTGGATGACAGGCTAGAGTAATGTTAAGAGCATCATAGTTACAAAATCGCTATCTTTTAACTCCGTTAACCTGATGACAAGTGACCGATGGAATATGAAGATTTTGGCAGTATTTTTCAGTTTATCACCTAGAAGCAAATAACACTGCTGAAGAAAGAATTCTTGCTAAAACAGGATGTAGTATGCCAATGTTGGGCCTCCCATACATCAATCCCGCCACTCTGTGATCTATATCCGTATATAATCTAACAAAATTATAATTTGGAGCACAAATCAAGAGTAATCTATGCAAAATAAGAAGTGAATCTTTCCTTTCTCTTTCCCAGGGTGATCCAGGTCCTATTGGTCCATTGGGTGCTCCTGGAAAAGAAGGTCCTCCAGGTCTTCAGGGTGACACAGGCTCACCTGGAAAGACTGGTGATCCTGGCCCTGCTGGAACACCAGGAAGCCCTGGTGATAAAGGTGAACCTGGAGAAGATGGTCCAACTGTAAGTACAATTAGGCTTTAGAAAAATCATACGCTTAAAATGGATTTGTATAGACTCTATCTCATGACATTAAACATCACCATGACATTGATATTTCAGCAGTTAGAAATAAAATCCCTATTTTATTTGCTCTTTAGCATTGAAGAGGATCCATTCTGCAAATAGGCAGGATGTGCGTAAGATGTTTTTCCTACATTGCACACACACAGCTGAAATTTAACTTTTGGACTGACAGCACCATTAAAGTGTGAAAAATCTATTTCCAGACTCAAACTCACCCATTTACATAAGACTTGAAGATAGGCAGGCATCCAACACTCTCTGAAGAGACAGGTTTGAACTCCATTAGACTTCGAGTCAAAAGTTTTCAATTTTAACTTTGCTTCCTGTGGTTCAGGAATCAGGCAGCTTTATCAGGGCAAGAACTGAATTCGGGAAGTGATTATCTATCTCCAGGATCCAGGCACTTGCTGGATTAGCCTCCATGCTCAGTCACTATTCCCCACCGCCCCTATGACCATTTCCCTCCTTGTATCGCAGCAACAACCCTGATCTTCCCACCAGGCCCCTATCACACTCTGATATGAAGCGTCCGACCCTCCCCACCCCCATCGATTGCCCCCATGGGCTCTGCCCCTAATAGGCCCCATCCCCTCTGGCACCACCCCTTTGGCATTGCCCAATACCTAGTGGGCAGTGAAAAGGTGCCTCTTGAGCATTGCCAGTTTTCCCCTTAGGCAGTGCTGGGGACCAGATTGGCACTGCCCAGAGGGCACCCCCCTCCGCTTACCCTCGACCTCCTGGGGGTTGGGGGTCTTTCATTTCCTCTGTTCTCTCCAGTGGAGTTGTGCCGCCTGGGGGTCATGGGGAGCTGTTGTAAACTCTGCTGGAGGGAACAACTCCCAGATGGGATGGGGTGAGGGGTGTGGGGTAGCGGGGATGGGGTGGGGGGGGTGGGTAGGCAGGGAATTGAGGAGATGCTAATGGGTCTGGAGACTTCAGTCACAGATCCACTAATTGGATGCAAATTCCCAACTGAAATATTGCCTATTTCCAGCAAGGAGCTGACGACACAGAAAAATCTTTGCTGTGGAGATGCGCAGAGGCTGAGGCGTCCAGTGGGAAGCTCTGAAACGGCTTCCGCTGATGTCTCCCAGCCTGTTGCACTTCTATAGCAGCAGACCAGATTTGGAGAATCGCCCCCAAAGTCTCCAACCCTCCTAAAATTTGATTTTTCCAACTGTCTGCACTGTCCAATTTCCATTCCACAGACCGTTGTTTCCTGAATACTCCCTTCCCTCAGGGAAATGGTGGCAAAGTGGGTAATATCCCTAGTCTAACAATTCAGAGGCCTAGGCTAATGTTCGGAGGGACAGGGGTTCAAATTCCACCACAGCAGCTGAAGGAATTCATATTCAATGATAAAAACCTGGAATCACAAATCTTTCTCACTCATGGTGATCATGAAACTATCATTGATTGCTTTAAAATTTGGTGTTGCATGGTGCCATGTCAAATTGCCCTTTAGTGTCAGGGAGATTAGCAGGATAAATATGTGGGATTACAGGGAGGAGGGGGCTGGGTGGGATTGTTGTCGGTGAAGGCTCGATTGGCCAAATGACCTCCTTCCACACTGTAGGGATTCTGTGGTTCCCCCCGTCCCGGCATCACCACAAGGTCTCAGATGTACTTCCAGCTGTTTGACTGCACTCCCCACCACCCCCACCCCATTCCCCCCCTCCCTCCACCCCTACTGCAAAATCCAATGTCTTCCCACCCATCCAATAGAGGACCCACCCCTACTCCATTGATTGAACCCTCTATTCTTTCTGTCCCGGATTGAAGTGTGCATCTTCTCTCCCTTACTTGCTTCACCTCCTGCCTCCCTGCATCCATGATTGATCTATCCCTGCCGGTCTCTGGAGCAGGCTTACCTATTGCTATGGACCTCACTGGCCAGCTGTTCACCCGAGGCTCAGGGTGTCAATCAGCGACTAACTCTAAACTTAGTGATGTTGTAGTGTGTGTCGGAGAATCTCGAATTGTGGGTTCCCCAAACTTTCTGACTAGCTGCTCCTTTGGGAGTGCAATAAACAAAACAAAAATATCCTTAATCTCCAGAAAAGTTTCATTGATCAGTGGTTTTCTCTGCCACTGATTAATAAATATTGAACAGACAAGTGAAAATGCTGTGAAAATGTTTAAGCTCTTTAACTATCTTTATAGATTCTTTAGCTGCCTAAATCTCTGGCATTATAAAATAATCTATTTAGCCACTTAAGATGTAGCAATAGGAAAGAAATAACCATTTATTGTCCTTTTTACATGTATTATTTAGGGAGCTCATAAAATACAGAGTTTTGCAAACAACGATCATCTCTTGAAGTGCTAGAAATCTAATAAAACAAGAGCTTTTAGTCCAGCTAAAGGTGTTTGAAAAGATAAAATTAGAGGATGCATAAGCATAAGAGCTTTGTTGTTCTAAAAAAGGAGGGATAAAGCTTCCCATCTTTCATGAAGAGGAGATTTAATGAGCATTGCCAATGGACAATGAAATTGTAGAAATATAATGCTCAAAGCCACGTAGGTCATATCTTGTCATGTTCTTATCGGTTAGCATATGATGTCGAGAATAATCACCAAAGGAGACATGAAAGATTGGTGTAGATTCAATGAGAACATAAAGAACCGAGACAGAAAGAGCAGGATGCCAGTTTGAGATTAAAATGCCAATTCCAGAACAAGGTACAATTCCAGGATGGGATGCCAAGTCAGAATCACAGAGTTCTTATTCTATAATTTGATAATTTAAAACATCTACTTGGTGGTTACATTCCAACTGAGCATATTAGATATGTCAATAAGGATTAGTTCATGCCAGGCTAGATTTGCTTTAGTTATGCTGCACTTCTGAAAGACTTTACTTGCCTTCATACCACACTTCTGCTGCAGTAAACATAGAACATAGAACACTACAGCACAAACAGGTCCTTCGGCCCACGAGTTGCACCGATCACATCTATATCTACCAATCCACAGACCTATCTATAACCCCCTATCCCATTTGTTCCCATATACTCATCCAGAAGTCTTTTAAAAGACCCCAGCGAGTTCAGTCAGAGAATTTGGCAGCCAGCCAAATCTCTATTCACTGTGGTAGGATGGGAAATCCCCCCGGCGTGAATGGTAGTAAGATTCCGGCAAACGGTTCTTTTAGTAAAAAAGATGAAAATGTATTGTAGTAAAGCAATAAACTAATAGCTTCGATCTGAAGTCTTAGAATAGCACTGCCTCTTATATAAGCTCAGCAGTTAGGTAGATGTAGGATGGATCACTGTGTGAGCTGGGCCAGAGACTTAGAAAATAAATGATTTGCTTTGAAGTAATTTATTGATGAAAAGAAGCAGAGGTAAACACATGTACGAGTTCATAAAA
Organism: Sphyrna mokarran; assembly: GCA_024679065.1. Lineage (NCBI taxonomy): Eukaryota > Metazoa > Chordata > Chondrichthyes > Carcharhiniformes > Carcharhinidae > Sphyrna > Sphyrna mokarran. The sequence continues at coordinate 32,552,542 of JAGIQG010000011.1, forward strand.
CACAATTGTCAAGATTTAGGGATTAGTTTCAACTGCAATGTTAAATACAAGGAAATTTTATTTTGGTTGTACTTGCCACTCAGATCCATTACCAAAACTTGCAGTCTACAAGTCAACATGTTGACCCCGAATTTCTTTAATCTCTTCGTTGCCAAAATTACACCAAAATTTATGTCAATTCTTCCCATGGGAACTCATGTCCAAATTTCCTACACTAGCACCTAAATGTAAAGATCAGTGTAAGACAAGGATCATATTCAGCAGCAACAATCAGAGACAGTGGTAAGTGGGTTGCTGTCTTCAATCACAGTACTTCACTTCCAGACACTTGCCTCTTCTGCCATTTTTCTATAGAACAGGTGTGGGACTCTTTGCATGGTTTGCTTTAGTTAAAAGACTTCATTTTAAGATATTTCTGCCTATGTAACTAATTATGCTAAATTTTAAAGCTAACTTGGCCACATTTTAAAACTTACCTGGGATGAGCTTAGAAATTGACTTTATTTGTTGAAAATATAATGTTAGCAGAAATGACTAAACAAAGCTTTTCACAGCCACAGCTGCCAATTGTTTATGAAAGTTAGGGGCCTAGTTTGCACTACAATTTCAATAATATTTCAATAATAAGAGAATTATTAGGGATAGGATTTATAGTTATTTAGAGAGAAATGAATTGATTGGGGATAGTCAGCATGGTTTCGTGAAGGGTAGGTCATGCCTAACTAACCGCATTGAGTTTTTTGAGAAAGTGACCAGAGAGGTGGATGGGGGTAAGGCGGTTGATGTAGTATATATGGACTTTAGTAAGGCGTTTGATAAGGTGGCCCATGGAAGACTTCTACAGAAAATGCAGATGTGTGGAATAGAGGGTGATTTAGCTAATTGGATAGGAATTGGCTGGCAGATAGAAGACAGAGGGTGGTGGTTGATGGGAGATATTCATCGTGGAGTTCGGTGACGAGTGGTGTGCGTCAGGGGTCTGTTTTGGGGCCCCTGCTGTTTGTAATTTTTATAAATGATCTGGATGAGGGTATTGAGGGATGGATCAGTAAATTTGCAGATGATACGAAAGTTGGTGGAGTGGTAGATAGTGAAGAGGGGTGTTTTAGTTTACAGAGTGACTTGGACAAGTTGCAGAGCTGGGCCGAGGGTGGCAAATGGAGTTTAATGTGGAAAAGTGTGAGGTAATGCACTTTGGCAGGAACAATAAATGTGTAGAGTATAGGGCTAATGGTAGGGCTCTTAATAGTGTTGAGGAACAGAAGGATCTTGGTGTTTGTGTCAATAGATCCCTGAAAGTAGGCAGTCAAGTGGATAAAGTTGTTAAGAAGGCTTATGGAGTCTTAGCTTTTATTGGTAGGGGGATTGAATTTAGGAGCCGCAGCATCATGTTGCAGCTGTACAAAACTCTAGTGCGGCCGCACGTGGAGTATTGTGTGCAGTTCTGGTCGCCACATTATAAGAAAGATGTGGAGGCATTGGAGAGGGTACAGAGGAGGTTTACTAGGATGTTGCCTGGTATGGAGGGCAGGTCCTATGACGAGAGGTTGAAGGATTTGAGGTTGTTTTCGTTAGAAAGGAGGCGGCTAAGATGGGATCTTATTGAAGCATATAAGATGATTAGAGGTTTAGATAGGGTGGACAGTGATAGCCTTTTTCCTAGGATGGAGAAAGCTAGCATGAGGGGACACAGCTTTAAATTAAGGGGAATGAGTTATAGGACGGATATCAGAGGTAGGTTCTTTACTCAAAGAGTGATTAGGGAGTGGAATTCCCTGCCTGCAGCTGTTGTAGATGCGCCAAGTTTGGTGGCGTTTAAGAGGTTAGTTGATAAGTATATGGAAGAGAAGGGAATGGTTTAGTTTGGAGGGGCATAGCTTTTTATTTTGGTCGGCACAACATCGAAGGCCGAAGGGCCTGTTCTGTGCTGTATTGTTCTATGTTCTATGTTCTATGTTCTAATATAGATAAAAAATTATATATTGCAGTAAGTTATCTTTTTACTTAGTTCAGCCGAATGCAAGGTTTGAGTTCAAGTGTGTACAGGGCCTGGTTGTGAAATCAGTCCCCAAATTCTCTCTCTCTCTTTGCTTTTGTAGTATTACTTTTAAGTATTATTCAATAAAGAAAATTATCTTAAATCCATACCGAGTGCTGCCCATGTCTATTCTAAAGAATGAATGGACCCCTATGACAGAGATGTACTCATTGGCATGACCATTTCAGTTGTTTAACATTTTGCATGTAGGAAGGAGAGGAGGTCTGAAAACTTTAGCACTTCAGTTGAGTATCATGGTGAGTTCGGATAAAATATAAAAAAGAAAATGCAGAAAAAAAACTCTATCCAGCTCCAGAAATCTCACTTGAGCCTAAACTAAGTGATTCTGCACCTCTCAGTCTCTAAATTTATGTGTGTAAATTTCGACAGCAGCATAGTGTGAATGCAAAAAATCTGTGTGAGCTGCTCTTTTGCATGTGAGCAGCAAAAAGTTTTAGTAGAAATGAAAGTTCAAGGAAATCCAAGCATTAGTGTACGCTTGACCTGGACCATTTGATGGGCAACACGACAGCTCAGTGATTATCGCTGTGCTGTGCAGATACATGGATTTGGGCCTGTGTCTGTGGGAGTTTGCGCATTCTCCCCGTGCTTGCGTGGGTTTTCTCCGGGTGCTCCAGTTTCCTCCCACATCCCAAAGATGTGCTCTTAGGCTAATTGGCAAAACAATTTCTCCCTAAATTGTCTCAAATTTGGTTTTTAATCCATAGATCTATAAACATAGACAGGGATCACGGGTAGAGGTGGGAACATCGGGGTGGCAGCATGGGCTCGTTGGGCCGAAGGACCTGTTTCCCATGCTGTTTTGTTCTTTGAAATGTGTACTTAGTGGTGTCTGTAAGTAATGGCATTAATCAGCTTTGCATACATTTTTTCAATAAAATAATAACATTTCACCACTCTTAAGCCATAGTTACATTGAAATGTTTGTGCTGATTGGAAGCAGTAAGCTACAGCTGTTTTGGACAGCGTTCCACGGGGTGTTAGCTGCAGCTGGAACAACCGTGACAACGCTGCTTGTGTACGATAGCTATTTCTACAATGGTGCTTTAATTGGTATCTCTATGATCTGTCTCTGTTACAACTTATAGGGCCCAGATGGTCCTCCAGGTCCACAAGGTACAACTGGACAAAGAGGACTTGCAGGTCTGCCAGGTCATCGTGGAGAAAGAGGCATGCCTGGCTTGCCAGGCCCTGCTGTGAGTATTACTTCATTAACCGCTTCATTTCCTTTAATGTTTTAATTGAATGTACCACATTTCTCAAACTATAAATCTATAAAAATAAAACTATAAATAAACTGTATTTAGGTGCGACAACTGCGATAAATTATTGAACTTCAGCTTGTTGCAGTTATTTAATTCAGAGGTCCTCACTTTCAATTCCCTTACAATGAAAAATCTCTCAATTATATCAAACAGAAAAACTCAAACTGGTTTATATTTTGGCACTCCTTATGCTGTCGCTTAGCAGGAACAATGATAAACAGATTTCTCATGCATAAAATATTGGTGTATGAAGTAATTATGGGAATGTGTTGAGTTAGTGTTAAGCTCACTGCAATTTTGTAACATTGACATTCACATCAAAGTCTTTGTGCTTACCACTTAAATTAAAATAGAAGATGGTGCCTTCTCAGTTTTAGTGTCTGTAAATATAAGTACTGTTAGTTGAGAAAAGAACAAGTTTTACCTGAAACGAAAGCGTAAGGGCCATGAGTTCACCTTCTACCATCCTGGTGGTTGCATGATGCAATGATAATCAGAGCACTCATTCTTTATCAATTAGTTTGTACCAGAGAGAGATATGTGGCAAAGAAGCCCCAGCGGTGAGACTATAGATGCAAAGTAACTTGTTCATTCTAAACATTTTGTGCTTATCACTGTAACAATTCTATGATTCTACGTCCTATCTCAAATTACTAATGCAATACTGCACTTTCCACAGTTAGTATGGAAGCAATTATAATATCAGGCATAACTTTTAACTACAGGCCCATTTAATTTTTTTTGACCAAATGTTTGCAAAATTGCAATATTTTAATTACTAATAATTGGCATTGGAACATTGTTTTTGGCAATTTTGTGTTCTCATGCTACTCAAGTCCACTGTAATGTAAATGTTAACCTTTATGTGCACTTGATGAAGTTGATTTTTGCACGCTGGATCTGTCTCATGTCTGTGCTCCTCTAATTCTGGCCTCTTGCACATCTCTGTTTTTATTAACTCCCAACAATAGTTTAAAGCAAGTTGATTGTAGCAAATGCCACAAGCTTTCAGAACACGCTGTTCCTTCGTTAGGTGGGTGGATGTTCTGATCACAAACAGGGCACAAAGACACAATTTACATGAATAATGATTGGAATGTGATTTTTTACAGCTAATCAAATCTTAAAGGTACAGACAATGTGAGTGGAGAGAACATTAAGCACAGGTTAAAGAGATGTGTATTGTTTTCAGATGGGAAAGTTAGTGAGATTTTGCAAGTCCAGGCAAGTCATGGGAGTTACAGATAGTGTGACATGAAGCCAAGATCCCGGTTCAGGCAGTCCTCGTGTGTGGAACTTGGCTATCAGTCTCTGCTCAGCGACTCTGCGCTGTCATGTGTCGTGAAGGCCGGCTTGGAGAATGCTTACCCGAAGATCAGAGGTTGAATGCCCGTGACCACTGAAGTGTTCCCCAACAGGAAGAGAACACTCTTGCCTGGTGATTGTCAAATGGTGTTCATTCACCCGTTGTCGTAGCATCTGTATGGTCTCCCCAGTGTACCAAGTCACGGGATATCCTTTCCTGCAGCTTATCAGGTAGACAATATCAGCCGAGTTGCAAGAGTATGTACCGTGTACGTGGTAGATGGTATTCTCACATGAGATAATGTCATCTGTATCAATGATCTGGCATATCTTGCAGAGGTTACTGTGGCAGGGTTGTGTGGCCGCTATTCTCCTGAAGGCTGGGTAGTTTGCTGCAAACAATGGTCTGCTTGAGGTTGTGCGGTTGTTTGAAGGCAAGAAGTGGGGGTGTGGGGATGGCTCTGGTGAGATGTTCATCTTCATCAATGAAATGTTGAAAACTCCGGAAAACAAACCATTGTCCGCAGCAAACCAGCCAGTCTTCAGGGGAATAGTAACCATGACACCACGCAACCCTGCCACAGCAACCTCTGCAAGATATGCTGGATCATCAACACAGATGCCATTATCTCACATGAGAATACCATCCACCAGGTACATGGTACATACTCTTGCAAATCGGCCAATGTTGTACCTGATACACTGCAGGAAAGGATGTCCCGAAGCATGGAAGATTGGGGAGACCGTGCAGACACTACGACAACAGATGAATGAACACTGCTCAACAATCACCAGGCAAGACTGTTCTCTTACCACTAGGGGACACTTCAGTGGTCAGGGGCATTCGGTCTCTGATCTTCGGGTAAGCGCTCTCCAAGGCAGCCTTCATGACACACAACAACGTAGGGTCGCTGAGCAGACACTGATAGCCGAGTTCCGTACACATGAGGACAGCTTTAATCGGGATATTGGTTGCATGTCGCACTATCTATAACCCCCAGAACTTGCCTGGACTTGCAAAATCTCACTAACTTTCCTGTCTGGAAACAATACACATCTCTTTAACCTGTGCTTAAAGCTCTCTCCACTCACATTGTCTGTACCTTTAAGGTTTGACTGGCTGTAAAGACTCACATTCCAATCATTATTCATGTGAATTCAGTTTGTGTCTTTGTGCCCTGTTTGTGAATAAAACTCCCGCCCACCTGACGAAGGAACAGCATGTTCCGAAAACTTGCGGCTTGCTACAAATAAACCTGTTGGACTTTAAGCTGGTGTTGTGAGACTTCTTTCTGTTTTTACCCCAGTCCAACATCGGCATCACCACATCTTTATTAAATCCACCATTGGCAACTGGGCCTTTTGTTTGGGAAGTTCCTACTGTTTTCAAAGCTGATTCCATATTGATAACATTTAGGTTTGAGCACACTTTTCCTAATTGTATCAAATGAGAAAGGAATCAAAAATAATGGATTTCAGTGGGTGGACCAAGGTGTGGGTGGGGGAAAGAGGGATGGTTCAGTCGCCTAGACAGCTACCATGTGGTTGAGAGGAACAGCAACATCACAAGGGTCAGCTGCTACGTGGACTGAGGTAGAGCTGGAGCCCGTCTCCTCACCTTCCCCTAGAGTAAATTCACATCATCAGACTCAGCAACCGTTGGATAATCAAGGATGCACCCTGGAGAAGAGAAAGGATTGATACCTAGATTGCAATCATTATATTCAACTGCAATCTAGCAAAGCTTAATGTTGAAAAATAATAAAAAAGAATTATGTTTGACTATGTTTCATTTCTTCACACAGACATAGAAAGAGAGGAAATAGGGATGTAGACAGCTCTAAGCCTAATTCTGCCCATTTCCCCTTTCCCCTAATAATACAAGGTTACAAGATGAATCACAAATTACAGCACAACAGGAAACCCTTCGGCCCATCATCTCAGCACCAGCTTTCCAAATAAGTTCATTCATCTAGTGCTTTTCCTCCATCTTCATCACATAAGCAGAGATTGTTCATCAAAGTATATCAATGTAAAGAATTATGAGGATATTGGGTGTAAAAGGCATTGAAATGTCAAATCAGCCATGATTTGACACTTCCAATCATGGGCTTGATGGATTGAATTGCCTCCTTTTTTTTATATTCCTGGATGGCACAGTGGTTAGCACTGCTATCTCACAGCACCAGGGACCCAGATTCAATTCTAGCCTTGGGTGACTGTTTGTGTGGAGTTTGCACATTCTCCCTATGTCTGCGTGGGTTTCTTCCCATATTCCAAAAATGTGCGGGTTAGGTTCATTGGCCTTGCTAAATTATCCCTTAATATCAGGGGAGTTGCAGGGTCAATAAGTGGGGTTAAAGGGTTGGGCATGACTGGGATTGTTGTCGGCAGAGGCTCGTTGGGCCAAATGGCCTCTTTCTGCACTGTCGGGATTCATTGATTTTAAGTCCCTGTCCTTCCTTTTTAAGATAACAGTCTAATTCCCTTTTGAATGCTTCAATTGAGCCTGTCTTCACCATACCCTCAGTCGGAACGTTCCAGTCCCTAATCAGTTGCTGTGTGAAAAAGTTGTTTCCCGTGTTGCTTTTGCTTCTTTTGTCAGTTCCATTAGCTCTATGTCCTCTCGATTGTCCAGTGTTCTTTTCCATAGCCAACCTAAACTTTGTGATACAATGATCACTATACCTACCAGAAATCAACAGACAGCTCAAAGCTGTGTATTTTTTGAGGAGCAGTCAAGTTAGAGAAAAGCTTAAGCTCCTTAAACACTTCCAATTTGCAATCGCTCAAAGTAAGCTCATGTTCTTACACAGCTGTTATGGTAAGAAGATTTCAGGTTCCCATTCTAAACCTCTCCTTCTTTCTTTCAGATAGTCCTTTAAACCCACCCCTCTGACTCAGCTTTTGGCCATCTGCCCTAATATCTCAAGTGGCTCGGTGTTAAAATGGTGTTTGATTATGCTCCTGGAAAATGTCTTGAGATACTTTGTATTGTTAAAGGCAGTATATGAATACAAGTTTTGTTGTTTAATATATTCCACAACTTATGTCCAAAACAAAATTACAGATACTCATGCGTTAGCTAACTGTCTATTTTACCTCAAATAAAATGACTAGAATGTTATCTTGACTGACAAAAAGAAAGATTTGTTGGGGAATGTTGTTAATGTATCTGTTAAACATTTATATGGATATCTTGTGTTCAGCAGCTGAATCAATTTCACAACCTAAACTGGCAACTTTTTTTATTAATTGGAGGAGTGAAAATATACTGGATGGAATTTTACATGACTTCTTCGATGCATAAGCCCATTGCTAGGAGGTGGGTTTAGGATGATGCCAACACTGTGCCCAATGGTGCCAGCACATGCCCTACTCTACCTTTGGTGTTTACCAACTGTGGATGATGCATCAAGTGGCCTGTTTGCTAATAGGTCAAATGAGGCCTAAGCCTTAGAATCATATAATCCCTACAGTGCAGAGGGAGGCCTCTCTGCCCATTAAGTCTGCACCAACTCTCGCTGATAGAGTAACTTACCCAGGTCCTTGCCCCCCTCCTATTCCTGTAACATCACACATTTACCATGGCTAAACCACCTAACCTAATATCTTGGAACACTAAAAGGCAATTTAACATGGCCAATCCGCTTAACCTGCACATCTTTGGACTGTAGGAGGAGTCAGGGTACCCAGAGGAAACCAACACAGACAGGGAAAGAACATGCAAACTCTATACAGACAGTCACCCAAGGCCAGGATTGAACCCAGGGTCTCTGGCGCTGTGAGGCAGTAATACTAACCATTGTTCCACCGTGTCACCTAAGTCATCAATTAGTGGCTATCAGGAGCCACCAGTGGTATTTTACCTGACAGATGCCTGGCCAAGTGGCAAGATTGTCAGCTTTGTTTACAGCTTGGGAACACCCCCCCAACATTCCCCACTATGGTCCCACCTCCTCATGCCAGGAGAACCTTGTCCCCAGCCCCTTTGTAGCTCGGCCTTGTTGAAACCTTAGACTTACCTCCGTATCTGCAAGTAGAGTTGAGATTACAATCAAATCAGTCATGATCTTGTTGAATGGCAGAGCAGGCTCGAGGGGCCGAGTGGCCTACTCCTGCTTCTGATTTGCATGTTGCAGCTTGGGATAGTGAACTTCACCATTCATTATGGCAAACTCTTTGTGCAATACATAAATCTTAACCAAGATAAAATTTGGAATTATAGAATCCAGACAGTGCAAAAGGAGGCCATTTGACCACTGACTCTCCGAAAGGACATCTTACTTTGACTCACATCCACATTCCCTCACACATTCACCATAACTAATTCACCTAATCGACATATCTTTGGAAACTCAGAGGCAATTTACTTCGGCCAATCCACCTAACATGCACATATTGTGGAAGAGTCTCCAAATCCGAGAGTGGAATGTAATAACATTCAATGGTCTAGTGGTACAGAGGCTTATTTAAAAGGAGGCTCATTTCCTACATCTGGCAAGCTGCTTAAACCTAGAAGATTACATGTAGCCCGCAAGTTAACAGAAGCTCATATCTATGAACTGCCTTTAGATGACGATTGTCCAAAAAAACTCGAAATTGGCCAATATGATTCATTCCTCCATTCTGACAAGTGTGGTCTCTGATGTATTTATTTGTCCTAATGAGATATTAACAAAAATGATAAGTAACATATTAATAATCTCAGTTTTAATTACATTTTGTGAGAAAAAGTATTTTAACACATTTAAAATTTCAGTCTCTTTGCATTTAGTTTTGTAATTTAGTTTACCCAAAAATGTAAATACTGAAAATTATAATACTTTGTGTTATCCACTCTGTTGTACTCCAAAAAAATTGACAACAATGTGACAGATTTTGTTGGATTTTCAGGGTCAGCCTGGGAAACAAGGCCCGACGGGATCTCCTGGTGAAAGAGGCCCCTCAGGTCCAACGGGTCCTCATGGTGCCCGTGGCCCACCTGGTGAAGCTGGTCAGGATGTAAGTAAATATTCGCACTGCTTGAATCTTAGTCTTTAAACAAATTTAAACTTGTAAAATGCCCACTACTTACCGCATCCATTCTTTTGAAAGATGAAAGAAAGAGTTGGATTGACATCTTGCAGCTTTCACCATCCCAGGATATCCCAAAGTGCTTTACATCCAATGAAGTACTTGTGAAGCAAAGTCACTGTTATAATGGAGGAAGCTTAACCGCCGATTAATGCACAGCAAGATCTCACCAACAGCGATATGATAATGACCAGATTGTTTTATAATGTTGATTGGAATAACTATTGACAGAGCGGGAAGTTCTCCACTGTTCTTGATATGGGATGTATTATAGAAAGGCCAGACCTGTTATTTCACCACATTTCCTGACTTGGCATTCCTGATTCCATGGAAACAGCCCATATACATATGATTTTCACTCCATGAAGAAGGGCTGGGGGGAGTGATGTTTGAGAGGACAAAATTGACTCAGAACTGCCCCTGCCAAAGGCAGTTAGATGTGGCCATGGAAGTTGGAGAGTGCCAAGCTAAGCTGGTTAGAAGACCGGTTTCAATTCTTGGAGCCTTTAGTCCAGTTTTATAAAACTCTGTTAGGATCTCACCCCTCAGCAACCTGCCCACCACCCATGCACCCTCATATGTTCAACCCAGTTCCATATTCCCTTATTTTCCTCATGCTAGCTCCATGACCACTTGTATTCCAAAAGCCACTTCCATGTCACCTTATATCCCTTTACCATCTCCATGCCAACTCATACCCCCATGTCATCTCCATGCCATCCATGCTCCCATGTCAACTCATACTCCCACGCCATCTCCATGGCCACTCAAACCCCATGCCATTGCCATGGCCATTCACACCCTAATGCCAACTCCATGCTATTTCATAATATCATGCAAATTCCATGGTCTCACATACTTACCCATGCAAACTACAAAACAACTCACCCAGCATTAACTATGAACAGATCTCAGGAACCATCTGGAGTTGAAAATATTAAACTTCTAACCATCCAAGAGAATTCTCACTCATAAACTTGCTTCATAAAAACTCTCATTCATGAAATTCATTCAAAGATTTTAAATCCTTCAAAGAGTATCTGTTATAAAAACAAGCAAACTGCTATTCAGTAATAATACCAAAACATTTAATCCTTTAATGACCTCTTAAAACTGTCAATCAGAAAGTTAATTCAGCATCCTGCTGTGCTACATTGTTTTGAGCTTTTGAAACTCAGCCAAGCATTCATACTGAACTCAACTATAAGAACAACTCTTGAGAAATGTCAGCAAGGAACTCTATTAAAATTATAGAGACAGATTGTAATGATTTCTCAAAATATACCAGATAGCCTGTCAATCAATGCAATCAAACAACATGCATTTGTTTTTGTACTTCAACTGATAACTGTAGCTTGGCCATTTTCATGTTTAAAGGGCGAGGGATTTAAATAACTTTAGATCCTGACACATAAGATACTTTATTTGCACTTCATGAATGTTTATGTATTCTAATAAATTTGTAACTTCAATACTATTGTTAATGTTCTTGGACTACTAAAAAATGTAGACTGTTTTAACTTGGCATTAATTTCAAATGTGGGTTTCCCACATGTGTGATTCAAGCCCTGTCCCTTTCTTCCCAGCATGTCAGCAAAAATTGGATCTGCTGGAATTGGGATTGGGACCTCTGCAGCTGGCCATTTTTAAAGGCCTCCACAGTTGATCCATCTCTGCAAATATCAGTTTAAAATCTCATCTGATAGCATTCCCTCAGTACTACATTGGGAGTGTCAGCCTAGGTTATGGACTCAAGCCTTCAGAATTGGAATTGAACGCATAGCCTTCTCACCCAGAGTCAAGAATGCTACCATTGACTAACAATTTAGCAACTGAAAGATGTATTATATATTGTACTTTTGATAATTAGTTGTTCTCTTTTCTTCTTAGGGTATACCAGGAACCGATGGCACTCCTGGACGTGATGGCCGTGCAGGGGAGCCGGTAAAATGAATAAATTCCAAATTAAATGATAAACTCTAACAAGCTTCTGCTGTTATATTTTCACTGTGTACACAAGGTCATATGGAACAGTCTGAGACATTTTTTACTGCACATTTTCATATGCTGCTGTTAACCAGTCTTGGATTTTCACAAGCATTTGACACAGTGTCTGCAGGCAATTTTGTTAACACAAGTTTATGGCTCAGAGGGTTGTGGATAATATAATACAGGATGATAGAGACTTGGTTAAAAGCCAAAAAAGAATGAGATTGAACGGTTCATTTTCAGGTTGGCAGAGAGTTATCAATGAGGTGTTGCAATGATCAGTACTGCAGACTCAGTTATTCACAATCTGCATCAATAGAAGAAGTGCCTTAGTGTATCCAAGTGTAATGTATCCAAGTCTGCTACTGATACAGTTGGAAAGGTAAGCTGTGAGGAGAACATTTGATTTGATTTGATTTATTACTGTCACATGTACTGGGATATAGTGAGAAGGAACAGAGTTTAGGAATTGGGAGATAATGCTGCAGCTTTATAAGTCCCTCGTCAGACCCCTCTTGGAATACTGTGCTCAGTTCTGGTCGCCTCATTACAGAAAGTTGTGGAAGCCAAAGAAAGGGTGCAGAGGAGATTTACAAGGATGTTGCCTGGATTAGGGAGCATGCCTTATAAGGATAGGTTGCGACAGCTCAGTCTTTTCTCCTTGGAGAGACAAAGGGCAACAAGTGACCTGACAGAGGTGTATAAGATGATGACGAGGTATTGACCTCAGAGGCTTTCTCCCTGCATGGAATCGGCTGCCAGCAGTGGTGATGGAAGCGGATTTGATAAGGTCTTTTAAGAGACTTTTGGATAAGTGAGTGGAACTTAGTGAGTTGGAGAGTTATAGGTACGCCTAGCGGGTAGGGACATGTTCGGCGCAACAGGGATGAGACAGTCATCCTACAAAGTCTGTTTGAACAGAGCAGGCCTGTACGCTGGAGTTTGGAAGAATGAGATTTATTCTGATTGAAACATAAAGGATTGTGAGAGAGCCAAACAGGTTAAATGTCGAGAGAATATTTACCCTACTTCTCTGTAGAGATATGGAGATTGGGCAGAAAGGTAGAATTGAGGAAAGGACGGAGCTGGTTTGAAGGGCAGAATGACTTACTTCTGATTCTATTCTCATATTTTCTTATGTTTTTCTGCATAGGGTGATCGTGGTGATCCAGGGCCTGCAGGTGTTCCAGGTGTACAAGGTGGTCCTGGGGCTCCAGGCCCCATTGGCCCAACTGGAGAGGCGGGTGCTAGAGGTGAAACAGTAAGTTTCCTGTTAAATATTTAGCTGCAGTGTGTTCAGTAAGTCTACACATTGTTTTGAAGTTGTGAATTAAGGCTGGAATCTTCCACCGTCTCTGCGGCGGCAGAAGTTACTTGCTATTGACTGCTAGTGGGAACTTCCTGTCCTGCTGAATTCGGTGGGTATTTGTGATAGCTCCTGGGGAAGGCAGCTTGAGGGGTTGCTTTCTGTGGGACCCACTGGCAGGAAGGACTGGTAAATTGCAGCCACAGTTTGGGATACATGTCAAAAAGAAATTGCACAGAGAAACTTGAAAGGAAACATGAGTGAACTGCTGTCCAAAATTACGGGGTAGATTCGAACCTTTACCAATGAGTGGGGAATAGACTTCCACTCCCATTATGCACATTCATTTTCCTTTCTATTATCTTACACAGAAAGGAGGATTAGATGGGTTTGAAAACCAGCATTTAATGTGTTACCATCCAATGGCAAATATTACAAGCAACTTCATTGAGGATCATCTTACTGATTTGTCATGCCACTCAATTGATGTGGTGAGCCGGTAAGATTGCGAGAAAAGCAGAGGTCCTCATCGGCAAGGTTCACATATGGTCCCCACAACAGGACTAGACATGATGGCCTGGCCAGTGGGACTGGAGGCAATTAAGGCTTCCTGGGTGGTCTGGGACAGGGATATGCAGTGCCCTTTGGGTAATGCCAGCCTGGCATCTTAGCACTGTCAATTGGGCATTCTGGCACTGTGAGCCCAGCACTCTGGCTGTGCCCACCAGGCATCCTGGCAATGGGCACTGGGCAGTGCCAAGGGGCAGGGCCTAAAGGGAGGGGAGTGCCTGAAGGAGAGGCAGCACATGCGGGATGCACACTCTGCAGTTGGGGAGTGCCGGGACAGTGACTGACCAGGGGGGATGAATGGGCATGGTGATCAGCTGAGGGGGGTATAATCAGGAGCGGTGATTGGAAGGGGGGGGCCATGAACTAGGGATGATGCAGGGGTGCAATTTAGAGAGGGATACAATCAGAGAGCAATTGAGGTACAGAGTTGTGATGTCCAGGGGAGTGGGGGAATAACAATCTGTGTATTCTTGACATTGCACACTGGGACATTGCATCCTCTAATGTCAGCAGTCAGATTCCTGGCAAGAATAGACTCTGTCCACTTCCCTTACTGGCAAGAATCACTGTTGGCCTAATTATTTTTCCAGCTATCATTAGATTTGATATTTTCTTGCTGAAAAGAAAACAGATCTAAAAGTCTTGCATTTTCACGGCCATTCAAGACTTAAACTTTTTTTGGTAAGATTGTTCCATTGCATTTTTGAAACTTCCCTTCCATTTGATATATATATATATTAGATAATACCAATATTCTTGAATAAGAAGTTTATCTATGGTAAAGATAACGCTTTCTCTCTCTTTTCCTCAAAGGGTTCTCGTGGCCCATTGGGCACCGCTGGTCGAGCTGGGGGGCGTGGACTACCAGTAAGCTGTTTCACTTATTATTCAGTGTTTGTATAATGAATGCGTGGCTTGACTTATATTCTATCCAGATGATGTTTCCATTTGTCTACGATTCATGAAATGTAATTTGATATTACTGACCTCTGCAGTCTCAGCATACATTTAAGTGAGATATAATCTTTAATAACAGGCAGAATGTATTTGCTTATCTCTGATTTGAACATGAACATATCACACTTAAGGAAGTGTTTAGAAAAATGTGCATTTTTCACATAACAAAAACAATGGGTTAAATTTAATGGCTGTGGCAATCCATAGGCTGGAAAATTGGTGATAATCCGACTGCAGCTACTTCTAGGAACTCCAAGCGATTAAATATCAATCAGGGATTTAACTAGCTGCCATCTGTATTTCTGTGCCTTCAAAGGCAAGAGCTGCTGGCCATGCAGGGGGTTGGCAACCCTTTATATCCAACAAAGAGTTTAGCAGTGTTGAGGAGCAGAAGGACCTTGGGGATTCGGGTCCAAAGGATTCTTAAATCGGCCTTGCAGATGGAGGATGTAGTCAAGAAGGCATATGGTGTACTTAGCCTTCATCAATCAAGGGATTGAGTTTAGGAGTCAGGACTTAATGCTGCAACTTTATAAGACCCTTGTCAGACCTCACTTGGAGTACTATGCGCAGTTCTGGTCGCCTCATTACAAGAAAGATGCGGAAGCTATTGAAAGGGTGCAGGGGAGATTTACAAGGATGTTGCCTGGATTGGGTGGCATGTCTTATGAGGATAGGTTGAGGGAGCTCGGTTTTTTCTCCCTGGAGCGATGAAGGGTGAGAGGTGACTTGACAGAAGTTTATAAGATGTTGAGAGATATAGATCGAGTGGATTCTCAGAGGCTATTTCCCAAGGCTGAAATGGTCATTAAGAGAGGACACAGGTTTAAGGTGCTGGGGACTAAGTACAGAGGAGATGTTAGGAGTAAGTTTTTCACTCAGAGGGTGGTGGGTGAGTGGATTCGGCTGCTGTTGGTGATGGTGGTGGTGAACTTGTTGTGGTCTTTTAAGACACTTCTGGATGAATACATGGGGTTTAATGGGATTGAGGGTTATAGGTAGGCTTGGTATATAGGGATATGTCAGCGCAACTTGTGAGCTGAAGGGCCTATTTGTGCTGTAGTTTTCTATGTCCTAGAAAGAGCATTGAGTGATCTCTGCTAAGAGTGTAGCAAGTCCCTGAGCAGCAGCCATGAAGCAGGCTTGCTGGGCCCAGACAAGGGGGCTATCACTGGGAAGGTCCAGGGATGGAGTGTGTATTTTTCAGTGGAGGTGACTTGGCACCAGGGGTCCTTTGTGGGACACAGAGTACCTGAACTACAGGGCATCCCCATCTGAGTCTGCAGGGAGGACACCAGAGTATATCCATGTGTCAGATGGTTCTCTCCTGCCTGCTGCTGGTAACGTGGTGGTAAAAGAATGAATTGTCTACTTAAGGGTCTCAATTAATCTTCACGTTGGAAGGCTGACCTCAACTTTCTCTGTCCCTGACTTAAGTGGAGATCAGGAGATGATGGGCTCCAATTAATCCAAGTCTTCCCAACTGATCATATGGTTCCCTCCAAGCTCCCAGCTCAGTGGTTGCAGAGGTAGGGTAGACATTGTCTTACACCCAATGTACCTGGTTATGACAAGAATACAAATCATTTCACCTTTGAGACTTGTGTGTGAGGCTGAGATTGAGTAGTAGAGTTTTGTGCTGGTCACATCTATCCATTGTGTTTCAATAGTCACAAAACAGTGGAATGAAAGTTTATTCTTTCTGAAAAATATCAGAAAGAATATTCTTTCTTTACTTGGATCATATTTATCTCGTGTTGGAACTTTGCAGCAGTATTGGAACAAAATTACAAACAGAAAACCATAAAAATACATACCTGGTCTGGCTTCTTCTGTGGAACAAGACAGGCAGAGTTAACCAGCGGGATTTTCCTGTGGGCATAGGCATGGGCAGGAATTTTGGTTTTTTCCAAGTTTTCCTATCTTGCTCATGATGGTGCCCACCACTGTCGGGACTGAAAAATCTTGACCAATGTTTCATGTCAAGGATCAAGCCAACGACCCCTTACCAGATATATCACCGAATTAGAACATTAGCTCTGTATTTCTCTCCATGTATCTTGCCAGTCCTACCGAATGGTGATTCCAATATTTTCTGTTTTGTTTTTATATTTCCACAATCCTTTGCTTTTGTATTAGTGACAAGACAAAATGTCGGTTTATGAATATTCATTGAGAGCTAATATATAACATTTATTGGCTAACCAGGTCTTTGCCATTCATGTGAAAGGAGCTGATTATGAATCAACAGCCTTTCACACAGTGCCCACTGTTCTTCTATATCAATGAAATAGAAATGAGAATCGGCCAGGTGTAAAATGCAATTCCAGTTCACTCTCAGCTTATTGTGCATTGCTGGCAAAGACCAATATTATTGTTCTTTAGGGCATGTAATGAAAACTGATGTCAGATGTAAATTCACTATTATTTAAATAGCAAAATCAATAATAGAATGAATGGAAAAAAATTAGTCCAAATAAAGAGCATAGAAGTAAAGTATGAACTCTTTTCATTCAAAAATGCTTTCAGAGTCACGAGCAACCCCCTTGAGCTTTCATACGATTCAGAGATTTGTCCTGAAATTACAGCAAGATATACAATTGCTACTTGCAGCATTTCAAATTACCCTAATTCCAATTTCATTGAGGGTTTGACGCACTTATCATAAATAGGTTATTGTCATTGCTAATGTAGTGGATATGAATTTCAGGTGGATGCATTAAGCTGTTTTTGAGGGATATTCCAATGTATATATAAAGCTATGCATTTGTTACAACAATGGAAAGCAATCGATTGGTAAGATTTAGGGGGCCAAAAGCATTTCTGAATGAAAGTTCACAAATTCATGCTACTTCCAAATTGGTAGGTTGTGATAGAGAAATAGAAATGGAATTATTTTCTTCTGTCCTTTTTCTCCTCAGTCATATGAAAAAAGTTACACTTTGAGCACAATTAATGACCTGCCTTGGTAAACTGTATTAAGAATGGTGCCAATTTTAACAACAATTTTCTTTTTTCTAGAATTTATGCTTAAAATCATTTGCTATATTGTCCAATGGAAAATCTGCCATGGATCAGTGCAATTGGACAGCATTTTAGAGCATAATTTAAAAACAAGATGACAATTGACACCATATTCACTGGAGTGTAAAAGAGTTAGAGGGGATTTCACAGAAACTTTTAAAACTGTCTAACAGGGTTAGACAGAATAGACTCAGAAAGAATGTTCCCAATGATGGAGGCGTCCGGAACTAGGAGTCATAATTTGAGAATAAGGGGTAAACCTTTTCGAACTGAAGTGAGGAGAAATTTCTTCATCCAGAGAATGATGAATGTGTGATATTCATTATTATAGAAAGTATTGAGGCCAAAACATTGTCTGATTTCAAGAAGAAATTAGCTACAGCTCTTGGGGCTAAAGGGGTCAAAGGATGTTGGGGGAATAATCAAGATATTGAATTCGATGATCATGCATGATCAAAATGAATGGCGGAGCAGGCTTGAATGGCTGAATGACCTACTCCTGTTTCTATTTTCTATATTTTTATGTTTTAAAAGGTACTTGTTGGTATCTTGCATTCAAACAAAAACTAAGATCTCTTGAAGGCTCACACGCTGTTGCAATGTGTAGAAACTTGCATTGTGATTTAATTCGATCTGGGCAGCACCATTTTACTTTAGGGGCAGGTTTTTGGTGTGATCTTTGTAAAGTTGAAACAGAAGATCACTGAGTGGAATCTATGCTTGTACCAACCAATGGCCGATTTGACCAATTTATTGCAAATTTCACTGAGCAGAAGGGTGTGTCCTATTCCAGTTACTCAAATGTTATCAAATTATTCTGGATTTTTTTATTAGGGAGACTTATCTTCTTAATTTTGGATTGACTTCCATAGGGTCCTCAAGGTCCCCGTGGTGACAAAGGTGAAAATGGAATTCAGGGTGAACGAGGTCAGAAAGGTCACCGTGGATTTACTGGTTTGCAGGGTCTTCCTGGTCCTCCTGTAAGTAATTGAACAACTAGAAATTGTTATTTTGCATTACCTCAAAGGTGATTTTATTGTGTAAAATTCATTTGTATTTAATATAAAGCTTTATCTTACTCTATAATTTTTTTTGTATTATATTTGAATTGATAAATATAGTAGGTCATATCTTTCTGCTTCTATTTGCATCTATCTATGATATTCCACCTGTTGAAATGAATGGTATTTCTGAAATGAAATTTCAGAGTATTAAATGCAGAAATAGAAAATCCTGATCAGGATTTTTTGACTATTCAAAGGATTAACTAAATCAAATTCTATTTTCTCTTTATTAGGGTCCATCTGGCGAGCAGGGTGGTCCTGGAATTCCAGGGCCTTTTGGTCCAAGAGTAAGTATATTTCAACACCTACCAGTTTAATAGCACAAGCAGAGTTCACCAATAATTGTGTGAGCTTTTTTAAACCATGACTCAGAATTTCTTCATAGCTTGAGGTACACTGGCATTTCTGTTTCAAGGCATACAACTGGGATTTTTAGGATATTTTGGCACAAATTGGACCCAGGAAGTTTAAGGCCAGAGTAGTTACCAAATTTCCTATTTGAATCAAGTCCATGGACCAGAACTCTACCACCTCATCTCCCACAGAATCAGTGTGGGTGAGGATCCTACAACGGAAAATTCAGTTGAACTTGGGCGGGAATTTCTGGTCTTGCTCTAGCGAGACTGTAAAATCCCGTCCAAATTTTATTTATATATATCCAAAAAAACTCCTTTCTTTAAACCTTGTCAAAAGCTAATACCAATGGTGACAAAAAAAATTATGAATTAATCAATTTGTGTGTCATAATCAAATCAGTATAACACAGACAAATAGTAGTATTGTTGTGTGGTGTACATTTTCCAACTGTGGTCCCTAATTCTATAAGATTATGGTACCAGAGGTTGGCAGTCAACCATTTGTTAGTAATTTTAAGATTGTTTTTCAAAAAGCAACAGTTTATGCATTAATTAATTAAAAAAGAGTGTATGGTCTGTGAGAGTAGTTTACTGATCTGAGGGGATGAATGGAAGACTGGCTCAGAATGCATTGATCTCGGTAGCTTGTGCCCTTAAATTGAAGTGTCTTCCTCCTCCATGTCTTGTCCATCTTCCATCTGAAGACAAAACATAATGATTACTGACCACTGAGCAGGACTGCTGCTGATCCCTGAGCACTTGTTCATATATCATTTTTCTTGGGGCTGATAGCTTACCCAGTGTCAATCACCAATTCCAATCCTTCTGACCAGTGGACACAGGACAAGTACCCAAGATGCCAGTGTGATCACCCCCAGCCCCCACTTCCAATCATCACCCTGCTTGGAGTCAGCTTTTTAGTTTCTGTCATGCTGAGGGTTGTTCCTTGGCCCTTTCCAAGCACTTACATAGATAAGGGGGTTGCCTGAATTAAGTAAACTTAATGTTTCCAGGGACTGTTTAGAAATTGTCTTTTAAGAATGAGAGAGTAACTATTAAGTGAGCTAATCTGATAAGAATTCTATACCATGCAGAAAGTATCATGTATGAAAGGCAATTATTTCTTACCCTTTGGAGTAGAAGCCATCAAAGGTGGCATGGTGGCACAATGGTTAGCATTGCTGCCTCACAGCTTAGGGACCTGGGTTCGATTCCCGGCTTGGCTCATTGTCTGTGTGGATTTTGCACCTTCTCTCTGTGTCTGTGTGGGATTCCTCCGGGTGCCCTGGTTTCCTCCCACAGTCCAAAGATGTCCAGGTTAGGTTGATTGGTTATGCTAAATTGACCCTGGTGTCTGGGGGATTAGCAGGAGTAAATATGTAGGGTTATGGGAATAGGGCTTGGATGGGACTGAAGTTGGTGCAGACTCAATGGACTGAATGGCTTCCTTCTGCACTGAAGGGATTTTATGATTCTTTAAGTTTCTATTCACGTAGCATCAAATTCCTGTATTTTATTCATTATTATTAAAGGTGGCACAGTGGCAGAGTGGTTAGCATTGCTGCCCCACAGTGCCCAGGACCTAAATTCAATGCCTGTGATGGTCGGTGTGGAGTTTGCACATTCTTCCCATGTCTGCATGGGCTTCCTCCCACAATCTAGGTGGATTGGCCCCTAAGTGTCAGGAATTGGTGGGATAGATATTGGGATTATAGAGATAGGACTCTGAGTGGGATTGTTGTTGATGCAAATTTAATAGACCGAATAATGTCCTTCTGCGCTGTATGGATTCTATGAATTCTTGTGTCCTAGAATCTGATTTATGTTGCTGCAGCCTAATAAAAATGTTTTTTTGTAATGGTAATGTTTTTACCTTTGTGTGGCTGGGACCGTGTTGTGAAAATTAGCACTGAGGTTTCACTGAAGTGGCTCAGAGTTTACCCTACATGGGAACATTTGCTAACCCTGCACTTCAGTTTCAAGGACATTCACAATTCTGCAATGTGTATTTTCTTTTAGGGACCTCCTGGTCCAGTTGGTCCTCCTGGAAAAGAAGGTCACATTGGTTTCCCTGGGCCTATTGGGCCACCCGGTCCACGTGGATCGACTGGAGAAACTGGCCCTGAGGTAAATGTGTATAGGAATGCATCTCCTCAATATATTTTACCTGACCTCTAATTTACCTACCTCATTGCTGAACCATAAGCTGAAAGTTAATTGAAAAACATCAATGAAGAGAATTTGTAATTAGCATTAAGCTCTGTAATTGTAGTTAACATAAATTATATTTTCAGTGGGTCGAATTTTGCCCAGGTTTTAGAGTTGTCTCTAACAAAAATGAATGATGAAAGGATGTCAATCTTCTGCCTGGTGTATCACAGAATATTTAAAAGTCCCCCGATTGGAAACTTCCTGAAAGACCCACGATAAAGTTAATTATAAAATTCCAATTGCTGGTATTATCTGGCTGTATTGAGTAAATACATTAGAATTTTGAAGAATCTGGCATTTAATCCCAATTAGAATTTGGTTCAAGTATCAAGTTGGCTCAATGATAATACTTCCACTTGAACGAGAAGGGCACGGGCTCAGCTTGTCCTCCAGGACTGGAGCAAGTAGATCCACTTTAGTAAAGTACTCGGAATGCTGCAATTACCATCTCTTGGGTGAGATGTTAATCTACCTGTTCAGATCGGTATAAAAGGCATTATTAAAAGAAAAGCCTGTTGATTACTATTTATCCCTCACTGCTCTTTTGGGATTTTCTGTGTACAATTTGTTTACTGCATTCATACAAGTATCAATTCACTAGTGAGCCACTCCAAGTCATTCACTGTGCTGACTTGGAAATATATCAGTGCTCCCCCTTGTTGCGGGGTTAAGATCTCGGAACTTCCTCCCTAACAGCATTGAGGGTGTGCCTATACCACGGGGACTGCAAGCGTTCAAGAAGGCAGCTCCTAGAAGCAATTAAGAGTGGGCAATAAATGCCCAGTGACACCCGCATCCCGTAAATGATTTTTAAAAGAATGTAGAAGCTGTGAAATATTGTGGGATATTCTGAAGTTGTGAAAGATGCTGTACAAATCCAAAGAGATCAATTTTCCAGTCCCGCACACCACGGGAATCATTGCAGGTGGGATGGAAAATTTGACGAATCTTTAAGCGCCCATTGATTTCTGTACTTGCGGCAGTAGCGACTGGAAAATCCTGCCCAAATGCTGGAAATTTCTGACTATTCACACCAGCAGGGTTTTCACATCCTGATGTAGTCGATGGAGATTTGACTTGTCGCCAAATTCTCCAAATTAGCTGTAGCAGGACAGTGGTGTGAATGGGTGCTAAGATTGTGGCCCAAATCTTTTTAATAATAAAATTAAAGTTAATGGGCAAAATTCTCTGGCCGCGCTGGTCGAAAAGCTGGAAATTCCTGCCCGACCATCGATGGAGTTTCATTTTCTCCGCAATACACAGCTAAGATTTCAGTGGCATGGGAGGATTCCGGCCAATATCTTGCTGTGTAAACTAAGCATAAAAATCAAAACTGATTCTTCAATTTCTTATTAACAGGGTCCTCCTGGTGAGGAAGGACCACCAGGTCCTCCTGGTCCCCCAGGTCCTCCTACTGCTGCCTACGAGGATATTGTGAGCCCTTATGAGATGGAGCCAGATACTTCGGATATATTCAATGCCGACGAGACCTCTGATAGTCTTCCCAAGACCTCAGGAGTGGACGCTACCCTCAAATCCCTCAGCAGCCAGTTAGAAACCATGCGTAGCCCAGATGGTTCTAGAAAGAATCCAGCTCGCACATGCCAGGATCTTTTATTCTGTCACCCAGAAAAGAAAAGTGGTATGTATTTGGACAGGAAGTACTCTTTGAACAGATGATTCTTTCAGAAACAGTAAACATTTCTTTTTGACAGAAAACCCAGTGACCACTTAGCACAAAGCTTTGTAGGCTGGCTGGATGGTTGGGCCATTGAAAAATGGACTTGATAGTCTATGGCTCAGGCTGGGATAATCTAACTCAACCTGATTATAATCAGTCCACTCTCTACACAGAAAGACTGGGAAAAGGGCACTGAGAACCATCAGAGCATTGGCTGCTCACCCGCTTGAGGGTAGGTGGCAGTGAGGGGTTTTTTTTGGTCTCTCAGAAGGGAAGGGATAAGTCCGGGGAAAGGGGGGCCACAGCTTTCCATATGGGACACAACTGTGCAGTCTTGCTTTTCCACAAAGGAAAGTGTTGAACTTTCCTGAAAACGCCTTCTGATGTGCAGTCCTGCCTCAGCCTGATGGGAAAACCATGGTAACTTCTGCACTCAGACTCCAGTTAGAATATAATTGGGATCACAAAGGAGCAATAGCACTCTACTTTGATAAATCATAAAAACCCCTTCTCCTTTAGGTGTGTGTTTGATGCACCTATGGATTAAGATTGGATGTATTTATTAGTCATAAGTAAGGTTTATATTAACGCTGCAATGAAGTTACCATGAAAAATAGTGCAGAAAGATTGGATTCTGAGAGGATCAGTAAACTACTTGTTTCCACCTGCCCATTCTTCACAAGGTGGATAGGGCTAACATCAGTATCTGTCTTCTGTATTGGAAGTAAGAAGTCTCACAGCACCAGGTTAAAGTCCAACTCATTTTTTAGCAAAATCCACTAGCTTTTGGAGTGCTTCGTCAGGTGAGTGAGATTTCTATTCACGAACAGGCCACATAAAAACTCAATTTACAAAATAATGTCAGAATGGTTTAAGACTTGATTACAGACAATGTGAGTGAAGAGAGTGTCAAGCACAAGTTAAAGAGATGTGTATTGTCTCCAGCCAGTTAGTGAGATTTTGTAAGCCCAGACAAGTCACGGGGGTTACAGATAGTGTGACGTGAACCCAAGATCCCGGCTGAGGCCATCCTCATGTGTGCGGAACTTGGCTGTCAGTCTCTGCTCATTGACTCTGCGCTGTCATGTGTCGTGAAGGCTGCCTTGGAGAACGCTTACCTGGAGATCAGAGGCTGAATGCCTGTGACTGCTGAAGTGTTCCCCAACAGGAAGAGAACACTCTTGCCTGGTGATTGTCAAGCAGTGTTCATTCATCCATTGTTATAGCGTCTGCATGGTGCCTCCAATGTACTATGTCTTGGGGCATCCTTTTCTGTAACATATCAAGTAGACAACGTTGGCTGAGTTGCAAGAGTATGTACCGCCATACCTGGTGGATGGTGCTCTCATGTGAGATGATGGCATCCATGTTGATGATCCAGCACATCTTACAGAGGTTGCAATGGCAGGCTTGTGTGGTGTTGTGGCCACTGTTCTCCTGAAGGCTGGGTATTTTGCTGCAGAGAATAGTCTGTTTGAGGTTGTGCAGTTGTTTGAAGGCAAAAAGTGGGGGTGTGGGGATGGCCTTGGCGAGATGTTCATCTTGATCCGTGACATGTTGAAGGCTCTGGAAATGATGTCATAGTTCTCCACTGGATGACTAAGGGTATCTGTCCACCGTGTCCCATGTTTGTCTTCTGAGGAGATCAATGTGGTTTTTTGCTGTGGTGCCTCGGAACTGTCAATCAATGAATCGAGTGCCATATCCTGTTCTTATGAGAGCATCTTTCAGCGCCTGAAGATGTTTGTTGCGATCCTCCTCATTGAGCAGATCTACGTGTATAGAGAGCTTGTCGGTAGGAAATGGTTTCTTTAAAGTGTTTAGGGTGGAAGCTGGAGAAGTGGAGCATCATGAGGTTATCCGTGGGCTTGCAGCATGGTGAAGTGTTGAGGTAACCATCCTTAATGGAGATGCATGCATCTAAGAATGCAACTGATTCCGGAGAGTAGTCTATGGTGAGTCTCATGGTGGGATGGAACTTGTTGATGAGATCATATAGTTGTTTCAGTGATTGTTCACCATGAGTCCAAGGGAAGAAATTCTATTTTAGAACATAGCAACAGGAATAAGCTATTCATCACCTTGAATCCATTCTACTAGAAGCAGACATGCTGGAAATGATAGAAATATCAAGCTATTGTATAGATGCTTCTGAGTGAGATTATTTTCCTTATGAATTACAATACCAGTAATATGTAATCCGGTAAATAGCTCAGAATAACAACAGTAACATCTTTGGCTTCTGTCCTAACAAGATATTGATCAGTATTTAAAGCAATATTAATTGGTATGTTCCAATCGATGTGAGGATATTTAGTGTGCAAACCAGTAAAATGCATTTGTATGATACAATCAAAATTATTTCTGGAACAATTTTTGGACAATATCCCTTTGAAAGGCCACAGTCTGAAAGAAAGTCAGAGAAGATAGTCATAAATAGAATTATTGAATCATACAGTGTAGAAGGAGACCATTCAGCCCATCGTGTCCACACCGACCACAATTCCACCCAGACTCTATTCCCATAACGCCACGCATTTACCCTAGATAGACCCTCTGACACTAAGGGGCAATTTAGCATGGCCAATCCACCTAACCCGCACATCTTTGGACTGTAGGAGGAAACTGGGGCATCCAGAGGAAGCCCACACAGATACAGGGAGAATATGCAGACTCTGCACAGCGACTCAAGCTGGGAATCAAATCCAGATCCCTGGCATTGTGAGACAGTGCCACCATGCCATACACCATCCTTTAAATGTTGAAGTCATGCCGAAAAGTCTATAAAAGCAGGAGTTGTTTACATTGGGGAAGATAATATTGGCTGAAATTTTCCTGCCCTTCCTGCTGGTGGGATCTTCCAGTCCCAGTGATGGTAACACCCTGTTCCCCCCCCCCCCCCCACCCCCCAAATCCCATCCCTCCTCCATGGTATGTTCACTGGTGACGGACGGTATAGGGCACACAAAATCCATACATATAGGTGGGTCCAGAAGATTCCATCCCAGCCAATGACAGGCTGTCTCCACTGCCGGGAAATCCTGCTCATTTACTGGAATTTTACTGCTCTGTTTGCCATAGGAATCGGAGTAGGTGAGGGATAGACCATGGTGAAATCTGTTGACCTTGGATGGGATTTTACGGTTTTAGGACAATGGGTGGGATTTTACCACCTCGCTTAGGTGAGATCATAAAATCCTGTCCAAAGTCAACTGAGTTTTTCATGATGCGAGTGGTCAAATTCCGGCCACTGAGTCTGTATATCTCCCCTAGTGGTCAGCCACATTAACCATTGAGCCGCTGAATTGGACGGATTCAGAACATTTCCATTTTACTCCTTGATGTGCATTGAAAACAGAACCTTTAACATGTTAAGGGACATTTCAAATTTAATGAACCTTAAGTTACTTGTAACATTAACAAAATGAGCAAAGAATTGTAATCTTTTGAAAAAAAGCTTCCCAGCAGAATGATGAAATATTGTGCAATTAGTTGTTATTAAAGGAACCAGTTAGTATTTGCTTCAGAACCAGATTTCAGGTTAGCACAAGTATTATACTACTCCAAAGGACAGTTACACACACTCAAAATATTAACTCTGTTTCTTTCTCCACAGACCTTGCCAGACCTGCTGAGTTTTTCCAGCTTTTTCTGTTTCTGTTTCCGATTCCAGCATCTGCAGTAATTTCCTTTGATGTGTTTATTGAAATGAGCTATAATTGCAAGGTATAAATACTGATGTTCAAAAACACGATGAAACGAGTGAAGGGATTCGTAAGGTCTCGAAAGCCATTAAATTAATTTTAATTAATTTTAATAATTTATCAAAGAAATCTTTATCTTCATTACCTGACTGTAGGCTCAACCAAGCAATCCAAAAATCAGAATTGGTATCAGCACAGTCATAAAATACAGCATTAAAAGTCTCAGACCCCCTGTGATCATTGGGATAAATGTCAGATCAAAATTCTTCTTTTTTATTCATTCTTGAGCTGTGAATATTAATGACACAGCCAACATTCATTGCCTAATTCTCTTGCAAAGGTGGCAATGAGCTGCCTTCATGAACAGTTGCAATCCATGCGCTGTTTGGGAGAGTTTCAGGATTTTGATCCAGCAACAGTGAAGGAAGTCAGGAGGTGTGTGACTTGGAGGGGAATCGTAGAATCATAGGAACCCTACAGTGCAGAAGGAGGCCTTTCAGCCCATCGATCTACGCTGACAACAATCCCACCCAGTCCTATCCCCATAATCCCACACATTCACCCGCTAATCCTCCTAACATATGCATACCCAAAATGAATGGGCAATTTAGTATGGTCAATCCACCAAATTTTTAATGGTGGGAGGAAACCAGAGCACCTGGGGGAAACCAATGCAGACATGGGGAACATGCAAACTCCACACAGACAGTGAGCCAAGCCAGGAATCAAACCCAGGTATCTGGAGCTGTGAGGCAGCAGTGCTAACCACTGTGCCTCCGTGCTGTCCCAAACCTGCAAGCCCTGGTGCTCCTATGAATTCGCTGACCTTGTCCTTATCAAAGATAGATATTGTGGGTTTGGAAAGTGTTGTCGAAGGAGGCCTGGAAAGTTGTATGCAGCGCATCTTGTAGGTGGTACCCACTGCTGCTCCTCTGCATCAATGGGTGAAAAGAGTGACTATTTAATACAGTGGATCATGTGAGCTGCTTTGTTCTGGATGGTGTTGAGCTTTTTTGAGTGTTGTTGGAGCTGCACCTCATCCAGGCAAATGGAGAACATTTTATCACAGTCCTGAATTGTGCCTTGTAGATCGTGGACAGACTGAAGAATCAGGAGGTGGATACTCACTGTAGAATAATACATATTCTCTTTAAGTGGAAGACTCGTGTTTTGTACATGCCTCTTCTTGGATTCACTTGAAGATTTTCCTCTTGGGAGGGGTTTATCTATCTTCCTTTAGAGAATTGAATAAAATAAGTGAGGGCTGTGGCAGGACAAATTAAATGTAAGCTACTCAGGTGAGAAGGCCAGTTGAGAGAAATGGTCTTCTTCTTTTGCAAGTTTTGTAATGTCTGACAGGCACACGTATCAGAATAGGACAGTGCTAACTTCATGTGTAAAACTGTTGGTGCTTCCCTTTAAGTACCTCGATATCTGAATGTGCATATGTTTCACAGGGGAATACTGGATTGATCCTAATCAGGGTTGCGTTGAGGATGCTATTAAAATATACTGCAATATGGATACTGGTGAGACCTGTATTCTTGCTGACCCAGCGGAAATCCCACGTAAAACCTGGTGGAGCAAAAGGAATGGCGATGATGCTGGACTCTTATGGTTTGGTGACTCCATGAATGGTGGATTGCAGGTAAATAAAATGACACAGCACATCATGGTGCAACAAATATATTTTCCCACTCCATTCATTTTGTAGCCAGGATCAGAACAAGTAAAAACATTGGCCCAGATCTTCCAGTTTCCAAAGCAGAGGCCAAGGTGAATGGTGGGACTCCATGGAAGTACCGATGGTCTTGCCTCTGTGGGAATTGCCTCCCCCCACGCTCAGTTACTCACACTGACCTCTTCCTAAACACTGCTGTGTGTGCTTTTCAAGGATTTTATATTCTTACGGCTCAGGGGTCATGTCCTTCAGAGTCCATTGATAAGTATGATGAATGAAAGTTAACACTCATCAATTGAGAGCGATTTTCTGGACAATATAAGAGAAATAATTGTGAATATATCTTAATACTACAAAGGAGCACCGTTGTTGCTGAGGTATCCATTTCTGAGGTTTGTAATGCTTCATCCATTTGCGTTATCTCTTTTACAGAAGCACATTTTAAGAGTTTTATTTGTTAGACATTTAACACTTACTTAGAATGCATTTGTTTATTTTTCCATATTTTTAAATAAATGATTCCATGTAATTGAGTAGCAAAATGTGAATCTACACTGATTGAAGAAAGAGCAGAAATGTGTTCTTTTATACAAAGTTCCCTGAAGTATAACAATTCACAGCAAGTGAGCAACATTGAAGAGCTTTAGGATTGAAGATGATCAAACATTTTGTTCAGTAATTATAAAAAAAGAGTGATATTTGTTTGGTGTAGACCTACTGCTTTTTAAAACAACTGTAAGCATAAAATCATGTCACAGGACACACTTTTAACAGGCTGTTGCAAATTCCAGATACAGTGCAAGCACAATGCATTTTTTATTATTCATTCACTGAGTGTGAGCATCAGCAGCTAGTCCAGCATTTATTGCTTGCCCTATTTTCCCTTGAGAAGGTGGTATTGAGCTGCCTTGTCAAATACGACTGAGTGGCTTTTCAGTTATATAATTGGTGGGTCTGGAGTCACATGTGGCCAGACTAAATAAGGAGGGAGACTTTCCCACCCAGAAGGATATCAGTCAATTTTTTTTAAATGACAATCAATAGCTTCATGATCACCATTACTGATGGTAGCTTTTTATTCCAGATTTATCTTGATTATTGGAATTTAAATTTCAGTGGTGACGAGATTTGAATTTATATCCCAGTCAGTCCAGGTCTTTTGATTACTAACCCATTGACGTAACCACTATACTAACATACCCTACAGAATAAAATCAGGGAACTGCCTGTTAATATAGTGGGCGGAGAAATACAGAAGTCTTCTTCCTGCTGGTATCTGACGTTGAGATTTCAGAACCATTGCAAATAACCAGATTGGACATCTCCCCCGTTGTGAAGCATGGAGTGAGAAAGAATAAAATATCACCACCTTGTGAATATTTGGAATGAATGCTCTGTGCTGTATTGAATGCTTCATTATTTAAAAATAATGTTCATCTGGAGACATCTTTCAGCCAGCAGATGGTGATGTTGGACTATTTGAGATTTCCAGCATTACTTCAGGAAGTGCAACACTGTTCCCTAGTGACACAAACACAACACTACAGGCTTGGGTAAAACTGAGAAGGTTTATACATTGTAACTTAAGGTGCATTCTCTTTGAAGGAATACTTCACTTCTAGTACTCTCAATTCCTAATTCATGCCGTCACTAAAATTTACAACCACAATTGCCTCAACACAATGATTTTGATCAAAATTCTGCTCAAATACCTCATCAAATGGAGGAAAATCCATATTCTCCACAAGATGCATTCTGACTGTATTCGGTAGAAAGTTTTCTACTCCCAATTATAACAGCAGTTTGCTTCACATTCACCAGCCTCCAAAGGTGCACTAGTTTATTAAAATTTGCCATTCAGGTGCAGCAAACAATTTTTTTTTGCCCATCTCCTAATTGCTCTTGAACTTAGCAGCTCACTAGGCCACTTTAGAACCACATTACTGTGAGTCTTGAGTCACATGTAGGCCAGACCAGGTAAGGATGGCAGATTTCCTCCCTTAAAGGGCATTAGTGAACCAGATGGGGTTTCATATCAATTAGAAATGGATTAATGGTCATCATAAACTTTTAATTCTAAATTTTTATTGCATGCAAGTTTCATTATCTGCCACAGGGGACTGGAACCCAGATTCCCAGAGTATTATTCTATGTCCCTGGAATACTTGTCCAGTGAGGATACAACCATACCATCACCAGTAATTAGCTCGTTGGCCTTCACCGCAAAGGGATTCGAGTGCAGCAATAATGATGTCTTGCTACACTTGTAGAGGGTCTCAATGAGACCTCACCTGGAGCATTGTGTACAGTTTTGGTCTCCCCATCTAAGGAGGCTTACAACATGTCATTGAAGGAGTGCAGTGGATGTTCACCGGATTAATCTCTGGATAGTGAGATTGTCTTATGAGGTAAGATTGTGGATACTAGGCCTGTATTGTCCAGAATTTCAAAAGTTACAAAACTCATTGAAACTTACAAAGTTCATATAGGACATGGCAGGGTGGATATAGAGGAGGTGTTTCTCTTAGCTAGTGAGTGTAAAACCAGGGGACATGATCTCAGGATAAGGAGAAAGCCATTTAAGACTGAAATGAGGAAGAATTCCTTTACATGGAGGTTGGTGAATCTTTGGAATTCTCTACCCAGAGAAGGGCCGTGGAAGCTCAATCATTCAGCATGTTCAAAACAGAAATTGATAGATGTGCGGAGACTACTGATATCATAGAGGTTTATAGCATAGAAACAGGCCTTTCGGCCCAGCTTATCTATGCACCCTTTTTTTTAAAACCTCTAAGCTAATCCAAATTGCCCGCATTTGGTCCATATTCCTCTACACCCATCATACCCATGTAACTATCTATATGCTTTTTAAGAGACAAAATTGTAGCCACCTCTACTACTACCTCTGTCAGCTTGTTCCAGACACTCAACACCCTCTGGGTGAAAAAATTGCCCCCCTGGATACTTTTGTATCTCTCCCCCTCATCTTAAACCTATGCTCTATTGTTTTAGACTCCCCCATCTTTGGGTAAAGATATTGACTATCTAGCTGATCTGTGGCCCTCATTATTTTATAAACCTCTATAAGATCACCCCACAGCCTCCTATAGTCTAGAGAAAAAAGTCCCAGTCTATCCAGCCTCTCCTTATTACTCAATCCATCAAGCCCCCAGTAGCATCCTAGTAAATCTTTTCTGCACTCTTTCTAGTTTAATAATATCCTTTCTATAATAGGGTGACCAGAATTGCACATCGTAAGTGTGGCCTTACCAATGTCTTGTATAACTTCAACAAGATATTCCAACTTCTGTATTCAATGTTCTGACCTATGAAACCTATCATGCCGAATGCCTTCCTCACCACTCCATCCACTTTCAAGGAGCTATGAACATGTACGTCTAGATCTAAATCAATGGATACAGAGATAGCATGAGCAAGTGATGTTCAGGTAGATGGTCAGTCATGATCTAATTGAATGGTGAAGCAGATATGATGGGCTGAAGGGTCTACTCCTGTTCCCGTGCCTACAATGTATATTTAATGTTGCAAAACATTCCTTGAATCATTTGCTGAAACTGCTTTTTACTTCTACAGTTCACTTATGGTGACAAGCAACATGCTCCGAACACCGTCATGATCCAGACCACTTTCCTCCGCCTTCTGTCCAAAGAAGCTTCCCAAAATATTACCTATCATTGTAAGAACAGTATTGCTTACATGGATGACCAGAGTGGCAACCTTAAGAAAGCAGTTGTTCTTAAGAGTGCCAATGACATTGAAATCAAAGCAGAGGGAAACAACAGATTTAAATATACCGTACTGGAAGACAGCTGCACTGTAAGTATTAAGAGTTGGCTTATTTCAGT
Source organism: Sphyrna mokarran (assembly GCA_024679065.1). Lineage (NCBI taxonomy): Eukaryota > Metazoa > Chordata > Chondrichthyes > Carcharhiniformes > Carcharhinidae > Sphyrna > Sphyrna mokarran. Next base: position 32,584,656 of record JAGIQG010000011.1, read on the forward strand.
AACAAGGATGTGTAGCAACAAGTTATCAAATTCGTGGAGGGCAATTGTAACTTCCAAATGGGCAGCTTTGTTCAGATGGGTGGTTAAAGTGCTAAAACTTGAACCCTGACCAAGGTGACCAAGTCACCGCCAATCTGCCCAATTCCTGTTAAGATGGAGGTAAGACAGACATGTGAATGGGTAGCTAATTGTTCACAAGAAAAATGTTGTCAGTTTAAATACTATAATGAAGCACTTTCATATCAAATCACTATTTCAAGTTGAACTCAGCAGGTAAAGAAAGGTGGGGATTGCTGGAGCCAGAGGTACATTCCTTTCAGTTTACATACTGGATCCTGCATACCTATCTCATAATCACTACCATAGATACTCTCTCCCCCCACCTCGGCCCTTTCAGTCTACTCCTGATCTTTCCCTCATAAAACCTCTGATTCCCACTCCTCCGTCTTTGATCTCTCATCACTTCCCCAAACCCAACACAGTCTCCAAATTCCCACATTCAACCCCTCTGACACCCATCCCAGTCTCTGACACCCATCCCAGTCTCTGACACCCATCCCAGTCTCTGACACCCATCCCAGTCCCTGATACCCATCCCGGCCCCTGATACACATCCCAACTCCTAACAGCCATCCCCGCCCCTGATATCCATCCCTGCCCCTGATACCCATCCCAGTCTTTGATGTCCATCCCAGCCTCAACGTCCATCCCAGTCTCTGATACCCATCCCAGTCTCTGATACCCATCCCTGCCTCTGATGTCCATCCCTGCCTCTGATGTCCATCCCTGCCTCTGATGTCCATCCCTGCCTCTGATGTCCATCCCAGCCTCTGATGTCCATCTCAGCCTCTGATGCCCATCCCTGCCTCTGATGCCCATCCCTGCCTGAGATACCCATGATGTAGAGATGCCGGCGTTGGACTGGGGTAGTAAGAACTCAGTAAGAATTTAGCAACACCAATTTTAAATCCAACCGATTTATTTGATAGTAAATCTGCGAGCTTTCGACACTCTCGTGTCTTCGTCAGGCAAATGCAGTGTTCTGGTCTGCAATCGCACACATATCAACACAGACAGTCACAGATTGCTGATTAGAATGCGAATCCTTACATCTAACCTGCTATTCAAGTGTTAAAGTGACTAACAATGTGTGTGAAGGGAATCCTGAGCATTGGTTAGAGAATTGTGTATTTTCTCCAGACAGCACAGTAAGTGAGGTTTTTTGCTAACCCAGGTAAGTTACGGGGATTACAGATAGTGTGTCATGAAGCCAAGATCCCTATTAACACCGTCCTCATGTGTGCGGAACTTGGCTATCAGTCTCTGCTCAGCGACTCTGCGCTGTCGTGTGTCACGAAGGCCCCCTTGAAGAACATTTACCCACAGGTCAGAAGCTGAATGCCCATGACTGCTGCAGTGTTCGCCCACAGGAAGGGAACTGTTTTGCCTGGTGATTGTTGAGCGATGCTCATTCATCTGCTGTCGTAGTGTCTGCATGGTCTCCCCAATGTACCATGCTTTGGGACGTCCTTTCTTGCAACGTATTAGGTAGACAACGTTGGCTGAGTTGCACGAGTATGTACCATGTACCTGGTGAATGGTATCCTCACGTTTGATGATGTCGTCCATGTCTATGATCTGGCATGTCTTGCAGAGGTTGCTGTGGCACAACCTCAAACAGATCATTGTTCGCAGCAAACTACCCAACCTTCAGGAGAACGGTGACCACAATACCACACAACCCTGCCACAGCAACCTCTGCAAGACATGCCAGATCATAGACATGGACGACGTCATCAAACGTGAGGATACCATTCACCAGGTACACGGTACATACTCTTGCAACTCGGCCAACGTTGTCTACCTAATACGTTGCAAGAAAGGATGTCCCGAAGCATGGTACATTGGGGAGACCATGCAGACACTACGACAGCGGATGAACGAGCATCACTCAACAATCACCAGGCAAAACAGTTCCTTTCCTGTGGGCGAACACTTCAGCAGTCATGGGCATTCGGCCTCCGACCTGCAGGTAAATGTTCTTCAAGGGGGCCTTCATGACACACGACAGCGCGGAGTCGCTGAGCAGAGACTGATAGCCAAGTTCAGCACACGAGGACGGTCTTAATAGGGATCTTGGCTTCATGACACACTATCTGTAACCCCCGTAACTTGCCTGAGTCAGCAAAAAACCTCACTTACTGTGCTGTCTGGAGAAAATACACAATTCTCTAACCAATGCTCAGGATTCCCTTCACACACATTGTTAGCCACTTCAACACTTGAATAGCAAGTTAGATGTAAGGATTCGCATTCTAATCAGCAATCTGTGACTGTCTGTGTTGATATGTGTGCGATTGCAGACCAGAACACTGCATTTGCCTGACGAAGACACAAGAGCGTCGAAAGCTCGCAGATTTTCTATCAAATAAATTGGTTGGATTTAAAATTGGTGTTGCTAAATTCTTACTGAGATACCCATCCCAGCCCCGATACTCATATCAGCCCGATATCCGTTGCATCCCCTAATATCCATTCCAGTCTCTGATACCCATGCCTGCTTCTGATACCCAATCCAGCTTTGGATCAGCAAAGCCCTTGGCTTTTTACCTTTCACATCTCCCAAGTTTTGATTTTCCTCCCCAGCCTTCAATCTCTGTTCAAAATGCTCCAAAATATGAGAACTTCTCTCCCTTACCACCTGCTCCAACCACCAACACTCGCCTGTAAAACAAAATACCTCCTGTTCTCTCCCCAGCGGCAGCCTTTAAAAGCCGCGAATTGTCCCTGTATAACAGGGAGTCCAGAACCAGGGGCTCACAGTCTGAGGATACAGGGTAGACCATTTAGGACAGAGGTGAGGAGATATTTCTTCACCCAAAGGGTGGTGAGCCTGTGGAACTCATTACTGCAGGAAGTAGTTAATACTGAAACAATGAATGTATTCGAGTGGAATCTGGATATTGTACTTGGAACGAGTGGGATCAAAAGTTATGGGGGAAAAGCAGAATTAGGTTATTGAATTGGATGATCAGCCATGACCGTAATGAATGGCGGAGCAGGCCGAAAGGGCCAAAATCCTCTTGCTGCTCCTATCTTCTATGTTTCTAACACCAATCAGCCTCCCAATCTGCCAGGCTGCAGTCTGGGTAACAGATAAAGAATGAGTTAATCAGATCCTACCGTTAAATTTGTCAAAACCTGCAAGAAATCTCTTTTTTCCAGGTTTCCCGACCTCATTCCAGCTCTCTTGCTCTCTCCATTCCTTATCTCAGACTGAGATTAAATAATGACAGATTTGTTTGCAATAGCTACACTGTGTCAGAGCACAGTAAATTGTTGCTGCTATCTGGTGTTTGTTCACATGAGAGATTAAAGTTCCCATTAGATATCAGAATGACTACCTTCATCTGATGGGTTAAACATTTCATTGTTTCACTCTCAAAAGCAAATTATCAACCTTTAATTTGTGGTCAGAGCTGAAATGACAATGATTGTCACTGACCTTGAAGAAAGCTTCACTGATAGTCTAGCAATCTCTGTGAAGAGAACATTCTCTCTCTCTCTCTCTCTATCTCCCTTGACTGCAGCACTGCTTTTGTGGACTTTTTATTTGGTTTCTAACAGCAGGAGAAATGAGGAAGTTGATTGATTTCACCATTGTGGGCTCAGTTAGGGAGGATCCACAATGTAGCCTATAGTCCAGCAGTGAATGACAAATCGCTGCTTCATGTCTCTGTTAATTTGCACTCGTGCTAAAATTCTGAAACTGTGCTCAGATGCTGACCCCTAGACCTTATGAGATAGCTCCCTGGCGAGATTACGTTCTGGCCCCTCTCCTCCTGCTGGCAAGAATTGCATCGTGGAGTCTTTTTTGGATGAAATGATGCAAGATTTCATTTTTCAACTGGCTGTAAAAAAAACAAATCTGAAATTCTTTTGTTTTCACGCTCGTTCAGCAGTTAGAATTTTTCCCATAAGATCACTCCTTATGACCCTCTGAAGGATGGTGACCATGTGGTAGTGTGGTCCTTAAATGATGTAAGCATTACTGTCATATAATATTGCAAGTGGCATGGTTTGCCACTGTAGGTATTTTATTGTACTGATTCACCTGAGTGTGCTTTCTCCGCAGAAACATAACAATAATTGGGGCAAGACGGTCTTTGAATATCGAACACAGAACACAGCCCGCCTGCCAATTGTGGATATTGCGCCTGTGGATATCGGTGCTCCCAATCAGGAATTTGGCATTGAAATTGGCCCAGTTTGTTTCTTGTAAAATAAAAGGACTTGGAGACTTTGAAGACATTCCTGGACTCTTGAATTAATAGCTGATCCAATCAGCACTGTATATATAAAGTACTTCGAATTTCCAGCCCTTCACAACAATTATTTATTGTTCATATGAACCCAGTTAGTAAAATTAAGATGTGATTAAAAACTGTGGAAGATTCCGGGCAGTTTTTAGTTTTATTGGGTCTTACGTGACAGGAATGAAAACAGTTACGATTTTCAATCTAAAATCTAAAGAAAGAGATACAAAATATAGTTTTCAGAAGTGTTCACCTCTGAGAATGTTCCATCTAATAGTTGTTGGGGTTAATCTGGTCCACTGACCTGAAGCCTGGATTGGAGTTCAGGCTACACATTTGTATCCCAGGCTCTCTGACCCACACTTCCTGCGAGCACTGCCCCTTGGATGTGAGTGTGGAATCTCTCCTTTTATCTCCTAAATAGAATATGCTCCGATATCAAGCTTACTACCGCACGTTTAAATGATGTAGTTTAACAAAAAAAAAGGCTCCCCACGTTTCAGCTACCTCATCTCTGTCAGAAGCTAGGATACAATGGTGCTTGTTTTTATTAATTTGTTTTCCAGGTGCTATATTTCCAGGCTTCCTTCTGTATTTGTTTACAAAAAAAAACAGGAGACAGAGGAAAGAAATGATGGTGCTAGTTATAAAGATCCCATTCCCTGCAAGCTTTTGATGAAGTAGCAATAAACCCACAACATTACTGGCATGTTGTTGTTCATTTTGATATTACTGTCGTGTCAACTTCTTCAAGTGTGAATGATGTTCCTGATCTCTCAGTACAATTAGTAATAGTGAAGTCTGCATGTCTTGAAGAGTTAAAACATGTAGGCGAGTCCATTTTGCAATGTTTCTTTCTCTATCTCTTCAACAATGTTCTTTAATTCTCCAATAAAAAGGACCGTTTTACAAGGAAACCAGAAATACTTTTTGGTTGAATTGATTGATTTCCCCACTGTTCCCCCGCCACCCCCGCCCGCCGGCTCTCACTCCTCCGCCCCGCCAGTAATGATTGCAAACTCATAAACCTCCGTGGCTGTCTAATCATAGCATTTGCTAAGTGTCTTTCACTCCAATCCGTTGCACCGTTTTTAAGCAGTATTGGTCCAATCAATATTATACTGAGTCCATTAGATGGGAAGGCATCTTTGTTAACAGCGCACAGATCTCCAATTTATTTCAAAGTGCTGGGGAAGCATCCAGCATCTAATACAGAGGCAATAAAATATAATTTATGAAAAAAATTGTATTTACATCAATAATATCAAACTGTTACAGGTTATATTCAAGTGCCAGAATTATTATCTTTGCTATGACTGATAGGGTGACCCCAGTTATTTTATTTGCATGATTATTTCTTTGACGTTTCAGTGGTTTGGGTCCTTATCTTCTGCACATTGCCTTTCGAAATGTTACAAGAAAAGTGATGACAGGACCTGTATTCAATTGCATGACTAATCGATCGATTCAGATCGCAAAATGCTTGTAGCTGGCCATTCTTCTTGATTCATTATTTTGTAAGATTGCGCTTCTTCATAAATGCTATTTTCTTTTCATTTCCCAACACGTTTTCCTACTACTTGTTTTACATTGTAGTAACTCTTTTTTGCTTTAATTTTGGTACACTTTTAAACAGCATTGATTTGACTTAAGGCTAACTGAAGGTATATTGTAACTTAAATGCTTCTGCAACATGTTATTTGAAAAGGTTTTTGTGCTAGATTAATGAGATGGAATGGCAATTTATATTTCCAGATGGCTCGGAGTTATTATATCCATGTGTTTTTCTCTTTATTCTTAGCCACAGAAATCACTCCTGTTGGAGACTTGTATAGCACTTTGCCTGCGCTTTAATGAAACTGCTCTTATGTAACAGTTAAAATGATTGGGAAAATTAAATGTTGAAGCAATTTTATAGTGTTTAAACTTTTATTATGTTTACTAATGAAGTAAACACTCAATAGAACAAAAGGTTAACTGTAGTTTGCTTTAACTAAAGAAACCTGGTTTACGTGGGTTTTTTGTTCTGATGTTAATTTAGGTTTAACTGGACATTCTTGCACTTGGAACACCCAACAAAATCTGAATGCCGGTCCATAAAGAAGAAATATTTACTTTCATGTAATGTTTTATCACATCTCTCAGAATTTTCTTTGCATTTCAAAGAATGCCTTTGGAGTGTAGTGTTCAATGTTATGTAAACAATAGTGACTACTGTTTCTGTTCCCTGTTTATAGTGCTGTACATAAATATCATGAAATGAGGAGCCAGTTGCCTGCTATTTTATTCTCTTGACATGAGCTAAGATCTATGCCTCAAACAGCAGTCATGATGTGGAGATGCCGGCGTTGGACTGGGGTAAAACAGAAAGAAATCCCACAACACCAGCCTAAAGCCCAAACAGGTTTATTTGTACCAAAAGCCGCAAGCCTTCAGGACAGCCTGTCCCTTCGTCAGGTGGCTGGGAATTCAGGCAGGACAGCAATGATGAGAAGGGTTAAATTAGTGAGCTTAAGTACACCGATCCCATTCATGTTCGTTTAACCTTTCATGTATCCAAATCATTCCACTGATGAGGGTCTCACAAAACACACACTGGATGTCTTTTGGCATCTCCACTTCGACTGAACAGTTGGTCAGAGAGAGTTTGTGCTGTTGGTTGCCCAGCAGCAGATCCATGACTGGAGTAGGTAACTGACCGATATAGGGATCAAACTGTGTCCTTCTGGCAATTGGTGTTAATCAGAAGAAGTAAGGGGAGGCAAAAATATTAAAATATTAGAAAATCTCAGCAGATCTGACAGTATCTGTGGAGAGAGAATAGAGGCAATGTTTTGCATCTAGAAGACCCTTCATCAAAAGATCATCTAGACTCAAAACATTGGCTCTATTCTCTCTCCACAGATGCTGTCAGATCTGCTGAGATTTTCCAATATTTTTCTGTTTTTGTTTTAGATTCCAGCATCTTTTAACATCTTAACATTTAAGAAAAACTTGGACGAGTTCAGGGATGAGAGGGGCATGGAGGGATATGGTTCAAGTGCAGGTCAGTGGGATTAGGCAAAAAGGTTCGGCACAGACAAGAAGGGCCAAAAGGCCTGTTTCTGAGCTGTAGTTTTCTATGGTTCTATGGTTCCATCTGCAGTATTTTGCTTTTATTATAGAAAAGCGAGGCAATGGCCTAGTGGTATTATCACTAGACTATTAATTGGGGTCAAATCCCACCTCAGCAGATGGTGGAATTTGAATTCAATGAAAAAAAAATCTACTGATGACCAGGAAGCCATTGTTGATTGTCAGAATAATCAATCTGACTCATATATTCTTTAGGGAAGGAAATTTGCCATTCTTACCTGATCTGGTCAACATGTGAGTCAGCCACAGCAATGAGTTTGACTCTCAATTACTCTCTGGAATGGTCTAGCAAGCTGTTCAGTTCAAGGGCAAATAGGCATGGGCAATAAATGCTGACCCAGCCAGCGATGCCCATTTCCCATAAATTAATAAAGAAAAAAGTACTGCCCCCGCAAGCCTCAGAGAAATATTTGCCTCTCCTCCTCCATCCTTAAAAACAATGTGAAATTTCTATCTTCTAACCCCTCACCAGCTCTCTCCCCTAGCTGTATGTTTGTGGCATGAAGCTTTGCATCCATTAAATTTGGGGGCTGTATCCGAAATCCCTGGTTATTTCCTCCTGCCAGTATTTGCTGCTTGTTCCTGGCAGCCAAGCAATCAATCTGAAGTCTATTCAAATGGTGCCAGCTGGATTCCTCTGTACCTTTCTGTTAATATTGAGGCCAGCCAGAAAAAGCAGCTTTTTTGTTGTATTAAAGATGCCTGATGCTGATGTTGGAGCTCCCAGTACATGGGTCACATCCAGCCAGCTGCAATCTAATCTTGACAAATCCTGGCAAGTTTACTGAGGGGCTTAGATTCAGGACTATAAAGCCTGTATTTTAAGAGTGAGAAGTGGGAGTGGCTGAAGAGTAGATAAGCAATTGGCAACATGGCAGCACAGTGGTTAGCACTGCTGCCTCACAGCACCAGGGACCTGGGTTCGATTTCAGCCTCAGGTCACTGTCTGTGGAGTTTGCACACTTTCCACGTGTCTGTGTGGGTTTCCTCCCACAATCCAAAGGTGTGCAGGTTAGGTTGATTGATGCTAAATTATATCTTAGGGGATTAGCAACGTAAATATGTAAGGTTCCAGGAATAGGGCTTGTGTGAGACTGTGGTCAGAGTAGACTTGCTGGGCTGAATAGTCTCCTTCTACATTGCAGGGATTCTATTCCATTCTATGGAATTCTTTCTTCCCATTAACAGGGCCAGTTTCTTTTTCCATTACCTCCTCATGCTTGCCACAAATCTTATATGTTGATGTATTGATTTGTATCAGAGTTATTTTATGTCATTATGCATCTTGTCTACTGGACTGGTAATCCAGAAAGTATGATGTGTAATCCAGAAAGGGTGGCATCAAATCCTCCCACTGCAGTGTGAGAATTCGTATTCACTTTGGAGAACTTAAGTTCTACAAAAATGTTGTTCCTCTTAGCTGCCCACTGGAATGGCCAAGCAAGCAGTTATGTAAAACTTCCCTGAGAGAATGGTCTGTCGTCTTCAGTCAATAAATGGTAGCATTGTCATCAATGTTCACATCTTAAGAGTAAGTAATGAAAAATATGAATCTCTGGCAGCTAAGATGCGTGTAGGTAAAATAAAATAGATCAATGTTTTGAAATTTAGGAGGCAGGGCATTCTTATCAAGATAGGAATTCGAAGGTTTGTGGTGTGGAATGTTTTATACACGAAATTCAGGCATTTGCAGGTTATGACCTGGGATGCAGGATCACTGTTCATCACTCCTTATAACAACAATGGAATTTACTACTGTATCATCTCTTTGAAACTCAAATGTCTGCATGAAGTGAGTTTGAACTCAACACTACTCGTGGCTGTTATGAGATCTGTCCACTCTCCTACTTGATTTCTTCCAATATACTGACATCCTCCACTCACCAGCTTATTTTATTCTGCAGCTATGGCTGTAATTCTCTGGTCTTGTACACCCCACCACCGCTGTCAATGAGAATGGAGAATTTGGTGCTCAGTAGGACTGGAGAATCCCAGCTGCAGGTGAAGTCAGAGAATCCAGCCCCTGTAGTGCAAAGAGTTTTAATAGACAACATCGTGGCATACTGTTTACTACTGCTGCCTCACAGTGCCAGAGACCTGGGTTCAATTCCTGGCTTGGGTGACTGTGCGGGGTTTGCATGTTCTCTCCATGTCTGTGTGGGTTTCCTCCGTGTACTCCAGTTTCCTCCCACAGTCCAAAAAATGTGCTGGTTAGGTGCACTGGGACACGCTAAATTCTCCCTCAGTGTAGTGACTAGGGGATTTTTCACACTAACTTCATTGCAGTGTTAATGTAAGCCTACTTGACTTACTAATGAATAAACTTTAAATCTTATTACTTAGTTGAGGTTTCTACTGTATGCGAGTGATATTATTATATGAATGCAAGAGAAGTAATTATGCTTATGTCAACAACCTCTTTTGGATCATACATTCCCACCATAGCTGTTCTATTCCAGTTCAGTGGCTTAACCAGTTCATCTTGATCGAATAATGGGATCAAAATTAAGGATTTGTATTATAAATAATAAGGTGAGATTTCTCACTGATGACGTCAGCGGGATTCTCTTCAATTTTCTCACTGAAACTGCCATTTTGCCGAGATATTAGAAGATTCCGCCCAACATTCCCTCCAAATAATCACTAGGGACAGTCTTGGGTAATAAATTTTCTATGATTTGTGCAATCCAAGATTAACAATTTCAGTACAAATGAAATGGAAGCATAAAATTGGATAAATTGATCTCATTGCAGAAGCACATTTGTTTTAGTGAAGTATGGAGAAATGTAAACAATCAAGGTTATTTTGGAGAAGTTGGTGAACTGATAGATAAGAAATTAAATATATTTTCAATTATCATAAAAAAACAAAGCCACCAGATCTATTAATCTTGGATGGAATAATAAAATTAATTATCGTGAATAAACTCGAGTATTTGAATAATAGTCTAGCAATAGCAATCAAAATAGATTCAAAGAATAAATATTTTTTGAACCAGACTTCTGTCTTTTTTGATGAAGTAACATTGCAAAAAAGACCAAACTTTCTTGTTTTTGATTCACACAATGGGTTAGAAATCATTGATCCCTTGTCATTGACTCTATCCATCTTAATAGGCAACATCTAATCTGTGTACAACCTTAGTGTCATATTTGGCCTCGTAGTCATCTTCCAGCCACATATTCATTAGGTACCAATACCACCTATTTCATCTCTTTAAAGTCTTTCACTTAAGTCCTGCCTCAGCTCAGCTATTGCTGAAACTCTTATGCACACCCTTGTTACCTTAAGACTAGACTACTCCAGTGCTTTTCTGACCAGTGCCCTATCTTTCAACCTCCATAAGTTTAAGATCATCCAAAATTTTGCTGTCCATATCCTAACTTGCACAAAGTCCAGTTCCGTTATCACTTTGTGCTTGTTGAGGTATATTAGATCCCAATGCCTTGGTTTTAAAACTCTATTGTTTGTTTTCAAATCTCTCCAAGGCTCTACCTCACTCCATCATTCTAATCTTCTCCAGCCTTGCATCCCTCTGAGATATCTGTATTCCTTCCTATTCTGGCCTCATTCACAAGTCCAATTTTAAATGTTCCAGACTGTGCCTTCAGCCACTTGAGAGTCTAAGATCCAGAATTCCCACCCTAAATCCTCTAACTTCCTAAATCTACCTCTTTAAGGGTTAATCTTCTTAATGTTGTTACCTGCTATGAAATGGCTGCTATGAAATGCTGCAGGATACTTTACAACACTAAAGGTGATACATAAATGAAGTTGTTATTTTTGTAGAATACAGGGATGTCCAGGAGTCTGGGGGAAGGATGTGAAAAATCAAATATTTGTTGAAGTTGATGTTGAGTATGGGATGAAGCACCAAATAATCTCTGTTGGTTGGGACCTTTACTGCTATGAATTTCCATTATAACATTAATGCAAACTGTACAGGTTCATGCAGGTGAATAAGGTTCCTGCTGCACAGGGAAAGTTTATCTGAATCACAATTTGAGACCACTTGTTTTCTAATAGGAAGTGTTACTGGTATCGATCCGACTGGTGACGAGGCAGCTGTAAAAGCGTTTACCAATCATCGTCGAGCAGGTTTATTATGTTACCAGAAAGATTGCACTTCAAAGCACAGTTATTTTTTTCTAACAAATTGCAACCATTCCAATTGCATGTCCGTTTACATGACAAAAAACTAATGGGGTATCTATAGAATTTGTAGCATTCTTGGTTACAGGAATGGTGTCTTAGATTGAGGCATCTGTGTTATTTTGTTGCCTAATTTAATCATTTATTAACATATATAGAACACTACAACATAAACAAGCCCTTTGGCCCACAAGTTGCACTGATCATACGCATACCTACTAGGCCATAGAACTATCTGTAACTCCAAATCCCTACTAATACCATGTACTTATCCAGAAGTCTTTTAAAAGACCACAGTGAGTTTGCCTCCACCACCACTGACGGCAGCTGATTCCATTCACTCACCACTCTCTGAGTGAAAAACTTACCTCTAATATCTCTTCTGTACTTACTGCCCAGCACCTTTAACCTGTGTCCTCTTGTAGAGACCATTTCAGCCCTGGGAAAAAGACTCCGAGAATCCACTCTATCTATTCCTCTCAACATTTTATAAACCTCTATCAGGTTGTCTCTTAACCTTTGTCTCTCCAGGGAGAGGAGTCCCAGCTCCCTCAACCTATCTTCATAAGGCATGCCTCCCAATCCAGGTAACATCCTTGTCAATCTCCTCTGTACCTTCTCAATAGCTTCCACATCCTTCCTGTAGTGAGGCAACCAGAACTGCACACAGTTTATTAAGTAATTAAAGATAATCCAGGAATTCAATCATAATCTAATCATTTATTGATTTCATGCTGAATTTCACTAATAAATCACCCCAATAGCTACCAGCTATATTTTTATCATTTTGAATTGTCAAACTGGGTTACACATTATGTCAGTTTGGCTTTTGTCCAGTATTACTTTCTTGCCTGTAAATAGATTTAAACTGGAAGTTTACTCTGACAAGGCAAAATTTCATAGCGAGTGTTCAAATATACTGGAATTTTACCGCTTTGCCTGCCCGAGGCTCGTAAGGTCCCAACCGAGGCTAATGGTGAATGTCATTCTGTGATCTCATCTGGCCCGATTCTGGGGCAGGCGAGGCGGTAAAATTCCAGCCTATAGTCGCCAGCAAGTGATCCCTAATGTTTCATGGTTACCTCTGAATCTACAGAGTTTGCAGGGGCCAGTAGCTTAGATTCCTTCACTGTCCAATTTGAAGAGATAAGTATTATTTGTTGGCTGCTGGACATCAAGAGCATGAATTAAAGGAATGTATGATATTTTCTGTCTGTGAAATGTTCTGTTTCTGTCCTGGGCTTATCTAACTTGTACAAGATACAATCATGCAACATAGGAAAGCCTCTGGAGAGAAAGTTTTAACTCTAGAAAGATGGGTAATTGAAGAATTTCATTTTCCTTTGGAGAAACTGAACCAGAAATAGTCCCAATTCTCCAGCCTTACAAAGTCACAGTGAGCTTGAGATCAATAAATATCCACCTGAGGTTTAGTCAGAATGGATCATTTTGATCTACTTGGAAAGAATTTCCATGCTCTTCAATGGGCAATAATAACTTTGTTGTTTTAATTTCTCTGGGGACAATTTTCTTCCTCTCTTCTGTCAGTCTAATCATCAGCTGGCAGACTAACTCTGATGGTGCCACTTTTAAAGTTTCTTTATCTGTCAGCATCCTTCACTGTGTTATATTCTCTTGAGGTTAAAAAGCACTTCATCAGGATCAAGTAGTGTGAGAGGAGGCTTGTGTGCAGTGTAAACATCAGCAAAGAGCTGTTGGACAACACTTAAAGTTTATTTATTAGTGTCACAAATAGGCTTACATTAACACTGCAATGAGGTTACTGTGAAAATCCCCAAGTCGCCAGGGTCCAACATCTGTTCTGGGGGAGAATTTTAGCATGGCCAATACACCTAGGCAGCACGTCTTTCAGACAGTGGGAGGAAACTGGACTAACTAGAAGAAACCCACGCAGACAAGGGGAGAACGAGCAGACTCTGCACACACAGTGAACCAAGTTGGGTCCCTGGCGCTGTGAGACAGCAGTGTCAATGCTAACCACTGTGCCACCATCCTGTTCCCCTATTGTAAAGTCAATCTAATTCTACATAACGCCACATTGTTTTGATGAGAAGCTCCTTTTCTAAATATTAGTCTCGACCTATCTTTCCATTTAGTCTATTCAAGCTTAGCGATTTCCTACATTGTATATTATGGCCCATTTCATTGCTCTCTCAATTTAAAAATCATGAAGCTCCTGTTGATAGCACTTTCCCAACATTTCAATTGTATCTCAAACAGGACTGAAATGAAAAAAATAAATACTGGTTTGAAAAAATATGTTCTGTTAGATTGGTGATTAAAAAGTAAAATTAGGCAGACAATTGAATTAGAGTACATAATATCTGAAGTGTGGATAGTTAATAATCACTCGGATGTCCACTGCTAATGTATGATATCCATACCTTTGTGAATATGTATAGCAAAGTGCAGCAAAACTAAATGTGGAATGATTATGTTTTGACTTTGAATGTTATATGATCATCTAACTTCAATAAGGCAGTGATCACACTCAAGTTACAATTGTTTATATTATTGTGATCATATGACAGTATAGAATCCACTTTCTAAAACAAGGGTATGTGTACGAAATTATACTATTGGCATTCTACATCCTCTGATAAAATCCTAAACTAGAATAATGATATTGAGAATCAGGTGATGGCTGTATCCTTATGCCCAATGATCTGCAATTAGCCCAGTTCAATCAATTCTGTGTGCTCCCAGTGCTTAGTGCTTAAGCTAATGGAAACATCTGCTGGAAGTGATTAAGGACCAAATTCAACAGACTTAAAAACACTGCAAGGGAAGATTAAGAAATGCAGAAGATCAAAAGTAAATTGCTATGTAGAGGGAAAAAAAAACTTCTTTAGAACTTCTTTGTTAATGCTTGCCAATCTTTGCAAAAGTGGGATAGAAGGAAGAAGACGGAAGGTAATAGCATTATGTATTGAAAGGTTTATAATGATTTCTTACCAATAATATTGAAGCTGAACAGATAATGAGGGCAATTCTCCCAGAAGTGCTGAATTGGTGGGAAAAGGGGTCACGACTCAGTTCAATTCTGATTCGAATCTCCACACTCTGGACATTACAGAGGTCACAGTTGCGAATCTCATTAAAACCCAAGGGGGTGGGGTTGGAGGGCAAGGCCTATTTGCACCAGAGTCTGACAGTTCTGGAACTCTGCACATGTACAGTGGTCCCGATCTGTTGGTCTCCCTGTTTGCTGGTCAGCTCAAATGCTGGTCTGCCCAGCACCACCGCTGTGCTACCCTCCAGCAACCCCGCACCCCCCACCACCCCGCAACGGCCTGAATACAGCACCCACAACAACTAATACTGAGGCTCTGGCATTTCAGAATGTTAACCAGCTTCGATTTTTCTTAGGATTACCAAATTACAATGGAGGGTTTGTTCCAACCTTGGCAGAAGGTGTGATTTTAATCTGGTGTTATGAACCTTCTTACTACGCCCACCCTAGTCCAACACTGGTGTCTCTTCATTATGGATACATGAACAGGCAGGGAATGGATGGATATAAATCACATCGAGGCAAAAGGTTTTTAGCTTAGGAGGTCATCATGTGTCAGTGTGATAGACCAAAAGGCATGTTCCTGTGCTGTACTGTTCTTTGTGCTAAGAAATGAGTTGGACTTTCCCGAAAACCTGACAGTAACAGAACCGATCGGGGAAAACATCTCAATTATAAATAAAGCACCATGTCAACTTCAGACTATAACGTTAAACTTGGTTAAAACAACCACTGATGACATTCACATGCAAGAAACTTTCTCCTCACTTACGCTCTGGTTTTTTTGTTAATTATTCCATGATCCTGCCCCATTGTTACCAACCCTAAAGCCAGTGAAAGCATTTTGGTTTTAGCTACATTATTGAGAACTTTCAGCACAGATAATTCATGAGCTATATGCGCGCGCGCACACACACACAAACACCCATGTATATACACACACACACACACACGCTCATACCAATGCACACACACACGCAGACACACATGTATACATAGACACACACACGCGCACACACACACGTATACACACAGATGCACACACATATACACTCCAATCAATGTACACACAGACACACGTGCAGACAGACACACATATACACAGACAGACATACATGTGCAAACACATGGATGCACACACATATACAGACACAAAAGAGAAAATGCTGGAAAATCTCAACAGGTCTGGCAGCATCTGTAAAGAGAGAAAAAAAAATTGAATCTACATGGACACACGGACACACGTGGATACACACACACACACACACACACACACACACACACATGGACACACACACGGACACACACGGACACACGGACACACACACACACACACGGACACACACACACACATGGACACACACACACACGGACACACACACATACATGCGGACACACATGAGAAATGTTATTTTGTATTGAAATTACCCAGATTTCTTGCTGGTTTTTGATCACAAAAAAAATCACAGGTTTTAAGTCATCCATGACAAGTAAGCAACATCCGTAGCAATGTTTTTTTTTTGTTTTTATTCCAATTCAATCCAATCAAATCCAATTCAGAATCCCAACAAGTTGAGACACTCCCAATCCAAGCTGACAAGATAGGGCTCTCACCTCCTGTCTTGGATTTGATCTACATGATCCAAGCTGATTGGAGCAGGCATAGTTCCTCCTCTAAGGCTTGATCTCATTTGCATCTTAGCCAAAAGCCGAGATGCCTCTTTTAAAAAATTGTTTCAAATGAAGCTGAAATGTAACCTAATGACTTCAACCAAGTGTAGCATGTCAAGAACAGATACTACACTGGATCTTAGCCAAAAGTGTATGCAACATCCTTAGCAACGTTTTTTGTAAACAGTTGCTTAAGCTTTCTGATTGTGGTGCCAATACTAACTTATTAAGATGGTTTATTTACACCTTTACGATGTTATGACTGGAAAACCTAGGGCATATATTTCATATCTATTAACAAGGGATACTGCGGTACAGAACTGGATACCCACAGAGTGGAGGGTGCTGCACCTCCAGCCTCTCCTGACATGGCCTGGTCATTACCCCGCTCTGAGATGACCGTTTGCATGGGCCTGCATGTCCAGAAACCTCTGAAATGGTACTGTTAGGATATCACCCAAGCTGCTGGATGATTTGATGCTCTAGTTGAGAATATAAAACATTTAACATATTTGCTGCTATATGGGCAGCATGGTGGCACAGTGGTTAGCAATGCTGCCTCACAATGCCAGGGATCTGGGTTCGATTCTGGCCTTGGGTCACTCTCTGTGTGGAGTCTGCACATCTCCTCATGTCTGTGTGGGTTTCCTCTGGATGCTCAGGTTTCTGCCCACAGTCCAAAGATGTGTGGGTTAAGTGAATTGATCATGTTAAATTGCCCCTTGGTGTCCAAAGATGTGTAGGTTGTATAGGTAGGGGGTAAATATGTAGGGTCATGGGAAAGGGCCTGCGTGGGATCCTCTGTCAGAAAGTTGGTGCTGACTCAATGGGCCACATGGCCTCCTTCTGCACTGTATGGATTCTATGAAGAGGAACCTATTAGCACTAACATTATTTGGAGGCCGAGACACATTCTCTGGAGATATGTTGTGTTATAGAGAAGGGAAGAGAAGGGAATGGTTTAGTTTGGAGGGGCATTGCTTTTTATTTTGGTCGGCACAACATCGAAGGCTGAAGGGCCTGTTCTGTGCTGTAATGTTCTATGTTCTATGTTCTATGTTATTGTGGTGTTATGGATTTCCAAGAGAGTGTTGTTACAGGGAGGGCAGATGGTGCCCAGTAGCTGCACTGGTTCAGCAAACAACAGGGAGTTGAAGAACATGTTATGAAAGAGAACGATTTGCATGATATCTTCTGCCAAGTTGGAATTTCTGCTTTCAAATGGTCAACAGTATTTGGAATTCTCTCTCAGAGTCCTGCAGAGGGTCATTCAATATGTTCAAAGCTGAGTCACTCTGATTTTTTATTGATAATTAAGGGCGTCAAGGATTATGGTGAACAGGCACAAAAGTGACATTGAGGCTACAATCGGATAAGCCTTAATCTTACTGAATGGCAGCAGAGTAGGCTCGATGGGCCAAATAGCCTATACCTATTTCAGCTGACCTTATGAATTGAACAATTCCATGCACCCTAACAGTGACAGGAGACTATTCAGCAGGCCAGTTAATACAGCAAGCATTTCAGCAAACATCCTCAGTGGTATTTCCCGGTCTCATCAAGAGCCTCGTCTGAGTCCCCTGTTGCAGAATACATCAGCAAGCTCGCCCCTCCTACTCTGATGAGATCACCCTCCTGAGTATGATGTGGCTGGGTTGCTGGCAGCTTCTGGGTAGCTGAGATCAGAATAACTGACAGGGGAAATATGGAATGAGGGAGGAGAGGCCAAAGTTCATAGCATTTGCCGCTTGCTCATCTTACTGGAAAGGTGGGGCATACTGTCACGCTCAATCTTCTCCTATTGGAGGCCATGGGCTCTGCCACAGCCTGCCCTGTGATGCAGAGAATCACATCCTCTGTAGGATTGAGGAGATGCAGGCATTCCTGCCCACCACCAGAGGGCATATTATCAATGATCATTTTTGCACTGTGTTCAGGTGATGTGCCT
This sequence comes from Sphyrna mokarran, assembly GCA_024679065.1. Taxonomy (NCBI): domain Eukaryota; kingdom Metazoa; phylum Chordata; class Chondrichthyes; order Carcharhiniformes; family Carcharhinidae; genus Sphyrna; species Sphyrna mokarran. Next base: position 32,602,913 of record JAGIQG010000011.1, read on the forward strand.
TTCATACGTAAATAGATGGAAGGATATGGAAGCAGTTGAAGATGGGTGAGAATATGGCATCATTGGAATGAGCCTGAGAGCAAACTAGAGTATCTGGATGTAAGGCATGAGTGATAGAATAGAATCATAAAACCCTACAGTGCAGAAAGAGGCCGTTTGGCCCATCGAGTCTGCATTGAAGGCCCAACCCCATATCCCTATATATTATACCCACTAATCCCTCTAACCTATACATGCCTGGATACTAAGGGGTAATTTCTTAACATGGCCATTCAACCTAACCCACACGTCTTTGGACTGTGGGAGGAAACCAAAGTACCCGGAGGAAACCCACGCAGACAAGAAGAGACTGTGCAAACTCCACACGGACGGTGACCCGACCTGGGAATCGAACACAGGACCCTGGAGCCGTGAAGCAGCAGTGCTAACCATTGTGCTACCCATGCTGCCCAGTGCAGTCCTCAGTGTTGAGGACAACTAACAGGTAATTGATAGAGATAAGGTGCATTCAGTAACAAGTGAGGCTGATGGGACGCAGTGCACCCCTCCCCCTTCTCCCTTAAGACTATCTTTAAAAGAGAGATGGACTATATTGTGTGCAGGATTTTCCAGCCTTAGACAAGTGCGGCTGGAAAACGTGTTCAATGGATTTTTGTATCGTCCATGTATTGCCCACCACCACTCCCACAGCGGGTGGGACAGAAGATTTCCACCCCATGTGTTGACAGTATTTGCTGCACAATCAATTGAGGGGTGCTCAGACAGCCAGAAGTATAGGCCCTGCTCAGATTTATGCTACAATGAGCGGAGTGAGAAGGCAGTGCCGAATTTGCATACTGCTTATCTCCAAGGGGATGGGGGCATGCAGGTTACAAATCACAACTGCTGCCTTCACAAAATGATGAGGACTAATTTCTACTCCAAGACTGTAATGGTTAAATTCTGATCTCAAACTGTCATTCTCTATTTTACGTTTCACGCATGAGTTGTCCCTCTACTTCCATATAAATGACTTATTAAGCTGACCGGGTGTATTCAGATAGTTACTCACAATAGTTTTATCTTTTTACCCCTCAATGCTGATTGTTACCTTGTGCATTCTTACCATTTTCTGGTTTTGTTCTGTTCTAATCTTGTTTTAAATCATGGACAAACATGTAGATATTAAGAAAATGTCTATGGCATCGTTGAATATCTCAAATGAATATTCATCAATTAATAATCTTTTGAGCATTGGGTGTCCCTTACAATCTTTATAATTGACTAGTCAGAAATTTGCATATACTCCATAAGAACGTTGATGGATATTACTTGCGAATGCAAGATATTTACATATTTTCATCAATTTTAAACAATTGCTCCTAATTACTCCTGCAAAACTTTACTCAAAATATTCATGGCTTTCCATTGATTTTGTGCATGAACCTTGTCATGAATTCCATTAACCTGAAGAGTCCCATTTGATATGAATAGGTGTTTTGAGAGAGATTAGAAGCTGTTGTGAATACTGATTGACATTACGTTGAAAATTAATTATGAGTATCTAGTTATTTTGTTGAAAATGTAGAAAAGTTCATATTCATTTTTGTAGCTTGAAGGGCAACTGTACAAAGCGGACTTAAATGTGAAATGTCAAAATTTTCATTCATGTGTACCTTATCATTGGTTCCCGAAAGGAACAAAGAATCGAATGATAGGGAAGCACTTCACTCCTTCATTCTGGTAAGAAGCATTGCGCCATCTTTAAAGTGATGATTAACTGGTATTTTGATAAAGAAACACTTAAACATTCCTGCAATGGCTTCAATTAGGCTATTGAGGTTGACCTATTGAAGTATAAACTTCCTGATGAAGGATCCAATTGATGGGTCAATCAGGGAGTCTTTGCCTTGTAATTAACTGGGAATCTCAGTTCCTCTGACACCCCCAGAAATAGACTGCTAACTGCTATGTACTGCTGTTAAAGTTCGTAAATAAAGGGATTTTTGTGAAGGTTCGGCTGCCTCCAAAGAATTATTAATTCTGATTTTATCAGTCTTTCCCAGAGGAAAAGGAGGCCACTTTACTAGGATAGGTTAAGGAAAGGACACACAGTCCGGTTATTATTGGTTATGTAGCCCATATTATTTACTTTGGTGAAACATTTTTTTAAGCATAATCTGGCAGCTTTAGTCAGCTTTTCACAGTGCAATGTCACAAATGACCATGCTTACTGAAAGAAATTTCATAATTAGATTTAACTAGGCACTTCTGGATTGCAAATCCAGTAGCAGAGCTCTCAGGGCTGGGTGACAATTATAGAGTAGAACCCCAGAAAGAGGTCCTTCGTCCCATCAAGTCTGCACCAATCACAATCCCACCCAGACCCTATCCACATATCCCTACATATTTTACCGGCTAATCCCTCTAACCTACGCATCTCAGGGCACTAAAGGGCAATTTTATCAATCAACCTAACCTGCATATCTTTGGACTTGAGAGGAAACCGGAGCACCTGGAGGAAACTCACGCAGATACGAGGAGAATGTGCAAACTCCACACAGATCCAGGAATAATCTTAGCAAGTTGTTGCAGTGAATTGCATAGATGTTACATAATGCTGCCTCAGTGCTAGAGATGGCTTGGGGTGTGATACACTGAGTTAACGAGCACAGTGTTGATCAAACTGCCTAATCCAAACTGAATTTTATTTTGTCTATTTTTTAGCTCCAACTGGATGTGACAGACCTGTAACCATCGCCTTGCTTGCTCCAAAAAACAAATTCAAATTGAATCCAATTCATGGTCCCCACAAGAAAGACAAACAGGGGGGAGTTCTCCCAACTCCCAGCCATGTGTTTTTGGGTGGCAGTAGGTGGTGCATTATTCATTGGCAGTGGGATTCTCTGGTCCCACCACTGTCAATGGGATTTCTCATTGGTGTTACCTCATACCACTGCGAAACCCATGGTATGGGGTGAGCTGTCAGTGGGACTGGAGAATCCCATCAGCATGAACGGCCAGAGAATTCCTCTCAAGACCAAGCTGACAAGAGAAAGCATTGCACCCCATCTTGGGCTTGATCTGATGCTTGATCTTAGCCAAAAGGCAAGAAGTGAAATTAAACTTGCTGATCATTGAATTTCCCCTGCATGTTACATGGTTGCACTAACTTAGAAAATAAATGAATGTTCTATTACACCTCCTTTTAATTTGCTTTTCAGTAGAGTTCCTTGGTGCAACACTGGGAAAATGCTGATTCAATGAATAGAGCTATTTTATTTCCATTAAGCTAAACTTTTAAGAAAACTGCAAAATTAGGATTTCAGAAATAGTATTTTGTATGTATCCCATAGAATGAGAGTATCATTTCAGAGTTTTGCAAATTAAATACTTGCAATATCGTTGGATATCTTTCCACAGGGAAATCTAAACTTCAGTTGATCTTGCATCATGATTAAAAATGCAGATTGCTTTTGCTGAGTAATATATTATCAGTTTGAATGATCTTTTCAAGCTCTGAACTATAATGGGTTAAAAGTACAGTTCTGGTTCCCAATAATTTAAATATACCTGTTCCTCGGTTTCTTTTTTTCTGAAATAGCAAACAGATCTTATAAATGCAACACATTGGCCAGAATTTTGTGGCCATTCATGCCCCACTGCTGCTGCAAAGGAGGACAGGGAATTTGGTGTTCAGCCAACTCTCCATTCACTGCAGTGGGAATCCCGTTGGTGTGATCGACCAGAAAATTCTGGCCATTAGGGGTTCAGCTGCAAACAATCGGAAAAACACAATATTTCAATTGGTTTAAATGTAATCATTGCATTTTAACCAGTAAATGTTTGCTGTCTCTAAGTGATCAATATATTTAGGAGGAGGCTACATTGTGTACATCTGTTTATAAGGAATACTGGTCTGAGCATCTTGTTTCTAAACTGGGGGATAAAACACATTATAGAATCCTCTATGTTAGTCAAGAATTTAGGGATAGATTTAAAATACATTTTGGGCAGAGATAGTATTAATTGAACTGTGACAAAGGGTATGAACACAAATGGAAACTTGCAGTGTCTTTTCATGCAGTTAACTCGACACAAAGGTGGTGTAGAATTACACCGAATATGCAGCAGAGGAATGAGCCATTCAATCCATTCATCCTCCATTCATCCTTTCCCATTTCACCACATCTCTCTATCGGCAGCACCTTCTCTTCCAGTGGTGGCAGCCACCGGGGACCACATGCAACCCATCTGCATATTTGCCCAGTATGATGTTCTTTACTGGCATACATATGTGCTTGAACTTTTCCAACAATATTTCAGGATCCCCCTTTACTTCCTCCATTTGAAAAATAAAGGACTTGGATTTCTTGACTGCCTCGGCTTGCATTAAATTTAAGAGAGTGCACATTTGTAACTTCCTTGATTTGTCTGATAGGCCAGCACGGTAGAAACAAACTCAACTTGAATTCTGTCCAGTTATCTGCAATGTTTTTGTCAAACATGAGCGGATCGATGCGGCAAATTCCCTGTGTCATTCTGCCGATTGCTGATGCCATGTAGAAGTGTTGGGCTGCATTAACTAGTGGCCAGGGATTAACAACAGTAGATGTTTATTGACAGCTACTGAACAGTTCTCACATACTGTGACTCAATCAGTGGTCCAGGGGAATTCCCACACTTCCAACACGTGTGACCTCTGCTGTTCCCATATCATGCCAACATCACATGACTACCTGGTTTACACTGACTGTTGATTATTACTTTTTTGTTTTTTATGTTTTTTTTCTATTTTCTCCTTTATTAGGAATCCAATTGTTTTTCAAACCAGTGAATTTTGACTGATTTACAATTCTCTGGACACATTCTTTCAAACTTATGTACAAGTATAATCGCTATGTATGAGTCCTCTGACATTACACCTTTTTATATTAAAATGAAATAAGATTATTACCGAGGTAAACATTTAATTTGCTCATTTTAAATTTATGTTAAATGAAATAGGCTTTTTGAATAAACCCAGTGGCAACTGATCTGAAATGTAAAAGCTGAACAGCAATACTAATATCTGGAAAATATTGATCAGATTGCTTTGTGAAAATGATGATAAAGTGGTTGAACTCAAATGTCATGAACTTTTGGTAAATAGTAATACAGCCTCACATGAAAAATAATAATTCTTATTTCAGAAATGGGGTTGAGAATAATTTATTCAGAGAAAGTTGGAAAGGAACATTTAGCTGTTCGAGCCTGTTCCATCAATCAATTAGATCACAGTGAATCTATAATTCAACTACTTATCAGTCTTTTCTTCATATCTTTTGATTGCCTTATCTGAGAACAATTGTCTTTGTTTTGAAAATGTCAATTGACAAAGCATCCAAAATCTCTTGGGGAAATAAAATATTTTCACTCTCCTTTTGTGTGAAAAAGGGCTTACGATTTCATTTAAAAATGCTCTAGCTGAATTATGTTCTTTTGTTCTGATTTCCCCAACGGAGGAATGATTTCTCTGCATCGCTCTTACTTTAGCACCTAAAGACCTCAATTATATTCTCGTTCAGTCTTCTAAATATAACAGCATGCCAACCAAGTTTATGCCCCAGTTAAGCCCTGGTTTCATTCCAATGGAACTGCTTATGCAATCCTTATGTTGTGGTCTGGGCAATTTGATATGTCTTTGCGATTGAATGGAGTTTTCTTTTATAGGAAATCTTATTAATGCAATAAAGGATAAAGAAAGCTGCCTGGAAAATATATTCAGATATATTGAAGCAGAAGGATAATTGGATTTCCTAGTCACATTCACCCCAAGACTGGAAATTCTCGTCTGAGATCAATGGATGTTTAAATGATCCATCAAATTTTCTGACCCACCTGCCACAGTTACTGACCAGTTAGAACTGGTCATTGTTTGGCATTGGTGGTGTGAACGTTATCTGCCACTTATTATCTCAAGCTTAACTGTTTTCTAGGTCTTGCTGCATGTGGGCACAGGCTGCTTTAGTACCTAAAGAGTTGAAAATGGAAGAAGTGAACAGCCACAGTTCTGGCCGAATGAAGGGATGAAAGTCATTAATAAAGTACTTGTTGAATATTGTTGAAAAAAACATGTCGCCAGAGTTCTTCATGTTGCAATCATCAGGACAAGTACAAGAATACCAAATTTCAAGCCATCACAATTTACACGACAAGAGAAAAGGATTTTGGTTGACAGATTGACTCTGATTAACTGATGTGTTGTCATGGAAAAAGCAATAGAGAAATATAGGTTTCCCAAACCAATTGGTAATTTAAAAACACACTAAGTTTGAACATATTGTTTTTATTTGGAAAGAATTGATCCATGTGTACATCTATTTATTGGCAAGGGCCTATTAACTCACTCACTGCAGATGATAAATAATTGTGTTGGAGTCAAATAAATGTCTCCTTTGCTTTCAAATGAAGTGGTATTTTATACACAGATTTTTTATGCAGCTATATAAATTGAATAGTTTTAATCATTATTTTCACACTACTTATGGAGAATTATATACCTATCCAACACCCAGCCAGCCTGGGTGTTTTTGCAATGCCTTTTTAAACATATAAGTCTTCAAATTTGGAAGCCAATGAACAGCAATGGCAAGCTCACAGTACTGTCCCCATGTCAGTCTAAAGAACTGGAACTGTCATGAGGGCTAAAATGAACCATAAAAAGTCAATAATTACATGTACATTGATAAGGGATTTTTTATGGACGCTACAATATTACAGGGAACAAATTTTAAAACCATGTAAATATTATAAATAAAGAAACATGAAGAATTAATTCCATCTGCATCTTTCTTCTTTAGATCAGGAAACCCATGCTACTTCCATGACTCATTCATCGGGAGGTCTAACTGTAGGGTGGAACAGTAGAACAATAGTTAGTACTGCTGCTTCACAGCTTCAGAGACCTGGGCTTGAATCTCAGTTTGGGTCACTGTCTGTGTGGAGTTTGCACATAGTCTCTGTGTCTGTGTGGGTTTCCTCTGCTTGCTCTGGTTTCCTCCCATAGCCAAAGATCTATGGGCTAGTTTGATTGGCCATTCAAAATTGTATCTTAGTGTCCTGGGATGCATAGGCTGGAGGGATTAGTGGGTAAATGTGTATGGATATGAGGATAGGGCCTGGAAGGGATTGTGATTGGTGCAGACTCAATAGGCCAAATGGCCTCTTTCTGCACTGTAGGATTCTAGGCTGATCATTAGCTATCACAGCACAAAGAGGCAAGGGCATATTGTATGTAATAATTTTTGCTATCTTTCTTTTATAAGGTAGAATTGGAACAAACTGAATAGTGGCTGTTTGATAGTACAGAACTTTAGTATTGCTGAAAACATTGCCAAAGCTTTGCAAATTACCAAATGTAAAGGGAACAGCAATTTATACTCCACAGGGGGAGAGTTCTGATTTGTTTGCAAGTGGACTCTAATTGGTAGAGGTGTTGCCATGTAGAATACCCCAGTGAATTGATGACTGGCAGGTAACCAAGGGAGTATACTTTGGTCAAAAACATTACCCTGGGGAACGAACCAAAGAATAGCTATCACCTACTTTATTTAGTGGAAAAGGGCACAACGTGTGTACATATTCTTTCTGTTCACAAAAGATGGGGCTTATGCATTAGTATATATAATATTTAGCACAAGGCTGTGAGCCACACTGGGAGCCCGACCAATAATCTTAAATTGGTTGTCAGATCAATTGTTAACACACTTTGGATTGTTTAGCAAATGTTGCCCAATCATGGAGATACACCTCATGGGTGTATCTCCCACCCCACACAATGGGAGCGATCTTGCCAGAAAAATTCCAAAGAACCAAATGAATGTGAAAATGGGTGAGAATCACACCGATTTTTTGGGCAAGTTAAAAATCTAATCTTACTACACTCAGAGCAAAATACAAAGCAAAATCTGTTGCCCACAAGCAAGGAAAAGCGCAGGACTTAAGCGCATCCAAAAGCCGACAGATGACGCCAGAGGGTGCCATTGTACATGTGCAAATCTCTCTCTCTCTCTCTCTCCTGTGCTATAGTAACCAGAATTGAAAAGGGGGCGGCAAAGGCACAGAGAGAGAGAGAGAGATCTGTGAGGCACCCAATCCTGGCTATCACCTGCCTCCTCTCACTATCTCTGGCTCCCCTCCACTACGAGTTCTTCCCACCCCACCGGTCACTGTTAAGATCAGCCCGGATAATTGCATCTCGAGCTCACTTGTAATGATTAAATCTGTATTTAAGTAGATTTAAATATTGAGATCAGACTCGCACCCAATATTGGGCCAGGATGATCACAAGAAGTGAGAAATTGGGCACCAACCTGAATTTATGTCTAATTTGTGATCTTACCATGCACCTTGCCCATTAACTGGCAGGACGAAAAGATAAGATTTCCCCCAGAGTTTTGAGTTTTGCAAGCGTGGGTGATTGGGTACAATCTGTACTTGTTCATTGCGAGCAGTTGAAGGAATGTACTATTTGATACGGTCTGTCAGTTTTTGGGATGTACAGCCTACATATGGAGCATCATAATGGCACTGAAACTCATGTACTACATTACTCATTTGTATAATAGGCAGGACATCTTTTTACCTTGATCTCAGCAACCTGCTAGTGGCAAATTACATTCATGTTGCTACTGTGTAGCAGCAGCATGAAATATCTAGCTTCACTGGTTATCGAAATGTTTGAGAAATCTTCCTCTTCCAGGGTAATCTGAATTATATATTTACACAGAGACTGTGACAATAATATTGAGGTGGAAAGGAGACCTTTGCATTCTGTAATAAATGTCAATAATTGGTTTGCTTTCCCCATTGACCTTTGACATACAGAAGATTAACAGCAATCAGTGTAGGGGGAGGCATTCGCTCAGAGTAACATGTTCCCACAAAAGAAATGGGCAAGACAGTCAAATCTCAAACTTTCTTGACGTCAAGGAGCCTACAGCATTAGAAAGGTAAAACTGGAAAACTTATGGTAAACACCCAGAACTCAATGTTGCAGAGTCTCGAAAGGAATATAGCAAAAGGAGGGCTGAAATCAAAATGGAATTAAGGAAATCAAGGAGAAGGCATGAACACATATAGACAACCAAAACAAGAAGAACCCAAAAATGTGTTATTGATGCATTAAGAGTAAGAGGAAAGAACAAAAGTAAGGAAAGAATAAGGCCCATAAAACACCAAACAATATTTTGTGCAGTTTGGTCACCTCATTACAGAAAGGATGTAACTTCACTAGAAAGGGTACAGACAAGATTGGTTAGGATGTTGCGAGGACTGGAACATTGCATTTATGAAGAAAGATTGGACAGGCTGATATTATTCTTCTTGGAACAGAGGAAGCAGAGAGGAGATTTGACTGCAATGTGCACAAAACGTGGATAGCATGGATGGGGAGAGTGTACCTACTTTAGCAGAGAAGTCGGTGACTAGATTTAAAGTGATTAGAGGGGAGATACGGGCATTATTTTTCACCAGAGGATTGTTGGTGTCTGGAGCTCACTGCCTGAAAGAGTAGGAGAGGCAGAAACCCTTAATTCATTTAAAAAGCTCCTCAAGTGCTGTAACCTGCAGGTCACGGACTAAATGTTGGAAAGTGGGATTAGGTTGGATAGCTAGTTTCCAGCTGGTACAAACATGTTTGCTGAGGTGGACCCTTACAATGCTGTAAACTTTCTCTGATTCTAAGAAAACCTAAAGCTCTGAATCAGAAAAGCAAATGCAAGTTAGATGCCAATTACAAAAAGCGCAGTTGTTTCTCTTCAAACTGTGTTGATGATAGTTGGTGTAGCAGTGCCTTCACTGATGCCAATGTGATGTTAGAGTAGCTTATTTTATTATTGTCATCGAAGGCTTCAGTGCCTACTTCTTAAGAGAAATTGGTATTGTAAATTTTTGTATTGTCGTTGTTCTGCCAGTATGATGTTTTGAACAGAATGCCCCAAAATTTCACTCTATATATTGAATAATAAATATGAGTTTACTTTAATAGATTATTAATAATAATTGCAGCTCTTTGAAGAAAGAAATGGGGATAACTAAGTCAACTGTATTACCAAATTGTAAAACCTAAGGAATAAAATTGGATGCATCAATATTTAATTGCGCAATGATGCAACATTTTCAAAGCCCTGTAGGTTGAAAGTTAGCAACCTTATTAATGAAAATCATATTAACTACGTTGTTAACTATTAATGTTGTGTTTTGGTTCAGGAAGCTTAACCTTCATGGATTTTGCAAGAACTTTTACCTCAGTTACAATAGAACTAGCAGCACTAAGTCTGAATGGACTCAAATGTACAGCCACAGTGAAAGTGAAGGTTATATGCAAAAGATCTCGAAGGGTGGACTTTACTTGCAAATCAAATTAAAATTTTACTACTTCTATTTGGAACAGGAACATAAATACTCCATCATCAGACTTAGTGTTCCAAGCTTAAAGAAGAAAACTGGATTAGATTTCTGGCATCTGATCAATGGTTAATCAGCCAGACAGAATCAATCTACGTATAAAGGTTTATTGTATACAACTTTGATATCAGTTATGATCTGCAGTGATAGGAGAAAACAGGGAAAATGGATGAAAATTGACCATAAATCCATTAGGAATTGTATTTTACTGAATGTAACCTTTCCAGTCTTTGTTCTGTTGCTAGTAGTATTCTGTTACTCTCTGTCAGACATAAGCAAATGCCACATAAATGTGATTAGGTTCTGAAACAGATTGTGTGCTGGTTAACAACGGATGGCTTTTTTTTGGATGAAACTAAATTGGCAAAAATGTCATTTTAAATATCAAAGTTCAAAGTTGATTTATGAGTTGGGAAGGAGTTGCATTTCAATAGTAATTTCTTCAGTGCATGTAACGTGTTATTTTCATAAAGAACTAACATTTGAACTAGTTTTTTGATGTACTGCCATTGACCAAACTGAACTGCATAATTATGTCTTAGTTAGTCTGTGGTCCAAAAGTTTAACAAGTAGAAATTGCTTCCTTAGAAATGTCTGCAAATAATTTATACTCTCTATGCAATTCAAGTTAATCACAGTTCAGTAATTACATCTTAGACCACTAGTTCCAGTTTTAAATATCCATCTATCTATTTTGATTGCATCAAAAAACTTTATCAATATAACACCAATTCAAAAAAAAAGCATGCAAACCAAGTTCAAATTCTCTTCACCCTGGTCATCCGTCACCACTGAGAGTGTTCTCTAAAACATTTTTACTTATTTTTCCTGCACCCCATTTCCCCCAAAAAAGACAATAATAATTGTTATAAGCAAATAAAAAACTTTGGGGGCTTAATTTGACAGTGATTTCTGTTTATTCTGCTCTGTGTCCATATCATTAACTAATCAAGTACAGCGAGCAAAGACTCACTTAGTCTAACACAGAATAATAAGTGAACAGTTGAGCAATACGGCGGGGATTTTCTGGCCTTGTCACCTCTGTGTAATAGTAGACACTTGCTAAATTTTCCTATCCTTTCCGTGATGATGTCCAGGGCCAAAAAATCCTGGCCTACGTCTGTCTTGGAAAAATGATCTGTGTGCATGCATTTAACACTACTGGCAACATGAGGAGCAGCTGGTAAGTGGTACAAACATGTCTGGAACAACAATTTTATGTCAATGCTACCACCTTTGCAATCGACAATAAGTTAGATCTCTGTCTTGAACTCACTCAGATAATATGCAGCATTAAATGTATCTAAGGGGGATCATAAACTACTTACAAGTTATTGATGCAGAATTATTTCTTCTGACTGCTGGTAAAATTGTATGTGTTTTTTTGCAGGTTTTCTGTATTTTGTTAAAGTTGATAGGGAAATAGATTTTTAATCATTTAAAATCTTGTGCTGAAGTTTTTTTTCAGACTTGGGTGGGGCTGTTAAGATTTCTTCTGGGAAATTGCCATGTTGACAAACATGATGAGAGATCACACAGAGTAGGACAAACTGTTGGATGAGGGAGGAGGAAGGGCCAAAGGGATTCCGAGCAAGTGAAAAAATTTGCAGAAAGATTTAAGGAAGTAATTCTGTTAACTTCAGTAAAAGCCATTCATTGGGATCTTTGCTTCACAAGATTGGTTCATAGAATCATGGCATCTTATAGTACAGGTCGTTTGTGCCATTATGTCATGTTGGTTCTTTGAAAGAACAGTTATACTAAATCTCTGCAGCTCCCTTTTTTTCAGTAAGTTCCTCATCTTCAATTATCTGTCAAAAATCACTCACAAAGTTAATTGGAATCAGTTTCCACAACTTCTTCATCTATACAATTCCAGATGCTGACAACTCTGAGTGAAAAAAAATTACCTCTGTACCTCTTATGCCAATGGCTTTAACATTATGGAAAGGATTTTCCAACACTTCCTGTTAGTAGGACTTTCTGGCCACACAAATGCCGTAGACATTGGTGGGACTGCCGATGTCCATGGCATTTGGATCCCACTTCTGATCAACAGCAAGCCACTTCTGCTGCTGGAGAAACCACTACCAAGAGATTGGAAAATCCTATCCCACAACATTTATTTATTGAGAGAATAGTTTTCCCATTTATCTCTCATCACCTTGAAAACATCTATCAGGTCTCTTCTAACTTTCTTTTATAAGGAGAACTCAGTGTTTGGATAGAGCTTATAAAATCTTTCCCTGGAATAGAGGAATTTAGTAGCAGTAGCCGATAAAATAACTGCCGAGATCCCCTCAAAACCAAGATTTCATATTGCTGTTAACAACCCGATAAACCCTCACTTTGCCATTTCTAATGCGTTTATATTATCCCCTGAATATAGAGCCCAGAATTATCTGCAATAATCCAGCCAACTCATGGGCAGTGGTTTATAAATCGATAGCATAATCTCTTAGGTTTATAAAGGAATAGATGATGCAGACTTGCATCTTATCTACCATATTGGTGGTATTGATGACCACTTGAATCAATTAGAATAGATATTGCCAATCCCCATGGACCAAGGAGAAACATCAAACAATGGCCAATGTGGCTCTTTATAATTTTAAGGCCCTTCCCCTGCTCCTTGCCCCACTACCCAGACTAATACAATTCTGCCCACATTGCTGCAGTCAAACTACATTTGCTCACTGGTTCAGTTTGTTGCTGATTTCAGTTCAGTTCAAAAGAATGTCTAGCAACCAACACAAAATATCTGTCCATGTGGAGTTTGCACATCCTCCTTGTGTCTGCATGGGTTTCCTCCCATAGTCTAAAGATGTGCAGTTAGGTTGATTGGCCATAGCAAATTGCCCCTTAGTATCAGGCAGATTAGCAGGGTAAATACGTGGGGCTACAGGGATAGGGCCTGTGTGGGATTGTTGTTGGTGCAGGCTCAATGAGCTGAATGGCATCCTTCTGCACCATAGGAATTCTGTTCTATGATTCTATGATTCTATGATGAGTTTGGGCTCAGATTAAGCTTTCCTCAGAAGTGGTAAATTTTTGTGTACATAGCTAGTTTAGCATTTTCTGTGTTTGCAATGACGTAACATACAGTTGTACCTCAGATATACTCATACAGAGTGGCAGAGTTTTTTAAGGACTCATGAGTAGCATTTACTAATACACAGTTCACCTAGAAGGCATCTTAGTCATAATCATCAGCTGGATTGAGAAAGGTTGCAAAGCCACTCTTATAAATTGATTTATTAACAAACACTCAGACAGAGCTACAGGGTCAGATTAGTTAAAGGCAGAACACAAACAACTAATGGATTATTGGTCAGAGAACTGTATTGTTAGCAGTTTTACTACACACTGTTTAAAGAAAAACAACTGAATTCCTCAATGACAGAGTGAGTTACAGCTTCCCTCAACAGGATACTTTTTTTAAGTTTTGAATGCTGTTGTTTCAAGTGACTTGCTGGGCAGAAATGGGCAAACAATACTGAGCACCTCAAATTTCAGATGCTGCATTGGTAGCGATATTGCAGAGGGTCAGTAAGATGAGTTGCCTCATCTCTCAACTTGGAAATGAAGGATACCAGAATCTTACCAGAACCATACTAGAATCACTACAGTGCAGAAGAAGGTCATTCAGCCCATCAAATCTATACACTCTCTGACAAAGTATCCCACCTAGGCCCTATCCCCATAACCCCACGTAGTTACCATGGCTAATTCACTTAACCTACATATCTTTGGACACTAAGAAATTTAGCATGGCCAATCCACCTAATCTACACACCTTTGGATGTGGGAGAAATCAGAGCACCCAGCGGAAATCCACGCATGTGCCAGGAGAACATGCAAACTCCACACAGACAACCATTTAAGGCCAGAATTGAACCCAGGCCCCTGGTGCTGTGAGGCAACAGTGCCATCCGCTGTTCCACCATGCTACCCAACTAGGCTCAACTGGTCTTGTATTCGTTGAAATGGAACTCCAGAATTACTGATGCCAACATCACTGATTTTTACTGGAATTTGAAAATTTTGAACTTTTCTTTCCTACACTCCAGGGAATCTTCTGTACAGGAAAATAATAACTTCTATTTGCAGGAGGTCATGGACAGAATCAGTTCATTAAATAGTTTAAAAAGTCCATAGGAAAATGCATAGAAAAGAGCTAACAGTTTCATAAGATCAGCCAAGGTAAACCATACTTCATTTGCCTTCTTCAGCATTCACTTGGGCTCAAGGGTGATTAACTTCCACTCTGGTTCAATGGGTTCTGAGTTGGCCGATGGACCGGTCAAATCTCAATTTGAAAACACTGCCACAAGTGGATCAGGGATGCATGAAGGGTTAATCAGATGATATGTTTGGAGATTTGTGTGCTTTCTCTACACCTCACTTTCACCTCTGCACATTCCACATGAAGTCCCTTGATGTAGGGTGGCATGGTGGCATAGTGGTTAACATTGATGCCTCACAGCACAAGGAACTCGGGTTCGAGTCCCAGATTAGATGACTCTCTATGTGGAGTCTGCACTTTCTCCCCTTGTCTTCCTCCAGATGCTCCGGTTTTCTCCCACAGTCTGAAAGATGTACTGGTTAGGTGCATTGACCGTGCTACATTCTCCCTTAGTGTACTCGAACAGGCACTGGAAAGTAATGACTAGGGGATTTTCACAGTAACTTCATTGCAGTGTCAATGTAAGCCTATTTGTCATACTAATAAATAAACTTACATTGTTTTTAGTGTCTATCCAAATGAACCTCCGTTTTTGTGGTCAATCTAGGGACTATGGGTCAATCTAGGGAGTTAGGGACTATGGGTCATTGCTAGTTGAGGGCGGTAAAATCCATATCCCTACAGTGCAGAAGGAGTCCAATCAGCCCATCATGTCTGCACCCGCTCTCTGGAAGAGCATCTTACATAGGACCGCCCCCAGCCTTAGCCCCATAATCCTGTGCATTTACTATGACCAATCCACCTAACCAACACACCGTTGGATACTAAGATGCAATTTAGTATGCCCAAACCACACAACCTTTACATGTTTGGAATGTGGGAGAAAACTGAAGCATTCAAAGGAAACCCACACAGACACGGGGATAATGTGCAAACTTAGAACAAAGAGTTCTGGGAGTACAGGTTCATAACTCTTTGAAATTGGAGTCACGGGTGGACAGAGTGGTCAAGAAGGCATTTGGTATATGCTTGGTTTCATTGTCAGAACATTGAATTGGAATGCCTTGTTGAAGTTGTACAAGACATTGGTAAGGCCACACTTGGAATACGTTCTGGTCGCCTATTATACAAGGGATATTATTAAACTAGAAAGAGTGCAGAAAAGATTTTCTAAGATGCTATCGGGACTTGATGGTTTGAGGTAGAAGGAGAAGCTGGATAGACTGGGACTTTTTTCTCTGGAGCATAAGATGTTCAGGAGTGATCTTATAGAGAGCTATAAAATAACGAGGGGCATAAATCAACCAGATAGTCAATATCTGTTCCCAAAGGTAGGGAAGTCTAAAACTTGAAGCCAGAGGTTGAAGGTGAGAGGGAAGAGATATAAAAGGGTCCAGAGAGTGGTGAGTGTCTGGAACAAGCTGCCAGAAGTAGTAGTAGAGGCGGGTACAATTTTGTCTTTTAAATGGCATTTAGACAGTTACATGGAAAAGATGGGTATAGAGAGATATGGCCAAACTCAGGCAACTGGGATTAGCTTAGGGGTTAAAAAAAGGGCAGCATGGACAAGTTGGGGTGAAGGGCCTATTTCCATGCTGTAAACCTCTACGACTTCAGTAAGCCAAGGCTGGAATCGATCCTGAGTCCCTGGCGCTGTGTAGCAGCAGTACTAACCACTGTGTCAACGTGCTGGGTAATGTTTGATGTCTTCAGGAATGCTTTGAGAACAGCCCAAACTTATTTCTGCTTTGTCTCATGGAGTCTTCAGCCATGACCGAGCTCTGAGTAAAATTGTTTTGTGAGTCTGGTGTCAGACATAGGAATAGCGTCCAGTGGAGCTGGTTTTGAGTAATTAGTAGCTCAATGCTGGGCAAGTTTCTGCTATATCACCTTTTTTTGCTGCTGGATTTGAAGGGTTTTGAGAAAGCAACACTTTTGTCACATCTCCAATGCTCTGAAGTGCCTACTGAAACAAATAGGCTTCAAGGTTCACGGCTGCCTGGTAAACAGTACTAAGATTAGATTTCAATTCTAGATTTTTTTGAATTATTGCATTAAGTTAAAAATCCACTAGCTACCACGATGGGATTTGAACCCATGTCCCTGAGGAATAACCTGGTCTTTTGGAGTGCTCATCGAGTGATTTTCCCACTATGCCATCATATAAGAAGGTTATGAGACTAGAGATTACAGAGAATAGGACCAGATCATGGAGGGGATTTGAAAACTAGGATGAGAATTTTAAAATCAAATGTAGCAGGCCAGTTTGAGGAGAATGTCCAATGGATGAGCTACAAAAAAGTGTTCAACTTTTCATCTTCATTGCATGTAGGAGTAGTGAGAGGCCTAAATGCTTAGGCCCCATCAGTATTCTGGATGACAAATCTGACATGAAAAAGCCAAAAAGGAAAGATAAGAAAAAAAAATCCAGATTGAAGCCAGGTTCCAGTGTTAATGGGTGTTTTATTGACTCCCACCAGGCAACTGGCAGCTTGGCAGCACTGTGGTTAGCACTACTGCCTATCAGCGCCAGAGACCTGGGTTCAATTCCAGTTTTGGATTACTGCCTGTGTGGAATATACATGTTCTCCTCTGTCTGAATCACAGAATAGAATCATTGACTCCTACGGTGCAGAAGGAGTCCATTCAGACCATTGAGTTTGCACCGACCACAATCCTACCCAAGACCTATCCTCGTACCCTTATGTATTTATCCTAGCTAATCCCCTGACACTAAAAGGCAATTTAACCAATCAACCTAACCCGTTCATCTTTGGACTGTGGGAGGAAACCACAGTGTGGGTTTCCTCTGGGTGCTCCGGTTTCCTCCCACACTCCAAAGATGTGTGGGTTAAGTGGATTGGCCATGCTAAATTGCCCCTTAGTGTCAGGGAAATAGCAGGTAATTATGTGTGGTTAAGAGTATAGGGCCTGAGTGGGATTGTTGTCAGTGCAGACCCGATGGGCCAAATGGCCTCACTCTATACTATAGGGATTCTATCATTCCGTATGAAAACCCAATCAGTCCCCTCACTCTTTGTCAGCCTAAGAGGTGGGATGCAAATAGAATAATAGAATCATAATGGTTTACAGCATAGAAACAGGTCATTCCGCCCAACTTGTCCTTTTTTTTCAAACTCTGAAGCTCGTCCCAATTACCTGCATTTGGCCCATATCCCTCTGTACCCATCATTCCCATGTAACTATCTGAATGCTTTCTAAAAGATAAAATTGTACCCATCTCTACTACTACTTCTGGCAGCTCGTTCCAGATGCTCAACACCCTCTGTGTGAAAAAAGTGCCCCTCTAGACACTTTTGTATCTCTCCCCTCTCACCTTAAACCTATGCCCTTTAGTTTTAGACTCCACTGTCTTTGGGAAAAGATATTGACATCTACTTGTCTATACCCTTCATTATTTTATAGACCTCTATAAGGTCACTCCTCAGCCTGCTACGCTCCAGAGGAAAAAAATCCCAGTCTATTTAGCCTCTCCTTATAACTCAATTCATCAAGTTTTATTAGTATCCTAGTAAATCTTTTCTGCACTCTTTCTAGATTAATAATATCCTTTCTATAATAGGGTGACCAGAATTGCACACAGTATTCCAAGTGTGACCTTACCAATGTCTTGTACAACTTCAAAAGACGTTCCAACTCCTGCATTCAATGTTCTGACTGATGAAACTAAGCATGCAGAATGCCTTCTTCACCACTCTATCCACCTGCGACTCCACTTTCCAGGAACTATGAACATGTACCCCTAGATGTCTTTGTTCTATAATTCTCCCTAATGCTTTACCATTAACTGAGTAAGTCCTGCCCTGGTTCAATCTACCAAAATGCATCACCTCACATTTGTCTACATTAAGCTCCATTTGCCATTCATCAGCCCACTGTCCCAATTGATCAAGATCCTTTTGCAATTGAAGATAACTTCCTTCACTGTTCACTATGCTACCAATCTTGGTATCATCTGCAAACTTATTAAACATGCCCCCTATATTCTCATCCAAATCATTATTATTAATGACAAATAATAGTGGGCCCAGCACTGATCCCTGAGGCGCACCACAGATCACAGGCCTCCAGTTTGAACAATAACTCTCTACAACCACCCTCTGGCTTCTGTCAAGAAGCCAATTTTGTATCCATTTAAATACCTTACCCTGGATTCCATGAGATTTAACTTTATGCAATAATCTACTATGCAGTACCTTGTCAAAGGCCTTATTAAAGTCCATAGACAACATTAATTGCACTGCCTTCACCTATCTTCTTAGTTATTCCTTCAAAAAACTCAATCAAATTTGTGAGACAAGATTTTCCACTCACAGAGCCACGCTGACTGTCCCTAATCAGTCCTTGCCTCTCTAAATGCCTGCAGATCCTATCTCTCAAAATACCTTCCAACAATTTAGCCACCACAGATGTGAGGCTGACTGGCCTGTAGTTCCCAGGCTTTTCTCTGTAATTCTTTTTAAACAAAGGCACAACATTTGCTGCTTTCCAATCTTCAGGCACCTCACCCATGACTATCGATGATTCAAATATCTCAGCTAAGAGACCCGCAATTTCCTCCCTAGCCTCCCACAATGACCTAGGATGTAAATAAGAACAAAACTCCAGCAAATCAGCAATCATTGACCCTAAAGTTGGGCTGAACAAAGAGGAAAAACTTCAGTTGATTTTGGTGAGAAAGAAGCAAAGGACATTATTATATTAGGACATTTATATAACTCCCTCCATCTTCTCAGCAAAATATTTCACACTCAATTTGTGTTGCAATATCAGCTAACACAGCAGGAAATCTATGATCACAAAAATCTCATAAACAACAAGTTTAAAATAAAAATATGTCGAACATTTTCAAAATGCACCAAGGCAAGAACATTTGATCATAATTGGATCAGCTTGTATTACATTCCAGTGTACCAATTCTAATCTAAATGTAATCAAGTGGAAAGCTTGTCACAATTCTGAAAGTATCTACAGAGTATATCAAACTGAAGCATTGAAAATATGCTTACAGCAATATTACAAACACATGATTGTCTTGTCAAGAAATAGTCAATTACCACCACAAAAAAAAGCTCTACTGATAAGCTTCCCATCCACCGACTCTGTCAACACTTTCTGCTGCCTCAGAAAAGCAACCAGCACAATTAAGGAACCCTAGACACTCCAGACACTCTCTCTCCTGCCTTCTTCCCTCGGGAAAAAGATATAAAGGTCTGAGGTCGCATACTGACAGACTCAAAAACAGCTTCTTCCCTGCTGCCATCAGACAGTTCAATGGACCTACCTTAAATTAAGTTGATCTTTCTCTACAACCTAGCTATGACTATAACACTACATTCTGCACCCTCTCCTTTCCTTCTCTATGAATGGTATACTTTGTCTATAAAGCGCCACAGAAACAATACTTTCCATTGTATATCAATACATGTGATAATAGTAAATCAAATGAAATTAAATTTACAGTGTCTGTTTCTTATATTAATTGCAATATTCATACATTCACTGGAGGGCACTGTGTCCACTTAAAAGGAAATAGTTGAACTAGGGATTATCTAGCAAAACAGTCCATTCAAGTGTAAAGAACATACTTTTCTGGAAGAATTAACTGAAGTAATTTAAAGAATTATTTGACCGAATGCATCATAATTGTTATGCCACAGTACATTCTGTGGCACGACATTTATAATGTCATACTGTTATTGAACTAATTGTTGTATTTTAAAATGGATTAAGGAAGACTGCAAAGGTGATTTATTTTAGGGATTGGAACCATTCTCCTGCCTCATGAGAAAACATATGGAATACTCTAGAGTGATGTTGAATCAATGCTCTGGTTTTATCAAATTGAATTGGTCATTCAAACACAAAACTACCAGCTGTCCCAAACTCTTGGGCCGGGATTTTACCATTGCATTGCACCATTTTCTGGTGTGACACTGTCGTAAAGTGGAATGAAAAGTGATTGGTGCGATTGGCACTAGTTTTTGCAACCGGCACCACAATAGGATTTCCGACATGGTCAGCCTCTCACTAGAAATGGGTGAGGGGCAGGCTAATTTATTGAGATATATTTAAATAAGCATTTCAATGTTATTAGCGAACCCGGCGCTCAATTGCCCGGGCTTGCCTGCTTTTATGACCTCGCCGGGAAAAGTTCTCACCGGCAAAGAATAGCCATGCTCCTGTTGGCCTTGCTGGTGGGACCAGAGGCCATTGAGGCCCCCGAGAAGGCTGAGGACAAAGTTGGGGTGGGGGGGGGAGGTACCTCTTTGCCAATGCCAGCCTGGCATCTAGGCAGTGCACACTGGTAATAGGGTAATGCCAACCGGGCTGTGCCAAAAGCTGGAACCAATGGAGGAGAGGCCAGTGGGGCAGGGCTAATAGGGGGACAGGCCAATGGGGGGAGAGCTAATGGGAGAAGGTAGCCCACTCTGAAGGGGTGGAGAGCTGGTGACCCCTTGTTCAGCTGGGATACTGGAGTTCTTTCCAACTAAACATTGTTAAAACAGCCACCTGAGGATTTCTCAAAGAAAGGTACGGATTTGAAAATGGTCACACAAGTTATGGATTAATGCTTGGACCTTTCTTGTTTGCAGTTTCTATAAATAACCTGGAAAAAAGTGTGGGCGGTTAGATGAGTAAGTTTGGGAATGACATGAAGATTGGTGGAGTTGCTAATAGAGCCAGGGATTATCAAAGGATGCAACAGGATATATATAAATTGAAGACTTGGGCACAGAAATGGCAGAT
Source organism: Sphyrna mokarran (assembly GCA_024679065.1). Lineage (NCBI taxonomy): Eukaryota > Metazoa > Chordata > Chondrichthyes > Carcharhiniformes > Carcharhinidae > Sphyrna > Sphyrna mokarran. Next base: position 32,624,298 of record JAGIQG010000011.1, read on the forward strand.
GGAGTTTATTCCAGACAAAGGCAAGTTGATGCATTTTGGAGAATGAAATTTAGATGTGAATTATACTATAAATGGCAGAACCCTTAGCAACATTAACATACAGAGGGATCTGGGTGTGCAGGTCCGCACGTCCCTAAAAATGGCAACATAAGTGACCAAGGTAATTCTGACATATGACATGCTTACCTTCGTTGGGCAGGGCACTGAGTACATTTGGAGTATTGCAGGTCACCACCTTACCAGAAGGATGTGGAAGCTTTGGAGAGAGTGCAAAGAACATTCACAAGATGTTGCCTGGCCTCAAGGGTGCTGGCTGTGAGAAAAGGTTGAATAAGCTAGGATTGTTTTCACTGGAAAGACAGAGGCAGAGGGGAGACGTGATTATGAGAGGCATAGGCAAGGTGGATAGTCAAAGACTTTTTCCAAAGATGGGAGTGTTAATTACAAGGGAGCACAGGCTCAAGGTAAAAGGGGGAAAGTTTAAGGCAGATGTGCAGGGGAAGTAGGGAAAGCAGAGAGTAGTGGGTGCCTGGAACATGCTGCCAGAGGAGATGGGTGGAAGCAGGCACATTAGCAACATTTAAGAGACATCTGAATGGGTAAATGAATAAGGAGGGAATAGAGGAATGCGGACCATGTAAGGGCAGAAGGTTTTTTTTGATTTAGTTAGGACATCATGATCAGTACAGGTTTGGAGGGCCAAGGGCCTGTTCCTTTGCTGTACTTTTCTTTAATCTTTTTCTTATTCTTTGACCTTCTTTCTCCACAATGATTTCAGAAGGAACGTTTATCCAATATCTCAAACTGATTTTTGATTTCAGGCCTGATATTGTCTCAGCCATTAACTTTTGAATTATTATTACCAAGACTGAAGGTTTTATGTCAAGAGTTACCATTGACTCTGCTAGAATAGTAAGCTTATTAAGATGCAAATGACATCCACTGTTCCTCAACAGCCCTTTTCTGGACAGTCCCAGGTTGAGATGATTCGACTAAATGCTCTGTAGTCATAATGATTTCAATATGTCAGTCTCCTGGTTTTGTGAGTATTATGCTCTTATAGGGTGTTGGCTTCCACAATTACGAGAAGAAGTTTCTTTTCCTCTTGTAGCTCCTGTTGGAAATGTGACTTGCAGCAGCCAGCTTTCTTGGGTCAACAGAAAGTCTATTTTAAAAATAGCAAAAAAAAAGTTTCGATTCCTGCATTTGTGGATTTTTTCACTTCATATCAATGGCACATTTTCCCGTGTACGAGTGTGTGTGAAATGAATGAATGAAAGCATTATTTTCAGAATAAGCGGTTGAAAATAAATAACCTTTATCTTAATACTCACAAAATGCCTTGTCACTGAAATCATTTAATTGGAACACACTCTGAAGGTAAGAAAACATGCATCTCTTACGTATAAGCATGCTGTTCACCAGCAGTGAAAGGAAACTCATGCATTCTACTGTAATATAATAATTATTGATAAATCAAAAGTAAACTGTTATGTTAATAATGTTTAATTTCTATTAATGGTAAATTCTCAGGGCAAGATTTTCTAAGACAAGTTTCTACAGAAGAAAAGCTAAGGTTTGTTATGCTATCAGTTTAAGAAAGAATATGCTAGTGCATAAGTAGCAAGGAAATAAACCATGTGACCAGCAGATATTGTTCCGAATAATTTTTAAGTTTAGCCAGCAATATGTGGTGTGAAGGAGTTGCAATTTTACTTTCATGTTAACAGTTGCTAATGTGTAGTTGATTGCAGTCTTGGGGGAACCTCAGGAGGACACTCTCTGGGAAAGAACAGAATAATTAACAGGAGTTTTTAGATTTATACTAAATTTTCCATTGAGCAACCTTGTACAATATCTTCAAACAAACTGAATCTATATTTGATATAGAACATAGAACATTACAGCACGGAACAGGCCCTTCGGCCTTCGATGTTGCGCCGACCAATATAAAAAGCAATGCCCCTCCAAACTAAACCATTCCCTTCTCTTCCATATACTTATCAACTAACCTCTTAAACGCCACCAAACTTGGCGCATCTACAACTGCTGCAGGCAGGGCATTCCACTCCCGAACCACCCTTTGGGTAAAGAACCTACCTCTGATATCCGTCCTATAACTATCACCCCTTAATTTAAAGCTGTGTCCCCTCGTGCTAGCTTTCTCCATCCTAGGAAAAAGGCTATCACTGTCCACCCTATCTAAACCTCTAATCATCTTATATGCCAATCCTGTGTGAGATCAGTAACTTTGTATAAGCAAACATAGAAATGCAACAAGGATTGAAGGGTGTGGGAAAAGTGAGGGTGAGAGTGGCGAAGGGAGCAAAGTCTAATTTTTAGTCATTTAGCAAAGCAGGACCATGGCAATGTTTTCCAGTTCCACAATGACATTTGTGTCAGGCTTAACAGGCAGCACCATCATGATTGGAATTTTAAAAATAGAGTGTATCCATTGTTTGCCATCAGTTTTGTCCCAGTCATGTTGTAAATGGATTTAACATCATGAGCTCCAATCTCTTGCTGTGATTCCATTCTGCATTGTGCTAGTTAAATTTAATTGTGCTCTGTATTATGATTAATGTTAATTTTTAAACATTTTCAAGCCAGTAGTGGCTAGGCAATAAAGTACAGTGGAACAGAGAGATTGGCAGGAATATAACATGAAACAACATCACAGGACAGGAAGTCACATTGTGAGTATTCCAGCAAGCATTTAAATGTTACCATAATTTAATTAAAGTAATTAACTATTCGGTAAGACTTCATCAATCAATAAGCATAACACTAAAGCCAATTTATTCACTTAAATACAGTTACATTCTGTTTTCATTTAATTAATCAAATCTAGATATGGGGTTAAAGTTAAGTAGAAAAAGTTGTCAACATAAAAAGATCTTTATATTTTCAACAACTTAAAATCAGAGATCTATAGCTAATAAGAGTTATTTAAAACATTTAAGTTAACTTCCTATAAAGTAAAGTGACATCTGCACAAAGATAGAAGCTTATTGTGAGTAGCTGATGAAAATTCCTTATATTCATTGATGTTAAATCAGTTAATAAGCTAATAAATAGAGGTATGACAATGTAACTCAGTTTTGTGAGATGCACATCCTGTTCCATGTGGGAACTCCTAGAATTATCATTTATCCTGCATAATCAGAGGAAGCATTGTTATCTAGAGGAACTTAAACTCTAGGTTTTAGAGCTCTTCAGATTTCAGAACCTCCCAGTGGAAGTCTAGTTACACCTGATATAGCAAAATGTAATGTTTTCAAGTGGAGTTATAGAGTAGAAATGCAGTTTTTCAATTGATCTATGGAACCATAGAACATTATAACACAGACGCAGGCCTTTAGGCCCTTTTTGGCAGTGCCAAACAATTTTTCTGCCTAGTTCTAGGTTCAATAATAAGTGGTTGATTGCAATCTTGGGTAAACCTCAAGAATGCACCCTCTGGGAAAGCACAGAATCATTAACAGGAACGTCTAGATTTCTTCTGGTTTAACTGCGCATGTGCAGACTCCGAAGGCTTAGGTCCAGTTTTCAGGGCAAACACCGACAGTTTTTCCGACATTAGCACTGCAAAGCCTGGGCCACTTGCAATAAAAATTTGATTCAATAGTTCAACTTTTCACTCGCAATGCAACAAAATCCAAGGGCGTATTCAATTTAGAGTAAACTGAATGAGGTTATAATGAACATCCCCCAACAGCATCTAGCTGTCCAAGTATTCCTCTGTTCAATATGATGATATCATTATTGTTCTTGTATTTCTTTCATTATTAGTATTAACTGAGGAGGTTAAGATAGCAAGACTTTGATCCCAGCAACTAATAGGACTGGTACTGATGTGATGTTCAGATTAGAAACTTCTCTTTAAACATATAATTCCATCTGTGTAAAAACGAAATGTTGATGGATTCTGTTTTTATAGAGGTATGTTGTTCTAGTCTACTTTTAGGAAAACATAATAATTGCCTAAACTCTCCTAAACACAGGCACAGTTTGAGGTTCATACACTGCCAGCTTTAAAAGTTGACCACTGTTAAAAACAACTAAAATGCTGCTTAAGACACACATGTTTATACAAGAGTTTAAACTTCTTTGGTTACTAGCTTATTAAAGGGGTCAAGTCAACTTGAGAATTTGGACCCACCCTTGCCAATTAACTTGGCAATGAGAGACAGAATGTTTCCTAAGGGACTTAATCAATGGCCATCAATATAAGATATAAAATCCATAGTGAGGTGAGAAGAAAAATCTTCACCAAAGGAATAGTAAAAATATGCTTATCACTAGGATGCATAGATAATAGATGCATTTCAATTGAAAGCAGACAGGCATATGAGAGAAAGGGAAATAGATAGTTACAATAGATGGGGAAAAGCTCAGATGAAGCATAAACATCTGTAAACTGTTCACAATCATTACAGTGCCACACTCAGTGATTGTTACAGCCACATCCTCCCCAGTCATTACAGGCTCCCATTGCTAATCATTACAATGCTTCGCACTGCGGCCTCACAGTACCAGGGGCTGGGTTCAATTCCAGCCTTGAGTAACTGTCTGTGTAGAGTGTGCACGTTCTCCCCTTGCTTGTATGAGTTTCCTCCAGGTGCTCAGGTTTCTTCCCGTTCTCCAAAGATGGGCGCAAGGATAGTCCAGTCTCTTTGGCTATTTTCTCTGCAAGGAAAGGGAGATGGCATTAGTGCATCACAGGAGGGAACATCGATTACTCACTTAAGAATTGGGGAATGACAATGTGTCTTGAGGAATTTCACATTTGTCTGCTGCCCACTTCACCATTAGCACAGGCACGCTCTTCCTCCTCCCTGTCCAACTCAAATACTCTCTCCTCAAATTGTGTGAGGGTTCTGAGCTACTCACACTACTTCTGCATGACTCCAGCTAGCCGTGTTTCCTCACACTTTTTGTTTGAGTTTGCAATGACACAAATAGACTGTAGGCTCAGTGTTGACATTTAAGATGGTGATGAGGTGTGGCAGGCATGGGTCTTGACTGTGAATTGGAGTGTAAGAAGCATAGCAGCAAGTGGGGGAGGAGGGCTTCCTTCTAGGTGTTGGCAATAGTTGAAGCTGTTGGGTGAAAGATGAAGGTGGAAGTGGGAGCTTTTTTTTTAAGGGGTACCAGAAAAAGGCTGTGTGACACTCATTTACCTTGGCTGAGTGCAAAAGTCATGCATTAACTTGGAGCACTGCAACCCCGCTCTCTTCTGCAGTGAACCAGGACTGCTTCCCAGGCATGGGTGTTGACTTTGGCAGGTGGCCTTCTCTGGACCAAGGGTAAAGTGCATTCTGCTTCTGTTCCACTCCTTTGAGAAGTCTAAGTCTGGGATCTTTCTAAGAAACATGGAATGGGTTTCCTGGCTGCCTGTCCCTGCAGTTACTATGGAACAAGTATTGGCAAGTGCTGGAGAGTTGTTTATGTACAGTTCCCCAGTGAGTGGTGCAATTACATGGAGGCATGGGCGTGACATTATTCTTGTAGCCCAAAAAACCTTTGTCAGTTAGTCTCAAATTCTGGCCAGTAATTATGCTGGAGCTGTTGACGTGATTTACTCCATTTTTCTCATTGAAACTGACTCTGCCAAATTCTGTTTAGATTGTCCTCAATGAATATCAATGTGGATTAGATCATGGGAGCCATGATGTAATATCAACTGAATGTGATCCTGGGCTTCCTGGATATCAACACACACAAATGACAGACAGAACGGCACTGAATAGATATCAGGACAGAAGTCTTGACTACTTTTCATTCATAACCCAAGAGTACAGAAGCTACTTGCAGTATTCTCATTGTCATCCTACTTGAGTTCAGCAAATTCATGAGGAAAAGTAACTTGGGATTTTTCCTGCTATGTCCCAATTACTCATTGGCTAAAGTTCCAAAGTAACTTGGATATTACAGCGCCTGATTCTGTGGTAAATATTCGCAGCATTAACTGTTCCACCACAGCTGGAGTTGGAACACTGCTGGAACAATCTGTCCAATTTTGTGCTTTCACCTCCTGGGGTCCTGATGCTATGTCCGTTTGGATCGTATCCTTTCAGGCATCAGTTCCAAAAACATTCACTCCATAATTGTAGGAACTTCTGGTGAAGGAGATAATTTTGTGGCTGCGTCAACTTTTTGAAAGTTACTGACATCTCCATAGACATGCTGGCTAGATGCATTGGCTGTGCTAAATTCTCCCTCAGCGTACCTGATCAAGCGCTGGAGTGAGGCAACTAGGTGATTTTCTCAGTAACTTGCAGTGTGAATTTAAGCTTACTTGTGATAATAAATAAACTTATTTCGTCCCAGGTCCGTTTAATTTTTTCGTCGTCAAAGATTCACCCAATTCCTTTTAAAATTTATTGATCAGACTTCTCTGGTCATTTGTTGCCAGCTAACATGGAGAATTTGACGTTCAGCCAAATCTCTGTTCTCTGCAGCAGGACTGGAGAATCCCAGTTGCAGGTGAGGTTGGAGAATCCTGTCCATCATACCTGTTTTCTATGGGACTTTTGAGGGAGAATTTTCCCAACCCCTTAGAGATGGGTTTGTAGACAGCAAGGCTAGGTAAAAAAGGTGGAAGCCAGTTTTGAATGCTTACATACCTCCCCGGGAATTTCGCAGGAGCAGCTGGGAGCAAGGCCAGCAGTCTGTTCCACTGGTGGCTGTTTTCCAAAGTGACAGTGGAATGACTGCCAAGTACGGAGCCTGCCAGCACTGTAGAGGTGATTTCTCACTGGGAGCTGGGCAGGCCAACAAAGGTTCCATTGAGTGGCTACATTAAAGGACTGCGAGGATCCAGCGGTAACCACAAGAATTCTCTTGGAGGGAATATCCCTCCACCTTGAGTCCCTTCTCAGTACTTGTCTTCTTTTATTTCAGCTGAGGAAAGTGGCCTTTGTGAGCATCTCCATTGTGAGGCACCATCGAGGTTTTCCTTCTTCTCCAGCAGTGCTCACCTCAGATACTGCTGTGGCTCCTCTCCCTGGGTTTTCCACTTCCGTAGCCTGCCTGCCATCGTTAATTAGATAGCGAATGCAGCAAATGCATGGTGGGATCCCAATATGGATCCAATATCAGAGTTCTGGTGCCCATGGAAAAATTCCAGCCTTAATGTCCCAATAAATCACTGCATATAATGACTCTAAAATCACACATTTGAACTCAATGTTGTGGTCTGTTGCTACCAACAAACTGTACAATGGCAGTGCTGTTCATTCATTTACTTCATCAAATTCTCTCAAAACTTTCTCTAGTCTCTTCTCACAAGTAAAAACTGTCATCCCCAGGAAACATCTTGCTGCAGCTCATATACACCACTCATCTTTACCACATTACATTTTATATTCTCAGTTTAATACTATCCTTAGCATCTGTGATTAACCATTGTTGATTTTTCTCTTTCTAGAATCTTCTTTCTCATTGGGATATATATTTGTTTTGAGTAATGAACTATTTTCATTAATGTCTACTGTGGCTGATCAACTGTCTTTTCTAGGAATCTCCGTTCCCAGTCCGCTCCTACCAACTCTGCCCCCATTCCTGAATAATTATCCGTATTTAAGTGAGTAAAGAGAAACTCAAGTTTCTCAATCTCAAACTGATCGCTAAATTCTACCATGTTACAATCACTGATTCCTACGGGATCTATTTAATCTGAGATTTTTTTATTAAAGCTGACTTATTACTTATTGCCAAATCCAGAATAGCCTATTTAGTGGCTGCATCCACAATGTATTGTTTTAGAAAGCTGTCCCAAATTACATTATATGAATTCTTCCTCCTGGCTACCTCTGCCAGTTTGAGTTTCCCAATCTACATGAAGATTAAAATCACTCATGATGGATGTACTGCCTTTTTTTTTTACATGCCCTTATTACCTCCTGCACACTGTGGCACAGTGATTAGTACTGCTACCTTATAGCCCCAGCGATCTGGGTTCAATTTCTAGTTTGGGCCATGGTCTCAGCAGAGCCTGCACATCCTCCCCCTGTCTACATGAGTTTCCTATCGATGCTCCGGTCTCCTTCCACACTCAAAAAGACATGCTGGTTCGGTGCAATTGGGCATGCTAAATTCTCCCTCAGTGTATCCAAATAGGTGCCGGAATGTGGTGACCAGGGGACTTACACAGTAACTTCGTTGCAGTGTTAATTAAGCCTCTAGACTATTCCCACAGTATCTTCTTCTCCTTGTTATTTTTTTACTTCCATCTATGGGATTGGATAGCTGGAATTTTATTGCCTTGCCTGCCATAGGAATTGCAGTGGGCAAGGGGTGGACCATGGAAAAGTCCATTGACCTTGGGTAGGATTTTACAGTTTTGGGACGAGTGGGGCCTTAAAATCTCATCCTACATCTTCTGATTCATTTCTTGCTATTGTACTTATTCTATCTCGTACTAACAAAGTTACCCTTTCTTTCCTATCTGTCCTTATGAAAAGTCACAAACCCCTGAATATTTTGTTTCCAGTTTTAATCACCTTGTAACCACGTCTCCATAAGATCATGGCTATCGGAGCATATCCGCTAACCTTGATTCCTGCTGCTAATTAATTTCTGTTGTGCTCAATACTTTGTGCATAAAATAAAGACTCGTTAATTTTGCCTTGTTACCAACTATTCCCCTTTTGACTTCATTTGTAGTTTTTTTATGCTTGTACATTCTGTCCCTTCCTACCACACTCTGAGTATGATTACCTGAATAGTGGCCTTGCGATGCTGTCATCTTTTGTAAAAGGTGATTCTTTTGCTTTGCAGGCCTGCAAATCCCTTTGACAGAAGAAGCACAGTTGCCATCCCTCCCCCTTCCTCCCCTGCCCCCACTTTCCACCCTGCCACCTCTTCTATTTAGTTTAAAGCACTCTCTACTTCCCTAATTCTGCAGTTTATAAAAACACTGCTCTTAGCATGGTTCAAATGTAGGTCATCTCAGTAGCACCACACCCTCCCCAACCCTCTCCTCCCCCACTTTCCATGGGACTTATGCCACAGATGAAGGAAATGCACATTTTTACAACGCCTTTACTCTCTTGGGTTGTCCCAAAGCATATTGCAGTCAATTGGTTACTTCTGAATTGTAATCACTGATCTAATTATGGAATGATACAGCATAGCATAAGGCCACTTGTCCTATCTGGCCTGTGCTGGTTTTTTAATTGAGATTTGAAACTAATCTCATTCCCTTCCCCTGGCCCCATAGCCCTGTATCTTTCTCCCACCAAGTATTTACTCATTTTGGTTTGAATTTTCAGTAAAACTGCTTCCACCATTCTTTCAAGCAGCACATTCCAGATCATTGATTCATCCCAGATGTGTCTGAGTTGGTTCAGAAGAGGTTTGCTAGATTAGTAACTGGAACGAGTGAGTTGTCTTTCGATGAATGGTTGGACAGACTGGGCTTGTTTCTACTGCCCAGTAGAAAACCGAGAGGCGACCTGATTGAAGAATATACCCTGAATAGCTAATGTTGTACTGTTGTTTAAAAAAGGTAGTAGGGATAACCCTGGAAATTATAGGCCGGTGAGTTTGACGTCAGTGGTAGGGAAGCTGTTGGAGGGGATTCTTAGAGATAGGATGTATAGGCACTTAGAGCGTTGCGATCTGATTAGGGATACGCAGCATGGATTTGTTAAGGGGAGGTTGTGCCTTACAAATCTGGTAGAATTTTTTGAGGAGGTGACGAAAACGGTGGACGAAGGGCGAGCCGTTGATGTCGTCTATATGGATTTTAGTAAGGCATTTGACAAAATCCCTCATGGGAGGTTAGTTGAGAAGGTCAAGGCTCACGGGATACAAGGACAGGTAACTAGATGGATAAGTAACTGGCTTGGTAATAGGAGACAGAGAGTAATAGTGGAAGGGTGTTTTTCTAGCTGGAGGTCGGTCACTAATGGTGTGCCACAGCGCTCGGTAATGGGACCTCTTCTATTTGTAATATATATAAATGACTTGGAAGAAGGAGTAAGTGGAGTGATCAGCAAGTTTGCAGAGAATACAAAGATGGCTGGACTTGCGGATAGTGAGGAGCATTGTCAGGCGATGCAGCAGGACATAGATAGGCTGGTAGCTTGGGCAGACAGATGGCAGATGGAATTCAATCCTGATAAATGTGAGGTGATGCATTTCCGGAGAAAGAATGTAGTGGGGAGGTATATGATAAAGGGTAGACCTATTAAGAGTATAGAAATACAGAGGGATCTGGGGGTGCAGGTGAACAAGTCTCTGAAGGTGGCAGAGCAAGTGGAGAAGTTTGTGAAGAAAGCATATAGTATGTTAGCCTTTATACGAAGGGGAATACAGTACAAGAGCTGGCCTTTAATGTTGCAGTTGTATAAAACGTTGGTTAGACCTCATTTGGAATACTGCATCCAGTTCTGGTCGCCCTACTACGGGAAGGACGTGGAGACTCTGGAGAGAATGCAGAGGAGGTTTACCAGGATGCTGCATGGTATGGAAGGTCTGAGTTACGAGGAGAGATTAGGCAAATTGGGACTGTTTTCCTTAGAAAAACGTAGACTTAGAGGAGATCTAATAGAGGTGTACAAGATTATGAGGGGTATAGATAGAGTAACCAGGGTTAAGCTCTTTCTTAGGATGGACTCGAATAGCACGAGGGGTCACGGGCTTAGGGTGAGGGGGGTAAGGTATAATTTGGATGCTAGAGGGAGTTTTCTCACACAGAGGGTAGTGAGGGTATGGAATGCGCTGCCAAGTAAAGTGGTGGAGGCAGGTACTCTGGAGTTATTTAAGAAATACTTAGATGGGCACATGAACAGAATGGGAATGGAGGGGTATAGAAAACTGATTTAAAATAGGGCTCATGAGCCTTGGGAGTCCCTGGGAAGTGTGTAAATAGATGATGATATTGATGTACTTGTTTTTATCCTACAGGTGCTTTGGTCCACCAAGTCTAACGAGGGGCATACACTTGATGGGTCGTGAGAGGACTGCTCTTGGATTTTTTTCCGAGACTATCCTAGTGCTTCACGTCGTTAGTTACGCTTGACCTGGACCATTTGGTGGGCAACACGACAGCTCAGTGACTATCGCTGTGCTGTGCAGATACATGGATTTGGGCCTGTTTCTGTGGGAGTTTGCGCATTCTCCCTGTGCTTGCGTGGGTTTTCTCCGGATGCTCCGGTTTTCTCCCACATCCCAAACATGTGCTCTTAGGCTAATTGGCAAAACAAATTCTCCCTAAATTGACTCAGATTTGATTTTTAATCCATAGATGTATAAACATGGACAGGGATTGCGGGTAGAGGTAGGAACATCGGGACGGCGGCGCGGGCTCGTTGGGCCGAAGGGCCTGTTTCCCATGCTGTTTTGTTCTTTGTTCTTTGAATAGTACTGACAAAATGGACATGGAAATAATTTCCTCTCATAGTTTGATCCAGAACTAGGAGACACTGTTTTAAAATTAGGCGTTGTCATTTTAGGACAGAGATGAAGAGATTTTATTTTTTCTCCCAGAGGGTTGTGCGACTTTGGAAGTCTCTGCCTCAGAAAGTCATGGAGACAGGGTCATTGGATATTTTTAAGATGAAAGACGATAGGTTTTGGTTAGGCAAGGGAATCAGGTTATTGGCGGAAAGACGGAAATGTGGAATTCGAAACAGCCATGATCGTACTGAATGCCGGAGCAGGATTGAGGGGCAAATTTCCTACTTCTACTTGTATTTCCTAAGTTCATATCACATTTCATTTGTAGTTAATTTTTTTCTCATGTCAGTGGTTCTTTTACCAATTGCCTTCAATCTGTGGCCGCTGGTTACCAACCCCTCTGTCGCAGCAAACATTTATTCTTTACATTCTTTATCAAAACCAATCCTGATCAAATCTCCACTTAATCTTTTCTGTTCTCACAAGAAAAATTCCATCTTCTCTGATATTTCCACTGAAGATTCTGAAAAGCAAATGACTGTGGATGTTTGAAATCTGAAATGAAACAGAACCTCTCTCCACTGATGTTCTTTATCTCTGAGCCCATTATAGAATTCCCTCCCATCCTCCTTAAAGTGTGGTGCCCAGAACTGAACACTTTTTTCCAGTAAAGGCTTGACCAATGTTTCATGAAGTTCCTTGCTTCTCTACCCTGTCCCTATATGAATAAAGCCAAAGATCCCTGTGCGTTTTAATAGCTTTTTCAATTTGAGACAAAGACCGTTTCCAACAAAAGACAAACTAACCATCTCCCCTTCTTACTCAAAAGCCTTATCATCACCGAATAATTATCCATTCCCTCTTGCATCTTTCAACATTGACAGGAAACTGAGCTGAAACAGCCATATAAATAGAATGGTTTTAAAGTTTATTTATTAATCAAATTAGGTAATAAGAGCAGGTCAGAGACTAACTCATCTTCCGATTTCCGAAAGTCTGTCCCTCAGCTGCGAAGCGCATGTCAAGAGTGTGATGGAATATTCTCCACTTGTCTGGATGAGTACAGCTCCAACAACACTTAAGGATCTTCAATAATCCAGGGTCAAGGATTGACACACCATCCACCACCCATGCACAATGGTAGAGGTCTGTGATGTATAGAAGATTCACTGCAGCAACTCACTAGGTGTGCATTCCCTAACAAAAATCATTGATATCATTCTGCATGCAATAGTTTTCATTTGCACTCATTTACAATGATATACATTCTGAAGCAATCTTTCAGTCATCATTAGATAGCTAATAGCAAATCAAGGGAAATCACTGAGCTGAAAGGGAATCACATGGGAATGAAGTTCAAATGGTTGAAAGCTTCAAGTTTTTAGGTATCCAGATCACCAACAACTTATCCTGGTCCATCCACATTGACACTTTAGTTAAGAAAGCCTGTCAACATCTCTACTTTCTTAGAAGGCTAATGAAATTTGGCATGTCTACCACAACTTTGACTAACTTTTATAGATGTACCACAGAAAGCATTCTTTCTGGTTGTATCACAACTTGGTATGGCTTCTGCTGTGCCCAAGACCACAAAAACTACAAACGGTTATGAACGTAGCCCAGTCCATCACGCAAACCAGCCTCCCATCCATTGACTCTGTCTACACTTCTCACTGCCTCGGAAAAACTGCCAGCATAATCGAGGATCCCATGTACCCCCGACATTCTCTCTTCCACCTTCTGTCAGGAAAGACACAAGAGTCTGACAACATATACCAACCAACTCAAGAACAGCTTCTCCCCTGCTTCCATTAGACTTTTGAATGAACCTATCATATACGAAGCTGATCTTTCTCCAGACTGTAGCTAGGATTGTAACACTATATTCTGCACTCTCTCCTTTCTTTCTCCTCTATGTGCTCTATGAATGGCATGCTTCATCTATATAGCGCACAAGAAACAATACTTTTTACTGCTTCCTAATACATGTGACAATAATAAATCAAATCAAAGCTCAAACCATATCAGTTACAAACATTTGATTGCTTACAAGGCAGCTAGAAGTTGTACGGCAATTACAGGTGTTCAACTGATACGAAATGAAACTGAAACAACATCACTGGCATCAACAAAGACATTCAACTAACACTTCAAAACTTAGCTTGTAGGAAACAGTTAACAGACATTAGATTTTTCCAAGTCCCAAATGAGCTTATCATCAGTGCACAGTCACTGTAATGATTATTATGAGGTGTATGAACATAACTGCCTTCCAATTTTTATGTGATTTGAACCAGGGCACATTAATAGATGCATATCCCAGAGGTATCTCAAACACCCTGGAAATCCACCAGGTAAAGACTGCATGGGATTGCACAGTAATTTTAAATTTCAGATTGGCAATTATCCTTTACCTAGAGCTTTCCATAACTCCCCAGGCAGCAGGTGCAAGGGAACAGCTCTCGAAGGTGGGACTTTTGACTGAGATAGGGCATTCCCAGTCAACTTGCTGAGGGGCATCCTTTGGGATCATGGCTGCACTCCTTCCAAACATTTTAGGGAAAGGGACAGGGCTCACAGCACCTTGCACAGTCCAGATCTTAAAGTTTCCCCACTGTCGGAGAAAGGCCATTGTGCTTGCTAAATTTATTTTCAAACAAAGTGTAACATTTGAAATCCTCCACTTGCCTGTGCAGTCTTTATTGCACAGTAAAATCTGCTCTCAATTACTGCCTGAAATAAAGGTCTTGTAGTGCAGTGAGTAGGGTCCCTGCTTCTGAGCGAGAGGCAGTGGGCTCAATTCGCACCCCAGAACTTGATGGCTGAGGAAGTGCATTCATAATGTGACTGAACAGGTTGAGTGTGTCAACTTGCAAACACTATCAAATACTCCAATGTGGTTGGTAGTAAGGGCGGGAGAGACTCCTGGTCAGCCATGCTTGAAGGAGGGTGGTGCCCCTCAAACTATAAGCCCCTGGGAACAGCTTAGAAATCAGTTCCTGTTTTAGCTATGGAAACAGATGAAAGTCTGCCTTAGTCCACTACTAGGTGCAGGAAGAGAATAAGATGGATGGACTCTTCTAGCATCAGATCCATATTTCAGGAGAACTAGAACATTGTGACAAGCCTCTACAATTCCAATCCTTACTTTTCTCATACATCCCATCTAAGCCATGTATCTTTTCTGCTTTGAGGACTACCACATTTTTAAACAGGGTGGCATGGTGGCACAATGGTTAGCACTGCTGCCTCACAGCTCCAGGGATCTAGGTTCAAATCCTGGCTTGGGTTATTGTCAATGTGGAGTTTGCATATTCTCCCCTTGTCTGCGTGGGTTTCCTCCGGGTGCTCCAGTGTGGGTTAGGTGTATTGGCCATGCTAAAATTTCCCTTTATTGTCCCAGGATGTGTAGGTTAGAGGGATTGTTGGAATAAATATGTGGAGATATGGGGATAGGTGGGATTTTTGCCAGTGCAGACTCGATTGTCTGAATGGTCTCTTTCTGCATTGTAGGGATTCTGTGTGGATTCTCCTATTTATTTAATTCTATCCAATATCCTCACCTTTTCTTCCTTCATTATTTCTCTGGCAGCCTGCTTCTCTCAGATAATGATAGATGCCATGTATTCGTTTAATAATCTTAACCATGTCCACCATTGGTTCTTACCCCCACAGATCCTTTCATGTCTCCCAACAGAACAATTTAACTCAGTTCCCTGAGAACACTTGTAGAATTAAAATCATCCCTTTGTTTCTAATTACTCCTGATTAAGTACAATGAAAACATGGTACAAAAAGATGTTATTATTCATTCAAAGAGATGGGAAAACAGGAACAGTTACTGAGAAGCTTGCACAGTAAAATCTGCTCTCAATTACTGCCTGGAATAAAGGTGTCCATGCCAGCAACAGATTACAAAAAAAATGTAATATTTGGTCAAAAATATTGAGATAAGAAATTGATATTTGTGACTCAGTGGGGAGATGGACTGTAGCAATAAGGGGCAAGGGAGTTCCTTTTAAACATCCTTATGAATGACAGTTTGAAAAATAAAGGATGAACGCATTGCATCAGAGGGTGCTATACTCAAAACAACAGGGACAAGGCTGCTTGTCTTATGGCAGCTGTTTCTGAGAAGGGCTCCACCAGATGTGATCTGGTCATCTGGACAATGAGCCTTTCATTTCATTGACTCACTCAGGCAGCTTCCATGGAAACATATGTGGGCTTGATTGACGGCTATGCAAAAGTAACGTGGGGAATTGGTGAAAACAAAAGTGTGACAAATGTGCAGATCCAAGGCCAGGTGAATTATTAAAAACATCCACGTTGCATTATTATTTGATGAATAACATGTTACATTGTTTTTTGCAGCTGCGCCTTATATGTTACGGTTAATATCGCTACATGTGGACAAAATGAACAAGGTTTTCGTATTGAGACGGTAATGTGGGGGAGAATATTTAAACTTCTGTTGCCTGTAAAGGGGAATGAAAAGGGAAGATTTAGAGGAACTCTTTCTGCTCCTCTTGGGAAGTCTAGGACAAGGAGGTTGGAATGAGCAGAATAGAGCCAAACTATTCAAGAGTGAAATTAGAAAACACTTCTTCATACAAAGGCTGCTAGATGTTTGGACCTTTCTTCTGCAAATTGCAATTGTTTTTAGATTGTTTTAATTTTAAAACAGAGATTATTGAATCATAGAAAGCTTACACCACAGAAAAAGGCCATTTGTCCTATTATATCTATGCTGGTTAGAAAACAACCCATCAAACCTAATCTCATTTTCCAATATTTGGTCCATAACCTTGCAGGTACAGCACTTGAGATGAATATTCAGATAACTTTTAAATAAGTTAAAGGGTTTCTGCCTCTATTATTCTTTCAGTGAGTTCCAGACCCCATAATCCTATAGGTGAAAAGGGATTTCCTCACCTCCCCACTAACCTTTCTATCAATCACTTTAAATCTGTCACTGACCTCTCTGGTAAAGTGAATAGGCCTTTCCCATCCATGGTTTCCAGGTGCCTCACAATTTTGTACATTTCAAATCTCTCCTCAGTCTAATCTATTCCAAGGAGAATAATCCCAGTCAATCCAATCTTCCCTCATGGCTGGCAATTTTCCAGTCCTAAAAACATCTTTAAAAGTCTCCTCTGGACCCTATTTAATGCAATTGCATCTTGCTTGCGATGAGGTGACTGTATATAACACTTAAGTTGCTGTCTAACAAATGTTTGATATAGTTCCAGCAAAACCTTCCTGTTCTTTCATTCTATGCATGAGCTAATTAATGAAAGAACTTTCTTAACCGTCTTATTGACTGCTCTGCGACTTTCAGGACATTCACTCCAAGATCTCTCAGTTTATCCTTCTCAATATCCTCCCATTTATTTGACAATCCTTTGCCTTGTCTAACTGTGTCAAATACATCACCTCACACTTCTCTGGGTTGAATTCCATTTGCTACTTTTTTGACTAACTGACCAATCCATTACCTTCCTACAGTCCACAGCAACTGTCCTAGTTATGTACTGCAGGGTTAGTTATATGTGGCCTGCAAAATTCTTGATCATTCCCCCTCCATTTACATCTAAATCATTGATATATTGCACAAAAAGCAGGGGGCTGTGGCCAAATGGGCCATCTAAGATGGTGGTTTGCAAGGCTACCTCCAGGACAAAGGACACTTCCTGGTCAAATTAGATTTGGTTTACCATTTGTTTAAATAGGTTTACCAGACATAGGGGCATCTTAATCCCTTATTTGGGAGGGAGATATGTGAACTTCCAGCACCTATAGGCATGGCCGTTGGATACACACCCAGGGATCGGAATGGCAGCACTTGATTGGATCCTATCGATCAGGGTGATCAAGGTCTGATTGATTGATTGGCAATGGCCAAAAGCACGCAAAAACCAACGAGGTATAAAGGTTGCTGCAGTGTGGAAGAAGATCTCTTTCTCTCTTTCACAACCCCACCACCAGCAATGGCCAGTATGAGGAGAGCCAAGCGACCCAAGAAAGAAGAAAGACCAGAGCCAGAGTTTCAGACCAGACCAAAGGACCAGACTACGCAGAGGACTGCAGAGACCAGCACACAGATAAAGGCCAATATCTGCCTGAATACTCACCAATCAAACAAAAGTTAAGTCAAGGTTTAGTATTGGATTTGAATGTTGATATTGTATAAGATAATTTATTGTTGATTGGGAGAGTGATTATTAATTATGTGTAAATAAGTATTATTATACTGTCAAGAAGCCTATTCACAATTCTTTGTTCACTATATAAGGGTTAAACAGACTGTGCAGCAGGCATAGCATAGGGCCTAGTATGGAAGCCTGTGGAACCCTATTGGAAACAGCCTACCAGTTGCAAAAACGCCCACCAACAATTATACTTTCTTTCCTGCCACTGAGCCGATTTTGTATCCATCTTGTCACATTCCATTGGCCTCATGGGCTTTTATTTGTCTAACCAGTCTGTCATGTGGGACCTTATCAAAGGCTTGCTACAATCCATGTAGACCACATCAACGACACAACCCTCATCACTGTGGAGAGATGGTGGCACAGTGGTATTTCCGCTGGACTAATATGGCTGAGAGCCACAGTAAGACTCTGAGGATCCATGTTCCAATCCTACCACGGCAAATGATGAAATTTAAATTCAACAAAACACATTTAATGACCATCATTGTTGATCTTCAGAAAAGCCATAGTATCCTTTAGGAAAGGAAACCTGCCATCCTTACCTGGCCTTAGAATCCCTACAGTATAGAAAGAGACCACTTGGCCCACAGAGTCTGCAATGACAAGTTCACCCTATCCCCGTAACCTCACATATTTATCCTGCCATTCCCCCCAAAACTAGGGCCAATTTGACATGGCAAATTAACTATCCCACATACCTTTGGACTGTGGGAGTAAACTAGAGCAGCCAGACAAAACTCACGCAGTCACGGGGAGAATGTGCAAACTCCACACAGACAGTGACCTAATCTGGGTATTGAACCCAGGTCCCTGATGCTATGAGGCAGCAGTGCTCATCACAGTGCCACCATGCCACCCTGTGCTGTGGCCTGCCTGTGGCTCTTATCTGCTCTCTGCGACTACTGCTACAAGAAAACAAAAAGAAACAAAATCAGAAGGACCACCAGAAACAACAATGTCAGCACTGCAAAGTCCTCCTTGTTAACATCTGGGAGCTTGTGCCAAAATTGGGAGAGCTGTCTCACAGACAGTCTGATATAGTCATACTTACAGAATCAGATCTTACAGATAATGTCCTACCAGCGGAGTAGACCTGGGAGAGGTGGTGATGCAGTGGTATGCAATGGTAGGGATTGCCATGGGGCTTCTCAAAACCAACTCTAAAGCCTTATAACATCACATCAGACATGGGCAAGGAAACATCTTGGTGTTACTATGTACCACCCCGCCTCTCTCTGCTGATGAATCAGTGTTCCTCCATATTGAAACCACTTGGATGAAGCATTGCGTGTGCTAAAGGCATAAAATGTATTCCAGGTGAGGGACTTCAATGTCCACAAACAAGCGTGTCTTGGTAGCACCACCACAGACTGAGCTCTGAAAGTCCTGCTGGACTGCAGCTGCGAGGGAACAAACAAGAGGGAAAATAATGCATGATCTTGTCCTCACCAAGACTGGTAGAAGTGACCACTGCACAATCTTTGTGGAGATGAAGTCCCATCTTCATATTGAGAATAATCTCCTTTGTGTGGTGTGGCACTACAACAGTGCTAAATAGGATACGAAGCGGAGATGCCAGTATTGGACTGGGGTGGGCACAGTAAGAAATCTCACAATGCCAACTTAAAGTTTATTTGGAATCACGGGCTTTCGGAGCAATGAGTGATGAAGGACAATGACAAAGGAGCAGTGCCCCGAAAATTCGTAATTCCAAATAAACCAGTTGGGCTTTAACCTGGTATTGCAAGATTTTTTTACTAAATAGAAGAGACTTTGAACAGACCCAGCAACTCGAGACTGGGCATTCATGAGGCGTTGTGGGCTATCAGCAGCAGCAGAATTGTACTCGACAACAATCTGTAACCTCATGGCCTGGCATAACCCCCACTCTACCATTATCACCAAGGCAGGGAATCAATCATGCTTCAATGCAGGAGGGCATGCCAGGAACAGCAGCAGGTATACTTAAAAATGACATCAGCCTGGTGAAGTTAGAACAAAGGGCTACTTGTGTGCCAGACAGCATAAGCAGCAAGCTGTAGACAGAGCTAAACAATTCCACAACTACACATGTATGTTCTGCAGTCTTGCCATGTCTAACCCTGAATGGTGGTGGATAATAAAACAACTCACTGGAGAGGGGAGGCTCCACAAATATCCCCATTCTCAACAACAGAGGAATCCAACAGATTCATGCAAAAGCATAAATCTTTGCAACAATCTTCAGCCAGGACTACCGAGTGAATGGTCCATCCTCTGGAGCTCCCCAGGGTCACTGATGTCAGAAATTCTCTGAATGGAGGGTTAATGATGAGTCATCTCTCTCATTGTCTGGTGGCATCTTATAGTGGAGTGATCAGCAAGTTTGCAGATGTTACAAAGATGTCTGGACTTGCGGATAGTGAGGAGCATTGTCAGGCAATGCAGCAGGACATAGACAGGCTGGTAGCTTGGGCAGACAGATGGCAGATGGAATTCAATCCTGATAAATGCGAGGTGATGCATTTCGGGAGAAAGAATGTAGGGGGCAGGTATATGATAAAGGGTAGACCTACTAAGAGCATAGAAAAGCAGAGGGACCTGGGGGTGCAGGTGCACAAGTCTCTGAAGGTGGCAGAGCAAGTGGAGAAGGTTTTGAAGAAAGCATATGGTATGCTAGCCTTTATAGGAAGGGGTATAGAGTACAAGAGCTGGCCTTTAATGTTGCAGTTGTATAAAACGTTGGTTAGACCTCATTTGGAATACTGTGTCAGTTCTGGTCGCCCTACTATCGGAAGGGTGTGGAGACTCTGGAGAGAATGCAGAGGAGGTTTACCAGGATGCTGCCTGGTATGGAAGGTCTGAGTTACGAGGAGAGGTTAGGCAAATGGGGACTGTTTTCCTTAGAAAGACATAGACTTAGAGGAGATCTAATAGAGGTGTACAAGATTATGAGGGGTATAGATAGAGTAACAGGGTTAAGCTTTTTCCTAGGATGGACTTGAATAGCACGAGGGGTCACAGGCTTAGGGCAAGGGGGGTAAGATATAATTTGGACGCTAGAGGGAGTTTTTCACACAGAGGGTGGTGGGGGTATGGAATGCGCTGCCAAGTAAAGTGGTGGAGGCAGGCACTCTGGAGTTATTTAAGAGATACTTAGATGGGCACATGAACAGAATGGGAATGGAGGGGTGTAGAAAACTGATTTAAAATAGAGATCATGAGCCTTGGGAGTCCCTGGGAAGTGTGTAAATAGATGATGATATTGATGTACTTGTTTTTATCCTACAGGTGCTTTGGTCCACCTTGTTGTCTAACGAGGGGCATACACGCGATGGGTCGTGAGAGGGCTGCTCTTGGATGTTTTTCGAGAGTATCCTAGTGCTTCACGTCGTTAGTGTACGCTTGACCTGGACCATTTGATGGGCAACACGACAGCTCAGTGACTATCGCTGTGCTGTGCAGATACATGGATTTGGGCCTGTTTCTGTGGGAGTTTGCACATTCTCCCCGTGCTTGCGTGTGTTTTCTCCGGATGCTCCGGTTTCCTCCCACATCCCGAAGATGTGCTCTTAGACTAATTGGCAAAACAATTTCTCTCTAAATTGTCTCAAATTTGGTTTTTAATCCATAGATCTATAAACATGGACAGGGATCACAGGTAGAGGTGGGAACATTGGGGTGGCGGTGCGGGCTCGTTGGGCCGAAGGGCCTGTTTCCCATGCTGTTTTGTTCTTTATTCTTCTTTGTTCTTTAAAACATCTGCTCGCTGATATCTCTTCAGGCCTACCGATCCTGTTGGAAATTACATCAGCGTCAAGCCCATTTGAAAAATAGTGATGTCCTCAAGACTTTGAGGAGAGTGCAACATACACACCTATTTGCCAACCACTGTGCTGCTCCTGTTGCACTGAATGCCACACTGTTGGGGCAAACTATTTCATGCCTTCCAGACCTATGCCATGCTTCAGGATTCATGGACACTCCACTCTAACAGCTCAACTTCCACGTGGTAAGAGCATGAGGCAAAATGGAAAGAGGGGCTTGGGGTGGGGAATGGGGCTGGTGGCAGCAAAATAGAGGGTTCATAATCACTGACAGAGGTGCAAGGGAGTAGATAAGGATGATGAGTAATGAAAGCTGGGGGAAGGCCAAAGGGAGGGAAGCTCGACTCTAACAAGGTTGTTTGAAAAAGCTCACAAATAAGTGGATCAAAGGAATGCCATTTAGTGGATTGGGATGCATGCAGACTCCTGATGGGGTGGGTAGATGTCCATGTGGGGCTTGGGGGCTATGAAGGTAATGGGTTAAGTGGAAGGTTGGGAATATCCATCACAACATTGGTGGACACCACGGTGGCACAGTGTTAGCACTGCCGCCTCACAGCTCCAAGGAACCGAGTTCGATTCCCAGCTTGGATAACGTGCTTACACGTTCTCCCCTTGTCTGCATGGGTTTCTTCCTGGTGTTCCAGTTCCCTCCAGGTTAGGTCTATTGGCCATGCTAAATTGCCCTGGGATACGTAGGTTAGAGGCATTAGCAAGGTAAATTTATGGGGTTATGAGGATAGGATTGTGGTTGGTGCTGACCCGATGGGCTGAATGGCCTCCTTCTGCACTGTAGGGATTCTATACTCTATAACAATGACTCGATCCAGAACGGCTGCACCAATGGTAACAGGGAGATAAGGCTCCTCAACGTAAACAGTGGCTCTTAACTCCAATGCATCACCCTCGGACTCATGCTGGAGAGAGGTAAAACACTGTTCACAGCTCCACATTCCCTCATAGAGCAGACCATAGAGCTGCTGTAGATGTGATTCACATACCTGGGCTACTCACTGACTCTCTGCATTGCGCACCAGGGAGAGTATCCTGCATGATCACTCCAAGTAGTGAGCTTCCCCCAGAAAGCCCATGTTGCTGGAGTGTGAGCAACATGACCGATGGTGGTGATGCTGCTGAGGATTTAGCCACTGTTGTAGTGACTGTGGAAGGTGGGATATTGGAGGGAGTGTCTTGTAGAATATTCTACGAGATGCTCCAGCAGCAACAATTCTTAGAGAATTGTTGCTGTCGGAGAAGTCAGATGTCTTAGTACCTTATAATAACTTGCAATCTCGGGAGAGGGGGAGAAAGGAGTTTGGGTGGGTGCATGGAATTAAGTCTCTGAGTCATGTGGAAGATGAACACTAACATGGATTAGTTGGGCAGCCTATTTTTCTTTAGACAGTATCATTATACTAGACACACATATTGAAGAACACTAGATGACATCGTCAATTAAATACTCCCAATGAGGAAATAAATCCTTTCTTCAGCTCAATGAAAGAGCCATGACAAATTGAGTCAAAGACACCTCATTACAAATCTTAGCCTCCCAGCGAAGCCTTTTTTAGGTCAAACCAAGTAAACAGACTCAAATTATATTCGGACAAAATAAATGGGGTGGCTCCCCAAAGGAAGGGGGGACAGCCCGAGCAAAAACAAAAAGTACAAAGGAAACTTAAGACACATCAAATCAAAATGTGATTGTCGGGGTCTATAACGCATCTCAGCCGCTGCGGTGCCCAGCGGGCACGCAGGGCATTGACTGTGCCCACGGATACAGAATGCTCCCTCTCCAAGGACAGTTGGCTGCGAATGTAGCCGCTGTAGAGGGGCAGACAGTTGCGACGGACACCCCCCCCCCCGATCACCCGCTGCCTGGACAGATTGATGGGCCAGGCCCAGGTGCAGGTTCACGAGGAGATCGGCATCCCGACCCTCTTCTCTCTGCAAGCCTCCCAGTGAAGTTTAACATTACCAAGTAACACGTTTCACCTCATTTGGATGTGACATTAAATTGAAGTTCCACTTGCCTTTGGGAATCGATGAAAAAAATCCTTTGAAACTGTAACAGGGAAGTTTTCCGCAGTGCCCTGGCTAATATTTATTTCCCAATTATCATCACTGAAAGAAGTTATTCTGGTCATTAGGACATTTCTGTTTATGGCACTCTGTTGTGTACAATTGGCTGCAACATTACAACAATGAATACATTTCAATGGTATGTATTTGACCATAATGTGCTTTGGGATATACAGGGGTTATGAAAAATGCTGCATGAATACTGATCTTGACCATTCTAAAATCTAATCCACAATGGACATTTATTTGCTCAGTGAATCTGTGATCAATTGCCTTTGGACTTTGAGCAGTTAATTCCCAACAGCTAAATAATCCCCACTGAGTAATAGAACATTATTAGTTTGACATCTTAATTCACAGAGCTCTGAGTCATTGGTCGATTAAAAACATTTAGTTATTGATTCTGCTGTGGAGTGCATTCTCCATGTCTCATTCTCTATGGACTTGATTTTATCATTGTGTTATACCCGTTTACAGGGGCAAAAACTTGGTGAAGTCAGGCATGAGATGAATATGGCTATCCATGTGCGCCTCTGCTCCGTTTTCCCCCTTTATGAAGGCCTGAAGATGGCTGTGATGGGGGCCAAGCCTAAAATGGGCACAATGGCCATTTAAATGTATTTGAATGCATTTAAATTGAATTAATTGGCTACCCGCACAACTTTACTGGCACTTCTCCCTTTATCAATGCATTCGCCAATCCAGAATTGGCGTGCAACAGACATACTCAATAGAAGTCTGGTTTGGATGCTCCATCAGTGAGGGTTAGTGAGGAGGTAAGTATACTGTGTCTTATGGCTCTCTGCTATTCAGAGGTGTCCTTTTGTTGCTGCCATTTTCTGTCTTGGGTCAGTGGTGGTTCTGCGAGTTGTGAGGGGTGGGGTGCTGTTGCTCATCAGGGTCTCTGATGTCCAACTGGTAGCACGGACCCGGATCTCAGCACTAACATCAGGTCTTATGGTCCTGCTAGGTCCTCATGCTCTCAGCACACTTCCAGCTGAAGGATGTGCACAAAGCCATTGCAAATTGCACTGCTGCAGCTTCTCAACTTTTCACGCAAGTGTGATTGTGGGGAGCATGTGGCTGGGGGAATTGGGGGGCAGTGATTGTGGGGAGCATGTGGCTGGGGGAATTGGGGGCAGTGATTGTGGGGAGCATGTGGCTGGGGAATTGGGGGCAGTGATTGTGGGGAGCATGTGGCTGGGGGAATTGGGGGCTGTGATTGTGGGGAGCATGTGGCTGGGGAATTGGGGGGCAGTGATTGTGGGGAGCATGTGGCTGGGGGAATTGGGGGAGCTGTGATTGTGGGGAGCATGTGGCTGGGAATTGGGGGGCAGTGAATTGGTGGGAGCATGTGGCTGGGGGAATTGGGGGAGCTGATTGTGGGGAACGTGTGCTGGGGAATTGGGGAGCTGTGATTGTGGGGAACGTGTGGCTGGGGAATTGGGGGAGCTGTGATTGTGGGGAGCATGTGGCTGGGGAATTGGGGGCAGTGATTGTGGGGAGCATGTGGCTGGGGGGAATTGTGGGGAGCTGTGCTGTTGATTGTGGGGGAGCATGTGGCTGGGATTGGGGGGCAGTGATTGTGGGGAGCATGTGGCTGGGGAATTGGGGGAGCTGTGATTGTGGGGGGAGCGTGTGGCTGGGGGAATTGGGGGAGCTGTGATTGTGGGGAGCATGTGGCTGGGGAATTTGGGGGCAGTGATTGTGGGAGCGTGTGGCTGGGGGAATTGGGGGAGCTGTGATTGTGGGGAGCATGTGGCTGGGGAATTGGGGGACAGTGGTTGTGGGGAGCATGTGGCTAGGGGAATTGGGGGCAGTGATTGTGGGGAGCATGTATTTAGGGGAATTGGGGGAGCTGAATTGTGGGGAGCATGTGGCTGGGGAATTGGGGGACAATGATTGTGGGAGCATGTGGCTGGGGGAATTGGGGGCAGTGATTGTGGGGCATGTATCTAGGGGAATTGGGGGAGCTGTGATTGGGGGGAGCGTGTGGCTGGGGGAATTGGGGGGCAGTGATTGTGGGGGAGCATGTGGCTGGGGAATTGGGGGAGCTGTGATTGTGGGGAGCATGTGGCTGGGGAATTGGGGGGCAGTGATTGTGGGGAACGTGTGGATGGGGGAATTGGGGTGATTGTGGGAGCATGTGGCTGGGGAATTTGGGGGCAGTGATTTGGGGAGCATGTGATTGGGGGGCAGTGATTGTGGGGAGCATGTATCTAGGGAATTGGGGGAGCTGTGATTGTGGGGAGTGTGTGGCTGGGGAATTGGGGGGCAGTGATTGTGGGGAGCGTGTGGCTGGGGAATTGGGGGAGCTGTGATTGTGGGAGCGTGTGGCTGGGGGAATTGGGGGGCGTGATTGTGGGGAGCATGTGGCTGGGGGAATTTGGTGGTGGGCTGTGATTGACAGGAGCATGTGGCTGGGGGAATTGGGGGGCAGTGATTGTAGGGAGCATGTGCTTGGGGAATTGGGGGAGCTGTGATTGTGGGGAGCATGTGGCTGGGGAATTGGGGGAGCTGTGATTGTGGGGAGCATGTGGTTGGGGAATTGGGGGCAGTGATTGTGGGGAGCATGTGGCTAGGGGAATTGGGGCAGTGATTGTGGGGAGCATGTGGCTGGGGGAAATTGGGGGGGCAGTGATTGTGGGGAGCATGTGGCTGGGGGAATTGGGGGCAGTGATTGTGGGGAGCATGTATCTAGGGGAATTGGGGAGCTGTGATTGCATGTGGCTGGGGGAATTGGGGGGCAGTGATTGTGGGGAGCATGGTCTGGGGAATTGGGGGAGCTGTGATTGGGGGGAGCGTGTGGCTGGGGGAATTGGGGGGGCAGTGATTGTGGGGAGCATGTGGCTGGGGGAATTGGGGGACTGTGATTGTGGGGAGCATGTGGGGGGAATTGGGGGCAGTGATTGTGGGGAGCTAATGGGGGAGCTGTGATTGTGGGGAGCATGTGGTGGGGAATTGGGGGACAGTGATTGTGGGGAGCATGTGGCTGGGGGAATTGGGGGCAGTGATTGTGGGGAGCATGTATCTAGGGAATTGGGGGGCTGTGATTGGGGGAGTGTGTGGCTGGGGAATTGGGGGCAGTGATTGGGGGAGCGTGTGGCTGGGGGAATTGGGGGGCAGTGATTGTGGGGAGCATGTGGCTGGGGGAATTGGGTGGTGGGCTGTGATTGACAGGAGCATGTGGCTGGGGGAATTGGGGGGCAGTGATTGTAGGAGCATGTGGGGGACTGTGATTGTGGGAGCATGTGGCTGGGTCACATGTGGGGAATTGCAGTGGTGTGTGGGGGAATTGGGGGGTGATTGTGGGGAGAGGGTGATTGTGGTGGGAGTGATTGTGGGGAGCATGTGGGGCAGTGATTGTGGGAATGCTTCCATGTAATTGGGTGGTGGGCTATGATTGACATTGTGGCTGGGGGAATTGGTTGTGACTGTGGGGGAGCTTGTGGCTGGGTGAATTGGGAGGGTTGTGACTGTGGGGAGCATGTGGCTGGGTGAATTGGGAGGGTTGTGACTGTGGGGAGCATGTGGCTGGGGGAATTGGGGAGGGGGTTGTGACCGTTGATGAGCTAGGGGCAAGTAACATTCCTTAACCTCTACAGGTGTTCCTCTCCATCTACCACCTCCCCCTCACCCCACTCCCACCCCCCCTGCCTTCTGAGTGATGAGATAGTTTCTGCAGTGCAACCAATAGATCTAATTGTCCTTTTCATTGCTGCAGGAGCTGAGGAGGAGGAGGAGCTGGATGAAAAATTGCAGGCCCAGGCCTTATCACTTGCAGGACCAAAGGGAGACACCACCAAGACAGGAGGTGGCAGTCATTCATCCAGGGGCGGGGGTGGAGGAGGATGTGGGGGTGTGGTTGGGGGGTTGGGCAGGAGAAGGAGGGAGCAGAGATCCCAGCAGTTCCGTGCACAAGTGTCACTTAAACAGATGTCGGACATTTGTGTGCTGCTACATCTCCGCCTCCAAAAGGAGACACTTGTGCAACTTGTTGCAGGACTTGGCACCTAGAGGTGTTGGGGGAATGGGGGGGATGGGGACAGCCACTCTTGGTGGCTACCAAATTGACAGCCGCTCTCAATATTTCTGCAACTGGTTCTTTCCAGACTCTGAGCGGAGGTGTCTGTGGCATTGCCCAATCTGTCATTCACACCCATGTGATGCAGGTCACTGGAGCCCTGTGTGCCCAGGCTGGACAGTTCATCAACTTCAACTTGGACCAGGAACAGCAGGAAGCCCAGGCTGCAGGGTTTGCAGCCAATGCGGGGATGTCAAATGTACAGGGGGGAGGGCGGGGGTGATCGACTGCACACACATCGCCCTCAAACCCTCACTACAGAATCTGCGGAGATTCATCAATCAAAGAGGGTTCCATTCCATAAATGTTTAAGTCGTGTGCAACCATAACATGAACATTATACATGTCTGTGCAAGACATCCAGGTAATATGCACATTGTCAGGAGCTCCCAGAGGCATCCGAGGAGGAGCCCAGGTTGTGATGTTGGTCCTAGACGATGTCTATATGGTGGAGGGGGAGAAGGTGGATCTCTCCACCTGACATCACTGGGGGGAAGGAAGGGATTCGCTGCCAGTCTGCCTGAGATCATTTGGGGGGGAGGTGGGGGGGGGCAGGAGGAGGCGGTGGGGGGAGTGGGCGGTCCACTGCCACACTGCCTAAGATCAGTGGGAAGTAAGGAAGGAGGGTTGGGTGGGTGGGGGGATAAGGTGGTCAGTAATATTATGGGGAGTGGCAATGTCTGTGGGGGCCACACGAAGGCATTATTTGGCCTGGGAGCATAGTGGTGGGGGAGCGTTATTCTGTCATTTATTTTCTGTGCATGCGCAGTTGGAGACACTGATCAGACCTGCAGTGTTTCGGGCACGTTAAATCCTTTCCGCATGCTTGTGTAGTGCGATTTGGACTCGCTGATATTTTTGCGGGCAGAGTGCTTATGGAGGCGTCAGAGAACGGGTCTAAAAGCCGGACTTGAAACACTCCCCAGTTTCAAATCTGCCCAGCATTTAGTATCAATTCCCTGAAACTGTTGTAGCTAAAAAGATACTTCTGAGACCAGTTGTCAGTTAAAGTATAGCAAATTTATTCAAAAGCTTTGGGGAAATACACCCAGTACCTAACAGCAGTTCACCTAATGTTAAACAAATACTCATGTCCTGTTGGGACATTTGGATATCACATTTTCAAAAGTAGTTTTCTGTACTCAAGTTGAGTTCACTGTAAAAATTCCAGTGTGTGTGGGCACATTTACATGAAATGCTTGTCTTAGACCAGTTGTACTGCAGCTGGCAACAAAAGAAACATTCCCTATTTAAAATTCTAGGATTATGGTTTAGATACAATTTTTGGTCTCCATATGCACTACAGCTATTATTTTTCTGGAGAGGCTTTTTTGAAGTTTGGGGGGTATGTGCAGAGGAAGGAAGGTGGTGGTGAGGGGGTGTGTATGATGGGATGGAAATGAGTTTTGGGCAGAGAGCCCAAAAATATGAATTTAACAATCATTTGTAGCTAACGAAAGAAGTTCATGAATGGGAATGGAGGGGTATAAAAAACTGATTTAAAATAGGGATCATGAGCCTTGGGAGCTCCTGGGAAGTGTGTAAATAGATGATGGTATTGATGTGTTTGTTTTTATCCTACAGGTGCTTTGGTCCACCTTGTTGTCTAACAAGGGGCATACACGCGATGGGTCATGAGAGGGCTGCTCTTGAATTTTTTTTCGAGAGTATCCTAGTGCTTCACGTTGTTAGTGTACGCTTGACCTGGACCATTTGATGGACAACACAACAGCTCTGTGACTATCGCTGTGCTGTGCAGATACGTAGATTTGGGCCTGTGTCTGTGGGAGTTTGCGAATTCTCCCCGTGCTTGCGTGAGTTTTCTCCGGATGCTCCGGTTTCCTCCCACATCCCAAAGATGTGCTCTTAGGCTAATTGGCAAAACAAATTCTCCCTAAATTGTCTCAAATTTGGTTTTTAATCCATAGATCTATAAACACAGACAGGGATCACGGGTAGAGATGGGAACATCGGGGTGGCGGCGCGGGCTCATTGGGCCAAAAGACCTGTTTCCCGTGCTGTTTTGTTCTTTGTTCTTTGTTAATCTTTGCATGAGACCAAAGGAATTGGTTTATAAGTTTGTCAAGAAAAACATAGTAAATCTGAGGATAAGGAGCAAGTTGGAATCCAGTAAAGTAAGACCAAAAACTGATAAGGAAAGGAAGCGGAAAATATGAATACAAGCCAGTGAAAAATGTAAAGACGGACTTTGGAAAATTCTTTAGATATGTCAAAAGAAAGAGATTAATCACTGCTAATATGGGCTTGTGATAGGCAGAAACAAGAGAATTTATAATGGGAAATAGGGAAATAGTGGAGAAACAAAACAATGATTTTGTCCTCATGGAGGAAGATACAAAAATCTACAAAAGGAATAGGGAACAATTAGGGTTATGAAAATGATGAGTGAAAGAAATTAGTCTCAATGAAGAGATAGTATTCAAAAGATTAATTGGATTGAATGTTGATTGAATCTCTTGGACTTGATAAGTTACATCCCAGGGTGTGGAAGGAGGTGGCTATAGAGATGATAGATGCATTGGTGGTTATCATTGAAAATTCTTCAGATTTTGGAAAGATTCCTGCAGAGTGGGAAGTAGCAAATGTAACCCTACTATTAAAGAAGGGAGAAAGAGAGAAAATAGAGCAGTTAATTTGATGTCAGTATTAGTGAAAATGTTAGAATCAATTATAAAGAATGTGTTAACTAGACACTTGTAAAATAATGATAATCATAGAATCCTTACATTGCAGATGAAGGCCATTCAGCCCATCGGGTCGACACTGATTCTCTGACAGAGTATCTGACCCAGATCCTCTCCCCTCTCACTATCCCCATAACCCAACACACTTACACATCTCGGGGCATCAAGGGGAATTTTAGCATGGCCAATCCACTTAATCTTTGCACTGAGGGAGGAAACCGGAGCACTTGGAGAAAACCTAGATAGACACAGCGAGAATGTACCATTCCACACAGTCACCCAAAGTCAGAATTGAACCAGATCCCTGATGCTGTGAGACAGTAATGCTAACCATTGCGCCGAATGATTGGGAAGAATCCACATGGAGTTAGCAGAGGGAAAGGGAAAGCAATGACATAGTGGGATTGTCACTGGATTAGTCAGAGACCCAGGGTAATGCTTTGGGGACCTGGCTTTGAAACCCACCATGTTAGATGAGAAATTTAAATTCAATAAAATTCTGGAATAAAAAATCCAGTTATTTCTTAGTTTAAGTGTATCACTAGCTAACCTTTCTTTATCCTTGGAGTTTTGGCAGTCAGCCCAAGAAAGAACTGATTCTGAATTTAATATGGATTTTCACAAAAGGAGACAGAGGATTCAATGGACATTATCTTTCTGAAAGATTGTAATCCACATGGCTATCCTCATCATCTTACAGGTTACATGCATTGTTTATTCTTAACTACTTTCAACCCACCAGCCTAGCAGTTTTCAAAATGATAGTCAATTTCCCGAAGGTAAAACATTGGTTTTCTGTTTACTCTGGATTCATAATTGCATCCTGAATTCTGGAATATCTCCACAAATAATGCTTTAGGTTTGTAATTAATTCCATCCGTATTCTAAGTACACATACAAGCAAACAGCCACAATGTATCTGTGTGTAGTGAAAAGCATAAGTTTTGTACATTGAAAATAATTCCCCAGTATTATCAAATGAATTCTCCCACACTGCCTTGATCCCACCTGTTATTCTCCCACCTTGCAGTTATAGACTGTGCACTAAAGATGTAAAATAAGGGCTGGATTCTCCAACCTCACCCGCAGCTGAGATTCTCTGGTCTCGCTGCAGTGAATGGAGAAAATGTTGAGCACTAAATTCTCTGTTCTCACTGGCAGCGGTGGAGGCGGGGGGGAAGGCGGGGTGTGAATGGCTGGAGGGTGCCATGGTGGCACTGTGGTTAGCACTACTACCTCATAGCGCAAGAGACCCGGTTTTAATCCCCGCCTTGAATGACTGTCTGTGTGGTGTTTGCACATTCTCCACCTGTCTGCTTGGGTTCCGCTGGGTGCTCTGGTTTCCTCCCACAGACCAAAGATGTACGGGTTAGGTGGATTGGCCATACTCATTTGCCCCTTGGTACCAGAGGGATTGGTAGGGTAAATATGTAGGGTTACAGAGGTAGGGCTTGGGTGGGATCGTTGTTGGAGCAATAATCCCACCCAGGCTCTGAGCTGAATGGCCTCTTCCTGCATTGTAGGGATTCAATAAAAGGAATCATTTTCCTTGTTGTCTTTCACAAATAACACATCAAATAGTTTAAAGGTGAAGCAAATCTTATACTTGGCAAACAAAACTTTTCAGATAAAGTTAAAGCCCTCAAACCAAAAGTTGCTGCTTCCCACAGAAAGCTTGACTTTGACTAGAAATTGAAGCAGATTATGGTTACTCTACATTGTACACTATATTGGTTACTCTTCAACTCTCTGCATCTCACCTTCAGAGATAACCTCTGCTGTTTAGAAAGAGTGTAGAACAGGACCCTAAGTATGCCCCGGAAGTGACATATTTAGACCATAAGGAATATCATACAGTACTGCTTATTTCCTGGAAACTCAGTGAAATTAGGAAAAGCCAAGTATGAAATTCTGGAAGCAATTTAATCATCTTCGAAAATCAAATCCCATAAAATCAAAAGATGATAAACTAATCATTAACTAAATTAGTAATTCCTGTTTGCTGAAATTAAATAATGGAAAACAGTTGAGCTACAACAAGTCACCCTTATGGTTGGCCAAAAGTAGATAAATCCATGTAATTATCCATTAACCCATCCAAGGAAGTCAGAGGCAAGCAGAGTGAAGGAAATAAAAGTTCAAAACCAAAGGAACCTGAACAATTAATTCATAAAATTCCTCAGAAACTGACAGTATCAATAGATACCTGAGGAAATTGAAACAAAGAAAATTATTCCAATACATTTGAAGTCTTGCTCAATTTAATTTTGTGAAAAGAAAAATATGCTTTGATTCCAGTTAATGAAGGTGCGTTTCTTGTTTAAAATGAATCAAACTAAAAAGTGCCATAAAATTACATAGCATATGTCATTATGTTGAAAGAGAATGTTTTCAAATGGAAATGTGAATGCATATTGAAATGAATTGTAATGTATCACTGGGATAACAAAATTCAAAAATTACCTTTTTAAATTCAATGCAAAATTCAAACATTTTAAAACCATTCCAGAATCAAAAATTTTTCCCTGCTGCCATCAGACTTTTGAATGGCCTATCTTGCATTGAGTGATCATTCTCTACACCCTAGCTATGATTGTGTACAGTTTTGGTCACCTAGTTACAGGAAGGATGTAAATAAGGTTGAAAGGGTGCAGAGAAAGTTCACAAGAATGTTACCAGGATTTGAGAAGCTGAGTTACACAGAGAGATAGAAGAGGTTACGACTATTCCCTGGAGTGTAAAAGAATGAGGAGAGATTTGATAGAGATGTATAAGATTTTGATGGTATAGATAGATTGAATGCGAGCAGGTTTTTCCCACAGGGGCTAGAGGAGAAAAAAAACAGAGGGCATGGGTTAAGGGTGAAAGGAGAAAAGTTTGAAGGGAATATTGGGGGGGTGGGGGGGCTTCTTCACGAAGAGAGTGGTGGGAGTGTGGAATGAACTGCCGGATAAAGTGGTAAATGCAGGGTCACTTTTAACATTTAAGAAAAACTTGGATGGGTTCATGGATGAGAGAGGTGTGGAGGGATATGGTCCAAGTGAAGGTCAATGGGACTAGGCAAAAAATGGTTTGGCATGGACAAGAATGGCCAAAAGGCCTGTTTCTGAGCTGTAATTTTCTACGGTTCTATGAATTGTAACACTACATTCTGCACTCTCTCCTTTCCTTCCTTATGTACAGTATTCTTTGTATAGTGTACAAGAAATAATACTTTTCACTGTATACTAATACATGTGACAATAATAAATCAAATTAAATTACTATATCCTGCATTCTATCCTTTCCTTCTCCCCATGTACTCTATGAACAGTATGTTTTGCCTGTACAGCTCGCAAGAGACTAAACTTTTCACTGTATCCCAATACATGTGACAATAGTAAATCAAATGAAATCAAAATTAAATTCCAATCTAATTGCTTGATATTTCTGCTAGTTCTTTTTACCAAAGGAGACCAAGTATTTATTCAATTGATCAAGGTTTTATATCAATTTGTGAGGAATTACGTAGCATGCTTTCTGGATCAGTTTTGATTTATAGAAATGTTTTCTGCTTCCTTAATTTTTATATAATGTGGGATTCAAGCACACAGGCTACACAAAGGTTAAAAAAGCAAGATTTCCTTATTCTATTAGCAAAAAAGCTGTATAAACACTTGAGGGAAAGAATGAAGCTATTTGTAGAGAATATTCAAGGTTGATGTAACTCTGACCGATTTATAGCCCCCACTATTTGATGAAGGGATACATGAGGCTTGAACTGCTGCTCCAGTTCTTCTTAATCATAGAATCCCTATCATACAGAAGGAGGCCATTTGGCCCATCAATTCTTTACTGACCACAATCCCACTCAGGCTCTATCCCTGTAACCCCACATATTTACCTTGCTAACCGCCTGACACTACAGTCAATTTAGCATGGCCAATCAACCTAACCCACACATCTTTTGGGCTGTAGGAGGAAACCTAAACACCTGGAGGAAACCCACAGAGGCATGGGAAGAATGTGCAAACTCCACAAGACAGTGAGTCGAGGATGGGAATTGAACCCAGATCCCTGGTGCAATGAGGCAGCAGTGCTCCTGTGCCACTGTGCCACTTCCTTGGCTGCAGTCCTGCTCTCCTCTCTCTCCATAAAGCCTTTGGTCTCTCTTGTTGTTCATTTAAGGGTTTCTTGAGGACACTGCAGACTCACTCGACCAACACAACTGAAATGATTTTACCCAAGTATCTCTGTGTGTATCAAGCAAAAAAGGACTACACACACGAACCAGCAATCAATGAAGCAGTCACAAATTTATTTGAAGACAACAAAGGTAAGAACTAAACTTTACAATTTTAACTTTTAACAACTCTACTTTTAACTACTTGATCCCTTTAGAAACTTAAATACTTCCCAGATACTCATTATTTTGTTGAATTTTTGGTCCATTTCTTTCTCTCTCCATTGGGAAAGCAAGTTGCTCTGGTCTTTTCTGTGTCCAGAGGTACTTTTGATAGACTGAAGAGTGGGGATCAGGTTGAACACTGACAATTTAGGTTCTTACACCATTCTGGCTACCTTCTGGAATTTTCCAAGGACTTGACCAATTAGGGGTATCGAGTTAATTGGTTTTATCATCTTGAAACGTCCTTATTGGTTTTTGATGGCTTGCTAATGGTGAACTCTCTGTACCTGTCTACTGTCTGTTTTGGCCTAGAATATGCATTTGGTCTTTTGTTTTGCACGTCTGCCCCATCTGTGTACCTAGTGGTGATTTGTTTGTCAGGAAATGTCTCACTGCCCTTTTACACTTGCTAATATGTTCTGATGCATTTCTGATTTTTAATTGCCTGAGCTTGAATCTTGTAAAAACCTGTCTCCAGACAATTGTCTCCGTTCCTCTGAACTGAGGTAATCCCAACATACTTTGCTTTTTGGCTAATTTCTGTGCTCTCTTTTTATTTCAGCTGCTGTGCTTGTATTTCTGGCTACATGGCTGCCTGTAGTTGGTCGATTTCCACTGATTCTATTGTACCTGAACAGTCACAGGCTGCTACATTCCTTCTCCTTCAGACAGGTTCCCCCACAAGGCCCCAACTCCAGCTCTCTTCAGCCCATACCCCGGGGTTAGGCTCTATCACCAGTTTGCCTTGGACTTCAGCTCCTGCTCTCACAGGAACCCTCAGGATCAATTAAATTTCCTGCCCAGAGCGTCTCAACCTCTGCTGGCAGGAACCTAGTGTACAACAGGGAAAGCCTTACACTGGCCAGGGTCTGGCCTCTGGCCACACTCTGAAGTCAGACACCAATGGACAGCTCACAAACCCCTCCACTGCACTTTGTCCTGCTTGGGGTTTCTCATCCCAACAACGGTGCACATCACATAATGACTGCTCACTAAGCAATCACGTGATCAGCAAGATAGACTGAGCTAAGGTAGTGAGCACATTCAAATCCACTTTGTGGCAGCATTTTCTCCATGTATCACAGATTGGGGTGAACGCTAAGTGTTGGGGTGATACCTGGCATTCAGTTGAGATGAGCTTTTCAACTCCTTATCCATACCAGCACTTGTAGTGGGATCCAGACTGTGTAATGGATCAACCACATAAGGTCCCAGGTTGGTCAAGTCTCCAGCGATCATGTAACACTTACTGCTTCAGTAGTAGCTTCATTGCAGTAATCCCTGCATCTTTTTTCAGTACATCTCCTCATCCTGGATATGATATCTGGGTTCACAGTGTACATGTCACTCCAGGGTAGGCTGTTTTACAGGATGGGATCTCCATTCCTGATGTGGCAGTGGTTATTAAACGCAATCTCATTTTGAAGTATCCAGTCACAATCCCATCCCACATCAGTTGTAATATTGAAGGCCCACTCGCCTCTCCTACTGAATCCATTTAATTTTCAACAGAATAAACGATTTTGGGAAAAAGCAGAATTTCAATTGCAGCTCGGCTGAGTGGGCAACATGTGGATGGCTGCACCCTTTGACCTCGATAAACTGAAATGGCCACATCTTTGGGTCCTGGATACACAAACTAGTCATGGTGAAATTTTGCAAATTGTAAGACTGATGTTATGAGTTTTATAGTGAAATTTCTCTCAGCATTGTGCCTATTACTCCTAATTCTTGCCCTAGCCTCCTGACTGAAACAGGATGGGTGCTGACACTTGGGCCAGGATTTTACAACCTCGTTTGGGTGAGACTCGTAAAATCCTGCCTGCGGCCAATAGAGAATTCCATTCTGCGAGCCTCACTCACCCAATTCTGGGACAGGTGTGCCTGTAAAATTCTGGCCTTAAAGTCTGGTTTATTTTCTTGGATATCCCTGCCTTCTTGTTAGATATAACTTTAATCTGCCATATTAGCAAGAGCCTTGACTTAACCCCTACCACCCTCCCTTCCCACACCTTATCAGTGAGGAGCAAAAAACCTTGGAATTCTTACTGACAGCTCGTCATTTTCTTCAGGAAATCACGTAAATCAATGCAAGGAAATGTTCTCCATGTTCTGGAGTGTCAGCCTAGATTATCAATTTAACTCTTTGGAGCAGCCAGAACCCAAAATCTTCTAACTCAATATTGAGCAAATGAAGCTCCGTTTTTCGTTTTGCCCACTATAATTTACCTCACAAACTGCTAGCTTGAAGTTGAGAGGTCTTCCATGGAAGAAAAGTTGAAATCCTAGGGATTGTAACCCCCACTCTCTTCCAGAAGGGGTAACAAGTTATAGAGTCATATGCCAGAATTCTACTGCACCACCCGCCATGAGAATTGGAGCGGGCAAGGGGTGGACAATGGGAAAGTCCATTAGTCTCGGGTGGGATTTTCCAGTCTTCGGTCGAGCAAGGCCATAAAATCCTGCTGATAAAACAGCACAAAAAGAGACACTTCGGCCATTCATGCCTCTGCCAGCCATCAAACACCTATCTCTTCTTTATCTTCCTGTACTTGGTCCATAGCCTTGCATGCGATGCCATTTCAAATACTCATCTAAATGCTTCTTAAATGTTGTGTGTCTTCCTGTGGTAGTATGACCCATTTAAGAGGGCATTCCTGAAGGCCATAAGGTTAGGCTGGACCTCTTCAAGGGGTTCAAGGTAGCAGGGGAAGCAGGGCAAGCAAGTACAATAGCACATATCCCAGGTCAGGAAAGATCTTCAGTTGGATGAGTAGCATACATTGTTATTCTGTCAGATCCTATTTGTATATATTGTTTATTGTTGCTTCAGCAATAATGATCTGAAGCCTCATCAAATCATTCTTAATTTATTACAGTGGTGATGAGAAAAACCTTTGGGGATCGCTATGCATTACTAGAGGGAAAAGAGAAATGCATAATGAACATCGAAGATAAGAGAAAGCAAGATACACGTGCATGTTAACATGCCTTTAATCAAGAAATTGGAATATTTTGACCTCAAATTAGAAAACTGGGGCCAGTATATTAAGAGACGACGTCACGCTTTTATAGTGAATGAGATAAGACCCTTGTTAATGCTGCAACTTTATAAGACCCTTGTCAGATCCTACATGGAGTATTGTGTGCAGTTCTGGTTGCCTCACTACAGGAAGGATGTGGAAGCTAATGAGAGGTTGTAGAGGAGATTTACAAGGATGTTGCCTGGATTGGGGGGCATGCCTTATGAAGATACGTTGAGAGAGCTAGGTCTCTTCTCCCTGGAGAGACGAAGGTTGAGAGGCGACCTGATAGAGGTTTTTAAGATGTTGAGAGGAATAGATAGAGCAGATTCTCGGAGGCTATTTCCCACGGCTGAAATGGTCGCTACGAGAGGACACAGGTTTAAGGTACGGGGGGTGGGGGGGCAAGTACAGAGGAGATGTTAGAGGTAAGTTTTTCACTCAGAGGGTGGTGAGTGAATGGAATCGGTTGCCATCAGTGGTGGTAGAGGCGAACTCGCTGGGGTCTTTGAAGAGACTTCTGGATGAGTACATGGGATGTAATGGGATTGGGAGTTACAGATAGGTCTATGGCCTAGTAAGTATAGATATGATTGGCACAACTTGTGGGCCGAAAGGCCTGTTTGTGCTGTAGTGTTCTATGTTCTACAACTATTGAAACAAAAATGAAAGATTATTCTGCTCCCAATTTGTGGCCCACAGACTTATAGTTTAATCAGAAGTTTAACGTTGCCTGATGCTCCAATTACCCAAATGTTTGACCAGATAGTTGCGCTGGTTAAGAATCATTTCAAGTGCAGACCCTCAATCATTAATGTTGAGGTATAAGTTTCACTCAGCATTTTGAGACCCCGTGGAGGCAGTCTCAGGCTTCGTGGCCAGGTTGAGACGTGAATTCAGCCCAATTTTAAGAGAAATGTTGAGAGACTGTTTGGTCTGTGGTAAAAACAGCCTGATTATACAAAAGAGGTTGCTGGCAGAAGCAAAGGTTTCTCTAGAAAAAGTAGGAGAGCTGGCCGAAGCCTGTGCAGATCAAAGTGTGAGCGAATTATAAGGTATGCCAAACAAACTATTGAAATAGCTGTTGTGGAGACCAAACTAAATGCAGGTACTGAAAGGTTCAATATTATCATAGAATCATAGAACCCTACAGTGCAGACAGAGGCCCTTCGGCCCATCAAGTCTGCACTGAACACAATCCCACCCAGACCCTGCCACATATATATTATACCCACTGATCCCTCTAACCTATGCATCCCTAGACACTATTACGACATAGGATCACAGATTCCTATAGAACAGAAGGATGCCATTCAGCCTATCGAGTCTGTACCAATCACAATCCCATCCAGGCCCTGTTCCTCACACGTTTATCTTGCTAATCCCTCTGACATTAGGATTAATTTAGTATGACCAATCAAATAGTACATCTTTAGACTGTGGGAGGAAACCAGAGCACCCAAAGGAAACGCATGCAGACATGGAGAGATAGTGCAAACTCCATATAGACAGTGACCCGACGGCAGAATTGAACCTCGGTCCCTGGCGCTATGAGACAGCAGTGCTAACTATTGTACCACTGTGCTGCCCAAAACTGAAATCAAATTCCACCATCTGCAGTGGTGGGATTTGAACCCTAGTCCCTCACCAGTCAAATGACAATACCACTACCCCAACACTTCCCTATATAATATTGAGTGTAGAAGCTTGTTTTCGGTGTGGGAGAGATCACTCCCAAGAAGCTTGATGATATGAAAATTATGTATGTTTCCCATGCAACAAAAGTGGTCATTTATAAGTGTGTGGTGTAGAGTAAAACTGTCAGGACAGAATGTATAAAAAAACAAGCCCACAACGGTTAACTTAACTCCAGTGAAAAAGGCTGGTTGAGGAGTCCACCAAGCAACTCGAATCATTTACCCTAAACCAGGTCCAAGTGGATGAAGTGGCCCCTATAGAGAAACCTTAAGGTTAAATGGCAGACCTCTTAAAATGGAAATTGATATACAAGCTGCGACTACAGTCATAGGGGAGCAGATATTTTGTTCAAAAAGGCCCTAGGCCATTGAGATTAAATGAGTCTGAAACTATATTGTGTACTTATGCAGGAGAGATACTGCAGACTTTAGGAACAGTCACCATGTCTGACAAGAACTGTTCAGCACAGTTATCTGTTTAGATCATTAAGAGGTACTGACCTTGTTTAATGGGACATGATTGGCTTAAGCAAATTAAGCTAAATTGGTAAGAGATATTGAAACTGTGAGATGTAGGGTTTGAGGAGCTACTATATAAATACTTCAACATCTTCCAAAATGAATTAAGATATATAAATGGAGCTAAAATCATAGAATCCCTACAGTGCAGGAAGAGGCCATTCGGCCCAGAGAGTCTGTACCACCAGAATCCCTGCCAGCTCCTCTCCCCTTTAACCCTATATAGTTATCCTGCTAATCCCCCTGATACTAAGTGGCATGACCAATTAGCTAACCTGCACACCTTTGGACTACGGGAGGAAATTGAACACCCGGAGGAAACCCACACAGACACAGGGAGAATATACAGACTCCGCACAGATAGGGACCCAAGGTAGGAGTCGAACCCAGTTCCATGGTGCTGTGAGGAAGAGGGGCTAAATGCTGTGCCACAATACTGCCGTAAGCTAAAATATATTTGAATCAAGGTTTTTCCAAGCTTGTCCCATGCCTTCTGTGTTTCACCATAACGTTTAAGTTGAACTCAAAAGATTGGAAGATTTGGATATCAGAAAGCCTGTTCAATTTTCAGAATGGACCATACCATAATCCCCACTCTAAAACTGGATTGGACTGTAAGAATTTATGGGGGACTACAAATTTACAGTTAATAGAGGAGCTCAATTAGACAGATGCCTCATTCCTAAAATTGAAGAGTTCTGTGTGAAACTAGCTGGAGGTTTAAAATATACTAAGCTGGACTCAGTCACAGCTCCCAGCAGTGGGAATTGGACAAGGATTCAATGAGATTGGTAACCATGAGTACTCACACGTGTTTATACCAATATACGCATCTATCTTTGAGAATCTCACCAACCAGCACTATTTTCTAATGAACAATAGAAAGTTTATTGCAAGGCGTCCTGATTTACTTATTTATAGAACACAAAACACAGAACATTACAGCGCAGAACAGGCCCTTCGGCCTTCGATATTGCGCCGACCAATTAGGAACAAGCAGTGACCCTCTAACCTAAACCATTCCCCTTTCATCCATAAACTTATCTACTAACCTCTTAAACGCCACCAAACTTGGCGCATCTACAACTGACGCAGGCAAGGCATTCCATACCCTTACCACCTCTGGGTAAAGAACCTACCTCTGACATCTGTCCTAAAACCACCACCTCTTAATTTAAAGCTATGTCCCCTCGTGCTAGCTTTCTCCATCCTAGGAAAAAGGCTATCACTGTCCACCCTATCTAAACCTATAATCATCTTATATGCTTCAATAAGATCCCCTCTTAGCCACCTCCTTTCTAATGAAAACAACCTCAAATCCTTCAACCTCTCTTCATAGGACCTGCCCTCCATACCAGGCAACAGCCTGGTAAACCTCCTCTGTACCCTCTCCAATGCCTCCACATCTTTCTTATAATGTGGCGACCAGAACTGCACACAATACTCCAAGTGCGGCCGCACTAGAGTTTTGTACAGTTGCAACATGACGTTGCGGCTCCGAAATTCAATCCCCTACCAATAAAAGCTAAGACTCCATATGCCTTCTTAACAACCTTCTCGACTTGACTGCCTACTTTCAGGGATCTATGCACATATACACCAAGATCCCCCTGTTCATCAACACTATTAAGAATCCTACCATTAGCCCTATACTCTACACATTTGTTATTCCTGCCAAAGTGCATTACCTCACACTTTTCCACATTAAACTCCATTTGCCACCTCTCGGCCCAGCTCTGCAACTTGTCCAAGTCTCCCTGAAAACTAGAACACCCCTCTTCACTATCTACCACTCCTCCGACTTTGGTGTCATCCAAATTAGTAAAGCAAATTTACTAATCCATCCTTCAATACCCTCATCCAGATCATTTAAAAAAATTACAAACAGCAGGGGCCCCAAAACAGATCCCTGAGGTACACCACTAGTAACCAAACTCCATGATGAATATCTCCCATCAACCACCACCCTCTGTCTTCTATCAGCTAGCCAATTCCTAATGCGATTAGCTAAATCACCCTCAATCCCATACATCTGCATTTTCTGCAGAAGCCTTCCATGGGCCACCTTATCGAACGCCTTACTAAAGTCCATATATACCACATCAACTGCCTTACCCCCATCCACCTCTTTGATCACTTTTTCAAAAAACTCAATAAGGTTAGTAAGGCACGACCTACCCTTCACAAAACCATGCTGACTATCCCTAGTCAATTCATTTCTCTCTAAATAACTATAAATCCTAACCCTAATAATTCTCTCCAATACTTTGCCCAATACTTTATCTCGATGATGCTTTAATTATAGGAGTTTCACCTGAAGAACACAGATCAAATTTAGAAAAAGTTTTGAAGCGATTTAAAAAACAGTCACTAGCTTACACAGGAGAAATGTACCTTCCAAGCAGATGAATTTAAAAGCAAAATACTGCGGGATGCTGAAATCTGAAACAAAAACAGAAAATGTTGAAAAATCTCAGCAGGTCTGGCAGCATCTGTGGGGAGAGAATAGAGCCAATATTTTAAATCTAAATGAGTCTTGTCAGAACTGAGAGCAACGAGAACCAGCAGAGATTTATATTGTGGGGGCGGGGGGGGGGCGCAGGGATGGAATGGGACAAAGGGAATGTAAATGAGGATACAGAAGGCTGAGAAGGTGCTAAAAAATGTCCATTAATTCATCAGAATGTGTGAATAGCAGAACAGAGATGCAGATTGTAAAAAGACTACCTAGTTATCTATTTAGGTTTTAGGGCAAATACAAAAAATTTGCACCCTTTGGAATGCAAAGTAAAAGCCACAAAAGAGGTTTCACAGCCAATAACTGTTTCTGAATTAAAGTTATTTCTCAGACTGGTAAATAAGTATGATAGGTTTCTACAAAATGCACCTATTACCTTAAGCGCATTCCACCTATTGGTAAAGAAACACTAATGGTGGAAGTGGGGAGAAAACCAGAAAGAGACAAACAGGCTCTTGGTGCTCCATGATCCAGCTAAGCCCTAGTTGGTGCAATGCATCTC
Organism: Sphyrna mokarran; assembly: GCA_024679065.1. NCBI lineage: Eukaryota > Metazoa > Chordata > Chondrichthyes > Carcharhiniformes > Carcharhinidae > Sphyrna > Sphyrna mokarran. The sequence continues at coordinate 32,667,245 of JAGIQG010000011.1, forward strand.
CATACAGAGTGGGAGCAGTTTCATTTCTAGTGGAATGGAAAGGCCTTTGCCTCAAGGATGTTGTATGAGGCAGAAAAGAAATATTTCCAAATCAATAAGAAAAGTTTGGTGTTAACATACACTGTTAAAAAGTTCCATCAATGCATTTATGGTCAGCATTTTACAATTACTTTTGTCCACAAAACATGGCTGGGCTTATTTAGAGATGATAAACCAGTAAAGTTTTTTTTTAAAGTTCATTTATTAGTCACAAATAAGGCTTACATTTACATTTCAATGAAGTTACTGTGAAATTCCCCTAGTCGCCATGCTCTGGCATCTGTTTGGGTCAATACATCTAACCAGCACATTTTTTAGAATGTGGGAGGAAAATGAAGCACCTGGAGGAAACCCACACTGACATGGGGAGAATGTGCAAACTCCATACAGACAGTGACTAAGCCAGGAATCGAACACGAGTCCCTGGCGCTGTGAAGCAGCAATACGAATCATTGTGCCACCGTGCCACCTATAAATACCACTAATAGCTTCAGTGAGGATGCAGAGGTGTGGTCTCTTATTGGCTGTGTATTATCACACTTTTCAGTATCGCTCATGAACACAGACATCAAATGTGGATGTGCTCAGCATCAAATCAGTTAGTGGAACATGCTGTGCAAATTTTCAAGACATCAATGAAGCAACAAATAGATAGACCTCCATCTTTAAGCGTTGCTAGCTTTCTGTTGTTGTACAATAACATACCAAATGTGACCACGGAAGTCATATCAGCCAAGCTGCTAATGGGATGTTAGTGAGATATGATATTTTCAAATTTGGCAGGGAAGGTGAGGTTAGGCAAGCCTCTAAGAAAAAGAATCACAACTCAAAGAAGAAAGACAGAATCTTCCGAGATGAGAATTTTATAGTCAGAAATGTAGTTAGATCAACATGTGTGACTCGGAAGGTTGTGAAAAAGACTGGGCCGGTCTCCTATATTGGACAGACGCAAGGATGTCATACCAAGAAGCATGAGGATCACCTGAGGAGGAGAGTGGCAACTGAGACAAGGGATCAAGAGGTGACTCCAGAAACATTAGTAGATCAGTAAGATCTGGGAGTGGGGATCCTAGCTGTAGATGTAAAACAGAACACCCAGTTATTGGAGTAAGGGAGAATACAGCAGCCGCCGAGGATGATCTAGTCACTGGGTTGATGAGTTTGCCATTGGCTTCAGCCTAACCTGACTTTTCACATCCAGACAAATCTAGATTGGAGTTGAAATGTTTTACAAGACTTTGGAAGCTATTGGATCGATTCAACTTATGACATTGGGGGTCGGGGGGGGTTGAAGGAGGATGATAGCATGGACCCTTTAAGGGTACATTTCCAGAGGGTCACATGATCAGACTGCACCCAATGGAATGTTGAGGCAGGAAGCCTCGCCAATCAGGTGAGAGAATATATATCCCAGGTTGGAAAGGATTGATTGTTGGAGTCAGGGAGGATTGCTGAACAGTTACATAGTTATTCTATTGAAACCTATTTGTAAAAATTCTTATTTGTTGCTTTAGCAATAAAGCCTTAGTGTCCTGAAGCCTCATCAAGCCATCCTTGATTTATTACAATTCCCTATCTCTGCCATCCTTTCAGAGGTCCAGATTCTCATCGTCCTTTGGATGATAAAGCTTTTTCTCAAATCCCTTTTCAACTTCCTGTCCCTTACCCTAAATCTAAGGCCCCACCCCCACCTCCCTACCCCTGGTTACAGATCTCTCTACCAAAGTGAAATGTTGTTTCCTATATATGCTCCTCATAATTTTGTACATTGTAATTAGGTCCTCTCTCAGCCTTCTCTGCTCTAAGGAAAACAACAGCGGCCTAACTTGTCTCTCTTCATATTTGAACTGCTCCAGCCCAGGCAACATCCTGGTGAACCTCTTCTGCATCCTCTGTTGTACAATCACATCATTTCCACAGTATGGCAACCTGAACTGCATACAATACTCAAGCTGTGGTTAATAAGAGTTTTATACAGCTGCATCATAACCTCCTGCTCTGTACTCTATACCTCAGTTAATGAAAGCAAGTGTCCCATATGCTTCTTAACCACCTTATCTACCTGTCCTGCTTTATTCAAAGATCTGTGGATGAACATCCCAAGGTTCTTCTGGTTCTCAACTTTCTGGAGTGTTTCTTGTGTATTCCCTTGTCTTGTTAGTCCTTCCAAAATTCATCATCTTACATTTGTCAGGAGGTAGGAGGAGTGGATTGAATCTGCAATGTCCACCCTACATCCAACCGCTTCCATACATAGCTGGGTATCAGGTTATTTAAATGACCCACTCTGGCGAATCAGATCCATAATACAATGGAGCAGATTTTGAAGTCGCAATATTTGGGAACACTGATATATTCTTTGCTATTAAATAACCAAACAGAACCACAACTCCCAGGATGCACACTGAAAACCAAAGCGAGGTATTTTTAGATGGTAGAGTTTGCCTTCCTGCCATAAGGAGTCAATGGCAAACACATTGCCGTAATAATGGCTGTCCCTCAATTGGTACTAGAGGTGGAATTCTGCTCCTCAGTCAGGATGAGTTCCCATCTTGGAGTGCCTGCCGCTGTTCCGATTGGCCAGTCACTCGCTAGTCTCAGCAGCGCCAGAATCTGCAGTGGCCAGGTTTGGAACTGCGAGTAATTTCCAGAATTGAAATCCCAGGAGCCCACAACCAGATAAGATTTGGGGGCTTCATGGTGGGCATAGACAATAAGCCCAGAGGGAGTGGGCGGAGCAAGATAGCTGGATTAGTGAAGTTGCTGAGATGGGGGTTAGGGGTAAAAATCACGTGCAGAGGTCTGATCTTCTAGCTTGATGTTAAAGGGAGACCGTTAATGGATGCACCCACTCCCTCCCCCATTCCTACCTGAGTGCCTGAGCAAAGATCATCACCTTTTGGACTCCACCAAACACCCAAGCTTGTGAACACTTCCTGCTTGCCTGAAAATTGACCCTGGCTAAGAAACAGCTCTTATGTGGTTGCCAGTTGGCCACTTAAAAGCTGGGGGTGGGGGGGCAAACAGTTGGGGAAGGCCAGGGCCTCATCATTCCTCTGTAAGATTGCAGAGAGGGCAGGGCAGGTAAAAGCTCAGCGGAATAGCCATCCAAAGAAATGACTGCTCAACCCTTGCCAACAATCCTGTCGGCAGGGAAACGGTAAATTCTGCACCAGAAGATACCATGTGTTCCAGAGGAGCCACCACCAGTGGTCCCATCAAGCTGCTTTTCAAAATATTAAGTATCCTCATGTCATGAGTTTTGGCTAATCGTATTCTGATTTTACTGTTACAGCTGATAGCTTCAGGTGCAGAACAAGCTTGGAAGGTATTTTTCTGTTAACAGCAGCAGCCCCACAATTCCAGAAAGTTCCGGCAGCAATAGGAGTGAGTCTTCAGAGGGGGAGGTAGACATTTTACATGTTGTCTGTTAGTTGGTGGGTATATTGAACTGCGTAGAATGGCTTATCTGAGACTTAAATTGATTTAATTTATCTGGCTCTTTTTTTTATCAAGATTGCAGTTATGTTTGAAAGATTTTTTAAAGTGTAAATGATTGCTTTATCATCATCTATCAGACACCTTTGATGAGTCAATGCAAGTTCAAAGTGACTTTGAAAAAAGTGCATCTGATCTTTTAAATTCTTGAAGGCAGAGTTCTACAAGCCCCTGCTGCTGGGTTTGCAGGTGGGAGATCCTGTAAAATTCTGGGGGTGGAGGTGGGGGGAGGCGGGGGTAGGTGGGGGGGTGAAGGGGGGGATGCTCTCCCACCACTTAAGATCATCCCGCCCTGTCTAAAATGTTACAGGAGGGCAAACATGCCTGCCCTCATCCTAATTGGTCTGAAGTATCCAAGCATCTGTGCCTAAGGGTCGGTGTTACAAAGAAAGGATGAGAAATTGAAGTTCATTTTGGAAGAGCTGGTGCTGTAAATGTCTTCCCTTTACCTGTGACTGGATTTTCCTCATGCCAAAGTAGCAGATAAGTTGTTTCTGGTTTGCTATGGACCAGCAACTGCATTTATTAGAGGTGAATCTCATGGCCCTGTGGGCCTGCACCACTTCTGTTCATGAAGCCACCAAGAATGGATCTACTGGGATTATTTGCATTACTAACACACCGCTGCATGCAACCCATGTGTCTGGAGACGGTTATCATTCACTCAAAGCAATTTCACACCTTCCCTCTGTAAGGTGCAGATAAGCCCTTTGCAAGCTCTTAGTGAGTCCTATTTCCAAAGGCAACTGAATTTTAGGGCTATTTGATTGCGTATCGTCCTAAACAACTCACCCAACCATCCACTGAAAATCCTCACTTCGTAACAGTTTAAATCCTAAGTGAAAATCAAAGTTACAACATACTTCCAAATTCTACACTAGAGTTTCAAAATAAATTTCTTACATGAACTCAAATGGTTACTGCCCTTCTTTCTGATGTGGCCAGAGAAATATATCTCCTCCATTGATTGGTATGAAGTTTATATTCCAAATTTGTCAAACTTCCTTGCCCTCGAGCTGAAATAATGTTAGTATTTCTTTGACCTTCGCCTAGAAAGTGTGACTATGATTGATGATTCCCTGGACAATGAAAACACTGCAGTAAATAGATGTATCATTACAAATAGTAACAGTGCATGAGGGAGTGAGAAAATTAGACTGAATCAGTAATTTTACCAGAAAGGTTATATTGCATCGTGACCTCACAAAATCATAACAATCTCTTCCCTTAGTAAACACTCAAATGCCCATAATACTCAATCCTGAAAGCAATCAGCACAGAAGATTGGGATCATGCTCCAGCAAATTACATTAACCAGTGGCATCAGATTTCTAATCCATCTCTGTCACTCTCTTGACACACAAAATACCAAACAGTAAGGAGGTCAGATGTATCTTTTGTCCATTTCAAATAAAAACGTTAGACTCTCTATCCATGACAATCTAATAAACATACCCATCCATAGTACACTCACACATCAGTTATCCTGAGGTACAGCCTAACTACTCAAAATTTCAACTTATTTTAGACAAATCTTTTTGTTACAATATTGCTGTTTTGAGCGATTACTCTGTAAATAAAAACAGAAAGTGCTGGAGATGCTCAGCAGATCTGGCAGTATCAGTAGAGAGAGAAACAGCTCAGGAGAAACATCAAATTGATCTTGAAATATTCAACTCTCTTTCTTTCTCCATAGATGCTGCCAGATTTGTTGAGATTTTCCAGCAGTTTCTGCTTTTATTTCCGATCTCCAGCTTCCACAGCATTCTGCTTTCATTTTAATGATCTCTCCATATCAAGTGATAAGACCTCATGATACCTGTTAGTTATAAGGATAAAGTAAATGGATAGCAAATGTGACAGAGGAGGTGAATTTGAATTATCAATGCTTTTGGACGTGTTAGATCCTTTGGATAATTATTCAGGTTTTCTAATTTTCCCAACAATGCCTCCCAGGGTTAAGTTAATTATGAGTTTGGGGGAAACGAGTATTTTGCATAGCTGGAGTGGATCGATAAAGTACAAACTTTCAGCTGAAATTCTGTTTGTTGTTCTCACAGGAAAAAACAAAAGGAGGCAAAATATTTAAAGTCATTTCTATTTTTGAGCTAGTGAGATTTTCAATAAAATAAATGATTTAAACAGAGGAGCATATCTCCAGGGGTCTGTCCATAGTTTTTGGATTTTTAAGCAGGCCAACTTGTCACTGAATGCTGAGGTATAGTCAATTCTAGCTTTTCATTTCAAAATTTAATACATGAAGAATACTACAACTAAGCACTAATCAAGTCAAAATAAGACATTTAAGAAGATTAAACAGTAATACAAATAAATGTCAAGAATTAATGTAAGCCTTTTTCAACTGCACAGTGGCACACTGGTTAGCATTGCCGCCTCACAGTGCTAGGGACATGGGTTCAATTCCCAGTTTGAGTCACTGTGCAGATTCTGCCGTTCTTTGTGCCTGCGTGGGTTTCCTCTCGATGCTCTGGTTTCCACCCACAGTCCAAAGACTGGCGCATTGGCCATGTTAAATTCTCCCTCAGTATACCCTAACAGGTACTGGAGCGTGCTAACTAGGGATTTTCACAGTAGCTAAATTGCAGTGTTAATGTAAACCTACTTTTCACAAAAAGTAATCAAGACACAAATATGTTTTGAGTGGTCAATGAAGTTTTTGTTGATTAGTTTGTTCTTTGTAGTTTTGTCATGAATTCCATCATGACTGTATGTTTTCTGATCATTGCAATTCAATAAATTGTGCTTTTTCTAAGAAAATACTTCTTCTCAATTCAGAATATTACATTGCCCACAACTAAGGAGCAGAACTCAATTCTAAGAGAAGGACAAACAGTGCAAACATCAAAACTTTTTCAACTAGCCACAACAGTTCCCAGCAACCTAACCTCTTCCTGCCCCACTGCCACATTCCATGTGCTGCATTCCACAGCCAGATATGCTGTTGTGCTATATTAAACATGGGAGCATGAGTGAAATAGAAAATTGGGGCTCATGTTCAGTTCCCTGGGTTATCTGTAATGTTGTAACAACAGGTGAATGTCAGATGGTGGCACCATATCCCATTGCTCAATATTTTATGACGACCTTCTCTGATTCTCCCAGATGATTGTGGGAATTTTAAATGATAGAAATTGTCAGTATTCGAAATTTACTCTGGGAATTTTTTTGATTACATATTTGTGCTTATTAAGTAGGTCTCTATAAAAATAAAAGCTGTCTTTGTTTGATACAGTATTGTAATATAAACCAGTAATATTGCCAATCAGCCCAAGAAAAGCATAACACTTCCGTCTATTCAAAATCTTGTGAGATTGAACACCACTAGACACTCCCCAGAAAAAAGCTGACAAAAGTTTTCTGCACCTTTTTTGAGTCAGTTGTTGAAAAAAAATAATAATTCAAATCAGAAATTTATGGAAGTAAATTGAATTTGGGACTATGTCCAGAATTCTCCCAAAAAAAATCTAAGTTCCAAACAGATGGGAAAACAAAAGTATTTCTCACAGTTTTTAATACCGTAATTATCAGAATGAATTTCCAGTAATCTGAGCAATACAGAGTGTTTCAGTGAGATTCACCCTGGAAAGCAAGGGTGGGATCTATTTCTGTCTGAGAGTCTTCCATTTCCTGAGCGAGCCTTGCCCCCAAACCTCTCCCCCATCTCAATACCACCCCCCCCCTCATCTTACCCAAATGACCAGCCCAGTAGCCCTCATTCCCTTCATCCCCCACCAATCGTCTTGAGAGTGGCAACAGATTCCTCCCTCCACCAACTACACTCCAAAAGGTCCCATCCCACCAATATGCCCCAACCCCCTCAGCTCCCATCTCCTTGGTACTGCCTGGTGCCTAGTGGGCAGTGTCAGAGTGCCAGGCTGGCACTGTCCAAAGGACTTTCTCTTTACCCTTCACCTCCCAAGGTGCACTCAATGACTGTGTATCAGTGGGGTCGGGGCCGTTGTAAATGCCACTGGTGGGGACCACTCCCAGCGGGGGTGGAAGACTTTAGCGGGTCGGGAAAATATCGTCCCAAGCCCAATAATCATATTGAAATGTTCATTTCAATATGGTAATCAGTTCCATGATGATTTCCAGCAGATTATGCCTTAAAAAATGCAAGGGAACACATGACCAGAACCTCACAGCAGGCCCCTCACTGCTGGAGCAGCACAGTGGGCTGGGGGAATCCTGACCCATCTAGCAAATTGCAGCTCAATTCCTGTCACTGTTCAATGGGTTGAAAAGGAGAAAGATGGAAATCAGAATGGGATAGTGACCAAGCAAGAAGAATGCCTAGCAAATCAAGTTATAATGCATCTATGGAGTAAAGAAGGTACAAGTTAAAATAAAACTGAAATGGTAAAGACTAATTATACTAATGGAGAACTCAGTTTGGAAGCAGAAGGAATAGTTAGGAGAATGCTACCATTTCTGTTTTCAAAAACATTGATTATTTATTCGCAAGATAATTCTTTGGATCGTATAAGTGTAGAAATTACAAGCAGGAATAGGCCAGTTATCCCTTCGAACTTACTCTACCATTCATTTTGCTAATGGCCGATCATCAATTTCAATATCCTGATCCACTTTTCCCCTATCCCTTAATGCTTAGCTCCAAAAGCTATATCTAATTTATTTTTGAAACCACACAACGTTTTGGCTTCAATTACTTTATGTGGTAGCGAATTTCACAGATTCACCGCTCTTTGGGTGAAGAAATTCCTCCTCACCTCAAGTCATAGAATCACTGAAGTTTACATCATGGAAACAAGCTTTTGGCCCAACTTGTCAATGTCATTCAGTTTTTACCATTGAGATAGTTCCAATTACCCACGTTTGGCCCATATCTCTCAATACCAATGCTACTCATGTAACTGTCTAAACGCTTTTAAAAGACAAAATTGTACCTGCCTATATTACTGTCTGTGGCAGTTTGTTGCATACACTCACATTCTGTAAGAAAAAATTGCCCTTCCTGAACCATTTATATCTCTCCCCTCTCTTTACATTTATGGACTCTAGTTTTAGACGTCCCTACCTTTGGGGAAAGCTGTTGACTATCTACCTTATCTATGCCTCACGTTATTTTATAGACCACTACAAGATTACCCCAAAGCCTCCTACGCTTCAGGGAAAAAAGTCCTAGTCTATCCAGCTGTCCCTTTTAACTTAAATCATCAAGTCCCAATAGCATCCTAGTAAATCTTTTCTGCACTCTTTCTAGTTTAATAATATGCTTTCTTTAATAGGGTGACCGGAACCGTACACAATGTTCCAAGTATAGTCTTACCAATGTCTTCTACAATCTCAACAAGATGTCCCAACTCCTGTATTCAATGTTCTGATCGATGAAACCAAGTATTCTGAAAGCCTTCTTCATCTTCGTGAAGTCCATGTAGACAACATTGACTACACTGCCCTCATCTATCTTCTTGGTTGCTCCCTCAAAAAACTCTTTTTTCCAGAGTCAAATGGTCAATTACTCAAAGGCATATATTGAGAGTGAGGGCAGAAAGTTTAAAAAAGATGCAAGTGACAGGTTTTTCACACAAAAAGTGATGAAAGCCTTGAACCCGCTACTGCAGTAGGTGGTGGAAGCAGATTCTATATAAATGTTCAAGAGGCATCTGAATAGATCCATGGACAGGCAGAGAGTAGAGGAGTGTGGACCATGTAGAGGCAAGAGTATATTAGAGAAGCAGCTGTTTCAGCACAGATGTGGTGGGCCAAAGGGCCTGTTTCTGTTCCTTGTTCAATCAGATTTGTGAGACATTATTTACTGCTCACAATGTCATGCTGACTGTCCCTAATCAGTCGTTGCCTCTCTAAATGCCTGTGGATCCTGTCTCTCGGAATACCTTCTGACAACTTATCAGCTCTACGTTTTAGACTAAGTAGCCTTTAGTTCCCATGCTTTTCCGTGCAGCCTTTCTTAAGCAAAGGTACAACATTTGTCACCTTCCCATCTTCAGGCACCTCAACTATGGCTTCCTTAAAATATTTACCCCTTATCCTCAAGCTATGACCCTGAGTTCTGAACTCCCCCAGCATCGGGAACATTCTTTCTGAATCCTGTCTAAAACTATTAGAATTTTATAAGTTTCCATGAAATCCCCTCTCATTCCTCTAAACTCCAATGAATTATACCCAATTACACAGTCTTTGTTGAAGAAAACCTCTCTCATATCAAACTTGTATGGCAGGTAACAATGTTTCACATCAGTTAACAAATATGGAAATCACCACTTGCTATGTAACCATACTTTGGTTTTAAGAAAGTTTAACATGGCCATGCGATCTTTGATCTGTGGTTTTATTGACATGATTACATGCTCACTGCGCAGAATATCATTGACAGATAGCTCACAGGGAACTTCACTGCTTACAATGCAATACTGTTTTGTGTGTTGTGTTTGATGTTGGATAGAGAGATTGACTAATGGAATACTGAGATGGAAAAATAATGACTTCTCAGCTGTTTCCAAACGATGGCTTGCAGCAGTATTGGATCAAGATTGTTTTTACAAATGGAACTTGTAAAGTTGGACTGAGCTTGTCCATGTACTTGCTCATATTTAAGATCTTGATAATCTATTCCATGTATATTTTTCCTAGAAACTCGGAATTAAAATAGCCTAAAGATGAGAGAAGATGCAACAAACAGTCTGTCTTAAAGGGGATGAAATAAATTAGACCCCCAAGAGTTTAAATCTCAACATTACTTGTTTTTTTTGAATAATTTCCCTGTTGACTTGTTATAAACTCCAGCTTTTCCTGTGCTATATATGTGGCTGAGTGCCATAAACACCTGAAGCTCATAATGTTTTGAATTAATTTAATTAGCTTTGACCTGAAAGGCTGGATTAGTTTGGAAAGGTGAAATGTTTTAAATTATGAACATAAAATTAATTATCGGCATCACAGCAAAAACTGTCAGAGCTAAAAATTGATCAGCCCATTAGTGAGTATGGGGATCATAATGCACAGTAACCTTTCTGCCTGGGTCAGGTCATAAGGAGGTCACAATTCAAAAGGAGGCCATTCGGTCCATCAAGTCTGCAGCGATCCTCTGAAAGAATATCTCACCCAGGCCCACTACTCTGCTATATCGCATGGCTAATCCATCTAACCCACTCATCTTGGGACACTAAGGGACCATTTTATCACTTAATTTGCACATTTTTGGAGTGTGGGAGGCAACCAGAGCACCTGGAGGAAACTTACGCAGACATGAGGAGATCATGCAAACTCCACATTGACAGTCACCCAAGGCCAGAATTGAATCCCAGTCCCTGGCTCCATGAGGTAACAATGATAACCACTGTACCACTGTATTGTCCCCAGTGCCCCTGTGCTTTTCCAGCCTCATTAGAATCATAGAATCCCTACAAAGCAGAAGGACGCCATTTGACCTATTTGCACTGAGTCTCTGACACAGTATCTTACCCAGGCCCTTGCCCCAGCCCTATTCCTATAACCCCACAAATTTGCCATGGCTAATCCATGTATACACATCTGCTCTATATACTGTCATGGTTGACACCCTCACTTTGTGCATATTTGGCACATCCACAATTCAAAATGTGCTGCTGACTGACTGCAGGGAAGCCAGGTGTGAATGTGGGGGTTCCACAACAACGAACTTGCACTCTGCTAATGGCAGCCTATACCTCAGAAACAGACGATGCTTTTAGAACACAGCAGTCTGTCTCCAACAGTGTTCTAGAGAAAAAAAGGAGACTGCTAATGTGGCAGAAGACCAGAGAGAGAATTCCTATGTTCTTCTGACGGCACTTGCAGTCCCAGCCATGAAGTAGAATCTGATAGCCTCAGCTTTCATTGCAGGACAAGTACAAGTCAACCAACATTTCACAGTTTGAGTGGAAGCTCAGATTGAGGTCATGTGATTGATGCTTGTTGCCATGTAGACAGTCAGCAAGTGCCTTTATCTTTTTGCCTGTCAGCCAGCCAACCTGACTGCAGGTGCCTATGCCGAGATGGAGCAGTACAAAACCAAGCCCTCATGGTCTAAAACAGCTCAAGAACTATAACTCTAAACCAGCTAGAACTAAAACTCTGAGCTGCAAAAGCTTATTTTCTCTGCAACAGACCCAGTTCTACTCATTAATCACATCATCACATGGCCCTGTCAATCAACTTCCCAAAAAATATTTTGTGTAAACAGAAGTCCATTAGCTCTTGCAAAGTTACAAACTCCTATCTAAATAGAATAGTCATGCTGCTTTTACATCATATGAGGAAATGTTTTCCAGGCACGCTGATTGCCTAATATACAGATATGCTTATTGCTATCTCTAAAAACATTCATTGGACTAAGACCTAAATTAGTTAAATCTTTTTCTATCAATGACCTCAAATAAAAGATACTAATTGGCAATATTGGGAGAACTCACACATCATTGTCCTTGAAGAACTATGTGTGACTCGCTATGGATTGCACAAACTAAATTCAAAAAGAGCTATTCAAAGGCCATCTGCATTTCATAACCCAGGCTGGCCAATAGGAGTTTTCACAACTGCTAAGACAAGGGGCCCCACAAACTTCTTTTCAATTCTTACTTATTAATTCATTTAAGAATCTTGGGGACCCAAATCAGAGACCTACATCATTTGTCAAATACAGCGTGGAGAGATTTAACATGCCTCTGGCTTGTGAACCAATGCCATCACCTTGCTGAACTGTAAAGTTTTAATTTGCCTTTTTATCATTTGGCTAGCAGCTTCCCAGACTAGAAACTTTGGCCCAACTTGGATGTCTGGTCCCATCTACATTGCTTCTACTCGAAATTAAGTACCTTTGCCTACAAGACTGATTCATCTCTGTATGCCAATCTCACAATGTGAAGTCAATGCCACCAAAAAACAGAATTATCCCTGAGCTCCATGAAAGAATACCTCCTTAGATTTTGATTTTCAACTCTAGAACCCATGTGAAATTGTATTAACTATCTGTGTGGAGTTTACACGTTCTCCTTGTGTCTGCATGGATTTCCTCCAGATGCTCCGATTTCCACCCACTGTCTGAAAGAAATGCTGTTTAGGTGCATTGACCCCAACAGGTGCTACGAGAATTTTACAGTAACTTCATTTCAGTGATAATATAAGCAATGCTTTGACGCTTCCACATTCCACGTGTTGCAAGCAATCTAACGCTTTGAATTCATCCTATCTTCAGTATGCCATGGGGTTATGAATAGAAAATTGGATTGTGTCAAAACAGAAGAAGGAGAAAATACACAACTGCTTATAAAGAGAGTAACAAATCAAAATGGATGGACAGCTGTTTACAGATGGTTGGTGAGAGGAGAAATTAGTGCTGTTTGAATTAACTGCACCCCTGCCTCTTCCCACACCCCATCCATAACAATTATATGTCTTATTGGAAGTGTTATTGAATAAAGATGGTATGGAATGATCAGTTTGTTGTGTCTTTCATTTCAGAACCTTGACTAAAGGTGCTGTGGTTGTCCTCAGCAGAGACATGAAAGAATGAGGAATTGTGAAGCAACACTGATGTGAGGATGAGATTTTGGAAATATAGAATCTGATTCACTGCTCACGGACTCGCAGCCTATCTGGAGTGATGGATGAAACAAACTGTAAAAAGCTGACACAACTTACTACTCCAGCAGTTAATTTGTTCATATTCCCTCCTTGTGTACCATCTACCAACTAGCTATTACCTAGTTCCTGTCTCTTCGGACACTGAACCTTATCTTGTGGTCAGGATTTTACAATAGCTAATATCAATTCTGCTCACATAACTCTGAGTGTGGCGCGCTATCTGCCAATTACTAATCTCCAATGAACAATCTTAATTCAGGTCACTGACAGGTTTGAAAGATGGTCCTTATCTATGGAGTCAATGCATTTCAGCAAGTAATCCCAGTTCTAATCACATTGCTAAAGCTAGTTTAATCTGTTGATGTTGTAGTCATGTTTGACAAACTATTTTAGTTCAAGCATCCCGTGGCACTCTATAGTGTGCAAAAGGAACAAGCATTTGGCAAGCTTGGCAATATAGAATCTGATTCACTGCTCACGGACTCGCAGCCTATCATAGAACATAGAACATAGAACATTACAGCACAGAACAGGCCCTTCGGCCTTCGATGTTGCGCCGACCAATATAAAAAGCAATGCCCCTCCAAACTAAACCATTCCCTTCTCTTCCATATACTTATCAACTAACCTCTTAACGCCACCAAACTTGGCGCATCTACAACTGCTGCAGGCAGGGCATTCCACTCCCGAACCACCCTTTGGGTAAAGAACCTACCTCTGATATCCGTCCTATAACTATCACCCCTTAATTTAAAGCTGTGTCCCCTCGTGCTAGCTTTCTCCATCCTAGGAAAAAGGCTATCACTGTCCACCCTATCTAAACCTCTAATCATCTTATATGTTTCGATAAGGTCCCCTCTTAGCCGCCTCCTTTCTAACGAAAACAACCTCAAATCCCTCAGCCTCTCTTCATAAGACCTGCCCTCCATACAGGCAACATCCTGGTAAACCTCCTCTGTACCCTCTCCAATGCCTCCACATCTTTCTTATAATGTGGGGACCAGAACTGCACACAATACTCCAAGTGCGGCCGCACTAGAGTTTTGTACAGCTGCAACATGATGCTGCGGCTCCTAAATTCAACCCCCTACCAATAAAAGCTAAGACTCCATAAGCCTTCTTAACAACTTTATCCACTTGACTGCCTACTTTCAGGGATCTATTGACACATACACCAAGATCCTTCTGTTCCTCAACACTATTAAGAGCCCTACCATTAGCCCTATACTATACACATTTATTGTTCCTGCCAAAGTGCATTACCTCACACTTTTCCACATTAAACTCCATTTGCCACCTCTCGGCCCAGCTCTGCAACTTGTCCAAGTCTCTCTGCAAACGATAACACCCCTCTTCACTATCTACCACTCCACCGACTTTAGTGTCATCTGCAAATTTACTAATCCATCTTCAATACCCTCATCCAGATCATTTATAAAAATTACAAACAGCAGGGGCCCCAAAACAGACCCCTGAGGTACACCACTTGTCACCGATCTCCACGATGAATATCTCCCATCAACCACCACCCTCTGTCTTCTATCTGCTAGCCCATTCCTAATCCAATTAGCTAAATCACCCTCTATCCCATACATCTGCATTTTCTGCAGAAGTCTTCCATGGGCCACCTTATCAAACGCCTTACTAAAGTCCATATATACCACACCAACCGCCTTGCCCCCATCCACTTCTTTGGTCACTTTTTCAAAAAACTCAATGAGGTTAGTAGGGCATGACCTACCCTTCACAAAACCATGCTGACTATCCCCAATCAATTCATTTCTCTCTAAATAACTATAAATCCTATCCATAATAATTCTCTCCAATACCTTGCCCACAACAGAAGTAAGACTCACTGGCCTATAATTCCCTGGAAGGTCTCTCTTCCCCTTCTTGAACAATGGGACCACATTCGCTATCCTCCAGTCCTCCTGAATGGAGTGATGGATGAAACAAACTGTAAAAAGCTGACACAACTTACTACTCCAGAAGTTAATTTGTTCATATTATACTATACTACTACTATACTACTATATACTACTACTATACTCCTTATAGTAGTGGCAAGTATTCAATGTTCTTTCTTTTTTACTCAGTTTGAATTAATTGCTATTGTAATTCAAAATTGCCTCACCATGCTATCAGTAGCTGCTTTAAGTATAAAGTTCTGAATTAGTTACTAAAATTGCAATATTAGCACATTTTTATAGGTTTAATTTCTTTTTCAGAGCCGAAGCAGAATGTTATATTCTACAGAGCACTATTTCAGTCATACATAATGAGATGGATGTTACTGGCTATGATTGGAGCTGTGATTCATTGGTGAACAGCAATGATTGTTAACTTTTAAACCAGAACGTTAACATTAAATTTACACATTATCTCATATCTTTTATCTTAGAATCCTTATAATATCAAAGAAGACCATTCGGCTCATTGAGTCTAAGCTGACCATAATCCCATCCAGTCCCTATCCCCATAACCCTACATATTTATTCTGGTATTCCCTTGACATTAAAGGGCAATTTAGCATGGCCAATACATCTAACCCATATACCTTTGGACTGTGGGAGGACACTAGACCACCCAGAGGAAACCCATGCAGACACAGGGAGAATGTGCAAACTGCACACAAACAGTCACTCCAGGCTGGAATTGAACTCGGCTTCCTGGCACTGTGAGGCAGCATTGCAAATTAATTTAGTTTTGATTCACACATATATTTCAACAAGATCTGATGGGCATGAGATAAATATTCAAAAGAGTGGCAAAGATAATAGTGGCTGTTGATAAGTGCGTTGTGCACGCTGCAAAACTAACTCGTGTGATAATTTACAATTAATTATTGCTTTCATAAACTTGCGCTTTTTAATTAAATTTTGGGGAGAATGTTACCAAAAGAATGACAGTGTTGAGCTGGTAACAAAACCGGAATGTTTTTCTCCAGGGAAACTGATCTGTTTTTTCACCTGATTCTGTCACACACTGCCAAAAAAAAAATCAGGGGATGTAATTCATGCTGTCATAGATTAGTGGTGGTGGTCGTGGTGACGGTGGGGGGTGACCACCCTACTGAGGCTTCAGCAGATATCCCCCCTCACCCAATTCACTGCAATCATCAGCCACTCCCCACCTCCCAAACACTATCCCACCCCCCACCCTCACATCCTTTACCAGTGAGGGTAATTTCTGCTTTTGGACAGGGAATATTCAGGGAGCCTATGAAGGGAAGGGGTCAGATCAGGGTGTGGGGGGTCAGGTTTTGCTGACCTTTTGGGGAAGAACAAAGGAGATATATCATCTTGAGGGATGGGTGGAGAGAGGGTTGGAATTACCAAATCCCTGCCCCCGACCATTCTTTCCCTTCCTGATTTTAACTAGTTGTTTTTTAAAAAATTCTACACATTCCTGCCCTCTTACTTACACCAGCTATATTATAGCTTGAGCAACATAATATCTGAGTCAATTGACTATTAATTGCTTCTTTTCAAATGTCCGGCAGACCGCTGATTTCGGTATCTGCTCATGCACCATATTATGGAGTTATTGTTACATTATACACGCCTGTCCTGCTGAAAACTTGTTGAGTGGAGGCTGTAAAATCCAGCCTGATATTTAATTCCAAATAATGATATTGAATTCATGGTTCAGGGCTATGATATAATGTATTATCTGAAATGCAGCTCTCTGTCAATTCTACCCTAGAGTGTCAACCTTGACTACTAAAATATGGATTTGAAACCTCAATCCATTGATTCAGAGACTGGAGTACTACTATCTGAACCATGGATGACATTAAGTACTGAATGTTATTAGAATATAGGATGGGGACAAGATTTCTTAGACTTTCACTGTTATCTCACAGTCAAATCAATGCATAACATAATCTTAACTTGCTCCTTGCTTTGGCATCAAGCTCAAACCCCACCGTGTCTAACTTCTTCCTTAAGTTACTTAATGCTTAGATTACTGAAGACAAATTTTGTGGCTCGAAAATATGGCACATTACCAAAGAAATCCCCACAAATCATAGCATGAGATAGAAAATAATCATCCTTTGATCAACGGAAATTTCTTTTGTAACATGTCATATTTGATATCATTTGTCAAAAATATATTACGGTAGGTGTGAAAGCCATCTTCCTCTATTGATCTGTTTTCACTTGGAGAAATAAAAAGTATGAGGGGACAGAAGATTAAGGTTGGACATTGAAATAGTCTGAAAAGGCTCAATCTCTGCAAAGTGAAAATGAATGTTAGGTTGAAACCTATCTCAGGCAGTAAGACAAAATGGGCAAAAGTAAATCAATACCATTTCACATATTTATTTCATTAACGTTTCTCATAGGGTGCAAACTAAGTCCATATTGTCTTGTTAACTTTTAGTTGAAGTTCTATTACCATTTTCAGTGATTCTATAATCTTAAAATCACATTGGGTAAAGTACTTGGGAAAAGTACTTAATTAGTATGTCTGAAGTTTCTTCATTCTACACTATATTTTGTGTTCTCTATTGACAGCGTCACATCTTTAACCATTCTTTTCAGATTAAAATGATGTATAGTATTGTGGGGGGTATTATGAATCTTGAACTTGGGACACAGTTATAATGAAAGGAATCTTGAAACAGAGTTAAAGAAGAATCTCATTCAGAGGCTTATTAAATACAATGATCAATAAAATATTTTTATGCACAACATAACAGCTCTGTTGTCTCTAAACATTGGGGTAAGGGACGGAGGAAGGGATAGATAAGAGGGAGGTGGGGAGGGGGAGGGAAGGAGAGGAAGAAGGTTGGAACATAACAATTTTACTTCTTATGTGTTGTCTGATTCTTTTGCACTTATGTTGAAGCCTTGAAAGAACTTCAGTTAGGAAGCCAAGCTAAAAGTGTACTATATCAGTGGTGGTGGAACATGACTCCAGATTTTCAATCTACATTGAATTCTGCAATATCTGTCAAAGAGACAGTTCATATCAGTTTACAGGAAACTTGCATACGCCATCTTAAAGAATACACAAAGAATTTGAACCAGCCAAGTTGGATATTACTCACTGTAAATGTAGAGCTCATTTCACCACAGGTTTCTAAGGGTCAACCTGACATCAGGGAAACTCTTAAATTGGGATGAACAGCACTGTTTAAAATACACAGCAAAATACAAATGAATTTTAGCTGAAACTTATTCTTGACACCAACATTCATTTTGTTTTATACGAACGTACTTTTTACTGGAGTTGGAATATCGTATCATATCCTATCGTATCGTATCGTATCCTACTGCCTTTCCCATTGATATCCTACTGCCTTTCCCATTGATATCCTACTGCCTTTCCCATGATATCCTATTGTCGTTTCCATTGATATCCTACTGCCTTTCCCATTGATATCCTACTGCCTTTCCCATTGATATCCTACTGCCTTTCCCATGATATCCTATTGTCGTTTCCATTCATATCCTACTGCCTTTCCCATTGATATCCTACTGCCTTTCCCATTGATATCCTACTGCCTTTCCCATGATATCCTATTGTCGTTTCCATTGATATCCTACTGCCTTTCCCATTGATACCTACTGCCTTTCCCATGATATCCTATTGTCGTTTCCATTGATATCCTACTGCCTTTCCCATTGATATCCTACTGCCTTTCCCATTGATATCCTACTGCCTTTCCCATTGATACCTATGTCGTTTCCATTGTATCCTACTGCCTTCCCATTGATATCCTACTGCCTTCCCATTGATATCCTATTGTCATTTCCATTGATATCCTACTTGCTTTCCCATTGATATCCTACTGCCTTTCCCATGATATCCTATTGTCGTTTCCATTGATATCCTACTGCCTTTCCCATTGATATCCTACTGCTTCCCATTGATATCCGACTGCCTTTCCCATTGATATCCTACTGCCTTTCCATGATATCCTATGTCGTTTCCATTGATATCCTACTGCCTTTCCCATGATATCCTATTGTCGTTTCCATTGATATCCTACTGCCTTTCCCATTGATATCCTACTGCCCTTTCCATTGATATCCGACTGCCTTTCCCATTGATATCCTACGCCTTTCCCATGATATCCTTATTGTAGATGCGCCAATTTTGGTGGCGTTTAAGAGGTTAGTTGATAAGTATATGGATGAGAAGGGAATGGTTTAGTTAGGAGGGGCATTGCTTTTTATTTTGGTCGGCACAACATCGAAGGCCGAAGGGCCTGTTCTGTGCTGTAATGTTCTATGTCCTATGTTCTATCGTGACCAAGTTGTAAAAGAAAGTTTTATACATCTTTCTTTGACTTTCTGTGCATTATGTATAGTTTAAACATCTTTTTAAATCATTAAACCATAATGAATGTCTGTTGCCTCTACTCGCTGCAGCTAGATCAAAAAAACTGTACAAAAATGTAAGTGTAAAGACTCACCTATCATCAGCGCAAGTGATTGATGTTCAGGAGAGATCGCAGCACAGCGCTTCAATTCTCAATTAAGGGGTTCAATTTGTTGAGCTTCCAGCATGTACGTCCACACATCAGGACTTCCATATTGTCCCAAAGTGCATGCGTGCCGCATAATCCATTGAAGTCTGGATTTAGACTGGAAGTTACAGGCTGTTACTTCTAGCGCACTCATCTGCACCAATGGATAATATAGTACAGTTCCAGACAGTGTTTTTGTTTGCGACTGTCTCTTATGACCACACGCTTTTCCCATTTTCCCATTGTTATCCTACTGCCTTTCCCATTGATATCCTACTACTTTTTCCATTGATATCCTATTGCTTTTCCCATTGTAATCCTACCACCTTTCTCATTGATATCTATTGCCTTTCCAATTGATACCCTATTGTTTTTCCCATTGTTATCCTACCACCTTTCCTATTGATATCTTACCGCCTTTCCCATTGATATCCTACTGCCTTTCCCATTGATATCCTACTGCCTTTCCCATGATATCCTATTGTCGTTTCCATTGATATCCTACTGCCTTTCCCATTGATATCCTACTGTCTTTCCCATTGATATCCTACTGCCTTTCCCATGATATCCTATTGTCGTTTCCATTGATATCCTACTGCCTTTCCCATTGATATCCTACTGCCTTTCCCATTGATATCCTACTGCCTTTCCCATGATATCCTATTGTCGTTTCCATTGATATCCTACTGCCTTTCCCATTGATATCCTACTGTCTTTCCCATTGATATCCTACTGCCTTTCCCATGATATCCTATTGTCGTTTCCATTGATATCCTACTGCCTTTCCCATTGATATCCTACTGCCTTTCCCATTGATATCCTACTGCCTTTCCCATTGATATCCTATTGTCGTTTCCATTGATATCCTACTGCCTTTCCCATTGATATCCTACTGCCTTTCCCATTGATATCCTACTGCCTTTCCCATGATATCCTATTGTCGTTTCCATTGATATCCTACTGCCTTTCCCATTGATATCCTACTGCCTTTCCCATGATATCCTATTGTCATTTCCATTGATGTCCTACTGCCTTTCTCATTGATATCCTACAGCCTTTCCCATTGACATCCTACTGCCTTTTCCGTTGATGTCCGATTGCCTTTCCCATTGATACCCTATTGCCTTTCTCATTGTTACCCTAATGCATTTCCCATTGATATCCTACTGCCTTTCCCATTTCTATTGTAATGCCTTTCCAGTTGTTATCGTACTGCCTTTCCCATTGTTATCCTAAAGCATTTCTCATTATCATCTCACTACCATTCCAATTTCTGCTCTACCGCCTTTCCTATTGTTATCCTACTGCCTTTCTCATTTCTACCCTATTGCCTTTTCTGTTGCAATTCTTATTCTTGTTTCTTTGTTACTCCCTTCCACCTGCAGATATTATGCTTTCTAAATACTTCATTGTTACATCTATTCTGCTTCTTTTTTTTATGGGGGCAGTATGGTGGCACAGTTGTTTGCACTGCTGCCTTACAGTGCTAAGAACTCAAGCTCAATTCTAGCCTCAGATCACTGTCTGTGTGGAGTTTGTACATTCTGCCTGTGACTGCATGGATTTCCTCCAAGTGCTATAGTTTCCTTCCTCAGTCCAAAGATGTGTAGGTTAGGTTGATTGATCATGCTAAATTGACCCTAGTGTCAGGGGATTAGCATGGTAAATATGTGGGGTTATAGGAAGAGGCCTTGGTGGGTTTGTGGTCAGTGCAGACTCAATATGTCAAACAGCCTCTGTCTGCACTGGAGGATTTATGATGTAAACATTTCTTGATGATTTAGCGACATTTGTATTTTGACTCTGATCACTTGCATTTCAAAATTCTTGTTTGCTGTCACTGGTTTGTCTACTACCAGTTGTAATCCATCTGTGTTTTGTTCTAAATGTTATGTTATATGTAAATCTAATTGAGATTATTATTCATCTCTCAATCTTAACACCATATGGGGTGTCTTTAAATGCTTCTTTAAACATTGCTTCCGCATAGATATTGAAGGAGACTGTTGATAAACAACACTCTTGACTAACTGTTCTCCCAGTTACACATACTTCTAACTCCTTATTGACTATTCTCACTGTTGCTATTTACTTCATATACAAATTTCAAGATATTAATTCAGTTAACCCAATGGAATGCATTTCACAATTCACAAAACAAATATATGTATTTTCTGTCTGAACTCAATCTACTCACTCATTAATCTTATAATGCTGATTGCCCCGCTCACCCCGTTCCTTTCTGGAATCCAAACTGACCATCTCTAATAAAGTCCTGGTGCTGACACTCTTTGTTACAATTCTTATCACAACTTTGGATGCATGAACCCTCACATTAATTGTACAAAAGTTAGAATATTGCTCACTAGCTAGCTGAATAAAGAACTAATTTGTGACTTGTGTAGTGCTTGATTTGAAGTTTTGTTCTGTATGGATGGGAGGCATGGACAATACAGAAAGAGGAGACCAATTTGCTGAACAGCTTTGAAATATGGGTTTGGAGGAGAATGGAAAGGATTGACCGGACAGTAAAAATAATAAGTGCTAAGTACAGTGAATAAAGAAAGACATCGACTGAATGTAAGTTGGAAAAGACAGAGGGACTGGGCAGGGTGCATCTTAAGACATCTTACGAGGGAAGATTTCAAGGAAATGAGGAAGAGGAAGCAAGAAAGAAGGGAATATGAAAGCTGGCATGAATTGAAAATGCAAACAACTTATTGTAAAATGAAAATACTGGCACAGCAAGAGAGATATGGGAAAGATTGTGAGCCAAAGACCTGCCTTCTGACAGATCACACATAATGTTCGTGATGATTAATGAAACAAACAAATGTGGGAAAAGGGAATCAAGCATTATGATGCTAGTCTTCAATAAGGAAAGACAGAATGAGGTTCGAGTGGAGCATAAAGACTGGATGGAGTGGCTGGGCAGATAGGCCTGTTTCTGTGCTGTATGTCCTATGTAACACTATGAGAGTGGAGTTCATTGTATTCTAATTGATCAAAGAAAAGTAGTGGAAGGTGTCTGTGACTTTGGCAGTATAATGTGTTTCTTCACAGTGAAGAATGGTATTGACCACATAACATGTGGGTGCTGGGTATCTGAATTCTAAATAACAGCAAAAAAGTTCCAATCCTAAATATGCAGCTGGTGTGCGATCACTCTGAGCACACCATGCCAGTATCCTGGCAGCAGTCATGATGGTTTTATTCTATGCCTCTCCAATGTTCACATGGCCAGCATGCAGGTAATGACAATTACATAACCACATGGAACAACATTGGCATTGAAGTGCTACAGCCTCCTTCCTCACTTTTTGGTCAAAGTCTTCCCCCTTAAGCCCTCTGTTGGACTTGTGCATCTTCAGCATTGCATCAGAGAACCATGGAGCAAATTCTTTGATACTCTTCTTAAACCATGTATGGGATGGTTTGTCCCCATACATTTCCAGCACCTGCTGCAGCCAGGAGGTAACTTCTCTTTAAGATGGACAGACTGGCTATAAGCAGTGCAGATTAACTTTAAGTTGAGGAAGGCTGATAGGGATGAAAGCCCCTTGTAAAGACATGCAGTCACTCAGCATGCATGTTGAACTCTGTCGTTAAGCAGGTAATATGTTATTTGTGTGCTTTTTGCAGTTCAATGCATGGATATGTATTAATCCTCCTTCAACATACCCTCACTTATTGTTGCCATGTGAAATTTTCCAACCTTGTGATAAATATTACGTTTAACTACAAAGGGTTATGAACAAAGTCCACTCCATCACTCAAACCAGTCTCCCATCCATTGACTCCGTCTACACTTCCACTGCCTCAGCAAAGCAGCCAGCAGTCTGGATATATTGTCTTCCAGCTCTTTCCATCGGGGAAAAGATACAAAAGTCTGATATCATGTATCAAATGATTCCAGAGCAGCTTCTTTCCTGCTGCCATCAGACTTTTGAGTGAGCCTACCATCTATTAAGTTGATCTTTCTCTACGCTTTAGCTATGACTGTAACATTACATTCTGTATGCTCTCCTTTCTTCTCCCCTGTGTACTCTACAAACAGTATGCTTTGTCTGTATAGCTTGCAAGAAATTATACTTTTCTCTGTATCCCAATACACGTGCTAATAATAAATTAAAATCAAACCTATCATAGATGAAGAAAGAAAAGAGCAGTAATGAGTATTGAAAAGCTTATTTGAGTAATTTAGTTCTCTTTGCAGTAATTCCTGGTTTGAATTTGCTTTTTGAGTGCTTTTATGATATAATTTACTGCTGATGGAAACATTCTCTATCTGTCTAATGAATCAAACTGTTTTTGATTGTTTCAATGCTAAGTCATTAGGATAGTTCAATAATATTTCAGCAAGATTAACTTTACAGCAGATAGTTATTTGAACCAAACATGAGGTGGAATTTTATGAGATTGTTTTCTAAGCGTCCAACTAGTGTGAAAACAGGAGAGTTGTTGATCCATTTTTCTTTCCCAATTTTATGCTCTTAATCTTTGAAAATATAGGCTAGACTGTGTCTAGCCACAAGAGTAAGAAGTCTGGCAACACCAATTTTAAATCCAACCGATTTGGATTTAAAACAAACAGAGGCAGTGGGCAGTGTATATCTCGCCAGATAACTAGCAGCTCAGATCAGAACTACAAACTGTCCATGTGCAGGAAAATGCTGACAGAGAAACTACTGCTAACTAACCGTCTTTCTCCCCTGTCCCCAATCAGCATAGAGAGATAAACCTCACCTCCTACCTCCAGCACACCAGTAAGTGCTGTCTTGAATTCCCCTCCATGGGAACAAGGCAAACTGCAGTAAACTTGCTGGAGTGCTCTAATGGGCACATGACTCACCCAAACTGGTCACAGCTGATCTGCCCTAACTAAGGAAAGCTCCATAAAAACCCTTGGAGATATGACAGCAAACATAGAATCTGCACTGATCTGTATCTAGTTGTTATTGTTAATAAATGTTCTTGATTTGTTAATAACCGTTGGAGTCAAGTTATTAGATCTTGCCATGACTATCACAGAAATATCATACTTCTAAGAGAATAGGCACTATGGACCTATGTTTAACCATTATGTCTCACGTGATGCAAGGTAGTGTATAGTCGTGCATCAGTTAAACTGACACCAGCTCAATGCAACCTTCTTTTAAAGAAGGCAACTTCTGGACTCATTTGCTGGACATGAATAATGATAAATATTTATCTTGGTCAATCTGTGGTTGGCGGATGACAAGCTGTTAATCTCTTGTGGATAAAATGAGATTACAGGGATAAATTCTAAAAATACAGATGTTTAATGAAATCAGAAAGCAAGGTCATTGAAATCACTGTCAAAATATTTCCATTTCAATGCGCCTCTCGATTAATCATTTTGAGTGAGGTGGTTAATGGCATGCCCACATTTTGAAATGCATAATGGGCTGGGAGTAATTCATAATAACATCAACGTTCTCGAGAAATGTATTTGAGCGAGGATGCTGAATGGAGTAGATGGGGCGAAAGTGATCTTGGGTACCAGCCAACACTGTTGGTACATTAACAGCCTTGGGGCAATTTCCATTTCCATTGATGTTTCCATTGGCCTTGGTTTAAGGTAATGGGATATTACCTACATCTGTAGCTGATTGACTTCTATTCAGTCTTGCCTCATACATTTAAATCCTTAGCTATTTTATTTGACCCTTTCAAAACTAAAAGAAATGATACGTTTATTCAACAGGAAAATAATTATTCCTCAATGCATGTATTTTTGTTTGTAATGCAAAGTTTTAACTAGACAGGAGTGCACAGTGGCACAGTGGTTAGCGTTGCTGCCTCGCAGGGTCAGAGACCCAGGTTCAATTACGGCTTCAGGCTCGGCCTGTGTAGCATTTGCACATTCTCCCCATGTATACATGAGTTCTCACCAGGTTCTCTGCCTTCCTCCCATAGTCCAAAGACATACAGGTTAGGTAGATTGGCCATGGTGAGACTGTAAGCCCTTAAATGGACTGGCATCCTATCCTGGATACACTCTATCTATTGCCCGGTGTCTGTCAGGATAAACTCCGAATCCCCATCACCCTGAATTGAGTCAGCGGTTCAGTAAAAGCAAAGTGAAGTTGTAACTTGGCAACTTAAATTAGTTGAATAACACCTTCCATTTGTGTGGTCAGAACATTATTATGAGATTTCCAGTTGGATAGAGATGTCTTAACTCATTCTGTGAGTTTACTTCATGTGGATTACATTTCACTACTATAAAAATGAAATCATAAAATAAGATTTTAACTTTGGAAAATATTCTCCATGTGAAGCATAAATGTCAATGAAACTCCGATCAGAAAATCTGATTTATTATGTTCTCTTCAGTGTTTGGTGCAGACAAATCTTCAACTCAGAAGTCAACTTTACACTAATGCTAGGGCTATAGAGGTTAATGAATTTCCAAATGACTGTTGCACTCCTAGGATTTTGGAATTCAATTGTGATTATCCCAGGATAAAGTTTTGAATCCTTTCTTATCTTCAGAGGGATCTACAGAAACATGTTGGAAAACAAATACAATAAGCAATTAATGTGGCTCAAATATAATGTTTCACACTATGACTTTTTAAAGATCCCATTTCCTCATGAATCGCTCTATGCAAAATGTCTTCAGCAGGTAACATTTAAAAGTCAGCACATGTTGCAAATGATTAATCTGAGTGCAAGAAAATGAATGGCAAGCTTGCTCATCCGTCCATTCCAGTTTCAAGAAATACAGTAACTGCACTTTGAAAGTAAAAGTAAACTCACATTGATTTCATTATCTCTTTCAGACATACATGATTATTGCAGTCACTATCATTCGGCAAATGTCACATTAATTTTGAACATTGTAAGGCCACAGAAAGAGCAATGGGAGGAATGGAGTACTTGTCTTTTATCTAATATCAAATGGTGGGAGCATTTTGTTAGCTGGTTGGAACAACTCTGTGATCCTTGTTGCACAATGAGATAACATTTGAAAAATCCAAATGACTCACTGGGGCAAGCAGAGGGGCCTTATTTGAAATTTTAGCTGAAGTACTGGAAGCAAAACACCAACACCACGTCACTAGTGCCTTTAATGATCTTCTGAACAAAGACATCAAATGCAACGCTGTGTCATGTTGGTTAAACAAGCATAACCTCCAAAACTAAACCTCTAGCAGGATAGAACTTTGAGGCCCCAAATTACTGATGGGGCCACACACACACACACACACACACACCCACCCAACGATTGTATGTGCTTTAAGATGTGTCCACTATATGAAACCCACTTCACGGCATCAAAGTAAAATATACAGGACACCCAAATGCAGTTCACAATGTTGAAAAAAAAAACTTGGAATTAAAAAGAGACTTTGAAATGGAAATAAGCATTCCAAGGCCTTTCACAGGAGAACAATCAGGCAAAAATGGATGTCATACCAAACACAGAGATATTCGGGGAAGGGCCTTGTCACCAAATGCTTGACCAAAGTTAGGAGCTTCAAAGATGCGTCTTAAAAATGAGTGGGGCATTATGAAGCAGAAAGTTCAGGGAGGGAATCGGAATTCTAGGTTGTAAGTACAGAAGACTGAAAACACTGATAGAGAGATGTGAAGGGAACCAGAAATGTAGCAGACATCAGGAGGAATAAACAGTAGCTTGACTGAAGAATAGAAGATCTTGAATGGTTTTGCTAAGGTGAATGTGGAAAGAATAATGTTTCTTTTCTGACTGAGTCCAAAACTAAAGGGCACTGTTTAAAAATTAGGGGTCACCTTTTAAGGACAGAGATGGGGAGAATTTGTTTCTCTCTGAGGGCTGTGTGACCTTTGAATTCTCTGCTTCAGAAAGCAACGGAGACAGGGTCATTGAATTTTAAGATAGAGTTACATCGATTATGGTTAGGCAAGGGAATCAATGCTATCGGCGGGGAAGATGGGAACGTGGAATTTGAAACACAAATAGACCAACCATGATCTTATTGAATGCAAAATAGGTTCAAAGGGTCAAATGGCCTATTCCGACTCATATTTCATATGTTCATACATTTAGAAATATTGAATGGTCATTCAGCCTGAGTCCACTCCTGCTCTGTGTCTTGTGTCAGACTGCAAAATGTCTGGGAATGCTTCATGGCAGATATAACATGGGTGGAAGGAAAAAGTAGCCCCTGGGATCATGGCTGCATATAACAACAAGTCCTACTGGTGAAGGGGACAGTGACTGTATGTTTTGCATTTCATTGGTTAATGTAGTTAAACATGCCATAAGAAGAAATGAGAGATTGAGAGAGAAGGGACCTTTAAATTTGTAACCCTAACCAACTTTCTTTTCTAAAATCCATAAGGATAACATCCACTGCTTTCTCTTCCTCGGCCTTTTCTTTTACTTCAAATTTAATGAGATTAGTCAGGCATTAATGTATTTTATAAGCCTATATTGGCTGTCCCTAATGAACTCAAATCTCTTAAAGTGCCTGCTGACCTTAATCACTCTCTCCAAGGAAATATTTCTTCTTGCTTCACTTTTGTTTCTTTTTTCAATTATTTGTAATCCGTACATTCTTATTCTCAATCCTTTCCCAAGTGGGAACAATTTATTCCCATCTATTCTGTCCAGATCCCTGATGATTTTGAACACCTCTATCAAATTCCCCTCTACACTAAGATTATCCCAATCCATTTTTTGGGTAATTAAAATCTCACAATATCATCATTCCATAGTCCTTGCACATCTCTGTGATTCCCCTGCAAGCTTGCATCACTATCTCTTATTGTTTGCAAGCCTATGAAATACTACCAGTAGTGTGATCAAACCCTTCTTACTTCTCAGCTCTGACCAAATGAATTCTATCTTTTCGCTTTCCAGGACACCTCCTCTTTTCACAATGACATTGCCTTCCCTAATCAGTACTGCTAGCATATCCCTTTTTCACTGCTACATTTTTACTCAACCATATGGATTTGTTGAATATTTAGCACCCAGTATTACCATTATTAAACCACATTGCTGTTACTGCCACTGCACCATATTCTCACACAGCTACTTGTGCTTGTACTTCAAATAATTCACCACACTTTTCAATTTACATACAGGTACTGTAAATCAGTCTTTCTGCTCTTTATACTCCTTCTGCATGCACTCATATCTGATGTGGAACAACTTACTTCACGTCATTCACTTATGTGCGCCCTATCTTGAAGAAAGGTCCTTGCAAACTGATGCTTTATCCTGAGTTGTTGCTGTCAGTGGTGGCTGGCCGTTGCTTTACATTCTCGAGGCTAGGCCAAGAGGAAGATCCCAGGTCTGCGTACGTTGGAATGGGGGTCGAACCTGAACTGTTGAACTACACACTAGACAACTGGGCTAATTAACCCTCACTATCTACTCCACAACTATCCAACACTCTTACCCCTTCACACAACCAATTTCCCTTTCTACTTTTATATGTTGGTGTCCATCCACTTGGCTCTTTAGTTCTGGGGTTATTGTGGTGCTACAGGGAAGGTCTATACAAATAGGGAGTGGGAGGGGATTAAAACAAAAAAAGATGAACTATTAAAACTGGTGACTCTGAGTGCTCAGCAAATGTAGATCAGAAAGGCCAAGAGTGATTGCGGATGAGATCAGGTTTGGAAGGTAAGAAGCCAATGGGCAGAACTTGTGGTCTTGGTAGGGGGCATTTAATCGGGTGGGAGGGTTACTGATGGAGATGGTACCACCTTGCCTTCTCCACTCTGAGTCAGTCTGTGATGGCACGGCCTGTGGTCAGCCTTCGCCAAGCCACCAACTGCGATCCTTAAGTGATCAATTAATACCCAGGCTTTATCCGGTCACTGCTGGTATTAACTCAGCAGCAGGTAAGAGGAAATACAGCAAGCAAACCCTGGCATTTTTCCTTACAGGCTCCCAGAAGGGTCCCTCATTCGAAAGTATTCGATGCCTGATTAAGACTGGGTATTGGGACGGGAAGGCCTGCTTTGAACCATCTCTCTGCGGCACTTGGCAGGTGTGGTTTCCATTCCTGGGATCCGTAAACCCGGCAGAAGGCTTGCTGCTGGCCTGTTAAGTGCCTGAGTAGCAAAAGATGTGGCAAACCTTCTCGGAAAGAGACAATGTAACTTGTCTCGCTAGCTCTTCAGCTGATGGCAAAGTCGATGTTGCCTCTACATGAATCTTTCTTATAGCTAATATAGTTACTCAAGAAAAATACTTAAATGGTCAGCTACTTGATGTGAATAGAACTCAAGGAATCAGGTAAGGGACCAGAGCAGATATGTGGAATTTAAATTACTGTTCAGGGGATGAAAATCAATGTAGGCTGTATGTGTTGAATTCCTCTTTCCAAGGTATCATTTCTATATAAGTCTATATTACTTGCAATAATCATTTGGTACATTATCCTAAGGGTAGTAGACATGAGAATTCTGTTGAATATTTGAAATGCATTTTAATTAATTAGTATTAAATATTTCTTAGCAATAAAGAGCTGTGAAACCATACTTTGGAATTAATTATAAAACAAGTTTAAAGTTTATGTATTATTGTCACAAGTAGGCTTAACGCTGCAATGTGTCTGTGAAAATCCCTAGTCACCACACTCTGATCCCTGTTTAGGTAGACTGAGGGAGAATTTAACATGGCCAATGCACCTAAACAGCATGTCGGTCGGATTGTAGGAGGAAACCGGAGCATCCAAAGGACGTGGGGAGAATGTGCAGACAGTGAATTAAGCTGGAAATTGAATTCAGGTTCCTGGCACTGTGCTAACCACTGTGCCACTGTGCCACCCTAATCCCACTTTATCAATGGTTTAGATGCATTTAGACTCTTGATACATGGCAATATTAAATCGTCAGTTAATTGTACAGCAGTGAGCCTAGACTTAGCCACACAGCAGCAAATTGTATTTTACTGTCAAAAATGATATATCTTTTCTCCTGCAAGAAGAAACAATGGAATCAGTTTGCAAGTTGCTGGCAATGATTTCAATGGAAACGGAAATGAGATCTTTCCTACGTTGTTACACAGTCAATTTTGTTCATGAACAACAAGTTCAAACTCTACGCCAATATCTTTTCAATTGATGCTTATTTTCAGTGATGGTCTTTTCCTGCCTATTGAATTTCAGGAGGACATCACCCCTATGTTATAGTCTCTGCAGTTCACGAGCTGGCCAGTAATAGGAAGAACGTGAACTGGAAAATAAAAACCATAATCCATTAGACAGCTGTGAAACACGCCATCTTCTGAATGTTTAATCGATTGTTCGCATGGCAGAAAATCAGCCTTCTGTAATATAAAGCAGACTTTGTATGGTGTAACAGTGGAAAATGACGTTCATGATCATTATATTAGAGGACGAGACTTGTAACACTGTTTCAATGAGAACAAAGGAATGATTGCACTTTGACCTACTTGAAATCAATATTTATGATCATCCACTGGTGGATTGACATGTGCATCTTTCAGGGATTTGTCACTTTACATTCTCCTTACTCCTTACTGGTGGCATGGTGGCACAATGGTTGACACTGCCGCCTCACAGTGCCAGAGACCAAGATTTGATTCCCGGCTTGGGTCACTGTCTGTGTAGAGTTTACAAGTTCTGCCCATGTCTGCATGGATTTCCTCAAGGTGATCCAGTTTCCTCCCACAGTCCAAATGATGAGCTGGTTAGGTGCGTTGGCCATGCTAAACTCTCCTTCAGTGTACCTGAACAGGTACCATAGTGTGACGACTAAGGGATTTCCACAGTGAATTCATCGCAGTGTTAATGTAAGCCTACTTGTGACCCTGATAAATAAAATTTAAAACTTCAAACTTACTTGTAGTGTGTTATTAAAATTAGTCCAGGACTTAATGTTTGGGTACATTTGGCTAGAAGGTATTATGGTCCAATTAATCAGAACACACCAGAACCAAGAGGATGGATACAAAATGCTCCTCATTAAAGTATTTAGTCAAGTTTCTGGTACTGGGCACACATCCACAATCTGCAAGCAAGTGGGTGTCACGGTGGCACAGTGGTTAGCACTGCTAATCCCATAGACCCATATAGGCGCAGGTTCAGTTTCGGCCTTGGGTCACTATGCAGAGTCTGCATGTTCTCCCTGCGTCTGCGTGGGTTTCCTCCTGCAGTCCAAAGATGTGTGGGTTAGGTGGATTGGCAATGCTAAATTGCCCCTTCGTGTTGGGGTGACTATCAGGGTAAATATGGGGATAGGTCCTGGGTGGAATTGTTTTTGTGCAGTTTTAATGGGACAAATTGCTTTCTTCTACACTGTAGGGATTCTATGATTTTAACTTGCCTGAGGAAATGCATTAATATTGAGCCGCCTGCCTAGAATGTCATATTATGACATGGTCTCCTTACAACTGATACAAATACTTAAAAATTCTTTCCAAATATTCTTACAAACAATTTCAGATTCCACAGACATTTTAAAGAAATTAAACATTCTCCTTCCTGTTCTGCTTCCAGGTTAAAGGTCATCACACCTCACAGCACTGGTTACCATTCCATCAATAGCTGTCAAGGTAACCATGGCTTTGTGAATGCCTTTTCCTCTGGCTTCATCCCAGAATCAGCTGCACTGTGGCAGTTCACAAATGATACCATCTCACAAGTCACTGATGCTTTTTTCAGAGCTGGTCAGTACATTCAGTTCGTGGCAGGTATGGCCTCACAGATACAAAGCATACTGTCTCACTCTTTCTGGGCATGGCATGTTGGCACAATGGTTAGTACTGCTGCTTCACAGCACTAGGGACCTGGTTTGGATCACTGTCTGTCTGGAGTTTACACATTCTCCTCGTGTCTGCATGGGTTTCCTCTGGGTGCCAGTTTCTTCCCACAGTCCAAAGATGTGTGAGTGAGGTTGATTGGCTATGCTAAATTGCCCTTTAATGTCAGGAGGATTAGCAGGGTAAATAAGTGGAGCTGAGGAGATACGGGCTAGGTGGGAGCGTGGTCGGTACAGACTTAATGAGCTGAATGACCTCCTTCTGCACTGTAAGATTTCTATGTTTTCTATATTGGGATTTACAATCATCGCTGGATCATTTTGGAGGCTGCATTATCAATTAAATTATGTAGTCATCAAGTAACTACCCAGTGAGATTCACAACAGAAAGTACTTCAACTCTCTTAACATTCAGTTGCTCTCTGACAACAAGACATTGCTCACTTCCCCGGCAGCAGTCATGAATTCTGCATCATCCACTAATCCAGGCTGCTGCAAATCGTTATTCCAAACCTCAACATGCACAAATGGATCCTACAGGACAAGGAATGCCTCATGAAAAAATGACTAGCTTGACTCAGATAGAAACACAGAATTGAAACAACCAGAGCCATCTGCTCATCATGACCATCATTCAGCCAGTAATCCAACTTCTCACAAAGTGTTTCCAGTGCCAGTTGGGTGGTATCCTGCAATGTATTCCTGCAAAAGTCTCAGTCACTGTGATAGCTCACTTAACTCTATCACTGTAAACTGTTTCATAGGTTAACATTCAGGCCCATTAGAAAAAGAAACCAAACACAAAGCTTTATTTCTAGAGGGATAGAATTGAAAAGGAAGGCAGCTACATGTATTGAACCTTAATTAAACCACGTATAGTTTTAATTGTCATATTATCAAAAGGTACTGATATACTGCAGAGATTGCAGAGAAGATTACAAGGAACAGGATTGCATAGCATATAAATCAGAAAAGGATTAACAGCCTGGGTCTCTTTTCTATTGAAAAATGAAAATGCTGGGTTGGCCTAATAGGGATCCTTAAAATTATGATCAGGTGGTTACAAAGAGAACATTTCCTCTTGTGTGGAACAACATACCTAGAAGTCATAAGATGGTCATCAAGAAATCCAACTGGGAAATCAGAAGAAACATTTTCATCCAAGGAACAGTAGGAATGTGGAACTCGCTGTCATAGAGAGTGGTTGCAACAAATAATATAAAGCATTTAGGGGGAACCTAGAAGGAAAGAACATTAACAAAAGATATTGGTTTGAACTGATCTTATATATCTTAAGACAGAACACCAGTAAAAACTGGGAAATAATGTTGGTGCATGGGCTGAATGACCTCCTTCTCTACTATAAGGATTCTATGATCAATAATTAAGTATACTAGTTAGAATTGTTTTTCCTTTTTGGAAAGCTGATCAAACATATCAGGGAGAAGGGAATAGAGGGTTACGATGATAGATTTAGATGAGGAAGGATAGTTGGGTATTTAAGTGGAGCATAAACATCAGCATGGACTACAATCATAGAATCCCTACAGCGCAGAAGGAGGCCATTCCGCCCACTGAGAGTGCATGGACCACAATCCCACCCAAGCTCTATTCCCATAACTTCACACATTTACCCTGCTAATCCCCAAAACTAGAATCAATTTAACATGGTCAAGCAACCTAAACCACATATCTTTGAACTGTGGGAGGAAACCAGAGCACTCACACGAATCCCACCCAGAAAAGTAAAGAACATGCAAACTCCACTCAGACAGTCATCTGAGGCCAGAATTGAACACCGGTCCCTGATTACAGCAGTGTAACTACCATGCCAACTAGTTGGGCTGCACGCCCTGTTTCTGTGCAGTACATCCTCTATAATCCTCTGCAATCCCTTTTTGGTCTCCAGTTCTGAGCCTGCACCTGAAAATTGAGGGGTTTTCTTGCTCAGGCTTCTAGGCCTCTGCTTCTCCAGAGATATTGTGAAAACAAAGTTATCTGATTCTTCAGTGTACAGCCACAGTTATCAAACTGGCTGCCCTGGTGAATTTAAATCCAGTCTGCCACTGCTCCTGCCCTACCGGTCAATAATTGGCTCTATATTAGCAAAGTGCTCAGCCTCATGAAAATCGGATCTGGAATCTGGAGAATCTGATTTCCTTTTCCAAATTACGGAGCAAAAATCTAGCGCTTCGTTTCATCAGCTTTCTCTGCAAAGCATCTGATACAATGGAAACAAGTATACCCTCAGCCCTGTTACCTTGAGCTAGAACACCTTGGTTACTTGTCATTGCTGCAGTGAGTCAGCCATTTGGAGAGGAAGGAGGAGGAAAGCTGAGCCAAGAGGTGTGGGTGTAAAACAAGGAACCAGAGGAAAAGGAAAGTGAACAAGCTGGAAAATTTAACACATGCTATTAGAAGTGACATGGAAGTGATGAGCCAGAAGGAGAAAAGGCCAAAATAAACTATTGAAGATCTGTTCTCATAATGAAAAAAATGCCAATAATAAAACAGTAGCAAACTGACATACGATGTGAAACAGATGGAAAATCTAATGCTTCGGTTTGTTGTGGTGATTGTCCCTTCAAGCAGAACGCAGCAGTTTGAGGGTCACCTGGGTGACTATTCAGGACTCAGAATGGGGAATCACCTCATGGGGAGAAGTTTCCTCCTGGGCAAAATATTCCAGAATTAGCTGCAAACGCCCTGCTGCTCCACATGACATGCTAGTGAATACCTTGTTTTTCACTAATGAATGATTTGGAAGTGCATCAGAGCACTTATTCTTAAATTTATTAACAATTTGCCAATTCAGGAAAATATGGTTTCCAGATCATCATTCTTCAGATGTAGAACTGCAGAGTCAAGCACTCCACAGGAAATCAGGATGCTTCCAGCTTATTTCAAAGCTCAGCTCCATAATAAAAGTAAGAGATCTCCACCTATCCTTTTAACAAGGCTAAAGTTTTCAACATTCAGGATCTCTGCCTGTTGTTGATCCACAGAACTCTCGATGACAGCACAAAATGTGGGCAGTTATTCTAGACCCACTTCAATATTTTATTAAATGTTATTGGACGGCATGACATCCAGGCTAAAACACCGGCACAACCAAATAATCTATTTCTTGTAACAATAATTTTAAAGAAAGTGATTAGGATAACGCAGACAACTTGAGATGAGACAGATCCTTTTTATTAAATTCAATTTTGTTTCAAGTTATGGTTTTCCTCTCTTGAAATTAAATGAGTCACTTTTTGGTTACTAGATCTCATTGCTTCCCCTTTGTTTTCCTTGACTTACATCCGAGATAATCTTTGTCCTCTGCCAATACACAATCTCATCTTCAATTCACACATCTGTTGTTGCCTGCGCCCTGCACAGTTTCTCCCTGTACCAAAGACATTTTTTTTTCTTCTCAACAGTTTAATTCCTTATATGTAGGGTTACATGGATAGGGTGGGAGGAAGGGCCTGGGTAAAATACTTTGTTAGAGAATTGGCGCAGACTCAATGGATCAAGTGGTCTCTTCTGCACTGTAGGATCTATGGACCCTATTTTACCATTTTGATTCCAGCTGCTTGAAACTGCAAGTGTTTTAGATCCCATGTTTAGGTCCATTCTCAGGTCCATTCTCAGGTGCCCCATACGCACTCTGCCTGAAAAAATATCAGCAATTCCGTATTGCACTGCAGAAGCCTGTGGGTGAGGCTTAACATGCCCAAAATCCTGCAGTTCCGATTGGCCCTTTCAACTGCGCAAGTGCAGAAAAAAATGCAGCTTCCCTGCCACATTACCCCAGGTCACATAATGCCTCCCTTTGTATATGAATACATAGCCTTATTTGACTCAATTTTTAACAGAGATAAATCACTGCAATGGTTTCATTGCTGAGAATCGGGGGTGACACAGTGGCACAGTGGGTAACATTGCAGTGCCAGAGACACCAGTTCAATTCCCAGCTTGGATCTATGTGGAGTTTTGACATTCTCCCTGCGTGGTTTTTCTCTGGGTGCTCCGGTTTCCTCCAATGGTCTGAAAGACATGTTGGTTAGGTGCATTGACCCAAATAGACACTGGAGTGCGGCGACTAGGGGAATTTCACAGTAACTTAATTGCAGTGTTAATGTAAGCCTTACTTTTGACTAATAAATGAACTTTATGTCCTCATGGAATAGGTTGGGGATGGTGAATAATTTCTGAGGACAGCCAAATTTGAGTAGGATCAAGCATAAATCTTTTCACTTGACAGAGTAAAGGCTCTCATGAGGTTGAGAAAGTTCATATAGAACAGTTGGTTCCACTCCTTACATTTCTTTTGGACTTGTCAAACGGTGAAGACCATATCTGTAATTTCTCTCACTGGGCAAAGTCTGTACCGCGACTCTGGATGGAGCTTTTCAGTCTCCGAGGGGAGACAAATCCTTGCAATGATCTTCTCTGTGGTAAACAACAAGAAAACTCTTCTGCAGCTGTTGCAGTTGGACTTGTCTCCTTTGTTGAATAAAATCATGATCACAGCATCCCGGAGAGATTTCGCAATGCACTTGTCTCCCTAGATGAAAGACGTGGTGTT
The DNA here is from genome assembly GCA_024679065.1 of Sphyrna mokarran. Classification (NCBI taxonomy): domain Eukaryota; kingdom Metazoa; phylum Chordata; class Chondrichthyes; order Carcharhiniformes; family Carcharhinidae; genus Sphyrna; species Sphyrna mokarran. The sequence continues at coordinate 32,704,198 of JAGIQG010000011.1, forward strand.
GTGCAGCTGTGCCAGGAATAATTCTCCTCTGTTGTTTCAGAATTTGGGCAAGAGGCTTTGTAAACTTTCAGCTGTCGAATAGTTCTTTTCAACTTCACTCCAGACCAGGGTGGCGCAAAGACTGAGCCAGATCGGTTCTTGCGGAATGAAGTTGAGAGTACTCGACTCTAAGGCAGGCTCGATTGAGGAGTTCTTCAGGACGTTCTCTCCAGCAGTCACTGATTGCCTCCCCAACCTTCTGGGCTCTAAGTGGAAGGCTCGCTTGGTGTTTAGGCCTTTGATCAGCTTAGCAATTTTGAATAAGCCAAATGTCATTGGTGCTGTGAGTTATTGGACCTCCTGCGCTTTTTCTATCACCATTAGATCTGTGTGTTATGCTGTAGTCCCACCTTCAGATGCCTGCAAAATTGTTGACGTCATCTGGTTGTGTAGGGAGGTTTCTAGCTTATGGGCGTTTTGCGCTTCCATTTGAATAGGCGCTGTGTCTTTCGGTCATTTTCGTCAAACCAGCCATACTCTTTCTTCATAGGACCTCTTCATAATTGCTTGTTATGGCTGACTATGAGGTGGCACGGTGGCACAGTGGTTAGCACTGCTGCCTCACAGTGCCAGGGACCCAGGTTCAATTCCGTCCTCGGAACACGGTCTACGTGGAGTTTGCACTTTCTCCCCAAGTCTGTGTGGGTTTCCTCTGGTGCTTCGGTCTCCTCCAACACTCCAAAGACGTGCGGGTTAAATTGATTGACCACACTAAACTGACCCTGGCGAGGATGGATTAGCAGGGTAAATATGTGGGGTTATGGTAATAGGCCTGGGGTAGGATGCGGTTGGTACAGACTCGATGGGATGAGTGGTCTCCTTCTATATTGTAGGGATTTTATGATTCTAGGTACTCTGGACATACATGGTTGGGAGGCGAGGGGCTGAGAAGGCCTGTTTTGCTGGGAACTTCGAAGCCTTCGATGTTAGTTCTAATGTTCTCAATCTATTAGTATGCAGTGTAATACACAGCAAGAACTGCTTTCATGTACAAATTGAATTTAAATACTCAGGCAGTATAAAGTATGCTATGTCAATTAGCAAATAATCAGTCCCTCACTATTGCCTTTACATTACCTCTAGATAATTGTTGCCTTTTGCCAATTTATAATCTCATCTTCAATTCTCACATCTGTTGTTGCTAAAGTTTTCTGCACATTGCTCAACTTCATTCCATGCCAAAGAATCAAAGAATTTCTCGCCAATAGGTTAATTCCCCATACCACTTCTCATGGATAGACTTGCATTCTGATTGCAAAACAGGGAGCTTTCTCCCATGCCTGACATGTGTTTGGTTCATCAGTATATTTTATTTGCTAATTGACAAAGCATATTTTATACTGCCTGCATATTCAAATTCAATTTGTATATGAAAGCAGTCCTTGCCGTGTATTATACTGCATACTAATAGACTGAGAACATTGTTGCTTTACGATGCATATTTTGAGGTTGTGTTGTTGGACAATCCACAATGGGAGCTTCGTTCTGCCATTGAGTCTAAAAGTTGTGCCTCTGTTTCCAATCCAGGAAGGGCACATATTATCAAATATATGTATGAAATACTAGGGAAGCGGGGGGTTGGGGGCTTGGAGATTTTGCAGCTGTGTTCACTGTGGTGCAAATGGCCATGTGGGTGTTTTATTCCATGAGAGTCAAGAGACAAAGTTTACACCACAGAGATTCCCAATTTTCCACTCCCTTCATTGGCACTGTAACAAGGTTCTCGCCCTTTCAATTTGGTACATTTTAATACATTAATGTATTCTTACAGAGCTCCCCAGCCACCTGATCACCCTCTCACTAAATACTTGACACATTGACGGGATTTACAACACCAATATTAGAAGGGGAATCAGTCAAGGGGAACTGTCCAGAGATGTCAAGTACAGCCTTAGGTCAGCAGGGAGAGGCGATTGTTGTTGAGGGAAGGGCAATGGCTGTAAAGGGAGAATAATGGTTGTAAAAGGAGGGTGATGACTGTAAATGGAATGGGGGGGTGTTGTATGTGAAAGGGAGGGTCAATGGTGTGAAGAGGAGCGGCAATGGGTGTGTAGGGGAGGGGGGATGGAGGTGAAGGGGAAGGGGAATGGGTGTGTAGGGGAGGGGGGATGGAGGTTGAGGGGAGGGGGGTGAGGGGAAGGGGAATGGTGGGTGTGTAGGGGAGGGGGGATGGAGGTGAAGGGAAGGGCAATGGGTGTGTAGGGGAGGGGGTTGGTGAGGAATGGGTGTGTGAGGGGTGAGGGAAGGGAATGGGTGTGTAGGGGAGGGGGATGGAGGAGGGAGGGGGATGGAGGGGGTGTGGTGTGTAGGGGAGGGGGGATGGAGGTGAGGGGAAGAGGAATGGGTGTGTAGGGGAGGGGGGATGGAGGTGAAGGGGAAGGGGAATGGGTGTGTAGGGGAGGGGGGGGGATGGAGGGGAGGGGGGAGGGGAAGGGGAAGGGACATGTGAAGGGGAGGGTGATAGGCATAAAGGGGAGGTAGGGTGATGGGTGTAAAGGGGAGGGGAATGGATGTAAGTGATGGCATGAGTGTGAAGGAGAGGGGGAATGGGTGTGAAGGGGAGGAGGATGGGTGTGAAGAGGAGAGGGAATGGGTGTGAAGAGGAGAGGGAATGGGTGTGAAGAGGAGGAGGATGGGTGTGAAGAGGAGAGGGAATGGGTGTGGGAAGGGGAGGGGGATGGGTGTGAAGAGGAGAGGGAATGGGTGTGAAGGGAGGGGGGATGGGTGTGAGGGGAGGGGAGGTGGGGAATGGGATGTGAAGGGGGATAGGTGGTGAAGGGAAGGGAGGGGGGATGGGTGTGGAGGGTGGATGGGTGTGAACGGAAGGGGATATTGTGAAGGGGAGAGATGGGTATGGGTATGGAGGAGGAGGTGTTGGAGAGGGATGGGTAGGAGGGAAGGGTGTTGGGTGTGAAGGGGAGGAGGGATGGGTATGGAGGGAAGGGTGTTGGGTGTGAAGGGGAGGTGGGATAGGTATGAAGGGGAGAGGGATGTGTATGAAGGGAAGGGTGATGGGTGTGAAGGGGAGGGTATTAGGTGTGAAGCGGAGGAGGGATGGGTGTGGAAGGTGGATGGGTGTGAAGGGGAGGGGGGATGGGTGTGGAAGGTGGATGGGTGTGAAAAGAAGGGGGATGAGTGTGGAAGGTGGATGGGTGTGAAGGGGAAGGGGAATGGGTGTGAAGGGGAGGGGAATGGGTGTGGAAGGTGGATGGGTGTGAAGGGAGGGTGGGATGGGGTGTGGAAGGTGGATGGGTGTGAAAAGAAGGGGGATGAGTTGGAGGTGTGAGGTGAAGGTGGATGGGTGTGAAGGGGAGGGAATGGGTGTGAAGGGGAAGGGGAATGGGTGTGGAAGGTGGTGAAAAGAAGGGTGAATGGAGGTGTGGGTGTAAGGGGAAGGGGAATGATGGAAGGGAAGGGGAATGGGTGTGAAGGGGAAGGAGGTTGTGAAAAAAAAAAAAAAAAAAAAAAAAAAGGGCGAGGGGATGGTGTGAAGGGGAAGGGGAATGGGTGAAAAGGGAGGGGAATGGGGCTGAGGGGAAGGGGATGGGTGTGAAGGGAAGGGGATCGGGTGTGAAGAGGAGGGAGATGGGTGTGAAGGGAAAGGTGATGGTGGAAGGGGAGGGGGGATGGTGTGAAGAGGAGGGGAGTAGATGGGTGGACAGGGAAGGGATGCGGTGAAAAGGGGAAGGGGATAGGGTGTGAAGGGAGGGGGGATGGTGTGAAGGGGAGGGGTGGAAAGAGGGGTTGGAAGATGGATGGAAGGGGAGGGGAATGAGTGAGGGGAGGGGGATGGGGTGAAGGGGAGGGGGGATGGGTGAAGGGGAGGGCAGTGAAGAAAAGGGTGTGAAGGGGAGGGGGGATGGGTGTGAAGGGACAGGGATGTGAGGGGTTAGGAGGGCGGAAGGGAAGGGGGGATGGTGTGAAGGGACAAAAACAAAGGGGGGATGGGTGTGAAGGGGAAGGATGGATGTGAAGGGAGGGGGACATGTGTGTAAGGGGAAGGCAAAGGGAAGGGGGGCATGGGTGTGAAGAAAAAAAAAGGGGAGGGGGATGGAAGTGAAGGGAAGAGGAAGGTGCCCAAAAAAAAAAAACCAAAAAAAAACAAAAAAAAAAAAAAAAAAAAACAAACAAACAAAAACAAAAAAAAAAAACAAAAAAAAGGGTGGAAGGGGAGCAAGGGTGTGAAGAGGACAAAAGGAGAGGGCATGGGTGTGGAAAAAAAAAAAAAGGGTTGTGAAGAGGAGAGGGAATGGGTGTGAAGGGGAGGGGGGTGTTAGGGAAGAGGAGGGGGCTGGGTGAAGGGGAGGGGATGGCGTGTGAAGGGGACGGACAGGGTGTGAACGGGAGGGTGAGTGGGTGAGAACAAGGGGGATAGGTGTGAAGGGGAGGGGTGATGGGCATGGAGGAGGATGTGGTGAAAGGAAGGGGAGATAAAAAAACAAAAAAAAAAAAAAAAAAAACAAAAAAAAAAAAAACAAAAAAAAAAAAAAAAAAAAACAGTGGGATGGGTGTGAAAAAAAAAAAAACAAGGGTGTAATGCCACGGAGCAGGATGTGTGTGAAGAGGAAGGAGGAAATGAAGGTGATGGTCGTGAAGAAGGGAGAGGGAAGGAGGTGTGAAGGGGAGGGGAAGGGGTGAAGGGAAGGGAAGGGTGGAATGGAGGTGTGAAAAGAAGACGGGGAATGGGTGTAAGGGAAGGGGGAGGTGTGAAGGGGAAGGGGAATGGTGTAAAAAGAAGGGGAGGGGAAATGGTTGTGAGGGAAGGGGAATGGGTGTGAAAAGGGGAGGGGAATGGTGAAGGGAGGGACATGGGTGTGAACGAGGGTGTGAAGGGAAAAAAAAAAAAACCAAAACAAAAAAATGGGGTGTGAAAGGGGAGGGGGGATGGGTGTGAAGGGGAGGGAGGGGTGAAGGGATGGGAAAAAAAAACAACACAAAAATGGGTGTGAAGGGGAGGGGAGATGGGTAAGGGGTGGGAAAGGTGATGGTGTGAAGGGGAGGGTGAGGGTGTGAAGACCCAAAAAACCACAACAAAAAAACATGGGTGTGAGGGGAGGGGGGATGGAGTTTAAATATGGGTGTGAAGGGAAGGGTGTATGTGTGTGAAGGGGATGGGATGTGTGTGAAGAAGGGTGCAGGGTGGCTGAGGGAGCAAGGGGTGTGAAGAGGAGAAAGGGATGCGGTGAAGGGGAAGGGGGGATGGTTGTGAAGGGGAGGGAATGTGTGAAGGGAGCAGGGTGAGGGCGTGGAAGGGGAGGGGACAAAAGGGGTAATGGTGTTAAGGGGAAGGGAAATGGGTGAAGGGGAGGGGGGATGGGTGTGAAAGGGGAGGGGGCCATGGGTGTGAAAAAAAAAAAACAAAAGGGGAGAGGGGGAGGGTACGTGAAGACGGTGACGGGGATGGCGTGAAAGGGAGGGGGGATGGGTGTGAAGGGGAGGGGGAGGTGTGAAGAGGGACAGGGTGATGTGTGAAGGGGGAGGGTATGGGCGGAACGGGGAGAGGGATGAAGTGAGGGGGAAAAGGGGAGGTGGATGGGTGTGAAGGGAAGAGGGGGATGGGTGTGATGGGAAGGAGGGGAATGGTGAAGGGAGTGGTGGGTGTGAAGGGGAGGGAGATGGGTGTGAAAGGAGGGGGATGCGATGGTGGGAAGGGGAAGGGCAGCATGGTGTGTTTGAGGGACCAGGGGAATGAGGGATGCGAAGGGGAGGGGGAGAAAAAGGGAGATGGGTGAAATAGGGGGGAGATGTGAAGGGAGGGGAGGATGGGTGTGCAAAAGCGGGAGGGGGGATGGGTGTGAAGGGGAGGGGAGATGGGTGTGAAGGAAAAAAAAAAACAAAACAACAAACGGAGGGGGGATGGGTGTGCAAGGGGAGGGAAAAAAAAACGGGATGATGGGGTGAAGGGGAAGGGTGAAAGGGGTGAAGGGTAAGGGATGGCTGTGAAAGGGGAGGGGGGATGGGTGTGAAAGGGACGGTGGAGGATGTGAAGGGGAGGGGGATGGGTGTGAAGGGGAAAAAAAAAAACAAAAAAAACACAAAACAACAAAAAAAAAAAAAAAAAAAAAAAAAACCAACCAGGGGAGGGCGGGCATGGGTGTGAAGGGGAGGGGGATGGGTATGAAGGGAGGGGGAAGTGAATGGGAGCGGGGGATGGGTGTGAGGGGAGAAGGATGGAGGGGGGGCTGAGGAGGGTGTGAAAACGGGAGGGGAGGTGGATGGGTGTGAAGGGGAAAAAAAAAAAAACCAAAAACAAACGGGGGGATGGGTGTGCAAGGGGAGGGGGTATGGGTGTGAAGGGGAGGGGGGATGGGTGAAGGGCAGGGTGGATGGGTGCTGAAGGGGAGGGGGAATGGGTGTGAAGGGCGAGGGCAAACAAAAAAACACAAAAAAAAAAAAAAAAAAAAAAAAAAAAAAAAAAACAAAAAAAAAACACAAAACAACAAAAAAAAGGGTATGGGTTGTAAGAGGGGGGATGGGTGTGAAGGGGAGGGGGGATGGGTGTGAAAGGGAGGGGGTAAAGGGTGTGAAGGGGAGGGGGAAGGGTGCGAAGGAGGGGGGATGAAGTTTGAAGGGGAGGTGGATGGCGTGCGAAGAGGGGAGGGGGGATGGGTGTGAAGGGAGGGGGGATGGTGTGAAGGGAGGGGGGAAAAAGGTGAAGGGGGGATAGGGAGCACAAGTGTGAAGGTGAGGGGTGATGGGGTGTGCTGAATGGAGGGGGATGGGTGTGCAAGGGGACGGGGGGATATGCTGAAGGGAAACAAACCAAAAAACAACAACCAACGGAATATGGGGTGAAAAAACAAAAAACACAAACAAACAAAAAAAAAAAAAACAAACAAAAACAAAAAACAAAAAAAAGGGCTTGTGTGTGAAGGGGAGAGGAAATGGATGTGAAAGGGGTGGCGATGGGTGTAAAGGGGGGAATCAGTGCAAAGTGGGGGCAGTGATGTCTGTGGAAGGGGAAAGTTCCCACAATATCTCTGAGCTGCCAGGGTGGGTAGGTGCATGTGGGAGAGGGTCCTTGTCCTCCATGTGGTTGGGAGAATTGGGGAGTGCAACATATTTTCAATATAGGTCAGAGATCCTATAAAGACAGTATCATAATCTCTCTGGAGCCACCCTTGCCAGCTTTATCAGATCCTGCCCTGCCAGAGTGATGGTGTAAACCATGACCCCATATTTTCTATGCACTAAGCGCCAGTGTATCTACTTTGAAAACTCACTGTGCCTCTGGAGAAATATACATGCTGGTTTTCTCTCTGACATTCTGACAAACTTTGGGAAAATTCCATGCACTGAGTGTTACACTGTCCTCACAGCCAGGGAGCTGGGTTCAATTCCCAGCTTGGGTCAGTGTCTGTGTGGAGTTTGCACATTCTCCCCATGTCTGTATGAGTTTCCTCCGGGTGCTCTGGTTTCCTCCCACATTCCAAAGATATGTGGATTATGTTGATTGGTCATGTAAAATTGTCCCCTAGTATCACAGGGACTAGAGAGGCTAAATACACAGGGTTATAGGAATAGGGCCTGGATAGGATTGTGGTCATTGCAAACTTGATGGGCTGAATGGTTTCCTTCTGCACTGTAGGGATTTTATGGTGGGCAAGACAGGAGCTGGTAATAGAACATGTAACTGCTAAGACAAAGGACCTTGTCAATCACAATCAGTTGGAGGATAAAGGAAGCATGTGTATGGAGGGTTGCATCATCAAAACAGATGCATTGGAATGTAAAACATGGATAAATGGAATACTGTCCACATAGAAAACAGTGTGGAAGAAGGATAATCAAGGTTGCTGTAAGAATTAGAAGTCATATAGTGGATGTTGGTCAATAGCTAATCCCCAGAAATGAACGTATGCATGTTGATGAATTTCTGCATTAGGAAAATGCATGGACCTAGCTATGGCTGTCCTTTTGTGGGATAAATGAGATATTCTACTTCTACTCAGATCCCTTGCATAACTCTCTGCTGGTATATTCATGACAGTATCAGGGCCATTTTCTGCTCTTGCCTTGAACTCAAATGTTCATCAATTCGCTTCCAATTTCTACACTTCCTTCAATTTCACATGTTCCATCTCTGTCAACTTTGTTAGCTTTTCTGGCCTTGGGGGGGGTTAACCAATATCCATTCTAAATTAACTGGCTCCAATAGCTATACTGACAAGATATCTTTGCATCCTGCTTGCTGGATTCTAAGACTCTGTTGCATTTATTCTGACACTGCCACCTTCACAGCTGAGCTTCTGCTATGTTTTTCTTTTTCCTCAACTGAGAATGTAACTCACCATTGTTGGTAAAACACTCAACTGATTCTGTTTAGTTCAACGTATTTCTGGTGACATCCATTTTCCCTGCCTCCCAAAACCACAAATCTCCTTGTCCTCACTTTCCATCCCACAAATCTTCACATTCAATGGATTAGCTTCCATCATTTCCACACTTTCATTGTAATACCATCACCAAATGTTATCTTTCCCTCACTTCTCAGTGTTTCCAAAGGACCATTCCCCTTGCAATGCATTGGTCCATTCTCTGATCATCCCCAACACCCACTTTCATTCCTAAGGCCCCTTCTCTGCGCAATACGTTCAGCTCTGCCGTTGCATAAAGTTATAGTTGCTGATAAAAAAAATGCTTATCGTCTGTGCTGTTATCATCCAAGATTGTTGGTACCTTGTAACAATTTAACACTGCTGGGTTTTGAAAGCTTAATCAAAATAGCCAAATCTAAAACTGCAATTATCTGACTTGAACCCTGAACGTACAAAAGAAATTGGTTTGCTGGCAGAATAAATCGTGATAATGTAATATAAGATCTGCATTTTTGTTATGTAGCAGGTTTGAACTAAATGAGAAAAATTGCAGAGGAGATGGTTGATTAGGAGTTGGCAGGGTTGACACTTGCATGGTAATTACCCAAGATTCTTTGCTCAATTTCAGTTAAAAAGCTAAGTAGAAGAAGGTCATTAAAGGTTTTCTTTAGAAAGGTGCACAATGAAGCTTGCTGTTCCTGATCGATTTTCTATGAAGAGATTGTTTAAACCAACGTTGTTATTACATTAGATGTCAGGACTGACTGCATGTTTTATTTGGCAACAATAGTGGGAAATAATGATTTCAAGTTCTCAGTGATGCATTAACTGACAACTCACTAAGTATAGGGCTTGTGGTCCAAATAGGTTATATTTTCCACACCCGCTCCTTTGATTAATGTTTATACATGTATATGTAAACACATTACATTTATCAGCAGTTGTAGTGTGTTTGATGTGGACAGTAAAATTTGATAGCTAAAGTAGAATGTCTTTCAGTCACCTTGCAATGGTCAGCAAACAGTTTATGTTAATTGATCCACTTGGAAAGAAAACCACATCATTCTACACTTGTTATATTTAATGCTAATTCAATATTTTAACTGTCAGTATTATTCTCTGGGAGCATTGTCCATGTCCATTCAGATGTAAGAAATCCAGTTTGATGTTTTAGTATGCTGTACTCGCCAGTTTGTTTCCCTTTTAATTCAACACTGTTAATGCTATCCCTGCATAAAAGTTCTCAATGCTTTACATATGTTCGTCACATTCTTCAGAAAGAAAATAGTTTCCACCACATCACAATGTGTTTGTATGCACTTTGGCAGATATCCTATAAAGCCTGAGATGCAGTTGCCATGTTCGCACTGATGCCGAAAATGCCATAACGTATTAATTGGAAAGTTAGTGCCCATTTTATTTTCATTCCGGACATGCAAAGCCTTGACAAATGATAAGGAAGATTTTGTAGAAGGAAATGGTAACTAAAAGAGTTAGGAACTCAGGGCTAAGAATATTGGACTTAGGAACAGGAGGAGGTCATTCAGCCCTCCAAACTGCTCTGCCATTCAACAAGGTTATCACTGATCTGTTATGGTCTCAATCCCACTATTTTGTTTGCCCCCCCCAATTCACACACCCACCCACCCCCCCCTCATTTTGACTCCATCGTCTATCAAAAATCTATCCAACTCTACTCTGAATAAATTCAATGGTGGGATTTTCCACTCAACCCACTGTGCATTTGGCAACAATGGAGGATGGCTCACCATTGACCAACAATGGGTTCTTCTGTTCTGTCTGTTGTCAGTGGGCTTTCCCATTGAACTCACCCCTCGCTGCTGTGAAATCCATGGTGGGGATGTGCCATCAGCAAGACTGAAGATCCTGCTGGCTTGAATGATCAATGAAGGATCAAAAAATCCTGCCCCATGCCTTAGCGTCCACTGCTTTCTGAGGAAATTAATTCCACAGATTAACGACTCTCAGAGAAGAAAATTCTCCTAATCTCAGTCTTAAATTTAGACCCTCTTACTTCTAAACTGTGTTCCTACTTCTATTCTTTCCAACAAGTGGAAAAATCTTCCCAGTATTTTCCTATCAAGACTTCTCAAGGTTAAATGTTTCAATGTGATTACCTATCAATCTTCTAAACCCAATGGATATGAATGTAGTTTGTTCAACATTTCTTTGTAGGATAAACCTTTCAACCCAGGAATGAGTCGAGTGAACCATTCCTGTACTCCTTCTAATCGAATTAAAACTATTTTTCAAATAAGGAGACAAAAATAGTATCTAATATTCCAGATGTGGTGTGGGATTTTTTGGTCATGTCCACCCCCAAGCCCAAATTTCCTGCCCAAGGTCAACAGATCTTTAAATAGTCCATCAAATTTTCTGTCCCATGACCATTCCCATAACAGACAGGACCAGAAACCATGGTCTCACCCTGTGAGCTGTGATTAAAGATATGGAGATGGACAGGTAGTATTGAGGAAGCAGAGGGGCTGCAGAAGGACTTGGACAGGTTAAGAAAGTGGACAAAGAAGTGGCAGATGGAATACAATGCAGATAAGTGTGAGGTTATGTACTTTGGAAGGAGGAATGGGGGATAGGTTATTTTCTAAATGGGGAAATGCTTAAGAAATCAGAAACACAAAGGCGTTTGGGAATCCTTGTTCAAGATTCTCTTAAGGTTAATGTGCAGGTTCAGTCGGCAGTTAGGAAGGCAAATGCAATGTTAGCATTCATAGAACATAGAACATAGAACATTACAGCGCAGAACAGGCCCTTCGGCCTTCGATGTTGCGCCGACCTTTATAAAAAGCAATGACCCTCCATACTAAACCATTCCCTTCTCTTCCATAAACTTATCAACTAACCTCTTAAACGCCACCAAACTTGGCGCATCTACAACTGCTGCAGGCAGGGCATTCCACTCCTAACCACCCTCTGGGTAAAGAACCTACCTCTGATATCCGTCCTATAACTATCACCCCTTAATTTAAAGCTGTGTCCCCTCGTGCTAGCTTTTTCCATCCTAGGAAAAAGGCTATCACTGTCCACCCTATCTAAACCCCTAATCATCTTATATGTTTCGATCAGGTCCCCTCTTAGCCTCCTCCTCTCTAACGAAAACAACCTCAAATCCCTCAGCCTCTCCTCATAAGACCTGCCCTCCATACCAGGCAACATCCTGGTAAACCTCCTCTGTACCCTCTCCAATGCCTCCACATCCTTCTTATAATGCGGGGACCAGAACTGTACACAATATTCCAGGTGCGGCCGCACTAGAGTTTTGTACAGTTGCAACATGACGTTGTGGCTCCGAAATTCAATCCCCCTACCAATAAAAGCTAAGACTCCATATGCCTTTTTAACAACCTTATCGACTTGACTGCCTACTTTCAGGGATCTATGCACATATACACCATGATCCCTCTGTTCATCAACACTATTAAGAATCCTACCATTAGCCCTATACTCTACACATTTATTATTCCTGCCAAAGTGCATTACCTCACACTTTTCCACATTAAACTCCATTTGCCACCTCTCGGACCAGCTCTGCAACTTGTCCAAGTCTCTCTGCAAACTATAACACCCCTCTTCACTATCTACCACTCCACCGACGTTAGTGTCATCTGCAAATTTACTAATCCATCCTTCAATACCCTCATCCAGATCATTTATAAAAATTACAAACAGCAGGGCCCCAAAACAGACCCCTGAGGTACACCACTTGTCACCGAACTCCAAGATGAATATCTCCCATCAACCACCGCCCTCTGTCTTCTATCTGCTAGCCAATTCCTAACCCAATTAGCTAAATCACCCTCTATCCCATACCTCTGCATTTTCTGCAGAAGTCTTCCATGGGCCACCTTATCAAACGCCTTACTAAAGTCCATATATACCACATCAACCGCCTTACCCCCATCCACCTCTTTGGTCACTTTTTCAAAAAACTCAATAAGGTTAGTAAGGCACGACCTACCCTTCACAAACCATGCTGACTATCCCCAATCAATTCATTTCTCTCTAAATAACTATAAATCCTATCCCTAATAATTCTCTCCAATACCTTGCCCACCACATAAGTAAGACTCACTGGCCTATAATTCCCAGGAAGGTCTCTCTTCCCCTTCTTAAACAATGGGACCACATTCGCCATCCTCCAGTCCTCCGGAACCACACCCGTAACCAACGAGGACCTGAAGATCAGAGCCAGAGGCTCTGCAATCTCCTCTCTTGCCTCCCAGAGAATCCTAGGGTAAATCCAGTCCGGCCCAGGGGACTTATCCAACTTCAAACCCTCGAGAATATCTAGCACATCCTCCCTATCTACTTCAATACTTTCCAGTTTGCAACCCTGTACCTCAGTGTTCTCCACACCTACATTTACATCTCCCTGCGTGAATACCGAAGAGAAATATTTATTCAGTGCCTCTCCAATCTCTTCAGGCTCCATGCACAACTTCCCACTGCTGTCTATGACTGGCCCTAATCTTGCCCTAACCAATCTTCTATTCTTAACATATCTAAAGAAAGCTTTAGGATTCTCCTTAATCCTATCAGCCAAAGTCTTCTCGTGTCCTCTCTTAGCTCTCCTCAATTCACTCTTTAGCTCCCTCCTGGCTAATCTATAGCTATCCATTGCCCTAACCGAGCCTTCAAGCCTCATCCTGACATAAGCCTCCTTTTTCCTTTTAACCAGCGAATCAACTTTTTTCATACACCAAGGTTCCCTTACTCGACCATTTCCTCCTTGCCTGACAGGGACATACTTATCAAGGACTTCGCAGCAGCTGCTCCTTGAATAAGCTCCACATTTCAGATGTTCCCAATCCCTGTAGTTTCCTAGTCCAATCTACGCACCCTAATTCTCTCCTTATGGCCTCATAATTACCCTTCCCCCAGCTATAACTACTGCCCCCAGCTTCATGCCTATCCCTATCCATCACTAAGGTGAACATAACCGAATTGTGGTCACTATCACCAAAATGTTCACTAACTTCCAAGCCTAACACCTGGTCGGCTCATTGCCCAGCACCAAATCCAATGTAGCCTCACCTCTAGTTGGCCTATCTACATTCTGAGTCAAAAAACCTTCCTGCACACTTTGTACGAAAACTGACCCCTCTAACGAGCTAGAGCTATAGCTATTCCAATCAATATTAGTAAAGTTAAAGTCCCCCATAACAATTACCCTATTACTTTCACTCCTGTCCAGGATTGACTTTGCAATCCTTTCCTCTACCTCTCTAGAACTTTTAGGAGGTCTATAAAAGACTCCCAACAGGGTGACCTCTCCTCTCCTGTTTCTAATCTTAGCCCATACTACCTCAACAGACAAGTCCTTATCAAACTTCTTTTCTGTCACTGTGATACAGTCTTTGACTAATAATGCCACTCCTCCCCCCTTTCTACCTCCTTCTCTCCTCCAACTGAAGCATTTGAACCTCTTTCATGTTGAGGGGGCTAGAATACAAAAGTAGGGATGTACTTCTGAGGCTGTGTAAGGCTCTGGCTGTATTCCATTTGGAGTATTGTGAGCAGATTTGGGCTCCATATCTAAGGAAGGATGTACTGGCCTTGGTGAGGATCCAGAGAAGGTTCACAAGAATAATCCCTGAAATGAAGAGCTTGTCATGTGAGGAGCAGTTGAGGACTCTGGGTCTGTACTCGTTGGAGTTTAGAAGGATGAGAGGGATCTTATTGAAACTTACAAACTGCTGCAAGGTCTGGATAGAGTGGATGTGGAGAGGATGTTTCCACTAGTAGGAAAAACCAGAACCAGCGGGAACAACCCGAGACTAAAGGGATGATTCTTTAAAACAAAGATGAAATTTCTTCAGCCAGAGACTGATGAATCTGTGGAATTCTTTGCTGCAGAAGACTAGGAGGCCCGGTCATTGAGTGCCTTTAAGACAGAGATGGCTAGGTTTTTGATTAATAAGGGGATTAGGGGCTATGGGGAAAATGCTGGGGAATGGGAATGAAAAAAATATCAGCCATGATTGAATGGCAGAGCAGACTTGTTTGGTTGAGTGGCTGAATTCTGCTCCTATGCCTTATGGTCTTATTATGCAGTGAAACTTTCCTACTTTTATTCTCCATTCTGCTTGCAACACACCCTGCCATTCCATTTGCTTTCATAATCATTTGCTGCAGCTGTATACTAATTTTGTGTGGTTTATGCATCACATCCAGATCCCTATCTACAATCTTTCCATTTAAATTGCAACATGCTTTTCTATTCTTCCTGCCAAATTGGACAAGTTTACAGTTACCCGCATTGTACTCCATCTGCCAAATTTTTGTCCACTTACTGAATCTGTCTATTTCATTGTGCCAACTTTCGTCCTTCTCTTGGCAACTAACTCTTCTAACTATCTTGAAGTCATCGGTAAACTTAGCTTGCTTATTCAGTCCCTGCATTCTGTTAGTCAACCAATCATTAATCCATGCTAATAAATGGGTTTAATCCCTACATCAAGTTCTCTTATTTTGGTTAGCAATCTTTGATGTGGTTGGTAGATTATCCTTTATTATTTCCTTTTGGAAATCCAAGTACACCACATTTACCAATTCCGCTTTGTTTACCTTGTGTCCTACTTTGCAAAACCTTAACAAAATGGTTAACCACTTACATATTGACTCAACCTAATCACATTATGATTTTCTAAGTACCTCGTCAATAATGGAATTTAGCAATTTGCCCATGATAGATGTTGGATTAACTCCCTATAATTTTCTGCTCTCTTTCTCCTTTTGGAATAAATGTGCTACATTAGTTATTTTCTGATCCATTGGGATCCTTCCAGATTCAAAGAATTTTGAAAGATTATAATGCATTTATTATCTCTGCAGCCACTCTTTTAAGATCCTAGGATGTTAACCATCTGGTTCAGGGGACTTGCAGCCTTAAAGTCAAGTAGTTTTTTCAGCACTTTTCACCGAGTGATGTTGACAGTTTAAAGTTCCTCCCTCACATTCCCTTCTTGGTTTTAAAATATTTTCGAGAAGTTTTCTAAGTCTTTTGCTGTGAAAACAGGAATAAAATATCTGTTGAACACCTTTTTTATTTCCTTGTTTCCATTGCAAATTCTGCAGACTCTCTCTTGAGGATGTAAACTAACTTTAGTTACTATTTTCATATCAAAAAAACTTGGAGAAACTCTTATGATGTTTTAATGTCACTAGTTAGCTTTCACTCATATTTAACTTTCACTCTTTTTATTCTTTAAGAACCAAACTTTTATTCGGTTCTTAAAAGTTGACCTGTCTTTTGACCTACTACCAACTTTTGTTGATTTGTACAGTTTTTTTCAAGTTAATATCAGCCACAGATGATGTAGCCTTCCAAAGAGCCTTTCTTACTGGGATAAATCTTTGCTGACAGTTATTAAGTATCTCCTTAAATGTCTTCGATTGCCTCTCTACTGTACAACATTTTAACCAGGTTTCCCAGATCAATTTAGCTAGTCATGTTTTCATATTCTTATAGTTAAATATATTGGGTTTAAAACATTAGAGTCATAGAATCCTACAGTGCAGAAGGAGGCCATTTGGCCCATCAAGCCTGTGTTAACAACAATTTCACATAGGCCTTATCCCCTTGACCCCATGTATATACCCTGCCAAACTCTACATTTATGGGCAATTTAGCATGGTCAAACAACCTAACCTGCACATATTTGGACTTGGGAAGAAACTGGAGCTCCCAGAGGAAACTCACGCAGGCAAGAGGGGAACGAACTCCACAAAGACAGTGACCTGAGGCTGGAATTGAATCCAAGTTCCTGGTGCTGTGAGGCAGCAGTGCTAACCACTGTCCCACAGTGACGTTCCAGACCATAAATCACACCCTTTAATCGTGTTGTGCTTACTGTGACCTTTAACATCATCTTATTATTTAATCCTGTCCCATTGCTCAGTACCAGCTCTAGAATAGCCTGCTCTCTGACTGGCTTTGGAACATAATGCTCCAAGAAATTGTTCTGCATACACTCTGTTAATTTATTTTCCAGGCTATTCATGCCAATCTGATTTGTCCAATCTAGATTAAAATCATCCGTGAATATGGCAGTGCCATTGACTATTACAGGATTACTTTTACAGATATAAATGTTCTG
This sequence comes from Sphyrna mokarran, assembly GCA_024679065.1. Lineage (NCBI taxonomy): Eukaryota > Metazoa > Chordata > Chondrichthyes > Carcharhiniformes > Carcharhinidae > Sphyrna > Sphyrna mokarran. The sequence goes on from JAGIQG010000011.1 coordinate 32,720,693, forward strand.
GAGTTGCCAAAATCAAATACAGTTCAGTATCACTTTATCCTCAACTGCCAACCTTTGCACCTTAAAGAATTTAATTTGGATTTGAAAATGATTGCTTTGCAACCCGCCTCCCAGTTGCACAAGGAATTTTAAAAAGGTGCATACCTTTTACTATACATGTGTGAAGGTGATTTCTACAATAAGGCTATGGTGTTTTCTTAGAAGTACAAAACGGTCAGTATTCCCCCCCCAAAAAAATTCTCAATGCCAAATTCACGTTAAAAACTCCCGTTGGTTTCTTTAGTGGGATTTTCAAAATGAATCTCCCACATTCTGTTCACTGCAGAGAGAGCCCTAGCGAGATTCATGTTGAAAATCTTGGGGGGGGGGGGGGGGGCCTGTTGCTGCTGGCGAGGCCGGTCACACAGCACTGAGTGAGCTATTGCGCACACGTTGATTTATCATGGTGGAGATTGCACATGTGCAGTAGCCCCGCACTGCCAGCCTTCCGATTACTAGCCGGCTCAATCATTGGCCAGCACAGCAACATCCCCCATCCCCTCGATTGCTGGCCTCCCTGACATCTCTGGGCCAGCCCTGATGTCCCCCGCTGCCCCCCACAAGCCTAATCTCCCTAATCCTCTCCACTGAAGTTCTGATCCCACTACAATCTCCCCTGATGGCCAGCTGTAATCTTTCCCTCTGCCACTGATCCCAATGCAGAGAGGCAACGGGATCCTATAGGGAATGCTCTCCCCATGGCCCTGCCCCCTTGGGCATTGCCACTTTGTCCCTTGGGCAGTGCCAGGGGGCCAGATTGGCAAAACCCAGGGGGCACTGTCCCTTATCCCTGACTTCCTGGTCAGGGTGGGGGTGAGGGGGGTGAAGTGGCGGAGGCTAGCAGACTTGGGACCTAATAAGATTTAAATAGCAATTTTAATATTCAAATGAGCTCCACATTGGTTTCCGGTGAATTCCATGTTTCTTAATGCTCTATCATGCCAACTCATACTCCAGTGCATTGGAATGTTATAATTTTCTCCTTTGTTTTAAATATTGGGAGTTCTCTATTTTTAATAAGATTTAGATGAGAAAGGAAAGATGAGGTTTGGCAGCATTATGTGAAGTCTGCCAGAAATTTAATATTTTATTCCACAGCTGGCAAAGACTTCAGCTTGTACAGGTTAACAACTCACCACAAAATCTTGCATGAAACTGTGAACTACAGATTGAATTTTATGTTGAGTCAATCAGAAGGAAAGATCTACAATAATAGATGTACCTGCTGATCTAAACTGGCTGTCAGTCCAGAACAATTCAAATTCTTCCATGGTCTCACTTCCCCCTTTCTGGGTAAGTTGCTCCAGTTCCACAACCTCTAAGGTGTCAGTAATCCTGTAATTCTGGGTCAATTTGGATGCCTGACTTTCTTGTTCCTACCACTGTTTGGTTTGGTTTATTATTGTCACATGTATTGGTGTACAGTGAAAACTATTGTTTCTTGCATGCTGTACAGACAAAGCATACCATTCACAGAGTAGAAAGGGTAGAAAGAAAGGAAAGGGTGCAGAATGTAATGTTACAGTCACAGTTAGGGTGTAAAAAAAATCAACTTAATATAATCTGGGTCCATTCAAAACCCTGAAGTCAGCAGAGAAGCTGTTCTTGAGGCACTATTGGCTATACCTTGAGCTGTTTAGGTCCTAAATTCTGGAATTCCCAGCTTAAATCTCTTTACATTTTTCCTTCTTTAAGCCTCTTGTTAAAATCTATTGAACAACATTTCAGTCATCAAATCAAAAATGCTGTAGATGCCAGAAATCTGAATTAAAAACAGAAAATGCTGGATAAACCAAGCAGGTCTGACAAAATCTGTGGGGAGAAAAACGGAATTAACATTTTGAGTCTGTATGACTCTCCTAAGAATCTTTTGATTCAGTGCCAATTATGTCAATGGCTTGAATTCCTATGACTTTTTGGGTTAAATTTAGTGTCTTAAAAGGTACTATATAAATTGAAGTTGTTAACATATATACAGTTCAATGTAGAGACAGCCTTCGCAATCCTTCCTGGCATGATTTTGTAATATTCTCCCTCGTAAACAGAAGATAATTTATTTTACCATTGTTCAGTCCAAATATTTTTAAGTTCTGTGGGTATCCTAATTCTTACCTGGAGATCCAGTGTGCCTCTGGTGACAGCATATTGCAGCCACTCTATCCTACTGCTACCCAGTTTAAAATGGTAAAATCAAAACAAGTAATTTTTCAGTAAATTTTATTTGTTTTTTGTATGACAAATAAGCATTTAAATTCCATTACAGAAAATAACCTGATCTTGGCGAGTGACAAACCGATTGTTATATAACTAAATGTCAATGAACCCTTTGATAGGCTTCAGCCATGTGCTGAAGTTTAGACATATGAATGGCAGAAAGCATCAGGCTGGTAAAGTGATGGTAATTTAGCACTGATCAGCAAATGAGTATGAATAAAAATGGAATGCGTCATCGAAAGGCCAGCAAATTACCACAACAGCAATAGTTTCAAACTGCAAAGGATTTTGGCTAAGTTTTTGAAGATCTGTTCTTAAAATAGCACCAAGTTAAAGACAAAAATCTGATTCAAGAACACAGCACCAATGAATAAGCGGATCGAACATACAGTGCATGCAGGGTAGTAACAATTATTTCATTTCTGCTGCCAGCAAGAATAACAACCTGATGCATATCCATACGAAGCACTTGTCCTTAAATGATCCTCAAATTGACTGCTTCTAGAATGCTGCCTTTCCAAATAGAGTTTGAAAATTTCGATGATTAGTGCAATATTTTCTTGGCAGTCTCAAACCCTATCCCAGTTTCTGTCCGTGATGAGGTAGATGAAACTGGGCAAGTTCCACACGTACTGATTTTCACCTCAGCAAGAAAAATAGGTCAAATTTGGTGTCGGGAATATTCAGTACCTTATAAAATTATATTTCTTTATTTCACCCCAGTGTTAGGCACCATAGTGAAGCAGTTATCTGTACACTAATGTGGCAAAATCCTCTTGTTATACATCTTCCATCTTGATATTTTCTACAATTTCTGTCAAAATGATGAATACAGATTTGGATGCTATTTCCTCCCGGGAGATCCAAAATATAAGCATGTGGCTAAGTGCAGTGTAGGGATGAATTTGCCCATGACCATTCTGTTTAAGTACTGGAAAAGGTGGTGTTCAAATAATCTTAGACTTTACAAGAAGCAGACAGGTCCAATATCAACACCAAATTCCTGCTCGGGAGCACCAATGTCCAATGGTGCAATGTCCACAATGGGCAGGCGAAGGGTCTTCCGTGTTCTATATTCAAATACAGTCTTGCCCCAGTCTCCTGTGTGCTTCTGAAGGTAAACAAAAATAAAATTCAGTTTTTACTTTCATTGGAGTTTTATGTGCAGTTCTGATCACAAGGATGTGAAGCTTTAGAGAGAGTACAAAGAAAATTCACCAGGATGTTAACTGGTCTAGAGGGTGTTGACTCTGAGGAGAGGTTCAATAAACCAGGATTGTTTTTACTGAAAAGACAGAGGCTGAGGGGAGACCTGATAGAGATCTACAAAATTATGAGAGACATAGACAGGGTGGATAGTCAGAGGCTTTTTCCCAGGATGGAAATGTCAATTACAAAGAGGCACAGGTTCAAGGTGAGAGGGGGAAATTTTAAGGGAGACATGAGGGGGGAGTTTTTCATGCAGAGCTTCGTGGATGCTTGGAATGTGCTGCCAGAGGCGGTGGTAAAAACAGGCACATTAGCAACATTTAAAAGGCATCTGAATCAATACACAAATAGGGAGGGAATAGAGGGATCTGGACAAGTAAGGCAGAAGTTTTTTTTTAGTTTAGTTATGGTACCATGATTGGCACACACTTGGAGATTGAATAGCCTGTTCCTGCGCCACAACTTTCTTTATTCTTTGTATTAACAAAATGCAGTTAATATGGAACATATTCATTTAAACTGAATTAAAATGGGCTCAAAACCTATAGTTGTAGAATAATACCTATGATGTCAATAAGACAGTTTAAGCCAGAAGATTGGGAACATTTTAGAAAACAAGACGGCTAAAAAAAAGGGACAAATTGGAAGATGGCAGAAAACAAGGAAGAAATAAAGGTTTTGGTAAGTATATAAAATGAAAACAGTAGTTAAAGTGACTGTTAGCCCATTAAATATTGAGACTGGGGAATTCATCTGGCAAATGAAAAAGAACCTTTTATATCCATCTTCTCATTGGAGTTTAGAAGATAGAAAATAATTTTACTGAAACAAGAAAGATTCTATGTGGGCTTAACAAGATTGACTCAGAAGATATTTTCCCAACCAAGGGATTCTAGAAAGAGGGACAGAAGAGGACAAATTTCTTCTCTCGGAAGGCCAACTAATTTTGGAACTCTCTTCCACAGAAAACAGTAGTGGCTGGAAATATATTCCATATCTAGTTGGACAGATTGTTGATCCTCAAAGGGAGCCGGGGGAATGCAGTTGTGGAAGACAGAAAATTGGAATTAAGGCTACAATCAAAGCAGCCATGTCTTAACGAGTGGCAAAGCAGGTTCAATGGGCCAAATGGCCAACTTATATTGCTATTTCTTGTAGTCTTAATCTTTTTGCTACTTACAGTACAACCATCTTCAAGGACATTGTATATAAATTTGCTGTTTCCTTCAGCTCTGAGCTCTGCATCAACCCAACTCATCAACTTTAAAGCTTTCTTCATATTTCCAGCCTGAGCATCCAGATAAGCAATGCTGTTCTTACAGTGATAGGTGATATTCTGGAACGCTTGAGCGGAAAGCAGTCGAAGGAATCCTATTTGGATTTCAATGGTATCTTCTGATATCGCATTGTCACCATAGCCAAACTGAAGAAATAGAAATTTTTGCTACATTTATTTCATTATTTGCAAGAGGGCTTTTACTTATTCATTCTTATGATATGCACAGCACTGGAGAGGCCTGTATTTATTGCTCATTCCCAGTTAAGGTGATGGCAATGGACCTTTATCTTGAACCACTCAGCAATGTATCTTCTGAAGGTTTTATAGAACAATTACATTTCTAAATATCCCAGAGATGGAATTGGTCAGTGGCAGTAGTGTGGGTCAGGCCAATGAGTTAACACGATGTCTGATTTTCTTTATTGATATGTTAAATAGTCTGCTGAATCTGTGTAAGAGTATTTTCTGGAACTGAAAACTTTCACCAGTTCCCTCTGGTCTCCAATGGCGATCTCTCCATATGATACAGGACTTAAGCATTAGTTCTGATTTTGAATAAAGCAAGGGCACCCAAAGGAAAAAGTATGTGACATCCAGAGATCTGTACTGATACAAAATGTGATAATTATGACTGGAATTCTCCAGTTTTACACACCCTACTGCTGTTGCCAGTGAGAATGGAGAATTTAGTGCTCAGCCCTTCACTACAGTGGGACTGGAAAACCCCAGCTATGATCAGGGTCAGAGAATTCCAGCCTACTAGTCTTAAAACATAGCTTCAGAAGTCAAATTTGGCATAATTATGACATCTAGTCAAGGGAGTCAGTCATTTTGTGAAATCCAATTCAGTGAACGTTGCAACAGTTGCTTTATGGTGGACAGTTAAATATGTTTTATTTAGTTCTAATCCGTTTTCTTCCCTTATTCATCTTGTTTTGTGCTACAGTGTGTTTTGGTACTTACGTGGAAACCACCGTCCATGGACTCACCAAACCACACATACTTCTTTCGACCAGTGCTTTTGGTTGTCCACCAGTTTTTGCGTGGAATACTTTTGGGGTTGGAAGACACACAGGTCTCTCCAGTCTCCGTGTTGCAATGTACTTTGATGGCATCCAATTTGCTGCCTTGATTAGGATCAATCCAGTATTCTCCTATAATAGTAACATCAATGCAAAATCCTTAGTGATTTTCCAGAACAGCTTCATAATGCTTTGCTTGTAATATGAAAAATAACTTTGTTGTGTAGCACAGGGCAAAATGTGCTTTTAGTTGGCAGCATGCCAATGTAGGAGCCCCAGCTATTTGTGCATTAGCACAACTTACAGCTAGCCTACATTTCCTAATGGCAGCCCAGACCAGGAATGCTGGAAGAGGAGGGGAAAATGTGTTTCAGCATTCCAAAGGGAAATTCCCTTCCGTGATACCCCAGTCCACTCTTCACTCACCCCCAACACTCGGTTCTTTCCCATGCACCTCTCCATGAAAATGTAGGAAACGTACACGCATCCTTTTCCATCCTCTCTCCTTACTGGCCAAGGCTCTCCTTCCAGGTCAAGCAACAATTTAACATTCAACTTAGTATACTGCGTTCACTGTTCACAATGTGGTCTCCTCCAAACCGCGGAAACCAAACCCAGATTGTAGAACATACTGTTCAGTCTTCAAGCGGGACCCTGAGCTTCCCGATGGCTTGTCATTTTAAATCTCCACCTTGCTCACACGCTGACATCTCTGTCCTTCAATGAAGCTCAAAGTAAGTTAGAGAAATAGCAGCTTGGGGGCAATTCTTCCAGCCCTCTGTGCTGTTCCAACAGTGCAGCGGGCCGGGAAACATTGGTGGAGACTGTCTCCAGGGTTTCCTGCTGGGCGCTCAGGCCTCCATGCATCTCCCAGCTGAAGATTTCCAGTGTCAACAGCTCCACACCAAGAGTCATTGCAGAGCTGATTTTGATATGGAAATCTTCATTTGCATTCAATCAGCGGGCCTAGCACTGAAGTCTCCAGGCCCGTTAATGTCTTCCCCCACTCCCGCACTCCCCCATTCCCCTGGCCAGCAGTGGTTCACTCCAGTGGGATTTACAATTGCTCCCCAAGGATGAAGAACGGGCAGCCGAGCTCTCTGGATGGAACAGAGGCCATTGGGACCCTCCTGGGAGGTCAAGAGTAAGGAGCGGTGCTACTTGGGCAGTGCCAGCCTGGCATCCTGGCACTAGTCAAGAGGCAAACTGGTAATGCCCAAGGGGCACCTGGGCACTGCCCAACAGGCATCAGGCAGTGCCAAGGGTGTGGGATTAGAGAAAGAGGCAGGGCCTATTGAGGGGATGCTGGTTCTGCTGCCACTCTGCACTTGAGATCATTCAGTAAGAATTTAGCAACACCAATTTTAAATCCAACCGATTTATTTGATAGTAAATCGGTTGGATTTAAAATTGGCGTTGCTAAATTCTTACTGAGTTCTTACTACCCCAGTCCAACGCCGGCATCTCTACATCATGACTACTTTGAGATCATTGGCAGAGGGAGGGGGCCATCCAGGTAGGAAGTGAGGTTGAGATAGTGCTCTCTCTTCTCATTTTGCTTTCTATGCTTTACAACTTGTTTTGCTTTATTTTTGCTTTCGAACAACGGCACATCTGCTCTCGGCACATCTTTATCTCTTTGTCCATCACCATTCTACTTTGTCCAGTTAAGGCTCTCTTCTGTCGTGCACTGTCTCCTGCCTTCCTTGCCCACTTATCACTCGCTCAAATCTTATTTCCTCTCCAACTTTTCTCTAATCTGATGGAAGATCAACAACCTGAAATATTGGCTGGAATTCTCCAGTCCTGCGAGCTCCACTACAGCTGCCAGTGAGAGTGGAGAATTTGGCTCTCAGCCAAATCTTCGCTCATGTCAGCGGGGCTGGAAAATCCCAGTTGTGGGCGATGTCAGAGAATTGAGCCCAATAACACAGATGCTGCCTGATTTGCTGAGTATTACTATTAATAGTGTTACTATTTCATATTTCCTGCATCCACGGTTTTCTGCTTTTTGAGCTCCCAGTCAACGCATTCCTCCAAATGTTTTTTTTACACCTCACCAATTGGAGTTTTTGATTCCTTAGTGAGCAGGAAGGCAGGTGGTAAGGATGAGATAAGAACATAAGAAATAGGAGCAGGAGTAGGCCATCCAGCCCTTCGAGCCTGCCCAGCCATTCAATAAGATCATGGCTGATTTGAAGTGGATCAGATCCACTTTCCCGGTTTCTCCCCATAATCCTTAATTCCCTTATCTATCAGAAATCTATCTACTTGTGATTTAAATATATTCAGCAAGGTAGCCTCCACCACTTCAATGAGCAGAAAATTCCAGAGATTTGCTACCCTTTGAGTGAAGAAGTTCCTCCCCAACTCCGTTCTAAACTGCCACTCCTCTCCCTTATATTGAAGCTGCGCCGTCCAGTTCTGTTTTCCTTTCTAAGTGGGAAGAATCTCTCTACCTCCACCCTATCTAGCCCCTTCATTATCTTGTAAGTCTCTATAAGATCCCCCCTCAACCTTCCAAAACTCCAACAGTCTATTCAATCTCTAAGCCTAATTGCTTAAATGGGGAAAATCCCATTTACTGCCACACATTTACAATCCTTTCCAGAAATCGTGTCTGACACAACAATCGCTGTCTTATACAAAAAGGTGGCAGAAATTGCCACAGGGCCTTTTCACTCCATAACATTATTAGGAATCCATGTGCTCACGGACTGAACGTAGCTGGGAGCACACCCTACTTTATATGCTGACATATACACAGTGAACATGCACCTACAAGAGAAGTGTAGGGAATTGGCATTACCTGCCTTCTTTGTAGAATTCAAGAAAGCATTATTCTGCATTCATTGCTCACAATGTGACCTCCTCTCATCTGGAGAAACCAAACATAGATTGTAGAACATCCCTGTTCAGCCTTCAAACAGGTCCCTAAGCTTCCCAATGGCCTGTCATTTTAAATCTTCATTTTGCTTGCACACTGACATCTCTGTCCTCGGCCTACTGCTCTGTCCAAGTGAAGCTCAAGATAAGTTAGAGAAAGAGCATCTTGAGGGTGATTCCTCCAGCCCACTGTGCTACTCTAGCAGTGCAGTAGGTCGGGAGACATCGACAGAGGCTCAGATGCCTTCAGAAAAGCAGGATAAAAGTTTGGAGGCTGAGGCCTAGTACCCACTTTGTTTGATATTTCCTTTGCCATGTTCCTAACTTTTCCTGCTGATATGGAAGGAGTTTACCTGCATGCTAACTCAGATGCAAGCTCTACAATCTATTCAGGCCGACAGCTCAGACAAAAAAGAGCTCCTTACTCTGATCATTCCACTTTAGTCACTTACACCGAAAGTCAGCTACAAAGACTCATGGATTGTCTCTCTCTTATGTCTGTAACCTACATCAAGAAGGTTACAGCTTCAAGTTGTAAAAACATCAAGAAAACCCCGGTATGTAACAAAATATCCATCATCGATCACACTAATCAACACTTTGCTAGATGTGGTTAGAAAATTCTGCTACCTTGGGTCTGTGTAACAATCTGACTTTAGACGCAGAACTCACACACACATTGGAAAGGGAACTACCACTTAAGCAGGTTTGTGAGGCTAAGAACCATAATGTGGGTTTACAAAGCCTGTGTTCTCAGCATGTTGTTGTAGCACTGTGATGTAGAGAAAATGACTTACAGAATGCAAGAAAGCCCAAAATTTTTCATCTTTCTTGTCTAATGACACATTCTCAGCACCACATGGAAGGCAAAAATCACAAATGCACCATCCTCTCAAGAGCAAAAGTTCCCAATTGTCCCAGCATTTATCAAGCAGAAGCAACTTCCCCTGTTCAGGCATGCTCGCGGGATGGAAGACTCATGTATTCCTGAAGGTATTCTGTCCTGTGAAGTAGCTGGTGCCAGGCCAGTAGGACATCCAAGATCAAAGATATTTCCAAATAAGACAAAGCAGTCCAAATCATTAATTTTCACACTGGTCAATGACAGAGGGAAATTGTAACATTATCAGTTGTTATAGAAGCCTGACAACAGGTGACAAACAGCTGATAAACAGAAAGCAACAATACATAACAATACCTGAGAACCACTTCATACCTGGCATGATTGGCAGGAACTGGCTCTCATGGATTGGGCTCTTCAGCCATCAGAAAAAAAGCACATTTGATGCTCTCCCTTCATCAATGTATTTGTATTTGACACTGCCATTATTTTGCATAGGTGAAAGGAAGCTGACATGAGGGAGCATTCAGATCCTCAGGATTAAACTGCTAGAATATTCTGCTGTGGTATTTGACTGTAAGGTCACCCAGCCCCCTGACAGAAGAGGATCTCTCTCCTTCTGCACTAAGACTTCTAGTGTGGAACCTGGGAACTTTGGGTCACACTCTCTGGCTTGTTGAGTCACTTCTGTAATTTCATCCTGCTGCTCCAGTCTTTGCAGTCCCTGCTGGAATGAACCTTGCCTTCAAGAGGTAAGGTTTGGATTTAAGTAATGCAAGATAGCTTTAATTGGTGGTATTGTCATAACAACTTGGGTCCCCTGCTAAGGTGTGCAGCCATTCTGCAGCATATTTAACACAGCCTGCCCCAGTTTGAACGCAGTAAGAAGTCTCACAACACCAGGTTAAAGTCCAATAGGTTTATTTGGTAGCAAAAGCCACTAGCTTTCAGAACGCCTCTCCTTCATCAGATAAATGGGAATTCTATTCACAAAAAAGGGCATATAAAGATGCAACTTCAAGATAAAATAATGATTGGAAAGCGAGTCTTTGCAGGTAATCTAGTCTTAAAGATACAGACAACATGAGTGGAGAGAGCATTAAGCACAGGTTAAAGAGATGTGTATTGTCTCCAGACAGGACAGTTAGTGAGATTTTGCAGGTCCAGGCAAGTCACAGTGGTTACAGATAGTGCGACATGAAGCCAAGATCTCGGTTGAGGCTGTCCTCATGTGTGCGGAACTTGGCTATCAGTCTCTGCTCAACGACTCTGCACTGTCGTGTGTCTTGAAGGTTGCCTTGGAGAATGGTTATCTGAAGATCAGAGACCAAATGCCTGTGACCGCTGAAGTGTTCCCCAACAGGAAGAGAATGCTCTTGCCTGGTGATTGTTGAGCAGTGTTCATTCATCGATTTTCATAGTGTTTGCATAGTGTCCTCAATGTGCCATGCCTCGGGACATCCTTCCCTGCAGCATATCAGGTCGATAAAGTTAGTTGAGTTGCAAGAGTATGTACCATGTACCTAGTGGATGGTATTCTCACATGAGGTGATGGCAACCATGTTGATGATCCGGCAAGTCTTGCAGAGGTTGCTGTGGCAGGGTTTTGGGGTTTCATGGTCTCTATTCTCCTAAAGACTGGGTAGTTTGCTGTGGTCACGGGCATTCGGCATCGGATCTTCAGGAAAGCATTCTCCAAAGTGGCCTTCACGACACATGACAATGCAGAGTTGCTAAGCAGAGATTGACAGCGAAGTTCTGCACACATGAGGTTTATGTCTCATTATCTGTAATCCCCATGACTTGCCTGGACCTGCAAAATCTCACTAACTGTCCTGTCTGGAGATAATACACATCTCTTTAACCTGTGCATAACGTCTCTCCACTCACATTGTCTGTATCTTTAAGAACTAATTACCTGTAAAGATACGCATTCCAACCATTATTTTGTAAATTGAGTGTGTCTTTATATGCCCTGTTTGTGAACAGAATTCCACTTACCCTATCAAGGAGCAGCACTTCGAAAGCTAGTGGCATTTGCTACCAAATAAACCTACTAGACTCTAACCTGGTGGTGTGAGACTCCTTATTGTGTTTACTCCAGTCCAATGCCAGCATCTCCACATCATGATTACCAGTTTGAATGAAAATGGGACAATTATCTATCATGATCTCCACACGCGATTTCAGGGCTATCCATATGATGCCCTTGATACACAACCACTAAAAATCTGCTTCTTCGCTCCCTTGAGCAACTTGCCATTGTGTACTTTCCCAATACGCGCTTTCCATCACAAAATGCATTACTTAGGGTTTGGCTGTATCATCATTTTCCAACAACGACACCCCCCTCTCCCAAAACCTCCATATGTTTTATCACTGGGCAGTGGTAGGATCTTCCGGTCCCGCCTGCTGTCAACAGGGTTTCCTGTTATTCGCACGCTTGCTGCTGGTGGGCAAAGTGGGGTTTGCTGTTAGGAGGAATAGAAGATCCCACCGCCGGGAATAGCTGGAAAATCTCACCCACTGTGTCTGTCACATGTTCATTTATTTCTCCAACCTACATATATTTTCTTGAAGTCTTTTCCAAACCTACTGATGGTTTGGTAAATCTCCAACATCTGTGTCTTCAGCAATTTTCTTCTGATGTTCCACGTTCAACTCCCCAAATCATTTTAATTACTCAACAAAAATTTATCCACTTTGATTAAAGCAGCAAAGGAAAATTTCAAGGTTACTAGTGGGGCAAGGGAAGAAAGATGCATTTGGAACATCAAATTCAATTATAAACCAATTGGCTTCAACAACATTTCTCCAACTTTGTTTTTTGAAGAGCAACAATCAGTTTCTATTTTGTTACTTTTCCGCCAACTGCCTAAAGTGGGGTGTGGATACAAGATCCAGTATTTGCAAGAGGAAGTATTCTACAAAACAATGTCATCCTTGTGACACAGGACTGGCCTAATTCCACAAGGATATTTTTCCAACAGCAGAGCTAAGTGCAAGAAGTCACAAAATCCTATTTATAATGTTGGGGGCATAGGGTTAGCCGTGAAGCCAACTGTAACTTAAATTAGAAAATAGTTTAGAGTAATTCTATTCAAAGTGATTCTAAGTAATTTAAAATACATATATCAGTTTGTAAGGCACAGCAAGCTTAGATATTTGGCAAACTTCATTTATACTGTGGCTAATGATAGTCAAAATTGCAACATCTCAAACAACATATCTACTCACGCAATATTTGCCATTATTTCGGTAGTTCAGTTACAGACTGGAATAAAGATAATGTTTGCCTGATTGGTAATATATGGGTCTCATCTTTGCCATACGAAGAGATTTACTTTTCTTATTTCATTTAGTCACCGTATTCCTAAAAAGTGACTGTACAAATACTTCTCATGTTGCATTTTGTTTAGAAATCCTCAACCATTTCCATCAATTTCCAAAAATCATAGCTCTGTGCAGTTTATTTTCTACTTCCACGCTGGGTAGATTGAGAAGTGCCACATTGACAGGACACAGCTTCCCTGCTCATTAATTTTAATGATGGAAGGCTGGGTTATTTCACTTAGCGAAATAGAATAATTACTCTGACATTCTGCTGCATGCCTGCATTTTTCATCTTCTTCTTGACCACAAAGCAACAAGAGGAGTTAACTTTTTTACGAGACCCACCTTTTCATTATGTTTTACTCAATAATTCAGTAAAAACAAAAAGTCGGCTAAGTAATTTTGTAGACAGACATATACAAATCTTGCCTGATGAAGTAATACAGCTGACGAGTAAGCTGGCCTTTCTAAATCCTTTACTTGCCCTGTGTACTTAATAAGAATTTATTTCTCTCTTTCGCTGCCAAAGGCATAGTCTGCAGAAGGAGTTTGTTGCCTGATAATTGTGAAATGCAAAAGTGGAAAACTTTCTGACCATTTAATAGAATTTAATAGCAGAAAGGCCTCTGGAGATAATAAAAGTTGAGATTTAAGTATATAAATCAATATATTTGCATATATTCCACTCTTTGATACTTGAACAGACATAATAACTGACTAATTTCTTTTTTTTTTGAGGATACAAATATGTTGCTATTTGTATGATAACAACTCTAACAATACTCACCTTCCATAAAAAGGTAAAGTGTCTTGGATTTGGAATATTCCACTTTTCACTCAGAAATAGAAAATACTGGGGGTGAGTTTGAGCCCACGCTCGCCATCTGCGGCACTGCTAGCTCAAGATTTGATGAAACTCCAGAAGGCGCTGATCTCACCAGTGAGATCACAACTTTCAAATTTCACCACTCCTCATCGACATTTACATATCATTACCAACTTTCCTTGCTGTATATTGACTCCCCCGCCAACCCACATTATATATTCAAACTGCCCTGACATTTAGTACAGATTCCCTCCCGGGGACTGTAGAGGGAAGAATAAAGGGGGAGGGACGGGATTAGCACTGAGGCCAACTGTAACTTAAATTAGAGAATAGTTCAGAGTAATTCTATTCAATGTGATTCTACGTAATTTAAAATACACATATCAGTTTGCAAGGCACAGCAAGCTTAGATATTTGGCAATCTTCATTTACACTGTGACTAACAATAGCCAAAAATGCAATCTCTCAAACAACATGCGTACTCATGCACTGCCCATTGCCCCTTGGCAGAAGTTGACACCATGCCAACCTGACAGTGATAATCTGTGTCAAGGGCACAGAGGACCCAAGTTGGACCCTCATGGTGGATGGGGGATTTATTTATTTGCTGTTGTGGGGGGGGGGGGGTGGATGTAGGAACTGGGGATGCAGGTCACAGCCATTTGGGGGGAATAGGGGGGAATGCCAACATTGACTATATGGTGGAGGTTTGGGAGGGGCAAAGGGGACCGATGCTTGGGGTTGCGGGGGGGGGCGGGGGGGGGGGGGGGGGGGGTGGTGGTGGTTGCAGACATTGACTGTCAGAAGGGGCAGAAGAGGTGAAATGTTTAGAGGGAAAATGGGGGGGGGGGAAAGAAATGCTGTCTCCAGCTTGTGGGGGGGTGATGAGTGCCAGCATCAATCCTGGGTGAGGGAAGGCTTTGAGAGCTCTGTGGTGGGCAGGGGAAGGGATCGATGTCATTGTCTGGTCTAATCAGAGCACCCTTTAAACATGACGCCCCCAGTTCAGTATAATCGAGCTTTACCAGCACGTTGAGGGCCTGGCCCCCTAACTGACAACGTAAAACATGCCCACTTTTTCATAGCAGAATGCTATGATCTGGAGGGAAAACTTGCCATTTTTCTCACTGAATCCAAAACTGCCATTTTTTGGTGAGATTTTGCCTAATCTTTATTTGCAATGAAAGGACGCATTGAACTGAATGCTAATGACTGGATTTGTGAATAACTAATGTATTGTCCATGTGACCTCTTGTTCTGGTTTGATAGCTTGAGAGGAGTGGAGTGGAGTTTTGTAAAGATGTTTTCCCCATTATTGGCCTTGGGTTTCCCCTCTCAATCTTATTGTTGCCTTCCCTGTGAGATAACATATCTACCAGAAGGATTATCGAATGAAGATGTCCCATCCATTATGAGTGTTGATCATCAAGCTGGTTTTGTCCTGCCTGGCATTCTTTGAGGTTTATACAACGTGTTATAACTGCTCCAAAACGTGTCATCATCAGTTACAATAAAGTTAATCCAATAGAAATGCCATTTTCTTCTCAACTGGCTTTCTTACCACTCTTGAATTCTGGATGACTAAATTTGAGGTCACGGCAGCTCCGGACAGGGCTCTTTTGTGATCCATCTGGGCTCAGGAATGCGTCCATTTGGCCGTTAAGGCGTTTCAGGGCAGCCATTATTTCTTCCTGTTGTATATTTGCAGATTCATCAGGCTGATCACCAAAGTAGCCCTTCCTTGGATACACTGGACCCTTTCCTCCATCGCCAAACAATGATCCACAACAGGGACCAGGAAGACCAGGGGGGCCAGGGGCACCAATAGGGCCATCATTACCTGGAGGACCCTGTGGAGTTCAAAGTACGTGACTCATAGTTAGTGTTCCCTGATAAAAGTATAATTGATTGGCATTTCAATTCATAAACTCACAGGAATTTGCTTTAGAATCTCAGTAAGATGTAATGCCGAAAGGGGCCCCTTGTTTAGGGTTTGTTCTTTGGCACCAATATTCAATTCATCCTACTGTCCTGCTCTTTCTACACAACTGAAATCCCTCATTCCTGGCACCAATCCAGTTAATCTCAGCACATTCTCTCAAATTGGACACTGCGTAGTGCCCAAAATTGAACACAATGCACCAGATGCGGCCAAGCCAGTGTTTTATAAAGTTTAGTGTAACTTTGCTTTTGTGCCCTGTGCCTCTATTCATAATCACACATACATTTTAATATCCTTCTCAACTTGTCCTGCCACCTCCACGAATTTGTGCACACATTCTCAGCTTTCTCACTTCCTTCTCCCCTTTAAAATTGAAAGATTTAGCTTACACTCTCATTTTTCTGCCAAGATTCTCACAGTTTACTTCTGCCATGTGTCTGCCTGTTTCAACTGTCTGCCTATGCCCCCGCTTTGGACTTGTAATTCCTGATTTGTATTCAATTCAAATTTCATCATCAGCTATAATAGGATTCAAACCTAGGCCACCAGAGGATTATCCTGGGATTCTGGATTACTAGAACATAGAACATAGAACATTACAGCGCAGTACAGGCTCTTCGGCCCTCGATGTTGCGCCGGCCAGTGGACCCTCTAACCTAAACTATTCCAATATCATCCATATGCCTATCCACTGAACATTTGAATGCCCCCAAAGTACTAGTCCAGTGATGATACCACTTACACCACTGCCTTATCAAATATGGCAAATGCTTCTTCCATACTGCTACATCTTTGTCGCTGTTTATTCTCCTTTCCAATTTTGAGTCATCATCAAACTTTGAAAATCTGCCTTATACCTAAATCCAGGGTCATTGATACATCTCAAAAAGAGTAGTAGTCTCAAATTTGACTTCTGAGGAATATTTTTCTACGGTCTGTAATCCATCTATTCACCTCTACTCTGTATCTCTTTGTATCTGCATGGTTACCTTCCCTTTGATCCCACTAGCTTTCATTTTGCTTAATTATGATGCCTTTTGAAAGTCTTGAACTTACCACTGCAATATTATCATACAATCATAGGACCCCACAGTGAAGAAGCGAGGCCATTTGGCCCATCAATTCTGCAATGACCACAATCCCACCTAGGCCCTATTCCCATAACCCCATTCATCTATCCTATTAATCCCTGTCACTAAGGAGCAAGATAGCATGGCCAATCACCTAACTCGTACATCTTTGAACATTATCATAATTTTCTGTTAATTTGTCAAATAGCTCAAAAAAGTTATTCAAACATGATTTCCCTTTAACAAATTCATGCTGCCTTTCATCTATTAATTGACACTTTTCTAATCGTCAATGAATTTTGTTCCAGATTAGTGTTTTTAAAACCTTCCCCAGCATTGCAGTTGGATTGACGGGCGTGACACAGCCAGTTATCCTCTCTTATTTTGAAAAGAGGTGTAACATTTGCAATCCTCCAGCCTGATAGCACTTCCAGCTTTGGAAGATGGTGCCCACGACTTCTGCAATTTTCATTCTGACTTCCTTCAGTAACGTAGAATACATTCCATCCACATCAAATGAGGTTTCTACTTTAAAAACTGCCAACCTTTTCAACCTCCTCCTTATCATTTTAAAAATTATTTCGTGGGACGTAAGCGTCACTGGCTGGGCTGTGCTAATGTTTATTGTCCTTGAAAGAGTATTTAAAGGTCACCCACACTGCTGTGGTGCTGGAGTCACATATAGGCCAGACCATGTAAGTATGGCAGATTTTCTTCCCTAAAAGACATCAATGAACTAGTTGGGTGTTTTACAACAATCAACATTGGACTTGTAATTCCTGATTTGTATTCAATTCAAATTTCTTCATCTGTTATAATGGGATTCAAACCCAAGTCCCCAGAGGATTACCCCGGGCCTCTGGATTACTAGTCCATTGATGATACTACTTGCACCACTGCTTTATCAAATATTGCTAATGCTCCTTCCATACTGGTACATTGACAACAGCCTCTTCTCTGCTGAAGACAGATGCAAGGTGCTCGTTTAATAATGCAGCAATTCCCTCTAACTCTTCAAATATTGCATTCTTGGTTTTGAATCAGTCGCACCTTTCCTTTGGCCAATATTTTCATACAATCATAGAATCTCCACAGTGCAGAAGAGGCCATTGACCCGTCAAGTCTGCACTGATTCTATAATGGAACATCTTATCCAGACCTTCTTTCCCATATCCCATAACCCCATACATTTCCATCTAACTTACACATCTTAAGATAGTGGCAGGAAACTGGGGCACCCAAAGGAAACCCACGCAAGGGCAGGGAGAACGTACAAACCTCAGAGGTTTTCTCCTCTGTACCTTACTTTGCAACGTGAACTACAAATATGGGCATTCTTAATTGTCACCATTATTAATTGGTTTCTGTTATTTACTTACGCTGGGGCCAGCTTCTGGAACTGAACCCAGATTCCTGGCGCTGTGAGGCAGCAGTGCTAACCACTGTGCTACCATAATGTTTGCAGTTTGTATAAAATTTTTGGGTTTGTTTTTATGTTAGCTGTTCATCTATACATAATATCAGTGGTAAGAAAGACAAAGGAATCCTTAATCAGAGTTGTAATACAGAAATATGGAGAGACTAATGATTAAAAGCAATCAGCACGAATTGCAAAGGGAAAGGTGTTTTTGACCAACCTTACTAAATTCTGTCAGGATATATCTGAGTAGAGAAGTAAGAGTCATGATATAGATATAATGGGCAGAAGTTTCCAGTCGTTCGCACCAGCAAGGTACATGTGACAATATGTCAAATCAAATCATGGAAAAACCGCTTTCACTTGTGGGCAAGAACAGAATTGGGGACCAAAAATATAAAATGATCACAAGTAGATCCAGTAAATAATTTAGGGAAACTACTTTGCATTTTGCATTCTCATTCTCTCCTTGTCCCTCGTATTCCCTTTATTTTAGATTCACTCTCATTTGTTGTTGAGTTTTATTCTCTAGCATCTCGTGAAATGTCTTTTGCCATTTCAATTTGACTTCTGGATCTTTAGTTATGCAAGTAATCCCTAGCTTTGTATGTGCACCCTTCCCCCAAAATGGAGTTGGGCCTACTCTGTAATTAAACCACCTCTTCTTTATTGTACTCTCATTGTGTCTATTACTGTTTTGCCTATCGCCTTTAGATTCCAATCCATCTGGATCTGATTCCTTTTTGACTGACCATTGGCTGTCCTTCAGTTAAGTATTTTTACACTTGGCTGTACTGTGCCCTTTTCCATCGCTATCCTAAACCTGAAAATGTTGTAAACATGCTCCCCAAATGCTTTCCCACTGAAACCTACTCTACCTGTCGCACTTCAGTTTTCAGCATTAAATCCAGCCTTGCTGCCTGCCTCAAAGTGCTAGAAAAGCACAGGAAGAAAGTTTTCTTGCACACTTTCCAGGAATCTGTTGCCCCCTTTTCCCTTCATACCAGTTTACAATAGGATCACTGACTCCCCCATTATCAAGACTGTGCCACGTTTCTACCTTTCTGTCATTCTCCTGAAGATTTGTTCCTCCACCTCCCACTCATTATTTGGTGATCTGTAATTTACATCCAGCAGCCTAATAGCTCCTCTACTGTCTTCAATTCTAACCAAATAGACTCTGGGTGAGATATTCTGGCCTTCGTGTTTCTCAGGGTGGGAGGCAGCACGCTGTTCACTGGTAGTGGGATCTTCTGGTTCCGCCACTGTTAATGGAGTTTCCCATTGACTCTAACCACTCTGTTTGTGCTGCCTGGAAAGTTGGGTGCACCGTGGGCAGGACTGCAAGATCCCACTAGAATGACCAATCTCTTTGTATCTTCAACTATACCATGCTTTTCCAAAGCTACAATGGTTTCTTTAATCATTATATCACCCGCCCCTCCTTTTTTCTCCTCTGTACCTTACCTTACAATGTGAACTACAAGTATGGGAATTCTTAATTGTCACCATTATTAATTGGATTCTGTTATTTACTTACGCTGGGGCCAGCTTCTCCTCGTGAACCACGTGGACCAGGAGGGCCAATAGAGCCAGGATAACCACTACTGCCATCTTTGCCAGGGGAGCCAGCTGAACCTGGAGGACCCTTAAAAAAATTAAAATGTAATTAATGAAGTTAATAGGCAAAACCACATTGTCTACAAATTGTAAAGTAGCTACTTCACTTCAAACATTTTTGATTCTCTCTTCTCTCTTCCCACACTGAAGGACCATGAGGCTTTGCTTATGGCTGACTGATTTCGCAAACGGGTCCTTTACTCCTCAAGAACATATTCTTAATGGCATTGGGCCCCGCAACTTGAAATGTGAGAGGCGCTCTTGCACAGATTAACTGAAGGCTGTTCCAGGACCAATTTGGAATGCTTTCTGCCCATTTGACATCTGACAAGTGCATGCAAGGCAATGCAATTTCTATCCCTTGGTCTCTCAAGTTAGCCAAAAAACAAAGGGGGAAATGTCAATGGGAAACAGCATGGACTATATTTAATAACCTATTCAGGGAAAAGTGACAGCACCAGGAGAATTACTAAATCTTTTGGCAAGATGAAGGCACAGAAAACGGCAAAAAGCAAGGAGTTGGAACTTAATGACAAAGCAGCTATTTATTATCATCTTCTCTGAATATTGACAGTGGCAAGAAACAATTGCTGTTTCAGATTAGCATTTTTTGGGATGTTGGCCATAATTGTTTCGGGAAAGAATTGGCATCATTCAATGCCAATTGCACATAATGTCTAATTTTCCTGTGGCAGCTCGAATTATAGCAAACACCATGAACCAAAAGAAATCCCATTGAGTTTTTCTCTATGTGCAGGGGGCTACACTGCACTGAATCCATCAACATGTGGTGCGTTACTGGGGACAGTGCAAAGCCTCTTATCTCTGCGAGTAAGCATGAGTGAAATTTCAGGAGGGAAAATAAAAATCAGACTATGTAATCAGTAGAAAGACCTTTAAAAAGTGGATAAATAGAGAGACATAGAGAATCAAATGCATCGTTCTTTGATAGTGTACGTCCAGGCGGAAAAAGCCGTAAGAATGGTCAATTGATTTTTGGATGTCATAAATAGAAGCATCGAGTATGAAAGTACAAACACAACAAAAATTTCTTTATGGTCCTGAGAGAGTGGAGGAATCAAAAGATCATGAAAAATGTAATAGGAAAGCTCTGAGAATTAGTTCTAAATAGATTAATATCTACTGAATATTGTTTCATTTAGCTTATTTTTACAGAAATATGTCCGGGGTAAATTTTAGTCAGGAGATACAAGCGCTGATTTTTCTTTGCTCAGAACGAGCAATGTTGCTTGCAGCTCCTTCAGTTTGAAGGTATGAAAAAAAAAGTAGCTCACAACCTTCTCTCAACTCCAAACAGATAGTGTTTTGCTTTTCAATGCAAGGAACTGAAAGTTGTCTCGTTTCTATCCTTGGACCCAGACATGAGGCCTCCAATCTTGTAGCTGTCCCATTGCTGCAGCCTGTTGATATGACCAGGTTTCATCTCAGAATTTAGGATGCATAGCTAATCCAAGAGAAGGTCTTCCGACATAGGAATGCCCAACACTTCTTCCATGATCATCCTGAACACCAGTGCCCCCCAAGGCTGTGTTCTCAGCCCCCTACTATACTCCTTATATACATAGGACTGTGTGGCCAAATTCCCTTCCAATTTGATTTTCAAGTTTGCTGACAACACTGCTGTAGTAGGTGGGATCTCAAACAATGATGAGACAGAGTACAGGAATGAGAAGGAGCATCTGATGTACCAGTACAGCAACAATAATCTCTCCTTCCACGTCAATAAAACAAAGGAGATTGTCATCAACTTCAGAAAGTCTAAAGGAGAAGAACATGCTCCTGTCGACATCAATGGGGACAAAGTAGAAAGGGTCGAGAGCTTCAAGTTTTTAGGTGTCCGGATCACCATCAGCCTGTCTTCACGCCTCATCCAAAACAATAGTTAAGAAAGCTCAACAACGCCTCTACTTTCTCAGAAGACTAAGGAAATTTGGCATGACAATTATGACTCTCACCAACTTTTACAGATACACCATAGGAAGAGTTCTTTCTGATTGTATCACAGCTTGGTATGATTCCTGCTCTGCCCAAGACTGCAAGGAACTACAAAAAGTTGTGAATATAGCCCAATCCATTACACAAACCAGCCTCCCATTCATTGACTCTGTTCACATTTCCCGCTGCCTCAGCCAATATACTTGAGGACCCCATACAGACATTCTTTCTTCCTGAACATTCTTTCTTCTACCTTCTTCCCCTTTGGGAAAAAGATACAAAAGTCTGAGGTCATGTACCAACCAAGTCAAGAACAGCTTCTTCCTTGCTGCTGTCAGACTTTTGAATGGACTTACATTGAATTAAATTGACCTTTCTCTATACCTTTCTCTATGACTGTAACACTACATTCTGCACTCTCTCATTTCCTTCTCATGAATGATATGCTTTATCTGTAGAGCGCGCAAGAAATAATACTTTTCACTGTATGTTAATACATATGACAATAATAAACCAAATCAAATCAATTATTGTAATGGCCAGAAAACAGCAGTAAAGATGGGTTCTTTCAGGCAGAGAGAATGTCTGCTCGGCACACATGAATAGAAGGATGAAAAGAAAATGTATTCACATATTGTCTATAAAATGCTTAGTTAGCGAGCTGGCATCTGTGGCATCCATAGATTTTGGGGGCAATCTTCCCAAAAAAAAACTAAATGCCCAATGGACAGGATAGCCAGCCCAAATTGCGTCAACCCCCCCCCCCCCCCCCCCCCCCCGACCAGTCCCAAATTGTCCCCATCCCCACAGCAGTCAGACCCTCCCCCCTGCCCCCCCAACTATGGCGAAGCTGACTGCCCCTCTCCCTCCTCCACCGATCACTGTGGCAGATAGCACAGCAGTTCCTGCTATCCCCCACCAGCACCATCAATCAGCCCATCCCCAATCTGGCCTTGCCCCCAGAAGGCCCCGCCTTCCTCGTACTGTCCAGTGCCTAATGGGCACTGCCAGGGTGCCTGCTTGGCACTGCCGAAGGGACATTCCATCCCATGCTCCTGACCTCTCATAGGTGGTCTTATCGGCCTCTGACCGCCACCCCCCCCTCCCCCAACAGTAAAGCTAATATGTCTGGTTCCCAATGATGGAGACCATCTTTAATCCCCACTGTTGGGAACTACTCCCAGTGAGGTCAGAAACATTAGTGAGCCCAGGCAATACCGTTCCAGGCTTGCTAATGACATTGAACTGTGAACTTCAATTTGGTTATCAGCCTCACGCTGTTTCCCAATGCAAGGTTGATTATGTCATAAAAAAATGGTCTGGGAAAGTCACGATTGACCGGACACTGGTCGCGATTCTCATCTCAGCTCACCCGCTGTTGTTTCTTGGCCCTCTACGCTACTCAAGCAGCATAGCAGGTTGGGAAAATCGTGCCATGTATGTGTGAATGTCAAGATGTATTAGAAATATAAAGTTTAGCAATTGTAAATGTCGGCAATGATGGTCAAATAAATACAGCTGGTACCTTGGAATGGCAATAACTTAATTAAAATAATAGTTAGGACTAATTCAAACTTTGTTCCTGACTTTCACGAATTAATGTCATTGATAGTTGAAGAAGGATCTGAGGAGCTAAATAGTTAATGATTGTGACCAATGTTGCTTTTTACCTTCCTAAGATTCTAGGTAATAATGTAATCATTATTCACTATTTGTCATAATTCTTGATTGGAGTCTTCAAAAAAAAAAACAGGGTAGGTGAGCCTACATTGTCTTTCCAGAGGTCAGCACACAAGCACAGAAGGCCAGAATTCCACCATGATGTTCGCAGGATGAGGCAATTAAGAGCTGACAGGCAGAGAGATGGCCTACTATGGAAGGCGAATGGGCCTTCCGCATTGCCAGCTCAACCAGAAGGTTAGCAGCTCTGCAGCTTTGGGAATTCATTAAAGAGAAATAGCCATTGCTGAGGCAGCAAAGGAGATGTGATTGTATGTCGATTTTGAGTGTCCTCACAGGTGTGGCAAAGAATTGTATTTTTTTTGCCGGTGCCTTTTGCATGAGGCCTCTGAGCCTGACGCTCTTCTCCAGTCCAGGCAGCCACTAGGTGACCACCAGACATGGAGCTGCTCTGCCACTGGGAAAATGTGGGTGGCCTAGAAGATGGGCTTTGATTGGGCCTCTCCATTTTGAAATTAGTTCCCCACATCTGGCAACTGAGACACTGCTGTTCCCGCTGTTTCCAAACTTCCTGGCATTTCACCACCCAGCCGTCTCCCACAGCATTGCCCAAGGATTGCTAAAATCCTAATACTTATGTACAATAATGAAATTATCAGTCCATGCCTATTTTCCTGTGATATTCAACATATATTGTGGTAATCCGATGATCCCTTGGAATTATGGGCATGAATGTTGACATGAGTGCAAAATGACATGAGAGGTCCAAAACACATTTCGTCAGCAGGAGGTCCGATACCAATCACTAGTGACAACGAAATTCTCAACATTCAACCTTGGGAATCCTTTGGAATAAATTTAAATGCACTGGGCGGGGGGTTGTTGCATGGGAGAGAGGGGCATTGCGTGGGAAATGGGGGGCATTGCCTGGGAGAGGGGACCATTGCGTGGGAGAGGGGGTTGTTGCGTGGGAGAGGGGGTTGTGTATGGGAAGGCAGCTGTTGCATGGGAGGGGGATTGTTGCATGGGGCGGCTGTTGCGTGGGAGCAGCAGTCGTGCGTGGAAGTGGGGTGTGCATGCAAAGGGGGTGTTGCGTTGGAGGGGGATTGCATGGGGCAGTATTGCTTGGGAGGGATGTGTTGTGTGGTAGGGGAGTGTTGCGTGGGAGGGGGGATGTTGTATGGGAGGGGGTATTGCATGGGGGGCTATTGCGTAGGGGGTTGTTGCATGGGAGATGGTGTTGTGTGGGAGGGGGATGTGTGTGGGAGAGGACTGTTACATGGGTGAGCTGTTGCGTGGAAGGGGGATGTTGCGTGGAAGGGGGATGTTGCATGGGGGGTGTTGCGTGGGAGGCGGTGTTGCATGGAGGGGTGTTGCAGGGGAGGCGCGGAGAGTTGCGTGGGGGCTTGATGTGTGGGGGGGTGGCACATGGGGGGTTCTGTTGCGTGGGAGGGGTGTGTTGTGTGGGAGGGGGTGTTGTGTGGGAAATGTTGCATGGAGGACGGGGTGTTGCATGGAAGGGGTGTGTGGAAAAATGGTGTTGCATGGGGGGTGTGTTTGCGAGGGAAGTGGGTGTTGCGTAGGAGGGGATGTTGCTTGGGAGGGGGTGTTGTGTGGGGATGAGTTGCGAGGGATGGGGTGCACATGGTGGGGTATTGCATAGGAGTTGTTGCGTGGGGGGGCTGTTGCATGGGGGGGTCTATTGCATGGAAGGAGGTGTCGCGTGTGGGGTCTTTTGTGTGGGGGGGCTGTTGCGTGTGGGGGTCTTTTGTGTGGGAGGGGAGTGTTGTGTGGGAGAGAGGTGTTGCATTGGGTGGGTGTTACATGGGGGGGAGGTGTTGCATGGAAGGTTGTTGCATTAGGAGGGGTGTTGCATGGAAGGAGGGGTGTTGCGTGAGAGGAGGGGTGTTAGTATTTATAAATGCCTGCCTGATCTCTAGGCAAGCCAAGTTGCTGGCTGGCTCCATTCTGATTGAAGGTGATGTCATGGGACCATCCCCATGGATTTTCTTTTCAATGTTCCTCACAATACAGTAGAGAACACTGTTGACATGCCATTTTCCCTGCACACTGTGACACCCTGCATTGACAGTAGAAAATTTCACCTGATTTCATCTGAGTTTCACAAAGAGTTTTGCAATAGTGTTCACTCTACTCACTCTTTCACCTCGAGCTCCAGGATTTCCGGATTTGCCTGGTTCCCCACTAATACCCTGGAAAAGAAGGAAAGATTTACTTCTCGTAATGAAATAAAGGAACAAATCACACAATTAAATGTTTGGATAAATGGGCTCTAAAAATCCTCACTCCAGTTCCATAACCATGAGTGTGGCATGGCAGGCAGGCATGACCTTTGCTTCTGATCCCCATCTGAGATCAGGTTGGAGTTTACAGTGAATCTCATGTCAGGCAGATTCCTGCACCAGCGTTCTTTTTATTCTTCCATGGGATGTGGGCAAAGCCAGCATTTGTTCCCTATCCCTAATTGTGCCACTAATTAGCTGGCTAGGTCATTTCAGAGGGGCAATGTTTTTTTTAATCCATTTGTGGGACTTGGGTGTGTTGCTGGCTGATCATCATTTATTGTCCATCCCTAGTTGCCTGAGGGCAATTGAGAATCAATCCCATTGCTGTGGCTCTGGAGTCACATGTAGGCCAGACCAGGAAAGGATGGCACATTTCCTTCCCTAAATGATATTAATGAACCAGATGGGTTTTTCTGACAATCAACAATGATTTCATGGTCATCAATCGATCACCAATTCTAGATATTTTTATTCCACCATCTGCAATGGCAAGATTCAAAGCCAGGTCCGCAGAACATTAGTAGAGTTTCTGGTTTAATAATTTAGGGATAATATCACCAGGCCATTGTTAAGAGTCAACCACGTTCCTGTGAATGTGGAGTCACATGTGGGCCAATAGACCAGGGAAGGGTAGCAGATTTGCAAGCATAATGAACAAGATGAGTTTTTACCCCAATTGATGAATATTTCATGGCTATCATTACAGATGACTAGATTATCAATTCCAGATTTTACAAATTGAATTTAAATTCCACCAACTACTACAGTGGGATTTGAACCCATGTCCTGACAGCATCAGCCTGGGTCTCTGGAATACCAATCCAGTAACTTTATCACTATGTTATCATTTCTCCCAAGTGGGCAGCACAGTAGCTCAGTGGTTAGTATTGCTGCCTTACTGTTCCAGGACCTGGATTCAATTCCGGCTTTAGGTAACTGTGTGGAATTGGCACATTCTTCCCATGCCTGAGTGGGTTCTCTCCGGATGCTCTGGTTTCCTCCCACACACCAAAGATGTGCAGGTAAGGTGGATTGACCATACTAAGATTGGCCATCTTGGTGTCCAAAGATGTACAGATAAAGGGGATTAGCAGGGTATATTCATGGGCTTATAGGGAGAGTCAGTGCAGAACTTGAGGGACCAAGTAGCCTCCTTCTGCACTGTAGTGATTCTATGATTCTGTTCTATAAGTGTGACTTCATCTTGATTGTCCGCTTCAGATCACTACCAATTACAATGTGCAAAGGGGCTTGCAGGATGTCACAGCAGATCAGCATCCTGTTTTCTAATGCATTGCTCAGATTGAGGCACCATGATCTGAACTTCACAGTCACAGATAGCAAACAAGGGCCAAAATTAATAGGCATTTAGAAAAGTATTGGCTAACAAATAAAAGTCAATTCAGATTTATTAGAACAAATTGTACTTTATTAACTTGATTCAGTACTTTGATGATGATGGGCATAACGCAGTTGAGGTTTTTCAGATGAACTTTCAAAAGGTTTTTGATGAAGTGCCTCATAATAGTAATAATGCAACCTATGGGATTAAAGGAAGAAAGGCTGCATGGATATCTAATACATGAGGGATAGAAAAATGTGAGCATTGGTAAGCAGTTTATGTTGAGGGAGGTGTACAGTATTCAGTGCAAGTACATAAGTACAAGTGGCACAATGGCACAGTGGTTAGTGCTGCTGCCTTACAGCACCAGCAACCTGGGTTCAAATCCAGCTTTGGTCATAGTGCACGGTTTGCACTTTCTCCCCATTCTGTGTGGGTTTCCTTCGGGTATTTTGGTTTCCTCCCACTGTCCAAAGATGCGTGGGTTAGATTGATTATCCATGCTAAAATTGATCCTAATGTCAAGGAGTTAGCACGGTAAATGTTGCGGGAACAGGACCTGGATGGGATTATGGTTGGTATGGACTTGAGGCCAAATGGCCTGCTTCTGTGATTCTATGATGCAATAGGATCACTTGAGGAAAGCACTCTCATTATGATCTTCCTGTCCAGGAGATGTGTGAGTTAGGCCAAAAGGAATGTTCCCAAATTAGAGACAGCAGTGGCTGATGAAAACTCAATAGTAATAAGATTATTGTAATGTAAGATGTGGATTCACATTCCTTTTCTTTCAGAAAGTTCTCACACTCAATCATGTTGCCTTAACAATCAGCCTTGAATTCACACTGTCACCATCTCTCCCAGACTCAGTGCCATCTGTTTCCCAGATCTTCTGACTATCATCGTGCCACATGTTCCCTCAAAGTGTTTCAATTAGGAAATACATCCAGCCTAAGCAAACACAACATTCATTTTGCACGCAACAAGACTCTGCAAACAACTAAGAGCCGCTCTGATCTGAGCTCTTCAATAAGAATATTTCAGACGTTTAGAGTTTATTTTTCCTCTCCATTTCTTTTTTCTCCTCAGATGTAATCTGCCACCCTAGGGACTACAAAACATTTCAATAAGGATATAAGATTTAAATATGCATTTAGTCTGAGGTTCTAAACTTCAAATAACGAACTTGCACTCAATTGATGTGCACAGGGTGGCACAGTGGTTAGCACTGATGTCTCACAGCGCCAAGGACCCGAGTTCAATTCCTGACTTAGATCATCGTCTGCATGTTCTGCCTATTGTCTGTGTGAGTTTTCTCCGGTTTCCTCCCATAATTCAAAAGACATGCGGGTTAGGTGCATTGGCGATACTAAATTCTCTCTTAGCGTACCTGAACAGGCCCCTGTGTGTGGCAACTAGGGGATTTTCACAAAACTTCATTGCAGTGTTAATGTAAACCTACTTGTGACATGAACACATAGTCTAGTCTGCTGGGCATAAATATGTTAAGTGCAAATTAAAGGGGTTTGAAAACTTGGGTTCTTTCTCTTGTTTTTCTGGCTTAAACATAAAAGACTTACTGGAGGTCCTTGCAGACCAGGTGCACCAGGGAATCCACGATGACCCTTGATACCATTGCTACCAGGTTGTCCATCTTCGCCTTTATTGCCACGTGGGCCTTGGGGGCCCTAAAAAAAAATACATGAAACCATTGAGACCGTGGAGCTCGTAACAGTATTATCTAACTTCAGTTTCGTTACAGGACATTTTGGTAACAGCTTAAACCATTTGGATATGATTTCCTGAAACAGACCATCATTAACTTACCACACGTCCAGCAGGCCCAGTTTGGCCTGGAAGACCCCGCAAACCTGTCGGCCCCTAAAAAAGTATTGACCGTAAGAGAAAGAAAAAGTTAAAAACAGTCATGCTCAAACATTACGCTGGACATAAAATTAGTTTGAGTAATGGTAACAGATTTAGAAAGATTTTTGTCTCATTTAATTTATGGACTAGGATAAATTGGATAATAGGGCTGGAATTTTACTGGCAAGGCTCACAGAACGGTATTCTCCATTGGCCTCAGGCGGGATCTTTATAAGCCTTGGCTGGGAGAGGAAGTAAAATTCTGATGTAGACTCTCCATGCAAGTCATAAGACTTTCCTGTTGTGAAATAGATGGACACATTTTACATAGACTTCCTCATGCAGATTTATTCAATTGGTGAAAGTATTTCTTGCCAACAGAAGAATCTCCATCCATTCCAGTGAATGAGGTGGCTTCTTTGAATTTATACACTAGAACAATTTGAAACAAAAAAAAAACTTATTTAAAACTATCCCACCTTTTGCCACAATTAGCACTAGTTAGTCCTTAATGGCACCATTAACATATCCCTTTGTCCCATATCCATGACCATTGTCAATTACTCCTTTGCTCCAGCTTATCCTCATTTTATTCTGGCTCAACTCCTCCACCACCTCTACAACTATATAATTCTTTCTATCTCTCTTCAGTAGAAGGGTAATATGGACTCAACTTATTAACTCTGTTTCTCTCTCTACAGATGCTGCCAGAATTGCTGGGTTTTCCAGCATTTTCTGTTCTTAATTAAAATTGTATTGGGCAATGATTGAATAAATCCATTATTCCCATCTTTGGTCAAGTTATTCCATTTCATCCATTCCTCTGATTTTATTTCCTGAAAATTTATCCCTTCCAATACTATTCTCTTTTGAAAGCAATGATTATCTGTTGTATAATAATATGCATTGGATAGACAGATGTATTTACTAAATATAGACTTATTTAAATTGTTGTTTTCTTATTTCAAAATTATTAACCAAGCAAAGCCATGCTAGGTCCTTCTTGGTACATTTCAAGTGTGTTATGGAAGACCTTCAAGAGCAGGACACCACCTGGGCTAGTGCAAAGGAATTGCTGTCCATAGTTCCTCCAGGCTTGCGAGAGATAAAGTCTAAGGTTGAGATTTTCCAGCCCTTCCTGCTAGTGAAATTTTCCATTCCTGCTGAAGGAGGGCGATCCCCTGGCGGGACCCCCAGTGCCATGACATGTGAGCCCACAAAAAAAAACACCATAGAGATTGGCGGGACTGGAAGGCCCCAGCGGCAGCCAATGGCGAGCTGCCTCCGTTGCCAGAAGACTTGCCAGTGGGTGGAAGGGGTGAACAGAAAATTCCGCCCGTCTATTCTCAAGTGAATTGAAATACCTTCAACAGTTTTAATAAGGGCCTGATTAAACCACTTACAATTGTCTAAGAAGGGATAGCTATTTGTGCATTGATAAATTGTAGAACAACTGCGACAAGTATTAATTTTCAAACTTACTGATGAACCTCGGTCACCTGGTTTGCCTGATGGACCAGGCTGACCTGGAGGTCCAGGAAGTCCGGACAAACCTCGTTGACCCATTGGGCCAGGATCGCCACGATTACCCTGTCAAAACAAAACATTAGCAGTTGCCATTGATGGAAGAAAACAATTGAACATTTATTTTAAATTCTTTGTTAATTTGTTAGTGTGTGGATAGTACATCATTTAAAATTTCTTTGCTCTTACCTTAGCACCAGGGCTTCCAGCTTGGCCAGGAGAACCATCAGAGCCCGGATTACCCTAAAATGTGACAAAGGAACACCCTCACCATAATGTAGCATAAAATGCCTGTGAGATAACACCGCCATCAAGACTGGGAATGTAGAACATCTTTATGAACAGCGGGTCTAAGCAGCAGACTTCCATTTAATGGTTGTTTGTTAACCCAAAGTTACTGTTTAGACATGAGGATCATGTGCTGAGAATGAAACAAAAACAGAAAATGCAGGAAAATCTCAGCAGGTCTGACAGCATCAAGTTTTAAGGTGTCCAGATCACCAACGGCCTGTCCTAGCTTCCCCCAACATGTTAAAACTATATTTAAGAAAGCCCACCAACAGCTCTACTTTCTCAGGAGACTAAGAAAATTTGGCATATCCACTACAATTCTCTCCAACTTCTACAGATGCACCATTGAAAGATTCTTTTTGGTTGTATTACAGCTTGACATGGCTTTTGCTCTGCCCAAGACCACAAGAAACCACAAAGGGTCAGGAATGAAGCCAGTCAAACCAGCCTCCCATCCATTGACTCTGTCTACACTTCCTGCTGCCTCACAAAAGGATAATAATTATCCTTTTAATTAATTAAAATTAATTAAATTAATTATGCATAATAATTAAGGACCCCACGCACACCGGATGCACTCTCTTCCACCACCTTCCATCAGGAAAAAGATACAAAAGTCTGAAATTATCTACCAACAGACACAAAAACAGCTTCTTTCCTGCTGCTATTAGACTTTTGACTAGATCTACCTCACCTTAAGCTGATCTTTCTCTACACCCTAACTATAACTGTAACACTACATTCTTCACTCTCACCCTTCCTTCCCTATGAATGGTATGCTTTGTCTGTACCATGCACAAGAAACAATACTTTTCACTGTATACTAATACATGTGACAATAATCAATCAAATCAAAATGCATGTGTGAAGAGAGAATAGAGCCAATGTTTTGAATCTGGATGACCCTTTGTCAGAGTAAATGGTGGCTCTATTCTCTCTCCACAGATGCTGTCATATCTGGGAAATGTCTAATGGAACCTGCTGGAGGTGTACAGGTAAGTGTCAAAATGTTTGAAGGCGAAAGGGTATCTCCGTGTTCAACTGCCCCCCTTTGAACCTGTGACGTAATGGGGCTCTCACAATACAATAGCAGGAATGCCATTATAATAGATTAATAGACATTTCATGAGTCTTCTACTGTATCATCTCCCCATTTTAGGGAACTTTTCCCCCCTCTGCCCCCTGATCCGCCCGCCCCTTCCTGGGGGCATGACATCATAGGTTTAGAAAATAGAGAAATGTCTAATAGAACCTGCTGGGAGTGTACAGGGAAGTGTTTCAAAGTGTTTGAAAATATAGAGAGCAACACAGCACGGGAAACAGGCCCTTCGGCCCAACGAGCCCGCGCCGCCGGTAGGAAAACCTGGCAAGCCCCCTGGTGGGCTGCTGTTTTCTCCCGCCGGAGACAACACCTTGAAACCAAATCGTAAAATCCTGCCCCTAGTTTCTGCCCTGTGCCTACAACTGTTTCAAACCATTATCTACTCTTCCCAAAAACAGATGCAGCAGGCTATGCCAAGTCTATGAGGTTAGCCAAGAAATAATTGTGCAAGAAAATTACTGTGAAGATCAGCTGAAATGATTCAAATAATTGTAGCACAGTGGTTAGCACTGCTGCTTCACAGCTCCAAGAACCTGGGTTCGATTCCTGGCTCGCTGTCTGGGCTGAGTTTACAACGTTCCTGTTTTTGTTTCAGGTTCCAGCATCCACAGCATTTTGCTTTTATCTGTGCTCAGAATGACTGCATTGAGAATATGGAATAACGCTATGGGATCAGCTGTTTCATTTAAAGATAAAGTAAAACATGAATAAAACCACTCACATTTCCACCGGGCTGACCAGCTGGTCCCGTCATGCCAGGCGGTCCAGGTTGACCGGAAGGACCTCGTTCACCCAGACTGCCAGTGGGACCCTGTTTGCCAGGCTCACCCTGAATAACACACAATTGTATTCATTTGAGCAAACATCCTTATTGATGTATCGTACTTTCTTGAATAGAATGCAATAATTCTTGAAGAGCTTTTAGATCAGAATTACAAGTCCTCAGTCAGTCCCCAAAATGGGTGACAATCAAACAACATTTACAATAACAAATCCGTCACAAATTATAAGAGGCAGCTGTCTGCCAACCTGCCAGATTAGCTATTTTGCCAGTGAAATCCCAAAAACAAATCTCGTGTCTCTCGGCTTGGGAGGGGGGGAGTTTCCACCCCATTTTCAGTGGGCATGAATGGCGGTGGTAGGGATGAACAAGCAAGGGATGGCTTTCAAGCTTAGGGCTAATTCCATGTTTGATTGCTCCCATCCATCCCAACCTGTGACGTAATGGGGTTCTCGCTATGCAATGGCAGGAATGCCATTTTACTACACTAACATATACTTCACAATTCTCCTACCGTATGATCTCAAACCATTATCTACTCTTCCCAAAAACAGATGCAGCAGGCTATGTCAAGTCTCTGAGATTAGCCAAGAAATAATAGTGCAAGAAAATTACTGTAGGCATCAGTTGAAATGATTCAAACCACTGTGGGTTGGCACAGTAGCACAGTGGTTAACACTGCTGCTTCACAGCTCAATTCCTGGCTTGGGTCACTATCTGTGTGGAGTTTGCACATTCTCCCTGTAATGTACAGATTAGACTGATTGACTAAGCTAAATTGCCCCTTAGTGTCCCAGGATGCATTGATTGGAGGGATTAGAAGGTAAAATATGTACGGATATAGGGATAGGGCCTGGGTGAAATTATTGTCAGTGCAGAATTGATGGGAAAAATGGCCTCTTTCTGCACTGCATGGTTTCTAAATGGGGGGAATTGAAAACTGAGCAATTATGTCATAATCCTATGCCCCTCTATTTTTTGGAAGTACAATTAATTTTCCAATTTAAACTGAGACAGGGCAATTTGTTTAAAAACACAAAACCATGTTGCAAGTTGAAGGTGAGAAACCAACAAATTACCCTCAGGGTAACATGAAGAGAGGGACAGTTCCTATAATTCAGATACCCATCAAAACTCTTAACTGTTGGAGAGACATTAAAAAAGCAAAACACTGGATATTAAAACAATGACTGCCACCGCCACACGTTCAAAACCCCTTAGAAGTACACTTGGGTGGAGGTTTTCAAAACAAGATTATCCAGACTCCAGAGAGAGATTATCAGTGACATAGGTGATGTCAAGAAAATGATGTAGGGGAAACGGGTTGAGGGCTGCTCTCTGTCTCCATGTTTGCATGCATACATGTATGTGTTAGCCTGAGTGACAACACGAGGGCTGAAGGCTGGAGTGTGGCATTTTTATCATTTTTCTTCGGTTTAGGTATTAGTAAATTTGCTCTTTCTTTGACTCTTAAAAATCTTATTTGATTGGCTCCTTACTGCTCACAGCTAGCATAGTTCAATGCATATGGAAATAGATCATACTTCCTACACTGTCAAAATCCTGGAACTCCCTCCCTAACAGCACTGTTAGAATTCAGCTCACCACCATCACAAGGGCAATCAGGGATGGGCTTTTGACACCCACAATCTTAAATGAGAAAAACATTCCCATCTGAAAAAGACACATTCTGATAAAAAAAAAGAAACTTAATCATTTGTTGTGACAAACTGAGGAGCTCGGCTAAAATTTCATCTGGTGGAACAAGTTGAACCCCAAAAGACAACATTAACTAGAGCTGCCGAGAAGGAAAAAAACAGTAAAAAGGCCAGGGTTCTCAGAAAATAACTGCAATTTCCAGTAGAGCTAAGAAAACAATTAAAGATTGTTACGGATATCAGAGACTCTCTGAAAGCTGAACTGAATGGAAGCAATGTTTTAGTGAGGGAAGGGGAAGTCAAACAGGTTATAGGGCTGATAGAGACCATTGATAGCAAGTCTGGTGTATAAATACTATTAAATATTATTTAATAGCATAATACAGCCTTTCCAGAAAACATTTGATAAGGTGCCTCACAAAAGGTTGCTGCATAAGATAAAGGTACACAGAGTTGGGGGTAAAGTGTTATCATAGATTGAGGATTGGCTATCTAACAGAAAGCAGAGAGTCAGAGTAAATGGGCGCTTTTCCAGTTGGCAATCAATGACTAGTGCCGCAGGATTGATGCTGGGGCCTCAACTATTTACCATATACATAGATGATCTGAAGGAGGTGACCGAATTTAGGGTAACAAAATTTGCAGATGACACAAAGATGAGTGAGAAAGCAAATTGCACACAGAAAGTCTGCAGAGAGACTTGGATAGGCTGAGTGAGTGGGCAAGGATCTGGCAGATGGAGTATAACGTTGGTAAGTGTGAGGTTATCCACTTTGGAAGGGATAATAGTAAAATGGACTATTATTTAAAGTTAAAAAAATTACAACATGCTACTGTGCAGAGGAATCTGGGCATCCTTGTGCATGAATCACAAAAACTCCGTTTGCAGGTGCAACAGGTGATCAAGAAGGCAAATGGAATATTGGCCTTTATCGCGAAAGGAATGGAGTATAAGAGCAGGGAGGTCGTGCTGCAACTGTACAAGGTGAGGCTGCACATAGAATACTGTGTACAATTTTGGTCCCTTTATTTAAGAAGGGATATATTAGCTTTGGAGAAGGTGCAGAGAAGATTCACCAGGTTGATTCTGGAGACGAGGGGTTTAGTTTATGAGGAGAGATTGAGTAGACTGGGCCTGTAGTCATTGGAGTTTAGAAGGTTGAGGGGAGATCTTATAGAGACATATAAGATAATGAAGGGGCTAAACAGGGTAGAAGCAGAGAGGTTATTTCCACTTACAATGAAAACAAGAACTAGGGGGCATAGTCTCAAAATACGGGGGAGTCAATTTAGAACAGAGTTGAGGAGGAACTTCTTCTCCCAGAAGGTAGTGAATCTTTGGAATTTTCTGCCCAATGAAGCAGTAGAAGCTACCTTGTTAAATGTGTTTAAGTCACAGATAGATAGAATTTTAACCAATAAGAGAATTAAGGATTATGGGGATTAGGTCATATAGCCCCTCGAGTCTGCTCCGCCATTCAATATGATCATGGCTCATCTGATAGTGGGTTTAGTTCCACTTACCTTCCCACTTCCCCATGGAGTTAAAAGCAAGAACGTTGTGCTGCAACTGTACACTGTCAGATCAGCCATGATCTTATTGAATGGTGGGGCTTGAGGGGCTAGATGGCCTACTCCTGCTCCTATTCCTTATGTTCATTTCTTTCTGACTCTTTCTAGAAAAAGGTACTGAAAATCATAGAATCCCTACAATGCAGAAGCAGGCCATTTGGCCCATCGAATCTGCATCAACTCTCCAACAGAGCATCCCACCCAGACCCTATCCTTATAGATCCAGGTATTTACCATGCTAATCCTCTCACCATTCATATTTTGGGAGACCAAGGGGCAAATTGGCATGGCCAATCAATCTAAGCTTGTTTCCAGAAGGAATAATGCAGTAAATTTCTTCCTATTTTTCAAATACTGGAGAAATAATTTCCTTTCAGTATCCAGAACCATAATTATTATCATATAAATGTGGATTAAAGACACGAAACATAAAAAAAGTTTTCAAAGAGAATGAGTACTTACTGATGGACCTCTTGAACCTGGAGGGCCTGGTCGCCCTATTGAACCAGGTAAGCCTACCAAGCCACGTGATCCTATTATACCTGGAGGGCCTGATAAGCCAGAAGGACCCTATCAAAGAAAATAAGATTCAGAAAATAATTATGCTTGTTGTCCCCAATGGAAGAAGGTTTTGTGGCACAGTGGGTAGCAATCCTATCTCTGAGCCAGAAGCTCCAAGCTCAAATCCTACCCCAGGATTTAATGGCCATAAAAGGTATGTTCATAATGCAGATTTGAACGTCAACTTGCAAAATCTTTCCAACAATGGCAGGCAGTAAGAATGGAAGAGACGCCTGATCAGCTATGTTTGATGTGGAGTGGCATCTCTCAAGCTATAAGCCTCTGGCAACAGACTAGCGATGAGGAATAACTACTATGGAAACAGGTGAAAGTCTACCTTGGTACACAATTAGGTGCAGGAAGAGAATTGGAATTGGAATTTCCTATGCATAATAATTGAACCAAAACATTATTAAGAACAATAAGCAATGTCAATAATAAGGAAATTAGATGTGCTCTTTGGTGTTAAGCCCAATTTGTTTTGACGAAACCAATCTGCTTACTTTTCTAATCATCTCTTACACTAGTGAAAGCTAAAGTGTTGTGTAACATGCAGCATTTTCATCATAAGGTGACAAAAATACATTGGAGATGTGTGTCAATGTCACAGCAAATCTGTTTTACGATGTTTAGAATCAGAGGGATATAACTTCAATTGTCCAAAACGATGATGTTCTGTGCAATAATTTTTAATTAACTATTCTAAATTGTATTGCAGAAATCAGCTCCAGTGTCACATTTTCTCAGAGTTTTTTTGTTTAAGATGGCAGCCAAATGTCTTACTTACCGGTGGGCCAGATTCGCCACGTGGCCCTTTATTGCCAGGATTACCTGGTTCGCCTTTGGGTCCAGTAGGTCCAATTCCACCACCTGGGCCAGTTTTACCAACTGGGCCAGGGGGACCATCTTTTCCAGGGGGGCCGGGAGGACCAGAGGGACCATTGCTCCCCTGTTAAAACAAACATCAATAGGAAATCGAAAAGGACACTGGAATTTCTGGAAACAAAAAAAAATGTTGTTCTGCTAATCTGTCATGTAGATTACAGTAAGGTCTTGGAAGAAGCCAGAGAAATTTGACACTACCGTTCACACAATCACATATGACAAGAAACTAATATTCCCCGGATGTATAGTTTACAATTTACATCTACAATTGTCACAAAGGTTGTTTGCTTTGGGTGAATAAAAACACATCTGTAAACAGAGACTGGGGTACAACAGGACAAGGGATAGACTTTAAAAAAATGCCTGAAGATTGCAACATTGAGCATTGATTAAAATGGAGTGGAGTATAGTGTAGCTGCAGGAGGCAATGGTCAGTCCCAGCTCACAGAGATTAGTGCTACTGAACGAGTGGCCTTGGACATATACTTATGTCATCTTTTCACATTCTCCATTAAGTATCATGAAGATATTTTCTTTCAAGTATTCAAAAAAGACTAACATGAATAACAGAGCCTGACGGCACTGACAACAAAATGCGCTTGTTCCCCGCTTATGCAATGGATCAAAAATAGTTCTGAGCAATTGTTATTAGTAATGAACAATCTAACGCACATGGTAAAATTATCACATTTATCATCGAAAACAGGAGGGTGTAGAAATTACAGTGGGAAAAATTTCGGTCCCCTGCTCTTATTGGATGGTGAATTCAGAAAGAAGAGAATAAGGGCAAGTTGAGATGGAAAGAACAATTATTGAGATTGAGAGGTTACTCGATGCAGAGGAAGGAAAAAAATGAGAATGTCTCATGGCTAAATTCAAAGTGTGATTTGGGATGTTAGTAGATAACTTAATACCTTAAAGATTGAGGTACTCAAAGTTACAGAAGTTACATGAGGAATATGGAATCATACCAACTTAGTGATAAAGGCCATAAAAGGCAGTAGAAAGCAGAGTAATATGGAGACATCCAGGAAGAAGTATGACTGAAGTTTCAGGCAAATACAGGATACAATCATCCTGAATGAGGTTATGAAAAGACAAGGCACTTCCTTGTGAATAAATGTACTTTCTGGAGAGAAATGCAAAGTAGGGTGTTAATTCTTGAGCTATTGGTAACAGTCAAGGGTGGTGGAATGATTGGAATAGGAAGAAGGTAAGCAAAGTTAATCTGGAGTCCTCAAAACAGTGAACAAAGAAGATGGAAGAGACTGGTAAGGAAGTGCATGGCTCAATTGGAGAACACTGAGTGAGGCCATAGGTCCATAGAAGGTAACTTCAAGCTTTGGAATGTGGCAGCACAGAAGGGCAACACAGAAGTGATCCATGGTGGTATAGATTGGGGGTGAAAAATCCCTGAGCACAGAGAAATGGAATGTGGCATGAATGGTTTCCAGTAAGGGAAAGGTGAGAAAGGCCATACAGGGCTCAGAAAAGACCATGATATTTAACTGAAACAACAATATAATCATTTGCATTAATGGTGATTATAGTCTGCTCTCTTAGGATTTCCCGTAAACATGTATAATTATATAATAATCAATATTTAGAAAAAACGGACATTCCTAGTTAATTAACTAGGAATAATTATTGAAACTTTAATGAAATAAATACATTTTGTTTTCCAGTTTTCCTTTCAGTATTGTACTTTGGACATGGGGTAAGTTTATCCTTGATATTTTATGATCTCATTGCTGTCTATGAATTATTGCAAAGAATAGGGTTCACTTTATTGCTCCTTATTTTGCAACATGTCCTAATAGCTCTTTTCTGAAATGAATAGCCAGCAATGAAATAAAGGCTGCAGGACTAAAACACCAGATTTACACATTGCACTCTTCAAAGGGATTTGATGCATTATTATCCTATAAATTAATAATTTAGAAATGTGCTTGGAACATGTTTGCAATTTTAAGTACATTTGATAATGAATAGTTAAAGATTTTCTTGTCAGTTCAGAATTATTTACGCTTACACTGTGTGTTCAGCAATATTTATAAACTAAACCAAGAAACTTCTTTATGGGGGTAAGTTTTTGTTAAACAGAGATTATTCATGCATTGACCAATGATACAAATAACATTAATCAAAGCATATAATGTCTGGCATACTGGGAAAAGAAGTTAGTTGAAGGTCACAGGGAACTATAATTTTTTTCACTTTAAAAAGAATTATTTTATTCAATTCCTCATGTGGTTACGTTGCTTTTATTTGCCATGAATATCACTCTTTGATTTTATTTTTGCTGTTTTATTATAGAATTCCTACAGTGCAGAAGGAGGCCATTCAGCCCATCAAGTCTGCACTGACTGTCTGATAGAGCATGTTACCCAGGCCCAAACACTGCTCTATCCCTATAAGTCCACATATTTACTCCCTCAACATACACATCATACATTAAGGAGTAATTTAGCATGGCCAGTGGACCTGACCTGCAAATCTTTGGACTGTGCGAGGAAACAGGAATACCAGAGGAAATGCATGTAGACACATGGAGAACATGCAAACTCCACAAAGATAGTAATTTGAGACTGGAATTGAACCTGTATCCTTGGCACTGTGAAGCAGCAGTGCTAACACTGTGCTGCCCTAAATTTAAATTATTTCACCTCTTTGTTATTATCTCTAATAACAAAGAGTTATTAGAAACAAGAGGAACAAGAAATTGCTAATAACCTGTCAGCCCTCTGAGAAACTGGAAGAAAAACACAATTCCTTATATAATTAAGATTTGATTACTTGTAAACCTATCAAGAAATGTGCTCAGAATTTTCAACCAAATAATGGTATTTGGTAATAAATGTTTAACGATAAAAATGATTATAGTTATGCTCAGAGAAATGTTAAATGTCTAAAGATAGCAACTAGAGTAGTGTAACAAGAAAACTCCTTAACAATGAAGTAGGTGTGACTAGAAACACTACTTACTGTTGGTCCAGCTGCACCAATTGGACCTGGAGCACCAGGTAAACCAGAAATACCCTAAAAAAGGAAATCAGTCTCAATTAAACAAGTCTCAAACTTTCTCACTTAAACTTCTCACTTTACTTTCCATAAACATGGTTTTGGATTACAACAGAACATTAGAGAGTCCCGGCAGTGCAGGAGGTGGTCATTCAGCCACCTCCTACCTATCAATCCTACCCAGACCTTATTTCCATAAGCCCACATATTTAACCTGGGTCAATTTAACATGGCCAATCAAACTAACCTGAACATCTTTGGACTGTGGGAGGAAACCAGAGCACCCAGAGAAAACCCATGCAGACATGGGGAGAACGTGCAATCTTCACTCAGATAGTAATCCGAAGCCGGAATTGAACCCGGGTCCCTGGCACTGCTAACCACGTGCCACTGTGATGCTGTTATATTGATGATGCAAATAGTAGCAGATTGAACTGAGATGATGTATGATTTCCACTATAATGTCACACATAGCATTAGAGAGTATAAGTGCCTCACTTTGCACCAAATTCCATCACTTTTGATTTAAACACACGAGAAAAGACCTGTAGGAATAGACAAATCTATCAGATGGAGTATCTTTAAAGAGTATCTAGATCTTCCCCAAATGCATGATAAAATTGATATCTTTGTGGAACAGATGAATTCTATTCTGACTTTGTAACAAACAAATTTGATAATCCCAGCAATTTTGTAAGTTCATACCCATTTCCAAGACCTTAGATACGATTAAGTTGTGTTATCTTCCCTTAAATGATCACAGGTTCCTTTTAAGGATCATTGCGATGAATGTCTAATGAAAATCTAATGATGACCATGAAATCATTGTTGATGGTCATAAAAACCCATCTGGCTCAGTAATGTCCTTTAGGGAAGGGAACCTGCAACCCATACATAGTCTAGCCTACATGCAACTCAAGACCCACACCAATATGGTAGACTTAAATGTCCTTTCAAATGGCCTATCAAGCCACTTTAAAGACACCAATAAGAAACAAAATAGGATGGACCACTCGGCATTGACCTAGGCACCAGAAACAACAATGGCAAATCCAAATCTGTCAACTTAAAATCTTCATTACTGTCATCTGGGAGTTTGTGCCAAAATTGAGAGAAATGTCTCATCAAGCACAGCTTACATAGCCATACTCACAGATTCATATCTTACAGATAATATCCTAGTCAGCACCATTTCTGGGAATGTATTCTCCTACTGGCAGGACAGACCCAGCAGAGGTGTTCACACTAGTATATAGTCAGAAGGGAGTTGTGTGCGAGTTCTCAACATCACCTCTCAACTCCATGATGTCTTACGGTACCAAGTTAAAATTGGGAAGGAAACTTTCTGCCGGTGACCACATAGCATACCTCCTCGGCTGGTGAATCAGTATTCCTCCATGTTGGACACCGCTTGAAGGAAGCATTGAGGGTGGCAAGGGTGCAAAATATACTCTAGTTAGGGGATTCCAATGTTCATCACCAAGAATGGCTCAGTAGCACAATTACTGACTGAGCTGGTCGAATCCTTAAAGGACACAGCTGCCAAACTGGGACTGCAGTAGGTGTGAGGCACCTCATCCTCCCCAATTTGCCTGTCACAGAATCATCTGTCCATCACAGTATCAGTGGGAGTGACAACTGTACAGTCCTTGTAGAGACGTCGTTCTGTCTTCCCATTGAGGGTATTCTCCATCTCGTTAGGTGGCGCCAACCACCATACCAAATGGGATAGACTCCAAAAAGATCTAGCAAGTTAAGGCTGGGCACCCAGGTGGCACTATGGGACATCAGCAGTAACAAAATTGTACTCAGCTACAATCTGTAACCTCTTGGCCAGGCATATCCCCAACTCTACTATTATCACCAAGGCAGGGAATCAACCCTGTTCAATAAAGAGTGCAGGAGAGTATGCCAGGAGCAGCATTAGAACATAGAACATTACAGTGCAGAACAGGCCCTTCGGCCCTCAATGTTGCGCCGACCAATTAGGAACAAGCAGTGACCCTCTAACCTAAACCATTCCCTTTTCATCCATAAACTTATCTACTAACTCTTAAACGCCACCAAACTTGGCGCATCTACAACTGACGCAGGCAAGGCATTCCATACCCTTACCACCCTCTGGGTAAAGAACCTACCTCTGACATCTGTCCTAAAACCACCACCCCTTAATTTAAAGCTATGTCCCCTCGTGCTAGCTTTCTCCATCCTAGGAAAAAGGCTATCACTGTCCACCCTATCTAAACCTCTAATCATCTTATATGTTTCAATAAGGTCTCCTCTTAGCCGCCTTCTTTCTAACGAAAACAACCTCAAATCCCTCAGCCTCTCTTCATAAGACCTGCCTTCCATACCAGGCAACATCCTGGTAAACCTCCTCTGTACCCTCTCCAATGCCTCCACATCTTTCTTATAATGCGGGGACCAGAACTGCACACAATACTCCAAGTGCGGCCGCACTAGAGTTTTGTACAGTTGCAACATGACGTTGCGGCTCCGAAATTCAATCCCCCTACCAATAAAAGCTAAGACTCCATATGCCTTCTTAACAACCTTATCGACTTGATTGCCAACTTTCAGGGATCTATGCACATATACACCAAGATCCCTCTGTTCATCAACACTATTAAGAGTCCTACCATTAGCCCTATACTCTACACATTTGTTATTCCTGCCAAAGTGAATTACCTCACACTTTTCACATTAAACTCCATTTGCCACCTCTCGGCCCAGCTCTGCAACTTGTCCAAGTCTCTGTGCAAACTATAACACCCCTCTTCACTATCTACCACTCCACCGACTTTAGTGTCATCTGCAAATTTACTAATCCATCCTTCAATACCCTCATCCAGATCATTTATAAAAATTACAAACAGCAGGGGCCCCAAAACAGACCCCTGAGGTACACCACTTGTCACCGAACTCCAAGATGAATATCTCCCATCAACCACCACCCTCTGTCTTCTATCTGCTAGCCAATTCCTAATCCAATTAGCTAAATCACCCTCTATCCCATACATCTGCATTTTCTGCAGAAGCCTTCCATGGGACACCTTATCGAACGCCTTACTAAAGTCCATATATACCACATCAACTGCCTTACCCCCATCCACCTCTTTGGTCACTTTTTCAAAAAACTCAATAAGGTTAGTAAGGCATGACCTACCCTTCACAAAACCATGCTGACTATCCCCAATCAATTCATTTCTCTCTAAATAACTATAAATCCTATCCCTAATAATTCTCTCCAATACTTTGCCCACAACAGAAGTAAGACTCACCGGCCTATAATTCCCCGGAAAGTCTCTCTTCCCCTTCTTGAACAATGGGACCACGTTCGCTATCCTCCAGTCTTCCAGCACCATACCCGTAATACCACATGCATTAGGCACATGGAAAAATGAGGTGAACATGGTGAGGTGAACTTCAACATGGTGAAGTTACAACAAGAGACTACCGGTGTGCCCAATAGCATGAGCAGCAAATAATAGACAGAGCTAAACAATTCCACAACCAACAATCAGATCTAAGCTCTGCAGTCCTCCACATTTAGCATGAATAGTGG
Source organism: Sphyrna mokarran (assembly GCA_024679065.1). Taxonomy (NCBI): domain Eukaryota; kingdom Metazoa; phylum Chordata; class Chondrichthyes; order Carcharhiniformes; family Carcharhinidae; genus Sphyrna; species Sphyrna mokarran. The sequence goes on from JAGIQG010000011.1 coordinate 32,764,501, forward strand.
TGGACAACTCACTGGAGGAGGCGGCTTGAAAACATCTCCATCCTCCGTGACAGAGGAGTCCAGCATATCTGTACAAAAGGTACGGCTGAAGTATTCACAGCAATCTTCAGTCAGAAGTGTTGAGTGGATGATCCATCACAGCTTCCTCTGAAGACCCCCAACTTCATGGATATAAGTATTCACCCCATCCACATGATATCAAAAAATACCTGAAGGCATTGCATACTGCAAAGGTTACGGGCCACGACAATATTCCACCAAACGTACTTAAGATTTGTGCTCCAGAACTTGCTGTGCTCCGAGCCAAGCTCGTCCAGTACATCTACAATCCTGCATCTACCCAGCAATGTGAAAAATTACCCAACTATTTCTTGTACATAAGAAACAGGATAAATCCAACCCAGCCAATTACCACCCCATCAGTTTATTCTCAATCATCAGTAAAGTGATGGAAAGGGTCATCATCAACAGCGCTATCAAGAGCAGTACGTCAGCCATAAATAATCTGCTCAGTGATGCTCAGTTTGGGTTCTGCCAGGGTCATTCAGCTCCTGACCTCATTACAGCCTTGGTTCAAACATGGACCAAAGGGCTGAATGCCAGATCTGAGATAAGAGTAACAGCCTCTGATATCAAGGTAGCTTTTGACAAACTATGGCATTAAGGAGCCCAAGAAAAACTGGTGTCAATGAGAATCAGGAGGAAAATCCTTGACTGGTTGGAGTCCTACCTGACACAAAGGAAGATGGTTGTAATGGTGGAGGTCAATTATCTCAGCTCAGGACATCACTGAAGGAGTTCTTCAGAGGATTCTTCAGAGTTCTACAGGCATTTAGAGATGCAAGGACTGATTAGGGACAGTCAGAATGGCTTTGTGAGTGGAAAATCATGTCTCACAAATTTGATTGAGTTTTTTAAAGGGATAACCCAGGAAGGTAGATGAGGGCAGTGCAATTAATGTTGTCTACATGGACTTTAGCAAGTCCTTTGACAAAGTGCCACATAATAGATTATTGCATAAAGTTAAAGTTCACGGGTCCAGGGTGAGGTATCTAATTGGATACAAAATTGGCTTCTTGACAGAAGCCAGAGGGTAGTTGTAGAGGATTGTTTTTCAAACTGGAGACCTGTGACCAGTGGTTTGCCTCAGGGATCAGTGCTGTGTCCATTGTTATTTGTCATTTATATTAATAATATGGATGAGAATATAGGAAGCATAGTTCGTAAGTTTGCAGATGATTGGTGGCATAGTGGACAGTGAAGAAGTTTATCTCCAATTGCAATGGGATTTTGATCAGTTGGGCCAGTGGGCTTTCGAATGGCAGATGGAGTTTAATTTAGACAAATGCGAGGTGACACGTTTTGGTAGACTGAACCAGGGCAGGACTTACTCAGTTAATGGTAGGACATTGGGGAGAGTTACAGAACAAAGAGATCTAGGGAACATGTTCACAGCTCCTTGGAAGTGGTGAAGAAAACATTCAGATGCTTGATTTCATCAGTCAGCACGTTGAATACAGGAATTGGGATGTCTTGTTGAAGTTGTACAAGACATTGGTAAGGCCACACTTGGAAAACTGTGCAATTCTGGTCACCCTATCATAGAAAGGATATTATTAAACTAGAAAGACTGCAGAAAAGATTTACTAGGGTGCTAGCAGGACTTGATGGATTGAGTCATAAGGAGAGGCTGGATAGACTGGGACTTTTTTCTCTGGAACGTAGTAGGCTAAGGGATGATCTTAGAGGTCTGTAAAATAATGAGGAGCACAGATCAGTTAGATAGTCAATATCTTTGTCCAAAGGTAGGGGAGTCTAAAATTAGAGGGCATAGATTTAAGGTGAGAAGGGAGAGATGCAAAAGTGTCCAGAGGGGCAATTTTTTACACAGAAGGTGGTAAGTGTGTGGAACAAGCTGTCAGATTTAATAGTTGAGGAGGGGACAATGTTGTCTTTTAAAAGCGTTTAGATAGTTACATGGGCACGATGGATATAGAGGGATATAGGCCAATTGCGGGCAATTGGGATTTGCTTGTGAGTTTTAAAAAAGGGCAGCATGGACAAGTTGGGCCGAAGGGCCTGTTTACATGCTGTAAGTCTCTATGACTCTATGATTGTCCTAGGCCCAACCATCTTCAGCTGTTACAGCAATGACCTTCCTTCCATCACAAAGTCAGAAGTGGGGATGTTTGCTGATAATTGCACATTGTTCAGCAACTCCACAGATACCCATGTCCATGTTCAAAAGACCTGGGCAATATTCAGACTTGGACTGAGAAGTGGCAAGCAGCATTCACACCACTCAAGTGCCATGGCCATCTTCAACAGGACAGATTTAACCATCGTTCTTTGGCATTTAATGGCATTATTATCATTGAAACCCCCAGTATAATCATCCTGGGGGTTATCATTAACCAGAAACTGAACAGAACCAGACATATAAATACTGTGGCTACAAGAGCAAGTCAAACTCTAAGATTGCTGCAGTGAATAACTCTCTTCCTAACTCCCCAAAGCCTGTTGACTATCTACAAGGCACGGATCAGGATTGGGGTGGAATTCTCTCCACTTGCCTAGATGACTGCAACTCCAACAACATTCAAGAAGCTCAACACTGTTCGGGGAAAAGCAACTCGCTTCATTGGTACCCCTTCCACAAACATTCACTCCCTCCGATGACCAGTGGCAGCAGTGTGTACCACCTACCAAGATGCATTACAGGAACTCACCAAGATTTCTTTGGCAGAACCTTACAAACCCATGATCACTACCATCTTGAAGGACAAGAATAGTAGACGCATGGGAACACTACCAAATGGAGGTACACCCCACCCCCACCAAGTTGGAAATATATCAGAGTTCTTTCAATGTCAAAATCCTGGAACTCCCTCCCTAATAGCACTGTAGGTGAACCTAAAACTCCAGGATTGCAGTGGTTCATCATCACCTTCTGAAGGACAACTGGGGATAGGCAATAAATGTTGGCTCATCCAGTGACATCCACACCTCATAAATAAATAGGAAAATTGCAATAATCAGTCAATGCAGCTTGATATTTCTGGTTTTTTTCACTGGCTGGTTCTTTGATACTCATGCATCTAAATAATAAAAGGGGCCACTTAACTGTAAATTTCAATGGGCCAAGGGTAGTTTGGAAGTCCACATTACATGCTCTAGGAACCTGGCCCCTTCAACATATTGCCAGGAAGCAATTGTACATTCCATTTTCATTCAAAATCATTTAATGTGTAAAATGACTATTGATTTTTGAATTGATTTTAAATTTGACATTGGAGCCTGGAAGCGAAATTGCGCAAACCTTTCCCCAGTTCTAATGAATAATGCAAAGTGTTAAGTTTCTTGGTTCAAGGTTCATTAAACTGGTGACAACGTAAAAAAACAAACATCCTTCAGAGAGTTGTAAATTTAGGAAAATTACCAAATGTTTTCTTGAAGCCAAAAGGACATGAATACGTGACCTTTTTTTAAGCAATTTTCAGTCACTTTCCAGAAATCTTAACTCTTGTGTTTAGATGAATGACTAATATCTAATTCATCAGCAGTTCCGATATCAGATGAAAGATGAAGGAAGTAATGCTAACAATATGTGATGACTGTTCTTTTTCTCCATGTGGTGGAAAAAGCCTTGGGACTAAACATTTTTCTACAAAACAATGAATGAGAAGCCAAGAATTGAAAAAGATTTGTTTGGAAACATGTGCAATGCGAACATGGTGAAATTTATTGCCCATATCCAATAACCCTAAAGAGATGTGGGGTGGGGGCACACTTTCTTTCAATTGCTACAGCATTGGTCATGCTAAGGTTCACACCATGGTTTACACAGGTCACTGTAGAATTCTGACCCAGTTCTAATGAGGATACATGTCCAAGTCTGGATGGTGTGTGATTTGATGGGGAAATTTCAGGTGACCCTACTCCCAAATTGTTGCAGCTCTTGTGATTCACAGTTGTAGAGTTGGGAGGTGCTAGCAAAATAAGTGAATTTAGGTGCGAGCTTCTTTCTGCTTAATATAAGTTTTAATATTTTTAGTGTCACAAATTGGCTTACATTAACACAGCAATGAAGTTATTGTGAAACTCTCTTATTTGCCACACTCAGGCGCCTGTTTGGGAAAATTTAGCATGGCCAATGCATCTAATCAGCACATCTTTCAGACTGTGGGAGGAAACTGGAACACCCAGAGGAAACCTACACAGGCACGGAGTAAACATGCCACACAGATAGATGGACCCAAGCCGGGAATTGAACCTGGGTCCCTGGTGCTAACCACTGTGCCATCCACTTCTGCATTGTCTGATTAACAACATATCAAAACAAATTATTTGGGAACATTCAGTTCTAACTGTGGAATCTTGTGAAATGATAGGGCAAAATTCTCTCATGCAGGACCAATGGTGGGAATTGGTGGGGGGGAGGGGTAGAATTTGGCAGGGGGCCCAATAATCAGTTTCAATGTTAGCATGGATTTATAGTGAGAGCTTTGGATGATTCCTGTCATGAGAGATCAGGAATCCCACTTTAGTTCTGAATACCTTAACACCAACATAAATTCATTAGTTTCAGTTCTTAACCTTTTAGTATGATCCAACCTCAACTGCTCTTTGGGGAAGAGGAACAGGATCATCTTTATGAATGATTCAACCCACCTAGAGTTTTCCAGTGTGAGAATTTGAGGGATGGCACATTATTAAAAAAATGACAAGATCTTGAAGAACGTTAAATAAAATTTTCAGTTGAACTTTGGATATTAAAAACTTTGTGCATGTAATGCTGAGGAGCAAAGTTATAAAATGGACACTGTATTCTTATGGAAATCAAATAAATGCAATATCTGTGTATGAAGTGAACTATAGTGGCTTGCTCATAAATATGACAGTAATATTATCAATACTTACCGGAGGACCGAGTAATCCACGTTCACCTTTTGCGCCTTTCACTCCAGGAGGGCCCTATAATATTTCAAAAAAATTTAATTACTACCACAAAGTCAATTTTTTCAGAAATCAAAGCACACACAACATCAAAGAGTCATAAAGGTCTACAGCAGCGAAACAGGTCCTTCGGCCCAAGTTGTCCATGCTGCCCTTTTTTTCTAAGATTTCTAAGTTAATCCCAATTGTTTGCATTTGGCCCATACCTCTCTAAACCCACTATACGATTGTCACCATCTAAATGCTTTTTAAAAGACAAAATTGTACCCACCTCTACTACTACTTCTGGCAACTTGTTTCAGATGCTGACCACTCTCTGTGTGAAAAAATTACCCTTCTGGATACTTCTGTACCTCTCCCCTCTCACCTGAAACCTATGACCTTTAGTATTAGATTTTGGGAAAAGATATTGACTATCTAACTGATCTGTGCCTCTCACTATTTTATAGACCCCTATAAGATCACTTTTCAGCCTTCTATGCACCAGAAAAAAATGTCCCAGTCTATCCAGCCTCTCTTTATAACTCAATCCATCAAGTCCCAGTCGCACTCTAGTAAATCTCTACTGCACTCTTTCTAATTTAATAATACCCTTTTTATAATAGTGTGACCAGAAATCTACCCAATATTCCAAATGTGGCCTTACCAATGTCTTCTACAATTTCAACAAGACAGCCCAACCCCTGTATTCAATGTTCTGACCGATGAAACCAAGCATGCTGAATGCCTTCTTCACCACTCTGTTCAGTTTCAAGGAGCTTTGAACATTTACCCCTCGATCTCTTTGTTCTGTAACTCTCCCCAGTGCCCTAACATTAACTGACTAAGTCCTGCCCTGGTTCAATCTACCAAAATGCATCACTTTGCATTTATGTAAATTAAACTCCATCTGCCATTCGTCAGCCCACTGGTCAGGTCCCATTGCAATCGGAGGTAACTTTCTTCACTGTCCACTGTGCACCAATCTTGGTATCATTTGCAAACTTATTAACCATGCCTCCTATATTGTCATCCAAATCATTTATATTAAAGATAAATAACAGTAGACTCAGCACCAATCTCTGAGGCGTACCACTGGTCACAGGCATCCAATTTGAAAAACAACCCTCTACAACCACCTTCTGGCTTCTGTCATTAAGAACTCAGTAAGAATTTAGCAACACCAATTTTAAATCCAACCGATTTATTTGATAGTAAAATTGCGAGCTTTCAACACTCTGTGTCTTCGTCAGGCAAATGCAGTGTTCTGGTCTGCATTAGCACTCATATCCACACAGACAGTTACAGATTGCTGATTAGAATGCGAATCCTTACATCTAACCTGCTATTCAAGTGTTAAAGTGGCTAACGATATGTGTGAAGGGAATCCTGAGCATTGGTTAGAGAATTGTGTATTTTCTCCAGAGAGCACAGTAAGTGAGGTTTTTTGCTAACCCAGGCAAGTTACGGGGGTTACAGATAGGGATCTTGGCTTCATGACACACTATCTGTAACCCCCGTAACTTGCCTGGGTTAGCAAAAAACCTCACTTACTGTGCTGTCTGGAGAAAATACACAATTCTCTAACCAATGCTCAGAATTCCATTCACACACATTGTTAGCCACTTTAACACTTGAATAGCAGGTTAGATGTAAGGATTCGCATTCTAATCAGCAATCTGTGACTGTCTTTGCTGATGTGTGCTATTGCAGACCAGAACACTGCATTTGCCTGACGAAGACACAGAGTGTTGAAAGCTTGCAATTTTACTATCAAATAAATCGGTTGGATTTAAAATTGGTGTTGCTAAATTCTTACTGAGTTCTTACTACCCCAGTCCAACGCCGGCATCTTTACATTCCGTCATTAAACCAGTTTTGTATCCATTTAGGTACCTCAACATACCATGTGGTACCTTGTCAAAAGCCTTGCTAAACTCTGTGTAAACAACATCAACTGCACTGCCCTCATCTAATTCCTTGGTTATGCCTTCAAAAAACTCAATCAAATTTGTGAGGCATGATCTTCCACTCAAAGCCATGCTGACTGTCTTTAATCAGTCCTTGCATCTCTAAATGCCTGTAGATCCTCAAAATACCTTCCAACAACTTATCCATCACAGATAAGCGACGCACTGCCTTAGTTCCCGAGCATTCCGCTGCAGACTTTTTTAAACAAAGGCATAACATTTGCCACCTCCAATCTGCAGGCACCTCACCCGTGACTATTGATGATTCAAATATCTCTGCTAGGGGACTAGCAATTTCCTCCCTAGCCTCCCAAAATGTCCTGGGATACACTTCTTCATGTCCCGGGGAATTTATCTACCTTGATACATTTTAAGACTTCCAGCACCTCCTTCTCTGTAATATGTACACTCCTCAAGACATCTCTATTTATTTCCCCAAGTTTCCTAATATGCATGCTTTTCTCAACAGTTTACACAGATGAGAAATATTAATTTAGGATCTCACCCATCTCTTGTGGATCCTCACATAGATGACCTTGTTAATCATACAAAATGATCAGCATTATGAATGCTTTGTTAATGATTACTTCGGCAGGGATATTTGCTTACCAGTTGACCCTGAGGACCACTTGGACCTGCAGGACCTGGCGGGCCAGAGTTACCTGTTGGACCAGGGCTGCCATCTGAGCCTTTTGGACCAGGCTGTCCGTCATGACCCTGGTTGAGGAAATTGAAGGTTAGTCATGCGCCAAATTAAAATGGACACAATTGCCTACTTTCAATTCTGAGGGCAAGAAACTGAATCTGCACCAGTTTGTTTTTCATATCGAACATGCAGCACAATCTCAACACATGATCAGAGGTCAATCTGTGGACAGATTGTGAATGACATTAATCACACTGTTGAAATTAGCATTTAGACTTTAAATACGTGCATTAGCTCAGTACAGAATTAATAGAGTATAAGAACTAGGAGCAGAAGTAGGCCATTTGATCCCTCGAGCCTGCTCCACCATTCAATAAGATAAATGCTTTTTGGGTGCACATTATTGGTGAGGTGGTGTTGGCATCGTGGTATTGTCACTGGACTAGTAACTCAGAGATCCAGGGCAACCCCATCACAGCAGGTGATGAAATTCAAACTCAGTAAAATTCAGGAATTTTTTATTTTAAAAAAATCTAATGAAACCATTGGCGCTTGATATAAAAATCCATTTGGTTCACTAATTAAAGGAAATCTACCATCCTTACCTGATCTAGTCTATCCAGATCCCACGACAATGATTCGCTAATCATATTGAAATGGCAATCTCAATTTTGGGATAATCAGCCGCATTTGTCTGAAATAGCTTTGCGTGCCATTCAGTTGATGAGCAGTGAATACCGGCCCAGCCAGTAATGCCTGCATCCCAGGAATAAACTTGAAAAAAAATTCAATTGCTCTAAAGTCATTTGAGGTAAAAGAAATGGGTGTCATAACCAAATATCCATTTAACAACTACTTTTCCTAATTGTAAGGAGTTCCGTCCAGAATCCAATCCTTAAAGCAATAATAAGATGCAAGTACCAGATTGAAATTGCTTGACTACTGCCTCAACTCAGATCAATAAATATTAACTGTTGCTCTCTCCACAGATGCCAGCAGCTGAGTATTCCAGCATTTTTGCATTTTATCTCAGACTTTCAGCATTTGCTGTTGATAAATGAGTAAAAAGAAAGAAGTAAGTATTGCTCTGTCCACAATATTCAGTCATGTTAATATGTTATAATTGTTGCCTTTGCAATTGATTCCTGTGCAATTGAAAATGGGTTGAACCATTTGCTAGTTACAGTTGGCTGTCCGGCTTGAAGCATGCGCAGTATCAGCTGTGTTGGCTGTGGGATTTATTCAAGATATTCATGTTCTGAATAAATTATTCTACTCTTAGACCTCCCACTTGTAATGTGGGCTAGCCTGGGGATGGTTTGTATGTGAATCACCACTGATAGAAATGTAAAGGGTTCACATCTGTGCGAGAATGCTTACCACTGGCAGCCAACCAGATCAGGACTTTGGCACAAAGTACAGGTCAGAAAGATTTGCAATGTCCCAGCCTTCGCTTGCATGGATCCCCCAGGGAAAGCAATTATGCTAGTGGAAATCTCCAAGCTCAAATTTCTATCAAGTTTAATCAGATTATGTAGAATTAAAAGGGACATTAAAATATCGAATTCTCAATAAGAAAATCATTGTGGGAACATAATGATGTGCTGAACTTCCTCGGCTACTGTTAATATATTTAATTACATCATGCCCATTGCCACTGATATTCTGGATATTAGCTGTTTTTGGGAGAATCTCAGCCATGTGCCCAACAGGTGGCAAAATGGGAGAATTTCCCATATGTCATTTGGGCTTACTTAGTGGAATGGATTTCTGGCACTCTGTGCCTTATAGTATGCCTCAGAGGATGCATGGTGGATAGTGGGAGGTGGGGCCTCACCCTACTGGAAAAGTCGATATCAGTATGCTGAATGGTCCTGATCTCTCCCTGCTCCCTCCTCCTACCAGCCTCCCCATGTATAGTCACTATCGCCTCCTTCCTCCCAATCCCTCTGATCCCATTTGCAGAGTGCATTACAGGTCTCCTCACGCCCTGTGCAAACCAATCGACTGTTCCCTCCCCCCTCCCCGCCACACAACAGGAGGCCTTTTCCTTCTCTGGTCCTATCCCCGGCAGTGCCCGGTGCTCATTGGGCTAGGGTACCAGGCTGGCACTGCACAAGCAACACACCCCCTGTCCCCTGACCTCCTGCGGGTTGGGGGATGGGGGGAGGGGGCTTCAATGGCCTCTGTCTCCACCAACAGGGTGAGCAAGCCTGTTCCTCATTGATGGAGACCAGTTGCAATCTGCACAAGTGGGAACACACTAGCGGGTCTGGAGACTACTGTCCTGGGCTCACTAATCATATTGAAATGGTAATCAGCCTCATACCGATTTCCGGCACAAGGTTGATTACATCTAAAAACATTACTTGGGAGACTCATGATTGGCCAGACACCAGTCTCAAGTCCTCCTACTGGCCTCCCTGTTGATGTCTGCCAGTCACTGCACTATTCAGCAGCACATCAGGCCGGGAGAATCACCCCCACTGTGTTTAAGTCTATCTTGCTGTACTTACACTAGGATAATGCACCAACATAAGGCAATCTGAATAGATTTGTTGCTTTGAATCAATCAAGTCTGCCAGTGTGACTTATAGCATGTGCTGACTGAGTTCAATATTCTGAATCTGGTTCCTTGTGTAATATAATTAAGATCCAATCTACTTCAATTTTGGGGAAGTTGCACATATTACTGATCCTTCTTGCACCCGTTTTACAGGTTTAAAAATAATACAAAGACAGTCACAGCTAGGTAACTGGTCATTATTTGGCAGAAAGAATGTATATGCACTAGAGAGGGTACAGTGGACATTTAGAAAGATATCGCCAGGACTGGATTGCTGGATTAATTTTCTTTGGAATAGAAGAGAAGGAAGGGAAACTTAATCTAAGTGTAAAAAATTAGGAGATGTCTAGATAGAATGAATGGATCAATTTCCTTCAGCAGAGACAACAATAACCAGAGGGACTAGATTTAAAGTTAATTGTTAGAAGAATGGGAGGGAGATAGTTAAACAGTGATTGCTTTTAATCACCAGAGGGTTGTCGGGGGCAGGAAACGAGGGCCAGATTTTGGTTACCAAAGTGGAGAATTTGATTTGGATATTTCCCAATGCACTGGATCTGGTTTGGTAAAAATGCACTTAATAGTGGGATTTTCATTCCAGGTTGATGAGTGTGGGATGGAGTCAGCCCACCAACCTCAGAAGCAGAGCATAGGCAGCCCCTTAGAGATGGCAAGAAGGGCTTGCTAGAAAGTCAGCCTGGTTTCTCTAAGACTTTATCCAAATTGTTTTAGAAGATTTTAGCCCTCAAGTCCTTACTCCTGAACTCCCCATGGCTCCTCATATGCCCCATGCCAACTCAAGGGCCAATTCACTCATTATCCCACTTCCCATTCCAACTCCTTATCCACTCAGCCAATCACTGATTGCTTCTCAGGTCTGCCCACAGTGAATGTGAAAATGTAAAAAAAAAAGCTCTCACTATACAGACCTAATATTAGTGATAACATTGTGCTTTTAATAAATATACTTTTGTCTTTTTTCTGTTGTTTTATTAACTGGTTCTATATCTAGTAACCCTATATTGTTACTGCAGCAGCATAATTATTCCTTGTTGCTATAATGTTTGTTTTAATACTGTTTTGCTATTTTGGTGATTTCCCCTAGGGTTTTGCAGAGTAGGACTTGATAAGGTTAATTGACAAATAAGGACATATGACTGGGTGGAGCTAGGCTTACAGAGAGATCAAGCCCAATTGCTTTTTAGGAGAGATGTAGAAAGAAGAAGTAGCTCTGAGTCACTGAAGTCTGGAGACTCAAATCGGCCCAAGACTAGGTTTATTTTTCTGAAGTTCTGCTATTTGAAGATATGTCCTTCTCCAGAAATTTCTGTCTGGGTCTCTGTGCAGACGTGTTAAAAGGCTGGAAATCAATATCCATGTGTGCATATTGATTTTTGGTGCTAACTGGTTCTGAAGGAAGGATTTATAGCTATGGGATGCTGTTTTACAGTTGGAATTGTACAGGTAGCTGGCCGTTAAGAATTATAAACTGTTATGCTTAAGTTTTTAAATTGGTAAAAGTTATGCCTTTTTTTATTATTTTCTAACTGTTTCTAACTAATAAAGTTTGTTTGATAAAAATTTTCTAATGCATCAGTTGAATCATACCTGGAGTGAAACACCTTATGCTCATCCTAATGCCAAAATCAAAAGTAGAAGTTGGGGTCTAGGCTAACTTTATAATTTACCTTGGAGTTTCTGATCTGGTCCCTAACAGTGAAAAAAAACCTTATTCATGAAAACATTAAAGAATTTAAATTTCAGTGGTTAATCTCTTCTCAGATCAAACATATTTCTATACATAACCCTAATCCTATAATAACTTCTTTAAGCTATCAATCAACTGTAATCTTAGAATTCCCTTTTAAAATAACTCAAACATTTGAAAGTCAGCAAAGTTTTCATATCCCTCAGGGAAATACCAGTAAAGGAACTACTGATCTGCTGCTTTAGTAGCTAGTCTGTCAATCAAAGTAGATTGTTTAAAAGAAACTCTACCAATCTCTAAAACGTAGCCATTTATTTTACAGTTTAAAGAACAAGACCTTTGAAGAAGTTTCAGGGTATGACAGTTAGACATTTTCCACTCTTTAAGAGCATTTACATCTACTCTATAAACTTTTGACTCCCAAGTTCCGGTTGAAGCTTTTGCAACAGCCAAGGTGGAGTCAGTTTGAACTCAGCACTATTCTTTGGGCTTCCCCACCCTGTGAAATTCATTCCCCTTTTGTCAAAATTGGGATTGGTCAGAAATTCGAGTGCATCTGGCTCCTGCCCACTATTTTTAAAGGGTTCCTGGAATCTTCTCACCTCTGTGAAAATCTGACCCTTGCTGTCTGAAATGGTGATAGAGGCACAAACCTTCATCACATTTAAATAATATGTGTTTTAAGTTCCACAACCTGCAGGGCTACAGACCAAAAACTAGAGTGTGGAGTAGGTTGGATTGCTCTGTTTTAGCATTTTTCAAACGACCTCCTTCTTTATCCTGAATTTTCTATGTTTCAAGATGAAATTTATAAGACAGTTTCTTCATGTCCTTAAATATCTATATCAACACTTTTTAGATGTGCCAATTTAAATCTGTGGCTCCTCTCACTCCTGGGGAAAAGGAGTAAATAATTGGAAAGATACAAGAAATCTTAAAAGGTTGTGGTGTGAAGGGAGAGGGAGACAGAAAAAGTGCTAAATGTGGTGGACTTGTATTTTTGATATCCATTATTATTAAATGTGTTAATTTATCAAATTTAAATTTATTTAAATATAAATTGAGAGATTTATCTTTGGCTTCATTGGTCAAACTCTTACCTCTAATTTAGAATGCTGTAAGCTCAAGTCCCATCCAGCGCCCAAGTGCAAAATTGGGGTTAGCATTTACTGCCCAGAGTGCCAACTTTCAGATCAAACGTCAGACCAAGGCTTTGTGCACACTTTCAGATGGATAAAAATATCCCATAGCATTATTTTAATGAGTAAGGGAGATATCTTTGGTGTCTTGGTCAATATGTATTCCTCAAATCAACATTACAAATAGTTTAGCTAGTCATTTTCACATTATTGTTTGAGAAAGCTTACTGTATGTGAATTGGCTGCTGTGTATCTGACATTAGAACACTTCAAATTTGTACTTAATTAGTTGTAAAGCTCTTTGGGGTTATGAAAGGTGCCATACAAATGCATATCTTGCTCTGTTATTATTGCTGATTTGTATGAAAGAAATTAAAGATCCTGAATATATTTCCAAGAGAAAGCAAGCTATATTCCATCTGATAATTAATCAGGAGAGGTCACAAAGTGACAGTTAATCTGTTAAGTCAACCTTGTTGTTTTCAAAATATGTTGGGCTTTAATAGATTGAAAGAGCGTTCATACCAATTTGCATTGAATGCAATATTTTCCTCTCATTTTGCTCTGCAGTTTTGCATTTAAGGCCAATGAATACAACAGCTGATTGCTTTAGTTCACATCTTATTTTCACCACACAACAGTAAGCCAGTGTTCAATTTTGCTTCAAGCCAAGTTACATCATATAACATCATTTAATGAACTCCAGGGAACTACCAAGAACTGCAAAGTAATTCACTATCTCGGATTCCAAAACTGTATAACTCATTAATGTCTTTTAAATAATAGATCATTGTCTCATCTGATGATCAGCCTTGTTTCTGTCAAAAATGAATTCGTAAATAGGGAAATATAATTCAAGAATTAAGCACAAATGAGTAACAATGAGTTTCAGAAAAATGTTGGCTAGATCACATTTGGATGTGCAGTTTAGTAAGCATTATTATAACAAGGAGATTAAAACCAAGCAGAATATGCAGACCAGCTTCATTGGGATTGCCTTGTATATAGACAACTATAGTTACAAAGCGAGATGAGAGATTCCTGGCTATTGGTTGTTGTTTTCCCTACATTACAACAGTAACCACACTTCAGAAGTAACTGGTTGCTTGTAAAGTGCTCTGAGACATTCCAGAGCACATTGTTAACTGTGTCTGGTTTCTTCCCGCAGTGCAAAGGTGTACGGGTTAGGGTGATTGGCTATGATAAATTTCCCCTTAGTGTCAGGGGATTAGGAGGATAAATGTATGGGGTTACGTGGATGGGGCTTGGGTGGGATTGTTGTCGGTGCAGGCTCGATGGTCCACATAGCCCCCTTCTGCACTGTAGATTTTATGATTCTGCAAGGACTGGATTTTATATCCAGTGAGTGGGTGTTGTGGATGGAAATGGAAGAAAATGCATCTCCTGCTCCCACCAAGTCCTCAGCAATTTAATTTCCATTGGAACATTAATTATGTTGAGGCAAGACTTCTTTTCCATTTAGGGAGTAAGTCATATCTGGACACAGCCTCACCACCAGAAGCAGTAACCACAGCTGAAACTGCATTCAGCAACACTTGTTGCTGGAGTCAGATGCAACATAAATGGGGGGAATGGGTATTGCTGGGACCAAGTTAGTAAGACTCGGCGATGGGGTGAGGAGAGGGGGATAGATGGCAATGAGGAGATTGGGGAACCAGGATAGACAAGAGGAGAAGAAATACAAAGATGCTTTCTGCTTTAAGAGAGCCTCCGATCAAGAGAGAGGACTAGTGAAGGAAGCATCTCCCCCTTTCCTGTCTGAAGAACTCCAATTGTTTTATCTGCCAGGTTTGCAACCTGTCTCTGCCCTCCACCCATCACGCAAAAACTGGCAGTCGGGGTGAAATGAGACCCTTAAGCATGCCAATTGGGTCACCTGACACTTCACCCATTGCACGTTATATTACTGTGGGGCCAGAAGGAGACAGGTGATAGGCAGTGGGCACGATGCCTGTAGCATTTTACATACCAACCTCACCTGGAAATCTGTCACAGTGGTGCTGTAAAATCTAGCACTGAATTTTATATTTTGTCTTTTTTCCGGGATAAAGAAGATTTCCTGAATTTCCATTAGTGATCTATCCAACCTCAAGTGAAAATAGCTTTTTAATGATAAATCTCATCAAAGCCTTGTAACAATCCTAAACACTCTATGAGTTCACCCCTCTGTCTTCGTTTTCTTGACGTGATGTGAACAGTCCTAGGCAATTTGATCTTTTCTGATATTTGTAACATCTCATTTCTGGCATCATTTTTTGGCACCTCCTCTTTAATACCCTTCTCATAATCTAGAGACTGAGGGCTGGGATTTTCCACCCATTTACACCCAAGACTGGAAAATTCCATTGAGGTCAATGGACCTTTGCACAATCACCTCCTGCCCGCTATGATTCTCGTGTCAGATGGGATGGGAAAATTCCATCGTAGATCTGATCCCCAGCCTCCAATTGTAACCTGATCAAAGTTAGATGCAAATCTAACGTAACCTCTTTGTACTTAGATTCTATCCACCTAGAAATGAAACCCTGTGTTTGTTTTGCTTTTTGCATGCTTTATTAAACACTAGCACTTCTTCTGAGTTGTGTGTTTGTGCCTGAAACTTTCCAGCTGTTTCTGCCAATTGTGAGTCCCCCGCTGTGGGTTCCCTAGTGGCGGAGGGTGGGACGAACAGGACAGCAAATGGCAAACTGACATACAAAGCATGTCACACAGGGAGTGGGAGTTGGGGGCTGCAGAAAGTCCTGTCCTATATTTCCATATCTTTTATTTCACCAATACTAATTTTCTAAGAAAAAAGTGTCCTCCTTATTTTTCCCACCACAATCTACAATGGCATTCTGATCTACACTGAAGTTCACTAATTCCAATTTTACTAGAGGTAAACTAAAAGATATTCTCTACTGTCAATTCCAATGATTATATTTGAAATATTCTATAAAGTCTTTAATGGTCTACTCACTGGAGGGCCAGGAAATCCACTAGGACCTTTGGGACCAGTCTCCCCACGTTCACCCTGGAAGAAATAATGTTGCATGTTATTAAGATAACAGAAACTTAATTTTCTTAAATCACTGCCCAAATATATCACAATGTAAATCAATAATCAGTGACACAGCTACAACTTTGCTTCAACTGGTCTTTATAAGTTCCAGATCTGCCCATCCCCATCGGTATTGCAACATGTTATGAAGTTTGCTGCCCAAAGTTAGGTTTGACTTATAGCACCACCATCTCTCCACATGTAGGGGATGTTGGCAGATCCTGCTTCAACCGGAATGAGGATTGAATCCCATGCTGTTGGCATCAATCTAATCCAAACAGATTATTCCCCAAACAGGTTGTGGCGACATGCACTTTTGTATTGTAGCCCGGAGCTATGGATAATGATGATAGAGTCTCCAATTTCTTTCCCTCATTGGGGATTTCTCCCACTCTTATTGCCTGCCATTTGCTTATATCGAAGGATTTACAAGTTGCTGCTCAATTTGTTTGGTTACTGTAATGAATTCAATGAGGTTGGCCTCTTAGAGAATGAACTCCCTGATTGAGGTCATGATTGCCTGCCCAATAAGGTAATCTTATCTGTATATATTAAGGAATGCCATTAGTGTTATGTAAGGAATACACCTTCCTTGGCCAGCAAGTTCTGGAGTGGGACACAAAACTGGAGCTTCTGGCTCAGAAACAGGAATGCTACCCACTGCATCACAAGAGGTCCTTCAAGTTGCATGTATTTAACTTGAAGTATAGGCCTCACTACATCATATAAATTAGGAATTCCCACCCCCCTGTCTGATTTCTCATTGGAAAAGCTTACTGGGTACATGTTGTCAAAGCTTCTCTAATGCTGAGAGCTTAGAGAGGTCACAGGGCAAGCTGATTACTGAGTGATAAATCCTTACTGTCTTTATTAGATCCATGTTCTAATGAATCTAATATTCATGAAATGTTATTTCATGTGTTGAAATAATGAAATGTTGACAATTAATCAGGAATTACTGGCAAATGAAATCAGCACCCACACGTCAAAGTGCAGGCTCACAAGTCTGAATACCCTGTCCCCTTGAGTAGTTGCAGACCTGTCCATGATTATCTATGATGTGGAGATGCCGGCATTGAACTGGGATAAACACAGTAAGAAGTCTCATAACACCAAGTTAAAGTCCAACTGATTTATTTGATAGTAAACTCACAAGCTTTCAAGGTTTGCCCCTTCGTCAGACGAATGGAGAGTTCTGGCCTCAGACAGAGTATATAACAACACACACAGCCTTCACAGCACATGACAGTGCAGAGTCGCTGAGCAGAGACTGATAGTCAAGTTCCGTACACATGAAGATGGCCTTAACCGGGATCTTGGGTTCATGTCACACTATCTGTAATCCCCATGACTTGCCTAAGTTTGCAAAACCTCACTTACTGTACTGTGTAGAGACAATACACATCTCTTTAACCTAATGCTCTCTCCACTCTACATCTTCAAAACTTGAATAGCAGGTTAGCTGTGAAGACTCGCATTTTAATCAGTTATCTGTAAACTGTCTGTGCCTTTATATGCTCTGTCTGAGACCAGAACTCTCCATTCACCTGACAAAGTGGCAAATCCCGAGAGCTTGTGAGGTTACTATCAAATAAATTGGTTGGACTTTAACCTGGTGTTGTGAGACTTCTTACCATGATTATCCAGACCCGTGTTTTGCATTAGATTCATTGAGCATATGTCAGTCTGTAGGAGTGTTGCCAGGTCATCAGTGGCCTAAGCGGGAAAAATAGACTGATCCATGTGTCAGCTACATAGGAGCAGTGGTCTGTTATTGCCTGGCAATTATGGTTCAGTATGAAAAACTAAGGTTCGTATTTTAAGAATATTTCAGCATCTCGTTATCAGGGATTTTTGTTTACCATTAATATGTTTGAAATTACATTGATTAATATAATGTTCCACTTAAATTACTCAACTATTATTCAACTTCCAATCATAAAAGATACAATCGCAATCAATGTTATCGGATTACGATTTGAACTTACCAAGTTCCCAGGTCTTTTGTGGGATCTTTGTGGCAGTTGGAGATACCCCCACATACTTTCTCCTTTATTCTCCTCAACAGCCTCTCAAACTGAGCCCTGATAAAGGTCTGCCATTTTGACCCCAGTATTACCCTGAATAGGTCGAGACTGGCTATAGTATCAGCAGAACGAGCGCTCCTACCTAGTGCTGATAAGATAACAGAGGAGCTGGCCATCCATTGACTTGCAGTTCTCTAAGGTGGAGCGTCTTCCTGAGATAGGGGTGGAAGACTTGCCTTAAAACAATGAACACCGCTCTCAGTGTCAAATTGCTAAAAGTTAACCATCAGTGTGGTGAGTGAGCTCACTACTGACTCTGTAGCTGTGTGGTTGAGGATTATGACACGCTATAAAATCCAAATCAACATCTCAAGACTCAAAAAGGATTCCATCAAGCCAAGCTTCTCAGAAAATCTGGATTACCAGAGAATGGCTTGATTTTACCATTGCATCACACCCATTTTTGGGCATGCAAACATGGTAAAGTCAGGCATGAGACCATGAACATAATCTGCGCCTGTGTCCGCCCAGCTGCCCATTTTACCAAGGCCCGGGAATGGCCATGATCCGATTTGTTCCCGAAATGGACACAATGGCAATTTAAATACATTTGCATGTATTTAAATTGAATTAATGAACTTCCCATTCAACTTTATCAGCATTTCCCCCTTTACTATCGCATTCATACATCCAGATTTGAGGCGAAACAGACGTGCTCGACAAAATTAGCCTTGAAACAAACGTGAAGATAAACAGTGCAATTGTCCTTCTCATTTTCAAATGAGGCATGGTCAGTTTACTCTAAGCAGGTTAACTACGTTCACGTAACCTCTTTGCAGAGATACAAGGTTCTGAACACTGATATTCTGACTGATGTGCTTGGCATCGGCACTCGGCTGAAGTGTTGCCAGAATACAGGATGAGTGCTCGCTCAAAAAGCTTTTTACAGCAAAGGGAACTGCTTAAAAGGAGAGCATGGAAGGGTTTCAGGGTCTCTCAGAAGGCCATTTGGAAGAGGTTCAACATTTCCCAGAGACAATGGGAGAACTTCATATAAGATTACTCCAAATAGTGCATTCTCATCAGAAAAGGCATCACCTCCTATCAGCAGACCAGAGTCACATTTGCTGACTGGAAATGTGAACTCTGCAAGTCCAGAGCTGCAAGCACCAATGTTATGTCTGTGTCCAACATAACGGGATGGACTAGTCCCTGAAACAAGGTCATCTTTGCTACAAAGGGGTGAACCAGCAGAACTTAATGTTGGGTCTGGAAGACAATTATTGTGAAGTGTTTCTACAATCATTAATTACTTTTACTGTTTCTAACTGCAGGAACACTCATTCTGTTAAATCTCAGGTACTTACAGGTAGACCGCGGGAACCAATAGGGCCAGGCGGACCAGCAGGACCAGGCTCACCCTAAGATCAGAAAATGAATGAATAATAATTAAGGTTTACAGATTGACTCTCAGCAATGATAACAGCATTAAAGTGGAAATCACCATTACGAGTGCTAATAAGGTTTATTTCAAGCATTCATTTATAACTGTCAGATCAATGGACAGTTCTCTCTCGTGAGGACCAATAGAAATATCATGTGAACCAATTCAGAAAAATGTATTTTAATATGGGTGTGCAAAATAGGCAATAGTGGAGCAGCTAATTGTTATAAACTTTGTCTAATTGCTCTTTCCTTTGAGTCATACAGACGGGAGTGTACAGTGAGTGACCAAACCTCGGGCATGGACTTTACAGATGTTTGAATTGAGTTCAACCTGCTGCTAGATTCCTTTTTTAATGTTATTTGACAGGAATATTTCAGACATACTAGGCCAGCATTTGCTGGAGTTTGGCGTTTTACTGTGAGTGCTGTTATTTTGGCTTGTTCGTGCATATTAAGAGAACAATTTTGCAAAAGAGTTTGCTGTAAACATGACCTGACAGTGGGACAGTGGCTGCAACAGGACATCAGAGATTTTGGTGAACAATAAAACAAACACAGTGAGCAGGAATCTCTGGTCCCTCCCACCATGTGTTACTTGGCAGTGGGAGGCAGCCTGCTGTTGGTTAGCAGCAGCGTCTTCTGGTTCTGCTATTGTTAATGGGATTTCCCATTGAATCCATGCTCCCCCCCCTCACCCACTGCTGGGAAACCTGTGATGGAGCTATGCCATTGATGGGACTGGTAGATCCCGCTAGTGGGAAATACTGGAAATTCTTGACCTATATCACCTTAACAAATAAGATTATAAAAAAGCTATGTTTTTTCAAAATTTGGAGATGTTGGCATTGGACTGGGGTGAAAAGTGAGAGGTCACATGACATCAGGTTATAGAACAACAGGTTTATTTGAAATCACAAGCTTTTGAAGCAGTGTTCCTTCATCACTTCATCTGATAAATGAGCAATACTCTGCAAACTTGATATTTCACATACAGCTGTTGGTCTGGTGTTCCATGACCTCTCACCTTTCAAAAAATGTGGCCTTTACTGGGAAGGCCGACATTTGCTGTCCATCATTAATTACTGTTAATTTAAGAATTAAGGAATAAATAGAGAAAGGACTGAGGAAGAGTGTAAATAAAAGCGAGTGAATTCAATGTCAATTTGGGCACAGCAAAAGAGATAAAGAAATAAAAACAAGAGATAAAATTTACATTTTGAAAATCTGCCACAACAATTCACAACGTAAGAAACTGAAACACTGCATTTTGTTTTTCTGGCCAAGAGAAGTTGATTGTTAGTAATTAACAACTAAAAGCATTAAAAGGTACTTATGCTATGAATTACAAGACTTAACCATCTGTGGTGAGTTAAGGAGCAAATACAGCAACTTAATGAAAATCTTAAGGCGATTAAACACGCAATGTCATTTTTGCAATGCTTGTGGTGGACTATTATTTACAAGTTTGAGTGAATCTCTTGCCAATTGCTTAGTAGTATTGTGCTGTTAATATGCTGTTTCCTCCAAGCAAAATCTGGCTCATTCTGATGAACATTTCTGTTACCTTTTGATGCTCAATGGCAACCAATCTTTCTTAGATAATAAACATTAAAAGTTTGGGAAAATTTAAACTTACCCGTCCTCCTAGATTTCCTGATTGACCTGGTGGACCCCTAATTCCTTGTTGACCCTGCGAGAGGTCGGAAAAGAGTAAATATTTTAAGCACAAATTATATATATGAGGTAAACTGCTGAACAAATGTGGACAGCATATTATGTGCTTACCGGAGAACCATCTTTGCCTGGGGTACCATCAGGACCCCTTGGACCAATCTCTCCCTGTCAGAGAAAATACAGACTGATTAGACGAAAAGCAAAATAACTATTCAAATTATTATATAAAAATTATATTTAATAGACACCAAAAGGAAAAATGGAAAGAAAAGCCATACTAACTCTTTCACCTTTAGGACCTTGGTCACCTGGCAGACCTTTTTCACCTGGCATACCTTGTATTCCTGAAGAGCCCATTGAACCTGGAAGACCTGGAGGCCCAGGAGAACCCTGCATATTCAAAGAGGGAATAACAGCAACACTTGAATGGTGGCTCTTCTTGTACATATATATATATTTAATAAAAACAAATTGCAAAGTTACTTACTTTAGTTCCTTCTCTTCCACTTTCACCAGGAAGACCCCGAGGCCCTGGAGGCCCTGAAGGACCTATGGGTCCACTCTCACCTACCAGACCAGCCTCTCCCTAGATTTTGAAGATGAAATATTAAACAATGCTAAATCTTCCAAAAAGATCTGCATTAGTCAAGCCAAGTCAACATGGAACTTACTTTTGAACCAGGTGTTCCTGGGAGACCATTTTCACCACGGGGTCCCTAGTAGAAAGGAAATGATCAAAATTATTTGTGGCTAATAAAATAAAAGAATTTGGACTATTAATGATTTACAAAGTGTTGAAAACAATTGCTCAACATAAAAATGTCAGGGCAGAGAGTTGATTGACTGTCCTACTGTCTGGATTATCCTTAGTTCCTGTTTTATTGAATCCACAGAGAATAATACTGGGTTTCTGTTAGCATGGGGTATATGTTGCATGTCCAATTTCCATTTCTGGTTTCCTTCTATGCTCCAGGATATAGGTGGAAATTAACAGTTGTTTGGTTTGTGTGTGTAAATGGGGTTTCCATTAACTTTCCATTGATGGAATCATGGGAGCCCTCAACGAAATTCATCTCTTAATTCAGTTCTGACATTCAGAAAACTCTGCAAAAGTGCCCTGATCAAACTAATAGGTTATTCCGCACATGACAGTTTGTCCAATATCCAAGCTCTGTTTCCATATTCTCCTGGACAATGAGCAGCCACATTGTCAGGGCACCTACACTCTTAAAAAACATAGCAGTCATCTCAGGATAAGGATTTTTGATGGGTCAAGTTTCATGCTGTCCTTTATGAAATCATGTGGTGAACAGCAATGTTAAAGTGATGAAGCTTCCTGTGAAAGGCAAAGTTATGGTAGTAACAGAACAAGTGCCATACTGGTCACCAGGGACCATGGCTCACATTGATTTTTATATTTATTGTCTGAAGATTGAGAGGAATCATGCCGTGAGCCCATACATTATGTTAGCATAGAGTTCTATTGTTGCTAACGGCCCACAAAGCCCATAGCTTTTCAGTTGGAGGCTATTAGATATGTACTTTGATCCACATTGCATGTTGAAAAGTGTACTCACTGGCAAGGCTGCCTTCGTGGAAAGCAATACTAAACTGGCAACTCTTGTCGAGTGCGGAGGTAGGTTGTGAGGGTCCAAATTCAGACAATAACTGAATAGTTTCATTTAGAATTTGAAGGCATATCAACCATATTTGTCTTTTTACTTCTTGCTGGTTCATCACATTTGAATTTATGAATCAGGAGCTCTGGAAAGGGCTGTTATTAGTATTGTCACCTATTCAATGGTTAAGTAACAGTATGAAGATTGAACTTGAGAGCTTGCTCTGCTATCCTCAAGATGGTTTCTATTATTATTGATTTTGGAGATTTTGGAATGTGGAGGAATTGTCTCATGATACATTTTCCACTGATCTATGTATTAGTTTCTGGTTTTATCCTGGGTAAACAATCACATTGGACAGATTGTTTTACTGCAGATTTCTATCTTTATAACATATTGCCACAGACAACAGTGGATAAAGATGTAAAGAGTGACATCTTACCGGCTCGCCAGGTTTGCCGTTTTCACCAGGGGGACCTGCATTACCAGCCAGACCCTAACGTACGACAAATAAAGGATGATGGTTAAATCAATATATTTAGGACAACTGATTATAAAACAGTACTTGCTTATACATCCCAATTTACTCCTTTACGTCCTGACTGAATGGTATCATAGCTATTCCTGAAGTACAAAAAAAAGAAAGATTTGCAATTATGTAATGCCTTTCAACACTCAAGCACTTTACAGTCTATAAAATCCTTTCTAAATTTCCAAATTTCAAATCTGTAAATATAATACAAGCTTTATGAACCAAGTTAGCTTGACACAGGTATTGATGCAGACTAGCTGAGTGAATGGCAGAATGAATAGAGCAACCAATGGTCTACTCTTAATTCCGATATGTTGTCACCATTGTAATGAAGGAAATTATGCAGCCAATTGCCACCCAGCAAATGTGCACAAACAACAATGAAAAATGACCAGATCATCTGATTTAGCAAGATCAGATGAGGGATAAATATTTGGCAGAGCACCAGGAGAACTTCACTCCCCTTCCTGAAGACAATGCTATACAATCTTTTCTATTCACTTCTAGAGGGCAGTTGGTGTCTCAGTTCAATGACTAATCTGAAAGATGGCACTTCTGGCACTGCCTCAGTGTTACAGGGTAATGTAAACCGATGGTGAGATTTTTTGGCCCTTCCCGCTGATGGGATCTTCTGGTCCCGCCATAGGTGACCTCCTACAGCAGGCCACCGCATATGCGCATGTCATAGTGGAGATTGGAGCATGCGCAGTAGCTCTGCACTGCCAGCCTCCTGACTGTTGGCCAGTTCAATCCCTGTGACCCCACGTCACTGGCACACAGCCCCCATAGCCTGATCACTCATAACCTCATAGTTATAGAGGTATGTCCAGGTCAGCCTTGACAACTCCCTCAACCCGGCCTGTCTCGATTCACTCCACCCCCTCCCTCTCACTACCCCTAGCAGTCCCAATCTTTCCCTCCCCACCTCCACAGCCCCAAACCCCTCCTCCGACCACAGTCCTGAACCTGCCCCCTAGCAGACCACCTCTTACCACCCCCCCAAACCCCACCCCAATGGTCAGCACCAATTGTTGGCTTCCTCTGTCGTTGTTGAGTGCAGAATGGGACTCCCCACCCCTACCTAGAAGCCCCACACTGACAGGCACCCCCACCCCTCCCCCATTTGGCTTCATCCCTTGGCACTACCTAAATGAGTAATTGAATACATTATACAGTTTTGTGCCAATTTCTGGCCCAGAGCTGATGGTGCCAGAAACTCACAGGGACACAATGGGTGATTTTATAGAATAATGAGGGGTATAAGTCAGCTAGATAGTCAATATCTTTTCCCAAAGGTAGGGGAGTCTAAAACAGGAGGACATAGGTTTAAAGTGAGAAGAGAGACAATGGTCCAGAGGGGCAATTTTTTTCACACAGAGGATGGTGAGTGTCTGGAACAAGCTGCCAGAGGTAGTAGTAGAGGCAGGTACAATTTTGACTTTTAAAAA
Organism: Sphyrna mokarran; assembly: GCA_024679065.1. Classification (NCBI taxonomy): domain Eukaryota; kingdom Metazoa; phylum Chordata; class Chondrichthyes; order Carcharhiniformes; family Carcharhinidae; genus Sphyrna; species Sphyrna mokarran. The sequence goes on from JAGIQG010000011.1 coordinate 32,789,272, forward strand.
GCATTTAAACAGTTACATGGATATGATGGGTATGGAGGGGAATGGGCTAAAAGCAGACAATTGAGACTACTTAGGGGTTAAAAAAGGGCTGGCAGGGACAAGTTGGACCAAAAGGCCTGTTCCATGATGTAAAACTTTATGAGGCTGTGGTATCCAGTGGAAAGCCCGCTAACAGGCCTTCTCCTGCGTCTCCCAGACAGTGCAGTGGTCTGGGAGAGTCATCTCCCGTATTTTTAAAATGATTTAATTATTTAAAGTTTTAATTTATTTTAAATCGAGAAGTTGTTACCAGATTTGTTACCAAGCCTCTCTTAGTTCCCAGTCCAGACAGCTGGTCTCCAATTCCTTGGTGCTTAGCAGTTTGAAACCCTACAGCGTGCGCTTTGTCCCACTGGCTACCCCTCTCACAATCTCTCCACTATTAGAATGCTTCAATATCTTTGCAGTCTGTGCCCCCTATCAAAACAATTATTTTTATTTTGCGAGTCCAAAAAATATCACTTTTTAAATTCAGGACTTGGGTAAATTAGATTTTTATAAATTGTGAACTTAGAATTTAAAGTTAGAGATACAAAATTCTTATTATTTTATTTTTAAATGAAAGATGAGTGGAATTCTTCCCAAAAAAATCAAAGTGTTAAATTCACAGGAAAACTAGAATACTTTATGTTAGTTTTTCCAGTGGGTGTTCACACTGGAATCTCCCACACTCTGTGCACTACTGAGACTACCAGAATGAAAATCATTAGATTTTAAGGCGCAGGACCTATTCCCACTCAAGAGTCTCTGCACATGCGCAATGGTTCTGAACTATCATTTTCCTATTTGCTGGCCAGCTGAATCGTTGGATAGCCCTGGGACACTTGCAGTGCTGCTCCCTCCCTCCCCAAATCTCCCCCATGGCCCAAACGTGCTTCCCCCACCTCTTGACCATTCCCAGGCCAGCCCCCAACTGCCCTCCCCTGTTCTAGTCTGCCCAATCTCAATATCACAATCACACCTATAGCCTAGATCCAATTATTCCCCCATCCCCTTCAGCTGAATAATACACTTAACGGGCACTGCCTGCATGTAACATATAATAGATCTTAAACCTAGATCTCAGACACCAGTTGTATCACAGAATTCTTACAGTGCAGAAGGAGGCCATTTGGCGCACTATGTCTACACTAGCTCTCCAAGTGAGCATCATGGCTTAGTGCCATTCCCTTGCCTATTCACTGTACCACTGCATATCTATTAAATAATCATCTAATTGAATTTGTTTCCATTACACTTCTCGGCAGTGCATTCCAGATCAAAACTACTCATTGTGCGAAAAAGTCTTTGTTCTCACATTGCATTTGCTTTTATTGTAAATCAGCTTAAATCTGTGCCCTCTCATTCTTGATCCTTTAACGAACAGGAATTGTTTCTCCCAATTTACTCTGCCTATTCCCCTCATGATTTTGAACATCTCTATCAAAGCTCCTCTTAGCCTTTTCCTCTCTAAGGAGAACAGCCCCAACCCCTCCAATCCATCTTTATAACAGAGGTTTCTCATGACTGGAACCATTCTTGTAAAGAGAACATTCTTGCAAGAAGCTGCTCAGCACATTGAAGGATTAAAAACAGTTGTTGTACTCACAAAATAACAAGAATAACTATTGGAGATGATTAATTCATCAAAATAATTGTACCTGAATACCAGGAAATCCTTGTGGACCCGGCTCTCCTCTTTCACCAGATGCACCCTGAGAAAAGACACATCACTCAGCACATGCACTTAGGAGAAGAACTACATGAATACATTTGTTAAAATCAAACCGATAACCTTACATTATTCGATAAAAGATATGGGTTTTTATTTAAATTTCACTTCCTCATCAGTTGTTAACAACATGCTGTTTTATAATTGTAAATCATGGTTCTATATAGAACAAGTGGAATTCTCCATAACTAGAGAGTATCAAACTAAAGTCAACACAATAGGGGGATTGTTATTGAATACTATCTGATCAACTGCTATAACTGCTATGGAGACTAACTGAAACAATGAATTAGTGGCACCGTGATTAACACTGCCATCTCACAGTGCCATGGATCTAGGTTCAATTCCAGCCTTGGGTGATTGTCTTTGTGGAGTTTGCATATTCTCCCCATTTCCTTGCAGGTTTCTTCCCACAGTCCAAAGATGTTCAGATGAGGTAGATTGACCATGCTAAATTTCCCCTTCACCGTCCAAAGATGAGATGGATTAGTCATTGTAAATAGGCGGGGAATGGGCTTAGGTGAAATTTTGTTTGGAGAGTTGGTGCAGGCTTGATGGGTTGAATGGTCTCCTTCTGCACTGTGAGAAGGCCATGGATCTATGGTTCAACTGAAGCAGACTTGAGGGGCTACCATACAATTGAATTCACAGTAAACATTACTAATAAAATTGGACAAGGCTGAAAACAGGTGTAAAAATGTGTTATACATGAAGCTCACTATATGTACCCAAATTTCTCTGGTGAGTGACAGAAAGCAGCAGTATGTTAATAAGTGGCCTAATACATGACTTAGAATCAAGCCAGCAATGTATTTGCCTGTCAATCCATACTGCGTTCAGATTACCTCAAATACATGCGCCTAATGTCCATAAAAGGGAACACTGGAGATCACTGTGATGTAAGACAAGTTTTTAATTTTAAAAGCGGGTCCCCTAATATGGGTCAGAAGGAGCCCTGCTGCCAAAACTGGTTCCTCATTAAAACCGCACATACTATTATCCAACATTCATTCCCCAATCCTCATCTTCTTCCCATCCCTCTGGCCACACCTCAGGACCTCTAGGTGTTGCTGATCACCTGCAGTTCTGTAAAGCTCCATCACAACTAACCCCTGATCCTGCCATATATACAGCTGGAAAACTGCACCAATGGCTGCAACTGGCACCTTCAAATAGCTGATAGTAAACAATTAAAGCTAATAGATCAACTGCCCCTTTAGATTTGGATAGCAGCCAGCTCTGGTCCACATCTCAACTTGGGTAAGTTCCAATTTCTGCAGAAACAACCTTATTTCAGCTGTGTAAGGATAATGGCGTGGACAAATAATTTGGCAGCACAAATCAAACCGTAGCGATTCATAAAATTTAATTTACTAAATCAAGGTTTTTATGACTGGCATGAGATGAATAGTGAGTGTGAAAGGAGCTGGCTTGTTGTAAAACCCCAGATGGTTCAGTAAGATCGTTACCTGCTTTGGCTCCTACTGATTAGGGGAGGTAGTGGTATAGTGATATTGTAGCAATCAAGAGACCCAGACCATTGCTCTGGGGACCTGGGTTCAAATCCCCCCCCATGCCAATTGGTGAAATTCAAAATCAATAAAAAAAGCTGGAATTAAAAGTGGAATGATGACAATGAAACCATTGTAGATTGTTGAAAAAACACATCAGGTTCAATAATGTTCTTTAGGGAAGGAAATTTGTCTACCCTGATCTGGTCTGGCCTACATATGACGTGGAGATCTAGGCATTAGACTGGGGTAAACACAGTAACAAGTCTGACAACACCAGGTTTAAGTCCAACCAATTTATTTGATATTAAACTCACAAACTTTCAAGGTTTCCCTCTTCATCAGGTGAATGGAGAGTTCTGGCCTCAGACAGTACATATCAGAGGGTTAGATAGGGTGGATAGTGGGAGCCTTCTTCCTCAGATGGAGATGAATAGCACGAGGGGACATAGCTTTAAATTAAGGGATGGTAGTTATAGGACAGATGCTAGAGATGGGTTCTTTACTCAGAGGGTAGTGAGGGCGTGGAATGCCCTGCCTGCAGCAGGTGTGGACTCGTCAAGTTTAAGGGCGTTCAAATGGTCAGTGGATAGGCATATGGATAGTATTGGAATAGTTTAGGATAGAGGGTCATAAAATTGGTTACATTGGTCGGTGCAACATCGAGGGCCGAAGGGCCTGTACTGCGCTGTAATGTTCTATGTTCTATATAACAGCACAGGCAGTTTCTGTAAAAACTCTCCATTCACCTGATGAAGAGGGAAACCTTGAAAGCTTATGAGTTTACTATCAAATAAATTTGTTAGACTTAAACCTGGTATTGTCAGACTTCTTACTACTTATGACTCCAACTCCACAGCAATGTGGCTGTCTCGCAACTGCCCTGAGGCAATTGGGAATGGGCAATTAATGCTGGCCCAGCCAGCAACCTCACATCCAATGAATAAAAGAAAAGCTACTCCCATGTATATCTTCTTTCTCTTCCTGCACCTAGTAGGACGTAGCTAGTAATTCGCTAATCTGTCATCAGGGTTTTATACCTCGAGGGGGGCCACTCCGCATCAAGCATGGCTATTTCTCTTATTGCCTGCAAGTCGAGATTTTGCATGTTGACATTCAACTAGTTTGGTTGCACCGTGAATGCACCTTCCTTGGCCATCAAGTTCCGGGGTGTGACTTGAACCCAGAGCTTCTGGCTCAAAGGCAGGGATGCTCCCCAATGTGTTATGTGACTATGATATATGGTTGATTCATTTTGCATTCTGAATTCACTTAGCAAACTGATCAATAGTGAAAATCATCATCTGAGGAAAAAGCCTAGCAACAACTTTTCAGGTAAACTAGGGAAGGATAATAAATGTGGTTTTGCCTGTGTTGTCAAGTGGTTATTTATTACAATAGATTCAAAAGATAATCCTTGTTTTATAGAAATAAGTACCTAAGGAAAAGCTTCAAGAAACCTGCTTACGACATAGAAAAAACATTTTTGTTTCAAAAGACATGAATTGAAAGCTATACTTACAGTTCTGCCAGTTTCACCAGCAGGGCCAGGCACCCCAGGTTTTCCCGGTAAACCCTGCCAATATAGTTTCAGTATTAGTAATCTTTGCATTGTTAACTTCTGATAAACAGAGTCTCTTTCAATAGAATTAAATAAAATATTTACAATATGTACAGACCTGCAGGCCACGACTGCCTGGAAGTCCTTTTGCACCAATTTTACCAGGTTGTCCCTTGTTGGGGAAAGGTGTGTGGATGGAGCAACAAAAAGAAATCATATGTAAGTAATGCTTCAATCGTTGATAATAACTTCCAACAATTTTATACAAGATACGCATGTATTTCTGTTCTGCTTCTTAATTTTTAATATTAGTCAAGCTAATCATAGATTCTTACAACACAGGAAAACATTCAGCCCCTCATTCTTGCCATGCTTCTTTGAAAAAGCTATCTGCTGCTCTTGCTTCAAATAACAATGTCCGCTTGTCCAATATTTTTGCAAATGTGGGAAGCCACCCACACTGAATGTTAAAAAGGCCTCGCAGCACAGTTGGCCGCTTGGAAAATTTTTAAAATTCGGCTTTGCACCAGGATAGTGTTCCGCTAATGAGAAGTATTCACAAACCAATAGATTTCAGCCATTTTGCTATAATGACTCCAAGGTTATGTTATCACCTGCACATTATGAATGTACCAAAATATGGAAGCCCACAATAATGGAAGCATGCAAATTGAATGGATGCCTTGCACTTACATCATTGCCCCTTGGACCAGGAAAACCCATGACACCTGGTGAGCCTCTCTGTCCAGGTGAACCAACTGGGCCTGGAGGACCCCGATCTCCAGAAAGACCCTGAGGATAAAAATTGGGTAATTTAGTAAGGAATAGAATTTATCCCTTTAATCCTACATTCACATGAACATATGCGACGGGGAGAAATAGGTCAACATAAACAAATAAATCAGAGACAAAGGTTAACATGCCTAAATAAATGCAAGAAATGATCATTAGGCATACCATAACAGAAATCATCAGCATTTATACATTCAAGTAGATAGTAAACAACACAAAACCATAAGCCAAGTTGTAATTATGTTTAGAATCTTGACAATTAACAAATAAGGCATATTTAAAATGTATCACCTTTTACATGAATCATTTCAGCCCCTCCCCATTGCAGTCTCAAAATTGATGACATATTTGCAATAGTCAAATCTTCCTGTTGCAACATACAGAGGCCACACATGGGTCAATTAATTTGGCTGTACATTATTATGTTCCTATTGCAGGGAAAGAATGGTAAGAAGTCTACAATACAGGTTAAAGTCCAACAGATGTATTTGGAATCAAGAGCTTTCGGAACGCTGCTTCTTTATCAGGTAAGTCACCTGATGAAGGAGCAGCACTTTAAAAGTTCATGATTCCATATAAACATGTTGGATTTTAACTTGATATTGAGAGACTTCTTATTGTGCCCACCCCAATCCAATGCCCAGCATCCCCACATCAGAATAATAATGGTAATTTTGCCAGACTCTGATGTCAAATTGGAACCTCACTAGACAGGAATGCAAAGCAGCATTAGAGTTTCCTATCTACAATTTGTGTTCCTGTCTGGTGCGATATGCTGTCTTGTTATATTAGCTTTCACTTCATTCCATCACTTGCCCTGAGCTGAACTCTACCATGACAGTGTTTAGTGTAATTCACCATGACAGCGCTCAGTATAAAACACCATGAGTGCTCTCAGTTTAATCCACCACGACAGCTAAAAGCTGAGCTCCCTAATAAAAGCCCATATCAATTAAATAATGGGTGACTTGTCAACCATTTTATATATGTGTCTCAGCTAGTCATTAATTCAACTATTCTCATTCCTGAAACTAACATTTATTCTTCATTTCCTCTTCAGTTTGACTGGATTGTCAGCTGCAAGTTCCAATATGTCAATGTAACTTGGGGAGGAGGGAGTTATTTCTCAGCTGAATGGAAGGAGGAAATCTGATTCAACTGATAAGTCAAATCACTATTCCATTGATTTTGACTTCTGATGGCCTTTGAGAATTGAGCTGAAAGATGGTGACAGGTGCAGGGTTGTATATATTTATAAGAAAGAAAATGTACGCATTATCTAAGAAGTTAATGGGATATATGGAGGCTTCCTGCATACATTTGACCTTCCATCTCACTTGTAGTAAAATCACTGATTTATGAATGTGTCATTCTCTATTAGTTAATGGCGTTTGATAGGTAGGAGTACATTATAGGGGTGACACGATGGCACAGTGGTTAGCACTGCTGCCTCACAGTGGCAGTGACCCGGGTTCGATTCCAGCCTGGGGTGATTGAGTGGAGCTTGCGCATTCTCCACTTGTCTGGATGGGTTTCATCTGGATTTTCCGGTTTCCTGCCACAGTCCAAAGGTGTGCAGATTAAGTTCATTGGCTATGCTAAAATATTGCCCCTCAGTTTCAGGGGAATTATGTGGGGTTACAGGGATGGGGATTGTTGTCATTGCAGGCTCGATGGGCCACATGGCCTCCTTATGTACAGTGGGGATCCTCTGATAATAACAATGATTCTGATCAACTGGGTAACATTTTGCTGTGCGATTACTTACAGTAACGAAGACCCCCAACAAGAGGAAATTAAGCTCTTCACTTGCACACTATACTGAGGTAAAAATTTGCAGATGAAAGAGGAAAATGTATTTTTCTATGAACACCTTTTTTGAAAATTACCTGTGGTCCAGGTTTACCAAGAGGTCCAGGGCTCCCAGGGTTGCCTGTAGGGCCCTAAAGCAAAGAAAGGTAATTGGAAATTGAGCCACGTAAGTGCGTTACCAGTGAAATAAATTTTCCAACAATTCTTTTCCTTTCATTCTTCCAAAGGAACTCTGCTTCTTACTCTTTGGCCAGGGATGCCGGCATCTCCATGACGACCTGGTTCGCCATTTGCACCTCTGGGCCCAGTGCTACCTGGTGGACCGGTTTCTCCTGCAGGACCCTATTAACATAAAAGTTAATATAGAACCAGGGATTTAGAAACTTTTATCCAAGTGAACATGTGGAAAAGAGATGTCAATATTTACTAAAGCTGATTTTAAAAATTATGAGATCTCTTAACCTTTTCACCTGGTGGTCCAACTGCTCCGTGAGGCCCTCTTCCTCCCTGAAGCCCCTAGAAATAGGAACTGAAAATTAGGTTACCAGAAGAGGCACAACCATTGTTTTTTAAAATAACTTGATCATAGATGTCGCTGAGGGAGCCACAAAAGCAGATATTTAACTGTAACTATTTAATTGTACAGCATTGTGACTTGGGACAATACAATTTTTTTCTAATGATACATTTTATTTCCTAAAAAAAACAACGGCTCCCCTTGCGTAGTTAAGTAACCATAGCTAATAATTATGGTAAGGTAGTTACAAGTTAAACAAATGAATGAAAAGTGATAATCTAACGGACAGGGAGAGCTGTAAACTAAAACAAAGGGATACGAAAAGGTAATGAGAGGTGCATAAAATAATTTTAAAGAAATTGTAAAAGATATCAAAGATAACATCAATTTTAACATAGGTATATTTTTGGAAATTATTAATATAACATAAATTGTGGGAAAATATGTGGATTCATCGTGAGAAATGGAGGGCAAAATCTTACCAAACAATGGCAAAGGACACAATCTTACCAGCCATTCATGCCATGCTCCCACTGCAGCAAGGTCAGAGAATTTGGTGCCCAGCCAAACCTGCATTCACTGCAGCAAGATGAAAAAATCCCATGGATATGAACAGTCACAACATGACGGTTGGTTCTGGCGAAAAAAAATCTCCAGATCTTACTGCACCGCCATGAAAAGAACAGGTAGACGTGCTTCACGCTGTCAAATCTGTGGGGAGGATGAGGGTGGAGTGCTGGGAGCTGAAATAATTCATTTCATGCTTTGTTAAGGGTATTGGCGGAGGGGACAAGGTGTGGCAGTGCTTGTGAATGTTTAGGCCCTCTCAGGAAATCCCTATCGGTGGTCTCGGACAAGAAACACCAGGTTGTTGCCAGGGTTTATTGAGTTATATTAAGATGATGTATTACATGAATGTGACGTGTATTCCATTAAGTCCAGGACACTGACACAAGAAATGACTGAGATTATTCAAAGGATATAAGGAATTCAAAGGGTAGGTAAACCATTTCCTCTAGTGGGGCATCAACAGCAGGAGGGCAAATATAACTAACCCTAGAATATTTAGGAAGGAGTTTGGCTCACATAGCTTAGTGGAAATCTGGAATTCTCTCTCCAAACTGATTTGTCCACAGTCTCATAGAAAGCTCCAATTTTGTTAACACTCTACAGTAGTCTATCCTTATTTATCAACTATTGCATATATTCTAAAGATCTGCTGTGATGTATTTTTTCTCTATATGGTATAGGTTCCATCTTACTCTTTCGCCAGGAGGACCCGGTGCGCCAGTAGGTCCTGCTTCACCGGGCACACCTCTCTTGCCTTCTTCACCCGCGGGACCAGGAAGGCCGGGACCTCCAGGTGTTCCCTAGCAAGAAGGTAAAGATACTGCTTAAAGTGTGCAATAGACTTTGGCAACTTACTCTTTTTTGAAGGTTAATAAGTCTTCCTCCTTTGCAACGTGGCCCATCTTCTCTGATATCATAAGCATTGTAGCATAAAACTCTTTGCTTTCCGTCATTTCCCAACAAAAGGCAAAATGGATTGCTAGATTGGATGTGGCTTATTGGAGGTTAAACATAAATATTTTCTGTCATTAGTAGGAAAGGTTTTAGACCTTAAAAATGCTTAAAAAAGCAAAATTATTGTTTCAATCTTTATTTGGATTTTGCCAATGAGCTGCGTTGCTCTATTAAGATTGGCACAAAAAGCAGGGTTTATTGAAACTATGGCCTGAATCTTTGTGTGCGATCAGTGGGTCAACGCAATATGTACTCTGCCTGTGATTGGCCCCTGACCACATTTTCACCCTAGCCAGCCATTAACAGGCAGTCAGCGTGAAACGGGCATCGAGAAAGACTCAGCACTGCGTGGGCGAAGAACAGGTGCTGAGAGAAATGAGGATGCGGGTGGGCGCCACTTGAAGGCTGACAGCCGTTGTGGAGTTGCCTCTGAGAGCTGCAGGGCAGTAAAACAAGGACCGACTTCAATAAAAGGCTACCAAAAGTGTCAATACTGCAAATTTACGCACCCTGACGGCAGATCACATAGCCCCCACTCCCTGCCCCTGACTCGCACCAAACATCTCCTTTTATTTTATTTAACCTTGGGCATTTATACCCATTCCAGATGGAGCTCAGGGCAATAATGTGAAGGTTGCCTGACTAATTGGACCATCTATCAACCCATACAAATGAATGGGCCACTGGCATCACTGACAATTGGTTCCTTAACGGGTTTAATTGCCAGCTTAATTTTTGGCGGATGCGCTTGAGATCCCTGCACTTGCCCATCAACCATAATCTTGTGCATAAGTGTGATGACATTGGGATGTACGTCCAACATCTTCTTGCGTGATTCCAGGTCAGACACGCACCTCCAAAGTTCACTGTAAAATTCTGACCCACTATTTAAATGTCTCAGTAAAAATAACCCCAATTTAAAAGTTCGGTCACTCAATTGATTTTCCTCATTCAATTTAAAAGGGCAATGAAAAAGACTTACGGCTTCACCCTTAGGACCAGGTTCACCTGTTACTCCAGCTTTTCCAGCTTCACCCTAAGAAAATGAAATGTAGCCAATTAGAAAATGTATCGACAATGATAAAAAAAATATTTTTTGTTTGAAAAGCAGTTAAGTAAAGTAAAATTATGAATAACGGATTTCTTTCATATTTTGAAGTAGAAGAGCATTTTAAAAAGTCATCTATATAAAGTGATGGCTGAGAAAAGTAAAGGGTAACCCTGCAATGAGAGTACAAGATGGGGAACATCTAAAAATTTGATTTCTTTAAAGCATGCTGAACTGAACTCTAATTCTAAACCTTGGTAGTTTAATGTGGTGCAAGGTGCATTTGAAAAACAATTCATTGATCTTTACCACTCATGCATATCTGCGGCCAGGTCCTCAAGGCCCTCCTTACGTTAATCTCCATGGATACTTCCTTTGGTTTATTTCATAGCTTGTTCCTGGAAGGCCGTATGACCCTCTGTGTTCTCTTCCTTTACATAGAACATAAAACAATACAGCACAAACAGGCCCTTCGGCCCACGAGTTGCGCCGATCACATCTACCAATCCACAGACCTATCTATAACCCCCTATCCTATTCTTTTCCATACACTCATCCAGAAGTCTTTTAAAAGACCCCAGTGAGTTTGCCTCAACAACCTCCGACGGCAGTTGGTTCCATTCCTTCTTAAAGCTTTGAGGACTGCAAGGAAGAACCTGTGAGCCTGTCCTGAATTTGCTGTTCCATTTGTAAGCTGCTTTCCTTGTGCAAACCATTCTCATAAAGAGTTCCCATATGTGCTGCAGCCAGAGTGCAGTTCCCCTTGGAGAGGGGCTAGGTTTGGGTTTAAGAAGCACAGTTTAACTTCAGTTTTGCACATACTGGACCACCTCCTGAGATTGCAGTCATTTAACAGCATGTTTAGCAGTGGCTTTCGTGCTGTAATCATGGAGATGAATAGACAGCATGGAGTTTGTTCCATCACCTCACACAACATGGACCCTGCACCCTAAAACCAAACTTAATGAAATTTTCATCGATTCAACGTAACTCTCAACATTGTCTAACATTTTACAGAATCTCTGCAGTACATTCGGCCCAACAAGTCTATATCGATTAGAATCCCACCCAGGCCCTATTCCTGTAACCCCACACATTTACCCTGCTAACCCCCTGGCACTAGGTTCAATTAAGCATAGCCAATCAAACTAACTCGCACATCTTTGGACTTTGGGAGGAAACCAGAGCACCTGGAGGAAACCTGTGCACAGACACGGGGGAGAACATGCAAACTCCACACAGGATAGGCTACTAGGCAAGTTTGCTCTAGGCTATATTAATGTTATCCATAGATGTATACCATTATATCTTAATTATTCCACACTATCTTGTAATATTGTTTGCCAATGTTTAATTTGTATGTTGTGAAATTCCAAGATCACTTGAATCAGCCTGTCCAAATCACTCCTCAATGTAAGAAGTCAATGGGAACACAGTTGACCAATCCTCTTTGACACACTCTATCACTTGATGTGCTTATGACTGATCTTTTACTTCACCACTATCTTCACTGTATCCCTTAATGTCCTGGGTATCTAAAATCAATTGATCTTTTTTAGCTCTCCTAGTTAGAAAATTCCTATAATGAAGAAATTCCCCTCCATCTCAGCCCTAATTGACATCTTACTCTGAAATGGTTTCCCCCAATTCTGTCAACACCAGCCAGGGGAAACATCTTTTCAGTAAATGCCCCATCAACTCTTCAGAATTTTGCCTGATTAAGATGACCACTGATTTTTCCAAATTGCAGAGGATATAATTCCAACTTCTTCAATTGCTCTTCATCCTGATGAGCATCCTGATGAACATCCTGATGAACATTCATTGCACTTCTGCCCAGGCTCTTATATGCTCTCATATAAAGGAGAACAGCGCCAGAATGTTACTATCATTCACACCAGCAGGATTTTCCCATCCGGCTGCAGTGAACAAAGGTTTGGCTGGACACCAAATTCTCCAATCTTGCCGCAGCAGGAGCATGGCATGAACAGCCAGCAAGATCATGCCCCAGAACTCCACACCCTAATCCTTGGTAAATCACCAAGCTCCTACACAATTATGCTTAGATATCTTCACTTTTACCTTCCATTCCCTCCTTTGATCTATTTACATCCCTCTAGACTTTTTTGCAACTCCACATGCTGAATTTCCCATATAATGTTGTACCTCCTAATCACTCTTATAGATTGTAAATAGCTGAGGCCCAAGCACTGACCGAGTGCTGCCTTGTTAATTACAGCCTGACAACCCAAAAATGACCCATTTATTTCCATTTGGTGGCTTTGTTTGTTAAGCAATCATCAACCAATTCAGATAATGAAATAGTCCACATGCAGCAAGATCTGGACTGACCTGCTTTGGGATGACAAGTGGCAAGTTAAATTCATGCACCACAAATGTCAGGAAATGACCATCTCTAATAAGAGAGAATCTGACCATCCCTTGACATTACTGAATACTCTGCCATCAACATCCTGAGAGGTACCATTTAACAGAAGCTGAATTGGACCAGCCATACATGTACTGTGACTGCAAAAGCAAACCAGAGACTAGGACTGTGGTGAGTAGCTCATCTCTTGACTCACCAAAACAAGTTACAAGTTAAATCCAAGGCAAATCCAAGGCACAAGTTAAGGGTAAAATGGAACGCCCCCACTTGCCTGAATGAGTAGGTTTCCTCCCAAAGATGTGCAGGTTAGATAGATTGGCTGCAGTAAATTGTCAGGGGAATTAGCAGGACAAATCCATGACATTATGGGATAGGGCCTGGATGGGACTGTTGTTGATGCAGACTCAATGGGCTGAATGGCCTCCTTTTGTACTGTAGGGATTCTATGAGTGAAGCTCTGACAGCACTAAAGAAACTTCACACCATCCAGGACAAAAGGGAGCCAGCTTGATTGCCACTCCATTTATCATCTTGAACATTCATTCCCTCCACCACTAGTAGCAACAGCATGTACCACATACAAGATACACCATAACAATTTACTAAGGCTCCTTTTAAATCTGTGACCGCTACCTAGAAGAACAAGGGATCAGCGGTACCTGGAAATTTTCTTTCAAGCTATGATTTCCTTTAATTCTGATTTGGACCTACGTCACTGTTCCTTCACTGTCAGTGTCAAAACCCTGGAACTCCCTTCCTAGCAACATTTCAGACGGAGCTGCATCACGTGGACTGAAGCAATTTGAGAAAGCGGCTCACCACAACCTTCTCAAGGGCAATTAGGGATGGGGAACAAACATCCAGCAATGCCCATATCCCATGGAAACATTTCTAAGGATCCATAATACTTTATTTCCTGTTATCTTATATTTTACTATATGAAGGAAGATGAAGTTTCACTTGTGCAATAAAAATATAACCGTTGCAAACACTTACTGGTAAACCTTTGGAACCTGGAATGCCATTAGTGCCTGCTGGACCTGGAAGACCAATTGAACCTGGGTTGCCAGGGTTGCCAGGTATACCAGGAGGACCCTAAAATATTTTTTAAAAAGTGGTGTGAATACAATTTCTAGTCAGGACTCTATATTAATTATACATTTGAATTGTCACACTGAACAAAAGATGTCCAAAGTATTGAAAACTGAACAACAAAATTAAAAAAAGCTTCATTGCATATTTTCATGAGGTCTTTTGTTTTCAATAAAAGCGGTTGTAATATATTCATTAGCCGATTAATTCCATCGAGGGCTAAATATGTCATTTAAAGTTACTAAATGGCTTGGCGTTCATTTACTTATGTTTACCCAATAGGGGCAGGCTAAATTTATGAGGAAAGACAATATTCCTTTGCTCCCTGATTCTTTAGTGAACTCCTCACTTTTTCATCTGCAGTATATTCTCACGATAAACCAGTGTGTCATTTGGTTCTGGCTTACCTGTAAACCTCGAGCACCTGGTGATCCGTCTTTTCCAGCGTTTCCCTGAAATATAAATCAGTAGCAGGCCGTCAGATAGAAAAACCTGGATATGCTATCACTTATCAATAGTTTTCTGAAAGGCAGATGCAAAGGATTTCAGTGGGGAATGATTTACGTACAGGAAGTCCTGTGCTCCCGGCAGGACCCGGGAAACCTCGTTCGCCCCTTAGCCCTGGGGTGCCATTGGAACCGGGGGCACCTCGCTCACCGGATTCCCCCTGCAAGATACATTGTTGAAAGGAAAGAAAATGCAATGAGAATAGTGCGATTGTAATAGATGAGGGTAACTCAATGCTGCTTAAACGATAAAGGCCTTATTGCCAACAGAATGATAATATACATGGACAAGGTAAGACTCAACTAGAATGCGACTGCTCTTCTTGACACCTGAGCTCTAAATGCCAGTCCTTCCTTGATCCCTGGTTCGCTTCCTCCTGCCAATTGGCTGAACTTCCTGCTCGGGTGATCCATTGGGCTCTAGCCAAACACGTGGCCCTCAGAATGCGTGCCTCCCCGCTCCCAGGGCCGAGCTACTACAATGACCTATTCGATGCATTCAGCTTAATTAAAAATGCAAGGTGTAAAGATAGATTATTTTTTCATTCTTAAACAGGGACATTCAATAACATATGGCTGAGTTTTCTCATTCCTCTGAATGGTATGAAGTCAGAATCACTGTAGGATTTGGTTTCTCTATAAGTCTGGCAGAAGATCAATACAACTGCACAGAAAGCAAGTATGCTGGGTCTCTGCCATTTCCAAAGCTTTCCCCCCTCGGGGTTAAGTCCATGGCAGAATTCCTCTTCGGTGCCTTATTTGGAGAAATTATTAATGGGAGTGAGACTGAATGCTGGCATTCCTGGTGCTAGCAATTGCCATAAGATCAGCTTGCAGTGAGCCAGTAAAACACTAAAGGGCCTGTGTCATTCTGAGCATTCTGTCCACCACGAGGCTGCTCCACTTTTAGCGTCATTTGCAATTTCTCTGGGGAGGCTGAGGAAGTTGGACTGTACCACCATCCTCCATCACACCACACCCCGTGAATTCCCAGGGCTTCCTAAGAACTTCTCTCTGTTCCACCCCCAAATATTCATCAAAACTCAAGCCAGCTGAGGCCTGAAGAGAAGCCCCAGAAATTTCTCAATCTCTTTTAAAATGCATCATAATTTTCCCTCAGAAGCAGCAGATAATAAGAGCATAATGCATTTGTTTTGTCCAGGTCAAATCTTGAGTTCCCCTATTGGATCCTAGGGGTTGAATTACCAAGAACAAGCTGGTACCAAGTGTCAACAGCCCGTGATACCAAAGTGGCAACACGGGCATCCCGCTACCCACCTGTTTCTGTAACCACTGTCTGCCCCATCTGTGACTGAGACTGTATGTCACACACTGGACTCAAGTCACCTGAGAACCCGTCCTTGGTGTGGAAGCAAGTCATCCTCGATCCTGAGGAACTGCCTAAGATGATGAAGATGTGAGTATTGCACCAACATGAACCAATGCAGGTCTTTGATCCCTCCAGTTTGATTATTTAAATGGCTGCATGTGGGTCTCAACATTAACTCCAGAGGGTTAGTGTTTTTTTTTCTCACTCCACTTGCATTAACTGAGATATGCTTTGTTAAATTGAGGGATTGAGATCCCAGCTAGTCCACCTTGCTAACATACCAACAATTACAACCAATATTTTTCTTCCAGAACTTGTCCATTTTAAGATATTATCCACTTGCACCCACAGCTCATTACTTCAGATAACTAACCATCCTCTAAGAGAAATCACTCTTACTTTGGTCTAGCTAAAATCTCTCACCTTTTGGGTAAATATGATGGCTTAATGGTAACACTTTTTCATTATCTGTAATGCAGACATTCATGGGGATGAACAAATGATTTGAGCATCATCCTATTCCAGAAGATCAGCAGGACAAAGGATAATTGGGCTTGAAAAGTGGATGCGGGGAGCATATGTGCTCAACAACCTGCTTTGAACTGAGATTGCACTCACATTTATATGCATGTTGTTGTTTGGAGCTATGCTAGTGATGGTAGAGGCTACAACTTTCTTTCATTACATGGTTGATTAGGAATCTCTCCCACTCTGGCCATCTTCCATTGGCGTGTATTTGTTGGAAGGATTTTCAGGTTGGTAATCAACTTGTTTGGCCACATTATGAACACATTTTCTGTGGCCTTCAAGTTCTGAAGTGGGACTTGGACCCAGAGCTTTTGTCTCAGAGGCAGCAAGACTGCTCACTGCACCCAAGACATTTTCGCATTTCATATGTAGATACTCAAATATCTCTGGGCATTAACATTAAATAATTTCTCACCAATTTAAAAATATTATTCTTTTTCTGTTCTCTCTATCAATGTGAAGGACCTTACAAATTTGCCACATTATACTCCACCTGCCACCACCTTGGTCATTCACTTCTCTTGCAAATATTCTTTTGCAATGTCTTTGTGTCCTCCTGAGAGCTTAACTAGCTTTGTATTGTCAGCAAATTTGGATACTTACACTTTTCAACTACATCATTAATTAAGATTATAAATAGTTAAGGCCACAAACTAATTCTTGCAGCACCCCACAGGCTAGCTGTAGCCCCTCAACAGTAATGCTACACTCGAGGTCAAATACTGTTTTGAAGTCAAGGGCAGTTACACTCATGTTTGGACTAAGGCTGTAATGAGGTCTGAAGTTGTTTGAACCTGGTAGAATTGACCACATCATCATGCCTTTTAATCTAATTTCCCAATCTATCTTAGGCAATTCACCACTCAAGCTAATGTAATTTGAGTTTATTTTAGTGTCAAGATATGAAGTAACCTTTTCTTGGTTTGGTTTCATGATGTATTGTAGAAAACTGTCTTGTTTACCTTTCATGAACTTGTTCTCCATATTATATCTGTTGATTCACCAATCAATGTGAAGTCTTCACAATTATTGCATACCTTTCTTGTTTCTTAAGTAATGCTTTCCCCAACAGAATAGTTAGTAATGATAATGGGATCTGTAATTACTGCCACCAGTGTTTCCTGCTCCCAGTTATTTCTCATCTCAACCCATTCTGATTCTGCTTCCTGCTCTTTCAATCAGGGTCCTTTAGCAATACTATCAGTAAGTTATCTATTATTATCAGAATTATGCACAACCCCTCTCATCTCTGCGCAGCCTTCCTTTATCTGTCTTTTTATAACCTCAAGCACACTAGAATATTTTGCTCCAAGCCTCTGGCATTGTGCACTACATGCCAATACTCCATGGATTGAAACCCCTGTTTCTCACACACTGTCAGCTAGAAATTCAACTCTCCAATATCTTTGATCTTCTGCAAATTTGCACATGACTCAAGTAACAATCCAGAGGTTATTGCCTTTAAGGTATTTATTCATTTGGAGCCCAATGATCCTCAATGGTACGTCATTCTAGTTAAGGTATTGGTTCCAACATAGGCCATGTTAACTGGATCTACTGCGCCCAAATTCTTTTACACGATGAGGAGATGTACTTAACCCAGACAGCGCAGCAATAACTTTGGCTATGAATTCTCAGTCTCACAATTGCAGAGAACATTACCTATCTCTGTGACTGTACTGTCCTCTGCCAATGCCACATCAATTGTCACTTCTCCCATCCGAATGGCATCTGTACCACAGTACTGTGGCCGATTTGCTCATCTACCTTGCAGATTTTTCCCTCACCCACGTGGGCAGCCAGAATCTCATGCCTGCTCAATGGGGGAAGAAGATGAGTCTTCAACAGCCTTGTGGCTTGGATCCCCTTTCCTGCCTGACTTGCAGTCACATCCTTCTGCCTATGACCACTACCAGAACATGTACCTCTCCATAAGATAAAGGGTATGACTGCTTTCTGGATCAAAGTGTCCAGCTATGTATCTCCCTCCTCAAGGCTGACTGGCACTAAACAAAAAAGAATGGGGGGGAGGGGCAGTGTTCTCTCCATGTGATAGCCAGTATTTATCCTTCAACCAACACCACTCATGGAGATTATACAAGTATATCATCTAAGCACTCATTACTGATTGTGGAAGTGTACAACTGACTGCTAATTTTCCTTCATGAGTACACTGACTCTACCTCACAGGTATTTTATTGCTCTTGAGAATTGCTATATAAATACAAGTTTCTGCTTTTCAGCATATTCTCAAGAATCTTTGTTCTTCTACTGCACATCATATCAAACATCCCCAATTCACACTTGATATAGTTAAGCCTTATTAAAATGGAATATTTCGTAAGTTTTTGCTTCTGTGTTGAGAGAAGTCACAGTTTGGTGCCTCCTCACAGGAACAGATTCTAAGTGCAATGTTGATAATCTAAATCAGCTGGAAATCTGAAAGAGCCATTGGAAGATTGGAATACAATGTGAAGGTGTCACTTTTACAAGCGTGCAAAATGCTTAATGGACAACGTACCTTAGCTCCCGCACGACCTGAAAAACCAGGTGTGCCAGGCAATCCAGGAGGGCCCTAAATGGAAGAAAAGGAAGCTTTATGCACATGAAGCTGTTAAAGACTTTAGAAAATGAAGAATCCATCAAATTGGTGCAATTAAAAAGTTATTGTGGAAAACAACACTTTACTCACAGCTGCGCCATCTTTGCCAGGATGGCCATCGTGACCACGGCTACCCTATATATATATTAAAAAAGCTTCATGTTAAGAGACAGATAAAAGCAAATCTAAATGAGTTTAAAGCAAATAATCAGGTAGAAGGGCAAATTCAAAATGATCAAAGTGAAAATTGAGGTTGCTCAAAATATTAAATATTAATGCTAATCTTAAATTACCAATTTCCAGACCCTGAATCAATCCCAACTTTAGTCTGCTGACCCTCCACTGCACTCCCTCAATGGCAAATATATCCTCCTTTAAACAAGGAGACCAAAAGTTGTACGCAATACTCCAGATACAGTCTCACCAAGGCTCTATACAACTGAGACAAGGCTTCTTTACTTACACCAAAAACAGAAGATGCGAGAAAATCTCAGCAGGCGTGGCAACATCAGTGGAGAGAGAATAGAGGCAGCGTTTCGAGTAAGAATGACTCTTCAGCAGCCTCCACAGTAATTTGCTTTTACTCAATTCTTTAATTGTTGCTATAATTATGCTATAGTTATTACTGGTGTTTCACCTTTATAACGCATAAAGGGATTCCTTTAATGTGCAGGATTGTCAAATATTGTCTGCAGCAAAATGTTGGTATAATTTGATAAACCTACTCTACTCAATAGCATTGTGTGAGTGTCAACGATGGCACTTACTGCTGTTCCGGGGGGACCACTTTGTCCTCTCTCACCCGGCAAACCACGAGGACCCTAGAATGCATGATGAACGGAAAGAGTCAATTCAGTTCATTCCATTTCAACATTGCCAGTTGCTTCAAAATCAGACATTTGCATCTAAAAAAATCACATTTATAATGCAATCAGCTGGTAAACCTTGTGGATGCAATGAAGGAAGAAATTGATAAAGTAGCTATGTTAAAAAAAAGTGTCTGCTTTATTCTTTTAGAGATTTCCCAGGGGTAGTTGTAAAGGTTGATTCTCAGAGTGAGCACCTCACTCATAGGATCCCTAAAGTGCAGAAAGAGGCTATTCAGTCCATCAAGTCGGCATCGACCACAATCCCATCCAGAACCATACCCCCAACCCCACATATTTACCCTGCTCTTTTCCCTTGATACTATGGCCATAGTAAATTGCCCCAATTAACCCAACCCACACATCTTTGGACTGCGGGAGGAAACTCACACAGACATGGGAAGAACATGTAAGTTCCACACAGACAGTGCCCCAAAGCCGGAATTGAACACATGTCTCTGAGAGAGTAGTTCTAACCACCGTTCTCACACAGAGTGGCTGGTTGGGAGATATTGTACGTGTACAGAGGTGATTTTCTTTTTGTCTATTTAAGTTAATGGGTAGAAAACCCAAGCATCTGTACTTTTCAATGTGGGCTCTGTTCATGCACTTCTCCAACTGGGACCACCAAATGAGAGAATTATCTTGATGGTTTTAATGTGGTGGTTAATGTAAAACTTTAGAATCATCGGTTTAGTGACAGACAGTTTTAACTAAGTTAGGGAAATAAGGCCAATTCTACAATATGTGACATCAGCAGTCATCAACAGCTTCACTGTTAGATGAATTAGCCTTTGGCTGGTCGCTTGTCCAAACTGTTTAACATATTATAATATGTTAAATATATGTACAATATGTATGTATTCAAGTACTAAATAGGAAAACTGTGTTCACTTCCAAAATTGGAATATTCTCCCACTAAAGATCCACAAAATAAAAAAATGTAATTATTCCACTGTCCCGATGTAAAATAGACATTAGGTTGAATTGTCCAACCTTACCCACTGGGAGGATGTTCTGATCCCGCTAAGGTTGACCCCCGCCACAGATTTCCCGACAATGCCATGGGAAAGGAAGGTAAGTCACCATTGACTTTGGCAAGACCATAAGATGTTGATGGCCAGCTGCCTCCGTCATGGGAAAATCTGCCGCCGGAGAGCTGGAGAATTCAGCCTCATGCCTGGAAGACAGCATTCGATCTTTAATGTGGGCTGGGATTCTCCCGGCCCTCTGCTGTGAATGAAGGTTTGTCTGAGTGCCAATCTCTCCATTCTTGCTGGCAGCAGTGGTGGGACATACAAAACAGGAGAATTCTGACAAGTGAATGTATACATGTTTGATTCAACCTAATTTGAAAACTTGGTCAGTAACTGTTCAAACAGAGCTGCATCTCCTGTATGCAAATGATGGGCCAATGTTTAAAAGTAATCCAGTTTTATCCATGGGCATTCTATAGTTGTAACAAAGAAAGACCTGGTTCTCGGAGTGCACAATATGAATATATATTTCCACCTTGGGCAGAACCACTCCAAACTACCAATGCACACAGATGAATGCCAACTAACTGGGGCATGACAGAGGAATGAGCCAAGTGGGAAGGATTATGAAGGACTTGTGCCAAACATCACACCCTCCTTGCCCATTACAACTTAGTTATTTTGTAAAATTATTTACCATTGCGCCAGGTAAACCATTGTCCCCTGGAGAGCCATTTTCACCCTGTTTTAGAATCAGATAAAAAATAATTAAGAATAAAGTAGTAACATCCAGTCCAGTTGATGTGCAGTTATATTTATTAAAAAAAGGATGACGATTCTGAAAAAAATAATGACTTGATAAACAAGCAATTACCTTTGGACCTGGAGCACCAGGCGCACCATTACTACCATCACGTCCATTGAAACCCTATCAAAGACACAGATAATAAGGCATGTCTCATATTAATCTCTTTTGATTATGCTAAAGAATTGTTAATAATTACATTTGCATTCTTGTAAGATAATAATGCAATTAAAAGACAAATTAGACTCAAGACTTCCAAACTGTGTGTCATAATCCCGGATAGAGATCAGAGGTCACAGCGAATCCAGAACGTCTGTGCAATGACCTGATACAGCTGGAGATCCAGCAGTGTCCCAAGTGTGGGAAAAATTGAAGTTGAGCCGGGGAGGGGAAAGGCGACTTTAAGCTTTGAGATGCTTCTGCTTTTTGTACAGGCTCATTATCGCAAGATGATACTGACAACTAGACCAAAAGCGAGAGAGGAAAGCAGCAGGTCGGTGAGTGGGTGGATCAGGGAGTGCAGAGAAGAGAGAGGGAGGGAGGGAAGGAGACGGGGAGAGAGAGGGAGGGGGATGGGGAAGGGGGGAGGGAAGGAGGACAGGGGAGAGGGAGTGAGGGAGCGCAGGGGAGAGGGAGGGGGGGTGCGGGGTAAAGTGAAGGAGGGAAGGAGGACAGGGAAGAGCGGAGGAGGGAGAGCAGGGGAAGGGAGCAAGAGAGAGCGAGGGAGGGGGGTGGGGAGAGTGAGGGAGGGGGTGGGGGGAGAGGAAAAGGGGGTGGGGGAGAGGGAGAAGGGGGCGGGGGGAGAGGGAGGGAGGGGCAGGGGCAGGAGGACAGGGATTGGGGGAAGGGAGAGGTAGAGGGCGGAGGGTGGGTAGAGCGAGAGAGAGAGAGAGAGACAGAGAGAGAGAGAGGGCAGTGGGGAGTGGAGAAGAAGGGGAGAGAGAGAGACGGAGCAGAGGAAGGGGAGAGAGAGCAGGGGCAGAGGAGGGGAGAGAGCAGGAGCAGAGGAGGAGTGAGAGCAGGAGCAGAGGAGGAGAGAGAGCGGAAGCAGAGGAAGGGAGAGAGAGGGAGGCAGAGAAGGAGAGAGGGCGGGAGCAGAGGAGGGGAGAGAGAGCAGGAGTAGAGGAGGGGAGAGCACAGGAGCAGAAAAGGGGAGAGAGAGGGGGAACAGAGGAGGGGAGAGAGAGAGGGGGAGCAGAGGAGGGAGAGAGAGAGTGGGAGTGGTGGAGGGGAGAGCGCAGGAGCGAAGAGGGGAGAGAGAGGGGGCAGAGAGAGAGGGGGACCAGAGAAGAGAAGTGATGGAGAGGATGCTGAATGATTGGGTAAATGAGTGTTAGGGAGAAGGGCTGCTGAGTGCGAGAGATGGCAAAGAGTGAGTGAGGGGATGGTGGGGTGGAAAGTGGAACTGATATGTGAGTGCGGAAAGATGTTGGGAAGAGGAGTGTATGTGGTTGGGGGGAGAATGGTTGATTACAATGGC
Organism: Sphyrna mokarran; assembly: GCA_024679065.1. Taxonomy (NCBI): domain Eukaryota; kingdom Metazoa; phylum Chordata; class Chondrichthyes; order Carcharhiniformes; family Carcharhinidae; genus Sphyrna; species Sphyrna mokarran. The sequence continues at coordinate 32,812,362 of JAGIQG010000011.1, forward strand.
TCCAATGGAATGGGGATCCACTGAGCATTTTGTCACCAAGGAATATGGAGCACTTGGCTGTAACTTAGGAGCTTATAAAATAAAAACATTAAAATGAATTGCTTTTAAAATGGTAGATTTTCATTTACAAGTGATGTATTATCTATGTTGATCTATAACTCGCAAACTTTAATGATTATATATTGAATGTTACTATGGGGCTTTATTGCTGATGTGTGTGTGCTGGCACATGGGGTCAGATTAATCTTCAGGCGTTAAAATGGGATCACATTGGAGAACAATTTGAGAAACACCGAAATGGACAATAATAAATACTTACCCTGTGACCTTTCATTCCCGGCATTCCAGGTAATCCAGGTCGTCCAAGGGAACCCTGAGGGAGTAAATGAGATTCTGTCTTTAAACAAACGCACTTTATTATTAAGAATGCTGCGGATGGCAACACTGCCAGCAAACACACAATAAGATGAGAAAGGCAAACTCCATGTTCCTGGCACAATCTTTTTAGGATCCTGCAAATGGACGCTGTTATCATGGTGAACAAGCACCTCTGATTGGACAGGGGAGAGTCATCATGGTGGCCACACTTTCATAAAGTCTCTCACAGGAGCAGGAGAATAGACAGTCATTGGCAGCTGAATTAAGCTTGATATGTACATTGGATATCTAGAACTTTAAATTGGATGTTGTCTTCTGTAGATTATTTTGCCAAATTAAAATATAAATCTCCAACATTTAGCTGAGAACAAAACATTGGATGTAGATTGAAGCATTTATGTGGCGCCTAAGTGCTAGCATGTGTATGTACCCATCTGCAGCTCATTGCAACCTACAGTTAGTGAGACAAAGAGATGGTCTGAAACTCTGTCCAATCAGCCAATGCAGCGATCAGATTAAAATCCACGCTGTCTTTCTATTTCAGCTTTTTGGCTAAGATTAAGCATCAGGTCAAAAAACAGATGCAATGTTTTTTTCTTGTCAGCTTGGATCTTGTGAGGACCATGAATTGGATTCAGTTTGAATTTGAATTGTCTTTGGAGCAAGCAAGGATTAAGATCTTGTCCTGTCCACTCTGCATATTGGCCTTGGAACTCTGAGAAAGGACCTTTTTTTTAAAAAAAGAAGGTAGTATAATCATACATTTCCTGTTGAACTCTTCATGTGATTACTGTACCATAACCTCTCTAAAGATAACATGGACACAAAACAGATCACAATAACATGTGTTTTTATTTCTATGGACACGTGCTTCTGAGACCAACAAGGGCTTAAATATACATTAACGATTTGGAAGAAGGAACTGAAGGCACTGTTGCTAAGTTTGCAGAGGATACAAAGATTATGTAGAGGGACAGGAAGTATCGAGGAAGAAGGGGTGCTGCAGAAGGACTTGGACAGGTTAGGAGAGTGGCCAAAGCAGTGGCAGAAAGAATACAATGTGGAAAAGTGTCAGATAATTCACTTTGGAAGGAGGAATGGAGGCCATTTTTTGAATGGGGAAATGTTTAAGAAATCAGAAACACAAAAGGGACTCGGGAGTCCTTGTTCAAGATACCCCTAACATTAACAGTTAGGAAGGCAAATGCAATGTTAGCATTCATGTCAAGAGGACTAGAATACAAGAGCAGGGGTGTGCTTCTGAGGCTGTATAAGGCTCTGGTCAGAGCCCATTTGTAGTACTGTCAACAGTTTTGGGCCCCATATCTAAGGGAGGATGTGCTGGTCTTGGAAAGGGTCCCAAGGAAGTTCACAAGAATGATCTCTGGAATGAAGAGCTTGTCAAATGAGGAACGGTTGAGGACTCTGATTCTGTCCTTGTTGGAATTTAGAAGGATGAACTTACAACCTGGATAGAATTATTGTGGAAAGGATGTTTTCACTATCGGAAAAATTCGAACTGGAGGACACAAGCTCAGGCTAAAGGGACGATCCTTTAAAACAGAGATGAGGAGGAATTTCTTCAGCCGGAGAGTGGCAAAGCTGTGGAACACTTGGGCGCAAACAGCTACGAGGCCAGGTCACTGAGTGTCTTTAAGACAGAGACAAGTTCTTGATTAATATGGGGATTAGGAGTTCTGGGGAAAAGGCAGAAGAATGGGATTGAGAAAAATATAAGCCATGATTGAATGATGGAGCAAATACGATGGCTCGTGTGGCCTTATCATGTAAACCAACGTGAGGAAGTAATTGACAGGACCTCAGCTAATGTGGGTGTCTTGAACATTTCTATTTACAATAACTTCAGCAGAATTATTAGAAGTGATTACTACATTATCCTGAGATGACAAAGTCTCATCTTCAATAGCAAGCATAGAATTCCCACAGTACAGAAGATGGCCATTCTGCCTATCAAGTCTGCACTGACTCTCTGAAAGAGAACCAATGGCTTCCTCCATTGTTTAATGTACCAGATAGGAAAAACAAGAACAAATCTAAAAGCTGAAAACTGGACATTGTTGAATACCATCAGTAGAATTGTATATCACCAAAAACCCCATGAGCTGGTACATCTCTCATTCCGTGATCACCATCAAATTGGAGACCACTCGTACTCCAGATGCTATGGGAAATGTGATCTTGAAGTAGATTGGTGAGTATAAAATTTAATGATGCTGCGAGGGTTGAACGGGTCTTGTAGAAAGGAATGTCAGGCCAACACCAATATCCTTGAACAAATTACAAATCTAATGAAGTTAGGCAGTGCTCTCTCGATACTAAACAGATTACAGACAGCAGCAAATTATTGATACAATTAAGGAATCCTACAACCAACAGATGAGAGTAAAGTTCTGTAGTTACACTATGTTTAGACAATAACGATGGTCAACTTAGCTTGGAAAACCATTTTATACATGATGATGAGTTTCTAAGATGGTCTACTATCTACCTGACCAAGAACCAACAGCTCAGCCAATCTTCTGCTCACTCCAAAACATATTTATTCATTGTTACACGATTTAAATAAATAGAACACTGTGAAATTGAATGCTCACCGCTACTTTGGATTATCTTCACTTACCGGAACACCTGGTAGTCCACGATCTCCTATCCTGCCTTGTTTTCCCGCCACACCCTAATGTTAAGCATTGTAAGATCAGTCATTCCAAATGCACATAATAAAAACATAACGGCAAAATGTTAACATTATAAAAAAGCTGCTCCAATTTCCATATTGGGGAATTGCTAGATTTTCAGTTGTACGTTAATGAGAACAGCAGATTGTAGATTGATTTTGAACTTCAGAGACCAAAAACCAACTACAAAGTGAAAAATTGTTTTGGCAACAGGATTGCTATAGTAAATCAATATCCTGTATTATACCATGATTAGATTTAATTTTCACTAATTTCAATGGAAAATGGGCTCTTGATTTGCTACGAAAGCATTTTACACTCTTGATGAAGACTAATTTCATGCTCAATGCTTCAAATCAGAAGGAAACTGCTTAGAAGAAATGTGAAAATTGGAGGAAAGCTATCTTTTGGGTAGGGCAAGAATTAAGCTATTATACTATTAAAATAATTGCATCCACCAAAATTAAGGAAAATAAAGGACCAGAAATAACTTGTGGAGATTAACCAATAAAAAAGAGTAATATATCTAAAGTTTCCAACAAGCTAACTTAAATCAATAGTCAGAGGACCATAAAGGCTCTGAAATATTCAAATGCAGAGACATCCTTTAGGACAATCATGTGACACTTTAAATCCTGGGGAAGATTCATTCACATCAAATGGATCTGCTGACTGCTCAATAAATCAGAGTTTTCCAAAACCTCGGCCTCATGGGTTGCTTCTACGCTTATGAAAGGTTCTCAAAAGCCACAAATAAATGTTACACCAATATTTGCATTAAATTTTCTCTGTGTCTCAAACTGTCATGATTAATAGAATTCAAATAAAAGCAAACTACTACGGATGCTGGAATCTGAAATCAAAAGAGTAAACGCTGGAAAATGTCAGCAGGTCAGGCAGCATCTGTAAGGAGAGAAAAGAGCTGATGTTTTGAGTCCAGATGATCCTTTGACAAAGTGTTATCTGGATTCAAAACTTCAGCTCTTTTCTGTTCTTACGGATGCTGCCAGACCTGCTGAGATTTTCTAGCATTTTCTCTTTCGGTGATAGAACCTTTCGTAAGCGTAGAAGCAACCCAAGAAGTGTTGGAAAACTCTGATTTATTGATGTGAATGAATGTTCCTCAGGATTTAAAGTGTTACATGATTGTCCTAAGGGATGTCTCTGCATTTGAATGTTGGAAGTTTGGTGTCACAATTCATCCACCATGAAACAGCACTAAAACCAGTCTGCTGTAACCCACCACACAATGCAAGCATAACATAATAAGTAATAAGAAATGTTCTATAAGCGCCAATAAAATAAATTGCCTGGGCCAATCAGACTACCACATATGATTCAAAATTTGTCATTGAGGAATCTCAGGTTCAAAAGACTTCTTCTTTTGTCCTTTTTTAATAAGCAGTGTAGTTATAATAAAAATTTTGTAAGCTGGAGTTAGTCAAAACCACAATAAAAAGGGGGACAGTAGGAAGGGAAGTGTTGAAGGCAGTTGAAATGAATTGACAGAAGCATTAAGGATACAAGGCCAGAGTGGTCATTGGACAGGGAAAGAATCAAAACTTGCATTTAGAGGAAGCGTAAATCACAGACTGTCGAACAGCCGCCATTTCAAAACAAAGAAAGGAGAAAGGAAGGTGAGAGAGAAAAACGAGTTTAAAAAAATCAGCAAAGAGAGAGGGAAACAACACGGAGCAAAAGTTCAGACTGAAAATTGTTGAACTCATTTATTGAGTCCAGAATGCTGTAAAGTTCCATCTGAAAGATGAGATGCTGTTCTGCAAACTTAAGCTGATCTTGACTGGACACTACATGAAGCCAAGGATAAAAACAGTTGGTTTTAGCAAAGTTGAGAATTAAACGGACAGGAGAAAGCTCAGGAACATATGTGTGGACTGATTGGGGATGTTAAAATCATAGAATCCCTACAATACAGAAGGAAACATTCAGCCTACACAGACGCTATTCCCATAACCCCACATATTTACCTTACTAATACCTCTATGCATCCCAGGACACTAAGGGAAAATTTAGCATAGTCACTGCACCTAACCCACATATCTTTGCCTGAGAAGGTGCCTTGGGGAAGAAACCAGAGTACCTCAGGGGTCTGTTTTGGGGCCCCTGCTGTTTGTAATTTTTATAAATGATCTGGATGAGGGTATTGAAGGATGGATTAGTAAATTTGCAGATGACACTAAAGTCGGTGGAGTGGTAGATAGTGAAGAGGGGTGTTATAGTTTGCAGAGAGACTTGGACAAGTTGCAGAGCTGGGCCGAGAGGTGGCAAATGGAGTTTAATGTGGAAAAGTGTGAGGTAATGCACTATGGCAGAAATAATAAATGTGTAGAGTATAGGGCAAATGGTAGGATTCTTAGTAGTCTAGATGAACAGAGGGATCTTGGTGTGTATGTGCATAGGTCCCTGAAAGTAGGCAGTCAGGTCGAGAAGGTTGTTAGGAAGGCATATGGAGTCTTGGCTTTTATTGGTAGAGGGATTGAATTTCGGAGCCGCAACGTCATGTTGCAACTGTACAAAACTCTAGTGCGGCCGCACTTGGAGTATTGTGTGCAGTTCTGGTCCCCACATTATAAGAAAGATGTGGAGGCATTGGAGAGGGTACAGAGGAGGTTTACCAGGATGTTGCCTGGTATGGAGGGCAGATCTTATGAGGAGAGGCTGAGGGATTTGAGGTTGTTTTCGTTAGAAAGGAGGCGGCTAAGAGGAGACCTAATCGAAACATATAAGATGATTAGAGGTTTAGATAGGGTGGACAGTGATAGCCTTTTTCCTAGGATGGAGAAAGCTAGCACGAGGGGACACAGCTTTAAATTAAGGGGTGATAGTTATAGGACGGATATCAGAGGTAGGTTCTTTACCCAAAGGGTGGTTCGGGAGTGGAATGCCCTGCCTGCAGCGGTTGTAGATGCGCCAAGTTTGGTGGCGTTTAAGAGGTTAGTTGATAAGTATATGGAAGAGAAGGGAATGGTTTAGTTTGGAGGGGCATTGCTTTTTATATTGGTCGGCGCAACATCGAAGGCCGAAGGGCCTGTTCTGTGCTGTAATGTTCTATGTTCTATGTTCTATGTACCTGGAGGAAACCCATGCAGGCACGGAGAGAACATACAAACTCCACACACTCAGTGACCTGGGTTCCTGCTGCTGTGGTAATGACTGTGCCTCCACGCCATTGCAAAATAGTCAGCTAATCTGTATTTAGCCTCCCCAGTGTAGTGGCGACAGTGACTGCGTCATACTAAATTAAAATAAATACTAGTAAATCACTGGATGGAGTGTTTGGGGTCTAGTATGGAGAGAGGAGAATAGGCCAAAGGACAGCTTTGCAATTGATACATTTGCCTGAGAAGGTGCCCTGGGGAGGAAAAGGGTGTGACTAAGAAGAGTGGACCAGTGTATCACAGAACGGGTTAGTTCTTTCAGAATGCTGCAAGGGCAGGGGAAGATGTGTTTGGTGGTGATATCATGTTAGAAGTGAATGAAATGGCAGACAATGATCCATTGAATGTAGAGTGCAGTGGAATGGAAGGTGAGGAAAAAGGGAACCATATTATGGTTTTGGGAGGAAGGGAAAGAGGTGAAAACAGCAGTGCATGAAATGGAATGAACACAAGGGACTGGTGGTACATTCGGCAGTAAGAATCCTCCAATAGCAAGTAGTAATAAACAAAAACAACTTCCCAAAGTAAAGGCTTAATGAAGAAATGCTCTCCCCAATCCCCATTTGCTTCCTATTTCTACTCGGTCAGCTGACCATCATAGCATGTTGCTATTGGTTACATTGTAAAAGGAGTTAGGGACAGTCCTTGATTGAAGAGAAAGAAAGATAGACTGAAAACTCTAGCATGAAAGGTGACAGGTTAGAAAAGACGTAATGAAAACGGAGAAACTTACAGTGGAATAATCCTTAGAGGAAGTAAATTCTGAGAAAGTGTTGTCAAAATTGTTGTGGAAGCCAGCAGCTTACCGTGAATATCACTCCAAAATCCTTTTATCTCCAAATGTCAAGGAAGAGACAAGTTGGAGATGAACCATATTCAGGCAAAAAAAATGATGGAACTTTGAAGAAAGTTGGTGAACATTCCAGCTTTGGACAGTTTTCCAGTTAGGCCTCATCAGAAGTTCTGCATCCATTTTGGGCACGATACTTGAGGAAGGATGTGAAAGCAAAGGGTAGAGAAAAGGGGAGATTCACAGGAATGATTCCAGAATAAAGAAGTGAATCTATGAAGATTAATTGGAGACGTTTTCCTTGGGGGAAAAAAGGCCTACAGGAGACTGGATAGAGGAATTCAAGGTCTTGAGCAAAACGGACAGGGTAAATAGTTTTGGTTCTTAGGAACATAGGAACAGAGAGGAACATTTGGCCCATTGAGCCTGCTCCATCATTCAGTTTGATTATCATTGCTCATCTGTCTCAACACCACCTTCCCATGCTACAGTCCATATTCCTTTAATGTCATTTGTATCCAGAAATTTATTGATTTTTGTCTGAACATGCTCCATGATTGTGCTTCCACAGCAAAGAGAATTCCAAAGATTCACCATCCTCTGAGTGAAGAAATTTCTCCCCATTTCAGTCTTAAATGGCCTTCCCCTTCTTCTAAGACTGTTTTTCCTGGGTCTAGACTCACCAGCCAGGCCAAATATCTTATCTACATCTATCCTGTCATGCCATATAAGAATTCTGTAAGTTTAAATGAGATCATCTCTCATTCTTCTACATTCTAGAGAATATAGACCCACTTTCCTCAATTCTTCCTCATAAGGCAATCCACCATCTCAGGGATGCCAAATATATCCTTCTTTAGATAAGGAGACCAAAACTGTACACTATAGTCCAGGCTCCAATCTCTTTGCATCACAAGGAATCTCTCCAACTCTTACTATCTGCCATTCATGTATGTTGAAAGGATTTACAAGTTAATATTCAACTAGTCTGAACGCACAACTAATGCCTTTCTTGGCCATCAAGGCAGTTGGTTGGAAGATTAAAGACTGTTAGAATCCATACAGTGCAGAGGGAACCACTTTTGTCAGAGAGTCTGCATCAACTCTCTGACAGAGCATTTGATCCAGGCCCTATTCATGTGACCCTACTTATTTACTATGCCAATTGCCTTAACTTGCATTTCTTGGGACACTAAGCGGCAATTCTGCATGTCCATTCCACTTAACCTGCACATCTTTGGACGGTGATTTACTTTGATTTGATTTACTTTGATTTTAATTGATTTTGATTTGATTTACATATTCTCTTCCACCTTCTTCTGTCGGGAAAAAGACACAAAAGTCTGAGGTCACATACCAACAGACTTAAGAACAGCTTCTTCCCTGCTGTCTGTTCAGATTTTTGAATGGACCAACCTCTCATTAATTTTATCTTTCTCTACATCCTAGCTATGACTGTAATTCTATATTCTGCGCTTTCTTGTTTCCTTCTCTATGAACTTTTTCCTCGGATGGAGATGGATAGCACGAGGGGACGTAGCTTTAAATTAAGGGGTGATAGTTATAGGACAGATGCTAGAGGTGGGTTCTTTACTCAGAGGGTAGTAAGGAATTCCCTGCCTGCAGCAGTTGTGGAGTCGTCAAGTTTAAGGGCGTTCAAATGGGCAATGGATAGGCATACGGATAGCATTGGAATAGTTTAGGATAGAGGGTCATAAAATTGGTTACATTAGTCGGCGCAACATCGAGGGCCGAAGGGCCTGTACTGCACTGCTATGTTCTATGAACAGGTTTGCCTTGTCGTTATAGCACGCAAGAAACAAGACTTTTCACTCTATAATAATACATATGATAATAATAAATCAATTCAAATCAGTTAGCGACCCCTTAAGAGTTATCCTGACTTGCTTTCTAAATATAATTTCCGCTAAGAATGATAATCCCTGTTTCGAAACAGCTCTTATCCAAGTCACAAATGATATTTGATGAGACTGTGAGAAAGGTAAACCTCACTGTATAACATTGCTACTTGAAGGTTTTGGCTGGTGTAGTTTCATTTCAAAACCATTGACTTTGTAATGCACGCTATCCTATTTGCTGGTTTATTTGACGTTCGAAAGTGTGCAATTGACATAATGCAGTTCGCTGTCCACATTGCACAGATGCGTTGGAAGCATTTACCATGATACTGTGGACTGTTTGACACATCTCCTCTGGGAAACAAGAAGGCTGAAAATCATGTTCACTGTATTTGCCACTGATGCACTTGGCGTATCCCTTGGCTGGTGAATGATGGGAAATTTGGAGAAATAATCAGGAACAATTAAGAAGTCATCACCCTGTTGCACACAAGTTAGTAGCTATTCTTGACCGTGGATGTGATGGAACATCATAAGAATAGATTGGCTTTTTGTAACTTGCCTGATGTTCCTGACAGTTCATTCTATGCCCATATCGGCCAATCAATGGTCTCACCTGCAAGTTGTCTTGTTCTTTCAATGCCCATGTGACCTTGGACATAGCTATCTTGTTGAAGTCCTTCTGGTATCAGCCCTTGTCAGCTCCACTTCAAATGCCAAGTTCATCACGATAGACCTACAAGATCCTGAGGTCTGTGGAAACCTCTCGTACTGTATCCAGCATTCCAGTGATGATGATCTGCCATAATGGCCTGAGGTCAGGATTTCTGGAAATGACTGTCTGAAATTTCTCACATTTGTCTTGTTCAGATAGCATTGTGATTTTCTCATCTCGTGAATTGTCACAATCTGGAGTTCAAAGCACGCTGATCCATTGGTAACAAAAGTGTTGAAGATTGTGGCTAATTGCACAGTCTGCAGTTTAGTGTCAATACTCCCATGCAGTAGACTGGGAAACCGTTTTATGTGATAAGTTTGTTGGCTCTAAAATAGACTCCCATCTCAACAGATTTGGGGAGGCAAAGGCGTCACTGTATTGTCACTGGACTAGTAATCTCGAGATCCTGGGCAATCCTCTTGGGACCCGTGTTCAAATCCCACTGCAGCAAATGATGAAATTTGAACTCAATAAGAAAAAATCTGGAATTAAAAGTCTAATGATGACCAAGGAAACTATTGTCGATTGTCGTAAAAACCCATTTGGTTCACTAATGTCCTTTAGGAAAGGAAAATTGCTGTCTTTACCTGGTCTGGCTTACATGTGATTCCAGATCCAGACACTCTTAAAAATACCCTCTGAAATAGCCTGGTACGCAACTCGGTTCAGAGCAATTAGGGATGGATAATGAATATAGGTCCAACCAGTGATGCTCACACGCCATGAATGAATAATTTAAAAAAATGTCATTGAGAACCCACCATGGTAAAATATTGGTGCTTACTCCTGCATCAAACTTCAGTCGTAGCTTGTCACATGTATATTATATCTACATGCTCAGTACCTTCTTTGCCATTTAGGAGTCTGCCTGCTTTTTAGTCCTGCCTGATCTTTCCCTGTGACATCTGCTGCTTTCTGAGCTATGGCTTGCTGTGGCATCCTCACTGAATTTTGAATGTATTGATATAAAACCAGCACATTCAGTAAACAGACTGAGTGTGAAGCAAGAGGTAGAGCATACAGCTACATTAGATGAAAAAAAATGAATAAAAAAGTAATCAGGAAAGCAGAACAGGGAGAAAGAAGTTATTAGAGAAATGACATGCAGATGTCATTGTTAGAGAATCATAATGCAGAAGGAGGCCCATCGAGCCTGCACTGACAATATTCCCAGCCCATGCCTATCCCATAACTCCTTCTATTTATCCTGTTAATCTCCTGACACTAAGGGGTAATTTAGCTTGGCCAATCCACCCAACCTCCAGATCCTTGGAGTGCTAGTTACCTGAAGCCAGAATTGAATCCAGATTCCTGGCACCATGAGGCAGCAGTGCTAACTGTGCCACCAAGCCTCCAGAAATGAGAACAATTGACAGAACTTTGTCTGTCAAAGCAAGAAGATGGTATAAACCATTTTTGAAGTAAAATATTAGGCTGTTCCAAAGCTATAGCCTGAATACAGGTGATTGTGATGTTATTATTTTGTTTTATAACTGCAGCCTTTAGTGATGTTCATTGAACCCACTGTGATGCCACACAGAGATTAGTAAATTTACATTTGTATATATTAACAGTGTATAAATAACGACGCAAGTAGGGATCAATATCATTAATCAAATCACAATTTGATGATGTAAAGTTTAATAAGAGTTAAGTAAATCTTATGCTATAATTTATCATCATTGATCAGAGCAAAGTTACATTTTTATTACATGGGATTCCAAGATGTTTTTAACTATACTAGGAACAAAATTTCATAATTTTGTAATTCTTTTCTATAAAAACAACACTTATGATAATTTTAATTAGTATTTCATTTCTGTTCAGAACAAAACAGTGGTTTCCCTCATTACATGTTAATCAAATTGGTTATCTAAAATTAGAAATGAGCTGAACGTGGTTTCAGAGTATAAACTTAAGCATAAATGGTGAATATCACCATGTTTTCTGAATGATTGAATGTACTTTCTGATGCAAATGCTGGCCAAAACGTGAAGACAAAGTGAATTGAAATGAATGAGTTCATTTACTTGCGTTGCATTGGAGTGGGTCATGCTTCTTTGAGCTTGGATGTGGACCATCCATCAGAAACAAAAATTACCAAAAAGAATTTAACCACTTTGGTGTAGAAAAGCAGACGAGTTACTTACATCTTTTCCAGGTAATCCAGGTGGACCCGGTCTGCCTGGAGGACCCGCTGAACCCTGTAACACAAAAATATTCTCAGGATTACCTGGGGTTCTTTGTATTTAAGACTAGCACTCAAAGCTAGAACATGCTATAAAGTGTATGAAAAAGGAAAATAAATTTGGTGATAATGTTATAACAATATGCTGCGTAATATACTGCACAGGGCACAGAAACAACATTTGTGGGTGATACAAAATATGGAAAAATTGTGAAAGGAGGAACATGTAGAACTGCAAAGGATGTAGATGAGTTGATGGAATGAATGGACAGGCAGCAGATGAAGTTCAATGTGGAGAAATGTGAAGTGATCCATTCATAAACAAGAACATGGAGCGATCATATAAATTAAGGGCAGCACTGTGGTACAGTGCTTAGCCTAGCTGCCTCACAGCATCAGGACCCAGGTTCGATTTCCAGCTTGGGCCACTATTTGTGTGGAGTAAGCATGTTTTCCCCGTGTTTGCATGGGTTTCCTCTGGGTGCTCTGGTTTCCTCCCATAGTCCAAAGCTGTGTGGGTCAGGTTGATTGCCCATGCTAAAATTGCCACTTAGTCAGGAGGACTAACAGGGTAAATACGTGGGGCTACAGGTATAGGGGCTGGGTGGGACTGTGGTTGGTGCATGTTCAATGGGCCGAATGGCCTCCTTCTGCACTGTAGGGATTCCATGAAAAAGGCTACAGCCCTAAAGTGAATACAAGACCAGAGTGACCCAGGTGTATATGTGCATAAATCTTTAAAGGTGGTGAGACAGGTTGAGAGGGTAAGACACGCTTTATGAATTCAGGCGTAAATTACAAAAACAAGCTTCTGTTGAATTTGGATGACACACTATTTCAACCTCAGCTGGAGTATTGCATCCTGTTCTGGGCACCACATTTCAAGGAGGATGTGAAGGCATTGGAGAAATTGCAGAAATGGTACATGAGAATGGTGATGAGGAACATCAGTTGTGAAGACTAATTGAAGAAGTTAGAATTGTTTTCTTAGAGAAAAGATGGCTGAGAGGAGATTTGGGTGGGCACAGTTGTTCACACTGCTGCCTCACAGTGCTGGGGATCTGGATTCAATTCCAGCTTTGGGTGGCTATCTGCGTGGACCTTCTCCCTGTGTATGCATGGGTTTCCTCTGAGTGCTCTGGTTTCCTCCCTCAGTCCAATAATGTGCAGTTGAGGTGGAGTGGCCATGCTAAATTGCCCCTTGATGTTGGGGGGGTTAGCATGGTAAATGTGTGGGGTTATGGGGATAGGGGCTGGGCAGGATTGTTGTCAGTGCAGGATCCATGGGCCAAATGGCTTCCTCCTGCACTATAGGGATTCTCTGATTCTATTTGATAGAAGTATTCAATATCATGAAGAGTTTAGATAGCATAGATAGGGAGAAACTGTTCCAATTCACGAAAGGCTCATGTACGAGATGATCATACAAGAACGAACAAAAGTGACATGAAAAGAAACTTCTTTCACACAGTGAGTGATTGGAGTCTGGAAAGCAGAGCCTGAGAATGTGGTGGATCAGGTTCAATTTTGGGATTCAAAGGTGAATTAAACTGTCATCTAAAAAGGAGAAATGAACAGGATTACCACAAGGAAGCAAAAGAATGGCATTAAGTGCATTGCTCATTCAGAGAGCCAATCCGGACGTGATAGACTGAATGGCCTCCTTCTGGCATAAATATGTCTGGGATTCGGTGAATGTATCACATATTCCCATGTGATCTACATGTCTGTATCGTTGACATGTATGACCTTCCAAAAATCCAAATGGGAGAGGAGTTAGAAGCTGTGCAACTAAAGGATTAGCACTGAGCTCATTTCTGAGCTCAGCATATGTTGTTAATTTGGATTGGGTATATTGAATATTGACTTGGAATTTGCTGATATCTCACACTATAAGAGATTTCGCAAATGGCGAGAAAGACTGTAAAAACTTCAGAATTATATCTACCAGTTAATGGAATCAACAAAAAGATGATTGATGCTGCTTACCATAGTAAATATGAAGTACTGCACACTAACTTTGGTGGTGTGTGCTAACTTGAGACCACAATGAAGTAGTCAAATGCATTGTTTAAAAGAATGATCTTCTTTATATAATAAAATAATGAAGTTTAACAGTAACAGTAACTCAACAAAACAGTAATAACTATGCAAACAGGAGCACCAGCAAAACGGGTCTTGCTTGTAGAACACTGTCTTGCAGACTAAAAAGCCCTCCAAATTTGCACATGCTCAAAGCACTTAACAGACATCAGTGCAACAATTACATTGGAGAAAGGCTCTGTGTCCAAAAAGAGTGACATGAGTGAGAACAGAAATCCCACTGGCGAGTGCCAAGGAAAAATTATATGGCCTTCATCAAGGGCTACCTACCAATTCAGGATGGCAATTCAACCTTAAGACCTACTGACCCAATCATATGTCATCATTGCTGTTACAGGCCCTTCCATGGGTCATATATTGCTCTTAAAGGAATAGCATCCCCCAGATTCACTGGAATGCTGTCAGGTTTCACCTGCCCATATCCCCACAAAGTGATGGCCCTTTAATGTGGGGAAATTGACCACAGTGAAAGGAAATGGTCCTTAATTGGCTATTTTAGCCACTCACTTGGCTTCCCATGTGTGTCTGAGCTGTAAAATTTCCCAAATATGGTGGTGGGAAAATGTTGAGCTCCCCTTCCATTCCCCCCTCCCCAACCCCTGCAGACCCTTACATCTTCCCTTGTCATTTTGTCAGCTTTGTCGTTAAAGGATCCAGAAAATTCTGGCCTAGCTTTTTGGGAGAAAAATAAGCAATGGAAATAAACACACAATACAAAGGTATGAATCCTCTAATAACATATTTATGAGAGAACTAGAGGCTCAAGTCATTCATTTTATAAAAAGGAATATGCACATAAAGTCATAAAACATCCCAACAATATTTTGGTTTTATAAATAGGGACATTTAATACAAAAATAAAGAGTAAATATGGTAAACCTGTCCAAAATATTGGTTAGGCCACAATTTGAGTGTTGTGTGCAATTTTGGGAGTCCTATTATATAATGGACAAGGTTATGGAAAGCTTGTACGAACACACGAACATACAAATTAGAAACAGGCCATTGGATTCTTCAAGCCACCATTTGATAAAATCGTAGCTGATCTGATTGTGGCCTCAACTGCATTTGCCAGCCTACCGCTTAGACCATTTGATTCCTTTGTCAATCAAGAGTACAACCCCGCCTTAAATTATTTAATGACTCTGTTTCTCCTGCCCTCTGAAAAGAAGAATTCTACAGATTAATGACACTCCGAGAGAAAAAAGATCCAATTTCCTAGTTCTCGTTTCTCACGCAAGAGGAGACATCTTCTCAGCATCCACCCCGTTAAGTCTTCTGAGAATCTTACATGTTTTAATAAGATCACTTCATATTCTTTTAAACTCCAATGGATCCAGGCTCAACCTGTCCAAACTTTCCTCATAAGGTAACCCATTCATCACAGGAATCAATCAAGTAAAGCTTTTCTGAACTGTTTCCTTTCTTAACCAAGGTGACCAAAACTGTATACAGAACTCCAGATGCACCAACACCTCCTACAATTGTCGCAAAATATCCCTACTATTCCATTCTCCTTGCAATAAATGACACAACATTCCATTTGCATTCTTAATTGATGTGGTACCTCATACTGTGATTTAGGTACCAAATGTGCAGATCCATCTGTACTGCAGAACTTGACAAATTCTCTCAATGCAGATGATATGCTGCTTTTCTATTCTTCCTGACAAACCAGACATGTTTGCACTCTTTCACATTATATTCCACCTGCCAAATTTTTACTCACTCATTTAACCTATCAATATCCATTTGCAGACACCACAAGTTTTCTTCATACCTTACTCTCTTACCTACCATAATGTCATCAGCAACTTTAACATCTATACAACTGATCCCTTCATCCAAGTTATAGAATCATAGAATTCTACAATGCAGAAAGAGGCCACTCAGCCCATCGAGTTTGTACCAACCACAATCCCACCAAAGCCCTATCTCCTTAACTCAATACATTTACCATGGCTCGTCCCCCAATACAAAGTGGCAATTTAACATGGCCAATCCACCTAGCCCTCGCATTGATAGAGATTGCAAATAATTGAAGCCCCAGCAGTGATGTTTGTGGCACCGGTATTATCTTGTGAACCCAGGAATGATTCATTTACCTCTCTGCTTTCTGTTAGTTAACCAATTCTATGTCCATGCTAATATGTAAAAATATGGCAAAACATGTGGAACACATGTACAAGGAAGGCCAAAGATGGTGTGGATGGATAATATCAGAAAATGGACTGGCTTCTTTATGGGACATGCAGTGAGGTCAGCAGAGAATAAAAATCAGTAGAGAAAGATTGTTCATAGTGGGGTCAAGCCTTGGAATGAGAAAGGCAAGATAACAGAAGCTAATAAGTTACTCCGTAGATCGTGAGTTCTTATTTTGTATGATAGTCTTTGATATGGCACCTTATCAACTGCCTTCTGAAAATTAATGTACACTACATCTGTAAGTTCCCCTTTATCTGTAATACTTATTACTTTCTCAATGAACTCTAATAAATTAGTCGAACACAATTTGGTTTTCATAAAATCAAGTGATTCTGCTTGATTGCATTAAGATTTTCTAAATGCCTTGTGATACTCCCTTAATAGCAAATTCTAATACTTTTCCTATGATTGGCTATAATTAGGCTAACAGGTCTATAATTCCCTGGTATATGTCTCCCTTCTATCTTGAAGAGTTACATTCACTATTTTGCACTATTTATGGGACCTTCTAGAAATAGGGAATTTTGGATATCTGCATCTACTATTTCAGCAGCCACTTCTTTTAAGACTCAAAATGAAGTCCATCAGTTGCTGGTGACTTGTCAGTCTTTAGTTGTAACAGTTTTCAAAATAATCTTTCCCTGATGATTGTAATTATTTTCAGTTCCTTTGTCCTTTTTACCTCTCAATTTACAAATATTTCTGGGATATCATTTGTGTCTTTTACAGTGAATTCAAACCACAAAATATCTATTCAATGCTCTCAACCTTTCCCCTTTTTATTATTAATTCCTTAGACACGCTCTTGTTACAAGGTTGTGACCCTTTACTTTCGAAAATATGCTTTTTTGATTTTAAGCTAAAAGTAAATTTTGCAATTTGAAGTGGGAGAGCAAGCTGCACACAAGCACAAGGCCTTATTCCAAGAGGAAAGTGAGAAACAAATCATCCACAGAGGAGTATGCAGAGCACCATTTGACATATTACAGATATCTATCCAAACTCATAGCTGTCCAAGGGGCATTAGAAATGCAAAGTACTGCATCTTGAAACAATGATTACCAGACAGACTCACGCAAAGCACCTTTGAAATACACACTGGTTGAATTATTTCAAGGGAAGGCTGCCCAGATATTGGAGAGAGATTTTAAATGACACAGGCAGAATCAAGTGAGTCTTCAGCAGAGGAAATTGGCTGAAGAAGGCTGCTCTCTCTTCCTCACTCTCCAAAGTCCAGCAGGTTTATTTTGGTCGCACGAGCTTTTGGAGTGCTGTCCCTTCATCAGGTGAATGAAGAGTAGGGTTCATAAACAGGGCACATATAAACGCAATTGTAATTGAGTTTGTGTTAAAAAAGCTCGTGCTACCAAATAAACCCGTTGGACTTTTAACCTGGTGTTGGTGAAACTACTTACTGTGCCTACCTGGGTCCAATGACAGTATCTCCACATTACAGTTTGAGAAGCTAATATTAATCAGAAAAACACCAGTAGACTGAGTTCTCATAACAATTGCAACAGCTTCTACTTCAGCGACACAGTGGTTAGCACTGCTGCCTCACAGCGCCAGGGACGCGGGTTCAATTCCCCACTTGGGTCACTGTTTATTTGAACTCTGCATGTTCTCCCTGTATCTGCGTGGCTTTCCTTCGTGTGTTCCAGTTTCCTCCCACAGTCTGAAAGACATGCTGGTTAGGGGTATTGACCCAAACAGGTGCCAGACTGTGGCGACTAGGGGAATTTCATAGAAACCCTACAATGCAGAAAGAGGCCATCCAGCCCATCGAGTTTGTACCAACCACAATCCCACCCAGGCCCTACACCCATATCCCTACACATTTACCCACTAATCCTTCTAACCTACGCACCTCAGGACTAAGGGGCAATTTTTGCATGGCCAATCAACCTAATCCGCAAATCTTTGGACTGTGGGAGAAAACAGGAGCACCTGGAGGAAACCCACGCAGATATGAGGAAAATGTGCAAACTCTACACAGACAATAAACCAAGCCAGGAATCGAACCTAAGTCCCTGGAGCTGTGAAGCAGCAATGCTAACCACTGTGCCACCGTTCTGCCCCTTCATTGCAGTATTAATGTAAGCCTTACTTGTGACTAATAAATAAACTTGAACTTTTATCTGACTGCATCCAAAAAAACAATTAACCTAAATTGACTAAAACATTTACACTCTGTCTCAAAGATAATCTAATGACACTTACTATATTTTTTTGATTGGATTATAGCTCTCCTCATTACTGATACATGTGTGAGAACGTAAGAGCGAGTATGAGAGTGAATGTGAGAGCGAGTGTGAGAGAATGAGCGTGAGAGCGAGTGTGAGAGTGAGCATGAGAGCGGGTGTGGGAGCGAGTATGAGAGCAAGTAGAACATAGAACATTATAGCACAGTACAGGCCCTTCGGCCCTTGATGTTGCGCCGGCCAGTGGACCCTCTAACCTAAACTATTCCAATATCATCCATATGCCTATCCACCGAACATTTGAATGCCCCCAAAGTAGGCGAGTCCACAACTGCTGCCGGCAGGGCATTCCACGCCCTCACCACCCTCTGTGTAAAGAACCTGCCTCTGACATCCGTCCTATAACTACCACCTCTTAATTTAAAGTTATGTCCCCTCGTGTTGGTCATCACCATCTGAGGAAAAAAGCTCTCACTATCCACCCTATCCAGTCCTTTGATCATCTTATACGCCTCAATTAGGTCACCTCGTAACCTTCTTCTCTCTAATGAAAATAACCTCAGGTCCCTCAGCCTTTCCTCATAATGCCTTCCCACCATACCAGGCAACATCCTGGTAAACCTCCTCTGCACCCTTTCCAATGCTTCCACATCTTTCTTATAATGCGGCGACCAGAACTGTACGCAATACTCCAAGTGCGGCCGCACCCGAGTTTTGTACAGTTGTAACATAACCTCACGGCTCCTAAATTCAATCCCTCTACCAATAAAAGCTAACACACCGTACGCCTTCTTAACAACTTTATCAACCTGGTGCCAACTTTCAAAGAGCTATGTACTTGTACCCCAAGATCCCTCTGCTCGACAACACTATTCAGGGTCCTTCCATTAGCCCTATATTTCATATGCCTGTTATTCCTACCAAAGTGAATCACCTCACACTTATCCGTATTGAATTTCATTTGCCACCTCACGGCCCAGCTCTGCAACCTATCTATGTCCCTCTGCAAACTGTAACATCCATCCTCGCTATCTACAACTCCCCCCACTTTGGTATCGTCAGAAAATTTACTAATCCAACCCTCTACACCCTCATCTAGGTCATTTATAAAAATGACAAACAGCAGTGGCCCTAAAACAGATCCTTGAGGTACCCCACTTGTAACTGCACTCCAGGTTGAATATTTCCCATCAACCACCACCCTCTGTCTTCTATCAGCTAGCCAATTCCTAATCCAAACTGCTAAATCACCTTCAATCCCATGCATCTGCACTTCCTGCAGTAGCCTACCATGGGGAACCTTATCAAACGCTTTGCTAAAATCCATATACACTACATCAACTGCCTTACCCTTATCTACCTCTTTGGTCACCTCCTCAAAAAACTCAATAAGGTTTGTGAGGCACGACCTACCCTTCACAAAACTGTGCTGACTATTCCTAATCAATTTATTTCTCTCTAGATGCTTATAAATCCTATCCCTATAATTCTTTCCAAGATTTTGCCCACAACAGAAGTCAGGCTCACCAGTCTATAATTTCCAGGATGGTCCCTACTCCCCTTTTTGAACAAAGGGACAACATTTGCCATCCTCCAGTCCTCCTCAAGTGTGGGAGCGAGTGTGAAAGCGAGTGTGAGAGCATGTCTGAGAGTATGTATGAGAGTGAATGTGAGAGCATGTGTATGAGCATGTGTGAGAGAGAGTACGAGAGTGAGTGTGAGAGTGAGCGTGAGAGCGAGCGTGAGAGCGAGCGTGAGAGCGAGCGTGAGAGCGAGTATGAGACGCGGGTATGGGAGCGAGTATGAGAGCAAGTGTGGGAGCGAGTATGAGAGCAAGTGTGGGAGCGAGTGTGAAAGTGAGTGTGAGAGCATGTCTGAGAGCGAGTGTGAGAGCGAGTGTGAGAGCGAGTGTGTGAGAGCGAGTGTGTGAGAGCGAGTGTGTGAGAGCGAGTGTGTGAGAGCGAGTGTGTGAGAGCGAGTGTGTGAGAGCAAGTGTGTGAGAGCGAGTGTGTGAGAGCGAGTGTGTGAGAGCGAGTGTGGAGCATACGCGCGAGCAAATGTGAGAGAGCGAATGTGATGGCAAGCGTGAGAGTGAGCGTGAGAGTGAGCATGAGAGTGAGCGTGAGAGTGAGCGTGAGACCGAATTTGA
This sequence comes from Sphyrna mokarran, assembly GCA_024679065.1. Classification (NCBI taxonomy): domain Eukaryota; kingdom Metazoa; phylum Chordata; class Chondrichthyes; order Carcharhiniformes; family Carcharhinidae; genus Sphyrna; species Sphyrna mokarran. The sequence goes on from JAGIQG010000011.1 coordinate 32,832,828, forward strand.
GACTGAGTGTGAGTGAGTGTGAGAACATGTGTCAGAGCGAGTGTCAGAGCAAGTGTGTGAGTGAGTGTGTGAGTGTGAAAGCAAGTGTGAGAACGAGTGTGAGAGTACTATGAGAGCGAGTGTGATGGCGAGTGTGAGAACGTGTGACAGCATGTGTGAAAACAAGTGTGAAAGCGAGTGTGAGCGTGTGAGCCTGAGCTGCATGATGCTGAGTGCTTGATGTCATGTTAATGCTTAATAAATTTGCTCTTGTATTAACTCAAGAAAACCTTGTTTCATTGGCACTTTTCTGCTCACAACGTAAACAGTTAAATCATTCTGATTTGGAAAAGACGTATACTCATAAAAAATAAATTTAAATCTTTGTTGTGACCAGGGGAGGATATTGATTAGAGGGGAGTCAGTTCATTCCTTCTCACCTGATCATAATGTCCTTTGGAAGGCCAAACCTCACTATAGTTACTCTTTACCTTATTAAACGTGAATATTCTTTCTATCTGTTTTTATTTTTCAAGCTGGCTTTCTTGCATACCCTAATTTGTCTCTCTTATTGTCTGTTCATGCTTTGCTGGTTTCAAATTCTACCCAATCTCCTGACCTACCACTAAATGTTACCTCTGACTTATGCCTTCTCCTTCAATTTGATATTATTTTTAACTTTCTTTGCCAGTAATGGATGTTGCATTCTTCTCCAAGAGTTTTCTCCTAATGTTTGCCATGGCAACCCAACTGAACTATCCATTAACCTGTTCACTTTTGCCAACTCTGTCTTCATGCCCTCATAACTGCCCTTATTTAATTTTTTTAGCACTAGTCTTAGATCCACTCATCTCTCCCACAAAGTGAATATGAAATTTAATCATATTATGATCAGTGATACCTCAAATCACCTGAGGCCATTGATTAATCATGTTTCATTGCACTTTATCAGGTTCAGATAGCCTGTTCTTTGGTTGGCTATTGAATGTGCTACTCTAAATAAATGTCCTGGAAACACACTATGAGCTCAACTTCCAGGCTATTTTTGCCAATCTGATTCATGTAATCTATATATAGATGAAAATCACCATAATTACTGCCATACTTCCCTACAAGCCTCCATCATTTCTTCCTCAATATTCTATCCTATAGCATAATAATTTTCAAGGACTTATGAATTACTCACACTTCTTATCTTTGTTATTTCTTTACACTATCCAAACCAGTTCTCTATCTTGATTTTTAGAACTAAGGTCTCTCTCTCTCTCTTTATTGTACTAAATTAACAGAGCTATCCCACTGCTTTCCCTTTACTTCCAGACTTTCCAAAATGTCAAGTACCATTGAATATTCAACTCCAGGTTTTGGTCACCTTGCATCCATATCTCTGTAATGACTATTGAAACATAAATATTTCTTTCAATTTGAGCTGACGATTCATCAGCTTTGCTGAGAATGCTGCAGGCATTCATACACAGAGATTAGGATTTTCTGGCCTCCCCACCGTGTGTTTCTTGTAACAGGAGGCAGCATGCCATTTACCACCAATGAGATTGTGTGGTTCCAAGGATGTCAATTAGATTTTCCATTGAATCCACCCTATCCCGCCTGGAAACCTGTGGCAGAGGTATGCCAACAGTGAGACCTGAAGATGCCACCAGTATGAACGGCAGGAAAGTTCTGGCCAGAATCTTTAGTTTCCCTTTTTTATAATGTTTAGAAACTACAGCCTTATCTACTAATGCATTCTTAAGTCTGTGCATTCTTCCCCGTCCTGTCATGCTATTATTATCATTACCCTTATCATGCTCTCTTGCCTTGTCCTTTCCCTTTAATTTACTATAACTCCCTCATATTATCACGCGCACCCACTATTTAGTTTAAAACCCTCTCTGTTATTCAACACACCAAAATATTGGTCCAGCCTAGCTCAGGTGAATACCATTCCAGCAATACAGCCACCACGTCCTGCAACACTACAGTGAGAATCCCATGAATCAAAACCATTTCTACCAAGCCCATCACTAAGTGACTCATTCAACTCTAATCTTATTTACCTACTCCAACTTCCTTGTGATTCACCTTTATGTTTTTGTTTTTCAGTTTAGTGCCACATGCACATACTCCTGAAGTATACTTTCTAACTCCATCCTAACTATGTTGTTGGTACCTACAATGGACCAAGACAACTGGAAGCTCCCCTTCTCACTGCAATTTCCTTTTCAGTCGATGTCCCAAACCCTGGTATCGGGCTGGCAACACAACTTTATGGACTCTCCCTACAACAATTGTATGTGAAAACTGATGGCCATAGTTTGTGTAAAAATATATATTGGAGTAGTCTTTGGCAACATTAGAAAATTGAAGATTTACCCAAAGGACATGATCTTACCTGCATTCATGCCACACTCCCGCTGCAGCAAGTTTGAAGAGTTTAGTGGCCAGTCAAATCTCCACTCGCTACAACGAGATGGGAAAATCTCGTCAGCGTGAACAGTGATAAGATTCTGGCCAAGATGTTTAGAGGAATCTTTTCTTTACGAGTTCATTGATATGTACAACTACCACATTGGGAAAATGTAGTCAGAATGTTGAAGAAAATATTTCTCCAAATATCAAAATAAGTTGAAGTCAAAAAGACAAAAGGTTTGCAATCTTAAAAACCATGACGACCCGAGTGTTTGTTTTAGCAAATAAAAAATCCAGTTTCACGTTGACAATACCAGTTGTAAATCTTTGTTAAGGTACTCACTCTGGAGCCTGGCTGTCCAGTCTCACCAGTTGCACCAGTATAACCTTGAGGACCCTAGAAGCAATCAAAATTGATATATATTATCACAACAAAAAAAAAATCAATATATTTTGTGAATAACAGTGTGTTGCACAGTACATTGTCCAATGCAACTAAAGGCTTGAAGCTATTTTCTTGAATAATTAAATCCATACACCTAGGCAATCACAACTTGGGATATACTGTAATGATTTTTATAGACAAAGAATCAACATTTTGATCAGATAGCATCACAAGGAAAATACTTTTTAGAAAAATCATTGTGCTTGCTTTTTCAAGCAGAGAAACATAACTGCATACTGTAGCCTATTCTAAATGAATAAGATTGTTGCAAAACAGTTACTCGAAAATTTGTTCCATAGCTATTAATTCATAATGATCACACATTAAAAGAACGAGAAAATTTGATGCTGCCACATAAAGTCTCTCTATAAACTTTAGTTTTCACATTGCTGATAATATTTGCAAGGTTTATGTCTATGAAACTTCTGTTAGATTAACCAATTGGTAATTTAGGAGAGATCTCTTTGACCAAGAGAGTAGTTAGAGTGTGGAACTTGCTACTACAAGGCATTGTTGAGATGAATACCAGAGATGCCATCAAGGAGAGACAAGATAATCACGTGAATGAGAAAGGAAGAGAAGGACATTTTGATGAAACCAAACTGAAAGAGATGTAAGTGAAATGCTGCTTGGATGGTAAGCATTGAAAAGGTAAAGGGGCAGGTATTACACCTTCTGCGATTGCATGGGGGAAGGTGCCATGGGTGATGACAGAAGTGTTGGCTATAGTGGAGAAGTGGACTAGATTATCCCAGAGGGACCATCCAAGGTTCAAAACACCCATTCCAGGTTAAGCAGCGTTTCACTTGCACCTCTTTCAGTTTGGTGCATTGCATTTACTTCTCCCAATGTGGTCTCCTCTATATCGGAGAGGCCAAGCGTAGACTGGGTGATCACTTTGATGAGCAACTTCAGTCTGGACGCAATCAGGACCTGACCTTCCGTTGCTTGCCATTTTAACACGATCTTGTTCCCATACCCACATATCCATCCTTGGCTTGCTGCAATGTTCCAGTGAACGCAAACTGAAGGAACAGCATCTTATCTACCAGCTGGCACTCTACAGCCTTCCAGTCTCAACACCAAACTCGACAAGTTCAGATGATTAGCTCGACTCCACTTCGACCCCTTTGTTTTCATTTTATTTAATTTTTAACTGTTCTCTACTTTTTATTTTTTTTATTGTTTTTCTTTGTTTTTCTTCCCCTTGACTCTTTCCCCCAATTTTGTCCCCTTTTCCTTTCCATTCCTCCCCCTTTGTTTCCCCTTTTCCACTTTTTCTCAACATTATCTCTCTTCTGCTCATATTCCCTGTCTCCCCCAACATGTTCATCCGTCACAGCTTACCCTTTGATTTCAACTTATCTGCCATTTGACCATTCACACCTTTTATCCTCTCTATGGACTGCCATTAGCAGCCTCTCCACTTGTTCTTGTGACTATGATGCATCTTTCATTCCCTCACCCTGCAGTATAAATACTTCCCACTGTTTACGCCTTTTAGCTTTGACAAAGTGTCATCTGGATTCAAAATGTCAGCTCTTTTCTCTCCTTATTGATGCTGCCAAACCTGCTGAAATTTATCAGCATTTTCTCTTTTGGTTTCAGATTCCAGCATCCGCAGTCATTTGCTTTTATCTGATATTTTGATGGCGTTGGACGAAGAGCAGACAAGACTTGTTTGCAGCATAAACATCAGAAGATATCTTTTGGCCTGTTGCAAATGCTTTGTACTACTTTATAAGTTATGAATAGCTAAAATCTATTGTTTTTATTATGGCCAGGATTTTTTGGATAGTGAGAATTGGCAGGGAATATAATCCCATTGTCACTGCCTGCCCTGCAATCAATTAAAGTTCAAACCACACATTAACTGGCTTCGGGCAGAACTTCTGCTCCCACTCAGGAGGAAGTCCTACATTAGAGATGTGCCGGCCAATCTGATTGGCAGGCATTTCTCTGGTCCGTACAGAAGATGGATTGGCCAGGAGTGGGATTTGTCAGCAGCCCCGGAGGCCAAACCCTGGGATGTCAGAAAACGGTAAGTTTTGTCGGCCCCAAGGCAGGCAGACCCAGGAAACTGGGCACAGACGATTTGGGGTGTCATGGGAGAGGTTAGATGCATGATGTGATGGGAAGAAAGGGATGTGGGAAGGCAGCGGGGGGAGGATGAGAAGGAGGTCCAGAGTTACCAGATCTTGGAGCAGCTGCCTGGTTAAAAAGGAGATCCTGATAGAGGCAACTACTCCTTTTGTTACCCGACTCCCAATTACTTTCAGACTTCCCCAATACCTGGGAACTGTGTCTGCCAATTGAGACCGGACGGGAAATGATCCTAAAATGGTCAATAATTGGCCACATAATGGCTTCAATTTAGGCAAGGGTGAATGGCCTTGTTGAGAGATCTGGGTGGGCAGAAATCCAGCGGCAGAAATCCAGACACACACTTGTGCTGTTTATACTCATTCTCTACCTAAAACCAGCCAGCCGTGGGAGTAAAATGCAGGCCTATGTGTCTTATTTGTGATCTTGAATCACACATTGAAACAAGTTTGAATGTTTGATAATTCTGACAGAATGTATTCATACCTTCACACAGCGAAACACAGCAACATGTGGTACATATTAATACCACGAACAGAGATGGCACCAACTTGATACAGTGGCATTTGTTGCCAAAGTCTGGATTGTAAATCATTTAATATTTATTGTCATATAGTATGGTGTCATAAGAACATAAGAACTAGGAAAGGACTAGGCCATCTGGCCCCTCGAGCCTGCTCCACCATTCAATAAGATCATCCTGATCTTTTTATGGACTCAGCTTCACTTACCCACCAGCTCACCATAACCCTTAATTCTTCTATTGTTCAAACATTTATCTATCCTTGCTTTAAAAATATTCAATGAAGTAGCCTCAACCACTTTACTGGGCAGGGAATCCCACAGCTTCACAACCAATTGTTTAAAAAAGTTCCTCCTCAACTGATTCGTAAATCGTATTTTGAAGCCATGCTTCCTGGTTCTAGTTTCACCCGCCAGTGGAAACAACTTCCCTGCTTCTATCTTATTTATTCCCTTCATAATCTCGCATATTTCTATAAGATCTCCCCTCATTCTTCTGAATTCCAACAAATATAACCCCAATTTACTCAGTCTCTCCTCATAAAGACAACTCTCTCAACTCTGGAATCAATCTAGTGAATCTCTTCTGCACCCCCTCCAGTGCCACTATATCCTTTTTCGAGTAAGGAGACCAAACTGTATACAGTACTCCAGGTATCTGCTCACCAGCACCTTTTACAGTTATAACATAACCTCACTGTTTTTAAACTCCATTCCTCTAGCAATGAAGGACAAAATTCCATTTGCTGTCTTAATTATCTGCTGCACCTGCAAATCAATTCCTTGAAATTCCTGCACAAGGACACCCAGGTCCCTCTGCACATTAGCATGCTGAAATTTTTTTTATCATTTAAAAAATTTATCATTTAAATAATAGTTTATTTGGCTGTTATTCCTACCAAAATAGATGACCTCACATTTGTCAGTAACTTCATGCACGTATGTGGCCATAGTATCAGTTACTAGCTTTGATTTTAAAAAATGAACTTTTTATTAGTGGCAAGTACTTGCTAACGCAACTTTTAGAAGGGGAGAAAGTGCATTCTGAAAAAGAATGCTTACTTCACCCTCACTAAAAATTTCTGAATTTGTTCCTATTTGAAGATTGGTTCCTTCGGTCCCCTGCACTGTTGCAGATTGAGAAATTTCATAAGTTCATAAAGTATAGAAGCAAAATTAGGCCATTTGGCCCATTGAGTTTGCTCTGCTATTTGATCATGACTGGTATGCTCCTCATTTCCATTTTCCTACCTTCTCTCAATAACTCTTCAATACATTACCAATTAAAAATCTGTTCAATTCCTCTTTAAATTTACCCACTGTTCCAGCCTCCACTACAATCGGGTAACAAATTCCACAGATTCACAACCCTTTGGGAGAAGTAGTTTCCCCTCAACTTTGTTTTAAATTTGCGACTCTATGTCCTAAGTTATGACCTCTTGTCTTAGAATGCCTCATAAGGGGGAGACATCTACTCCATGTCTACTTTATCCATACCTTTTATCAGCTTATAAATCTCAATTTGATCTCTCCTCATTCTTCTAAATTCCAGACAATATAGGCCTAATTAATTGTTGGTGATTGTTTTCACTGCTAACAATTTACTGAGGCAGAACAAATATGCATTTTTATATAAAGCAAAATAATGTTTGCCTCTGTTTTGCAGCATGCACCACTTTACTTCCATTCACATGGCATGCCTGAATTTTAAGTGAGGAATAATAACCATTTTGAAAATATTTGGACAATAACGTGCGGTTATTTTGAATGCTATCCACTAAGATGTTTGTTTTAAATTAATTAATCCCCTCACTGAGAGAACATGCAAACTTGAAAATAAAAGCAAATACCTAACAGAAGCAGATACTTACAGGTCGTCCAGTTGGGCCAGGTGGACCTCTGGGACCTGGAGGGCCCTAAGACATTACAGAATTATCAGACATATATCAAAATGAAAAGAAATTTGTTTCTGTAATTTAATTTTTATTCATGCATAATTCATATAACATGAACGCCAAAACAGGATCACAATACCTGAATACTTGGTATGGCTGGACGAGGACCATAAAGTACATCCTTGCCACTGTATTTCACTTGTGTTTCATAGCCAATTTGAGAAGGGTAGCTCTACAAAGAAGAAAAAAAGTTGAATGTTTTAGATCACAAACCTCAAACCTTATTTAAGCATTCACAAACTGAAATAAATTAACTATAAGAGTTGCTGTCATTAATTGACAGAATCATTTTGCCTAAATGTTTTACCTATTGGGGGAATAACATCATGGAAAATCATTTCACCAACAGTTTTTGATATTTGATTTATTATTGTCACATAGAATCCTACAGTGCAGAAGGAGACCGTTCAGCTCATTGTGTCTGCGCGAACCATAATCCCACGCAGCCCCCATTCCCATATCTTCTTAATTATCTGCTGCACTTGCAAATCGATTGCTTGAAATTCCTGCACAAGGACACCCAGGTCCCTCTGCACATCAGCATGCTAAATTTTTTATCATTTAAATAATAGTCCACTTTGCTGTTATTCCTACCAAAATAGATGACCTCATTTTTGTCGGTAACATGCTGCACGTAGCGACCATAGTATCAGTTACTAGCTTTGACTTTAAAAAATGAATTTTTTATTAGTGGCAAGTACTTGCTACCGCAAATTTTAGAAGGGAAGAAAGTGCATTCTGAAAAAGAATGTTCGCTTCACCCTAACTAAAAATTTCTGAATTTGTTCCTATTTGCCCTGCGTATTTATCCTGCCTGACCCCCTGACATTCAGGGGCAATTTAAAATGGACAATTGAGCTGACCCACAAATCTTTCGACTACGGTAGGAAACCGGAGCACTCAAAGGAAACACACTGAGACATGGGGGGAATGTGCAAACTCTACTCAGACAGTGACCCAAGACGGGAAGCAAACGTGGATACTGGTGCTGTGGGGCAGCTGTGCTAACCACTGTGCTGCCCACTATTCAGTTTCATTTATGTATCGGTGTTGGAGTAAAATCAAAATTAAAGGATATAAGATGGCTAGTTGGCACAAAATGGACTCTGGGAAAAGACATTAAGAAGTACTGACTTGGGCACAGGCATTGCACAACAAAGAGTTAAAACCTGTTAGTGTCTACATTACTGCAGGAAGTAGATCAGACCTTGAGACATCTTAGCCTGGGATAAAACAGAGCCAAAACAATAGTTTCGGTTACGAGATCAATTATTGACGGAGGGCATAAATGCATAAATATATCTACTCTATGTATAACGATGAGCTAATTGTCAATGTCCGTACTTATTTACTCTATGTGTAATGATATGCTAACGGCTGATGTCCATACTTGTCCATTATTTGAAAATGTATAAAAGATGCTCAACTGCCATTTTAAAGTTGAGAAAGTGACTGCATGCACTGAGGAGAGCCCAACACTCCTCCCAAAGCTTTGTCCAATAAAACTGTGTGTGAATCTTAGATCTGACTCCGAGTGGTGATTTTCCCACAATAAATTGGCATAGTCGGGCAGGATCTCACTGTTGATGAGTTGATCAGTTGGCCTCGATCGGTGAATTGGAGTAGAGATTATTGAATCTGTGGGAGTCAGACTGAGCCAACAATGCAGTTAAAAATGGGTGAAAATTAGGGGAATTTATGAGACTATTGGATAGAAACAGGAATTGATTGCTTTGCTGATCAACTAAGAACAAGGAAGTGCCTGTCTCAAGCACGTAGCCTTAGACCGGTTATTAAGACGGGTAATTCCCCACGCAAGGTCAGGACCCTTAAGTGGACAGAGAGGCACCAAGGCACTTAGGATCGTGAAGCACAAATGATAAAGGTCATTTAGCATCAAATTCTGTAATAGTGAACAAACGCAAGAGTTTGCCACCTGTTTGCATAAAAGTTTGTGTAGATTGTGTACTTGTCTGTCACTTTGTAAAGCAGTACGATAAGGAACTGATCACTCTGACCTACAGCAAGACTCTGGTAGATGAAACACATTGCCGAGGAGGTAACCATGGCCATGAGTATAAATAGAAACCCTAACAATTGAGAAAACACATTGCTAAGGAAGTAATTGTGGCTGGTGATGTAAAAGTCTGCAGACAGCCAAAGTAAGTGGGGATCTGTGGGATCTCTTATTGATAAATATATGATGGACAGGCAGGCGCTGATTAAGAAGATGCAAAGGGGTGGCTGGGATATTTCTCAAACCTTAGAACAACAGAGAAAGTGGAAAGGCAGGGAAAAGAGAAACAAGACAAAGAAGACGGGTATTATTAGTATATCAATTAGCTGAATTAATTGAACAAGTAGTTGCTTCCACTAAAAAGTGGAACAAAGATAAGGATAGGATTAAAAAAAAATTAGAAGGGGGTTGGAGAAAAGGAATCGAGTATTAGAGGAGAATCAATGGGGAGGGGAAACTCTGCTCCTTTATGAGTCCACACAACAGGGACTAACCGCCCCTCCAGAGGAAGGGGAAGCACTAGAACACAACTTGGTGCCAGTAACCCGAGGAGAAACAGACATGCAGCCAACAGCAAATCACAAACCATTGACCCAGGCTTCTCTGAATAAACTCCAATCTTGAAATGCAAATACGAAATTTTGGAAGAATTAGATACAGTTTGGGTAGGGCACCAACTGCAACTAAGGGATATACACCATATAGGGTCACATGTCCAGAGGATAAATGGAGGCAAGTAGCTGGAAAGCCCGCCATCCCCCAGCACAAGACTACAGTGGGGAATGTTAGACACACATTGTAGTCCTAACAGCAAAAATAGATGCCCAACAGGCACCCTTCACCCTGTTTAAAACAGAAATCCAGAGAGTTTTAGGAAATGCTCCTACTAATTGGAGTAGAATCACAAAGACCAAGTAACAAAAGGGGGAAGGAGCTTCTGAATACAAGGACCAGTTGTTCAAAGTATACTGGGAATGTTCAGGACAAGGAAACATAGGCCATGGGATTCAAGCATTTATTCAAGCTTTCAAGGATTCAAGTCAGCTTTCACTAAACCATCCGAAAGATGGGAGTGTTCATGTGCCAGGATTATGATGAATTGGTGGAATGGGCCAATGGCATACATGGAAATGGGGAGGAGAAATCTCAGACTAGGACAAAACAGGAAAGACAAGGGCAGTTTGCAAAAGCTTGCTGGGTCCCAAGTAAAGGAAATAAATTTGAAGAGTGGGAGACATTGTAATTATTGTAATAAAAATGGACACATAGAAGCAATATGTTGGGACAAACATGGGAGACCCTGCCCCAATTTGTGTCCTCAGCAGAATTGGAGGTATTAAGGAACCTCTGAGTTCAGCAAGACTGACAGTCTGCAGCTCCCATTCATAAAGGTAAGAAGGAGGGAAGGATTTATGTGTCTGCACTAGTAGGGGCTAGGCAATGTGAGATGCTGGTGGAGCATCAATATCTATCACTGACCTTCTCTTACCTATTACAAGTAGGATGATTTATCTAACAGGGATAGGAGGCAACAAAACACCCACCTACCTGAGTGAGACCACGTTATTAGAAATAAATAATTTGTATGTATCTATGAGATTCTATGTCTGTAAAAATAATGGGGGTACAATAATGGGAGACAATTTAATGAAGGAGATGAGATTTTGATTGACTTTGGGAAGGCAGAATTAATCTGGCCATAATGGAATGGTCGGAAAATGGAATAGGAAAACTCCCAAGTCACCTCAAGACTATCAAGCTGGCCACAGCCATCACCAGAGATTGGCAAGTAGAAACAGTGGGGTTTGGAGCCATCTGTGCCTCCGTCCCCGGCGTATGGGCTGAAATGAAATTAGACACTGGCCTATCCAAAACTGACCAGGTAAAGGTGGCCTGACCGGAGCACAAACTTCACTGACATACCTGATAAAATCAGAAGGAAAGGTAGCAGAAATAGTCAAAGGGTTAGTGGAGAAAGGAATGCTGAGGGTAGCTATGAATACCACTAACTCCCCGACCTGGCCAGTGAGCAAACCCAACAGAAGTTACAGGCTACAATAGACTACATTGGCCTCAACAAAGTCACATCCAAATTGCATCCCATTGTAGCAAGTCCCTCAGCAATCCTGAATGACACTGGAGCATAAAATCTTTACCATATTGGATATAGCCAATGGATTCTGGTCTTGGATCACAAATCCCAAGACAAATTCACATTTACAGTGGGAGACAAATAGGACATTTGGACTCACCTGCCGCAGGGATTCAGTTATCTTCCATCGAGTAATGAGTGACATCTTGAACAGTACAGAGCTACCAGAGGGTAGCATAATTCTACAATCTGTCGTTGAAATCTTAATAGCTTGAGAATCTAAGTCAGGACGTCAGGAAGCACTATACCTAGTACTGAATGAACTGAGAACCTCAGGGTTAAAGGTGAGCCCTAAATAGCCACAAATCGGGAAAGCACAAGTCCTGTACCTAGTATAGTTAATATCACAGCGGCTTAAAGAAATGCCAACAGACAGAAAGAAGGCAGTACAACAAATGCCACAGCCAGTCACTGTAAGGGGAGTCAGGAAGGTGCTGGGATAGTTTAGTTATAGCTGAAGTTTTATCCCAGAATTCCCAAAATTAGCAGAGCCTATTAGCAGAGACTGATTAAAGGGGAAAAGCCAGGTTTAAACTCTGTAGAATGGGAACCTGAGCAAAAAGATGCCTATAATAAGTTAAAGGCAGAACTAATATCAGTCCCCCAACTTGGACTGCCAGATTCCAATAAATATTTCCATGTACACTGTAATAATGAAGGCGGTTGTTGGGGGGGACGATCCTACTCTGCGGTAGTAATGCAAGATCATGGGGATGAACGGAAACCCATAGGTTACTATTCAACAGCAGAAGGGCCAGTAGTAACTGACTGCCTTAGATTGCGCCACCTGGGCTGTCAAGGTTAGCGAACCAATAATAATGACAGGAAATATAATCCTCCACACCAAACACACCTTGGTGGAAATGCTAAATACAAGAAAATTAAGGCCCATCTCAAACACGAGAAGGACTAAATGGGGAGCCATCCTCCTACCTCCTAGCAAATTAGTTAGAACAGTAAGGGATACAGGAGATAACCCAGTAGAAGGAATTTTGGATAAAGGAGAACCACATACCTGGAGACCTAGATATGGATATAGAAGAAGGTAGTTAAAGGATGTACCTTTAGCAACAGCTGAGAAGACCTTTTTAAAGATGGCTTACATCAATATGTGGAAGGATCACCCCGGACAGGGTGGGCAGTAGTAAATGACAAATTGAAAACGGCAAAGTCAGAAAGAATTGACCGAGGTCTATCTGTGCAGGTAGTGGAACTAGTGGCACTCACAAATGCATTAGAATTGTCCAAACGAACACGGTAAACCGATAGTAGGTACGCATTTGGGGTAATACATTGTTAAATGATGGCATGGGGTAGAAGGGTGATGTAACACCAATAAAGATTGAAGCATTGCTAAAAGCCAGCGAAAAACCCCGAGAAGTGGCAGTAGTAAAAATTAAAGCACATCAGAAGGAACCAGAAAGGGATAACCCAGACTGGTTAAATTACAAAGGGAACTAAGCGCCCAACTAAAAGAGATGCATAAATTATAAAGGGTAATCAGTAAGAAATAGACACACAGAAAGAGCTTGAAATGCTCCCTGACATCCCATTAGCGGCAAGTCACATCATGGTAAAAACATTACCTGAAAAACCAGGGTTTGCACCAAAATGGAATAGGCCATACAAGGTCATAATTAGTGGAGATACCTGTGCCTATCTGGACATAAAGAGGAAAGGTGTACGGAAACATTGGACCCACTGAAATTATACAAAGAAACGAATGAGTGGTATTAAAGTGACCAGAGTGCTTTCCCCAAAACAGGTGACGACTACAAGCAAGATTAACTAATGCTTTCGGGTTGACAATACAGTCTTTGGGAAATTGCTAACATTGAATAATAAGATTCTTACTGTTCTCCGGAGCAGAGTTTTTGGAGAGTGGCTGGTGAGATTCCTGACTTGCAATTTCTGTCTTGCACTTTAGTTGGTAGAGTGTTTATTTCGGCGCTCCGTAGCGGGAGATAGGCGCGGGGGGCTGCAGGGAAGGAAGCGCGGGAGTATAAAAGGAAGGCCAAGGTAAGACAGCGGGCAGCGTCGGGAGCGGGCAGTGGAGTGAGATGGGAATTAGAGTGAGAGCAATAAGGGCTTAAGCTCACTGGGCTTGGGCGAGCGCAGGCTTGGACGCGGAGACCTTGATTCCTACCTAATCAACACTTTTCCCAACACCTTTAAAGGGGTATACAAAATGCCATGATACTTGGCCAAACGCGTCCACTGCGTACGCTGCCATATGTGGACCTTCTTGGAGGCATCACGTCTCCCGAAGGCCCACATATGCGCAAAATGTTTAGAACTGCAATGTTTAAGAGCAAAGTTGAAACAGATGGAGCTGCGCTTGGAGGACATGTGTCTAGTGAGGGAAAATGAGGTTACAATGAATAGGGAAGGCAGACCTGCAGGGACCCCAGGATCTAGTAGTAGGGACGGGCTGGGTACAGTTACGAGGAACAAGAATAAAAATCAAGGCACAAAGGCCATCTCTAAGGAGGATTCCCAGAAAACCAAGGAAGGGGCAAAAGCTGTGATGGAGAGGGCAAGTGAGGGGGAACAGAATGCCACAGAGACCGGCGGGAAAGCAGGAAGTGAGATATTGGTGGGGGATGGGATGGTTAAAGGGATCGATAGGAGATTCTGTGGGCAAAAGAGAGACTCCAGGATGGTAGTCTGCCTCCCTGGAGCTGGGGTCCAGGATGTATCAGAGAGGGTAGAGGGAATTTTGAAGGGAGAAGGGTCTAAGGCAGATGTAATAGTTCACGTAGGACAGAAAGATGTAGGAACAAAGCACAGGGGGGACTTACGTAGGCAGTTTAGGGAGTTGGGGGCTCAACTGAAAGGTAGGGCCTCCAGGGTGGCATTCTCTGGCCTGCTGCCTGTGCCCGGGACCGATTGGGTAAAAACAAATGAGACACTCCAACTAAATGCATGGATGCGGGATTGGTGTAGGGCAGAAGGCTTCATTTTCATTGATCATTGGGAGGTCTTCAGGAGGGAGGGTCACCTATTCAAGAGGGATAGGGAGCATTTGACTGGGAGGGGAACACATATTTTAGCTGGGAGGTTAGCTGGAGTGTTTCAGAAGTGTTTAAACTAATAGGGAGGGAGGGTGGGGAGGGAGAGGGAACTGGGAATGGGAGAGAGAGGGATGATAGGGTAACACCAGAAGGTAGAAAGGAATATCTGAGAGCTGAGGGTCTTCAGTGCATGTGTTTTAATGCGAGGAGTGTGACTGGCAAAACAGATGAACTGAAGGCAATAATGTTCACGAGGAATTTAGACGTGGTGGCGGTGACTGAGACATGGTTGAAGGAGGGCAAGACTTGCAATTGCATATTTCCAGGGTATAAGTGTTTTTAGGCGTGCAGAGTTGGTGTGAGGAGAGGCGTGGAGTGGCTTTATTATTTAAGGCTCGTGCGCGATCATGGTCATTGGCAGCGGGAGGGAGGTAGTGTGTGTGAGTATTATGTGTGTTGTGAGTCTGCGTTTGAATAAATACAATAAAGGGGGGGGGTGGGGGGGTGGTGGTGGAGGTGCTGCGTGGAACATAATGAATGTGTGGGTTTATGGGCACCATGGAGCCCCCACCGATATAGCCTGCAGTGGAGACGGTCATTGGGGGTTAATGGTGGGGAGGGAGTGCGGAAGGGAGGAGTTCTTACTACAGACCGCCCAACAGCCCGCGAGCCGTGGAAGAAGGGATATGCAGGGACATTTTAGATAAGTGTAGGAAAAATAGGGTAGTAGTAGTGGGAGATTTCAATTTTCCTGGAGTATATTGGAGAGGGCCCAGAGCTGTAGGAGTGGACGGGGAGGAATTTGTACAGTGTGTTTTGGAAGGGTCCTTGGAGCAGTATGTGGATGACCCGACTAGAGAGGGGGCTATACTGGATTTGGTTCTGGGAAATGAGCCAGGCCAGGTGGTTGACGTCGAGGTAGGAGAGCATGTGTCAAATACTGATCACAAATCTGTCTGCTTTAGGATATTAATGGAAAAGGACGAGGCCGGCCCAAAAGGGAAGGTATTTAACTGGGGGAGGGCTAGATACAGCCAGATTAGGCAAGATCTTAAAGATACCGACTGGGATAAGCTTTTCGAGGGCAAGTCGACGAGGTACATGTGGGCAGTCTTAAACAGGAAAACTAAACTGTCTGCAGGAAAGATACTGCGGCAAGGAGGAAGGATGGGAAAGGTAGATAGAGAACCGTGGCTTACAGGGAGATGAGACTGATCAGAAGAAGCGAGAGGCTTGACATTAGACGAGGCAACTGGGGACTGAGACAGCGCTGGAAGCTATAGAGAGTTAGACGGGATCTTAAAAGGGTATAGAAAGGCAAAAAAGGACAGGCCACGAGGTGGCTACTGGCATTTTTTTTTTTAAAAAAAAAAGATTGATAGTTGCCTGTTGCAAACATGTCTAAGATAGCGTATATAATTGTATCAATCTATATTGTCGTAATTGTAAGATTGACAGGGCTAAAGGGTACTTATTCTACAAGGCTCATGTGCATCTACACAGTAATTGAACAGTGTGTTACCACTAGCCCACTCTGTAGAGGCCCCATTTGTGGCCACCCCTGGGTGGACCCCCCCCCCCCAACCAAATTCCCCCCCCATGTCTTGTATACGGCAGACACCTCAACCCACCCTGTAAAGGACTAACAGGTAAATATAAAAGGGGTATACAGGGAAGGTGTGTGGAACTAATAAACCCCACAGATCCTGTGTGCAGGGGGTTCCAGGGAGTGGGAGAAAGAGTATGCTCAGATAATGCAAGCTTTTCGCTTTGCTTCTCAGGGCAGGGATGGGGATGTGCATATGGCTTGATTCCCAAGAATGTTTCCTGTAAATATCTGGAGAAAGATAGTCACGTGGGCCATCAGTAAGGAATTCTGTGCCGAGTGGGAAGTTCCAGTCAGACTGGGATCGTCACTCAGCTGTAGGTTCCTTGGGGCCCCATCTCTGAAGGGGGGGGGGTCAGCAGGAGTAAGTAGTGTCAAAAATAAAAACCGTATTATCTGTGGGTTAACCATCCTGGGAAATAGTACATTAAAGTCACTGGAGGCCGTCAACCAAGAACTGGCTAAATTAAGATTATATGCGCAGCAGACCTGGTATGCCGTAGACCATTAGTTAGCCCAACGGGGGGGACTTTGCATAATAATAGGAGACAAATGAATAACGCGTGTTACAGATGAATCCTACAATATCACCCAAGTCATTAATGATATAAGAAAGCAGTTCTATGACTTTAGACAAGGTCCCAGGAAGGAGAATAATTAGCACAAATGGTTATTGGGGAGATCCTGGGGGTCCTATTTAATGTACGGATGATTAGTCTCATTGTATTAGTAATTGTCTGTTGTCTAATTGCCTAAATGTCTTAATGTCTGCTGTAAATTCATGATGACTCGGATTTTGCCAGGGGCCAGTGTGGTCACCGAAGAAGAATATCCGATGGGAACTCACCGAGGACAACGGCGATAAAGAAAAGGATGAGAAGGTGGACGTCTACCTGTGAACGTATGACCTTTGGTTACGGATCAGGCATATCAATTGCCGGATCCACAATGCTGCTATTGTTGGTCCATTGGATCATTAGGTTATAATCTTGACCAAAAGGGGGAGTTGTTGGAGTAAAAGCAAAATTAAAGGATACAAGTTGATTACTTGGCACAAAATGGACTCTGGGAAGTATATTAAGATGTACTAACTTGGGTATAGACATTGCACAACAAAGAGTTAAAACCTGTTAGTGACTTCATTACTGCAGGAACTAGATCAGACCTTGAAGCACCTTAGCTTAAGATAAAGCAGAGCCAAAACAATGAGTTTTGATAACGAGGTCAGTTATTGATGGAGGGCATAAATGCATAATCGTATCTACACTATGTATAACAATGTGCTAACTGTTGATGTCCAACTTGTCTTCTGTGTATAACGATATGCTAACAGCTAACGTCCATACTTGTCCATTATTTGAAAATGTATAAATGATGCTCAATTGCCATTTTAAAGCTGAGAATGTGACTGCATGTACTGCTAAGAGCCCAGCATAGAACATAGAACATTACAGCACAGAACAGGCCCTTCGGCCTTCGATGTTGTGTCGACCAAAATAAAAAGCAATGCCCCTCCAAACTAAACCATTCCCTTCTCTTCCATATACTTATCAATTAACCTCTTAAACGCCACCAAACTTGGCGCATCTACAACAGCTGCAGGCAGGGCATTCCACTCCCTAATCACTCTTTGAGTAAAGAACCTACCTCTGATATCCGTCCTATAACTCATACCCCTTAATTTAAAGCTGTGTCCCCTCGTGCTAGCTTGGCATTTCTCCCAAAGCTTTGCCCGATAAAAATGTGTATTGAATCTTAGATCTGACTCCAAGTGGTGATTTTCCCACAACATTAGGACACAGTAAAAAATATATTTCTCGTATGCTATACACACGAAACATACTGTTCACAAAGTGAATAGGGAGAAGGAAAGGAAAGGGTGCAGAATATAGTGTTACAGTCATAGCTAGGATGTAGAGAAAGATCAGCTTAATATATGATAGGTCCATTCAAAAGTCATTTTGCTCAGTAAGGGAAAGGAACAACAAGAACTCTGGGTCATTTTCATCAAAATACAAAACGTGTATTTCGATGTGTGTTTATGATTGGAGCTAAATGAAAGTAAAAGTTCTCCAGAAGTAAAGCTTTCCAATCCTTTTCATAAAAATGAAGCATTCATTTCAATTTTATAGATACTTCGATGCTGCAACACTAAAAAAATTCTATACAGATTGAAAGCTTCAAAATTAGGTTGTTCAAATAGAAAATTTTCAGAAAAGCTTGGCAAGTACTCCTAAAATATTGGACCTTACATTTTGATAGCCATGAGAAATGGATGTTTAGCTGTAAGAAATTAATGAGTATCATTGAAAGAAAGGTGAATTGAACTGTACCAGGTTGGTTCAGTTCATTGAATTCTTGCTACTTTAACCAAAGGTTGCAGCTTCAAAAGTCAATGCAACTGCATGCATAATTTAGGTTGGCATTTTACTATAGCATGTAAAGAATGGAATAAAATATAACAATTGCTTGTTTAGGTCAGTGTAAAAAGCCAAATGGGATTAACTAAAGAGTAGTTCTTTCTGTGCTTTGGGAAAGTGGGAGAGTCTCTGTTTGTACAGGGGGAGTTTTCTTTTCATTTTTAGTTCTGTTAAATCAGAGTGTCCTTTGAAATGGTGCCTGATCTCTAGAAGGACGACTTGGCCGGTAGGACTTTCCAAAATCTGCCCTACCAGCATGGTGGCGTGTGGGACCTACCTCCAGCATTTTTTTCTCATGTTGGAAATGGTACCTTTTATCCAAGTTATTTCACTTTGTTCGAAAATCATACCAGCTTCAAAGGTGGACGGGGATAACTTTCCCAGAATAATTCTAAATGTCCAATAAGTGGGAAAACGGGATGTTTTCCTGCCCATTTTTTTCAGTGAGCTGAATCTCGGTTATTTACGGCACTTTGTACACTACCGAGGCTATCAGGTGATTCACGCCAATAGGGGAGGTGCAGAGTCTAAACCCGCCAGAGAGGTTGGCAGCGGAGAGCTCAGGAGGCCATTGTCCGTGTGCCAATCTCCCAGTTTAGCCAGAGGTCTGTTTGCATCTCCCCCCATTGCCATGGCCTCCTCCAACACTTATGGGAATGGCTGTTCCCCCACCGCCCCCCCTGCTCAACTTCTCAATTAGTTCAGAATATAACAAGCACACAAAAAAAACATTTTAAATGATGTTTAGGGCCTGAGTTGTACACTCTCCTGGTGGCTTTTGAGATGGGGAGAGTGGGTCATGACATTGTATAAACAAGATTCCCTCTGGAGTCCCGCCTACCCTGACCAGACATGATTTTATGATGGGGAAGGCACGGCCTCAGGCAGGAAACCCAACCTTGCTTCTACTGAAGTGCTTAACTAGCCATTAATGACCACTTAGGGGCTTTATCTGCCCAGCCTCAATTTTCAGGCTGGCGGGCACTTGATGACAAAAAATGGAAAATAAAAAAATCTTGATCCTCAATCTCAAATGGGAAGGGGGGGGGGGTGTTCCTCCATCAGAATGCTCCTTCATGGACCTGAGACCTCCCACTCTCCTTCTCCTCCAAGCCTCTGATACTTCTGAGGTGGGGGAAGAGAAAGTTATCTTTTGCTCCTTAAAAACAGTGCATAGATCTCTACGGAGCAGGGCTTTGTTGACAATTTTAGATCCCACCCCTAAAAATGATGGCATGAAACCTGCCCACTGCTTTTTTTTGACAAATCCCATTAGATCTGAAGAGAAAACCTGCCTGTTTCTCTGGAGAGGAACACAATAGTTTTCAGTCAGTCGCTGTGGGCAGTGCCAAGATGCAGTGCCAGAGGGGGCAGTAGGTATGTCCTTCTCCACCAGGAGCTAAACTCGCCATTGATCCCCTGGAAGGATCCCCATGATGGATGAAATTGTCATAAATCTCATGTTGGTAAGGTTTGAAAATGTGGTGAAATATGGCGGGGGCGGGTGCTGATAATTATATAAAAATTGATTCAAATATATTAAAGTTCGGTTTTCTCCCTTGTGGGTGTGAACCTTGTGATTTTACCAATGAAGAGAGGGGAAAATCACGGAATGGGTCGCTTTCTTGATTTTCTCCAGATTTTCAGCTGGTGTCACCATCCTCTGACAGTTTGAGTTAAAAATCCACCTGCCTCACCCACTCCCCCCCATTTCTGAAATAGAAAGAGTTAACAAAACTCATTGTTCCATTGGTTTCGAGATAGATTAGTATGTGTGTAAGAATGTAAAAGTGTGAGACAAGGGAAAGCTATTCAGTTGGTTCATTCCACAGATCTGTACAATCTGTTCTTGGATTCTGACCAACTTACCTTCTGTGAAACTTTCCTGAGGAAATCTTTCTCACAGCATTTCAGAGATAAACCTTGCACACTTCTCAATTCTTGCCTGGCATTGCACACTATAAACCGAATCTTTGGAGTCACATATCTATTGCAGCTTCAGAATCATTATACTTCACAGCTCATTCATCACCCTTATTTAACCTTTGAAGACAAATTTATTTGTTTTTTAGTCAGGTGGGGATATCAGTCTCTTCCAAAAGTAGTAATTGACACAGTAATTGTCTCTCTAATATGCTTACTGCTCCATACAAAAATCCTTGTTGGTCTAACATGAAATATTCCAAATACATATTCGAGTACATGGGATCTGTGGAATTATATTCCACATATCAACGTAAACAAAGTGTTGAAAACAAATGTAGGCTGGCACAACATCTTGGAAATTGTAACAATATATATCAACCTGCCATGTATTCTGATGATAACTGAAAGCTAATGTCCTCTTAGCCAACAAAATGGTTGCAAAACACCTTTTTGTGAAAAAAGTAACCACAAAGGAATGAACTGAACCAGCATATTTTATTAGCTAAATATTTAGTACCAAAAGTAGAAACAGGAAAGTTTGGAATGAAGGAATAATATTTATTAGCTCCTTTGACAGGAGGAACCAAACATTCTGAGTGGAATTTTGTGTTTTTTTCCCAAAGTTAGGATTAGGTGAGTGTTTAGCCCACCGGCTGTACTGCTGCCAAGACCTTGGCATTCACTGAACTCTCTAATGGAAAGGTCATGTCTCTCCTTAGCTCAAAAGGCCAAAGCTTTGACAAAGCATCATCTGGACTCGAAACGTCAGCCCTTTTCTCTCCTTACTGATGCTGCCAGACCTGTTGAGATTTTCCAGCATTTTCTCTTTTGATTTGAAATAACATAGAACTGTTTAAAGGCATACTATCCATAACAAATGGAAAAGTATATATCAACAGTGTAAGCAGGAATCTTGATTGAAAGCCAGGAAACAAGAAATACAAATACTAGAAATATAAAAATTGAATTGGAATAATGAGAGATAATTAACAGATTTGGTAACAGATAAACGTTACCAAAATAGAATTGGAACAGAAGAGGCTAAAGCTTGAATTATAGGAGAGAGAAAAGGAAAGAGAGGGAGAGAGGCAAGATGGGGAAATGGAAAAAGAAAGGGATTTCGGAGAGAAAAAGACAAGAGGCAGGAACAGAGGGAAGAAAGAAATTTTTAACTAATATTTATTGAAATTAGAAGAAAGACTCTCCTTGGACCCAGGGAAGGCAATAATAGGGAAAGGCTTGTCCCCATATACAGAGCCAAGTGCAAAGATACTTATATTTGTCCAAGCAACTTTAAAGCTTGAGGAAAGGATATAGAGGCATTTTTCAATTCACTTTGAACATTGCAAGATCGCCCATGGAAAGCAGGATAACAGGCAAAACCCACAGAATTGATGCCAAGATTTGTGAGGATACATCCACAGATAATGAGGTGGCCAAAAGGTTATCCTGAGTGCTCAGGAATTAGTGCCTGTAGTCAGAAATTCCAAGCCCTCTGAAAACCAGCTGAACAAACTTACATTGAGTTTGAGAAAGTCAAGCAACTTGCCTTTAACTGCTGGATGGGGCACTTAAATCAGGGACCACCTATGAATGCCTCAGAGAAGTAGTTCGCCTTGGAGAATTTAAATCCCAAGCCCCACCTTTGTAAGGATGCATGTGGGAAACCAAAAACTTTTGAAAGCCACACCAGTTAATCATGGCTTTTGATTATGAGTTTGTCCATAAGCCCTTACGCCAAAAGAAATCCTTTTTCCATCACCTCCACAAACTCCAGAAAGATAGAAGGTGGGAAGGCGTAAGAAAGGCGAACAGCCAGAGATGAGGAAGAAAAGCTGAGAATACAAGCTATCCCCTCTATAAGCCAAAAGGAAACTTGTTGAGAATTGGAGAAAAGCCCAAAAGCCAATATGCTCTCAATACACCAAAATAGGATAACTTCATGCATGATTTGTCAGTGTTGGAGAAGAGACCCTAGCTAAAAGCACAGGTGACAAAGGTATGGTTTTGACTCTGGCAATAAGTTCTGGTAAAGACACTGCTCTGCGGGGGAAGTGAATGAGATCCCTGAGAGTTACTGGGATTTTGTGTCTAATGGAAAAATGAGTCTGTATCCTTGAAGTGTAACAGGTAAACACATTGTCATATTTAGAGATATAGAGGCCACCAAAACTCTTTTAAAGCATAGAAACTAAGAGCCCTTTGAGCTAAGGAGAGGCATGATCTTTCCACCAGAGGGTTCAGTGAATGCCAAGGTTTGAGTGAACAACATAAGTGGAGTACATATTCATACTTTTAATCAGGTGCACTTGGAGAGTGACTTACTGTCTGCGCTGGTAATCATGGGGATTTCCATAGCTTACATTTGGACTGGCTCCTCAGAAATGACTTACTGGGAGCAGAAGTAGTCACTTGCCTTTTGTCTCAGAGTAACACGAAGGAGTCAGAACAGTTACAGGAAGATATACCTGATAATTTCCCTGCCTATGTAGTTATTGAGTCAATGGCCAAACAAAGCCCATCATCGGAGGTTAATCTTAGCACCACAGATGGATAATTGATAGTCTGACTATCCAAAACCTTTTTCAATGATTTGGGTGACCCGAAGGAAGTGACGGGCAGGTATTCTCCGGGTGAGACCTAGCAATCACAAACTGCCCAAGCTGAAGCAAAGCTTGATCCAGAATTCATAACGCTATTACTTAAAAAAATAGGTGCTATCGAGAAAGTGGAGAACCTTTCACTGAAAGGAGGATGAAGAGTGGAAGGTGGTCCTCTGGTCGGTGGTGTCACTCAGGTATGGTAGGGAGACAGTGAGGGTAGCACACAAAATCCCCATGGCTGGACATGTGCACATCCAGAGGGGCAAAGACTGCAGAAGATGTGTATCCATGTCCTGGGAGTGGCACACAATAGCCTGTTATATGTCTCAGGGGCCTCTTAAATCTTCACAAACAGTCATGAAGAGATGGGCAGACGAGCAAAACATTTCAGCAAGGGAACCATTTATTAGTGTTTCCACCCTAACAGGGTGAAATGCTAAAACCCAGTTCAACTGTCCTTGTTGTTGAAGAGGTTTGGCGAGATGCATTATTTAATTGACACCCCAGACTGCATAAAAAAAAAGTGGATTATTTCACATCAACTGGCAGAAACAGTACCTGAGTATCACAGCTATAAAGGAGAATAAACAAGCACAGGTCTTTCGGGTTTTAAGCACGGTGAAAGACAAAAGGGGTAGTGATGATGAGGCAATGCCCAAACTGAACTCCTTGCTATCCAGTTAGGTAATACCACACTGAGATTAGACTCTTCACTCCCCAATTTAAATGTAAAACTGAAAAGAGACAGCTCAGGGTTGCCCACAATGTTTGAAGGAATCTATCAGGACAAACGAGAATGCATAACCCTCATCACATTCCACGTAGATGCAGGAAAAACTTCCCTCATAAAGACCATCTTGGGTGACACAGTGCTACAGTAGTTAGCGCTGTTGCCTCACAGCGCCGGGGTCTTAGGTTCAATTATGGCCTTGGGTTACTGTGAGGAGTTTGCATGTTCCCCCACGTCTGTGCAGATTTCCTCCTGGTGCTCCAGTTTTCTCCCACGCTCCAAAGATGTGCGGGGTTAGGTTAATTGACCATGCTAAATTGACCTTAGTATCTGGGAGAATAGCTGGGCTAAATGCATGAGGTTACAGAAGTAGGGCCTGGGTGGGATTGTGGTCAGTACATACTCGATGGGCCAAATGACCTTCTTCTGTAACTGTAGGGATTCTATCACTTAAATCTAGAGAAGTTGGCCCAGAGTAGGAAGTTCCCCATTGATAATAAAAGTGATCTATTAAAGGGATGTTTGCTGGTACTCTTAACATTCTGGGAAAAATAAATCACCCCAATGAGTAGACTCACAGCATCAGGTTAGTCCAACAGGTTTATTTGGTAGCACTGCTCCTTCATCAGGTGAGTGCAGGATTTGTTTCACAAACAGGGCATATATAGACACAAGCTTAATTACAAGATAATAGTTAGAATGTGAATCTTAACAGGTAATCAAGTCTTTATAGGTGCAAACAATGTGAGTGGAGAGAGGGATAATCACAGGTTAAAGAGATGTGAATTGTCTCCAGCCAGGACAGTTAGTGAGATTTTACAAACCCAGGCAAGTCGTGAGGGTTACAGGCAGTGTGACATGAACCCAAGATCCCGGTTGAGGACATCCTCATGTGTGCGGAACTTGACGATCAATTTCTGCTTAGCGAATCAGTGTTGCCATGTGTCATGAAGGCTGCATTTGGAGAATGTTTACTTGAAGATCAGAGGCTGAATGCCCTTGACGGTTGAAGTGTTCTCCAACAGGAAGGAACATTCCTCTCTGGTGACTGTTGAGCAGTGTCCATTCATCCGTTGTCATATCACCTGCATGGTCTCTCCAGACCTCGAGACATCCTTTCCCTCCGCATATCAAGTAGACAGTATTGGCCGAGACACAAGAGTATGTACCATGTACCTGGCAGATCTCAGGTGAGATGATGGAATCCGTGTTGATGATCCAGCATGTCTTACAGAGGTTGCTGTGGCAGAGTTGTGTGGTGTTGTGGTCACTGTTCTGAAGGCGGGTTAGGTCACTCATACAATAGTCTGTTTGAGATTGCATGGTTGAAGACAAGTAATAGGGATATGGTCATAGCCTCGACAAACTTGTCACCCCAGTAAGTCTTTTCCAATGTTGAGTTATCCTGTTTTCACTAAGAAATGCTCAGGCCACCATTCAGAGGTTAATAAAGGAGCTAGCAGGAGAAGCTCCTTAACTTGATGACCTGCTGATGTACAGTGACATCTAGAAAAACTGGAAGCTGTTGCCAAGGTGACTACAGTCAGCTGATTTAGTGGTAAATCTAGCAAAGAACGAGCTTGCAAAAGCACACTGAACCTACCTAAGGATTTAGCTAATTGGATTAGAAATTGGCTGGCAGATAGAAGACAGAGGGTGGTGGTTGATGGGAGATGTTCATCGTGGAGTTCGGTGACGAGTGGTGTGCCTCAGGGGTCTGTTTTGGGGCCCCTGCTGTTTGTAATTTTTTATAAATGATCTGGATGAGGGTATTGAGGGATGGATCAGTAAATTTGCAGATGATACTAAAGTTGGTGGTGTGGTCGATAGTGAAGAGGGGTGTTTTAGTTTACAGAGTGACTTGGACAAGTTGCAGAGCTGGGCCGAGAGGTGGCAAATGGAGTTTAATGTGGAAAGTGTGAGGTAATGCACTTTGGCAGGAACAATAAATGTGTAGAGTATAGGGCTAATGGTAGGGCTCTTAATAGTGTTGGGAAACAGAAGGATCTTGGTGTATGTGTCAATAGATCCCTGAAAGTAGGCAGTCAAGTGGATAAAGTTGTTAAGAAGGCATATGGAGTCTTAGCTTTAATTGGTAGGGGGATTGAATTTAGGAGCCGCAGCATCATGTTGCAATTGTACAAAACTCTAGTGCGGCCGCACTTGGAGTATTGTGTGCAGTTCTGGTCTCCGCATTATAAGAAAGATGTGGAGGCTTTGGAGAGGGTACAGAGGAGGTTTACCAGGATGTTGCCTGGTATGGAGGGCAGGTCCTATGAAGAGAGGTTGAAGGATTTGAGGTTGTTTTTCGTTAGAAAAGAGGCGGCTAAGAGGGGATCTTATTGAAGCATATAAGATGATTAGAGGTTTAGATAGGGTGGACAGTGATAGCCTTTTTCCTAGGATGGAGAAAGCTAGCACGAGGGGACAGAGCTTTAAATTAAGGGGGATGAGTTATAGGACGGATATCAGAGGTAGGTTCTTTACTCAAAGAGTGATTAGGGAGTGGAATGGCCTGCCTGCAGCTGTTGTAGATGCGCCAAGTTTGGTGGCGTTTAAGAGGTTAATTGATAAGTATATGGAAGAGAAGGGAATGGTTTAGTTTGGAGGGGCATTGCTTTTTTATTTTGGTCGGCACAACATCGAAGGCCGAAGGGCCTGTTCTGTGCTGTATTGTTCTATGTTCTATGTTCTATGATACAGTAGATCAGGAATGGGTGTTACCAGAAACAATATAAATGCAGGCATTCCCCATGTTCAAGGCTAAATATAAATCATGAGGTCTTTAAAGATGTGTGGCTCAGCACTAAAGTTATCCCACTGACGGAGTGATTGCAGAAAAACAAAGGTCATATGGTCAGGGGAGCAACAAGCAGGTTTGGAGAGGCTGAGGAGCATCTTCATCAACAAATCAGTGTTGGCCACTCAAACTTTCACAAGCCTTTTTAAAATATCTACTGATATTAGTAGCCTGGGGAAAGATTCTGAACTGCTCCAAGGTGATGGGTCAGACTCAGGAAGGTCAATGAGATACTTCTCCAAAAAGATTAAATGGAAACCAAAAGAAATAGTCCACTGTGGAATCATAGAATCCCTACAGTTCAGAAGTAAGCCATCTAGTCTGCACCAACAACAACCCCATCCAGACCCTATCCCTGTAACCCCACGTATTTACCCTGCTGGGGGCCCTGACATTAAAGGGCAATTTAGCATGGACAATCCACCTACCCCGCAGATCTTTGGACTGTGGGAGGAAACCGGAATACACGAAGGAAACACACGGAGATACAGGGAGAACGTGCAGACTCCACACTGACAGTCACTCGAGGAGGGAATTGAACCTGGGTCCTTGGCATTGTAAGGCAGCAGTACTAATCACAGTGCCACCAAGCCACCCTTAGAGAAGGAGGAAATCCTGGAACTATTGCTGACTCTTCACAGTATATATCCACCATGGATGCAGAGAGATCTTAGGACATACTGACCACAATCCTCTCAACGTTGTGGAAAAAATTAAACCCTAAAATGTCAGGCTACTTCAGTGGAACTCGCTTATACCGGCCACATTGCTGGAAGAAACAATTTAATAGTTGATGATTTTTTAAGAATTTAACTCTGGTCAGAATTCTTTGGATTGCTAAAGTTCAAAGCTGTATCAGTTAACCTTAAAGAGTGGATGTATATGCATGCATTCATTTTTCTTTGACACTTTCTGGTGGAGGTGAAGGTGTGATGAAGGTCTGTTACACAGGAAATTTATCATCTCATAGACTGGACACACTAAAATGTATTGAACTTTTAAAAAAATAGCACTTTTGCTAAATAAAGCTACTGTGTTTCATTTGCAAAGGACACAAAGTGCTTTATGAAGATACGGATTGCACAAAGCTCTCACAAACAGTGGCTACTTCAAGTCTAAATCAAAAGCAGAGCCAGCAATCCAGCGCTTGAGTATAAAATCATTCTGGATTTGAACTGACAGTCAGAAAGAGCTACTACAGGAGCAACAACCTTATCGTTAAAAACCTCTCTCATCAAAGCTGACCTGTTTGAGATTTCGGAACTCACCAGAAGCCCTCCTTGTTGCAAACCAAAAGTCCTTAACTGAGAATTCCAACCCAACTGCAATTGAGTTGGAATTGCGACCCAAGAGAGCAGAATGTGAGCTGTAAAGGCTTTGGCTCACAGGACTTTGGCAAAAAAAGGTGGAGGCAAGGTAAGTTTAAACTCTTTACTGGGTCTAGCATAAACTGAGATGGAGGGACATGTGATGTGCTGTTTCTGCACAATGTGGGAGATGGCGGACCCCAAGATCATTCCCAGTGAGCACGGCTGCAGAAAGTGTCGGTTGCTTGAACAACTCCAGCTCAAAGTAGACGAGCTGAACTCCGAGCTACAGACACTGAGACACATCAGGGAGGGGGAGTGTTTCAAGAGAAAGTCACACCCTCTAAACTGACAAATTCTGATGGGGGTCAGGAAAAAGAGGGGGTAGCTGCGGGCGAGAAGGGGAGCGGGGGGAAGGAAGGAGGAGAGCGGGGCGGAGGACGGAGGGGAGCGAGGGGGAAGACAGATGGGAGCGGGGGGGAGGAAGGAGGGGAGCGGGGGGGGGGAGGAAGGAGGGGAAGACAGGTACAGGAGGTGGAGACCCAAAAGCCTCAGCCCCTGAATCTGCACAACAGGTTTGAGATTCTTGCTCCGTGTGTCAAGAACAAGGACTGCAAGGTGGATGAGCAAGCTGCCCACGGTACAGTGCTGCAGGGAACGGTCGAAGCAGAAGGAGAAGTGAAGAGAAATGTAGTGGTAATTAGGGATAGTGTAGTTTGGGGTATCAACACTGTCCTTTGTGACAAGGATAAAGAATCCCAAAGGTTACGTCGCCTGCCTGGTGCTTGGGTCCAGGATGTTTCATCTGGGCTGTCGTGGTGCATGTAGGTGCCAGTGACATAGGCAAAATAGGAACGAAGGATCTGCAGAGGGAGTATGAAAAGCTGGGAACCAAATTAAAAAGCAAAACCAACAAGGTGGTAATCTCTGGGTTACTACCTGAACCACGTGCAAATTGGCGCAGGGTAATTAGGATCAAGGAGATGAATGCATGGCTCAAGGATTGGTGTGGGAGGAACGGGTTTGAATTCATGGCGCATTGACACCAGTATTCAGGCAGATGGGACTTGTTCAGATGGGATAGTCTTCGTCTGAATCGTGCTGGGACCAGAGTCCTGGCGAATTGTATAACTACGGCTGTAGATAGGGCTTTAAACTAATTAGTGGAGAGGAGGGTGCAGGGGTGGGGGAAATTGCAAAACCTAAAGTAAAGGAGAGGGTGAAAATGTTGAGGACATTCCACTAATTAAAAGAATAGGGAGCACGGGAGAGGTTAGTGGCGTTTCTACAAATAGGGTCCAGATAAAGGCTGGCATAAAGACACTTTACCTGAATGCACAAAGCATTCAAAACAAAGTGAATGAGCTGATGGCACAAATGGGTACGATCTACTGGCCATTGCAGAAACGTGGTTGCGGGGTGACCGGCACTGGGAACTGAATATCCAAGCGGGTATCGGACATTTAGGAAGGATAGACAGGAAGAAAAAGGAGGTGGGGTAGCTCTGTTAATAAAGGAAAATATCAGGGCAGAAGTAAGAGAAAATACAGGGTCCAGAGAGCAAAACGTGGAATTGTTGTGGGTGGAAATAAGGAATAGTAAGGGGAGAAAGTCGCGGGTGGGTGTGGTCTGTAGGCTCCCAAATAATAATTTTGAAGTGGGGGGAGGGCTATAAACAAGCAAATAATTGAAACATGCAAAAATGGAATGGCGATAATTATGGGGGATTTTAATCTGCATATTGATTGGATGACCCAAGTCGGATGTGGTGGGCTTGAGAAAGAGTTCTTGGAATGCTGTCGGGATAGTTTCCTTGAACAGTATGTAATGGAACCTATGAGGGAGCGAGTTATATTAGATCTGGCACTATGTAATGAGGCAGGCAGAATTAGAGATCTTCTTGTGAGGGATCCTCTTGGGATGAGTGATCATTGTATGGTTGAATTTCTGATGTAGATGGAGGATGTGAAAGTAGGTTCCCAAACCTGTGTCCTCTGTTTGAGCAGAGCGGGGTACAATAGGATGAGGGTGGAATTGGCTAATGTAGTTTGGGGGGGGTGCAGATTGGTTGGTAGGATAATTGAGGAACAGTGAAGGATTTTTAAGGAGGTCTTTTCCTGTATTCAGCAGAAATATATTCTGACGGTAAAGAAGGACTGTAAGAGAAGGGATAACCAGCCGTGGATATCGAAGGAAATAGAGGAGAATATTAAATTAAAAACCAATGTGTACAGTATGGCTAAAAATAGTGGGGAATGAAAAGATTGGGAAAGATTTAAAAAATAAAGAATGATTAAGAAAGCGATAAAGAAAAGATACAGTATGAAGCTAAACTAGCTCTAAATATAAAAAATGATAGTAAAAGTTTTTACAAATATATAAAGCAGAAGAGACTGGCTAGAGTGAATGTTGGATCCTTGGAAGATGAGAGGGGGGATTTAACGGTGGGTAACAAGGAAATGGCTGAGACTTTAAATAATCTTTTTGTGTCGGTGTTCATGGAGGATGACACAAATAGCTTATCAAATATTAAAGATAGAGGGTTGGTAGGAGATGAGGTCCTTCATACAATTACTGTTACTAGAGAGGTAGTGCTTGGTAGACTAATAGGACTGAAGGCAGACAAGTCCCCGGGACCGGATGGAATGCATCCCAGGGTTCTGAAAGGAATGGCAGAAGTAATAGCAGATGCCTTAGTAATTGTTTATCAAAATTCGCTGGACACTGGGAAGTGCCAGCGGATTGGAAAACAGTTAATGTTATGCTGCTGTTTAAAAAAGGTAGCAGACAAAAGGCAGGGAACTATAGGCTGGTTAGCTTAACATACGTAGTTGGAAAAATGCTAGAATCCATCATCAAAGAAAAAATAGCAGGACACCTAGAAAAGAACAGTTTGATCAAGCAGATGCAGCACGGATTTGTGGAGGGGAATTTGTGTTTAACGAATTTACTGAATGTTCATGATGATGTGACGAGTGCAGTAGACAGAGGGGAATCAGTGGACGTGATGTTTTTAGATCTCCATAAGGTGTTCAATAAGATGCCTCACAAAAGGTTGCTGCAAAAGGTTAGAGTACACGGAATTGGGGGTAAATTGAGGATTGGTTATCTAACAGGAAGCAGAGAGTTGGAATCAATGGGTGCTTTCCTGATTGGCAGTTGGTGACTGGTGGAGTGCCACAGGGATCAGTGCTGGAGCCTCAACTGTTTACCATATACTTAGACAATCTGGAGGAGTGGGCTGAGTGTAGAGTAACAAAATTTGCTGATGACACGAAGATGAGTGGAAAATCGAATTGCGTGGAGGACACAAAGTCTGTAGAGAGATCTGGTTAGTCAGAGTGAGTGGACGAGGACCTGGCAGATGGAGTATAACGTTAGCAAATGTGAGGTTATCCACTTTGGTAGAAATAATAGTAGGAAGGAATATTATTTAAAGGGTAAATAGCTGCAGCATGCTACGGTGCAGAGCGACCTGGAGATCCTTGTGCACGAATCGCAAAAACTCAGTCTGCAGGTGCAGCAGGTATTCAAGAAGGTAAATGGAATGTTGGCCTTTATAGGAGAGGATAGAATATAAAAACAGGGAGGTCTTGCTGCAACTGTACAAGGCACTGGTGAGGCCGCAACTGGAGTACTGTGTGCAATTTTGGTCCCCTTATTTGCATAAGGACATATTGGCTTGGAGGGAGTACAGAGAAGGTTCATCGGGGTGATACCGGAGAAGAGGGGGTGGGTTAGCTTATGAGGAGGGATTAAATAGAAAGAGCCTGTGCTCATTGGAGTTTAGAAGGCTGAGGGGGGGATCTTATAGAGACTTAGAAGATAATGAAGGGGCTAGATAGAGTAGAGAGATTCTTTGTACTTAGATAGCAAAACAGAACTAGTGGGCACTCAAAATAAAATGGGGGCGCAGTTTAGACCGGAGTTGAGGAAGAACTTCTTCACTCAAAGGGTTGTGAATCTCTGGAATTCTCTGCCCATTGAAGTGGTGGAGGCTTCCTTGTTGAATATATTTAAGTTACAGGCAGATAGATTTCTGATAGACAAGGGAATTAAAGGTTATGGGGAGAAAGCGGGAAAGTGAAACTGATCCACTTCAGATGAGCCATGATCTTATTGAATGGCAGGGCAGGGCAGGGCAGGCTCGAAGTGCCTAATGGCCTACTCCTGCTCCTATTTCTCATTATGTTCTTATAACTCCAGTGTCTTCAGGAGAAAAGAAAATCCATCGGCGGTGACTGAAAAACCCAATCACCAGAAGCTACTGTACAAAGTGACTCTTCAGCTGTTGACAAGCATCAGGAAATCATAGAATCCCTGCAGTGCAGAAGGAGGCCATTCAATCTATTGAGTCTGTACAACAACAATCCCATCCCATATATTTACCCTGCTAATCCCCAGACACTAAGGGGCAATTTAGTAAGGCCAATCAATTTAACCTGCACATCTTTGGTGTGTGGGAGGAAACCGGAGCTTCCAGAGGAAGCCCACGCAGCCACAGGGAGATTGTGCAAACTCCAAACAGTCACCCGAGGCCAGAATTGAACCCAATCCCTGGCATTGTAAGGCAGCAGTTGTAACCACTGTGCCACCAACGTGATTTTTTTTTTTCTGGCTTTACTTCTTGCTTGGCCAAATTTTAACACCCACTGCTCCACTGAGATTTGCTTATTTTTTGCTTGGTTTTGAGTGTGGGATTGTTGCGCTGTGTCGTTGCATTAGTGGGTAGTTGGACAATGATATACACTTGAAATCTTTTGTCAATAGCTTTTGCATCTTTACTTGCACGAGTTTTAACAATGAAATTAACTCGACTTATTAACTTAAAGAATCTGGTGAATTTATTTCCTTACTCTAATCTGTACGTACACACTGAATTGGCAGTATCCAAAGTTGAAGCCCAAGAGCAGGAAAGGAGTCAGTTCATGCCTTTTAATCTGGTCGTAACTACCTGAAAAGATGACTTTTATAATGAACATCTTTGACCATCTGATTACTTAGTTCAAGTTGAAACAGTATGAGCCCAAACCCAAACTACGTGACAAGGGCTGTTTAACTTACCCCAGAACCAGGTGGTCCGGGTGGTCCGGGTGGTCCAGGTAATCCAGGATTGCCAGGGATGCCATTGATTCCAGGGCGACCAGGTGGTCCCTAATGAAAAACAATACAAGAACATCTTTCGTCCAAGATTACGAACTGAAATTCAACCTATAATGCTCAATTGCAAATTTTGGGTGGAATTCTCCCCGAAAAAATTCTAAGTGCTTAATTTGTGGGAAAACTGGAGTAATTCATGTTGGTTTGTTTCGGTGGGAGTTCACACTAGAATCTCCCATATTCTATGCACTACAGAGGCCGCCAGCGTGAATATTATTAGATTTCAGGGAGCAGGGCCTATTCCCACCCAGAAGGCTGAAACCAGTGGGCCTCTGTACAAGCACAGTAGCCCCGAATTGTCATCCTCCTATTTGTTGGCCAGCCTGACCCTCGGTCACGACCCCCCGAATCCCCCTTGATCATTCCCGGGCCAACTCTGATCTTTCCTCTACATCCCGGACTGTCCCGATCTCCAACCCTGCCCACAGTGCCAATCTCCCAACCCCATCCCACTCCTCACAGAGCAGACACCCCCTCAGGTAGACACCACCACCACCACGCCCCACCCCCCCCCCCCCCCCCCCCCCCCCCCCCCCCCGACCATTTTTCTTTCTCCTGTCCTCATTCGAGCCCAATGCAGAATGAGAACAATCTCCCCCTCCCCCACACTCACCGATCACTCCATACGCCCTGTCCCTTTTGGCACCGCTATCTTGAATCTGCCCCATGCCCAAAGGGCAGTGCCCAGGTGCCCTCTTATAACTGGGAATGATATAACTGGCTTGGTGATAGGCTTTGACTCTTCACATTTCTATTAGCATAAACTATGAAAAATAAATGAAGTAAATCAAAGCCTGTTCCGTTATTTTAAATCAAAAGGTTTACACTTACCGGATCTCCTTTAGGTCCTTGGTTTGTGTCACCGTTCTGTAAAGAGATAAATGCACGTTTTACCATCAAAAAATAATGGGGGGTTGTAAGATAACTAGATTTTAATCTTCACATAGATTCATCTATTAAAATTGGCAAGGATACCCTGAAGGAGGATTCATTAAAAGTACCCGGGACAGTTTCTTCAAGCTTTAAATTCTGGGGGTGATTTTGTGTTTGCGTTAGCTATCAATGAGAATGGCAATGCAGGCACAAAATAATGTGAGTGAGAGGAAACGCAATTCTCACTGGCAAGATTGTATTTCCCAATTTTCTCTTGTCAATGATATATCGAGGTTTCCGTCCACAAAGGGCAAAAATCTCATTGAAATACTTTTAAATAAACTAATATTATTAACGAGCTCCCCTCAGGCCTAAACCTAATCCACATCAAGTTCAATAGAGTTTAATATCATTAACCCATTGGTCCCTCTGCCCAACTCCCTCTTCCCTCATTAGTACCAACTCCAATTGGGCTGGGTTGAGGTTTATAGGAAGGGGAAGTGACCTTTAAAGATAGCACCCTAATCACTGTACAGCTGGGTTTTGCTGACATATTGAGGCCTCACCATCCCCAACTCCCTGCATGATGCATGAAACAAGTCCCTTTCTTTTGGCAGAATATCAGGAGATAGGGTGGTATGTAGGCCAACAAGGTGGCATGATAGTTAGCATTGCTGCCTCACAGCTCCAGGGGCCCAAGTTCAATTCCAACTTTGGATGTCTGTGTGGAGCTTGTATATTCTCTCCGTTTGTGTGAATTTCTTCTTGGTGCTCTGGTTTTCTCCTATGGTCCAAATATGTGTAGCTTAAATAGATTGACAATGCTAAATTGCCCCTTAGTATCCCAAGATGCACAGGTTAAAGCGATTAGCAGCGTAAATACAGTCATAGGCCTGGGTGGAATGCTTTGTCAGAGAATCAATGCAGACTCGATTGGCTAATAGTCTCCTTCTGCACTGTAAGGATTCTATAAGTTCTATTGGTGGTGGGGGTATGGAATGCGCTGCCAAATAAAGTGGTGGAGGCAGGTACTTGGGAGTTATTTAAGAAGTACTTAGATGGGCACATGAATAGAATGGGAATGGAGGGGTATAGAAAACTGATTTAAAATAGAGATCATGAGCCTTGGGAGTCCCTGGGAAGTGTGTAAATAGATGATGACATTGATGTACTTGTTTTTATCCTACAGGTGCTTTGGTCCACCTTGTTGTCTAACAAGGGGCATACACACGATGGGTCGTGAGAGGGCTGCTCTTGGATTTTTTTTTTGACTGTATCCTAGTGCTTCACGTCATTGGTGTATGCTTGACCTGGACCATTTGATGGGCAACACGACAACTCAGCGACTATCGCTGTGCTGTGCAGATACATGGATTTGGGCCTGTGTCTGTGGGAGTTTGCACATTCTCCCCATGCTCGCGTGGGTTTTCTCCAGGTACTCCGGTTTCCTCCCACATCCCAAAGTTATGCTCTTAGGCTAATTGGCAAAACAAATTCTCCCTAAATTGTCTCAAATTTCGTTTTTAATCCATAGATCTATAAACATGGACAGGGATCATGGGTAGAGGTGGGAACATCGGGGTGGCGGCACAGGCTTGTTGGGCCAAAGGGCCTCTTTCCTGTGCTGTTTTGTTCTTTGTTCTAAGATCTGAAGAGAAACATGTCAGTTGTCTCACCGGAAAGAACACACTGCTATTTTTTTGGTAAGATTTCCCCCAATGGATTCATTGCTTATAATCTTTCAAACTTCCCACTGTTCTGAAAAAAATCGCATAGGATTGGAGAACAGCGAATGTAACTCTAAACAAGGAGGGAAGACAGAATGCAGGAAACTATTGGCCAGTATCTGTCATTGGGAAAATGTAACAATCCAAATGAACAAAATAGCGGCAGGACATTTAGAATATGTGGCAGAGTCAACATCAGGCAGAATTTTACAGATTGGCAGCGTAGGGGCCTGTAAATAATCCTGGCAGGTTATCCTGCCATCTTCCCATATGTCCTGATCTCCCACCATTTTATGTGGAACAGGGAGAGCCTAGATTTGACCACCTGTCCTTTCCCAAATTGAAGGCATAAGGATACCCACATTTCTATTGATAATTTGAAGGCTGAAGGGAAATTAGCAGACCAGTGGGTCAAAACATTAATCAAACTGAAGATACATATTGTGAGGTACAATTAGCACTCATAGATACGTAATAAGCATTTTCCTCTGAATGTGCAGCACTATTTTCATTCAAAGAACACATTTGCAAAAATCTGATTGGCCCAACATTGCATATTGTGGATTCCTTAGTTCAATGAAACTAAAAAGACCCAATTTCCTTGGCCTAGGCCAACTAATTCAGTACCCAACTCTGAAGGTAGCTATTTTGAGCAGTCTTGGTATTTGAAAGTAGGAATTGAAATAGTTTGGTGTGGCTGAAGCAAACCATCCAAACTACAAACTACCCTGAGTGTTCTTTAAAATAGATTTAAATATATTTAACACAAAGAATCTACAAAACAAAATACATACATCCATGTTAATAAGAAGATTATAATACCCGACAATACAATGATAGAGAAAGGTGTGTGAAGGTGGGAGTAATTGCCCTTCTCCCCCCTCACCCAGTGTATCTTTGGAGAAAAAAACCTGGAAACATGGCATTAAATTCAAAGCCATGTTTATGCCATTTTTTCTGGGATCCCTGCAGCTCTCTGAAGAGAGCTGACAAACAAGAGAAATTTTATCCTCCTAAACCTCAGTGGTCTCGAACAATTATGTGCTCTAGTCAACACTAGAGATATTCAAATTAACCTTAAGGATTTATGCCAATCATCTATTTTTTTAAGCCAGCTTTGTGAGGTGTACAAGTTAAGAAATAAAATTGAAATTCAGTCAGGAATGTTCTGATGAGCTTTTTTCAATGCATAGAGCTAAAAGGCAATTGCCCGGAAGATATTCATGTTGAGTGGACGGAAGTGGGCGCCACAGGTTGGAAAAGTAGATGCAGGTATTGATCCATCAGAATGGTGAGAATTGAAATGCCTCCAATATTGGACCTGGATCCTGTTTTGCATAGATCCGGTGAGTTGCCAAGAGCAATCTGTCATTCCTTGGTGAACCATGTGTGAAGTTTGGACAGCTGGTGGCAAAGGAATACTGCAGTGGGGGCCAGGTTTTAGATTCTTCATTTGCAAATGCAAAGCACTTTAAGTATTATGTTAAAGGTATATATTATCGGTACATATAAACAGTTATGGTCTTAATCAATATGATGGGCAGGTTGTTATAAGCACACATTTCTTAATACCTGGAGAACAGATGCAATGGGTAAGTCACTGTTTAAGATCTTTCAGCCACAATGAACCAAAGGAAGCAGAAACTCCTCGGGTCAAATGACTCACTGGGTGCATACAGTGAATATCTCTGTTGTAGCGAAATGCCTCAGAGTGCAACTTATTCTGTGTGGACAACCTTTAAAATAACTGCAGCATTTGTAAGAGCATTGTGAAATGTCTGAAATGTTTTCTTTACTGTACTGAAGTATCTCAGAATGTTACTTGATGTATATAAAGAATCTGAATAATGTTGCTTTTTGTGTGATGGTCATCTTGGGATGTTTATAACACTCTCACAGATTTTTAGAAACAAAATATATTTTTGGGAAAAAGAAGCACGAGGAACATATTCTGCATATTCAAAATCCTTGGCCTACTTTACTGACTATATTACTATAAAACACATTTACTCATTATAACCCACGGTAAATTGCAACAATGTATTACTCTTGGCATCAAAATAAAATGGCAATTAAAACACCAAATTCTTACAGGTTTGAGGGTTGGAGGATTCTTTGGACATACAGGACAGCATTCCCCTTCAGGTATGAAAGCATCACTGCATTCCACCTCCTGACAAAATATCTCATCACACATGGCAATTCCATTATCACAAATGCAGATTTTGCAGGGATCAGGTTTCCAAATGTCTTGGTCTTCATACACTTCCCCATCATGAGTGCAACTGAAATCTAGAAAGGAAAGATGGAAACATTAAACTCGGAACACTATTGGAAGGTTGGATTGCGCGATTCATACAACCTTCAGAATTAATGGCGACAGATCACAATTATTGTATAAGAAGGAAAATCTGAACATTCACAATTATTACACAAACATCTGCGTGAGTCTAAATATCTTGAGCTAATCTCTTGTAACTGCATAACTTTTGGCAATATAATTCACTACCTATATGAAAGAAGCCAAGATACCAGCTGCATATATAATGTTATGAGAACGTATCAATAATTCTGATTGATTGTTTGATTAAAGAAGATTCCCGATATATATAAATTGGTAGCGGGGGGAATGAAATTGATAACATACAGTTCAGTGAAGTTATATTCGAAAAATAATATCATTATGCATGGTGCATACATTGATTTCAATATATACAATTATATGAATAAAAAGTGGATTATTAACACCTAATTATGCATCTGGGCGTAGGGAAATGATAAGCAATACAGATCATTGCTCTTTCACAAGCAGGATTAAATATAAGTCCCTTGCTAAACAGCAGAATTACAGAAACATAGGACTCGATCTTACCATCGCATTGATCCTGTCTTTGGGTGCGAAAACTTGGTAAAGTCTGGCGTGAGGCGAGTGGCGAGTGGCATGATCAGTGCTTGTGTCCGCACAGATTCCCACTTTACCAAGGCTCAGAACTAACCGCAATCAGAACCGCACCCGAAATGGTTTAATTGACTTAATGAGCTGGATGCCCAATCTTACTGGCATTTCCCCCTTTACTATTGCGTTTGCCCATCCAGATTCAGCGTGAAATAGACATGCTCGGCAAGAAGTATATTCAGAGCTTCCAGCAGCTCTCTAACTCAGATCGGGGGTATGGGGTGGGGGGTGCGGTGTGAGGGGAAGCATGCCAGATCATTCTCTGGTGAGGGGGGAGGGAGGAGGAAGAGGGTCAGATACATCTCTGCCAGTGGGGGGGAGGAGAGAGGAGGCCACACATCGTTCACTGGTTGGCAGGAAGTGTGGTGTGTGTTGTGTGTGTGTGTGTGTGGGGGGGGGGGGGGGGGGGGGGGGGGGGGGGAGGAGAAGGGAGGGAAGACCAGATCACTGTCTGGTGGAGCAGGTTGTGGGGAAAGGAAGGAGGGGAGAGCCAGATCGCTGTCTGGTGGGGCAGGGAGGAGGGAGGGGCATATATCATTCTCTGGTGGGGGATAGTGAGAGGGCCTGGGAGAGGGAGGCGAGGGGATTCACTGCCACTTTGCAGGTGATCTGTTGGGAAGCAGGGAGGTCTGCTGCCATTCTGTGGGCAATTGGCAGGGGGAAAGGGGGCAGGGGGTTGCAATCAAATCAATCAGTCTGGGTAGCAGGGAGGTTGAGTGGATAAGGGGGATAGTATGTTGTGAGATTGGGGCAATATCTGTGGGAGCCATCATTCCTGGGCCGTTTTATTTGCTTTTTGTGGCCTGGGCTTTATGGCAGGAGAGCACTTTTCAAATCTTTTTTTAACTGCGCAATTGCAGTTGAAGCTCCGATTGGAGTAACTGTGTTTCACTAAGCTCTGCCAATGCCGCAATTCCGACTTGCAATTTCTTCTCAGGCTCAGTGTGTATAGGCTCCTGAAAACAGGTTTCCAAGTCGGATCTGAATTGCACCAGATTTAGCACTTAGAATCAAAATGATAAAAAGAGTGCGATTTTCCAGCCTCGCTCACCCCACAACCGGAAAATCCTGCCTGAGGTCAACAGACCTTTCCATGGTCTGCCCCTTGCCCGCTCCAATCCCTGTGGCGGACAGAACAGTAAAGTTCAGACCAGAGAGCGGAATTTTCCCCTTTGAGGCAGAATTTCACAGTGGGCAGGAGAAGTGGCATTGAAACTGCAACTGATTTTGCTGCTGTATTGCTAGTAAGTCAGTAAATGCCAAGGGGCATTAATCCATATTAAGCTTAAAACCTGTGTGTGATTGTTCAGATAAAGTGGGGGAGTGGAGGAATGTGTATTGTGTTATAATCCAATTTTTCCATTTTATTTAATTCGTTCATGGGACATGGGTGTCGTTGGCTGGCCAGCGCTTATTATCCATTCCTAATCGTCCTTGAACTGAGTGGCTTGTTAGCCCATTTCAGAGGGTATCTGAGAGTCATCAACATTGCTGTGTCTCTGGAGTCACATGTACGCCAGACCAGGTAAGGACAGCAAATTCCCTTCCCTAAAGGACATCAGTGGATCATGTCGGTTGTTTCAATAGGAGATAATAATTTCATGGCCATCAGTGGACTCTTATTTCCAGGTATTTTTTAATAAATACTCTTATTTGCCATGAAGAGAGAGTGTCAAAATGTGAAGCCCAACATTCCTTGTTCTGTTCAGTAAAAATGCAAAGCCCAATGATTCCCATGGGGCAATAACGCAAAGGCTCACAGGCCCTCTTGTTAAAGAGTATCCATCACATCCATCAGCAGCTTGATGCATCAGTGGGTCACAGGATGTGAACTCTGACCTATATTTCTGGTAGATCCATGGAAATATCTGGAGGCATAAAGGTTGAACACCACAGTGATCTTCAATGTTATTGGCTTTGGGTGGCTAGCACCTCCCATGGGCTCCATTCATCCTTCAGCACATCCCACTGATCAGTGATACTTTTTTTTTTAAGCAACACAGCACGGGAAACAGGCCCTTCGGCCCAACGAGCCCGCGCCACCGTAATACCAAATCATTATCCTATTTTAATAGTCCTATATAATAATATATATATTAATCCTAATTTGGAAAAATTTTCACCATAGGGACAATTTGTTACCCAATCAGCCTAAGAGCGAATTTTTGGGTTGTGGGAGGAAACCGGAGTGCCCGGAGAAAACCCACGCAACCACGGGGAGAACGCGCAAACTCCCGCAGACACCGGCCCAATTCCAAGTGTCTGCACAGCCACATCGATAGTCTCTGAGCTGTCATGGTGCCCTTCAGGTGGTCCACATAAAGCACTCATATACGACATGAGGTACCAGGCAACCCATGAATCAACATCCAAGAGCTGTACCCGCACCACCTGCCGAATGCGTGCTCAAATTATGGACCGAATTACCTGTGGAAAAAAGCCGTAGTTAAACAGTCCTAATATATCCCTCTATCTGCATACCGCTCATGTGGCTGTCCAAGAGACCCTTAAACAGCCCCAGCGTGCCTGCTCCCACCACCTTACTCGGCAGTGCATTCCACACCCCCACTACCCTTTGTGTGAAAAACTGCCCTCTAATATTCGTCCTATACATAGCCCCCCTCACCCTATGGCCATGACCCCTCGTCCTATCCATTTCTAAAGGTGGAAAAAGTTTACCTCCATTTACTCTATCTATACCCCTTATAATCTTATACACCTCTATGAGATCCCCTCTAAGCCGACGTCTTTCAAGGGAAAACAACCCCAGTCTATCTAATCGTTCCTCATAGGACAGTCCTTCCATACCAGGCAGCATCCTGGTAAACCTCCTCTGCACTCTCTCCAAGGACTCCACATCCTTCCGATAGTACGGAGACCAGAACTGGGCGCAGTATTCCAAGTGAGGCCTAACCAAAGTTGTATACAACTGCAACATCAAACTCCTACTCTTATATTCTATACCCTTTTCTATGAAAGCTAACATACTATACGCCTTCTTTGTCACCTTCTCCACCTGTGAGGACACCTTCAGAGACTTGTGAACCTGCACCCCCAAGTCTCTCTGTGTCTCTATGCTCCTTATAGTTTTACCTTTTATCCTATAATTCTCTTCTACATTTTTCCGGCCAAAATGCATCACCTCGCATTTTTCCGGATTAAATTCCATTTGCCATCTATCTGCCCAATCTACCAACCTGTCTATGTCCTGTTGTATTGCCTGACACTGCTCTTCTGTACCTGCCAATCCAAGCATCTTGGTGTCATCAGCAAATTTGCTGATCTCACCACCTACCCCTACTTCCAAGTCGTTTATGTAGACCACAAATAGAAGAGGACCTAGTACTGAGCCTTGTGGCACTCCACTAGTGACAGGCTTCCAGCTGGAAAAAGAGCCTTCCACTACTACCCTCTGTCTCCTCCTTCCGAGCCAGTTTTCGACCCATCTACATACCCGACCCTGTATCCCATGCGCCTTCACCTTCTGGAGAGGCACATTCTTCGGAGACACTGCCAATGGAACACGGCCCTAGGATAGGTAGAGCCTCTTTGGAGATATCTTCTGTACACAAGTGGTCTTTCATTTGCCTTTCATGGCCCTTCTCTTTTGTCCCCTATCTCAAGACAGGTCTTCCTATTAATGCTGAGGTTGCTGATCTACAATATCTCGTAATAGGCTCTTCGATCCTCTCCACTGCTGCTTCCCCCCAGTGTGGGTGAATCAAGCCCATGGCAGATGGCCTCTCTCAGTTCCAGGGCTCCTTATTTAATCACCTTCCTTTTTCCTTCCTCCAAATTATTGAGAGTTCCAGTGCACAAATGGGAAACTGGCATCAGTGCCCACAGCGCTGGAACCTCCCAACTGCACTCCCTGGCTTTGTTTGCTTCTGCCCTTGTTGCGTCATCTTCATTGGCTTGCAACGTTGGCTCTTTCTCAATGGGTGTTAGAGAAAACCAACAAATTTGCCACCTTCTTTTACCAGATTAAGTGTTCACTTGCACACTTTGTGAAATTCAACCCCCGCTTCACCATAATATTGGAATTAATTCACCAATTAATTTGGCTTAATTACATTTCCCTGTATTCGTGCACAATGTCCTCCTGCCACCTCGACAACCTTTGGGAATATTTGGCAGCGGCACAGTGAATGTTTTCTATTTCGGATATTTCACCCCCTTCTGCCTTGGAGCCCACCTCCAAAGGACCCAGGAAATGCAGCCCACGGTTTTAAAATTAATTTTAAAATGGTAGACACATCATTAATTTTACAGCTGGAATGGGAGGAGACTGGAGTTTATCTAACCCCACTTGTCTGCAGGTCACACACCATGGCCTCAATCTTCCCAAAATGTGGCTGTTTCATTTTTGGTGTAAAAACAGAGTGAATCCCACCAGCCCCATTGGCATGATTTAGACCATAACTGTAAGGTCACTTGGGGGAGAGAATATTTTCATGGGATTAATGCTGTGCCCATGTGCAAAGTGTCAGAATCGATGCCCCAGGGTCAGCTGAACAGATCAGTCAATTAAATGGCTCCACAGTACTGACTCACAACCC
This sequence comes from Sphyrna mokarran, assembly GCA_024679065.1. NCBI lineage: Eukaryota > Metazoa > Chordata > Chondrichthyes > Carcharhiniformes > Carcharhinidae > Sphyrna > Sphyrna mokarran. Next base: position 32,876,091 of record JAGIQG010000011.1, read on the forward strand.
AGCCAAGAGGATGGCAGCAAGAAAGCCAGCTCCATGGTTCATGGATGGTGTCCTGGCACAGGCGTTGGATGCTGTTACTCTGTTACTTTACATGGATCGCTGTCGTAGATCCTGAGTTGGAGACTACTTAGCTGTAAGCAGCAAGCGTGGCTCTTTGGTGCACCGTAAAGAGTGTTGGTAATGGGAAAATGCCATTTGGCTCAATTACTATAGGGGCCTTTTTAAAGAGAATAAAGCTATCTTGTTGAAACTCTTGGCAAGATTTTGACAATGAGTATTAATTCTGTCCACCTACGAATGTACTTTCAAGCACCAACCACAAAGCATGTGTGCATGCACTTACCACCTACCCTTGCAAGAAAATATCAAGTAGTCCATTAGCACAAGCAATCATCTTGACATCACATATTTTGGACACATTGAGAGTTTGTGTGAACTGGAAAATTGAGATTTACTTGCGCCTAAAGTGAGGAAGAGGATACTTATAGGAATTGGGCGATGTGGTGGCACACTGGTTAGCACTGCTGACTCACAGCACCAAAGAACTGGGTTCAATTACCACCTTGGGTCACTACTTTCTTCCCGTGTCTGCATGGGTTTCCTCTGGGTGCTCCAGTTTCTTCCCACACTCCAAAGATGTGCAGGTTAGGTGGATTGGTCATGCTAAATTGACCATAATGTCAGGGTAAATATGTGGGATTATGGGAATAGGGCCTGGGTGGCATTGTGCTCAGTGCACACTTGATGCACTGTAAGGATTCTAGGATGGGTAAAAGAGCCAGTTTCTGCAGAATTGAAACTATTCTTTACCCGCAGAAGTGAGCTGTGAAGATGGCATCATACTTGAGGGAGCAAGAATAATCATTCCTGTACCAGGTAGAGCATCACTTATAATTGAATTACACAACACTTATCCTGGCATCTCGAAGATGAAGCTGCTTGCTAAGAATTATGAGTATGGGTTGTATTGATGCTGATACCAAGAAGGTAGTCAAGCACTGTCAACAGTGCCAACTGCAACAAAAGGTGTCTGCTACAGCCTCACTGCACTCTTGGGGATAGCCTGGCCAGCCATGGGTACAGATCCATATTGACTATGTTAGTCCATTCCTGGTACATTTTGTTCATGATTGATGCACACACGAAGTGGATGGAGATTTTGAGGTGAAGTCACCTATATCGACTGCTACCATCGAAAGATTGCACAATGATTTGTAATTCACAGATTTCCTGAAGTCATCGTATCAGAGAACGGAACCACATTCACTAGAGCTGAATTTCAAAACTTCACTGCTCTCAATGGCATGAAACACATTAGAACAGCACCTTACCACCAGCATCAAACAGAGAAACTGAGAGAACATCCAAACTTTCAAGTCTGGCCTAAAGAAAATGTCAGGAAGAACCTTGGAAATCAGAGTATTATGATTGCTCCTTAGTGATTGTACCTCTCCACATGCAACAAACAGATTTCCACCAGCAGATCTGCTAATGAACAAGGCTGAATCTCATGTTTCCAAGCTTGTTTGGGAGGATAGAGGACAGTCAAAGTAATCAGAAAGCAAACCATGATTCATATGGGTACAGCGTGATCATTTATGGTTAATGAAGCCATATATGTGAGAAACTTCACTCGTAGATGATGTGGATTCCCAGAATTATCATCTCCAGGACTGGATGCCTTTCATACAAAGTGGATGTGGAGGGATGGATCATCCATGAATATGAGGACAACTTGAGGAGTAGAGATATATGTCAGTATAGCCATCAAGAAAGGTTTCTGAACCTGTAAACACCAAAGTTTCTGATTGACCTGTTACAGACATAGCTGATGTCTCCTTGGCAACAACTAGTGATGAAGTACCTATACCAGAAAGAGGTGCCTGTTGCTGTATCAACATCGATACTGGAGAAGCATTCCAGATAACAGAATTGTGTCAGTCGACAAGGGTCAGCAAACCTCAAAGACTCGATTTAAGATTGTCTGACTCATTTATATAATGCATGGTTAGAATTTAGAACTAAGTAAATTAGTCACTGAAAATGATTTCAAGGAATTAAAAGGAGGAGGGATGTGGTAATTGCTCTGTTAAAGACTACATAACTGAGTAATGGTCACATCGTTTGGGTGACCAATCAGGACTCAGTGTGGAGAATCTCTCTAGGGAGAGGAATTTACCTCGTGCAAAGGTAAATTGGATTAGTTGTGCAGAGGTAAATTGGATTAGTTGTGAAAACATGGATCCTGCAACTGGCTTGTAAACAAATCCCTTTATCTTCTGCTATTGAAGTCTCCAGACGTACCTCATTACATTCGTTTTTAGAGATACTAATTTTTAAAGCAATAAGTTTGAACAGGATATGTTTGCCATAGTTTGGATGTCTCTCTCTTTGTGGGAAGCTGGGACGTGGTCATCTGCACACGGGCATTCTTCAATTACTGCCTTTGGTGAAAGCACGCAACATGGAGTAATGGCAGGACCAAATCACGAACATGAAGCGTACCTGCCTTTGCTGCACTGTTTTAACTCAAGATTATTACAATAATGTAACTCTTTTTTGAGGCCCTGTAATTAAAAATCTGAGGAAAAAAAAAGTCTTTTTAACATGAGCTTCCCTCTCACTGACGAGAATTCTGTCCAAACTACATCCAACAATCTGTTCTGAAAATTTTGTGCACATTGTGACAGCTGTGAAAAATTGCACTACAGTAACTAAGACAATCCACAATGTTCTAAAATGATAAACAACAGCTTTAAAGCTTGTGACCAGCAGTGTGCCTCAGTGATCAGTGCTATGTCCACTATTATTGTCATTCATATTAATGATTTGGATGGCACTATAGGAAACATGGTTAGTAAGTTTGCAGATGACACCAAGATTGGTGGCATAGTGGACTGTGAAGAAAGTTTTCTCCAACTGCAACGAGATTTTGATCAATTGGGCTGATGAATGGCAGATGGAGTTTAATTTAGACAAATGCAAGATGATGCATTTTGGTAGACTGGACTTATTCAATTAATGGCAAGGCATTGGGGAGAGTTAAAGAACAAAAAGATCTAGGAGATACATGTTCATAACTCCTTGAAAGTGCAGTTACAGGCAGACAGAGTGATGAAGAAGGCATTCAGTATGCTTGCTTTCATCAGTTAGAACATTGAATTTAGGAGTTGGAATGTCTTGTAGAAGTTGTACAAGACATTGTTAAGGCCATACTTGGAATACTGTGTGCAATTATAGTCACCCTATTATAGAAAGATATTACTAAACTAGAATGAGGGCAGAAAAGATTTACTAGAATGCTACTGGGACTTGATGGATTGAGTTATAATGAGAAGCTGGATAGACTGGGACATTTTCCTCTGGAACTTAGGAGACTGAGGGGTGAACTTATAGCAGTTTATAAAATAATGAGGGGCACAGATCAGCTAGATAGTCAATATCTTTTTCCAAAGACAGGGGAATCTAAAACTGGAGGATATAGGTTTAGGTGAGAGGAGAGAGAAAGAGAAGCTTTCAGAGGGGCAATTTTTTCACACAGTAAGTGTCTGGAAATAACGCCAGAGGCAGTAGTAGAGGCAGATACAATTTTATCTTTTAAAAAGCATTTAGATAGTTACATGGGTATGATATGAGCCAAAGAGGGATATGGACCAAATGCAGGCAATTAGGATTAGCTTAGGGATTTAAAAAAATGGCGGCATGGACAAGTTGGGCCGAAGGGCCTGTTTCCATGCTGTAAACCTTTATGACTCTACAAGAATACAATTATTAAACATATAAAGAGTAATTTCCAACATTTGTATTTCAATATTGCAGCACAGAGGTAAAACATCAGTGTGCACAGTACAGGACGCTATTAAGGTTCAGAGTGTACAGAAAATGAGAAGGACATAGCAAATCCAGAAATGATGGTTAGTTGATGCTACTTTATAGTTTTAAAGTATTTAATAGCAGCGATTATTGAGCAAGATAAAGATTTCCACAGTTAAGGCCATGGTTAGAAGTGAAGATGGTATGATGGAACTCATTAGAACAGTGAGCAAGATGGTCAACTGCGACAACACTGCTCGAGCTTTGGAAGAAAACATCAGAAAGAAACAGAAAATGCAGATGTGTGGAATAGAGGGTGATTTAGCTAATTGGATTAGGAATTGGCTAGCAGATAGAAGACAGAGGGTGGTGGTTGATGGGAGATATTCATCGTGGAGTTCGGTGACAAGTGGTGTACCTCAGGGGTCTGTTTTGGGGCCCCTGCTGTTTGTAATTTTTATAAATGATCTGGATGAGGGTATTGAAGGATGGATCAGTAAATTTGCAGATGACACTAAAGTCGGTGGAGTGGTAGATAGTGAAGAGGGGTGTTATAGTTTACAGAGTGACTTGGACAAGTTGCAGAGCTGGGCCGAGAGGTGGCAAATGGAGTTTAATGTGGAAAAGTGTGAGGTAATGCACTTTGGCAGGAACAATAAATGTGTAGAGTATAGGGCTAATGGTAGGGCTCTTAATAGTGTTGAGGAACAGAAGGATCTTGGTGTATGTGTCAATAGATCCCTGAAAGTAGGCAGTCAAGTGGATAAAGTTGTTAAGAAGGCATATGGAGTCTTAGCTTTTATTGGTAGGGGGATTGAATTTAGGAGCCGCAGCATCATGTTGCAACTGTACAAAACTCTAGTGCGGCCGCACTTGGAGTATTGTGTGCAGTTCTGGTCCCCACATTATAAGAAAGATGTGGAGGCATTGGAGAGGGTACAGAGGAGGTTTACCAGGATGTTGCCTGGTATGGAGGGCAGGTCCTATGAAGAGAGGTTGAAGGATTTGAGGTTGTTTTCGTTAGAAAGGAGGCGGCTAAGAGGGGATCTTATTGAAGCATATAAGATGATTAGAGGTTTAGATAGGGTGGACAGTGATAGCCTTTTTCCTAGGATGGAGAAAGCTAGCACGAGGGGACACAGCTTTAAATTAAGGGGTATGAGTTATAGGACGGATATCAGAGGTAGGTTCTTTACTCAAAGAGTGATTAGGGAGTGGAATGCCCTGCCTGCAGCTGTTGTAGATGCGCCAAGTTTGGTGGCGTTTAAGAGGTTAATTGATAAGTATATGGAAGAGAAGGGAATGGTTTAGTTTGGAGGGGTATTGCTTTTTATTTTGGTCGGCACAACATCGAAGGCCGAAGGGCCTGTTCTGTGCTGTAATGTTCTATGTTCTATGTTCTATACAGAGCAAGCATGTTCAGAAAATGGAATTGATAAGTTTGGATTTAGCAAAATGGAGCTTAATACAACCAACACGCGTTCAAACAACTGATATGCATAAATGTAACACTTGCTCATTCCTCTCACTGGGTGAGATTTCCATTGAAAGACCCTTGCCTATCCAAAATCAGAGTGGGCAAGATTGTAGAGTTCCAAAGATTGTCTCTGCTCAACCCACTCAAATTCCTGAGTGTAATAATCAATCAGGAATATGAACTATATGGACATTAAAATCTTTGAAATTGCTCCCTAGCCTTTCTTGACCCACTTTCCTCTCAATAACCTCCCAAGGGAATTGCACAACATTCAAAAACAAATGTTTTCCCACAAATATTTTCCTTGGAAATCTTTAACTTCAATCCCACTTCCTCCCAGAATATTGAAGCAAACTATAAATTTTATTTTCTTCATATCCAGACCATTATATACAACTGAACTTAACAGTGCATGAAACATCCCATGCAATTGATAATGTGAACGTAGTTTTTTTTAATATCTGAGAACATTCAGACTAGTTCTTTAATGATATTTCCTTGATGTTTTTTGAAGTTTAGGTGCCATTACTGCAGCCCAGCTACAAAATGGGCTGTAGCTAATTGTCTGTCTATTGTACACCCCACCCAATATTCCTTCACACTTTTTTTTAGTGTGGGCAGTAGCTACTATGCCACACAACAGCTTCTGCAGTAACTAAATAAAACTCTGAGCCCTCTGCTGAATTTTGTGAGGGAGCAGTCTTCAATGATGTGAGTCAATGATGTTCAGTCTTCAATGATCTGATTGGTATACACCACAGCTGCAGCCCAGGTTCCCCATACTGATTCGCTGCACAGAGGCCTTTCCTGGTGTGCAAATGGCTGAGAAGTGCCCAATATTGGCATGGCAGTTTGAAGTTGGGTGGTGTTATATATGTAGGTTATCTGATGCTGCCCATTTTAGAGTGTGGGTCAGTTGACCTGGGGGCTAGCTCCACCCAGAGTGGAGCTTGGGGAGTTTAGTCTAGGAATGACTCTGAAACTGTGGAGATCTGAAATAAAATACTCCCTTGTTAAGTACTGCAGGAATAGCTCATGGGCTTTTCTACACCCCACGGAACCAACATAATAGGTGGAATATTGTGAAGCCTTCACACAAAGTAAAATATTTAATATTATAATAGACACCGTTTAATAATCTCTCATATGCTTTCTTTCCTATATTGTTGCATGGTACACTTCAAACTTAAATGTCTCATCTACATTTTCAAATGCTTCTATGGCTTTTCTTCTCTCTATATCTGTAATTTTCTTCAGCCCTACAACCTTACAAGATTCCTCCAATTCTGCTGCCTTGTACATTCCCAATTTCCATCGCTCCATAACTGATGATGGTATCTTCAGCTGGCTGGGCCTTAAGTTCAGTAATTTTCTTACTTAACCGCTCTACCTGTACCACTTCTTCCTCCTTTAATATGCTACTTGACCTACCTTCTGGTTATCTCTCCTAATAGCGCTTAATGTAGTTTGGTGTGAAATTTTGTTCAATAATGCTCCTGTGAAGTGACTTGGGACATTTTATGCCATCGAGGATGTTATATAAATACAAATTATTATTCCATGCTCCTACTGGCCAAGGCTGAGATCCTCATACAGTGTTGGGAAGTTCAGAGATCATGATGCAAGACAAATAATTGACCTGAACAAGGAACAAGACGATTCTGAAAATGTTAAGCAAGGTTGGCAATTTCCAAAAGCGTTGCATTTCTAAGTTTCAGAAACAAATATATATATTTCATTAATGTCACCAAACCAAAATCGCCAACCTTGCTTAACATTTTCAGAATCGTCTTGTTAGTTATTAAACAAAATTTCACACCAAACCACACTAGGCGCTATTAGGAGAGATAACCAGAAGATTGGTCAAGAAGTGTCTTAAAGGAGGAAAGAGTGGGAGAGACAGAGCGGATAAGTGAGAAAATTACAGAGCTTAAGACTCAGCCAGCTGAAGTTACCATCATTAATTATGGAATGTACAAGGCAGCAGAATTGGAGAATCTTGTAAGATTGTAGGACTGAAGAAAATTACAGATATAGAGGGAAGAAAAGCCATTTGAAAATGCAGATAAGATATTTAAGTTTGAAGTGTACCCATGCAACAACATAGGAAAGGCAACAGGGAAGATTATTGAACAGTGTCTAGTGCCAGGTATGATATGGGATACAGAGACTTAGATGAAGCTTATGCAGAATGGATTAAGGAAGGTTATTCAGGAAATCATTGGAACAGTCAAGCCTGTAAGTAACAAAAGCACGGACGAGGGTTTCAACAGCAGACATGATAAAGCAGTGGCAAAGATACCACAAATTAGAAATTTTCATCATGGTTTTCAAAACCCTACATGGCCTCACCAATTGTGAAGCAATGGAAATTGGGAATGTACAATTTCAGTAACCTCCAAGGACGGCACGGTAGTACAGTAGTTAGCATTGCTGCTTCACAGCTCCAGGGACCTGGGTTCGATATCTAGCCTGGATCACTGTCTGTGTGGAGTTTGCACATTCTCTTCAAGTATGCATGGGTTTCCTCCAGCTGCTCTGGTTTCCTCCCATAGTCCAAAGATGTGCAGGTTGGATTGATTGGCCATGCTAAAATTGCCCCTTAGTATCCTGAGATGCGTAGGTTAGAGGGATTAGTGGGTAAGTTATGTAAGGATATGAGGGTAGGGCCTGGGTGGGATTGTGGTTACTGTGGACTTGATGGGCCGAATGGCCTTCTTTTGTACTACAGGGTTTCTATGATTTCTGGTTCTGCATTTCTCCAACTCTGGCCACTTTTCCAACATTACTGTCTCACAGCTCCAGGGACCTGGGCTCAATTCCAGCCTTGTCTGCATAGAGTTTGCACATTCTCCCTATATGAATCATAAAAACCCTACAGTACAGAAAGAGGCCATTCGGCCCCATCGAATCTGCACTGACCACAAGCCAACCTAGACCCTACTCCTGATATCCCTACATGTTTACCCACTAATCCCTCTAACCTTCATGTCTCAGGACACGGGGGACAATTTTTAGCATGAGCAATCAACTTAACCCGCGTATCTTTGGACTATGGGAGGAAACCGGAGTACCCGAAGGAAACCCACGCAGACACGAGGAGAATGTGCAAACTCTACACAGTGTGGGATTTGCACATTCTCCCCATGTTTGTGTGGGTTTCTTCTGGGTGCTCCTATTTCCTCCCACAGCCCAAAGTTGCGTGTGTTAGGTTGATTGGCCATGCAAAATTGTGCCTAAGTGTAAGGGGGTCAGCAGGGTAAGTACATGGGGTTAAGGGGATGGGCCTGGGTAGGACTGTGGTTGATGCACACTTGATGGGTCAATTGGTCTTTTTCTGCACTTAAGGATTCTAACCTGTTCACCTCACCAATGATGAGCACACATTTAGCTATCTTTTTTAAAAAATTTATTCATTCACATATGAGTACTGCATACAGTTCTGGTCACCACATTATAGGAAAGATTTGATTGCACTGGAGAGAGTGCAGAGAGATTTACAAGGATGTTTCCAACTCTTGATAATTTTAACAATGAGGAAAGATTGGATTGGCTGGGGTTGTTTTACTTGCAGCAAAAGTTACTCTCTAAATAACTATAATTCCTAGCCCTAATAATTCTTTCCAATACTTTGCCCACAACAGAAGTAAGACTCACCGGTCTATAATTCCCAGGAAAGTCTCTATTCCCCTTCTTGAACAATGGGACCACATTCGCTATCCTCCAGTCTTCCAGCACTGTACCTGGGTATAGTGCTGAGGGATAACTCAATTGAGTTGTACGCAAATGCAGGGCTCAAAAGCCAAGGTGCATTAGATTTAAAGTAACTGGTTGAAGGGTTTGAGGAAAGATGAGGAAACATTTTGTTTTCTAGAGGGAGATAGAGACCTGAACTCAGTACGTGAATAGATAGTAAAGGCTGAAACGCTAACCACATTTTAAGAAAGCACTTGGATGTCTATTTGCTTAACTATGACTTGGGGGGGGGGTGGGGGGGGGGGGGGTCACAGACCTAGTGCAGAACGGTTTGGGTTAAAGCTGGATTGCTCTTTGTCTACTAGCATGGACATGATGGACTGAATGGTCTGTGGTGGATTGCATTTCATGATTTCTGTGATGTCTATGGAGATGCCATAAGAACATATGAGCATGAGAAACAGGAGCAGGAGTAGACTATTTAATACAATCATGGCTGATGTTTGGCTTCAGCTCCCTAGATACTGTGAGACCAAGAGTTTGCCTATAAGACTAAAAAAGACATGGGAGCAGAAGTAGGCCAGTTAGCCCATTGAATCTGCATTGTCATTCAATGGCAGAAATAGCTTATCTCTGGAATCTTTCAGTGTCTATGTTATTTTGTGTGACTCATCTGTTCCATAGCAGAGAATCCACCATCTGTGGTTAAGGAATATGTCATCAGTGGGAAATGCCAGAAAATCCCATCCTATGAGCGGAATTGTCTCAAAATCTGGCAGCTCCAGACTGAAAACAGATGTGTTTCTCTTCAGATACATGGTTGAGTTTTCACTCCAGATTTCCTAGTGCTCAGTGCACAGAGGATCTGGGGGCATGGTTAATGATGCCACTCTGGAAGGGAGGGCCTTAATAGAACCAGAAGCACTGTCTCCACAGAGGTCTGGGTGCCATCTTTAAACTGTACGCCAGTCTGAGCTAAAATAAACTCACTCCCATCCCATTGCAGACACGGAGGACTACCCCCACAAACATCAGAGTACTCCCCCTCCCAACCCCAGGCACTGAGGGAATCCCCCCTTCAGAAACATCACCCACAATGACCTCGCAGTGAAAGGGGGCTGCTGGGCATGTCCTTCACCAACCAGAGATTACAGTTCCATGTGCACCCCAGCATGGTCAACACAACTGGTTTTTGAAAACCAGTAATAATGTGCACCAATGTGGCATCACACAGGGATCTTATGGCATGACAGGTTGAGGGCACAAGTAGCAGTGGTAAACCTGCTAACATGGAAATATGTTATAATATATGCTAATCAATCTCGCACTCTTCCTGGGCAAGAGCCTGATGGAATCATCAAAGAGGGAGCTGGGAATATCATGTTTGGAAATCTCACTGGCACCAATCCTGTTTTTTGGCCTTTTATGAAATCTGGCACTCATTACAAATCTAGCGATCATTACGGGATTTGCACCCATGGATAGCATGGCCGCTATATCGTTACCTATGTCCCTGTATTTGCCTCATTGCCCATGATAATTTTTCCTGTTGTTGCTTCTAAAGGACTAACACTTACTTTAGCTACTTATTTTCCTTTTATGTTCTTGTAAAAGCGCTTGGCATATCTGTTTATATTCCTGGTTGGCTTACTCTCACAGTCTTTCCCTTTACTCCCTCTTTATCAAGTGTTTGGTAGCCTTTTATCAATTTCTAAAGCTGAACTAACTCTGGAATAACACAAACTGGCCAAGAAGTTGCAACAATTCACAGGAGACCTTTCACCTCGCTGCAAAATGCTGACCACCCTGTGCACTAATAATGATATGCATTGTTGAGACAACATTCTCTTGGCCATCAAGTTTTGCCCCTGAACTTCATTATGGGATGTTATTCCTGTTACTCCACAATAGAGGGCACTGCTCATGATAACCCATAGAAACATTGAGCAGAATTCCATTTTAGCCAAGTTGACACCTCAACAGAATTGAAGATAGATTCAGATTAAAAGTTTATAAGATTAGAACTGCTTTAATTTATCTTTAAATGTGTGTGACTCTCCAGTATTCTCAGATACTGTTGTATTTCTGCTATCAATTGCTTCTTCTGCTGAACAACTGGGAATAGTTTTTATTACAAAATTCAAATTCACCTAGGCAATTGAGTTATTGGAAATAAGACCATTTTCACATTAGATTTTTTTTTAATGAATCTAGCAATTCCCCAAAAGCAAGTGAACCATTCAGATCAGAAGTATTTGATTACATTTCTAATCTTGCTATTAGTTGAGGATAGCAATCAGGACTTAGGTCCATCTCCCCACTTCCCAGCAGTAAGGGGAAGAAAAATAAATGAGTATTCCTACATCCAATAACTGCCCAGTGATATTCGCTGGGAAGTGAGTTTGTCTGTGCACAAATTAAGACAGGATTAGTATCAATATCTGAGTCCAACACCAGCAACTCCACACCATGGTTACCATTGACACCGCAAGCTGTCACTTAAAGTGGAAAGGATCTCCGAGAAGATCACACATATCAACACAGACATCAAGTTTTGACGGAGATACAAGAAAGCAGACAAGATATCGAAAGGACTACAGATCACGAATCCACGCAGGTCAACCTATAACACAGACTACACTAAGAGACTTTGCCGTTGCATCTCTCTCCCACTCCTTAACCACCAACTCTACAGCAGACGCCACATCCTGGAAACCAAGATAGAGTCCATATTCCCAACTTGCACTCAAGACACAGACCAGCTGCAAAACACTGCCAAGCAGACGAGACTACGGAACTACTCCAACTACATGCACAGGAAACTTGAGAAACTCGGCATCACCACCAGCAGCAACCACACCTCCCCCAGTAGCACAGTAGAAAACAGTACCACTGCAGGGAAGTCCATTCTCAACTTGTCGGACTACGCACTTCAACCAGGCAAAATCAAAGTTCTCAGCTGAGGGCTCAATCTCTGCGCCACCATCAAAATGGACCTCATCAGTCTCACAGCAGACACAGAGGAATTCATCAGGCGAATGAGGCAGCGGGAGTTCTTTCACAAATTCTAAGAGGCCAACGGCAAACACAATGAGACAGCCAATGAACCAGAACAGCTGACAGAGAGACCGGTGGTGCAGCAACCGAAGAGGAAAGAGTCGAATTGGACTCCTCCAAAAGGGCACTGCCCTCAACTTGACATGTATGCTCATGCCTTCAGGAGGTGCGTCAATGCCAGATATATCAGCTGCACTGACAAACCAGCCCCGAATGTCATCCAAGCACTACGGCAAAGCTATCCGTGCTCTCAAGGCTAACAAGAACATTGTCATCAAAGCAGCAGACAAAGGAGGGGCCACCATCATAATGAATAGAACAGATGGCTGCAAAGAAGTGTACCGACAGCTGAACAGACAGTTACTATTAATCCAACCAAAGGACATACCCGTCAACTCAACAGAATGATCAAAACCTTTGATCCAGACTTTCAGAGCACCCTCCATGCTCTCATCCCACATACTCCCCGCATTGGAGATCTCTACTGCCTCCCAAAGATACAAAAGGCCAACACACCCAGCTGTCCCAACATATCAGGCAATATGACCCTGTATGAGAACCTCTCCAACTACATAGAGGGCATCCTGAAAAATCCATCATACAAAGAACACCCAGCTTCTCTCAACGTTACAGAGTTCTTACAGAACCTCAGCACCCATGGAGCAGTTGAACCAGAGGTAGTCCTTGTCTCAATGGGCATCTCGGCACTCTACACTAGCATCCTCCACAAGACAACGGCATTGCTGCAACCACCTCAGTACTCACCACCGACAACAGCCAATCTCCAAATGCAATTCTACAACTTATCCACTTCATTCTGGACCACAACGTCTTCACCTTCAACAACCAGTTCTTTATCCAGACACATGGTGTCTGGATAACACACCAGTGTTGGTGGACACACCAGTTCTTTATCCATCCATGGGGACTAAATTCACACTTCAAAATGCCAACATCATCATACACACTTTCAAACAAGACATCTTCACTCCAGAGCGCCTTCAACCGATGCTATACACTAGATACATCAATGATATTTTTTCATTTGAACTCATCACTGAAACAACTATATTTTGACATCAACAAATTCCATCCCACCATCAGACTCTCCAGGGTTCGTTGCATTTTTTGACACATGCATCCCCATCAAGGATGGTCACTCCAGCATTTCACTGTATCACAAATCCACAGATAATCCTACGATTCTCCAGCTTCCACCCTAAATATGTTAAAGAAGACATCCCCCGTGGACAAGTCCTCCATATACACAGAATCTGCTTAGATGAAGAAGATCGCAAGAGACACCTATAGATACTGAAAGATGGCTTTATAAGAACACAATATTGGGCTTGACTAATCGAACAACATGCCACAGCAAAAAAACACACCTACCTCCTTAGGAGACAAACACAGTACACAAAAGCATCCTCAGATAGGCAGGGAAAGCACTTTATGTGGCAAAGATGTTTCATCAGGATATATATGGTAGACATTTCACTATAGCATTAGACCATAGTTGTTGTTTGGTTTATTCTGAGGGGGTGAGCAGGATTTTACAGACTCGCTCAAGCGAGATCAGAAATTTCCATTTCAAGGGCAAAGGGCTGTTCCATTGTCCACCCCTCACCTGCTCGAATTCCATGGCAGGCAGGGGAGTAGATTTCCAGCGGATAAGTCAAAGCCACTAATTGCCTTTGTGAGGGTGCAAAGATGGGGTCTATTGCCAGCTATGTCTCGCTACCTTTTCCAAAGCAATAAGCCACTAACCTCTGTTGCAGACAGTTATGTTGGTATTGGAACCAGAAGAAATAGTGTTGGTCTGCACTGCCAGTCTCAGCTACTTCTACTCATACAAAAACTTGAACCGAAAGGTACCAAGTATTGTCAAAAGTTAAGAGGAAGTTGATGCAATGTTGGTGCTATGATTAGCCAGAACAAATCAGTCCTTAACTACAGCATAGGACGGAGATTGTATGTGAGGATGGTATGTTATTGTGAGGGCTCATGTTATAGTATCACGCCAGAGGTGGCAGCTTTTATTACAGGAGTCACACAACACACACTCCGGACAACGGAGATGAAAACACTTGCTCGAAGCTATGTTTGGTGGGCAGAAATTGATAAAGAAATTGAAGAATTGTCAGCCAGTGCCTAAGTTGTGAGTTCATTGCTGCCACTGGAAAGAATGCATCCATGGGAGTTGCTGGGTTGGGCATGGTCAAAACTGCACAGACTTCGGAGGAGTGTTCATTGTAGATACACATTCAAAATAGCTCAGTGTCCAATTAATGAAGTCTACAATGGCAACAGCCACCACTGACAAGCTAAGGCAGATTTTTTTGCCATCCTTGGCATCCCCGAGGCCTTAGTGTCAGACAGTGGATCAGCATTTACAGCGCAGAAATTTTGAAAATTTGTGAAGTTGAATTTACATTCGCAGTGTTTGGTTAGCAGCTTATCAGCCGGATTCCAATGGGTTAGCAGAAGGAGCTGTACAAATATTTAAATTATCAATGAAAAAGCAAGCACATTTCTCATTGTCATACAATACCACAACAAAGGATTCACGCCAGTTGAATTACGAATGGTACGCCACTTGCAGATACATTTGTATTTGGTATTTCCAGATTTGACAGAGAGAGTGAAGGCTAGACAAGTCTCACAGAAAGAAAACATGACTCCAGGAAAAGAATAGAGTTTTCCAAGTTGATGATCTAGTCCTGGCCAGGAACATTGCTGGCTGCTAAAACTGTAGAAAGAATGGAAACAATCTCCTGTGTTGCAGAAGTATAAGTTCGTTTTGTTAAAAAAAAACATATGAATCATTTGAGGAAGAGAGCTGAGCGTGTCACAGGGAGCCAAAAGGTGTTTCCTGTGGTGGACTTGCATTTGCAATTGCTGATCCAGGGATTCCTGTTGTTAATGTGGAGTCGAATCAACCCACAGTTTCCAAAGGTGTGCAAACTACTTTGGAGGATGTTGATGCTGGATTGATGCATTTGCCTTTTGCACCTGCCTGCCCGCATCTTTATTCAGTAAAGGACCTAGTACGAAGTTGAGACGTTCCTCCAGGGTCCGGAAGTCTCCAGACTGATTGAGTTTGTGATGAGTTTTTCCCTGTGGTGTTCCTGATGTGTTGTGGTGCCGAGGATGCCTATGATTAACAATGTTTCTTTTCTTTCATTCATAGGTGGACTTAACAGTTGGGAGGAAGGAGTGTGGCAATGTGGCCCCTTTAAAAGGTATCCTTTCAGGGCCACGAGATCGGGCCGGACCCTATGGAGCAGTCGTGCAGGAAGGTGAGCCAGTTGGGAACAAGGGAACACATCTGGAAGAACTTCAGTTGGAGCTCAAGAGGAGAAGAGAATAGACATCTGCATTAGTTCTGTCAGACCTTTAACTTGTATATATATTATTCATAATAAATCATTCATCGTGGAAGTCACAAATTCCCATCAACTTTACAACAGATTCCAACAATTAACTGAATAGTTCTAAAAAATATCTGTGCATATCTTTGTACATTGGGAGCCTACCACAAGGAAGAAAATGGTCAGAGGAATATTAATGAAAAGTGTGGTAGTTAACATTTTGAATGAAGAATCATTATTAAACTGATGAAAATTTATGGTCAAAGCTTTAATCCTTCTGCTCTCTCCACGGATCCTGAGTAGCTTTCTAAAACTTCACAGAATTTTCTATATTCTTTAGATTTCAAGCATCCATAATTTTGTTTGTTATTAATTATCAATATAGAATCATTAAATCTTACAGCATGGAAGGAACTAATGACCCAACAGGTTTGGGCCACCACTTGCAAAGAATGGTCCAATTAGTCCCATTCCGCCACTCTTTTCCCACCGACATACAAATTTTCCTTTTTCATGAAAATATCCATTTCTCTTTTCGATGTTATGATTGAATCTGCTTCTACCACCACTGCAAGCAATGTATCTCCTACCACAACCATTCACTGTGGAAAATAAAATCTCATCTCGCATTTAAGGAATTCATAGATATCAATGTTTTGAAAGTATGTCACATTTCAGACATCGGTATCAAATGATGCCATCTGTGTAACAAACCGGTGAATACAAACTAAGTAATGCCAGATTGGGTCAGTTTGAGATGCTCGTGAAGCGTTCTCTCCATCCGACAAGGTGAGAAATAATTCATCTGCATATATCAAGGTATTAGTTAAAATCCATGTGTTTGACTTTGTCTTTTTGGCAGAGGGGGCACTGAAAATATGGCGGGTGGGGAACCTAATACCCTTGTGCCCACCCCCAATCCATTCCTCGTAAAACAATGGCAGGCAAATGCTGAAATTGACAGGCACTGCCCCCCTCCCTGGCATTTTTATCAAGATAATTATTGGGAAACAGATTGTTAACAAATGAATTGCTCTAAATTACAATACTGTACATGCCATTATACAATTGGTGTGGGGAAGAATGGATAAGCTATTACTTTAGCAAGTCTGGTCAAACCCTGGGTAGGCAGGGGGAAGTATGTCCTTCAAAGAATGCCCATTACACCTGGGGGGCATCCTCTTCACAAGATGTAACCTCTGTCCTTTGTCACTTCCCACTTGGCTACTAAAGGCCACACTTCCAAAACTCCTCCCTAGTTGCCACAAACCTTCCCTGTCCTGAACCTGGGACTGTGCCGGTGCCACGACTGTCTGTATCCAGGGGTCTCGTAGCCTCCACAGCATCACTCACCATGGATGCTGCTGAGATTACAGAATTGCTAGCCCATCAGATTGGCCACAGTTGTCAAAGATGAGGCTTCTTGAGGGGCAGAAGTCCCATTTTCACCTACCTAAGTCTACCTGTAGTGTGTTGTTGCTGTGTAGTGGCAACATAGGTCAGCTGTTCTCTGACATTTCTTTGGGGAGAGAAGCAAACAAGATAACCCTGTAAAATTCCATCCATTTGGGGGTTGGTCAATTCATGCCAATTCATGAAGATTTTGAATATGTGGCTTAAATCATGCAAATCTTTCTGGAGTTGTGAAAATACTCTGAGTGCTGCAGCTTTTGACAAAAAGTACAAATGGCACAAGCACTGGACTGATACCAATATCGCGACAGCAATCTGATGAATGACCTGATATTAAATCCTCCACAGTTCAGCTTCTCTTGAAGACACTCAGCAGGATCCATACTCTCCATTTCACATCCACTACCAATGAAAATTGAAGGATATCCTAACTGTAACACTCAGTTCAGACTGAATTCACGCAACCCTATGGAAATTTGTCGCAGAATCTAATAATACTGTGACATGGCTCTGCACTTGGATTGAGACTTGAACAACAGCAAGATATCATACAGAGGAAGAAGAAGATGCTTAGAAACAAAATTGAAATTCCACTTTACTATTGACCATATAATTAAAGGAAAATTTCAGTGCAGTACAAAGAGAGGGCTGCATTGTCAGAAAAACCTCCTGTACAAAATACTGAACTGGGTGAGTGTTTAGCTGATACAAATAATCCAATGACATTTTTTTTTAAATTCTCCCAGTGTCATGAGTAACAATCAGTCCTCAATCTACATGACCAGAACAGGTTAAACAATCTGCTGCATTTGCTTACAAAATGATGATGTCCGAGATCAAAAGTGCATCAATGGCTTTGTTGCACTTTATGATAACATGATGTCTTTTGTAAAGGCAAACTTTGGGTGGCATTTTCTAGGGTTTTCTTAACTGATTGTCATCTCAAGCAGAGAAAGTGGTGTGTTTTCCCTGTTGGCTCCACTGCTGGCTTTTCTTGCCATATGTTTTGACTCATGATCAAAAAAAATCCTGGAGGTGGGTCACACGATGGCACATTCATCCTGCCAGCAAGCTAACGGGCTCCCCAATCTAACAAAAATAAAAATAAAAACAAGGATTTCATCCCCACCATGGACACAGAGAACATCCCCCCTCCCCCACAACTCACCACAATCAAACACATACAGGGAAACCCTTTCCCCACCATAGATAGGGGAAACAGCTACTACTGCAAATGCTGCTCCCCCCTAGGAATCCTCCCCACCAATCTCTCCATTGGAAGCCTCCTCTCCCTAGCACTGCCCTCAGGGTTTGCCAGGAAGCACTGCCAGAGCATGACTTTCTCCCCACTGAGGGCTGTACTTATCTATGCACAGCAACAGGATTCTCTTAACCAATTTCCTATTTGTCAAAAGCTGTTGAAATCCCACCAAGGGAAATCCAAACATGAGGGATAATAGAGTGGGGAAGTCCACTAAAAATATTAAAATGTATGGTCATAGGATTCCCAAACTTTCATGGCAGGAACCCCATTATATCATTGGTGGGGGGTGGGGCAGGGACAATCTAAACAGGAAATCCCGCCGGTGTTAAAGCTGTTTAGAGATTCCCACTGCATTCTCCATCCCCTTCCTCCATTCCCACCATCAAAAGCAGGATGGAAAATCCCGGCCTTTCTTTTTTAAAACTGTACATTAAAAGAAGGATACTCTATTCCCTGATGTTTTATTTCTATATATATAAAATCCAGAATTAATTTAACATACTTATCACAGTTTTTCAACTGAAAAGCAAGGTTTCAACGACAGGTCAGGTAAACAGTTGACTATTACAATGGCATCCCCAATTCTACATTACACACTAGTAATTAGAACTCCAACTATTAGTAAAATGTTTCTCTTACTAGGAAAGTGTTTTAATTATTTCATTGAAATGAATGTGTTAAAGAAATCCTCTCATTAATTCAACCATTTACTTAGAACATCGCCTTTTTCATGACTATGGATCACTATCCCAAATTACATACAGACATATTTAAGTTTTAAATAAGGCATGTATTTTTAAACATAGACATACAAGCAAAAACTGGCTGATACTGCAAAGTAACCACTTACTGGAAGTCATATGTGAGTGATTCACATTGCCAAGAGAGACAATGGAATATCACACTCGTTTACAGACATATTTCAAAAGGAAGAGATGCAATGCAAGCTGAACTGTAATCGCCTGTGGAGATAATGGAAGCTGATTACAGTCTCTAATGAGGCAATCTCCTGTGACTTTTATCCCAGACATATTTGTGGCTTTTCCCTTTCTGTAATACACAGGAAGTGGTGTTAAAAACCAACTGCAATTCTGATCTTTGGCATACTACTTTGTTGTTCTAGTTTTATTATACTACTGTCTGCTATGTAGCTGAAGAATTCTGAATAGACAACCATGCTCTGGCATGTAGAAAATCTTTCCATCTGTTTGCTGAAAACATGAGAATGAAGCTACAGTTGAAAAGGAGATAAAAACAATCCTCTGAGTTAATGCACAGAATCAAGAATCTCCAAATCAATTGCCAATATTAGCACTACCAGAATCATCCAATTTAAAGTCTGTAATGTTTCACCATCTACTCATTGTGGACAAACCAAAGGCTGATTCATATATAATTTTTAATATTTTATTTTTGGACTCATTTTTTATTTCTAACCTGCATGTATATAAACTGTGTGTTATTAGTTTCTTCTTTCAGTTTAGTAACTAATGAACTCACTCTAGCTTTAACTCAAGAATGCCTAGTTAAATTGGCTCCTTTTAAAATGTCAATACATTTGGACCAAGAAAAGGTATCGACAAGGAAAGGGATCCTTTTTAAGTAGCTCTATTTCAACCAACCCAGGGGTTTAAATAGCATATTCAACCTGGGAGCACAACAATTTGTGGATAAGCTGTCCAGAATCATAGCAAATTGGGGGAACTTTGCCCAGACACTGGTTGTAACACCTTAGAGAGTTCAGATTCATGTTATGAATAAAAATAATCCCAGATAGCCCAGTAAAATTCTAATAATTATTACATTTTGAGTGAAGCATCTCACCTGGATCCCTTTCTCACTTAACTTAGCTACTGTTTAACAACTGAAGAGAACATAAAGAAAGAGATCATTCTGCTTTTATATAGTGTCTTTCATGTCATTAGGGCATTCCAAAGCACCTCATATCCTCAGCATTTCTGAAGTGCAGTCCTTGTTCTGAAGTAGGCAAACATAGCAGACAGTTAGAAAGGTAAAATCCACCCAATAATGAGATTACATTCTAAGATAATCTACATTTTGGTTGAAGAATTGATATTATCACGAGCAGTATGAAAATTCTCCTCCAATTGTGCAAAGAAGTTCATGGGATCTTTGCATTCATCTGGAGAGACCGTAAATAAAGAACTGTGAAGAAAGCAAAACGTCAACGTTTATATTGAATTAAAGCGGCATGTTAATTTAACCTTAAATAAATTATTAAAGAGACCCAGAAAATACCTAGGGTTACATACATAGGATATACAGCACAGAGAGAAATAATTTGGCACAACTAGACCACATCAGCACCCAGATATCTTCCCACCTTTCCTCATCTAGATCTGCCATTGGAATACTGTACTTCCTCCACCCTCATCTGCTCATCTAGCTTCCCTTGAATACATCCTCAACAATCACTTCAACTGCTCCCTACGCTTGCGAATTCCATATTCTCACATCCTTAGGCTGGGAAAGTCTTTTCATTATCCCCAGTGCAGGGCTTTGTAAACTTTCCCAGCCACAAAATCTTTTTGACGTCATAAAAGTGCATTAAAAAACCACTGGGAAACAATCTTACTATGTCGAAGAATTAAACCACAAAGAAATGATTATTGCATAAGAGATACAAACAGACAAAGACAAGCTTAAAAGATGTTTCTGTCTGTTATATGGGCACACTTATTAAAATAAACACAAACACTGCCAGTCTTAAATACATGTTATTGTTTTTAATGTGGGAACCAACTCACACACACTCCTTTACCTTCACCTTCATTCTCAACATCTTCCTTGGTCCTGACTTCTCTGGGACCACTGGCCCCACCATCACTCCTCTCAGGCCCTCCCTGCTTAGGACCAACTAGCCCCAGCTCCTCTCAAGTTCCCTCCCCCCACCGCAGCCCTCTCCCCGCCCAATCCCTTTCCTGTTATCTCAAGCACGTGGTCCCAGCTCCGCCTGTACTTCTCAAGCCCTGGTTTTCTTTTGCCATCCCCTCCCACACCCAGCCCCAGACTTGGCTCTTCTCCTATCCCAGCTAGATTGACCAGGGAACTCCTGGAAGAGTCATACGGAGCCTTGGGGTCTGAAAACCACGTTTGAGAACCCACTGCAGTATTAAATTTTTTTGTAACTATCTTATATTTACGATATCTAATTTTACTCTTCTCCACAACAAGAAACATACTATCAGAATCTTTCATAATCTTGAAGGCCTCTATTTGGTTATGATCCCTGTAGAGATTGATAGCTTTTAAAAGAGAGATATGAACTTCTCAGCAACTAATGGAAAGAATTGCACTATAAGATCTCACATTGTCAATTTTTACTGTAATAAACAACTGGAAATCAACATAGACTAAACAATACTTAATAGGCAAATTATACCAACTACAGAAAAGTTATTTCTCCATTAACTAATTAACAGAACTGAAAATACTTTACAATCTATTCATATATTGTCCATGACTTCAGCTATTATGTAGCCTTGTAAATTAAGTCTTACATACATTCTGGCTTTCCAATGGGCTCCCTTTCTTCTGTCACACTTGGGTTTCCAATGTCCTTTGAAGGTCATTTTACTCAGTCTTCTGAGTATCCTCAAACTGATTTTGAGCAATAAGATCTACCCAGCAATCTCTTAGTCCTTAAATCTCCACAAGTCTTATTTCTTCAATCAAAAAACAAGAATTTTCCATGGCATCCTACTTAGTGGTTATACAAAACAGTTGTATGCTCTGTTTTGTAGGGCAGCAGTAGTTTCAGTCTTCCTCTCTGAATATCAGGATCTGAAAACCCGTGTTCAGAATTAAACAGCTGCCTCTCTTTCCTGTCAATGTGAAAATTGGCATTTGATTGTCTATAAGTTTTTTCCTGGGTCTCTTTGCCCACGACAAACAAATCAGATGGGCCTGTCTTTGGTAGAGTTCAAAATGATTTCACCATCCCCCATTCCCAGAATATTCTGCTTTACCTTAAGTTAAAAGGAAAACATTTAAAACATAACCAAGTGATAATGTTTCATTCGTAATAATTAGGTTCTTCACTCAGCCTTCTTTATTCAAGAGAAAGGAACCCAGCTTGTTCTTTCCTGTTGTGTATACCAACATGTTTCTGGTGTCACTCTGTAAAGTTTCTCTGAATTCTTGCCAGCTCTACAATTTTTTTATATGGTAATGACCAGAACTGTATGTAGCATTTCAATGTAATCTAACCAATGCTCCACGCAGGTTTAGAAGCTCATTTTTCAATTCTATTTCTCTAGAAATAAAGCCTGGTGTGTATCTTGCTTTAAAATTTTGTCCTTGCTAACTTGCAGGGAGACTTCAAATGAATGGTATATTTTTTGCTCCAACATCTGTGCTCCTCTACCCCACGTAGACCAGTAACTTCAAACTATTAAGTGATCTCCCTATTCTATTTATCAGGAAGTACTGCTTCACATTCATCTGTGTTGCACTTCATTCCTCAGAGTGTTTTTTTTCCAATGACAAATGCATACAGAAATTGGTAGCTTATTTTCTTCACTTTCAGGACACAGACCTCACAAGGGTAGCTGGCATTTATTAATTATGGTTAGCTGCCCTTGAGAAGATGTGGTGAGCTTCATCTTGGCAGTCTCTGTGGTGAGGTCCTCTCAAGATGTGCTCTTTGGTAGGAGACTCCAGGATTTTGATCCTTATTCAGCCACAGTACCTTATTCAGCCCTGTACCTTGCAAGGCTGCTTAATTTACCTGAAAGGTTGTTCCACAGACATTAAATCCTTATTATTGTATGAGAAAGGTATTAAAAATTTAGTTGTCTATCACATTGCAAAATTGGTTACCTTGCATCCATTTTACACCTGAAAACAGGTGCTTTGCACTTATGTTTCTAGCCCAGCATCTTTCCATCACTTGCCCTTTTAACTAAACCTTAGGCTCAAACAACATTACTTTGTATAATAAATCAGATGAATATTCTTCTCAACCTGAGTCAGCCCTTAGAACAAGATTCAGTTTTAGAACATTTTAGATGGATTTTCATCCTGTTGGTAATAAATGTTAGATTTCTAACAGAATGTATAATACTGAAATGAAGGTTAAAAAAGTGGAGGATATTCATTTTACTGAGATAAATTGAAGGCATCAGTGAAATCCATGCTCATACTCTCAAACCTAATTGACCCCAAAAATGGATACTCTGGTTCAGATTTTCATTCCTAGGTTGAGTGCGCAGAGTCAGGAGAATTCTCGCTCTGTTAACCTGACTTTGAATGCTGATTGTCCAGACATTAGATTTTCAGTCTGGAGGTTGTGGGCTAGATTAGAATAAAGGCATCCCTAGAAGGAATAAGGAGGCTATGGGTGCAGAGATAGGACAGATGGAAGCCTGCCTTGTGCCTCCTTTGCGTCCCAAAAAGGAAAAAAAAATAATATAAAACATCCCTTCAGCTTTTACCCTCCACTCACTCCCCACACACTCCCTAGGTTTTATCCAAGCCAACTCATATCACATCATCTCTTGTAACCATCCCCATGTAACCTCGTACCCACCATATGACCCTTTATAGCCTCTATCCCAAATTTTGCCCCTCCACTTACCCTCCAGTGACTTTTATAGCCCCTAGATTTTCTTGCCTCTTGCCTCTCCTCCACACTCATCAACCTTTGCCCTTGCAACTATCATGCCAATACATCCAGTACCCACCTGGGCAAATCTCAAAATCTTTGCAAGTATGAAGGAAAATAAAGTTCTGAAACCAAAGTTCTAAGTGTTTATTATTGACTTCACTACATTGAAAAAAAAAATCACTCATTCATATAAGAAAATATTTACAACATTTATATTCCTTTAACTAAACAAACCTTTATAACAGCAAACATTTCATCCAAGTGCACAATCTTATATAAAACAAGCATCTGAATTCATTGTCCCCCTCCAAAATCTATAACCATTTGTAGCCATCAATAAGACTGAAATAGCAGGCACCCTACTGTGTCAATAGATGGTTGTAAAATCAGTCATGTAGCACTGATCCTCCTCAGTTTATGTCAACAGAGTGAAATATCAAGCAATCTTTTTTTTAAAACATCCCAGACATTTTTCCAAAGATTTAAAGGGCCAGAATTTTAAATGACTTGGTAGCCTGATATATTCTTTTGACGTGTGCTTGACAGTTTTGACAAATGGTTTTGACCAGTCTGTTGATCATTCCAATGAATTTGACACTAACGACTGCGTATATTTTTTACATACATTTATATTTACTTTTGTCCATTTCAACTGGCATCTTGCGTCCGCCAAAGATGTTCCAGGATCATATCCAAAGAGCACCTTGCCTCTAAACGGAAATCCTAGCTCTCCAACTGAATCCATAAATGTTAGACCTGCTCTTACCAGATCTATTCTACACACTTGGGGTTTCCCAGCTCCAAGACTACCAAACTCCCACTTCAGTGGAAACAGCTACTGATTTAAATGACCAGCTGCCTTTGTAAAATGACCATGCATGAAATCCATCTACTCCTGCGAAAATGAGAATCACTATATTCAGAGGCAGGACTTCAGACTTTCAGCCTTTTCTACTATTTTTGTCCATTGTGGTGAAAATCTGCACTTCTGCGTAGTCCTTGAAATTGAAGAAGGAATCAAAAAAGTTCAGGAAAACTGAAGGTGGCAAAAGACAAGAAAATCAAACAGCCTTCAACATCGAGATTTACATGACATCCAGATTCTAAATGCAAAGCAAAACCTTTGGTTGCTCCAGGCTGTGCAGAACACTTGGACATGGTCAACTTTGCCAAGATTGAATAATTCTGCTGTAGACCCATAACCAAGGTGGATATTTCAATACATCCTACAGGCATTGTTTCAGGGATTTCCAATTGTTTAAGGTTGGACAGAGAATTGTAAAGGAATAGTTAGATTTAAATGATACAAGTGGACCCTGACAATCAAACTGCTTTGCTACTTTCACAAACCTAGACTCAAAGAACCCCATGATGTCATTATACCCCTAACATTAGTGCAAATGGATTGAACCTCAATCTTTCCACCACCTACAACACTCAGTTGCTTAGATGAGTGCAGCTTCAACAACACTCAAGAAACTCGAACATTCAGGACTAAGCACCAGCCAAATTGGCACACCCTTCCTAAATATTCATTTTCTCGAACAACGGTATCTGTATCCGCAGTGCTTACTAATCCACAGGATGCACTGTAGCAACTCATCAAGGCTTCTCACCAAGGGGTCCAACAATACTCCCAAACCCACAACTTCTACTGCCTGAAGGACAAGGGCAGGAGACTCAGGAAACATCATCATCTACTAGTTCCCCTCTAAGTCAGACACCACCCCAAGCTGAATATACGGACAGGATCTTGAGCAGCACTCTCGTCCACGATATTGCCACTGAGAGCTCAAGGTCCAGTAAAACCCGGAAATCTTGCTGGCGAGATCACAATCTTCGATTTTCACTGTTCCATGCCCATAATAGAACCTGATTTTAATACATTTAAATGGGCTTATTTCTATTTAACCATCCCTTTGCCAGACTTTCACGAATATTTCATACCTCATCAAAACGACATTTACAACAGGTTCACCCAGATGTGAGCCTGTTGAGGGGCTCTCCTTGGGAGCACACAGGACAGTATAGCCCCTGGGGAAGAGGAGCATGGTGAGACAATGCCCTGGCAATATCCTCCCCGGCATAGGTTGTCACTACCAACTTGGCAATACCAACATGGCAGTGACAATCTGTGCCAGGGACCATTGCCAGGGGTGAGCCCAACGGGGAGCTTCACATTTGGGGAAACAGCTATTGGGTGGGAGAACAGATACATAGAGCAATGGTGGTGATGAGCGGGGATGGGGGGGGCAGTGGGAGGGAAGCTGATTGAGGAGTTGAGTGGGGAGGGGGCTGGGGGGAGGTCACAGATGTCTCCATGATGGAGTTGGGGTTTGGGGGAGATTAATTTTTGTTTCTGTGATCGGGTACACTTTAAAAAGGTTATCCCGATCGGAGTGGAGCCAGCTCCCAGCTCTAAAAGTCCTTGCCTTGACAGAGGGCTGACACGGACTTTGCCAACATTTTTGTAACAGTTAAAGAGGCAAGGTGTGGAGAGAAAACTGGTCAGAGAAGCTGGAGAGTTCCATGCCAGTTTTGTGTCCAGAATTCTCGTAAGATTCCACCCTGTATCTCCGTCCCTTTATCATCGCTAGGTCAAAATCCTGAAACTCTGTACATAGCAGCACTGCGGGAATATCTTCACTGCATGAACTGTAGTGATTCAAGAAAGTCACTCACTACCACGTTCTAAGTGGCAATTATGGGTGGCTTGTGACTGCCACAGTCCCTGATTTATTTTTAATAGTTTGTAACTGATATAGTAATTAATCACCAGTGAGTCACCAATTTGAGACTAAATACACAGTCCATTCTTGTAAAGGCTGCAACAAATAAGAGAAAATATCTCAAAAATACAGCCAGTTGCCTGGCCAAAGTTGAGTGGACTGCATTTAATACAAACACAATTTTTAACAACATTCAACAATCGAGTCCAGCAGAAAGATTCAATAACCTGCATTTACATTCCAAAGGCTATGACCAATCCAAACATTTGCCAATTTGAATGACTCTGAGATACAAAAAAGGATATTACAGCATAAAGCAGGTTGTGTTACTTTATATGGCAATGATTATAAAAAGTGCTTTTAAAATACGAAATCTATAATCAAAATTGGAATAATCGAAACATTCTCCTTCTTTAAGAGCTTTTTATCAATAAAGGTTGAACAATTGATTTAAACTATTTTCCACTCTTCAAGCACTTTGGGCAGTACAGTAGCACAGTGGTTAACACTGCTGCTTCACAACTCCTGAATTCGACTTCCAGCTCAGGTCATTGTCTGTGTGAAGTTTGCACATTCTCCTCGTGTCTGCATGGGATTCCTCTGGGTACCCCAGTTTCCACCCACAGTCCAAAAGATGTGTGAGTTAGGTTGATTGGCCATGCTAAAAAATTGCCCCTTAGTGTCCAGGGATGCGTGGGTTAGAAGGATTAGTGGATATAATATGTAGGAATATGGGGGTAGGGCTTGGGTGGGATTGTGTTAGGTACAGACTCGAAGGACTGAAGGGCCTCTTTCTGTTCAATGGTTCACTTTTATCCTTCATTCAACGAGCAACACTGATCCAAATCCAGCCCATAAAAATTTTTATGTAATTGCTTGGCTCATAATAGACATGCCTTTACTGTTAAAGTGTGTTTATTGTTTACTGTCTGGGTTCAACGCAAATATTGTGATTATTTGCTGAGATAAATATGCAATTTATGAACAATCAAAATGCTAAGACTTCTGAAGCACTATTTTAATTCCCCTAACCTAGCCTTGTACATAACAGGAGTCCTGTGTTGAATTGTAAAGCAGCATTTCAATCTGAATAGTGGGTAATGTGGTTTCCATTATGCGGATACAGAACAAGTGGAAATAAAGCTAATGTAGGGTGATTATGAATACAAAGCCAGTTTAAAACAAGGATAGAATCAAATGGAATGCAGAATTGCCCACATGTGCATGGGATGACATGGGTTCACCTTTTGAAGTTATAGTTATGGAGATAAGACAGATATGTATATGCAATCTGGCTAAAACAAAAATTGGTGAATTCTATTAGCTTTTTTAATTGCTTCATTTTTTGCATGTGATGTATACAGGAGCAAGATTCATCAGTCCAATAGCAAGTAAAATCTTTACATTTTTTTATAGGAGCCACAATGATACAAGGTTCCATCCTGTCTTGCGATTAAATGGAAATTTTAAAGACTAAGAGTTTTATACATAAAGAAAGCTATAGGAAGAAATCAACATTTTACTTCCAGCTGTCCATATACACTAAAAATAACATTCAAACTGGTTTCAACTGCAAGCCAGAGTCAAAACAGCTGGCAATTTCAAAAGTTATCAACACCAGGCTCAGTGGGAACGTTTACAATACATAAATGCTTAAAATAGAGGTCTTGGTGGATTAAACCGATTATGACATTGCATGTAGCAAAAACATACAAATCCCTGGCTCTGACACCATATACAGGTTCTCACTAAATATAAGAAAAGTTTCCCACTGTTTAATACAGAAACTGCATCTGTAGGAATCTACTACATTAGAACATAATGTTTGGATAATTTCATCATATAACAGGTAAAGAGTGAAAACTGTGACATGGTAACCATGGTTACAAGCATTCCACTCCCCCATACCCCCGCCTCACGCACACATCCGGAAATACAGCTGTGGGTGGAAAACAACACTGTCTTCTTCCGTGGCCTCTCCAGCTTGTTGGGATTACCCTTAACTAATTCCACTTATCTATCCAACCGAGAACCTCCAGCAATGTCATTGCTCTCTCTACTTTACATCCGAAGAGGCTTTTGGCTCTTCCTTATCTACATATGACTCTTTAACAAAACTATCCATAGCCCGGAGATCAGCTTTTACCTGCACACTGATAGCATTCAGTTCTGCCTGCCCACTATCACTTTTCAAACCTTTCCCTCCTCTGCGTTGTCACTCCACAACTAGCCTTGAATAAACTGTAATATTCTCCAGTTAAACAGTAAGGTCTTTAGGTCCTGTCACAAACTGCCTGGCCTTCTTATTCATTCCATCTTCCCTTCCAAGAATTTGTAAACTTGGCATTCAATCTGCTCCTGAGCATTCAGCATGAACATACTTTGTCTCGCATCATTCAGTGGGAGAATGACACTAAGAGAATGGCATTAGGCGAATTGCTCATGTGGTGACATGGTGCAAGGACGATGGGCTGAGTGGCCTCCTTCTTCACTGTAACTGTTCTGTGATTTTCAAACCAAATATTGCCTCCATAACAAAACCACACTCTTTCACCTCTTCAACAATATCCATCTTCGCCCCTACTCAGCCATCTACCATTGAATTCCCATCAATGTCTTTGTCACCTCCAAATCAATTCCTATTCTGGTTCTAAATACAGCTGTCCAGATCTTTTCCAACACTAACTCTTATTCATCTGTCACTATAACACACAATGGTCTGCATTTGTTTCTTGTCTCTAAATTCTTGAAACTTAAATTCTCATCCTCATGTTTAAATCCCTCCAGAGCTCACCAATCTATCTCTTTACCTTCTTATTCCCCATTTCATTTTATGACTTAACCTTGAGTTTGAAGAGCTACCCAGTTGCACATTTCCGTCAAGTAACAGTATCTTGTTAACGTTATTAAAAGGGCAATTTGGTTACCTTCAGTGAAAAATTAGGGTTCTATGAAATCTATGCATTTATATAGATAAGCATGGCAATTTTAACTACCCAATTCATAAAAGAATTTTAGTGAATCATGAATGCTTAATGAATAGATTTCCTCAGGAGAATGAAATATTTTATAAATATTGCTTGTAGTTGAACAATATTTGTTCACAATCAAACAAATTCA
The DNA here is from genome assembly GCA_024679065.1 of Sphyrna mokarran. Taxonomy (NCBI): domain Eukaryota; kingdom Metazoa; phylum Chordata; class Chondrichthyes; order Carcharhiniformes; family Carcharhinidae; genus Sphyrna; species Sphyrna mokarran. The sequence continues at coordinate 32,905,660 of JAGIQG010000011.1, forward strand.
CAATCAAATCAAATCATTTCACCCTTGATTTTCCAACCTAGAAGGAAATGCTTGCAATTATCTGTCAGTGCTAGGTTTTAACTAGTCATTAAGACATGCTGATGTTGCATTGACTTGGCTTCTGACTCCCTCCAGGAAAATACCATAGCCTCTTACAGTATCTACAAGCTGGCTTCATTAGTGGAACACTGTATATTGAGATACCCAATGTACAATCAACTTCCTACCATTCCATGTTGCTCAATATTAGAATACCAGCATCTGAAAAAATAATTTCATTTTATGACTTGAGTTTGAAGAGCTACCCAATTGCATGATATAGTTGGAATAATATTTTTATAATTCTTGGGGCCTGTGCATTGCTGACAAGGGTGCCTTTCATTAACCATGGGTTGTTGCCCTTAAGAAAAGGATGGAGAATCTTCTTCTTGAATCATTGGTACACCCATAATGATGTTAGAGATGGTGTTGACTCACTGATAGGGAAAGAACAGCAACATAGGGTGGCGTGCGACTTACTGGGAAACTTGAAGGCTGTTGCAATTACCTGCTGTTCTTTTTCGTCTTGGTGGTATAGGCCCCCTTTTTGAGATATACTGTTGAAGAAGACTTAATAAATTGCATCAGCTTTAGCTCACTAGTTACTTAATTGTAAGTTCCAGCCTGTCTCACTGTGAGTGCTGCCTGTTTCCATGCTGTAAACCTCTATGACTCGAGATTGCAGTGCAGCTTGTCAAAAGTTCACACTGCTGGCATTATACTCTGGTGGTGAATTGGATGGTGATCAAGAAGCCTGCTTTCTTCTGGATGTTGTCAAGCTTCTTGAATACTGTTGCAGCTGCACTCATCCAGGCAAGTGGAGAGTATCCTATCATACTCCTAACTTTTGCCTTGTAAATGGTAGAGGGGCTTTGGGGAAGCAGGAGGTTTAAAATTTATTTAATAGTATCAGAAGTAGACTTACATGAATATTGCAATAGAGTTATTGTGAAAATTCCCTAGTTGACATACTCTGGTGCCTGTTTGAGTACACTGAGGGAGAATTTAGCATGGCCAATGTACCTAACCAGTACATCTTTTAGGCTATAGGAGGAAACCGGAGCACTCAGAGGAAACCCACGCAAACATGGGGAGAATGTGCAGACACTGCACAGACCCGAAACCAGAACTGAACCTGGATCCCTGGCACTGTGGGACAGCAGTGCTAACTACTGCACCACTATGTCACCCACAGTGAAGATTACACAGCCTCTGACCTGCTCTAATAGCCATGGCATTTATATAACCATTCCATGATTCTGCCCCTTAAGATAAATGAACAATTGCTGAGACTGTGAAGCTTTTTTGCAATATTCTCTTGTTTTTGTTCAGTCAAATGGACTGCGCTGTTCAAATCCACTAGTAGTAATTATGTCCATTGAAAGCAGTTTATTCATCTCAAACATTTGACATGCACTGCCTGAATATTTCCTGAGAAAACATAATATATTATTTAGGTTTTACAGCAAGGATATATTGACATGAGAGTGGTGGTGGTACAATAGTACTTCTTACTGTAAACTTGTCAGAATGATGATGATTTATCTCAAAACGAAGGAATCGTTTTCACAATACCAAACCAGTTTCTGTGACTTTTTATCTTCAATCTATTTACATTTTCCATTGAATATAGAGTTGAGTTTGGCTGACATTGTGCTCAGTACTATGCCAAGAGAACAGATCAACACATTAAAAGACGATCTGGATAAGACCAACAGCCTCATACAGCCTTAAACTGAGTTGTACTGTTGCAGAAAACCTGTAGATGATTAGTATAAAAGAGACCTTTGCTCTGATTGTATTCTGTTTAGCATAGTTTGGACCATGTTCAGTCTGAACATCTATTAAACATTAAAATGCCAACTGGATTGAACTATGGAAATTGTTAACCATGCATAAATCCAATTTTCTGTTAGTAAAGATCTCTCAACCTTTAAGAATACTCAGTGATCTAAATCCCAGCCTGGACAGAATACCAGGTTAGGAACAAGGCAAACACAGCACCTCTCTCCACATGGGTTACTGTATCAGACTGAGAGGTTAAAAATAGAGCCAAAGACTAATCCAGTACAATTTATTGAGCTGCACCATTCATTAAGAATATAGCACAAAAGATGATAATTAGAGGAATATACACACACAATTTGTCCTGAAGAAAATTATGTGGATTATTAACAGTTAGGCATCAAAAAATCTCTCGATTGCATTGGGCATATGGGATGGAATTCTTCCATCCCTCTGGGACGTGTTTGGTGCCAGGCAGGAATGGAGAATCTAACAGGAGCCAAAAACGTCAGACACAGCAGCATAAAATCAGGTCATAATTCTCCCAAAGGTGGGTTAACAGTGGATCAGTCAGCTGGTGGTGTGGACACAGTTTGATTTTATTTGCGTCTCATGAATGCTCATTAAAATGGCTACACATTGACATTCTGTCAGGCCTTTCCAGCTTGAAATGACATCGGTCTACAACCCTATTGCTAATCAGTGACAAGGTAGCCCTCAGGTCACAAGAGACTTCAGGGTGAATGCAACATTGCCATAGTGCTGCACTGCTCCTAATATTCACCATTTTGCTGGGGCTGACCAGGTTCTGGTATCCATCTCCATACCGAGCTAGGCTTCACGAACAGCACCATGTTGCTGGACTCTTCTATATCACCCACTTAGATCAGTGCAATGCCTGGGGTGAAGAGTACAGGGGTCTCCTTCCTCCCTTGCGTCTATCGGGACAGCACTGTGCTGTGGAACTCGTGCAACCACCACAACAAAGGTCTGAACTTTGACCAAGGCCTGAATGTAAGGTGGGGCAGTGCCCTAACAAAGACAAGGTGGGCAATGTGGAAGGAGGGCTGTGCCGGGGGGAGGGAAGGGTGAGTGCGCACACCAATAGGCAGAAGGGCAAGGAGGTGGATGAAGAAGATGTCCAGTGGAAGGCAAAGGGCAGACTAAGGAGAGGTAAGCTGAGCCTCAACGTATCTGCGTGAAAAACTCACAGACACGGGAGTCAACGAGATACCCACAAGATTTACTGGAAGATGATGCATGAAGATTGCAAAGGCAATAGTACTGAAGGGCTCAGTGAAGGTGGCGCGGGGGTGGGGGGCACAATTGAATCAAGGAACAAACTTCCTTTTGAGGCTGCTAGCTTTTCCCTCTGGATTGCTGACATCCTGTGCAGTCTGGTGAAGACAGGTGGGATGAAGAGAGTGATAGCTTAGTGTTTCAAATATGGCGCCAGGATTTTTGAACCCATCAGCCGAGGACAGGGAGTATAATCTGCTGCTGGCCCATCAGTGGGGAACTTGCCTGTGCCTTATCAATGAGGTTCCAAGCACAGAGTATAGTGTGAGGTCCTGGTATTCTGGCCAGTGGGAAAGGCACTGCCAGAGCACCCACCATTGTCCTTAGACTCAAAACCAGAGAACTCCCACCCATGGTATTGTAACAGAGACACACAAAACATTCCAAGCTCAATCTCTGCTCTGATAACTGATCAAAACTGGGTGATAATACAAAAAAAAAATTTGCATTTATATTGCATATTTAACACATTGCAGACTCAACTCAACACTGAGCTATGTGAAGAGACAAGGCAGAAAACTTGGTCAAAAAAATCCGTTTTAAGAAATGAGAGGCTGCTCAATCAAACCCAAATCCTGGAGGGTGTTATTTCTGATTACTATCCAGTGATTCTGAACGAACGTGTGTCAACAGAGTTGCAGACAGGAGTAGGTTCAATGACCAGCGACCAAATGACACTTAATATCCCGGTGAAGGAAAGGTGAAAGGAATGACCTTAGTTGAGACATCAGGGGAAGCAATGCATCCGGAATTATATCCGTGCAGAGGGCACCAAGCGACAGGGAAATGCAGTAAAATAGGAATATTTTGAAAGGGAGAAAAAAGTCAGGAAAGGTTCAGCTATTGAATAGATTGATTTAAAACATACAATTTGAAATTTGAAATTTCATTTACATAATGTGCCATACCAATTAATTTCTTCTGCCGTTAGGGGACACTTGAAAGAAAGAAAATCCACTTACCCTGTTGAGCTGATGTTACTGTCACCTGTATTATCACCAGAGGTAGGAAAGACAACACATGGACAAAGCCCCGCATGTCTAAATACTAAAGAGCGGACTCTTCATATGAAAACAAGCGGGGAGACAATTCTCAGTGTGATAACATCAAACCAAAGTGCTCTTCCGCTTTCAGCCCCAGCTTCAGTTCAAACAACGAGTTCTCCGCTGCCTCTGAAGCTTTAAATAGAAAAACTTTGGCAACATTCTTTCCCTTGCCTCCCCCTGAAATCTGATACTTAAAATGGGCCTCTCATTTTCCGTTCTGTCTTTGATTGATATTTGTTTAATAAACCACGACATATTAGTATAATAAACAAGTGCGACCGAGGTTGGTTTACTTCTGAAAGTTTGCTACAAACTAGTTTAAGGAAAGCAACAGCAAACACTTGTATTTGAAGTGAAAGCACCAATACGGCTGGTGCAGTATGATATTCAGAGCAGATTGAGACGGCATTTACAATGGAGAAAAACATTTAATTAAGACTCATCCACTTGAAGTGTTTAATACATTTACCTGAATTGGCCATTTGGCAGTAAGTGGGATGGAGAGGAGCGGTTCTGTATTCCCACTCAGTTACACCAGTCTTTTTTTAACCCGGTAAAATAATTGGAAGAGGCACTGCAGAAATTCTTCAGTGTGTTTATAAAAATTAATGAGTCTGATTTCTCTCTGTTTTGTTTCTCTGGTGCAAAGTCAGAGCAGAAAAAAGAGAGCAAACAGTTGATAACAGACCCTTGATTTTCACCTCCACAAAAGCGAAATACTGTGGATGCTGCTCTTGCTACAGATGCTGACTGGCCCGCTGAGCATTTCCAACATTTTCTGGTATTGTGATCGATTTTCATTTCTTTACTGCCCTCCTTGCCAACAACGAAAAATTGCATTGATACAGCGCCCTCAGTGCGTTAAAATGGCGCAAAGTGCTTCAAGCAAACATTATCCATCAACATTTCACTGTGAGCCACATAATATGTGGACAGGGGGCCAAAATCTTGGTCAGATGAAGGCTTTAAAGAGCATCTTAAAAGGGATGGAGAAATGGGGATTGGTAGATCTCAGGGTCTATATGTAAAAAGATACAGACGTCAATAGGACAGCGATGGGAAATGGGTCTGCACAAGAATCCAGAATTGGCAGCACGGTGATTAGCACTGCCCCCTCACAGCACCAGAACCTGGGTTCAACACCGGCCTCAGATTCTGGTCTGTATGTAGTTCTTCCAGTGTCTGTACGGGTTTCCTCCACGTCTCTTGTTTCTTTCCACACTCCAAAGGTGTGCAGGTTAGTTGGATTGGCCATGGTAGGTTGCCCCTTAGTGTTCCAAAATGTGTAGGTTAGATGGGATTAGCCATGGTAAATGTAAGGTTACCAGGATAGGCTGGGGGAGAAGGCTGGGTAAGAAACTCTGTCAGAGAGCCATTGTCAACTTGATGGCCTTTTCTGCACTGTAGGGATTCTACGATTCTACCTAGAAAGGCAGAAGTCTCAGGAAAATGAAGGGCTGACCCCATTCCCAGAGCTTTTAGTTTTCCAGGGTGATTTTTAAAGGTGCTGATTGAATCCGGTCATAAGCCTGCAACCTATGCTCCTAACTTGACTGATTCTATTGTGAGGTTAGATATTTTCTATTCCTCTGCGTTTGGCATGGAGTTAGTCCAGTTTTTCAGTGGTATGATGGCCTGCATAGGAAAATCTTTTGAATGGGAAATTCAAAACGATCCACCTCATTGCCCGTCATGCAAAGGTATGACCCCCCGTCCTCAGAAAACACCCATTGTGGATCCTCATATATCTCATGCCAAGCTACGTAATCCCCACCATTCTCTATGGTGCCAGGAAAGAGGCCAATGCCAGTAATACCTTGAGGTCTTCACCACTGGATCCTTGAAGACAGGTGAGTGATGCAGCAGTTGAGTGATGTGGAAAGTTCCCCAGTAAAGGCAAGGAGGCGGAGATCAGGAGCAGAAATGAGGGTTGATTTTCAGTGCCTGCTCCTCGTGAAACCAGGTTTTTGGATTAGATATTAAAGCCAGAATGTTATCAACATGTTCGCCCTAGAATCGGGGCAAGCGACCCTCGCAAAACAGCATTCCTCATTAACCTCGGGTGGGATCTTACGAGCCTCGAGTGGGTGAGGCAGTAAAATCTGGCAAAAGTGCCTATCAGTTTAGACAACAACCAGTTGGCTGTTGGCAAACCCGAGTGCTAAGCAGCCTCCCAGGAGACTCTTACAACTAATGTTAAATCCCTGAATTATCATTAAATTCCTGTGGGCTAAAGGATAATTGGCTTGAAATGGCTCATCATTAAGCCTGATTGACATCCAGCCACAATCGGAGAGACAAAACAGACAGAAATCAGACTCATTAATTTTCATAAACACACTGAAGAATTTCTGCAGTGCCTCTCCCAATTATTTTACCGAATCGGTAAAAAAGACTGGAGTAGCTGAGTGGGAATACAGGGCCGCAGCTCTCCATCTCACTTTACTGCCAAATAGTCGGTCCAGGTAAATGTGTTAAACACTTCAGGTGGATGAGTTTTAATGAACAATGTTTTTCTCCATCGTAAATGCTGTCTCAATCTGGTCTGAGTATCATACTGAACCAGCTGTATTGGTGCTTTCATTTTGTTGCTATTGCTTTCTTTAAACTAGTTTGTAGCAAACTTTCAGAAGTAAACCAACCTCAGTCACACATGTTTATTATACTAATATGTCATGGTTTATTAAACGTGTTGGGCCTTTCCTGCCCCTTTCAATTAAATTAAGGATAACCTTCCTGAATCCAGGAAGCAAACCACACCTGGTTCTCCTAGTTCCCCAACCAGCATACTATGGACTCCATTGAAGTCTGCCATATGATTCTATTCTAACTAACTTCAGCCTTTACAGATGAGAAATGTAAGTGTATACCAGAATCTTACTCCTAAAGCTGCTGAATTTGACAGACCACATTGTACAGTTTTCACATATCAACCAAAAGAATATTGAGAGAGACATGGGCAAGAGAGTTAAATGTTACAGTTTGTCAAAAATTTGGAAGGAGAGTTCTACCCAGGGTATTCTTGTGGCACAGTGTCCCTACCTCTGGGTTAGAAACTCTAGGTTCAAGTCCCACTTCAGGAATTGATGGCAATGGCTTGATGAACATGGAAATTATGAGCTTGTAAATCCTTCCAATATGTCTGATGGCATGTAGTGAGAGTTTCCTAGTGCAGTGTACTGCAGAAGGGACTGCTGTACATATCAAACATCATCATGAACCAGTCCAATGGAAGTCCATGGTCATCTAAAGCATCTTCGGGCATGCTGACTGAAATGTTCTTTCCCATGGACTGATCAATATCCTTGTAATCGTAAATGTTTGTAATATGAGATCTGACAATATCTGTACAGAATTCATTACCTGAGGATAGGAGCAGAACGAGTTGTTGTAAATTCCAGAAAGCAAAGCAAGCATTAGTTTTTATTGTCCAGACCTGCATTCGAGTTATTTCTTTTTCTGCTTGAGAGAACTGCAATGGAACAACCACAACTGATAAAATTTAAAAAAAGGATCTTTGAAAATAGGCACTCAGACTGCGATTGTGAGCTCTATTATGCCAGCACTAGACCAAAGCCATAAAGTGTCACTATAGTCACACTATTGCATGTTTCCTCATGTTCCATGCAAAGCCCTATGTTAGGCGGCTTAGTGCCAACTCCATGTTAGGCAGGTTCATGCAGGCATATTAGCTGTGCATGCCAGCAACTCATGTCTGACTGTGATATGAATCTGTTTCAGCTGAATTGATGTCTGTTTCACAAATTTTGTCTGTACGTCACCACTGAGCCCCTGCGTTACTCAAGTTTCCAATGAACGCATGAGAGATCCTTAATTAACCCAAGCATTAACAGGAGGTGCTTTTGACTTCCTTCTACAATAACAAAGTTATGGAAATGCTGTGGCTCTTTTTTTTTGTTTCTGGAGGTTTTATGGTGAGCTATTGCATACATTCAAGGAGGACAGATATTCAGGTGACACAACTGTGTGAGAGGTTTGGTCAGCGGGGTCGTGATTGAGCCCTGGGGAGGAGGGGGGGTGCGGTGGATAGGGGGGTGTCAGAGGAACAGCATTGTTTGGGTCGCGGAGCTGGTCAATGATCAAGCTGGCCAGCAAATGAGAGAATGACAATTTGGGGCCAGTACGCATGTGCAGAGACTCGCTGATTTCAACCTCCTGGGCAGGAATAGGCTCCACGCCCTGAAATCTAATGATATTCACACAGGTGGCCTCTGTATTGCACAGTGTGTGGGAGGTTCAAGTGTGCACTCCGATTGAAAACAAAAGCATGAATTACTCCAGTTTTCCTGCAAATTCAACACTGTGAATTTTTAGGGGAGAATTCTGACATATGCTTCTGAAAATGACCAAAAAAGATCACATCCATGACAAAGATTGCCTCAACCCAACTTGCACCACTCCACAAATCTGTTCCTTCTTGCATATTTTAGATTAAGCCAACAGTCCAGTAGCATATGAAGTAGCTTTGATGGGTAAGATCCTGGTTATAATATCCGGTAAGTTTCATTCAAATAAAAAGTATTTACTGTATTCAGCATTTGTAAGGAATGCGGGAGCACCTTCAGATGAACTGAGCCCAAATCTATAGCTAACACTTACAGTTCTATAGTTTGTAGATGCATATCCATTTTGTGTGATAGCTTCATTAGCTGTCTTCTGGCTAACATGTTGAAAAAAGATCACATAGTGTGTTTGTGTCAGCTTTCAATGCCTCATGGAATGCTGGAAGGCAGAGTTTGGCAAATTTCTGGAAATTGTCTTTGCAAACAGCCTTTTCTGCAGTAGCTTTGCTTCGGTTCATTGGCTTCTTTTAATTGAATGCATTTTGCTGAAGTATCAGCTACACTCCCTGGCCATCTCTGATTAAGGATCCAGCATCATATCTGTGAACCAAGGAGCTCTCTCTCTTTCCTATTGCTCTTAGTTGCAGTCAATACCATCAGTCAGGAGCAGTTTCCTCCCACTGAGTCTAGATCACCTTAAAGAGAGACAAATTCTCTTTTGGAGAGGAGGCTGGCTGCATCTTGTGCTGATGTAGGGATACTGGTGTTGTTGCTCATATAATTACAACAGGTCCTTTTTATCAAGTGCAGTCCCTCGGTGCAAGGATGTAGCAATAACTGATCAGGATAACTTTCTGAGGGTTGATATTCCCAGGAAACATGTGGAAGAATTCTGCTGAAACCGCATTCCCTTCAAAATAATGGGCCGATGAATCAAAGTGTTTTAATATGCATGTGAAATCATTCCAGCAGTTAACCAATAAAAAAGCAGGATGTTTGGCTTATATCATATTTTTCTAATTGAAGGGATAAGATGACTTGTTTCTATGTCATTGATGTAAGCCTTGTACAACAGCCGACTCAAGTGGAAGGCTGATGTGTGACCTCTTCAGAGAAAAGTGCTTTGTAAAAGAAATTGAAATCCCATGTTTGCATTAAATGCATGCCTAACCAAGTTAAATGTTGTATACTAACAAAATATGAATGAGTCTGTGCAAATAGACATCAGATAATACTGTAAGGCATCTGTGTTTACTTTTGTTGAAATAAAGAATGTCACTACTTGGAAAAAAACACAGTAAGAAGTCTCACAACACCAGGTTAGAGTCCAGCCAGTTTATTTGATAGAAATCTTACGTGCTTTTGGAAATGGTGTCCCTTCATCAGGTGTGTGGAAGATTCTGATCAGAGAAGGGCATATAAAGTCACGCACAGTTTACAGAATACTGATTCAAATGCAAGTTTTTACAGCTAACCTGCTGTTCAAGTCTTAAGGATGCAGTCAATGAGTGGAGATAGCATTAGTATTGGTTAAAGAGATGTGTATTGTCTCCAGACAAGACAGTAAGTGAGATTTTACAAGTTATGGGGGTTACAGCTAGTGTGACATTTGCATGACACTTCATGTTGCATTATCTGTAACCCCCATGACTTGCCTGGGCTTGTCTGAAGACAATAACATCTCTTTAATTTATGCTAATACTATCTCCACTCACATTGTCTGCATCTTTAAGACTTGAATAGCAGGTTAGCTGTAAAAACTTGCATCCTAATCAGTTTTCTGTAAACTGTGTGTGACTTTATATGCCTTCCTCTGATCAGAACCTTCCACACACCTGACAAAAGAACACCGTTTCCGAAAGCTTGTGGAATTACTATCAAATAAACTGGTTGGACTCTAACCTGGTGTTGTGAGACTTCTTACTGCATCTTGTGCTATCACCTGCCACTGCTGGGCCTTCTGCTGAGTGCTCAGCCAGCCAGTAGTGTGATTCTACTCAGCTCCAATGTAGCAATCATTTAAACAATGAGACAGCATGGAGTTTACATGCTAACTGCTTCATGGAATGGCAGGATGGCGCAGTGGTTCGTGCTGCTATCTCACAGCGCCAGGGATCTCGGGTCATGGCTTGGGTCACTGTCTGAACAGAGTCTGCATATTCTCCCTGTGTCTGCATGGGTTTCCTCCAGGCACTCTAGTTTCCTTCCATCATCCAAAAAACACACTGGCTAGGTGCATTGGGCTGTGCTAAATTCTCCCTCAGTGTACCCAAATAGGCACCGGAATTTGATGACTAGTGCATTTTCACAGTAACTTTATAGCAATGTTAATGTAATCCTACTTGTGACACTGATAAATAAACTTTAAAAAAACTCAATAGGTGTGAGCTGATTGCAAAATATATCTCATCTCCAAAAACAGGCTAAAATGAATTTTAAACTGTAAATGTTTTATGTCAACCATTCAACAAGACACTTGGTCATTTTACAACTTTAAGCTACTCAAAGTGCAAAAGGGGTTGAAGTTGTGAAACTCCATTCCCACCTTTTGTGTATAAAATAAACCAACCATCTGATATCTTATCCATGTTTGCTACGGGGACTATTCATAAAGGATTGCTGAGAGGCACACTTTTGCCAATTTCTCAGCGTTCATCTAAATTGAAAAGCTTGGGGAACATTCATCCCCACTTACAAAGCGAAATCAAAATCAAAAACATTGTTCTGTTTATGGACAGGTAATGACAGAATAAATCAGGGCTGTTTAAATTAATCCCTGTCCAGTCTGGAACAGTCCTGTGGTCCTGGATGTCTCTTCTGAATCAAATTATCGGTTTCCAGACAATCAATCATCTGTTTTTAACTACCTTATCCTTGATAATACACAAAATCTGACCTCTAGTCTTTAAAGCCTTCCTAAAACCATCCTATAAATGTAAATGACAAAAATGAAAGGGTACCTTCTTATTTGGAATGCTCCCAAGGATAAACAGGACTAGACAATGTTATAATCTTTAGATCCTCGTGAATAATAAGACATTTATAAAGAAAGCCTTAGTCTAAAATGAATGCATGAGAAAGTACTTAGTGTATTAAGACTTAGATTTGCTGCTAGTTTAATATTTCAAGTTGTTGGCATATCTGGGTCCTTTTGAGTGTTTTGTCTGATTGTGGAAAATTATATTCGGCTGCTGAAAAGAAAGTTGTTGCTATTTTTTGCTTTGTGTCTGATCACCTTATACCATTTAATTACAGTTGTGAGGCTGCCTTCAGGGCTGGAAGAGGAGGAGCAGCAAACAGGAATTGCGGCAAAAAGAATGAGGGGGCACTACATAGATAACCATTCCCACTGTTGATCCTCATGGAGCACTTCTCCTATATAACCATCACTGAGGAGCAATACTTAGGACATCTTCACTTCACCAAGGAGGTTGTCATCAGGTTATGTGAATAGCTTTAACCATGATTCAACTCTTGAACCAACGCATGGAGAGCATTGCCTCTGGCTGCCAGCATCGCTATGATCCTTACATTTTATGCCATAGGCTCCTTTCAAGATCTAGTTCTTAGTCTACTTGCTGTACCAAGATAGGTATGAGAATTTCTACAACAGGAGCAAAGCAAACATCTCCTTCCAGCAACAAAACTAAAGTTAATTTATATGTAAGCTTTAAATGTAATGAAATGCGAGAAAGCACTCTACTGAAATGTTATCAAATACAGTTTGGTGTATCAAATAATTGATGAAAGAGGCAGATTTAATGGAGGATTGCACAGCAGAGAGATTGATTGCACAGCAGAGAGGTTGAGAGCTAGATGGTGAGACATCCAGGGGGAATATTGGACTTTTGTCTACATTGAAGATTTCCTCAGGAGCCAAAGAGCCATAGAGGTGCATCCACAGTGCCTTACCTCCTCCCCACCATCACTCTGCCATTTTTATCATTTGAAAGTATTTTAATGTCCTCAGCATTTTCCTGATAGCATGCAGATCATTGCCTGGATGACTGTATCCCATGCATTAGTTTCCTGTACCATACAGTTACACCACAGGCTGATTATTGGCTGATAAGGATACACCCCTCTGACACCTCATGAATTCCACCACGAAAATGGCTGCTTGTAAAATGCTGTTGCCTTTGTGCATTTTGGGAGAGCTGGTTGGAATGCAAAGATTCAATGTACTCAACAAATGTCAGCCCTACTTGACAACTTGAAACCTGGGTAAAACAGCATCATTTTAATCATACAAAGTGAAAATGAACAACAGATATATTATCCCAACCACGGACACATACGTGCAATTGGAGAAACTCCTCCTTCACAACAGACAGTTGATGAGGAGTTACTTCACAAACTAAACAACAAACAGGATGACCATCAATCCCAAAGTCAATTCCCAGCTCCAAATGCAATATATTAGCACTACACTTGCCACAGCAACAACTTTCCCCAGAGTAGCAATGTCACACCGGGAACCAGCAAACATTCAACAAACTACCAAAAGCAACTCATGCTTGAACGTGAAAGATATGTGTGTACGTGTAGAGACAGGCTGAAGGAAAACAGATTAGAGTGAACAGTTTTATTCTTGTGGGTGATGACATTCTTTATAGACTGTGTAGGTGTTAATCGCAACTGCATGTGGTAGTATATTCAATGTATCTTTTTTTATGAAAAAGCAAATGTTTGGTGAAATCCCTTTGCGCACTGTGTGTATAGTGCACTGGCTTGCCATAGTCTAATGATCTCTGTGTTCTTATCTGAGAAAGGCGGCCCTTGCTATAGAGTGAGTGCAGTGAAGTTTACCAGGCTGATTCCTGGGATGACAGAACTTGGAGGAGAGATTAAATCGGTTAGGGTTATATTCACAAAGTTAAGAAGAGTGAGAGGAGATGTCATGGAAACTTATAAAATTCTAACTGGATTAGACAAAATAGATCAAATGTTTTTGATTTAATTTGATTTGATTTATTATTGACATATATTAACATACTGTGAAAAGCTTTGTTTCTTGCATGTTATGCAAACAAAACATATCATTCATAGAGAAGGAAACAAGAGAGTGCAGAATGTAGTTTTACAGTCATAGCTAGGGTGTAAAGAAAGATCAATTCAATGCAAGATAAGTCCATTCAGAAGCCTGATAGCAGCAGGGAAGAAGCTGTTCTTCAGTCGGTTGGCATGCAATTTCAGACTTTTGTGTCTTTTTCCCAAAGAAAGAACGTGGAAGAACATGGGGTCCTTAATTATGCTGGCTACTTTGCCGAGGCAGTAGGAAGTGTAGACAGCCTCAATGGATGGGAGGCTGGTTTGCACGATGGATTGGGCTACATTCACAACTTCTGTAGTTTCTTGCAGTCTTGGGCAGAGCAGGAGCCATACCAAGCTATGGGGCAACTAGAAAGAATGCTTTCTATGATGCATCTGAAAAAGTTAGCTAGAGTTGTAATTGACATGTCAAATTTCCTTGGTCTTTTGAGAAAATAGAGGTATTGGTGGGTTTTCTTAATTATAGTGTCAGCAAGGGGGGACCAGGACAGGTTGTTGATGATCTGGACACCTAAACACTTGAAGCTGTTGACCCTTTCTATTTTATCCCCATTGATGTAGACAGGGGCATGTTCTTCTTCACGCTTCCTGAAGTCAATAACAATCTCCTTCATTTTGTTGACATTGAGGGAGAGATTATTGTTGCTGTACCAGTTCACCAGATTCTCTACCTCATTCCTGTACTCTGTCTCGTAATTTTTTGAGATCTGACCCACTATGGTGATGGCGTCAGCAAACTTGAAAATTGAATTGGAGAGGAATTTGGTCACATAGTCATAGGAGTAGAAAGAATATAATAGTGGGCTATATTCTTGTTATTGCAACAATGGGAACACCATTGTTCAGGCTGATCATGGAGGAGGTGTTGTTGTCTATCCTTACTGATTGTGGTCTATGAGTTAGGAAGTTCAGGATCCTGCCACAGAAGGAGGTGCTGAGGCCCAAGCCATGGAGCTTGGAGATGTGTTTTGTGGGAATAATAGCATTGAAGACTGAACTGCAATCAAATAAATTGTTCCCAATAAATAAATGTTCCCAATGGTGTGGGAATTCCATAACTAGGAGTCATACTTGGACGTCCGCCTTGTTGTCCAACAAGGGGCATACACACAATGGGTCGTGAGAGGGCTGTTCTTGGATTTTTTGAGAGTAGCCTATTGCTTCATGTCGTTAGTGTAAGCTTAAACTGGACCACTTGATGGGCAACATGATAGCTCAGTGACTATCATTGTTGCTGTACAGATACAGGGATTTGGGCTGGTATGTGTGGGAGTTTGCGCATTCTTCCTGTGCTTGCATGGGTTTTCTCCGGGTGCTCCGGTTTCCTCCCACATCCCAAAGATGTGCCCTTAGGCTGATTGGTAAAACAAATTGTCCCTATAGTGAGAGTCTTCCATATTAGGAATAATCTAAATCTATAATAGGATAATGGAATTGCTACTATATAGTTATGACGGCGGTGCGGGCTCGTTGGGCCAAAGGGCCTGTTTCCTGTGCTGTGTTGCTCTTAAGTTGCTCTTAAGTTCCATGACCCTTGTCTATGTTTACAGAAATCTGCGTTGGAACCAAATTGGAGAGACAAATTAGGGACAACTTGTTTTACCAATCAGCCTAAGAGCGAATTTTTGGGTTGTGGGAGGAAACCGGAGCGCCCGGAGAAAACCCACGCAACCACAGGGAGAACGCGCAAATTCCCGCAGACACCGGCCCAATTCCAAGTGTCTGCACAGCCACATCGATAGTCTCTGAGCTGTCATGGTGCCCTTCAGATGGTCCACATAAAGCACTCATTTACGACATGAGGTACCAGGCAACCCATGAATCAACATCCAAGAGCTGTACCCGCACCACCTGCCGAATGCATGCTCAATGTTGGTCAAGTATGGACCGAATTACCTGTGGAAAAAAGCCGTAGTTAAACAGTCCTAATATATCCCTCTATCTGCATACCGCTCATGTGGCTGTCCAAGAGACCCTTAAACAGCCCCAGCGTGCCTGCTCCCACCACCTTACTCGGCAGTGCATTCCACACCCCCACTACCCTTTGTGTGAAAAACTGCCCTCTAATATTCGTCTTATACATAGCCCCCTCACCCTATGGCCATGACCCCTCGTCCTATCCATTTCTGAAGGTGGAAAAAGTTTACCTCCATTTACTCTATCTATACCCCTTATAATCTTATACACCTCTATGAGATCCCCTCTAAGCCGACGTCTTTCAAGGGAAAACAACCCCAGTCTATTTAATCGTTCCTCATAAGACAGTCCTTCCATACCAGGCAGCATCCTGGTAAACCTCCTCTGCACTCTCTCCAAGGACTCCACATCCTTCCGATAGTACGGCGACCAGAACTGGACGCAGTATTCCAAGTGAGGCCTAACCAACGTTCTATACAACTGCAACATCAAACTCCTACTCTTGTATTCTATACCCTTTTCTATGAAAGCTAACATACTATACGCCTTCTTTATCACCTTCTCCACCTGTGAGGACACCTTCAGAGACTTGTGAACCTGCACCCCCAAGTCTCTCTGCGTCTCTATGCTCCGTATAGTTTTACCTTTTATCCTATAACTCTCTTCTACATTTTTCCAGCCAAAATGCATCACCTCGCATTTATCCGGATTAAATTCCATTTGCCATCTATCTGCCCAGTCTACCAACCTATCTATGTCCTGTTGTATTGCCTGACACTGCTCCTCTGTACCCGCCAATCCAAGCATCAAGCATGGGTGGAAGTGGGAACATTAAAATGGTGGCGTGAGCTTGTTGGGCCAAAGGGCCTGTTTCTTGTGCTGTGTTGGTCTTTGTTCTTTGATGAGGGGTAAAACTTTCAGGACTGAGGTGAGGAGAAATTTCTTCATCTAGAGAATACAGAATGAAATGGAATTCACTACCGCAGGAAATAGTTGAGACCAAAATATTGTCTAATTTCAAGAAGAAATTAGATAAAGCTGTAGGGGCTAAAGGGATCAAGGGATATGGAGGGGAAGGAGCGACTAGGATTTTGGATTCGATGATCAACCACGGTCAAAATGAATGGTGGATCAGGCTCAAAGGGCCGAATGGCCAACTCCTGCTTAGAGTTTCTGTGTAATGTGGCTCTATTTTTATTGTGAGGAAAGAATTCAGGCAGAAGCCAATCTGATCACCATATGGAGTACCAAGCACAACTACAGAACTGGTCAATGACTGCCAAAAACATGATCAACCCATTATTCACATGTTCAAGCAATGTTCCAAATGACGGGAGGGGCTTTGCATTTCATCCCTAAGGAGAATTCCAGATTTGTAGCCTACTGTCATAATCAGCCAGAAGCGGAGCTTGAACAGAAGTGTTTTTGCCACTGTGACTCTTGGCTGAGCTGCCAGACTACAGCTTATCAATGAGCATTTCAAATCTATTTCCCATTCCCAACAGAACAACCCACTGTCAACCCTCACAACAGTAGTTAATACAGCAATCTAATTGTCTTTCTTCTGTCTAGTCAAGTGGAACTTGCCCTCACTACAATGCCCTCAATGCCTCTCTTGCATGCTTCTTTCCATTTCCTTGTCCTCCTCTGCATTGTTTACCAGTAGTTACAGTTTAGGATGTGATCAGTTCCCATTGGGAACACAGGAGATCAGCAACCTGGAATAACTTCGGACTTTGCGAGTGTGGCTATAGACTGTGGCATTGCAATATGGACTGGGAGCAGTCTGAGTCACAGGTTGTGTGTCATTCAGATGAGCACTGGAGAATAGGTTGCATGCCTATCATCCTGAGAGAAGTCAGTAAGTGCCTATCCTATGAAGCTAAGGCCACACCCTTCACATTGCACCTCAGCATTTCTCTTATTCTGTGTAAAGTCAGAATGCAGGAATAACATGATGATTTGGACATTGAAACATAATGTGGCATCTGATGATTGGTGAATCATTGACACACAGATAGGAGCCTCCTAATGGTCACGTGTGACAGTGAAAAAATGTGCATTTTGCCACAACAACCTGAGTACACTGTCCCCACTCTTTTACATTGTGTTCATCTTCATAACTTGCATGGGGAATCACTGTTCGACCTTTCTGTAGGACTTGAAGAATATGAGCTCCCTGAGAATTAATAATAAGCTTACCAGATGGAGCCACTATAGCAAGCCCTGTATAAAGCAGGCCCCAGAGTGGGTACATTATTGTTTTATCCCAGGCTTATGGTTTTGTCTTACTTTATTTTGTGCAATAAAGCTCCGTTCCTTTATACTAACTGCTGGAGTTATTATATGTATCTAATAAAAGAATCTGAAAAAAGATGCAACAGAGATTTCAATGCATTTGAGAAATATTTATTGCTCTCTAAATGTAAAACACAACAACAGATAGTTGGGATTTCACTGATCACAGAACTGATCTATTTCACTAGGATTTTCCAATTGCCCCGGGTGTGTTTTGCAACAGTGGAGGCAGCTTTCCATTGGCCGTTGGTAGAATCTTCTGGCTTTGCTTCTGTCAGTGGGATTTCCCATTGTTTGCACCCTTGCTGCTGGGGAACCTGCACTGGGGGAAAGGCATTGGCAGGACTGGAAGATCCTGCTTACAGAAATGGCTGGAAGATCCTGCCTTTGATCATTTAAACTCATAGATGCTATGCACAGCTCTTCACATTTTAAGGAAACTGAAACATGCATCACCCACAGGGTATTTGACTCTGGTTAACTTAGCAATCAAACAAATACCTAGAAACATTCAATCTTCCATTTTGAAATGGCAGTGTGTGCAGAAAACAGCCCTGCGTTAGGAATTTTAATGGGATTTCCCTAAAGGCAACATGGCAATTTGTGGAATTCCTGAATTTTAACAAAATTAAAGTGTTGGAAAACTGGGAATGTAACATCAAGCATTCTATTTGCAGTGGCTGGATCTCACTCTCTTCCGTTCTCCCATTCCCCGGAGAGATTGTATCAGCTTTCCAAGACTTGACTGGGGGACTATTATACATGAAATTGTGCCTCAGAACATTACCAAGATCAGTGTTCTGATAAAGATTAATAGCAACTAGCTGCCAACAAACTTGGCTAGGATAGTGAAAATGTTAAAATGAGCAGGGTGTGGGTCATGTTTTGGCGGTGCCATATTCTTTTTCAGAAAGCAATCAATTTAGCTCAGATTCTAACATAAATGACTGTACTGTAATCCTACAAACAACCCATTGGAAAATAAAACAAATTCAATTATGTCCCAGGAAAATACGCCCAGTGAAGGGAACATTACCTTCAGCCAAAAGAGCATCAAAGATTTGAGTGCAGCTGCAGAAAATGGGGCTGTTAGTTGCACTTGCGTTAAGCAAATTCAAAAACAAAATACCAAAATCTCCATTTTGGTGGGTGCAAGGTAGTTTGCCCTATTATATTATCATAGTGCAAACTACCTTTGGTTATTCAGGACAAATTTAAAAAAGGTAATTTTAGCACTGTAAATATCACTCCTTCATGTGAAATAATTTGTCCTTTTGCTTTGTTATTTTTAGTGAACTCTACAGTTAACTCTTGGACAACCTTATGATTCTTATGGCCTTATGAGTGACACGATGGCACAGTGCTTATCTCATAGCACCAGGGAGCCTGGGTTTGATTCCTGTTTGGGTCACTGTCTATATGGAGGCTGCACATTCTCCCCATGTCTGTGTGTGTTTCCTCAGGATGCACTGGTTTCCTTCCACAGTCCAAAGATATACAGGTTAGATTGATTGGCCATGCTACGTTGCCCCTTAGTGTCCCAGGGTACTTAGTTTAGAGGAATTAGAGGGGTAAATTTGTGGGGATAGGACCTGGGATGGGATTCCTGTGGTGCACTGTCAATGGGTCGAATGGCCTTCTTCTGCACTGGGATTTCTATGACTTCCATGATTCAGGAATCTTTCCATTTTGGAATTGCATATGTTTGTCATTCATTTAGAATATTCATCAGTTTACAATACAGCAGTACATCAGACGCTGAGTCCTTACTTCAAAGTCTCCCATGTAATTTGATTGAGAAGAAAAAAGTCCCATCTTCAAATTGTCAGAAAAGTTGCAAATACAAAGAGAATGATTTTCACCTGGAGCATCAAATAGGCACTTGTTCAAGAAACCATCCCGTTTTCCTCACCATCAGCAAACGAAAGAAAAACACAATAGAAATAGAAAAATGAAATATAATTTTAAAAGATTATACAATGAGAAAATTTTCCTCCAGGTGTGCTTCAGATTGTCTCAGTTGAGTGTAATTGGTCAGTTGACCACACAATCACTATGGTGACTGTCCAGTGAGAGATACTTGGGATCGTCGCTCAGTGTTCAAAGGATGTCCCTTTTAAAACAGGCTGTTGATGGATTGATAATTTGAAGGTGAATTACAGAAGAGCATCTCAGTTCAGTGACACCATGGAGACCTTCTCTAAGGACTCTGAAGAAGGTACTTTAGAATCAGAAGCAATTAACTTATTGGGGAGACGCATCAGGAGCCTGGGCAGATATAGAGCTGTCTTTAATATGCACCAGCCATGATCTCTAGAATCATTATTGCCTGCTTCACATTGCATAACAGTAGTGAGGGTTAGACTTCTAAAAGGAGAAGCTACAGTTCACAGAGCCTCGTTGAAGTTTCAATTTAGTGTCACAAGTAAGTTTACATTAGCATTGCAATGGAGTCACTGTGAAAATCCCCTAGTCGCCACGCTCTGGTGCCTGTTCGGATACACTGAGGGAGAATTTAGCATGGCCAATGCACCTAACTAGTATGTCTTTTGGACTGTGGGAGGAAATCCACGCAGTCATGGGGAGAACATGCAGAATCCACACAGGCAGTGACCCACATTGAGATTCAAACCTGGGTCCCTGGCACTGTAAGGCAGCAGTGCTGACCACTGTGTCATCGGTAGGAGGAGGAGGAACCTAGTGCCTTTTGGTGGAAAGATTTAATTGAGATCCTCCAATGCATCCATCTGGCAACTTTCTATGAAACCTGTTACTCCTTTCTCCCAGAGTATAGTCAGTTTCTGTGGTAAGGTGGAGCGAGCACATAAAAAAGGCAGCACAACGCATTCCAAATAATTTTAAATTCATTATACATTTTTATTTTATATTTAAAATCAAAACATAATAAAAACACGTGTTATTTAATTATTTTACATTTTAAAAGTAAAATGAAAACAAAATAAAACAACATGAAAAAGGTACAAAGCAACTACAGCAGCCTCTTTTATTTAGGTTTCATTCTAACAAAGTTATCTATTACTTTATTATAATCTGCTTCAGTAGGCAACTGTCTTTCAATGGAGATAAAAGCCAACCCAAGCAATCTATACTCGTCCATTGTAGAATGAAGGTAGGACTTTGTGTGTTTGAGGTGGCTAAAGGATTGTTCCGCAACTATGCTAGTTATTGGTAAGGTCAGAAAAATGCAGTATAATGTGGACAGTTAGGATAATCACCAAATCTATTTACTCACCCCACCTCGGCTGGTATACCTGTTGACAAGGGATGCTTGGTCTCGACTGCCCATTCGTCACGGTGGCTGCATATTTATGTCCTTCATGGCCTCTGCAAATATCCTCATAATCATATGCCCCCTCGGGAGATTGCATCCTTCCTCGCTACCTGAAGCCCCCTCATCCATGTCGCATCCCACCATTGCAGTGCATGGATCAAGGACTTCAGATCTCGGGAAGAGATCTGAGGGGCCCATGAGGAACATCCCATTGAAAAGACGCCACTTTTGATGAATGTGCTCAGGTGGAGCAGTCACTCTCCCTGCTCCCTTTTAGCTATACCACTGCCTCTCCCACTTTCCTCAACACAAAGCTGTCCTGCGATTAACCAAACATTCCATTCAGTGCCCCAGTTGCTTGATGTTAGGCCTCATCTACCTATTCATTGCAAGCAAAATGGCCCTTCGTCAGGCAGCAAATAGAAAGTAGCACCACTGAAAAGTGGTGTCAGCAAATAATATTTGCTCAAAATTTAAACAGAACTTAATCTAATATTGAACATGCCTATGTGCATATCATATTGCAGCTACAAATCTTTACTCTTCCTCTTTTTAGTACTTCTCTATCATGCAACCCCTGTGGTCTTAGTAGAGATAGGGACAGGTTGCTCAGATCCCTGCACTGGTGACTTCTGATCTCTGGGACACTAGGATCCTGTCAAAGACATCTCCACCTACATATATACAAGGCTAGACTCTATCAATAGTGGCTCACTGGTTAGCGCTGCTGCTTCACAGCACCAGAGACCCAGGTTCAATTCCCAGCTTGGATAACTGCCTGTGTGGATTTTGCACATTCGCCCCATGTTGGTGTGGGTTTTCTCCAGGTGCTCCAGTTTCCTCTCACAATCCCGAGATGTGTGAGTTAGGTGGATTTGTCATGCCAAATTGCCCCTTAGTGCCAGGAGGACTAGTACAGTAAATGCATGGGGTTAAGGGGATAGGACCTGTGTGGGGTTGTGATTAGTGCATACATGATGAGCCAAATGGTTTCCTTCTACACTATAGGATACTCTGAGCAGGCAAGGAGGCAATAAGTGAGGTGTTGCAGAACTGGCCTTAATAGTGAAAGGTGGAAGTACCTTGAGGCAAGCCTCGTTCCTCTTTTATTGTATTTTTTATTATTTGGTTCGCCCACACTTCCCTACCAACAATAAGTTGGAGAAAATTTAGCTGCAACAACAACTTGGGCTGAATTTTACAAGGTGTTGTTTTCCCCACCTTCTCCAGCTAAATAATTGGGTGAGACTACTGAGCAGAAAAATGGCGGCCTCCCAGACATTTAGCAGACTGGAGGTGGAACTCCTGCCCCTCAGGGATTGGAAAACCAACCACAGACCGATGCCAGCTCTCCAGTACAAAGCTATACCACTGGGTTTGGTGCCCACTGCCAATACTTCATTCAGGACTAGGGAAGGCAGTTAGCACTGAATCAAAATTTGCCAAGAATTTGGGTGTCTCGCCAAGCAGGATTGAAAGGCGAGGGGCAGAATTTGAGATGTCATATGAGGAGTGAAGCTCAGGAACTAAGATCTTGGGGAAACCTTCTGAAGGGCATAAGGGAGCCTGTTAGGATCCCTTATGGTCATGCCCACTCACCAGAAACCTATGCAGTGAAACATATCAAGCTGTGCACTTGATATGGGCCTCTCCTACCTTTGCTAAAGTGTCAGGTGCAACAGAATGTAGTCCTAAAGTGGGCATTAATTCCCACATAAGGGCCTCAGTTGGCCCATTGGCACGCTGGCCATCAAATGCCACCCTTTATGCTGGTAAAATTGGAGTGGAAGCAGATTGTCCACTGGACCATCATATCCAGCCTCTTGAGCTTATAAACTGCATCACCAGCAACAAGGCATAGAGCTATCTATTTCCAAAATGCATAGGGAGAATCTGAGCCATGAATGTGACTTTGACATAAGGCCGGAGAGTCAATTCACATGTGACAAGCAAACAGTCCCAATCTAACCATTATGCTAATGACTGAATCCATTGAAGGGTGGGAGGTTCTGGCCCCACCATCCATTAAGATCACTGAGTCCCACAAAAGTCAACAGACTATTGATTGGGCTGCTGCCTCCCCCATGGCAGTTCTACAATAGCAGAGCTGGAAAACCCCATCCAAATTCAATTGATTTGATGAAGCAAAATCAATGTTGCTGTTGTAAAGGATTCTCAAACAAATTGGCAGATAATGATTCAATACAGCTCCCAATCAGTTCACTTCTCCAATGGTACTGGAGAAGACTAGTACAGCTTTTCGCGTTTTTGAAGCGCAATTTTAATTTTGAGAATGAATGCTCAGGTAAAGAAATGACTCACTTACCACATAGCTCCTTTCATTGGTAGAGCCCTATTATCCAAATTTTCTCATTTATGTTCGGCTGGCATTCTGGCTCCTTTAAGTCCTCTGAAACTGACAGCAACTTCTTCTATCCGCACATGCACAGCTATATACAGAATTAATGCTAGTGATCTATGCTTCCCCCATAGGATCCTTGTTGAAGTTCCACCAGAATGCACTCAAAAGAAGTCACTGTGTTAACAAGAACTTGCTTTTTCTGGCTATGACTCTCATTATAAAACACTTGCAATGTTACGCCTTGGTTAATTGAGATGTGTTGAGTTTCAGTTTGTGATTACTGTGAAACAACCTCAAAAATTAACTTATTTTTGTGATATGTCCAATTTCACCAGTTTTTAATACACTTTAAAATTTTATTTATCACATTTTAGCTTTGACTTTAATCCCGTTGGTGTGATATGTTATTGAATACCTGGAGGTCCCCTTGATCCTTTGCCAGATTCAAACAGCCATCAATAAAGGAGAATTTTTTGCATCAGAGAATGAGATTCGCATGGGTGATATTCTTGGAATGGTGAGTACCATCATTTCACTGCTGACTGTGCAATCTGGGCTTGTATTAATCTATATTTTAGGCAAGTTTACATGATTTCTAATAGTTGTTTGGTACTAAGCTGTTTTTTTTACATGAAGGGGAAATGGGTTAACAAGTGCAAAATTCACTCCAAAGCAAGTTAGGCTGAGATGATCTCATCAAAAAAAGGCTCACTCCTCTTTGTTCCAGTGTTAGTTCCATTTTTAAAGTGTGCTCCTATCTCTGATTTAAATAAAAGGCATCTCTACCACCATCCCCCATTCTCCACACCCACCCCACACCTCTCCCCCACCTTCCCCTCCCCCAGCTATGGACATTGAGCCCTTCCAAGCAGAAGGGTAACACCCCACCCGTAAGGTCATGGGAGATTGCACATCCCATCCCACACATAGAAGGGAATCTCTTCAATAGGTGCTCTGGGCCAGTGGGTACTGTTAAATTGCCAGGGGGCAATATCTAGGCATGACCCTCAGCAACTGAGGGCACACCCCTGGGTCAACTCTCAGAGCATTTTTGGGAAGATTCCGGTATGAAGTTGACTTGCACTCCAACTTCATTGACCCACTTCTGTTTCATATCCTCTTAATGCACTTGCCTTCACCGATCTATGGATCCCAGTCTTAAAAGCTGTAATTGTACAACCATCCTCAGCCACCTATTTCTAAAATGGGAGAGTAATTGATATTAACAAAAAGAAAAAAACATGCACATCCTTACTTCTAACTGATGCACACCTATCTGTGAACATAGCGGAGTATCACATTAGAAATACAATATATACCATGTAAACAATTTATATTTATGAACAGAAAGGAACAGTGGGGTGGCACAGTGGTTAGCACTGCTGCTTCACAGCGCCAAAGACCCGGGTTCAATCCCTGGCGTGGGTCGCTGTTTGTGCAGAGTCTGCACATTCTCCCCATGTCTGCTTGGGTTTCCTCCAGGTGCTCCGGTTTCCTCCCACAGCTTGAAAGACGTGCTGGTTAGGTACATTGGCCATGCTAAATTCTCCTTCAGTGTACATGAACAGGTGCCAGAGTGTGGCGACTAATGGATTTTCACAGTAACTTTGTTGCAGTGTTAATGTAAGCCTACTTGTGACGAATAAATAAACTTTATTTTTTGATATTAAATACCAAATGCCACATGCATTCCACAGTATTTTAATTTGATGTTAATAGTTCACAATAACCAAATTTCAATTTAGTTCTGCAGAACTCCAAACTTTGGAACATGTGGGTGTAAGTCAATCATAGAGAGTCCTGCCACTCAGTTTTCAGAATGAATAGCTCATTGTTCGGTTGGATTTCAGCACTATTCATCAACATTTTCTTCTGACACTTTGTAAAATCTTTGAAGTGATTTATTAGAGAGATTCTTCCAAAAATTGCACAGAGTGATTGCTCAGGCATGAAAACTGGTGTGAAATGTGCAGATTTGCTATTGAGCAATATTGTTCATTTTAAAAGAAGAAATGAGTGCATCGGTTGGAGCGTGAGACATAAGAATGCCGGCAAGGCCAGAAATCTCGAAATCAGGGTGTCATTTTTAAAGGGTGATCTGATCTCCAACTTCTATAAAAGACCCCCATCCTTTGCAGAAAATCAGGGATATCCCACACCACCACAATATCCCCCAAGCAGAAGGATCAGAACTTGGACTCACCGCCAACTCCCGATCCTTCTTCATCCACCACCAAGGCATTGGCGCTCTTCCTTCCCTGCATGTTCCCATTGGGGCCTTCCAACAATTTCAAGCCGTGATTTAGAGGCACCATAGATTGCAGGTACAAATCCCATAATGGCGGCTAAACCTCGAGAAGACCAAAACAGGATTTGCAGTGCACTACAGAGATCTCAGTTTGAGATTTTTCCCAACTCCAACTTGATTTCCATATATTTTAATAAATTAATATCTGCTTATCAATCTTGGCAACATAACACCCACCCATACCTTATCCTCCCATCCAGTCAGTGTGACGTCACGTCAACATTCATAAACAAAAACCAGTCATGGTAACCATGTAGGGGTGCAGAGGTAAGTATAGCCTCTGGCTACTGAGGGGCACTGCCCCTTAGCGGTGCCAACCTGGCAATACCAAACTACTGTGGGTATTGCCAGGGCTGGGTCCTTGGGAGAAGGGGCAGTGCAATGGTGGGGATTGGGGGAGAGCCCAAATACTCATGAGGTGGGTGGGTAGAAGCGCCGGATGCCTGTGAGAAGGGAGAGCCATGAGGAGTGGAGGAGGGGTGTGGTGTGGTGTGGTAGGGTGGGGATGGCACTCCAATCTCAGGATTCTTGACCTTGCTAGTATCTTTAGGTGTCACCATTCCGGCTGACAATGTGAATCTCACTGCCCTTTTTCAAAGTGTTCAACAGGGAGAGGAAAGCCAGCTAAGAAGCCTGCAAGCTTCACACTGGTTTTCTCTCAGCCAACCCTCTTGGGAATTTTTGAGAAGATTCTGCCCCAGGTATTTGCTGACTGTAATGAGAGTTTCTGCCTCTACCACCCTTTTCAGAAATGAGTTCCAGGTCCATCGATTTGCTTTTTCTAACAGGCACACGGAAAGAGAGTTATTTCATTGATTTCCATCATTTGAAAGATTGATCAAACAGTACAAAATTGTGCAATGCATAAATGGGACAATATTACAGGGGCTGGGGTTGTGTTTCCTTCCATCCTCACTCAAGTAAAAGCCATTAATTGGCCACGTAATGGGGGGAATACTGGTATGTCAGCCTACTTGAGCCTTGGGCAGGAAAGGTGGGGTCGCTTCCGTCACTAGTTCACTTATCAGGTCAGGCAGCTCCCACAAAAGATCTGCTGTCCACTCCCCTCCTCTCTCCCGGTAATCTCTCCCCATTCTCCTTACCATCCCAACCTCCCACTCCATTCCTTCCAAAACCTCCAGGCTTCCCCTCACATCCCTACTGGGAGATCCCACATCTACCTAGCCATGTGTGCACCAACACATCAAATATGGTGACTGTCTCCCAACATTGGCAATAGTCCCAATGGCATCACTGAGTCCTCAGAGCTGCTGACCAATCGGATTGGCTGTCAGCTCTTCGTAATGGAAGTTGCTCCTAAATGAAGGTGGAAAGTCTGCCTTCAGCTAATTAATGCTCCTCAGAGTGTTGTGGGGCTGCTACGATTGACTACTGAGATTGCTTTCTCTACCAACTTTTAGATGGTGGAGTGGAAAACTATTCCAAAAACCCATTCCATGGATATGAAACATGGTGTTAATTGTATGTTTCGAACAACATTCAAACCCTGTCATTAGTGTACCAACTTGTCAA
Organism: Sphyrna mokarran; assembly: GCA_024679065.1. NCBI lineage: Eukaryota > Metazoa > Chordata > Chondrichthyes > Carcharhiniformes > Carcharhinidae > Sphyrna > Sphyrna mokarran. The sequence goes on from JAGIQG010000011.1 coordinate 32,932,895, forward strand.
ACCATGAGGTTCTGTCATTATATACAGCTAAATTGTTGGCATGTGTTGGTAGTGGTATTATTACTTGACTATTAATCCAGAAACTCAGCCAATGTCCTGGGGACCCGGTTCAAATCCCCCCATGGCAAATGGTGGAATTTGAATTCAATAAAAGTATCTGGAATTAAGTCATTACAGATAGTCAAGGAACCATTGTGTATTGTTGGAAAAACCCAACTCATTCACTAATACCCTTTAGGGAAGGAAATTTGTCATCCTTACCTGATCTGTCTATGTGTGACTACAGAGCCACAGTAATGTGGCTGACTCTCAACTGCCCTCTGAAATGGCCTAGCAAGCATTCAATTCAAGGACAACTAGGGATGGGCAATAAGTGTTGGTAAACAAAAAATCTTCTGGATACATTAGGAGTGATACCACAATCACCAACTGCACCAAATCTTCTTTCTTTGGTTCTCCAACTGCTTAACTATATGAGAATATCATAAAGAGACTTGTATAAGTAAAGTAGCATTTGGGCATTTGCAGGTATAGGGCCAATATATTTACCGAAATGATGGTTAGTGATTTATTCTAATAACCGTTATATCTCAATAAGTTCTCTACAGAGTTCAAACGTCCAGCAGCTTGTGCTGATGCACTGCATAGCAATTCATTTGGTAACATTAGAATTATGCCACAAATGCCAGAAAAACAATTTGCCTTATTTTGGTTTACCTGTGTTAAATTTTTTGAGTTAAACTGGTCCCCCCAGGACTATATTACAACTCAAATCATAGAACCATGCAACCATTGCAGTGCAGAAGGGGCCATTCATCACATTGAGCATGCACTGACAACAATTTCAACAAGGCCTTTTCCCTATAACCCCACATATTTAGATATATGGGGTTATGGGGATGGAACCTGAGTGTCACGGTTGTCAGTGCAGGCTCGATGGGCAAATGTCTTCTTTCTGCACCAAAAGGATTCTATGAAACTCTATAATCCTCCCCTGACATCAAGGGGCAATTTAGCATGGCTAATCAACCTAACTTTCACATCTTCAGACTGAGAGAGGAAACTGGAGCACCCAATGGAAATCCATGTGGTTGCCCAAGGCCAGAATTGAATCCTGGTTCTTGGTGCTGTGAGGCAACAAATGCTAACCACTTTGCTGTCTGCACTGTGCCACCCACACAAGTAGCTAATTGTGACATTTTCTTCCAATGACCCCTAGCATAGGTTAATGTTTTGCAGTTCATGATTCTGCAACCATGAATCATTGCCAATTTTCTGTTAAACTTTCCACACTTTACAATCAAAGACACAAAATGACTCCATGGCTTGAGAGTTGGAAATAATTTATAGGATTGAACCCATAGCAGCTGAAACAATAGAGCAGAATTTAGTGAGCATTAGTTTAAACTTTGAAGAAATGAGAACATCTGTACAAATTCAAATACAAGTCAAACACTTAAAAAAACAGAAGAGCAATTGAGGTCAACCATCTACTTTGGAAATCTCCAACTCCATTACGAGACATATTTAGTTCTGTAATACAATGTCATTGGGTCAACAGTTCATAAAGTATGAACTTTATGGAAGATGATTGAAAACTGCAGTCTAAGAATGGCTTGGAAGGTTAAAGGAGCATTCTGTTTTAACTTGCTGGTCCTGTTAAATAGATGCATGCGTGCAATTTTTGCAGTCCATTTGAAAGTTATCTCGTGCTACATTTTATTCATTTATGGAACATGGGCATTTATTGCCCATTCCTGCTAGCCCTTGGAGGACAGTTGAAACTCGACCACATGGGATCTGGAGTCACATGTAGGCCAGACCAGGTAAGGGTAGTAGATTTCCTATCTTAAAAGACATGAGTGAACCAGATGAGTTTCATAGAATCATAGAACCCTACAGTGCAGAAAGAGGCCCTTCAGCCCATCGAATCTGTATCAAACACAATCCAACCAGGCCCTACCACCATATCCCTACATATTATCTCCAATTGCAACGGATATTGGAAAGACGTGGAGACTCTGGAGAGAGTGCAGAGGAGGTTTACCAGGATGCTGCCTGGTATGGAAGGTCTGAGTTACGAGGAGAGTTAGGCAAATTGGGACTGTTTTCCTTAGAAAGACGTAGACTTAGAGGAGATCTAATAGAGGTGTACAAGATTATGAGGGGTATAGATAGAGTAAACAGGGTTAAGTTTTTTCCTAGGATGGACTCGAATAGCACGAGGGGTCACGGGCTTAGGGTAAGGGGGGTAAGGTATAATTTGGATGCTAGAGGGAGTTTTTTCATACAGAGGGTGATAGGGATATGGAACGTGCTGCCAAGTAAAGTGGTGGAGGCAGGCACTCTGGATTTATTTAAGAGATACTTAGATGGGCACATGAACAGAATGGGAATGGAGGGATATAGAAAACTGATTTAAAATAAGGATCATGAGCCTTGGGATGTTCCCTGGGAAGTGTGTAAGTAGTCGATGATATTGATGTACTTGTTTAATCCTACAGGTGCTTTGGTCCGCCTTTTTGTCTAACAAGCGGCATACACGCGATGGGTCATGAGAGGGATGCTCTTGGAGTAGCCTAGTGCTTCACGTTGTTAGTGTACACTTGACCTGGACCATTTGATGGGCAATACGACAGCTCAGTGACTACTGCTGTGCTGTGCAGATACATGGATTTGGGCTTGTGTCTGTGGGAGTTTGCGCATTCTGAGTTTCTAAATTAATAGTCTAACGATAAAATGAATGAACTCCAGGAATTACAGTGCAAACCCTGATCAACTTTAAACTTGATTCTAATTACCAGATGGCAAGTGTCACATAGACACTCAGATAAACGCTTAGAATAAGCTCACCATCTTACTTGTTAATTATCTTCCCGGAAGTACACACTTTGGATCTTTCCTATGGCATATTATCACAACACTTTAAAGATAAAATTAACATGCTCAATGTAGCTGGTTGATGTATTTAGGTAGTAAATATGGAATACATACATCCATATGCTAAAAAATCTTCCATTGTTCAAGTTTTAATTACTTCTGTTATGTTATGACTGGAAAGATTTTCACTTTTGGTGTCAGGAATATTAAATTAGCATTCAGCTTCTGCACTTTAGGGATATTATTTTTGATTCTGCTGTCTTTATACTTTCAAGTATATTAATGACTTGGATACAGGGATAGAAGGCTCCATTGCCGAATTTACAGATGACACAAAAATAGGTGGGACAGTAAGTTACAATGAGGAAGTAGAGCCTTAGAAATGGATATAGATATGTTCAGAGAGTGGGCCAAAATGTGGCAGATGGAGTTTAACATGGATAAGTATGAGGTCATGTATTTCAGTTGGAAAAATGGGAAGGTTACTTATTATCTAAATGTGGAGAGACTTCAGGGTGCTCCAGTGCAGAGGAATGAGAAGAGATCAAATTGAGTACACAAGATGATAAAAGATGTGGATAAAGTAGACATGGAGTGGGTGCTTCAGCTGGTGGGGCATTCTAGGGTGAGAGGACATAGTCTTAGGATAAGGGGTAACAAATTTAAAACAATGTTGCAGAGGAACTACTTCTCCCAGAGCATTGTGAATCTGTGGAATTTGCTACCCTATAGTGTAATGGATGCTGGGACAGTGCATAAATTTAAGGAAGAGTTAGACAGATTTTTAATTGGTAATGGGTTGATGGATTTTGGGGAGAAGGCAGGAAAATGGGGATGAGGAGCATATCAGCCATGATTGAACGGTGGAGCAGACTCAATGGGCTGAATGGCCTAATTCTGCTCCTATATCTTATGAACTAATAGACTTATGAGATTTTAAGCCAAGATCCCATCTGACTTTTCAAGTAGGCATGCAAAATCCCATGCTACTATTGCAAAGAAGAGCAGGAGAGTTCCACTCGTCTCCAAGCCAGCCTCACTAAAACATAGGGCTAGATTTTCATCCACCAGTCAAGTACACAGAGTCAGGAGAAATCCTGTCTTCACAAGCCTGAACTTTAAAAAAAGCCTTCCCTCACATCCAGTTTTCATTCTGCAGGGATAGGCTAGAAGGTGTTGGATTAAAAAAAACTAGTGTTGTAGATGGTCCATTTACCTTTAAGATGAAAGGCATTTGCGATCAATGAAAAGGAATTAGTATTTTTATCTAATACTAATAGATTGAATTCCTGTTTCCTGTTGCCCGGGGTGGGGGAGCCATTCTTGAAATCAGATTTCAGGCTGCCCTCAAAATCAACAAAATCACATGCAGGTGGCAGAGGTACTGTGCTGTCAGCAGAGTGAAAGGTTCTTTGAGTTTATGAGCTACCACAACAAGTTGCAGGAGGATAGTGATCTCCAGTCATAGAGGCACATTCTGCAGCCATCCAAGGATTCTGGGAGATTAGTCCTGGCATGGCTGGGGAAGAACCAGCAAGGCATTACTGTTGGTAGTGAAAACTAAGGGGATCACTTGGATATGGTCACTCAAAGTTACCATTCAGTGAAACAGGGATAGGATAACTCACTGGAAGCTGGGAGAAACTATGGACTGTTTTGTTGTTTTAAGTCTGTGGGGAGCGAGACCTTTGACAGAGATATGAAAAGGAAAACATTCTTCTCTGTAGTTTAAAGTATAAAGCCTACAAAAGGAAAATAGTGCATTGAATTATTTGTTACTGTTTTAGGGTGTTGGTTGACTTGGGCAGGATGTCCCAACTGGTGAATCTGCCAACTGCATGGGCTTGATCTCTGTTCACGCTGGATGGATTTGGGACTTGTCTCTTTGCCCTATCCGTGATGGAGGTCACGGCACCATGGGTTGGATCTGCGTTTGGGCAAGGAGCTGGAGAAGAAGCTTGACTGAAGGATAAGGGGACTCATACTTGTAGAATATAACCTCTATGAAAGCCTCTTCAATTCATGGAATTAAGGGATTTGTCAGAAGCAGCAATTGCAATCTTTCAATTGTTCCTGCCAATCAGTAGTGTCTCTACCTCTTTGGCTCCACTGAGAAGGCTGTAAAATATATTGCCTTTCTGAAACTAATACCAGGCTTTTTTTTTGCACTGCTGCTTAACTACTTTAGTGAAGATTCTCCCTGGAAAGATCTGGTTAGGGCAAGACCAAAAAATAAACAAACGATGTGCCGATAATCCTGGTATTATTACCTACAGATATCTGACAGCAGTAGATATTTTCTACCCAGCTCACCTTGTTAAGATGCTATCAAATATCTTTCCAACATTGATGTGGAGATGCCGACATTTGGGGTGCCACAAAAAGAAGTCTCACAACACCAGGTTAAAGTCCCTTAGTGTCCCTCAGTGAGTCACCTGATGAAGGAGCAACACTCTGAGACCTGTTGGACTGTAACCTGGTGTTGTGAGATTTCTTACTCTTTCCAACATTGTTATATTCTCCTGACTTGGTAATGCCTCAGCTTGCAGACTTTACTCCTGTGGATACAGCATTATAGAGAGATTTTTAAAAACTGGATTAATAATTGAGAAATCTGTAATAATAATCAGGGATATGAGTTCAAGTCCCACCTCAATAGTTGGGTAACTTAAAAAAAAGGCTAGTCTTAGCACGGGTATGAAGACTATTCATACAATCATAGAACATCTAGCGTGCATGACGCCATTCAGCCCCATTGCACTGACAACAACCCCACTCAGGCCCTATCCCCTTAATCTCACATATTTACCCTGATAATCCCCCTGACATTAGGGGGGAATTTAGCACAGATAATCAACCTAATCTGCACAATCTTGAAGTGTGGGAGGAAACCGGAGCACCTAGAGGAAGCTCATGAGACACGGGGAGAACATGCAAACATAATCTACACTGCTTTGGAAAAGCAGCCAGCATAATTAAGCATCCTACGGTTTGTGGAAATACTCTTTTCCATCTTCTTCCTCCAGGTAAAGGATACAAAAGTCTAAGAACACGTAAAAACTGACTCAAAATCAGCTTCTTCCTTGCTGCCATTAGATTTTTGAATAGATCCGCCTCGCATTAAACTGATTTTTCTCTACACTTTAGCTACGACTATGACATACATTCTGCACTCTCTCCTTCTCTATGTACGGTATACTTTGCAGACCACGCAAGAAACAATACTTCTTTACTGTATATTAATACATGTGACAATAATAAATCAAATCAAATCAAAAATCAAACAGACAGGCGCCTGAAGCTGAAATTAAACCTGGGTCACTGCTGCTGTGAGGCAGCAGTACTAATCAGTGTGCCACCGCTATTCTATTTTCTAGACAAGATGCTAGAAACAATAATATGCCTTTTAAAAAAAAATCAACAGGCATTTGGAGAAGTTTGAGTTAAGGATAGCTCAAACTTAAAAAAGGGAGTTCATGCTTGACTTAAATTTGTCCATGAAGTAACATAAAAGGTTGATGAAAGAAAAATACTGGATGTTGTTGATGTGAATTTCGGGAAAGTGCTTTACCAAGTACCACACAAAGACTGGATAACAACTTTGTGATTCACGGAATAGGAGAGTCAGTGTCAAATTTGATTTAAAAAAAAATTGGCTTTAAGACAGAAAGCAATGAATCTTTGTACATAGTAATTCTTTTGAGGATAGTAAGCAGTTTTTCTTCCCAGCAGTCAGTGGTAGTACCACTGCTTTTTTGAAAAATATATAAGTGAATTATATATTGGAAAATTGAATAAAATTTCAAAATTTGCCAATGATACAAACTTGAATGTTTGCAGTTTCCAAGGTTAAGAGATGACTTGATCAAAACTGAGGTGTCTTGGCAGGATGGATGTGGAAAGGATGTTTCCTCTTTTTGAGGTAGCTAAAACAAGGGTTCTCTGTTTAAAAATACAGTACTTGACTTTACCATGACATTGTCATTTTCAGGTACGAAAACTTGGTAAAGTGGAGCGTGAACAGTACGATCCACACCTACGTCCACTCAGATTTCCACTTTACCAAGGCCCAAAAATGACTGCATTTGCATGCATTTAAATTGTCTTAATGAGCTGGATGCCCAATCTTACCTGCATTTCCCCATTTACCATTGCCTTCACCTGTCCAGATTCAGTGCAAAACAGGCATGCTCGGCAAAGATCTGTTTTGGGCACTTCAACTTCTGAAGAGGTACATTCAGAGCTTCCAACCGCTCGCTAATTCAGATCGATGGTGTGTGTGTGGTGTGTGTGTGTGTGTGTGTGTGTGTGTGTGTGTGTGTGTGTGTGTGTGGGTGTGTGTGTGTGTGTGTGTGTGTGTGGGGGGGGGGGGTGGGGGGGTGGGAGACGGAGGAGGGCTAAATCATTCTCTGGAGGGGTGCAGTGCGGGAGGAGGAGCTGGGTCAAATATACCTGTGGTGGGGAGGCAGAGGGAGGCCCAATCATTTTCTGGCTGGGGGCAGGGGAGGGAGCCAGATGGTTTTCTGGTGGGGGAAGGGGGAGGACAGAGTGCCCAGTCAGGGTGGGGAGGGGAGAAGGGAAGGCCGATCCTTCTCTGGTGGAAGAGGGAGCCCAATCATTCTCTGGTTGTGGAGGAACAAAGCCAGATAATCTCTGGTGGGGTGGGGAATGCGGGGCGGGGAGGGCGGTGAGGAGGACTAGATTGTACACTGGCGGGGGTGGAGGGGTGGTCAGGAGAAGGAAGAGGAGGCCAGATGAACCTCTGATGGTGGGGGTGAGGGGGGGAGGTGTTAGGAGGACAAGGCCAGATGGATCTCCGGTGAGGGAGGAAGGGGGCAGGGGCAAGGGGAGTCCACTGTCTCTCTGCTGGCGATCGGTGGGGGGGAGAGGTAGGGGCTGGGGTCACAATCAGTCTGGGTAGCAGGGGCATGGGTAGATAAGGGGGACAATTATGTTGTGGGGGAGGGACAATATCCGTGAAGGCCATTGCTTCCGCTTTTCGTTCCCGGGTCACTTTATCTGCTTTTTGCATTCCGGGAGCGACGTAACAGGGGAATGTTTTTCAAATCTTTTTTTATCTGCACATGCGCAGTTCACAGCTCCGATCGGAGCAGCAGCATTTTGGGCAAGCTAAACCCTGCCCACAGCACAATCCAGACTGGCGATTTTTTTTCCCAGGCTGAGTGGACATGAGGGTGCCTGAGAACAGGTTTCCAAATCAGATCTGAATTGCACTCAGATTCAGCAATTAGAATCAATGTGTAAAATCACCCCCAAAGAGTGGAATTTTTCTAAAAAATTCCTTAACGGGGTGAGATTTTCCAGCTGCATTCACCCCAAGGTCAAGAAATCCCACCCATGGTCAACGGACCTTTGCTTGATCCGTGTCCTGCCCACTATGATGCCTGCGACAGACGGGTTAGGAAAATTCCATCCTAAATGTCTGTTGTGGGAAATTCTTTTTGGCGACCTGGTTAAGTTGAAGATCAAATTTTTTCATTAACGATTTCATTTTACAAAAGACAAGAAAAAGTTTATTCAATTCAATGAAATTCTTCACTTAAACTGGTTTTTTATTAAAACATTGAAATATTAGAATCAAAAACATTATAAATTAACAATATTCAGACAAACATACAATCAGAACAAAACAAATCTCATTTTGGCCAAAATGGGAGATCAATAGTTCCACCTACACAGCTAATGAGCGAGCAGGCTTTCACAAAAGATCTCAGGTTTCATGCCAAAAAAGTAGGATAGTTATACTTTTTTTCAATCAAATTAATAGCCCAGCAGTTAATTAATAACAATTTTATTAATTCACTGATCTGTCAATCTACTGATGACATACCTTTCAATCAATAATTCCTGATATCTTCAAATATAACTTTGTTATTCGTCAGTCAGTTTTACGGAAGTTCTCTCCCAGAAATGGCTTCTTATGATTCAGCATTTTCAATAACCAATTTAAACTAGTTCTATTGAAGGCATCTTTATCTCTTGGACTTATTTTCCCCGGTTTTAAATATGTACTGGTAACTTACTTTGTTGCATTATTTGTGCCTGACTTGTGCTGAAACCTTTCATGAATACATCTTTCATTTTAATGGCATGTTATAAACAATTCTTAGAGACATTAAGATGTTACTTAAATATTTTGTATTATTCTCAAACCATATATTAAAACGTTAGCTGCTAGGGCATTTAGAATTAATTAGAATTCTTAACTACAGTGTCAAAACTGTGAGAGAAATGGGGCGAACTGTGTTGGTCACTTAGGCGTGCTCCGCATTGTAATCTTTCAACACTCAGTCACTTTTTTGGAGAATGCTAGTTCTGCACCAATGCTTGGAGGAGATGGAATGGGAGATGGGGATGGGAGGGCTGCTGGTGTGGTGCCTATACACGCCTGTGAGTTGGCTGCAGAGAGCTCAGGTACTGTTTCGCAAGAGTGCGCCGATCTCACAGTGCACTGAGAGACTCCCTCCCTCCACAGATATCAGCAGCATGCTTCCCCCTTCACCTGCATCAGGACCCTCACTATGGGTGCCACTGCCAGACCCCTAACATGGTCCCCCAAGATAAACTCCTCAATGACCCCACTTGCATAACCCCCACCCAGATGCCACCCCCCTACCCCCAGCATTGTTCCTGACTCATAAGCGTACACAATTGGCATCGTGGATGCCTAGTTGCCACTGCCATGATATTCACTGGGCACCACCAGGTAGGCCATGGTATTCACAGTCCACCACCAGCCATTCCCTGATTACCCAGGGGTCTCAATGGCCTCTCAGCCTCCAACATGACCATCACACCAGGTCTAAACCAGTGGAGACCAGTTGTGATTCTTGTCATTTTGGCGCTGGAGGATTCCATGCGCTGGGTTTCGAATGGGCTTTGCTTATTTAAATGCTACTTTAAATATGTCAATTGGCTTTGTGGAATTTTTGGGCAAGAAGTTCACACGATTGAAGAGGGGTCGGGACTATAGCAAACATTTGGTGCCAGGCATCAATCAGATTTTTAGCATCACAGGCTAGTTTCCGAGTGAAACAAGGTGGTAAAATTGCGCTCGGCGTATTTAAATATGTTAATCTGGGAGTGGTGCAGGGAGGATTGCAACCAGATTTCGCATCAACGCTGAACACACTAAACCTCTCACAGTGATTGTTAGGCCCCGCTCTGCTCTAACGCAATGTGTGCCAAGCGTGACACAGCCTGAAAATCGTGGCTGTCACACCTAAAGGAGAAACAAAGCAATCATAAAGCTTATATGGTCAGTTGAACTCATTGGCCAATCAGATTATACCAGAGGCAACTTTGCTGTGAAGAAGTTGAGAATTACGTTCTAAACTACAAAATGTTTTAAGAACAAATAAAGGTGGAGAAAACTAAACCTGAGTCAATGCATATTCAAATTCCCTTCAGGTGATCCAAAGAATTTAAAGCTTATCATCTCTGGTGATATTTCACAGGCTAACCTTCCTGATGGGTACAGATCGGTGAGAATAGGAAAGTCCTATAACCCAGAGAGCTAAGAAAATAAAGAGTGTTGTTAAAAGTTGTCTGTTGAATCATTTCCTTATTTACATGCACGGAGCATCGCATTGGTGATATCCTGGAAAGGACACAATTCATCCTTCACCCATCATATTAGAGCTGCAACTTTTTTTATTCATTCGTGGGACATGGGCGTCGCTGCCTGGCAAGTTGCCCAAGGGTAGTTGAAAGTCAAATACATTGTTGTGGCTCTGGAGTCACGTATAGGCCAGACCAGGTAAGGACAGCAGATTTCCTTTCCTAAAAGATATTAGTGAACCAGATGGGTTTTTCCAACAATTGACAATGACTTCATGGTCACTAGTAAATTCGTAATTCCAGATTTTTTATTGAATTTAAATTACACCACCTTTTGTGATAGGATTCGAATCCAGGTCCCCCAGAACATTAGCTGAGTTTTGTGGATTAATAGTTTCACAATAATACCATTAGGCCATTGCCTGCCATGTTAAACATTTGTTCCCACTTTACATTCCTGGTTGGATAATTGACAACACTGATGGAGTGGCATCAATGAGTGCTTGACTGCTGTCATTCTGAGAGAGAACGGCAGCTTTATGGACCATGAAGCCTTCCCCACATTGCTTTGGGGGAAATTTTCCCCAAAATGGCAGTGTCAGATTCAGACTGAAAATCAGATTTTTCTCTCCAGAGTTTTCACTCCAGATTTTCTGGTACTCAGTGCACAGAAAAACTGGGGGTATGGGTTGCACCATCACCCTGGCAGGACAGACCTTGATAGAGCCAGCAAGGCCAGTCCGGCAGATATCAGGCACCATCTTTAAAGTGTATCCTAATTTGCGCTGCAAATAAACTCTCCCCATCTTCACACAGAGGGAGGACCATCCCCCACACAAGCATTGGGTCAATGTGTATTGGGGTATTCTCCACATAGGCATTGCCCCTCTTAGTCATGCCTTCTCCCATCACGGGCATCACCCACCTCCTTCACAGGGAGGCACTATCTTCTCTCTTCATAGGCATCAGCCCTCCACCCTTCACAACAATGGGGCTTTTGCGCGGATCCCATGGCACTGCCATTCTTATCTGTTCGTCTGTGTAGTGTTTGCAGATTCTTCCTATGTCTGCACGGGTTTCTTCTGGATACCCTGGTTTCTTCGTAAATACACGAGATCATAAGGGGTGGGCCTGGGTCAGATACTGTGTCAGAGAATTGAGTTCAGTGGGCCGAATGGCTTCCTTTTACACTGTAGAGATCCTATGATTTTATGCAGAAGGAAAACAATGCAAACTAAACAAATGCATTTTTGACCTGAAAGATGTCTCCAGTGTTCAAATGCTCCAGTAAGATATTTTAGCAAAATATAGTTACCAATATTTTGTGAAAATAAACTGTCCACAATGTTTTATTGGTATCAAAAGGACAGTCTTCAGACATGTTCATGATGCATGTTCACGATCTCTTATCAATAGTTCTGTTGAATTGAGAAATGTGTTGCAAATAGGATTAGAGAAGAATTTATATTGGTTTATATATTAAGCAAAATATGTCTGGAATAACCAGAATTCAACAATCGCATCTAGAGAGTGTCACATGATTGGTTTTTGTTTTTGAATACCACTAGTGATTTGCATCAGCGTGATGCCATGCTAGCTAAGAGGGACAGTATGGTAAGGGTGGAGGCAATAGTGTTAAACCCTATAATTAGATGCAAATTTGTTTTAAAATATGCTAAATATTCCAGTCCTTCCTGGACGTAAACCTGATTGCACTCTCAGAGAGAGATGGGGAAGATGCTAACTTATATCTCACCGACACAAATCCCATTTTGGGCCTCTCACAAGATTTAATGGCCATCATGGAATTTGTGCCTGTGGCTAGCACAGCCATTAGATTAAGGAGACAGTCTGCAGATAAGATTGTTGAATTTGAGTTATTACATGCATCATGGACATGTCTGAAGGCTGTCCTTTATTTTATGATACCAATAAAACATTGTAGATGATCAATTTTTGCAAAATATTGGTAATTATATTTTGTTAAAATACCTTACCGGAGCATTGGGACACTGGAGACATCTCAGGTCAAAAGTACGTTTGTTTAGTTTGCATTGTTTTCCTTCTGTATAGAATCAATGGACCTCTAGACTGTAAAAGGAGGTCATTCAGCCCACTGAGTCTGCACCAATTCTCTGAGAGAGCATCTAACCCAGGCCCACCCCTTATGATCACATGTATTTACAAAGATACCAGGGTATCCTGAAGAAACCCACATAGACGGCCATCCAAAGCTGGAACTTTTATGTTCTTCAGACACGTGTCTTTTTTGTAGAATGTTTAAACATTGACAAGTTGGCTTAATAAACTGTCTATGTAGCTTAAGGCTTTTTGATTCCTCTGATTCTAATCTGACAATTTAATTAATAGTTGTTTAACATTCTATTGAGGAATATCACATTTTGTAAAAGTGATACAGTAATGTCTTGAATTTGTAAACAGCAGATCAATTGATTTTGCAAAATCAATTTCCTTATCACGCTCCATGTTGTGGTTTGCTTGTGCTTTTTCAATGGAAGGTGTGTTCAACAACGTAGGTATGTCACTCTAGATGACATTGGTACTTGTAAAATGGCTTACTCCAGCGATTTTACATGGAATGCAAACTCTCCTTGGTGACCTCAATGTGTTGTCAGTGGTTTGGCTTGTAGTCCTTTCTGCATACTGTCTTCCAGCTCAATGAGTTTTTGCTACCCTATGGCTTGGAGATAGTCAGTATTTAGTTTTTCTTAGAATTTTTACTGACATTCATTTTATGCAATGCAAGACCTCATGGTAAGTATGTTTGTTCTTTGGACAGAGACTGTGCCAGGTGTGTGTTCTCTTGGGAGCCTATTGACAGTCTGACCCTGATATTGTGCTTATATCATCATTGTCTAATAAACTAACATTACAATGAGTAATGATGATTACTCATTAATCATCAAATATAAAGCATTTACATTCCTTGATTTTGCAATCAAGGTCTTACCCAATCTGTCCCAATAACTATCCATTACTTCAAAATTAAACAATTAACACATTCATCTCCTTATAACTAGGATATTATGTTCAGATTTATAATAAAATTCATCCTCAAACTTCCCTTTATATCACTTCAAGAACCTTGGGTGGAATTTTCTTTTGCTTCTTCATTTTGGGTATTTTTCTGCACATAATTGTATTCTAAATTATATCTGAGCCACCTAGTGACTATGCCTAGAATTTGTTCACCAATATTATTGCCGTAGTTTTGACTTCTGCTATTAAAGGCAAATCTACTAAAAGTGTTTTCCATCCTCATTCAGCCTGTCTTTAATCTTTCCATTGTATTGTTGTCTGCTTGCAGTATCCTGATTATTTTAAAATCTGGCAGCCTTCTATTCATTGCATAACTATAAGAAAATCTCATTTGTTCCACAAAGGAAATAATTGCTTCTTTGGGATGTTTTATAAGGCAGTAGACGTCTGATTCAACAGGACTTTGTCTTCCAAGGTGCAAACACTAGTTAGTGATCCCAGCATATGAGAATCTTTAATCTATCCACTGATTTAAATGGCAGTGCCAATTTGGGGATCCCCAAATTGAATTTTATTAACTTTTCATGCAATGTGGTGAAGTCCACAATGTATTCTTCTGTGGAATGACCATCTGTTATTTTGAAGTTTGTCAAATTCTGCCTACGCTTTATTGTGGGAAATTTACCACTTCAGAGTCAGACTTGAAGGTTTCAACAATACAGGTTTATTTTGGGCAAAGCTTTGGGAGAAAGCACTCCCAAAGTAATTCCGCAGTACTTGGCAGCTACCTTCTCAACTACACAATGATAGTAGATTATTTTATATCTTTTAGACAATAGACAGTACGACATTGGCAATTAACATAACGTTATAAGTTGAGTAGACAGATACAGACATGAACAGTTAACACATCATTGTTCATAGAATGGATATGTTTATGCAGTTATGTCCTCTATCAATGACTGATTTCAATCTGTATATTCAGTGGCTGATCTTGTTACATTTATGTACTTATATCCCCATCTGGGGCTGACCTTTTTACCAGACTCATTGTTTTGGGTCTGCTCTTATCTAGAGTGCCTCAAGTTCTGACCAGCTTCGTGCAGCAATGCAGATACTGCAGGCTTTAATCTTTTGTGTAGCTGGCTGTGCTTAAAGCCAGTGCCTCTTAACGTCCCTTCCAAGGTAACCGTTTTGTGTGCCGGTAATCATTTTGTGGCCATCACTTTTAATTCCACCATAACAGCTTCATAGGAATTTATCAAATCGTGTTTCTTCCTCACTTCATCCAAGAACTTCCACAGAAGTGTTATGATCCAATATGGCACTACTAACATTTAAAACGAAATCAAATATCTAATTTTATCCAATAGAGTTACTCCATAACCTTTACTGTTTTTCAAACAAGACAAACTTTATTGTACATAAACAAATTAAAGAAAGCCAATATGCAAATACAGAGTAGCATAGTGGTTAGCTTTGCTGCCTCACAGCACCAGGGACTTGGGTTCAATTCTCGGTTTGGGTCACTGTCTATGTGGAGTCTGCACGTTTTCCCTGTGTCTGTGTGGGTTCCCTCCAGGTGTTCTGGTTTCTTCCCACAGCCCAAAAGATATGCAGGTGAGAGGCATTTGCCATTCTAAATTTTCCCTCAGTATATCTGAACAGGCAGTGGAGTGTGGCAACTCGGGGATTTTCACAATATCTTTATTGCAGTGTTAACATAAGCCTACTTGTGACAATGTATTTGATGAGATTCACATCACCAACATGAACCTCCTCACCCCCAACTCCTGCAATTTCAGCCTGATCATTTTTAGGGACACAGTGAATCACACTTAATGCCCACCATCTACATACAACTAACCTTAAATAATAGTTCAACTAAGATGTTACAAAGTTCTCGGCAATTATTCTTTTAGATTGGAAAACAACGCATGTTATTCCATCATTTATAAAAGGTGACCAGAGGGAAATTAAGAAATTATATAAAGCAACTAGCCTAACTTTTATTGTCGGGAAATTATTAGAGTCTATAACAGGAGGAATGTACGCCTTAAAATTTTCCAGTGATCAGAGAGAGCCAAGATGAGTTATTAAAAGGGTAGATCTTGCCTAACAAATCCAATGACATTTTCTGAAGGGGTGACTAATGTACTGAACAGAGGAATATCCCATGGACCTTAATTATGAGGATTTCCAGAAGGTGTTCAAAATATCCCTTATAAGAGATATCTAATCAGAAATGAATTCCATCAAATTGAAGACAAATTATTGACCTGGTTAGGAAATTGGTTGAGCAACTGGAGACAGAGAGTAAGAGTGATGGGCAGATTTTTCTTTTTATTTATTCAAAGGATGTGGGTGTTGCTGACTGGGCCTACATTTCTTGCCCATCCTTAATTGCCCTTCAACTAAGTAACTTGCTAATTCATTTCAGAGGGCATTTAATAGACTACATTACGGTGGATCCAGACTCAGATTTGGGACAGACAAGGATAAGGGCAGCAGGTTTCCTTCCTTAAAGTCTAGAGTGTGGAATGAGGAAGAAGTGAGGTGTGAGAAGAAGAGGTGAGGTGAAGAAGTGTGGTGAGAGAAGGTGTGAGGTTTGAAGACATTCCCAACATTGATAGCTTCAGTCCCATTGCTGGCCACATTCTCAATAATGGCCATTCTGATAGCACTGTCACTTCCTTGGGGTTTAATATAGGCAAACCTGCCACCTTTCAGTTTGCTACTGTTGCCCCAACTGTGTATAGCTTTGTCCTGAAAGACACAACCAAATGAACCAGTGAATATTGCATAATTTGTTTGAATTTTGGAGCTGATCCATATGGAATCTCAACGAGTTGGTTTGCAGATGCAGCAGGTAATTAAGAAGGCAAATGGAGTTTTGTCCTTCGTTGCTAGAGGGACTGAGTTTAAAAACAGCAAGGTTATGTTGCAGCTGTATAATTTACTGGCGAGGCCACATCTGGAGTACTGTGTACAGTCTTGGTCTTCTTACTTGAGAAAGGATATACTGGCATTGGAGGGAGTGCTGAGGAGATTCACTAGGTTGATTCCAGAGTTGAGAGGGTTGGTTTATGAGGAGACAGTGAGTAGACTGGGGCTATACTCATTAGAATTCTGGAGATCGAGAAAAGATCATATAGAAATATATAAGATTATGAAGGGAATAGATAACATAAAAGCAGGGAAGTTGTTTCCACTGACAGGTGAAACTAGAACTAGGAGGCACAGCCTCAAAATAAGGGGAAGCAGATTTAGGATTGAGTTGAGGAAGAACTTCTTCACACACAGGGTTGTGCATCTGTGGAATTCCCTACCCAGTGAAGCAATTGAGGCTGCCTCATTTAATGTTTTTAAGGCAAGGATAGGTAAATTTTTGAACAGTAAAGGCATTAAGGGTTATGGTGAATGGGCAGGTAAATGGAACTGAGTCTATGAAAAGATCAGCCAAGATCTTATTGAATGGCGGAACAGGCTTGAGAGACCAGATGGCTTACTCTTGCTCTTAGTTCTTATGTTCTTATGTAAAGCTGATAGTGTATGCTTTCTGTGAAATGTGGGATAAGACTTCCAGTAGTGCTAAGTGGATGAGAATGAAAAGCAGATGAATGTTAGGTATATTGGGAGCAATTCTCCCAGCACAGAGAGCCGGGAGACTTAAGCGGAGGCTATTTAGCGGGCTTCCCATAGGCTGCCATGGTCTCCATAATTGTTCGGCACTGGATTTCCAGTGCCCTCAGTTCCACCCCAAAAGTTGGCACGGAACCATATAATTTATTTAAATGAGAATTAGCATTTCATTAGCGGACTTGGCGCTGGTCCCTGGGCCTGCTAGCATCCCCCGCCCTTCCAGGAGCATTTCATTCTGATGGACTAACCTTGCTTTAAGCTGGATCTGTCTCTGCACTATAGCAACACTACATTCTGCAGTCTGTTGTTTCCTTCTCTATGAACAGTGTGCTTTGTCTGTAAAGTGCTCAAAAAATAATACTGTTCAATGTGGCAATAATAAATCAAATCAAAGCAAATCAAAATATTAATTCCCTCCTGCTGGAGTGCCTAGTCAATAAAGAGTATGGCTAACACTAATGGATGCAGGACTCATTCAGATAAGCAGGCAGCCTGAATTTGACATGCTACCTACATTGTGAACAATGGGCTCAGGTTCTTTGTGCATTGATCCCTGTGCCTGTTTGCCTGCACTATTTAATTTAACCTCTGCAGTGTTTTACTTCAGCAAGGGTCAGGATGATGAGTGAGGTGGATTGTGTGGCTGAGTTGGTGTTATGGAGGACTGAGGATAGGACGGGCACCTGGAGAATATTGAATTGAAATATGCCTGAAGCAGAAGAAGATGTGACTGAGGACTTCAACCAGAGATGGACTGTGGTTGGAGGCAAAGAATGTTCTTGAGATGGTGGTAGGTTGAATTTCCAGTGCAAAGGTTAGCTTGAGGGGGAATTGGATGGCAAAATTGGGAAGAATCATGTTTAGACTAATAACAACCAGAATAAAGGAATATATTTGAAATGTGGCATCACATTCAAAGACTTGGGAGACATTGTAATCATTCCTATCCAACTTCCGATAACTTTTTGGGTAATTCTATCACCCCTGTTGCTGTTTCAGATATCATTTAAACTTTTTCTTGATATTATTTTACCAGTGATTATAACCCATCGATTTTCATTTTAAATTATAAAATAATTCTGCTTGGAAATCCTAAGCCCTTCCCAGACACACACAATGCATTATGATAAATCGATTGTTAGGCAGTTATTTTTAAAGCAGTTTCAAGAGATGGAGTGTATTTATATATGGTGGTGACTTTTGTGAAGACTTTTAATTTATCATCCCAAAAAGCTTGTTTGGTATTAAAATACATCAGCTGCCTCATAAGTTTGAAGTGAATACACCCAAAACATTTCCTTTCTTCCCTTGATCAATCTTTCACGCAAATCCTGAACTTCTGATTATGATTACAATTCCAGATTTCACGGTCTTTGCCTTCCTTTTAATAACTTCACTTCCCTTTTCCTTCCGTTTCTTTATTAGGGACAATGTTTTAACTCCTGCTTAAAAAATTCTTTTTCAGATCCTCATGTTAATCTTGTTCATTATAAAATGTTTTCTTCTTCGTTTCATTATGAAATAAATCTATTTGAGTTTCATCTTTCTGTCAGCCTGTGTCAGCTTATCACTTTCACTATCAAATAATTTCTTCTCACTGTTAGCAATTGGAGCCATAGAGTCATAATGCCTTATTGCACAAAAAGAGGCCCTTTGGCCCATCATATCTGTGCTGACCATCAAGCACCTATCTATTCCAATCCTAGTCTTGTTCTGTCATCTTGCATGATATGATATGTTTCAAACGTTCAGATAAAGGTTTCTCAAATGTTATGACAGTTCTACATCTATCACCCTTTTAAGCAGTAAGTTCCAGATTCCCATTACCCTTCGAATAAAAAAGTTTTTCCTTAAATCCTTCTAAGTCTCCTGCTCCTTACCTTAAATCTAAGGCCCTTGGTTATTGACCTCTCTCTGAAAGAGGAAAGTCCATTCCTATCTATCCTATATAAATATCCTCATATTTCTGTCTCTTTATCTTCCTCTGCTCTTTCTATATGTCGTCCCATTAGAAGGAGAAGCAATTGTGACCCTTGTAGAAATTTTGGTTCCCCTGACTTGGACTCTGAAAGAATTAATAATCGCACTAGCTTAAAAATCACAAGTTGTATCTCAGTCACACAGGGGAAACTATGAGAAAACCACAGGTCTTATGTAAACCTAATTGATAGTTGTGAGTGGATATAGATATAACTTCTGTGCAAATGGATATCTTTTGATTTTTATACGCAAATTTCTTGTAAGTGCATCTTAACTATAAATGACTGTTTAATTCCTAGACTGAGGGTTTCCCTAGTAAACCACTATTTCAGCACTGGGATCAGCCCATTCTACAGTTTATAATAAAAGCATTGTCTGAAACTCAAAGGGAGGAATTTTCCCATCCCGCCAGCCATGGGAAATAAAGAACAAAGAACAAAGAAGAATACAGCTCAGGAAAAGATCCTTCAGTCTTCCAAGCCTATGCCAATCATGATGCCCTAACTAAACTAAAGCAAAAATCCTTCTGCCCTTACTTGGTCTACATCCCTCTATTCCCTTCTATTCATGTACCCATCCAGATACCTCTTGAATTTCAGCAGGTAGTTGAGAGAGGGAAGAATGAAAAAATCCATTGACCTTGAATGGGATTTACTGACTTTGGGCTGAGCATGGTGGGAAAATCCCGTCCAAAGTGCCTTTATCTGGTTTTCTTGGGAGTGACAGAGAGAAGTACACAGCAGCCGAATAGCTGTATTTTTCTCCTCAACTGGACTCACCCCCATTTTTCCCAAATGTAAGACTCCACAAGCTGCTCCAGAAGATGATTCTGCTATTACCTTGTGGCATTAGATGGTCTCTGACAAGCAATTTTCCACCACTTCCTGTCAAATAGCCAGGCCTCACTGTTGCCATAGTTGTGAAGAAAATACCCTCACCAGTCCGGTTTGAAGGAATAGGGAAGAGACTCTCATTCAGGATGGATGCTCTTGAGAGAATGCTGCTGTTAGTAACGCCCTGACTTGGGTTTAAGGTCATTGTATAAAGTAATTTTAATGTTGGCTAGTTGGGAAAAAGGGATTAAGCAGTTTGGAAAGGTCTCCTTTCCCATACAGCTGCTCAGAATAACATTGTATGTTTCTCACATAAATCAAACTTACTTTGACAGTGTTGAATATTGGTACTATTATGGCTGCTCGTGTTTTTTCTACATAGTTATGTAGCCAAACAGGTCATCCAAAATGGCGTTTTGTAAAGCACTCTGGGACAATTGGGCAAGAAACTAAACCGGCAGATTGCAGTTTAAAGACGAGACAAAGAAGCTGCAACCTTGATGAATGAATAAACAGGATATGGGTCATCTCCAAGATGACAGGGACTTTACAGTCACACTGGCTTGTTTTAACTCCAGATGTCTTCTCGTAGTTATTTGTCCACCGTATAAGGGTTAAAATGTTGGGTGCCATCGTTGCCTGCCACACAGTCTATTTTAAGCCTTATACGGTGGACAAATAACTACGAGTAGACATCATGTTAGTACAAACAATATTTATTTAAACCCACACAATCAATAATCACCCACCTGACCAACAGTAAGTCATCTCACAGAAAATACTTGAATTCCAGTCCAATACAAGATCTTGACTTAACTTTGCATGACTGGCAAGTACCCAAGCAGATATTGGCCTTTATCTGTGCACTGGTCTCAGTAGTCGTTTGCATAGTCTGGTCCTTTGGTCTGGTTTGGCATTCTAGCTCTGCTCTTTCTTCCTTCCTTCTCAGGTGTGGTGGCTCACCTCCTGCTGGCAATGTTCACCATCGTTGTAGCTTGTTGTTCAACAATTAATTTTTAAAAATATAACCTGAATACCAAGAAGAAGCACTCTCTATTGTGGATTTGGAGATTGAAAGTCAGGCAGTCGATGCATAACAATATTATTCTGCTGGGTCAGCAAGTTCCATATCTATTCCGGAAGCTTTTCTCCTAGCTTTCTGATCTTTATCAAACACAAAAAAATCATCAGGATGTGTAAACAAGGGACTGTTGTTATATCTCTTTCTAATCCGCACAGACACACACATTCCAGAAAATCTACTGGTCATGGAAGCCCCAGCTGAATTTTTCATTGTTAAGATAATAAGCTACCAGCTTCTACCATTTAAGGTAGGAAGTGCCACACTCCCAAGAGGTGTCAGTTAGAGAACAAGCTCTATTTATTCTCAACTGTATGTGCCATTGGGAGCATAAACCACCACTGGTAAAAATGCAAATAGTGAGCATGGCACCCACTGCCATCCCATCCAGTTAAAGACATTTTCCCCACTCTGACATCCCAGCTCTGACGATGGGTCATCTAGACTCAAGTCATTGTCTTTATTCTCTTCCCACAGATGCTGTCAGACCTGCTGAGATTTTCCAGCATTTTCTCTTTTTATCCCAGCGCACTCTCTGAGACCCTATAAAATCCTGACCAGTCTCGAACACAAACATTCAAGATAAACTGTATACGCATTAGAGGTCTTGGCATTTGTGCACTATCATTTCTTCAAATAACCTGGTAAAACAACATCACAAAAACTCCTCGGAATTAAAGGAAAAACTAGCCACAGTTTAGAGAACTAAATGGCATTTGTGTAGCCTGGGAAATTCCACGGGGTATACATACTCATTGCACAAAGGTCACTTACAGTATCACCACTACCAAATTACACAATACATCATTTCCCTTCCCTGAAGCAAAAATGCCGTTACTTAGGAATCCACTTCCAAATTGATTTAAAACTGAATGTATAAAATCAACAAGCATCTTCCAAGGCATCTAAGATGTTTGGGTGGAACGTCCTCCACTCTCCAGCGACAGTGAAGGAAATGTTGTACCAAACACTAGTCAGACTACAACTTGGATCCAGCATAGACATTTGGGGCTCATGTACTATTAAAAACATTATCCTCCTTGAGGAAGTTCAATGCCAGGTAGCTTTTATTACAAATAATTATCACAAGATACCTATGTCTTCCAGGTGATCATATTGCTGGTCTTGATAAATCTCTAGAATGGAAGAAAAACCCACAGGCTGACATTCCTCCATAATTTTTTGGAAAGACAATTAAATATTTCCATGAAGTGCATCAAGCCCAAAAAAAATGACAAGTTTGTCAAGAGTTTACAGCAGCTTCAACTCTATGCACCCCAATGCAAACTGCTCTTTATCAAGGACAATTAACATCATAACAATCTCCCACAAAAGCTTAATCCATGCTTTCTAAATGATTCCTTTCAGGACAATCTTTTGAACATTGTGAAATGAATTTGATCATCAGCTGCATTCACTGTGCACCTCTTGAGAAACTTCACAACTCAAAGAACACAGAGGGAAAGATTACCAAGTACCAAGACACTGTTCTTGGAAAAACTTTGGCCTAAAATTCAACAAAATATGCACTGTGCGCATTGTTATTATACAGCAGATGTTCCAGGAATTTATGACATAAATGGCCCATGCTAAGTTCCTACAATGTCTGCACCATTTTCCATCATTATCCTTAAGAAAACAATGAACATTTGATTATTATTATAGATCTTTCCTCATTGAAATCCATGGCAGGCAACTGTTTATTTGATGTTTATTTTCTTGCTGCTCCCAGGGCTGGAGATGAGTCAGTGGTATGATTTATTGATTTAAAGAATCGATCAGCTGTTCAATTTACATGCCATGTGTTTTATCTTTAGGTGTCATCAGTAAGATTGTGAATGTATAGTGGATGGTAGCAATGTGGTAAGGAGGGGCAGGGCAAGCTTGCAAGAGAACGTGCTAACCATAAGTGAGATCTTCCGCTGTTCACAGAGGTGAGATCTTCCAGTCCCACCTACAGCCAGGTTCCCAGTAGTATGGGGTAGGTTCAGTGAGAAATCCCATTGATAGTGGCAGGACCAGAAGATCCTGGTAACAATGGGTTGCCTCCTATCACTGAAAAACGGGCCACAGGGAAGTAATGAATCTCGCCTCATATTTTAAACAGACTGAGTGATCTATTTGAGCTGAACCAAAATAAGTTTGGCTTCCATGGTTCCCCAATGTTTAGGCTAAACCAACTCTCAGCAGCTGCTAAGTTGAAAATGGAAACAGTTCGCTGAGACCCTCAAAGCCCAGAACTATGAATGGCAATTCTCAAGATAAGGGGGACCCACAATTCCCACTGATATAGCTATCCATGTCAGACACAGGCTTTCATACTAGGAAAACATTTTTCATTTTGGTTATGTTTTTACAATGCCTTGGTCCACGTTTTGACATATAGGTAAGGGTAACTTATAGCAATAGAGGCAATGAACTATAATCTACTGTTTTCCCCAAGATCCATTGAAGAGCATCATTTCTCAATTTCAATTTTATTTCACACATTAATGAGCACTCACCTAAATGTACTCAAGTTAATTTGAAAGAAAAATCTCCAATAATCAATTCTCATGGATGGCACGGTAGAACAGTGGCTTCACAGCTCCAGGGACCTACAACATAGAACATTACAGCGCAGAACAGGCCCTTCGGCCTTCGATGTTGCACCGACCAATTAAGAAAAAGCAATGACCCTCTAACCTAAACCATTCCCTTTTCATCCATCAACTTATCTACTAACCTCTTAAACGCCACCAAACTTGGCGCATCTACAACTGCAGCAGGCAGGGCATTCCATACCCTTACCACCCTCTGGGTAAAGAACCTACCTCTGACATCCGTCCTATAACTACCACCCCTTAATTTAAAGCTATGTCCCCTCGTGCTAGCTTTCTCCATCCTAGGAAAAAGGCTATCACTGTCCACCCTATCTAAACCTCTAATCATCTTATATGTTTCGATTAGGTCCCCTCTTAGCCGCCTCCTTTCTAACGAAAACAACCTCAAATCCCTCAGCCTCTCTTCATAAGACCTGCCCTCCATACCAGGCAACATCCTGGTAAACCTCCTCTGTACCCTCTCCAATGCCTCCACATCTTTCTTATAATGTGGGGACCAGAACTGCACACAATACTCCAAGTGCGGCCGCACTAGAGTTTTGTACAGTTGCATCATGACATTGCGGCTCCGAAATTCAATCCCCCTACCAATAAAAGCCAAGACTCCATATGCCTTCTTAACAACCTTCTCGACTTGACTGCCTACTTTCAGGGATCTATGCACATACACACCAAGATCCCTCTGTTCATCAAGACTACTAAGAATCCTACCATTAGCCCTATACTCTACACATTTATTATTCCTGCCAAAGTGCATTACCTCACACTTTTCCACATTAAACTCCATTTGCCACCTCTCGGCCCAGCTCTGCAACTTGTCCAAGTCTCTCTGCAAACTATAACACCCCTCTTCACTATCTACCACTCCACCGACTTTAGTGTCATCTGCAAATTTACTAATCCATCCTTCAATACCCTCATCCAGATCATTTATAAAATTACAAACAGCAGGGGCCCCAAAACAGACCCCTGAGGTACACCACTTGTCACCGAACTCCACGATGAATATCTCCCATCAACCACCACCCTCTGTCTTCTATCTGCTAGCCAATTCCTAATCCAATTAGCTAAATCACCCTCTATCCCATACATCTGCATTTTCTGCAGAAGTCTTCCATGGGCCACCTTATCAAACGCCTTACTAAAGTCCATATATACCACATCAACCGCCTTACCCCCATCCACCTCTTTGGTCACTTTTTCAAAAAACTCACTAAGGTTAGTAAGGCACGACCTACCCTTCACAAAACCATGCTGACTATCCCCAATCAATTCATTTCTCTCTAAATAACTATAAATCCTAACCCTAATAATTCTCTCCAATACTTTGCCCACAACAGAAGTAAGACTCACTGGCCTATAATTCCCTGGAAGGTCTCTCTTCCCCTTCTTAAACAATGGGACCACATTCGCTATCCTCCAGTCCTCCGGAACCACACCCGTAACCAACGAGGACCTGAAGATCAGAGCCAGAGGCTCTGCAATCTCCTCTCTTGCCTCCCAGAGAATCCTAGGGTAAATCCCGTCCGGCCCAGGGGACTTATCTAACTTCAAACCCTCAAGAATATCTAGCACATCCTCCTTATCTACTTCAATACCTGGGTTCAATTCCTGGCTCAGATCAAAGAGCAAAGAACAAAGAACAAAACAGCACAGGAAACAGGTCCTTCGGCCCAATGAGCCTGCACCGCCACCTCGATGTTCCACTTCCACCCACGATTCCTGTTTATGTTTATAGAAATCTGTATTGGAACCAAATTTGCAAGGCACCTTAGGGAGAATTTGTTTTGCCAATCAGCCTAAGAGCACACCTTTGGGGTGTGGGAGAAAACCCACACCTATGCAAGCACAGGGAGCATGCTCAAACTCCCACAGACACAGGCCCAAATCCATGTGTCTGCACAGCACAGTGACAGTCACTGAGCTGTCATGTTGCCGATCAACTGGTCCAGTTCAAGCATACACTAATGACGTGAGGCACTAGGATACTCTCGAAAAATCCAAGAGCAGCCCTCTCACGACCCATTGCGTGTATGTCCTTGTTAGACAACAAGGCTGACCGAAATACCTGTAGGATAAAACAGAAATACATCAATATCATTCACAATTTACATAATTCCCAGAGAACTCCCAAGGCTCATGATTCCTATTTTAAATCAATCTTCTATATCCATCCATCCCCATTCTGTTCATGTGCCCACCTAAGTATTTCTTAAATAACTCCAGCATGCCTGCCTCCACCACCTTGCTTGGCAGTGCGTTCCATATCCCCACAATTCTCTGTGTGAAAAAACTCCCTCTAGCATCCAAACACTGTCTCTGTGGGAGTTTGCACATTCTCTCATGTCTGCGTGGGTTTCTTCCAGGTGCTCTGGTTTCCTCCCACAGTCCAAAGATATGCAAGTTAGGTTGATTGGCCATGCTTAAAAATTGTCCCTTAGTGTCCTGAGATGTGTAAGTTAGAGAGATTAGCAGGTGGGATATGTGGGTAGGGCCTGAGTGGGATTGTGGTTGGTGCAGACTTGATGGGCCAAAGGGCCTCTTTGTGTACTGTAGGGTTCTATGGTTCTATTACAGTTACAAAAAAATGCAGTGTGTATAAATTTTTAAATGAAACGTGGTTGAATTTTATTAGAGATTTTAATATTCATTAATACCAATAGATTGCAGGTTTGCACTCCATTTGACCAAACGAGCCACATTATCAGAAATCAGTATTTCACACCATACAAAATACACTCAACAACTGCCCCTAATTGGAATAGGATATTGCTGGAAATTCCCAATGAAACAGTGTCTGATATTGTAATGTCAGAGATACAACAGATCTTTTAGTAATTGGCAAGGGAGATTTGTTTCACCTTTTAAATATATTCCCCAACATCTCGATGAACAATAATTTAATGCATTCTGAATGAAACGTTTAAAAATAAACGAGTTCAAGCATGCTATGAGCCAGCTTTGAAATGTGCACACATCAAGCCTTGAGGTGTTTGAATTTTTTCAATAGTGAATGCCAAGGTTTTTTGGTGAGAATCAGTTTCTTAATCATAGTGAATACCAACTTTTTTTCCACAGAACACAATGGGGGTGATTCTCTCAGCCCCACTCTTGAAACAATCAGAATTGCCACCCTGCACTGGGATGGCAAGCAGAGGGGGGCAAGATAGCGATCGGGGCTGGCCATCCTAGTGTGCGAGGGGGCGTCATGGCTGCCTGGTGTTTGGGACTGTCGGTGGTGGTGGCGGAGGAGGGAGTTAGGTTGGGGAGAACAGGACTGTGGGGGAAGGGAAGAAAAATGGAGATTTAGCCTGGCCAGGTTGAGGGGGAGGGGGTGTCAGGGAGATCAGGACTGACCTGGGGAGGCTCGACATTTCAGTATTGGGGGTTAGGTTGCGGGTCAAGCCAGCAATCTGTAGGCCAACAATGAGGGAGCCAGTGCATACGTGCCAATCTCTGCTCTGACAGATCGGCCTGCTCAGCGTATGCTGCTGGTCTCTTGGGTGGGAATAATCCCCAACTCCTGATTTTCAAAGGAAATCCTTCTAGGCTACTCTGTGATGCACAATGTGTCAGAGATTTACTCTGGGATTCAAGCTATAAAAACTAATTGGATTTACTCCCATTTTCCTGCAAATTGAGAGCTTAGAATTTTTTGGGAGAATCCCAGCCAACGAGTTCTGCTCACACATTTATTTACACACATTTATTTATGATTATAGTCTCCAGCCACGGAAAATATTTGTAGCTTGTTGTAGCAAACATTTGCCATTAGTTGCATTGCTCCAGATTCACTACAGTCATTATGGCACTTTGAGTTAGAAAACCAGGGCATTTGAGAATAAGTTAGCAATGGCTGGATCAGTGAACAAAACAACATGTGACATACATTACATTGTTCCAGGAAATTCTGGGCATTAATATTAAGAAGCAACTTTTTGGGAGGGGCAGGGAACATCACAGTAAAAAAATGATGGTGTTAAAAGAGAAGTTGATGGATGAACTCCAATATTTTCCAGTGAAAAATAATTTTTCGAGTACTTATTTTAGGCATTAGAAATTTCAGACATTCTGGAAACAAACAGGAGACAAGAGATGGAAGGGCAGAGATTGACACTGGGTTATGAAGGGATATAAGTAAGAGTGGAAGTGCAGACGCTGGAATGAGAAGACATGAGGGGTGAATGGAAAGGTAGGGCTTGGCATAGAGGGTAATAGGGAAGGTATATGGTGGATAGAGAGGTATAGGGTTATGAGGAGACATGGAGAAGGTAGAACGACATGGAGAAATGGGGGGCCGGGGGTTTGGGTGACTAGAGAGACATGGGTATGAGAGGACATACGGGAGCATGAGGTGGCAATAATGAGGCATTGGGAGTGCTAAGATAGTGAAGGATGAGATTTTTTTATTTTTATTCTGGCTGGGACAAAATTCTAAGGCATCATTTCAGGTCTTTCAAACAACTTACTCTTGACACCCAGTAGGTCACCTGGGCTTGCTTCTGTAATTCTTCCCAAATCAGCTGGCTCGGTTCTAGCCTAAACCTACCAGCCGGTAGTGAAGATCCTGTCTTCGGGGCACTTTCTCCCAAGTTAGGTGAGCCGAGCCAGAAAATTTCCGATCTCTCCTTACTCGAGAATGAAAACCCAGGCCAATGTGTCTCTCTGCCCAAACTCTCTCACAATTCACAGAGACATTTTCCTACTGCCTGATTATATTTGTTGCAATGAATAAAATACTATTTCCTCACTATGAAGTGAAGAACACATTTAGTAAATTAAAAAAAGTTGTCTTTTCCACATTTTTTATCAACTTGAAAGACAGGCTTAGCTCTTCCTATTTTGAGTTAATCAAATCAGAACAATTGCATTAGCTTGAATTTTCATGAGCAATTCAACTCTTCTTCTGTAGAATGATTAAGATAGAAGCTACAATATAAAAACTAACAAGTGCCTTTCTCATGTATGATGCTGTAATAGTTCTGAACTTCAGGCCTAGTGGTTACAAGTTTAAAAATCTTCTCTTTCTTTTATTCCCTGTTTGAAGGCAGATCTGTCACCGCATTTAACAACTCAGTAAGAATCTAGCAACACCAATTTTAAATCCAACCGATTTATTTGATAGTAAATTTGCGAGCTTTTGACCCTTTCGTCTTCGTCAGGCAAATGCAGTGTTCTGGTCTGCAATAGCACACATCAGCACAGACAGTCACAGATTGCTGATTAGAACACGAATCCTTACATCTGACCTGCTATTCAAGTGTTAAAGTGGCTAACAATGTGTGTGAAGGGAATCCTGAGCATTGGTTAGAGAATTGTGTATTTTCTCCAGACAGCACAGTAAGTGAGGTTTTTTGCTAACCCAGGCAAGTCACGGGGGTTACAGATAGTGTGACATGAAGCCAAGATCCCTGTTAAGACCATCCTCACGTGTGCGGAACTTGGCTATCAGTCTCTGCTCAGCAACTCTGCGCTGTCATGTGTCATGAAGGCCCCCTTGCAGAACACAGCATTTGCCTGACGAAGACGAAAGGGTCGAAAGCTCGGAAATTTACTATCAAATAAATCGGTTGGATTTAAAATTGGTGTTGCTAGATTCTTACTGAGTTCTTACTACTCCAGTCCAACACCGGCATCTCTACTTCATGACCGCATTTAACAGCCATCTCCAACACAAGTAGACCAAACTGGCAATCAAACTATCAATATAAAAGATGTACAGCCAGCTAAACAAACTGACACACCCAGGAAAATCATTTGCTGTAGCAACATACACTTTTACATGCACATTGTAGCCTGGAGCTATGGATAGCAATGGTAGAGGCTCCACTTTCTTTCCATTACTCAGAAGCTCACTCTCAGAATCATAGAAGCATAGAATCTACAGTGCAGAAGGAAGCCATTCAGCCTATTGATCCTGCACTGACAACAATCCTACCCAGGCCCTATTCCTGTACCCCAACATATTTATCCTCCTAATCCTCTTGACACTTAGGAAACTTAGCATGGCCAATCAACCTAACGTGCACACCTTTGAAATGTGGAAGAAAACTGGAACACCCAGAGGGAACCCATGCAGACACCTGGAGAATATACCAACTCCCCACAGACAGTGACCCGAGCCAGAATCGAATCTAAGTCCTGGATACTGTGAGGCAGCTGTGCTAACCACTGTGACACTATGCCACCCCTACCATGTATCATTGTTGCAATGTTGGAAGGATTTACAAATTGATACTCAAAACTGTTTTGCCATACTATGAATGCACCTTCCTTGGGCGTCAAGTCCTGAATTGGGAGCTTGTGACTCAGAAATAGACATGCTACTACTTTTCCACAATATTCCTAGTTTGAAAACTTTCTTGGCAAATTTAAAATGAAATACATCAATCTAATAATATGTGGACGAACATGTTACTGTGCCAACAGTTTCTTCTCCCATACTTTGGTAACTTTTAATAATGTATATTATGCATAGATTTTTCTTGTTAATTTGATAGCAATGCCCTTTCTCCCTCAGGTACTAGGCCTAGACTACTCTGGAGCTTTCCTCACCAAGACTAATCATGATCAAACAGAGAGTGAGACTAGCCCATTGCACTTGGGATGTGCTGATGCCTGCTAGGGTAGAGTAAAGGATTAGGGTAGCAAATGAGGTAAAAATGAGGCTTTAGCTGATGCAACTTTCCAAAGCCATCTCGATCTATTGGCTAAGATGAAGCATTAGTTCAAGCCCAGGTGGGGGTGCAATGCCTCATCTTATCAGCTTGCATCTTGCTTGATCAAGCTCAAGGTGGAGTCAAAAGTTTTTCAGCTTAGATCTTATTTGCCCCTCATTTGGGGACAATGATTTGGCTTAATTTTAATTGACTTTTTTGATTAGAAACAAAATACCAAAAGATGCTTAAAAAAAGACAACAATTTGATTGGTCAATGATTATGTTTGAAAAGCTACTGCATTGATTTGCCACAGCCTTCTGCTGACCAGGAAACTCTCCTGATAATCAATATGTTTGGTCACATAATGAACATACCTTCCTTGGTCATCAAGGACTGGAGTGGAACTGGAACTTGGAACTTCTGGCTCAGACTTGGGCTGCTTGCAGCACAATAACAATATTAATTCCATACACAAATGGAAAACATGAGAGGGAAAATTGAGAGACAGCCTCACTTGCAATCACCATACTCATTATTCTTTGAATCCCTTAGATGTAATTTCTAAGGAATACTATTATTTACTTGGCAAAGATTTTGAACTACAGATTGAGTTGGATTCATCAAATGTTCAGCTGCTTCTCAGTCAGATGAAGACCAACTGCATCTTTTGTAGCTAATATTATTCAGTGCTGTAAGTTGCGTAACCTATGTTTCTTTGTCCATCTGAGGTGGATTGAAGATCTCGCTTCTGGAAATGAAATCATTAATTATATCAATGGAACTGATCAGTATATATCCATACGCAAAATAATATAAAGCACTGCTGTATTTGAAAAACATCTCAACCCTAGAATTTCAGATGTTGGGGAGGTTAGCTTCAGAGTGTTGCATTAGATAAGAGACAAAGAAGCCTACAAATAAATCAATATCTTATAGTGCAATGTAAATATGTTGTGATCTCACTTCCACACTAACAACTCTATCTACGAATCCTCAGACTTCGATGATGAGCTGATCGTCAAATTCAATATTCTGATCTTACCTTTTCCCCCATACCCCTTGGATTATTTAGCCTCAAGAGCTACATCTAATTTCTTCTTGAAACTAATAGACACATGATGTTCCATGATCATAATGTCTGGATTTAATTCCACTATGAACTAATCTAATTAAACGACTGTGAAGGCATCACCGGCAGGAAGTTTGCTGTATGAGGTCTATGGTCATAACGTAGCAGAAGGGAGTACTTTGGGAGTGAGATATTTTTTGATGGTGGAGAGTCTAATTATGGGATGGAGGTGAGGACCAGATTGTGGGTCAATATACCTCAATCACAGGGTGGGGGGGCATTCAAAAGCTCCCAATTGCAGCATGGAGTTCTGGTCACTGAGGGCAGCTCCAGACCTTGAAGTCAAGAGGTCTCATCGATGGTCGAGCGCAGATATGCAGTAGTGGTCTGGGTTGGATGATGGAGAGGTGAAGGTGATGGTCACAGGAGATCATGAAGGATTGATTCCTGTCACCAGGGAGCTTTGCATTGGAGAGAGGGAGAGCGTCCTAATCTTAGAAGGCATTCCCAATTGTGGTGGTGATCTGAATCAAAAGGGATAAGTTCCTATAGTGACCAAGGGTGATCCTGTGGAGGACCATCAGATGTCTCATGATCATCACAGAGGCTTTGGTGTCAGTCCAGGGAGAGTTCTGATGATGGTTGAGGGAGTCAGTTGGTGAGAATGGCAAGTTGTCTGATCTCAAGGGAGTCAGGGAATGGGAGGAGGATTTATTAGATAGTCTGTTGGGCCAAAAGGAAACATCCTGGATTCTTCCAGCCTAAACGCAATGGTATAAAATAACATACCTCAAGATTCAGCATCTCTTGTTTCCTTTCAGGAACCAAGTTTCCCGAGACCTGGGGAACGCAGTTGTCTTTGATTAAACTGGAATTACTGTTCGAATGAAGGTACAAAATTATTTCCAAAGAGCGGATTGGTCACTTAGCACCAATGCCGTTAAATTTGGAAGTCAACATGTTTGAGGTGAGCTGAGTTACTAATACAGATATTTTATACTTTCATCATCTGATATGACCCCAACCTGCCAGTTTTTGGAAGTTGAGATTCAACCGAAATGTTGGAGTTTGTTTAGGTTTCTGGTTTTCTGAATCACTGACCTAGACACACATTGTTATTATGACAAAGGGGTGAATTTTCTCAGGCCAGTTTGGATGGTCTGAGGGACTGGAGGCTTGGCAATCTTTCAAGGCAAGTGTCAGGGAGGTTAGCCTGATCACTTCTCACTCCTATATCATATCATCAGCAGTAGGAACCTTACTGGGCAAATTACTTAAGGACCCAATGAATGGCCATTTTGTGTGCCAGGAGGTATTTTGCCCATACACAAGGTGACCCAGAACTGAATGGACAGATCATCATGTGAATCATGGATGCCTCCCCAGTGGGTTCCTGGTTGTTGCTATCCTTAATATTTCTCCTTACTTCATGGGGGTGCCAATGATTTGCCCATCCTCGAGGCAACTCTGTCACATCAAACGTCCCTCACAACACCCCTGCCCCTCCAACCAACCAACCAACCCTCCCACCGCCACCTCCCCTCCAACCCTGCCGTGCCCTGAACCCAGTTCCCTCAAAGAAAATGACTTGGGCATGATCTTACCACAATTTTTCAAAGACAGAGATGTGGGTGACAAGCCAAATCTCTATTCGGCTGCAGTGGGATGGGAAAATCCTGCTGGCATGAGCAGTCAGAAAATCCCAGCTCATATTTTTGAAGCTGCCTTGATATTCAGATCCACTGATTGGAGGGGAGGTGGTGGGAGAGGTGGTAGGGGTGCAAATGGCTCAGGTGGGGGGGAGGGCACTGTCTTCAAGTGGTTAATGGTTTGGCTGTTAATTTACCATCGCCAGCATAATGCCACCTGAGGGTCATGTGTTCAGTGCCGGTAGTGGGACTTCAGCTTCTGCAGAAACATTTTATATCTGGGTGGTTTCAGGAAATGTCTACTCATCGCAGCATTATGAATGTAGGGCAGGCTTGATGGAGCAGTTTGTTTCCTATCTAGGATATTAATCCAGTGAAAATATTTGAGATAATTCCACAGTAATTAAAGCTTCTTTTTTTTTCATTCAGGGCATGTTATGTCAGATTACTTCATGCACAATATCTGATTTTAATTTGAGTTCTTTGAAAAGATGACCAAAGAGGTGGATAAGGGTAAGGCAGTTGACGTGGTATATATGGACTTTAGTAAGGCATTCGATAAGGTTCCCCATGGAAGGCTTCTGCAGAAAATGCAGATGTATGGGATAGAGGGTGATTTAGCTAATTGGATTAAGAATTGGCTAGCTGATAAAAGACAGAGGATGGTGGTTCATGGGAATTATTCATCATGGAGTTCAATTACAAGTGGTGTACCTCAGGGATCTGTTTTGGGGCCTCGGCTGTTTGTAATTTTTATAAATGATCTGGATGAGGGTATAGAAGGATGGATTACTAAATTTGCTGACGACACCAAAGTTGGGGGAGTGGTAGATAGTGAAGAGGGGTGTTATAGTTTGCAGAGAGACTTGGACAAGTTGCAGAGCTGGGCCGAGAGGTGGCAAATGGAGTTTAATGTGGAAAAGTGTGAGGTAATTCACTTTGGCAGGAATAACAAATGTGTAGAGTATAGAGCTAATGGTAGGATTCTTAATAGTGTTGATGAACAGAGGGATCTTGGTGTATATGTGCATAGATCCCTGAAAGTTGGCAATTAAGTTGATAAGGTTGTTAAGAAAGCATACGGAGTCTTGGCTTTTATTGGTAGGGGGATTGAATTTCGGAGCCGCAATGTCATGTTGCAACTGTACAAAACTCCGGTGCGGCCGCACTTGGAGTATTGTGTACAGTTCTGGTCGCCACATTAAAAGAAAGATGTGGAGGCATTGGAGAGGGTGCAGAAGAGGTTTACCAGAATGTTGCCTGGTATGGAGGGAAGGTTTTATGAGGAAAGGCTGAGGGATTTGAGGTTATTTTCATTAGAGAGAAGGCAGCTAAGAGGTGACCTTATTGAGGCATATAAGATGATCAGAGGATTAGACAGGGTGCACAGTGATAGCCTTTTTCCTCGGATGGAGAAGGCTAGCATGAGGGGACATAGCTTTAAATTAAGGGGTGGTAGTTATAGGACAGATGTCAGAGGTAGGTTCTTTACCCAGAGAGTGGTAAGGGTATGGAATGCCCTGCCTGCAGTAGTTGTAGATGTGCCAAGTTTGGGGGCATTTAAGTGATCAGTGGATAGGTTTATGGATGAAAAGGGAATGGTTTAGGTTAGAAGGTCATTGCTTTTTCACCATTGGTCAGTGCAACATCGAGGGCCGAAGGGTCTGTTCTGCGCTGTAATGTTCTATGTGTTTCTCTATTTTAACTTCTGGCTTTTGCAATGGAATGATATAAAATAGGTGGGGAAGTTCCAATTCATAATAGTCATGATAAAACTCCATCAGATTTTGCAAAGTATCTTTTACATCAGAAAATGTAATCCTAATATTTAGACTGGTAAGGTGCTCAGCACTAAAATATTCTAGCAACTTGCCTCACTGTCAAATCTAGAACTTTGTACAAAAGCAAGTTGTTTAATATCAAGCACGTCCATGTTAACATTTACATATTTTTGCAGAATTTGTTATAGCATTGGTATTTTAGTGCGTAATTTTAGCAATCTTTTTATTATTTGTTTCCCTATAATCGAGTGATTTCAAAATCTGCAAATTGGGAAAGTTTACTCAGTGCAAACCATTCCTTACATAAGATTCATCACTGTCTATTCTAAATATTAGGGCTATATTTTCCAGTACAAAAAATACTTTGCAATTTCTGATATACTTTTATCACGACTATTATGAATTGGAACTTCCCCAGGTATTTTATATAATTCTATTGCAAAAGCCAGAAGTTAAAGCAGAAAAACATTATTTTCAAACTAAAATCAGACGTTGTTCATGAAGTAACATAAAGTGCCCTGAATAAAGAAAAAACAATTTATTTGCCTGGATTTATCTCAAAGATTTTCAACGGATTAAAATTCTGGGTAGGAAACAATTTGCTCTATCAAGTCTACCCTATATTTATCTTGCTGGAATGAGTAGATATTTTCTATAAGCACTCTATCTGCCCACCCCTCACCCCCCGCCTTCATCCATCAACCCCATCAGTCATGTTATCATTCTGGAGGAGACATAAAAATGAGAAAGGAAATCTATGTCTGCAGAAGGAAGAAAACTCTTCTCTACCGCACTCAAGGAATTAAAACCATTCCAAAAGAAACACATTAACTATGTTTAATGTTTAGATGATGTGATCTCTACCCAACCCTGACACATTACTTGAGAGCATGTTAAATATCAGTCACATGAAATGTCTTGGATTCATAGTGAGGATACAAATAGTGAGAATAACATTACTGAAATAAGACCAAGCAACACAGTGTTTTGAACAAATTGAGAGTGTAAAGCATACATATTGGTCATTTAGCCCCCTTTTGTTGGCAATTCTTTGCAGATACTTTCTAAAAGGTGATCACGTGTTCTTGGAAGAGGAATAGCTGTCTGATCACAATTGGCTGCAACAATTATGTAATGACATTGGTCTTTTTTTCCTGTAGAGCCATGTCTTGCCTCCACATCTGTAATAGTTAACCAAATATAATTAAATATTATGTCAGATGTTATCCCTACAAAACTTTTTGAAATGCAGCCTTAGTCTTAACTCAGGGAGAATGGTGCATAAGAAGAGTAAAGAATGGCCAAAACTGAGGTCCCTTCTGGAATTATGACAAGAGACAGTTTAGTTTTACACACAGCGTTGTGGCCTGATAACACTATTACAGGCTGATGCTGACTCAGTAGCAAAAGCCAGAGAGATCACATTTCTTCGAACTCCTTGTAGAGTAGGGAATTGATCTGTTCCCCTCCATCTGGGCAGAAAGAATTTTTGGCCTTTGAATTCAACATTTATAGTTTCCTCCTCCCAGTGCCTGCATGAAACTGTTCCAGTGGGATCCTGGCTACAGAATCTCGTCACCAAATGCCTGGTCCTGTCCACTAGGCAATGGTTAGACCGGGCTTCCAAGAGCGTTTATTTAAATGAGGCCTTGCCATTATTATTAGCTCAGTCTTTACGTTCTCAAAATTCATGCCACACCCTCCATTCCCCCCATCACATTTTTTTTAAAAGCTTAAGCACAATCTTTTCCCCTTTTCTTGGAGTTTTGGGGCCACGGGTTCCCCTTGGGAAAGCCAATTTGTAAGGCTGTTAGTGCACAATGGATAACATCTCCATCGCATTTACAAATGAAGGCTCTGGTACAACTTTCAATGCTTTGATGCCTGTTATTTATGTAATGGCTTTTCTGATTAAATAATGTGGTTTACCAAATCCTGGGAATTGCTTAGTAAAAGCTGTGTTTATTTCAAATTCATAAGCAATGCTAAAAGAATTCAAAAATATTTTCCTAACACCAAGCTGCTGAAATCATTTTAAACTAATTCATTTTTAACTCAAGAAAAACACAAAATTCATGATCTGATAAGAATATTGATTTTGTCAATGCATGTTTGTGAACCCAATCCCTCCAGTAATGCTGCAGATTAGAAGTGGTGTTGCAGTGTGGCACTAGCATTACAACCTTAATTGTTACATTATGACTCAAGCCGTTAAAATTTAAATTTTGCCTTAACTTGAAAACTAATAGGACGTAAAGCCCCAAAATTAAGCTTGGGAAAGGGCTAAGGAGTGATTGTCACACATCATTGACTCACCAACATTAAGATCCAGGCCATTCCAACACCTGTGTTCTCACTCAACAGCACTAGGTCCAACTCCTATTGGACCCCGTGTCAATGGCATGAGGTGA
Source organism: Sphyrna mokarran (assembly GCA_024679065.1). Lineage (NCBI taxonomy): Eukaryota > Metazoa > Chordata > Chondrichthyes > Carcharhiniformes > Carcharhinidae > Sphyrna > Sphyrna mokarran. The sequence goes on from JAGIQG010000011.1 coordinate 32,970,065, forward strand.
GTGGGCATAGAGTTGACAGAGAGCAGCAGCAGGCTATGGTCGGGGATTTGTGGGAAGAATTACAGGCAGTCAGGTAAATAGGGGAGGCCTAATGTGTGCATAAATATCAACATCGACATTTTCTAGTGGATAGCCTAATAGTCTTTAATAATCTAATAGCCTTTAGTGGATAACAATCTCGTGACTGTCAGTGCATAGGTCTGGCATCATTTGCAGCAGGATATCATGTTTGGAAGAGTGGAGCTGATTCCTAGGACCAAGCCGCTCGTTTGTGAGGCTTGTGTTCTCAGCACCTTGTTGAGTAGTGTGAAGTATGGATGACCTCTGGCTATTAAGGAAGGGGGGCTCAACAACTTTCATCTTCCTTATGTGAGGCGCATTCTGGGCTTCTCACAGAAGAACAAAGTCATGAATGCAATCATCGTTTGAGAGACAAAGCTCCCAAATATGTTGGCACTCATGGAGAGGTATTCAGTATAGAATACCAAAGGATTTTCAAGCCAATGGAAATAGAAAGCAAGCAGGACACCCAAAGCATCACGTCAAGGACACCTGCAAGTGTGACCTGATGGCGCCAAACATTGATTCTCACATCTGGGACAAACTAGCTGAGGAAAGCATGACAATTAATGGCTACAGCAACTGGTGACTTCACTGAAAATAAAAAGCCATGATGATACCACTTGCTACGTAGCACTTGTGGCAGAACCTGCTTCTCATGGATTGCTCTCTTCAGCCACCATATGAAACTATCCCAGCTCAATGGATTTGATTTGCTGCACATTCATCAATTTACCGGGTGGACGTTGATGATGACAACATTTTGATTGGAAACTTGGTTCATTGTATTGGTAACAGGTGGCAGAGCAGTTAGCACTGCTGCCTCACAGTGCCAGTGTTCAATTCAGTTTGCACGTTCTCCAAGTACCTGCATGGTGCTCTGGTTCCCCCCTCCCTCCCCCCCACACACACAATCCAAAGATGTGCACATTGGTTAATTAGCCATGCCAAATTATCTCTTAGTGTTAGTGGGTTTAGCAGGGGATACAGGTGGGGATTTTTTGGTACAGACTCAATGGGCTAAAGGGCCTCTTTCTGCACTGTGGGGACAAAGAACGAAGGACAATACAGCACGGAAACAGGCCCTTTGCCCCAACGAGCCTGCATCGCCATTTTAATATTATGAGTGCCCTCTGCTACCTATGACATTTGTCTACACCTATTGGGGAAGATTGAGGGAGAACTAATTTAGGGACAATTTATTATACCAATCAGCCTAAGAGTACATTTTTGGGGTGTGGGAGGAAACCGGAGCACCCAGAAAAAACCCACGCAATCATGGGGAGATTGTGCAAACTCCCGCTGACACCGGGATTCTATGATTCATCTATTTCAGATAATACTAAGGAATTAGAAGTATTGTTAATTTTATGTGATGCTTACATCAGCAAATACCCTTGCTTATACAAGCACACCATGCTGCAATGAACTCTAGTTACAGTTAAGCAAAAGAGGTAAATTTCATTTTAGTTTTCAGAAAATAGTCGTAAGGTATTCTTTTCGAGATTTCCAGATGCAAAAATTTTGTGTCTGAGTGACATCAGACAATTTGCTTTCTCAGGTTTATCCTATTTTGTTGTGTCTATGGATTAAAGATCTTTGACTGTGGTATTTCGAGATAATCTTTACACACTAGCTGGATCCTTACCCACAGTCCAGTGGTAATGTGCCAAGTATCTTTGATCTTATTCAATTGCCAGAAAATGTATCACTTTTCTTCCAAGTGCCCCAAAAGAAAACAAATGTCCTTTAGAGCTGAAGTATTTTGTGACATTTTGGCATTTTATTCTCTTTGTGAAATTGTTACAGATGCTCTGTGATGTAACACAAAAAAAAACTTCCTGGACTTTCTGCAAAGAATTGCCATAATATTGGCCTATATGCAAAGATAATGACGATAAAACTGTCAGCATTCAATTTCTTCACTCCACTGAAACAAACAACTTCCTCACATACGCAACCAGATATGGAAATCTAGAAATTGCAGATTCCTCGTGCCTTCTTGGGTGCACTAGCAAAGTCTCGTTCAAACACTAGTCATTTAGAAATTATTAAACTGACAAGAATTTCCACTCTTTTAAAAACACGTGAAAATGTACATTCTGTTGAATGGTGTTCAACTGGATATTTAACAGTGTATTAAATTCGTAATTACTACCCAGCAGACACACTGGCCCTGAAAGAGTAATTTTATACTTGTGGAATGCAAAATTGCTCCATTGTGATAAGAAATTCCACAACTTATATATCTTTTAACTCTACCTATGATATATTAGCTTCCATCTTAATCACGTAATCTATTTTGCTAGCTGCAAAAATAAATACTCCAAAGTTCATGCACTTAATAGTTTTCAACTTTCTGCTTTGCTGTCTGTGAGAATGTCTCGATGTGTTTACTTTGCTAGAGGACATCACTGACACTGAATGCCTGGAGATTTACTTCACATGGCATCACATTGAAACTGATGTTGGGAATTCTACATCACAGAAATCATTAAGAGTTTTGTAAGCAGCTGTTTTACAAGGTCAGCAATGAGAAATGTTTTCTTATTACTGATCACAAAATCCAACCTAAAGTTTAATGATTTACAATTGTTATGACTTTAAAATCTCTTTGACATCCTTCAAGGTTCAGTGGTACTCCTCATTCTTGTTACTCATTCTTTATATTCAGTAGTTTGTCCATACTGACAAATAGCTGGTAATTGTAATGATTTTGAGGAAGTCTATTAACTTTTAAAACAAAAATTGATTTCCCAGTGATTAATTAAAAGAGATATGCTGCAGCATTTCACATCTTAAACAAAAAATCCTTTTCTTTACAAGAATTAAATAAAGTAGGTGCTACTAATTTAATATCATATTTCTTAAATGTTAGGTTAGATTTTTTTAGTTCCACCCACCATGGGAACTACACAAAGGTCCATTGAACTCAGACAGGATTTTACAGTCTTGGGACGAGAGCAGCTGGAAAATCCCATCCTTACTCTTTACGCCTGGAAATCTCAATAATACATTGTCTGATCGACTTGATTTCCTACTCAAGAATTCCTCTATACTTAAAGAATCTTGAGAGTTCTTGGACTTCTCCCGGGAACAAACAAGATATGCCACAGATTTTAGGAATTCACTTTGATTCTCCTCTCTTTTCCCACTACTTTCTGAGGTGTGAAGTTTCTTGAAACCATTGAGTTGGCATCCAGCTAAGTGACCCTCCAATTCTCCTTAAGCAGATAGCAGCTCACAGTTGTGGATACACCCAGCACAAACATAGCCCCCACTCAAACCTTGCTTTGTGTCTCCAACTCAGAAATGCTGTTGATTTCTGATAGCCCTCTGCTCCTAGCTCACAGCAACTTTGCAATGGATGATAGATTATTTATCTCGACCACTCTCTAAGCTGTACCAGTTCCAGACATAAACTGCAGGGTTCAAAACTGCTCCAAGCTGACTGTTTCAGGGCGAACTTGTACAGATGAACCCAAATTGAAAGGGTATCCTGTTGTGAAATATATCTCCATAAGAACATGCCATACTTAAGTATTCACAATGGAGATCCTCACCCCATGAATCTGTATGTTTAATTTAAACCTTTAATGGGGACAGCTTTAGACTTCTAGGATGGGGTTTTCCAATCATATTTGTGAAGTAGGACAATTTGGAGGTCATCCAAAAATCAGTTCCCACTAGCATAAAAATAAATTATGATTGTCCACTTCTGACTTGATTGTGAATTGCATAGACCACAACATCATGTTGGAAATTGTATTCACATTATTTAAATGTCCTGAATGTTCATTATAAAGCCAGCTTGCCCGAATCATGCTGCCACCCCAGATCAAAAGGGTAGTTAATTAGATTGTCATGATTGACAGCCAGATATTAGTGACATGCACCTGATGATTTGTATTCCACTTGTAATTTGACTGCGGCGGGGGGGTGGTTGGGGGGGAGCGGTAGTTGGGCAAAGGCTGATGCATGATGGGGAAGACTGGGGAGAGTGCACAAAGACACCTAATGGGAAGATTGGGGAATGGTGCACATAGACAAGGTGATGGGGGAAAGACACATGATTGAACATGGTGTTCCTCCATGATGATGGGAGGGATTTCTATTGTCACATGACAGGGTTTCAAAACTGCTCTGATAGTAGAAGTTCTGTCCAACTGTTTTCCAAACTGAATTAATGATGTGGTTGAAAAAGAAAGAATGGAAGATTTGTCATGGAGGATTCTCAGAGCTTGTGGGAGGAGTCACTTGAAGGGACATTCAACTAATTTCTGATTTTCCTAATGGCGAAAAAGCCAAAGCTGAGTCAGATGCCAATTTAGCACCTTACCTGTTATAGTGCCTTCATGCTTGAGTATAATTCTGATTGAGGCTGCTGCTCAATTTTCTTGCTAAAATCCTTTGTCCCACTCATGGCAAATCCAGAATATCAGAATGAATCAATAGAAAAGAGATCATTGCCAAAATGCAGATGCTTACCTTTCAGCTCTCAAGTTCAGATGTTAGAATCCTCCACTTGTTCCCAACAAACTTCAGTCCATCAATGAAAGATAATCCTGAAGATTGTAAAAGCGCTACAAAGGGACTCAGTGAGGATGTAATGACTGAAATGGCTCCATATTCACTCCGTAGTAAATGACTGAAAGATGACCTTTGGAGACCTCCATTCAATCATGTTTCTGTTCAATATTCTTGCAGGGGTCAGCTTGAGGGTAACATGGATGGATCAGTCAATGTTGCGATCATCCTGGCGATCAGACAACTAAAAAGGAAAAGAACTGTCCTCTTCATCATCAGCCTAGGCAATAGGAAGAGCCTCATTCTGAGGAAGAAGAGCCTGCAGGGCCATGCCAACACCCAGAAGGAGGACAGTATAAGGTTTTATAAATACATAAAGAATAGGAGGATGGCCAGAATTAATGTAAGACCCTTGGAGGATGAGAGGGGTGGTTTAATGTTGGATGATAGGGATATGGCAGAGACCTTGAATAAGTTTTTTATGTCAGTCTTTATGGAGGAGGACGTAAATAACTTGCCCGAAATTAAGGATAGAAGGGTGATAGGTTATGAGGTTCTTGATGAGATTACAGTCACCAGAGAGGTGGTGCTTGATAGGCTAATGGGGCTGAGGACAGTTAAGTCCCCGGGACCAGATGGAATGCATCCCAGGGTCCTCAAGGAAATGATGTAAAGATGCCGGCGTTGGACTGGGGTAGTAAGAACTCAGTAAGAATTTAGCAACACCAATTTTAAATCCAACCAATTTATTTGATAGTAAAATTGCGAGTTTTCAACACTCTGTCTTTGCCTGATGAAGACACAGAGTGTTGAAAGCTCGCAATTTTACTATCAAATAAATCAGTTGGATTTAAAATTGGTGTTGCTAAATTCTTACTGACCTCAAGGAAATGGCAGGGGTGATAGCAGATGCTGTAGTAATTATCTTTCAGAATTCGCTGGACTCCGGGAAAGTGCCAGAAGATTGGAAAACGGCTAATGTTACGCCGCTGTTTAAAAAAGGTAGCAAACAGAAGGCAGGGAATTATAGGCCGGTTAGTTTAACATCTGTATTCCAAAAAATGCTTGAATCTGTCGTCAAAGCAGGAATAACAAGGTACCTGGATACGAACGGTTTGATCAGGCAGACACAGCACGGATTCATTAAGGGAAAGTCCTGCTTGATGAATTTATTGGAATTCTATGAGGAAGTGACTAGTGCGGTAGATAGAGGGGAACTGGTGGATGTGGTGTTTTTGGATTTCCAAAAGGCATTTGATAAGGTGCCTCATGAAAGATTGTTTCAGAAGGTTAAGGTGCAGGGAGTTGGAGGTAGGGTATTAGACTGGATAGAGGATTGGTTGTCTAATAGGAAGCAGAGGGTAGGTATTAATGGGTGCTATTCTGATTGGCAGCTGGTGACTAGTGGAGTGCCCCAGGGTTCGGCGCTGGGGCTTCAACTATTTACTATTTACATAGACGATCTGGAGGAAGGGGCTGAGTGCAGGGTGATGAAATTTGCTGATGATACGAAGATGAGTGGAAAAGCGAGTTGTGTGGAAGGTGTGGAAAGCCTGCAGAGGGATCTGGATAGGTTGAGTGAGTGAGCGAGGATCTGGCAGATGGGGTATAATGTTAGCAAGTGTGAGGTTATCCACTTTGGTAGGAATAATGGTAGGAAAGATTACTATTTAAATGGTGAAAAGCTGCAGCATGCAATGATGCAGAGGGACCTGGGGGTCCTTGTGCACGAATCGCAAAAACACAGTATGCTGGTGCAGCAGGTGATTAAGAAGGCGAATGCAATGTTGCCCTTTATAGCGAGGGGGATAGAATATAAAAGTAGGGAGGTTCTGTTGCAGCTGTATAGGGTGCTGGTGAGGCCACAGCTGGAGTACTGTGTGCAGTTTTGGTCGCCGCATTCGAGGAAGGATATATTGGCCTTGGAGGGGGTGCAGAGAAGGTTTACTAGGCTGATACCGGAGATGAGGGTGTTGGGTTATGAGGAGAGACTGAATAGAAGGCTGAGAGGAGATCTTATAGAGACATATAAGATAATGAAGGGGATGGATAAGATAGAGGTTGAGAGACTCTTCCCGCTTAGCAAAGATAGCAGGACTAGAGGGCACAGCCTCAAGATTGCAAGGGGGGGTGGGGGGCTGCAGTTCAGATCAGAGTTGTGGAGAAGTTTCTTCATTCAAAGGGTGGTGAATCTTTGGAATTCTCTGCCTGATGAGGTGGTGGAGGCTTCCTCACTGAATATGTTCAAGTCAAGAGTGGATTGGTTTTTAATTGACAATGGAATTAAGGGTTACAGGGAGAAAGAGGGAAAGTGGTACTGAACCACTATAGATCAGCCATGATCTTATTGAATGGCAGGGCAGGCTCAAGGGGCTGGATGGCCTACTCCTACTCCTATTTCTTATGTTCTTATGTAGAAGCCAAAGGTGGTAGAAACATTGAATGGAGGCATCATGCATGTCCAAGGGTGTACAGAAAATGATTCTCATATCTGTAAACGATCAACAGACAGTTCCATGAATGCTTTTACATGACTAAAAATGCTATGATTCTCATCTGCCGTATTATCCAGGAGGAGTTGGTGTGACAGGGACTGGGAAGCCATCCATTATCAATGGCTCTAAAAGTCACTGCTGCTCTGAGCTTCTTTGTGACTGGTTCATTCCAGGGCTCCACTAGGGACTTCTGTGGGATTTCTCAAGCATCTATCCATAAATTCGGGGGATCCCCTTTTTAGCAAAATACACAATTATGTGCAGCTTTCTCTAGGTGATGCCAGCCAGGTTGCCGGAGCAGTGGGATTTATTGCTGAAATGTAACACTGAAATTGATAGAGTTGTGAGAGTGAGTTGAGTGTGAAGTTGACATACTCTGGTTGTGCAGATGAGATCATTCAACCTGTTCCTGCGCGGAAGGCAGACAACTTCTGTGCTGAATTGGCCCTCACAGTGTTCCTCCCAAGCTGGGCCAGTGAAATTGGTGGACCTCCTTTTGTCATCACTGGTGCACCACCATTGCACCCAGAAGTTGCATTAGTGCATCGCTGCTGAACTTGGGACACACAGGCTAGGGTTGCCATCACCAACAAGTCCTGGGCTGCAGAGAGTGAGGGATGTATGCGGGCGTGGTTTAAATGTGGCACGCAGAATTTGATCCGATGATGTCATTATAGGATGGATTAATTGCAGCTTGCCCTGCCACATGGTCCAACGTCTTCCCTGTTCATGCATTTTTAATGAGCTGAAAAACGATGAGTTGGCATAGAAACCTGAGTCAGATAGGTGGGAAACGCATCATCTAGTTTATGGAGTGGAGAATTCCGACCCTAGTTTACGCCAAGGATCTCAGAGTTAGCCTATTGCTACATGTTTTCACATTTCCACTTCTGACATCTTCATGTTAACATTTGTTTACCAGCTTGTCGAAGCACAGAATTTTACATTGTAAACATGTCAATCTCCAAAATTTATATTTCTACAACATATAAATCATGGAATTAGACATTTTCATAATATGATAACATAGTCCAGCTTTGGTACTGATATGTCCCCTTTGTTAAATACTTTGGATATCATGAAGCTTACATATACCCTCGAGTGTGCTTTTCCAACCTTCTGTAAAAAGGTCACCAAATGCACACTTTGGTAAGGTGACACCAGTGTAAATTCAAGATGTTTGTTCATTTTATGCAGTGCATATGACTGAACAAATCTTAGTTTTATCCCCACATACAAAGAAACAAATTATATTGTGTGATGAGGTTAGTGAATTAAACATTAAAGTGAATTCTGTGGGAGTTCTCCAAATCTGCTCCATGGAAACTCCACAGAGACAGTATCAACTGCATTTACACCATAATTGCAGGGTGTCTCCAAATGGGATTTTCAAGATTTCCTTTGCTGATGTGTGATATACTCCAGCACATTACAGAGGAGACAGCCAAGTTGAGTATTATCTCAAGTGTCTGATGGTGTGTTTGCTAAACTCTTAAAGGAACTAGTTCTTTCATCTTACCAAAGTGCTTGGTCAATTGTCCCTTATTTGTTTTGTTAAAACCACCACAGAAATTCATAAAATTGAAAGTTATAGTCATTATGTTTTTTTCTTTCACTTTCATTTAGCTTATAAACATTGATAATACTCTTTCACCAGTGGCTGAGGATTTAACTACATTTAGCAGCGGATGCATATTCAATGTTAAAGACTCGATGACAGCTTTAGAAAATCTCCTTTTAAGCTTAGCTGTTCCACAGCCAGATAGTACTTTGTTTTAAGTGACCAGATATGGAGGTGATTTCCCCCAAATACTTCAGGTGTTAAAGTGCCACATAGGGGACCAAGAGAGAGTCCTAAACTGCAATACTAACACAGCCCATGTTTAGCACCATACACTATCTTGGTAAAGGAACTCAAGCCTATACTGGGAATAGATACTGGGTAAAAGGCTGGGTGATACACAAAATACTCTGCGAGTAATTCTGGAAGCAGCTGCGTAGCATTTGATAGCTGGCAATTGTTCTTATACCCTCTCCTAACAGCAAGGCAGCTGTTTGGAAGGAATTTAGTTGCTGTTTAGTATTTTGAAGTGCCATATCACCTTTCAATGTTCACTCACTTCTGGAACTTTGAAGAGGAATTCTGAAACAAATCGGTGTTTTAAAATCTGATTCTCCTGTTCAAGTCCTTCCCTCTGCCTCAACTTTGTAACCTCCTGCAATCCTCCAACTTTCAGTGCATGACTGCTATAGCTGTTCCTTCTATTACTTACACCCTAAGCTTTGGGATACTTCCCTATCTACCCTTTCTTCTTCAAGATGTGCCTTAAAATCTAGATCCTTGACCCCAAATTTTGGTGGCCTGTCCTCATGTGCCTTCTCAGGATCAATGGCATTTTTGCCTGATTATGACCCTTTGAAATGCCATGAGGAATTTTACTGTATGCAGCGTGCTATATGAATGCAAATTGTTGTATAAATTATATTGCTTTTCCAGTTTTTAGTGTTCATCTGAATAATTTTAATAAACAACTGAAAAATAAATTTCCATCAGATATATTATGCAGCCACAAGGCTTTTTTTTGAAATTTCCATGATGCTAGCTTTAGAAATGTTATTTTGATCTCAAAGAACTCTAGATCTGTGCTGCAAGACTATTGTGTTATGGGATTCTACAGATACCAGTTTAAAGGGTAGTGCAACATTCACAATTGAAGTCTGCAAATGAATATCCTTGCTTGGAAGTGCATTTACAGCTCAATGGACCATAACTTAACTACAAGTCAGAACTTGGGAAGGATTATTCTGAGTGCTTTTCCATAGTTGGTTAGATGAAAAGGGAATCTAAATATGCTTCATAGGGAATCTGAAATGGAATATTAGGATATACATTGAATATAAATCCTTTGTTATTTGTATTGTGCTGTTCTTTTGTGAGCACAAATCATTGCATACTTATTTTTCTCCAAATGCATTATACAACACTAATATTTCACTTAGTGCAAGAATTAGAAGCAAATAAAATTTCACACACACACTATTAATATTATATTGACACATATGAAACGTTAAACACATATTGCCATTAGGTGCTAGAGCGTTCCGGAACCATTTACAATTAAGTTGATTTAATCTCCCTCACGTCATCAGCTTCAGTAACTCTTCTATGACACTATGGGTAACAGTGTCACTCGATCTGGCTATGTATAGAACGTAAAGAAATTGTCTCAACAATATGGAAGTTCTAAAATGATAAAGGAATATATTTTTGTCGGTGAAAATATGTGGATACTCTGAATGAACTCTTACACTGCCTGATACAAGCTGCTCCTTTGCAACTTGAAAGACTGTTGAGAAAAATTTCAATTATTTTGTGCAAAGAAAATACTTATTCTCCTTCAGCTTAAAAGAAGATAAATTATGTTGCAGGTGTACCATTTGAAGCCACAGAATCATATGGAAACAAATTGACTGTGGTCTTGTAAAATGTATCCATTCCATTTGATCTTTCTTGGAATGGGTTGCCCAAATGTAGCCTGAAGATTTGAAATAGTAAGGTTGGTGTTGATATCGTGGAAACATTTCACATGGGGTTCAAACTCCAGGTGAAGGTTTGAGCCAATGACATTTTGACACATTGCAGTGAAGTGTTTCAATACCAGAGATAAGATTCCCTGTGTGGCAGTGGCGTATTTCCCGCTGATGGGTGGTGGTGCATTGTTTCCTAGTGATGGGATTCTCTGGTCCCTCTAGTGTCAATGGGAATTCCCATTGACGCACTCCATTGACGGTGGGAAACCCACGGGCGGGGCTGTGCTGCCAGGGGGACCAGCGTATCCCACTGGCATGAACAGCCAGACAGTTCGGGCTACCATCTTTCAAAAGTGACATTATATAGAGGTCTCATTTGCCTATTCAAGTGAGCAAAAAAGATTTTCAACGAAGATCCCCAGTTTCCTGGCCAACATTCACTCTTTAATAAAACATCACTAAGCAGATTCCTTTTCTCAATTACTCATTATGTGATTTTGTTGTGCAGATATTAAACCTAAACTAACCCTAATGCTGCCAAACTTTTCTACAACATAATCATGACTATACTTCAAAGGTTGGCACTACGTTAGTCACAATGTGCTATGGAATGTCTTGAACGTGTGAAAGGGCTACCAAAATAGCAGTTTGATTTTTCTTTATCCCTTTATCCTAGGGAGCGGACAGCATAGTGGACTAGTGATCCAGATTTCCTGGTTAATAGTTTGAGGATCAGGGTTCGAATCCCACCACAACAGATGTTGAAATTTACATTCAATAAAAACCTCAAATTAAAAGTTCCATGCTCACCATTACACCATTGCCAATTGTCAGAAAAACCCATCTGCTTCACTATTGTCCTTTGTGGAAGGAAATCTGCCATTCTTACTTGACTTGATCTTTATGTTACTCCAGTAGTTAACTCTGAATTGTCCCCTGAAATGCCTTGCAATCACTCAGTCCAAGGGCAATTAAGGATGGGCAATAAATGCTGGCCCAGCCAGTGGTGCCCATATCCTATGAATTAGTGAACAAGAAGTTGTGTTTCAATAAATTGCATTTACTTTCCTGACTGTATTATGACATGAAAAGAGATTAAGGTAAACAAAACACTTGGGCAGAATTTTTCCAGTCTCAAAAGCAACGCATAGCTCTTCAGCTGCACAGCCAGGTATATAGTCCAGATGTAGACCCTCACTGGGAAAATAATCTATAGGCTGTGTTTTTCTATGATGGGATGGACCTGGCAGAGGTGGCCAGGTTGGTTCCACAAAGATCGGGGCACCTTTCAAAACGGCACCCTGAGCAGCCTGGAAAGACACACATTATCCTCTGTTCCTCACCCTGGCCTCCTCCCCAACCCTTCCACCTCCACAGATATGGAGGAAGTCCTACCCCCAGCATCAGGATTTCTCCTCCTCCCCCACCATCAGCATGGTGGTTTCCCCCTCCCCACCCCAATTATCAACTTCCAGGTTCCCTTCCCACCTGCAACATAATGTAAACCCTACTCTCAATGGGGCTCCCCAAATGGTCCATCCTTGGCACTGCTAGGTTGGCACCACCCTGGTATGTCCTTCTCTCCTTTGGGAGCATCCCTCAGGTGGTTTGTGTTTTTCAATACTTGTAAACCACCCAATGTGACATCGTATTGGCAAGGTATGAATATTCACTGAGGGAAAGGAGGGGAAGAGAGGAGAGTTTGCAGCATGGGACTCATTAATTACATTAAAATGCATGTAAAAACATTAAAATAAGTTTCTTGCCTTTGTGGTCATAAACTTCAACATATAACCAATGAGGGATGGAGAAAATCTGGAAATGGGATCTTGCCGGTGAGAATCTCATTTCCCGATTCTCATGAAATTTTACGCCCACTCTGCTATTCATTGAGAGTGCAAAATCGCCCTCTTTGTCTTGTGACCAACTTGCAGGTTATTTTGGAAAGGGGCAATATATACAGACCTTTGTGAACCATCGATATGAATTCAATTTCAAAATGGGCAAAAGATCATCAATAATATTTGAAATAGGCTGTTTGTCCAATAAGTGCAGTTTATTATAAAATTAATATATGAACTTTCTCAATTCATTTCTACAGAACTTTGCTTCTGCTACCAACTAGCTGTTTCTCCTAAACAGAAGTTTGATTTCTCAAACTGGAATACTTCACAATGATCTTGTATTATTTTGTCCTGCCATCATTAATCCATCACTAATGACAGCAGCAGAAACCAAATGACTTTGAGGGATTCAATTGATGATTCTTAAGCTAATCTATTATCTGAATTGAATAACATATATTCTGTTCTATTGGTATCCATGATTGCTTTAGTGAATAACTGAGCTGGTGACTGCAAGATCAATTGACTGTGCCTCTTCATCAGAGATTTATTCTTCTTCTTATCCTACATCACCTGATGAGGCAGCAGGCCTTAGACCTCCGAAAGCATCACTGGACAATTGGAACAGAGAGCATAGAACATTACAGCGCAGAACAGGCCCTTCGGCCTTCGATGTTGCGCCGACCAATTAAGAAAAAGCAATGACCCTCTAACCTAAACCATTCCCTTTTCATCCATCAACTTATCTACTAACCTCTTAAATGCTCCCAAAATTGGCGCATCTACAACTGCAGCAGGCAGGGCATTCCATACCCTCACCACCCTCTGGGTAAAGAACCTACCTCTGACATCCGTCCTATAACTACCACCCCTTAATTTAAAGCTATGTCCCTCGTGCTAGCTTTCTCCATCCTAGGAAAAAGGCTATCACTGTCCACCCTATCTAAACCTCTAATCATCTTATATGTTCAATAAGGTCTCCTCTTAGCCGCCTTCTTTCTAACGAAAACAACCTCAAATCCCTCAGCCTCGCTTCATAAGACCTGCCCTCCATACCAGGCAACATCCTGGTAAACCTCCTCTGTACCCTCTCCAATGCCTCCACATCTTTCTTATAATGCGGGGACCAGAACTGTACACAATACTCCCAAGTGCGGCCGCACTAGAGTTTTGTACAGTTGCAACATGACGTTGCGGCTCCGAAATTCAATCCCCCTACCGATAAAAGCTAAGACTCCATATGCCTTCTTAACAACCTTATCGACTTGACTGCCTACTTTCAGGGATCTATGCACATATAAACCAAGATCCCTCTGTTCATCAACACTATTAAGAATCCTACCATTAGCCCTATACTCTACACATTTATTATTCCTGCCATAGTGCATTACCTCACACTTTTCCACATTAAACTCCATTTGCCACCTCTCGGACCAGCTCTGCAACTTGTCCAAGTCTCTCTGCAAACTATAACAACCCTCTTCACTATCTACCACTCCACCGACTTTAGTGTCATCTGCAAATTTACTAATCCATCCCTCAATACCCTCATCCAGATCATTTATAAAAATTACAAACAGCAGGGGCCCCAAAACAGAGCCCTGAGGTACACCACTTGTCACCGAACTCCACGATGAATATCTCCCATCAACCACCACCCTCTGTCTTCTATCTGCTAGCCAATTCCTAATCCAATTAGCTAAATCACTCTCTATCCCATACATCTACATTTTCTGCAGAAGCCTTCCATGGGCCACCTTATCGAACGCCTTACTAAAGTCCATATATACCACATCAACTGCCTTACCCCCATACACCTCTTTGGTCACTTTTTCAAAAAACTCAATAAGGTTAGTAAGGCACGACCTACCCTTCACAAAACCATGCTGACTATCCCCAATCAATTCATTTCTCTCTAAATAACTATAAATCCTATCCCTAATAATGGAGAGTGAGATATGCATACTTACCCTAGTTGCAGCTTGTATTTGTACTTGTTCATGAGGTGAGGGTAAAAAATGAATTTGAGAATGTCGTTAAAGCAGGGACAAGTCACCATTCTGGAAGGCCTCAGTGAGATCAATTGCCTCAGTGACGCTCTGCTCATAATGGCCTGAGGACATGTCGCCTTCCCCACTAATCCTCTAATACTCCCTCCTGCTATGTGCCAGCTTAAACTGCAAAATGGACAGAGAGAAGTCAAATGAAGACATATTTTATGGAAAATCATGATTTTTAATCCCGAGTTAGAAATCTGACCTGAACTCTTAAAAACAGATATTTACACAGAGACTGAAGTGATTGCACTCACAGTCCAAGATGGCTAATCCCAATTTGCATTACTTATCTCTTTCCAATTCATTGGAATGTAGACAGCCTGTCTTCAATACACAAAATGACTTTGGGGAGAGTTTGAAGGCTTCTTGTCTCATGTCCTATTAAAAATGCATTACAGCAATCATTTCAGATATTCAATTGTTGAAGATGGGCTTTTAAAACAAATCAGATGGACAATGGAATCCTGGCTAAGATAGCTTTCCAGACATGAGTTAATCAAAGTATCCTTAGAATACACAGCCAATATCCATTTCTGTATTTCTCTGGCAGTTGGAGAAGGTAGGTCACATGGCAAACCAACTCTTTGTATTTTTTAAGGTTGTATTGAGACAATCAAAGGAAAGTCTGGAGCCAGCCAAATCATCAAACTTCAGACCGTGCATTCCTTTTCACTTCTTACAGGCTCTATTGTGGTCAACCTATCCTTCCCCAGTCTATAATTTGTGTTGTGAGTGTGAACTTCAAGGCTGTGCATTCAAAAGCTGGAGCATATTTTATTATTTTACTTAGATCAGATTAAGTATACTAAATCTAATCTCTTTGTCAAACTCCAGAAAATCTGTAAAGAATTTTTTTTAAGATCAGAGTGCGTAAACAGTTAAACACTCCCTGAATTAGCAAGCATATCCTTTTCAAATAAAAATACCTGTTGCGGTCACAGAAGGAGAACAAAAAGAGGTGAACTATTTGATCTCTTGTCACTTGATTCTAACAAAAGAGTGTCATTCAATGTGTTGTAACATGCATCGTAAAATAGCTGGCAATGTGTGGAAACTGAAAATTGTGGATGTGAAGCTTCCAGCAGTGATAAGCAGATAAGGTGGAGCATTTGAAAGTTAGACATGAGTCTTAATTGTTAGAATTGATAATGGAAGGGTGAAGGGTTTATGGTGCATTAATGTGCGTGATTGGTGGTGTGATCAATGAAGATGCAATACTGACCTCAAAATGATCATTGACCTTTCGCCTGCACCGTAGTTAAATCTTCAGGGACGTGGCATTGACTTCCATGGCTATTTGGCTCTCATTTCCTTCTTTGGAGAACCTCTTAGATGAGGCTGAAAGATAACCACACTCGTTACTTCCATTTACTGCATTTAGGCCCTATCGTTGAATTTGAGAAGCTGGGATTCCTCTTTCCAACCTTAGTTTTCCTCCAGCTCAGAAATTCACTTTCTCTTTAAGAAGCGCAAGTTCGCTTTAAGAAGGGTGGGCTCATTTTAATTTAATTGCAGGAACCTGAGTCCTGTGCTGACATGCTGCCACTGTGTTTGGTGTGGGATAACACTCCACACTCGCAGAGATGAGCAAACAGTACGAAGTTTGTGTGCTTACAAATTAATCCCACTGGATATGAAGTAATCAGCATGGCAATCCCCACATTGCTAGCAGGGCTTGACTAATGTTTAGTTCATAAAATTTGTTTATTAGCACCCAATTTTACCATCAAGTTGCGCCTGTTTTTGGGCATGAAAACTTGGTAAAGTTGGGTGTGAGGTGATTAGTGTAGTCCGCATTCACCTCTGCACCAGTTCCCCCTTTACCAAGATCCAGAAATGGCTGCGATCGGTATGGCACCCGAAACAGGTGCAACAGCCATTTAAATATATTTGCATGCATTTAAATTGACTTCATGGGCTGCACGCCCAACCTTACCAGCACTTCCTCCTTTACCACCACGTTCACCCATCCGGAATCTCCCACACTCTGTGCAATACAAAGGTCACCAGGGTGAATATCATTAATGATCCCGATTGCTCCCTGATAGGTCCCGAAAGTGGGGAGCTGTAGTAATCCCCATTGGAGTGAAACACTCTGACAGGGTGGGAGATGCTAGTGTGCTGGAAGGATTCAGCCCCGGGTCCGCTCATAGCATTTAAATAATATGACAAATACGATTTAAATCCTAGCTCCACCTCCCAGTCGATTTCCAGCACCTGATGGCCACTGGAAATCTGGGCCTGGGAGACACAAACATCGCATGAATACCCACGAGAATTCCACAATTTGGCCAACACACGATTCCCCCGGTCCGCTGTGATAATATTTTAGGAGCAGTAAGATGGGAGGATCGTTTCCCCATGACTCAGTAACCGCAACTTCCTGGGGTTGAGAATAACAAAGAACAAAACAGCACGGGAAACAGGCCCTTTGGCCCAATGAGCCCACGCCACCACTCCGATGTTCCTACCTCTACCCGCGATCCCTGTCCATGTTTATAGACCTATGGATTAAAAACCAAATTTGAGACAATTTAGGGAGAATTTGTTTTGCCAATTAGCCTAAGAGCACGTCTTTGGGATGTGGGAGGAAACCAGAGCACCTGGAGAAAACCCACGCAAGCACGGGGAGAATGCGCAAACTCCCACAGACACAGGCCCAAATCTGCACAGCACAGCGATAGTCACTGAGCTGTCGTGTTGCCCATCAAATGGTCCAGGTCAAGCATACACTAACGATGTGAAGCACTAGGATACAGTCAGAAAAAAAATCCAAGAGCAGCCCTCTCACGACCCATCGCGTGTATGCCCCTCGTTAGACAACAAAAGTTCGCTCCTCAGAAGACCCAATGGATTAATTATAGTTAAGTGATTTGTAGTATCATGATAGGACAGAAACCCCATAGCAACTGATTATTTTCTAACGTGGATCGGTTACTGAGGCACATATTGCTTTTGGATTCTAGTTAGTTTATTTTTTTCGAACTGAGGACATATATTCTGGTGAAAGGCTGTTGGTTGTTAAATTTTCCCAACTCATTTAGTGGTGAGAATCAATGGCCAACTGAGGTATTAAGTGTTAATTAAGAATTACTTCATTCCTGCATGGAAATTTTTTTGTCTGCACGGTCAGATTTACCACTCTTTGAATAAAGGTAACAGTCGCCATGGTCCCAGTTGACCATATACACAGTGTCTTTTGAGGGCGAGAGTTGACTGGTGGTGGTTTTACCCCAGGGTCACCGTACCTCAGTCAAGGGACAAGGTTGGGAAGGTGGGCCTTGATGAATAACATCAGCTGGTAAAGGAATTGAACTCATGCTGCTGGTGTTGCTCTGCATTACGAACCAGCTGTCCAGCCAGCTGAGCCAAACTGAGGCCTAACTCTGAGTCTAGGCCACAACTGAGACATTGGCCAGAATTTTAGCGGCACACCAGCACCGATTCCAGGGCAGGTTCGGCTTGGAGAATGACATTCTCCATTGGCCTTGGGCCAGATCATGCAAAATGTGGGCAGACATGCCAGTAAAATTCCACCCTCAGGGTTGGATTTTCTGGCCATCTCATCCTGAAACCATAAAATCCTGTCCAAATTCAATGGATCTTTCCACGGTCCACCCCTCGTTTGCTCCAATTCTTGCAGCGGGTGGGATGGTAAAATTCCTATTATTAGGTGGAATAATAGATTGTGAAGAAAGGAGCTTAACGTGCCCTTCGGATAATGATGATACGGTAATGTCAGGTTGTATTCCCAACATCATCAACCTGATCCAGATAACACAATCGGTGGCCAGGCTAAAATTTGGGAACCTGTCCGTGTTATTCAAGTATTATTAAATGGTATAGTTAAGCTTGTTAAAGTCCCAGTTAACTGCCACAATACATGAGTAATAAAAATCTTGGAAAGTGGGTTTCCCACCTAGTAGGTTTCTCCTGAGGCAGGGCCAGTTTAAAGTCTCTACTGAGTCCTGCCTGAGACTGAATTCAGTAGTTTAGGCTGCTGTAATGACTGGATGGGCTATATATAAGAAGCAGAGATTCCATTTCAAATTTCTCTTATGTAGAGACCTTACGGCAGGACTAATGGAGCCCTTCGTGAAGGGTAAGACATGACATTTCTTTCTGAATGAAGTGCCAGAGTCAACTCAAAACAGCCAAAGAATTTGTGGAAATTGCAGCTTTCCCCAGAATCCAGGGAGCAACTGATTTACGCAAGCCACCATAAACTTGTCTTGCCTGGTACCTTCATTAACAAGAAAGGATTTCACTCATTGAATAGAACATAAAACATAGAACACTACAGCACAAACAGGCCCTTTGGCCCACAAGTTGCGCCGATCATATCCATACCTACCACGCCATAGAACTATCTAAAATTCCCAATCCCATTAAATCCCATGTACTCATCCAGAAGTCTTTTAAAAGACCCCAGCGAGTTCACCTCTACCACCACCGACGGCAGCCGATTCCGCTCACCCACGACCCTCTGAGTGAGAAACTCACCTCTGACATCTCTGCACCTGCTCCCCAGCACCTTAAACCTGTATCCTCTCACAGCTATCATTTCAGCCCTGGGTAATAGCCTCTGAGAATCCACCCTATCTATCCCTCTCAATATCTTATAAACCTCTATAAGGTCGCCTCTCAATTTTCTTCTCTCCAGGGAGAAGCTTAGCTCCTTCAACCTATCTTCATAAGGCATGCCTCCCAATCCAGGCAACATCTTGTAAATCTCCTCTGCACCCCCTCTATAGCTTCCACATTCTGGTCACCCTGTGAGGTGACCAGAACTGCACACTGTACTCCAAGTAGGGTCTGACAAGAGTCTTATAAATGACCCACTTGCTGGTCAATGGATAATACTGGTATGTATGAAGTACTCAGGCAACAGCCATGACTCACACATTCTGCGTAACTCTCAGACGCTAGACTTGTTCAGCACACCTGGTGCCCTGGACAGTTCGCTCCTACCTGACAAGGATTAACCTTTGAAAAGATAACTCATGATTCCTTTGAAGGCTCCCACAACAACACAGAGTGGCATGGTAGCACAATGGTTAGCACTGCTGCTTCACAGATCCAGGAAACTGAGTTTGATTCCTGGCTTGGGTCACTGTCTGCGTGAAGTTTCCACATTCTTCTCATGTCTGTATGGGTTTCTTCCCACAGTCCAAAGGTGTGCAGGTTAGATTGATTGGCCATATTAAAAATTGCGCTTAGTGTCCTGAGATGCATAGATTAGCAGGATTAGTGGGTAAATATGTAGGGATATCAGGGTAGGGCTTGTGCGGGATTGTGGTCAATGCAGACTCAATGGGCCAAATGGCCTCTATCTGTACTATAGAGTTTCTATGATTTCTATGAACAGACACAGAGGGGAAATACAATAGCAGTCATACAAGCACTATAGAGCCATTGCAGAACAGATAATTGGGCTACTGAGGTTCAGATGCCTGTATTCTGTACGCAGTATGCTGCACCCTCTGTAATTTCATCATTCAGAGAGGGGATACCCTCAAGGAGGAGAGAACACTGGATAGTGGCCCTTTGACTGGACCAACAGCTCTTAGAGGTGAACCATCATTTTTAAGTGGATCGAGTCCCGATAGTGACTTCTTTATTGGCCACCATTAGCAAGCTGTCACCCCAGGAACCTACCATTTAGATTTCTATTTGGATCCATTAAGGGGCTGGTGAGAAGAAGGCCCCTTATTACCTTTTCTTTTGTCCAATTGAGGCATCATCTTGGTTCATTAACAAATATCTATTTCCCCACCTTCCCTTGCTCATACAAAATTATCTTCAAAATAGCATACGAAACTGATTCGAATCAGCCAATTCTCCATTCCGAGGTACATGTAGTTTTTATTTTTAAAAGCAATATTGAATAATGGAAATGCTTTACTGAGGAACAACGTGCCTGACCTTTGTATTTCTTAAGGCTCAAATGAATGGTGAAAGGATTAGTGTGTTCAAACTATTCTATTCTCCAGAGGTGTACTAAACATGTCAATCATATCCAAAGCAGTGGAAGTAAGTTGGTAAAATTCCCTGGGAAATCTATCTGACCCAGAACCCAATCCACTCTGAATGTAAGATGGAATCTCTTAGCATCTTGGAGGATGAATTATGAGTTACACTGACCTCATTAGATGCTGTGCAACCTGAGTAGCTTCCAAAAAATCTTTATTGAATTGAGTGGGTTGTGGAGAAGGAGAATGGCTGTTTATAAAGGTTAAGCAAGGAGTGGTGATATTTCATGTAGTTTTAAGTTCAAATGCTGCATTCAGCTGATCATTATTTTTTAAGCTGATGGGCTATGGGTTCTTCAGGCTAGTTCCCAGGCTCACAATATTTTTGTTTGGTAAACAGAAGTGACCTCTAGTCACCTATGTTAAAATAATAGAATTCTCAGATTCAGCAAGTGACAGAGACTGTAACAAAATCAGATGGGATGTCCTTGCATGACCGAGTTAAGATCACAATTGGGATTTTCCTTTGGACTGTAGTTGCTCTCCAATTCTATAATGCATGACCTGAAAAGAACACTGTGATAGATTCCCATGTGGAATCAGTAGGTAGCAGAGATTCACTATTAGTCCTTTGGTAAGTCAGAATTTGCATTTAAATTGAGTTGGCAGGAGACACAGCCAGAAGGAATCAATTTTTCTCCAGCTGTAATCCAAAAGTAAAATGTTCCCACAGCAACCATTTCATAAGGAGAAGAGCAATATCAGAGACTGTTGTAAGTTTTGATGTACAGATTCTGCAGAGTAGCAGGGAAGTTTCATATAGATGCTATAACAACTTGACAAATGTTCCATTTTACACCTATCTTCTCCCATTGCATCTTCTTGTACAGCATTCATCATCCTTGAAGTCTTCAAAATCTCATTATCTTTCTTGTTTTCTTCTATTAAGAATCAGTATACAAGCCAAGTGACATTTGGATATTTTTTTCCCTATGAAATCCAAGATAGAGGGAGTAAATTTACCACTGTGCCTGGCAATCAACACAGCGAACTGGGAAAATAGTGCACAAAGCTTAAAAATCCAATTTGCAAACCAGTGTGAAATTGTTTGCTATTTTCCCAGCCCCTTTGAAGTGGCATGAACCATCAGATCTCTACTTCTAACACTCATTTCTCAGCATTTGCTACATCCTATCCACACCCTGTCACTATATTTAACTGTTTGTCTGAAAAGACTGTTGATAACCATTCAATAAGGCTGTTCCTCGGTCTTTAAGTTTTGGCCGATGTTTCAGGGTTTGTAGTCTTCGAATTGGGCTCTCCTTCTCATCTTGGGTTGGTTCTGGTCTTCAGGTCATCTCATTGAGGTAGTCTCCTGGGTCCGGTCAATCTGAAGGTGCTTGGCACGATGAACAAGGAGCTGGAGATGCTGTGAATCAAAGGTTCTCTCTGGGGACGCCATCGAAGAAAGTGCAAAAAGGTAGACAGACTGAGAGAGAGAGAGAGAAAGAGAGCTGGGGTTGTTCTCGTCACATCCTTCTCCAAGATTCTATGTCTTGTGCTCAATCCGTGTCACATTTTTATTCTGGCGTCCTTCTGAGGTGGGTGCCAAGTCTGCATAGCATTCTTCTAACGAAGCAAGTTCACTGGAGGGGTAAATAACATTTAGCTCTGAAGCAATGTGGCCGTTAGCACCTGGCCCGGCAGTTTCCAGGCCTGTCTGGTTTTGACAAAAAGTTATTTGTCCAAGGCCTGGCTGCCTGAAAAATTGTCTGTTCCTGTTCTGCAGTTTACAAATTGCAGAAACCAACCAGGCTTAAACTTGGCTTTGAATTTTATCCATATTCGTGAAGAAAAATCAATATTTCTGTAACCATCTTGGAGGTCATGGATCACCTGACCGCAATTCATAAAAATTCCTTCCTAAGCGACTTGAACAGTTATTTTTTTTTAAACTCTCATTGGTGCTGATGTTTTCCTGCTGTTTAACTTCCAAATCATCACAGTCATACAGACATTATTCATCCTTCAAGTGCATTTATGACCATTTCAGAAATTCAAGAGTCTAACGCTGTACCTCAAGGCCCTGGATCATGCAAAATGGCTTCCCTTTGAACTCAGCAGTGAACTCCAGGGGTCCTGCTGCATGTGTTTCCCCCTCATCTGTGAATATCTCTCTATTCCTTTCTCAGAGTAGCAAAAATTGGATCTGTTGGAGATGGTGGTGGATCTCTGCCTCCAAGTCCTTACCGCCCGTGTTAAAACTTTGCTGAATTATGACAACTCAGCAGGAAAATCCTTCCTCTATTAATAAAATATAGCATTCTTTTCACAACTTATCAATTTCTGATCCCACTTTGACAAGTCTGCTCCAATTTACTGCAGTTACCCTGCAAAACAAAATCGTAAATATTGCTAACAATGCTTTATAAGAAACAATTCTTGAAGACTGCTATTATGTTAGAATATATAACAATTCAAAATCTAATGGGAATAAGCAGCTCTTGATTTATAATGATTTCAAATAGGTTGGCTGGCGAGAGTGTGAACTATCTAATGAGTCGAACCTGCAACTTGTTGGGTCCTGCGGCGCATACGTGAGGTTGCAGCTCCAGTTCCACATGGACCTGGACCCTGCGGCTCCCACTTCTTGCCGGTGAAAGGATGTTCTAACCGTCAGCAGCTCCTTACGGTGCTGGCTGATGACAGTTCCCCTGTCTCGGATCCAGAGGCCATCAGGGCTATTGCCTATGATTATTATACCAGTCTCTTCTTTCCAGATCCATCAGCGAGGTTACCCGCCGATGTTTGTGGGAGAATCTGCCGCAGGTCACTTGGGAGACGTTGGCAGGCTTGAGGCCCCAATCAGCCTAGCCAAGCTGATCAATGCCCTCGACAGTCTGCCATGAGGCAAGGCCCTGGTGCTGGATGGGCTGACCGAGGACTTCTTCAGGGCGCTCTGGAATGTCCTGGGGAACAACAATGTGAGGGTCTTGGGTGAGAGCATTGCCACTGAGGAGATGCCCCTTTTGTGGTGCAGGGTAATCATTGCCCTGCTGCCAAAGAAGGGGGGATCTCCATCTTTTAAAGAATGGTGCCCGATCTACCCTCCTCAGCACGGATTGCCAGGGACTTCATGCCTTGGATCCTTGCTGGACCACATGATCCGCCCTGATCAGTCCTACACAGTCCTGAGCAGGATGAAACATGACAATCTCCATCTGGTCCACGACCTGATCCATCATTCCCAGAGGGCTGATTTATCAAGTGCCTTCTTGTCTTTAGATCAAGAGAAGGCAGTTGACAGGGTGGAGCACAACTATCTGTGAGCATTCGGGTTTAGGGTGCATTTTGGCACCCAGATCTAAGTACTGTACTCTGCGCAGAGTGTCTGATTAAAGTTAATGGGTCACTGATGGCACCCCTTTGCTTTCGGAGAGGAGTACGGCAGAGCTGCCCCTTGTACGGCCAACTGTATTCGATTTGCATGGAGCCCATTCCTGTGCCTCTTGCGGATGAGGTTGTCGGGTTTGACTTCGCACAGCACGGATGTAGGGGTGGTCCTCGTGGCTTACTCCAATGACGTGCTCCTCGTGTTCACGGACCTGGCTGACAGGCGGAGGATGCGAGAATGCCAGGCGGCGTACTCCGCCACGTCCTCCGCCAGGATCAACTGGGTCGAGTGCTCCGGACTCCTGGTCAAGCCTTTCAGCTGGAACAGGACCAACCTCCTGGGGGTCTGTCTCTGTCCAGCTGACGAATCCTGGCCGGCGAATTAGCAAGAGTTGGAGGCCAAAGTCTCCACTTGCCTGGTTGCTGGACAGGTCTGCTCTGAATGCTGTCCTACAGGACGCGAGTCCTCATCATAAACAGTGCTGTGGTAGTGGCTGAAACTTTGACCCCTCCCACTGGCTGTGTCACCAATATCCAGAAACCTCTCGTGCGGTTCTTTTGGGACAACCGACTGCACTGGGTCTCTGCCGAGGTTCTGCATCTCCCGCGTGGGAAGGCCAGTCAAGGTGTGGTGTGCCTCTAAACACAGGGTAGCGACCTTCCACCTCCAGACCCTGCAGAGATACCTTTACGTCGAGCCTCCTCCACAATGGTGTGCCCTGGTGACCAGTTGCACGGCCTGAATTATGGTGTGCAGTTCCTGCATATCAATCTGGAGCGTATCCCAACCTCCTTGCAGGCATCGCCTGTCATTTATCAGGGTCTCCTCATGGTCAGGAACACTGTTGCTTTGCGACACAGCTCTCCCCCATCTGGAGTAGTAACTCTCGTGCAAGAGCAGCTGCTCGGGAATTCGCTCCTCCAGTCTTACAGAGAAGGGCCATGGAGGCCGGGGTGACCAGGATCGGGGACACGCTGGATAGTGAAGGAACAGAGTGGATGAGCCCCAATGTGCTGGTTGAATGTGCGGTGAAAGCCATCCGGCGCTTGCTCAAAGCCATCCAAGACTTTAGGATGGTCGTGCTTGGACCCGAGTACACACACGGTCTCGAGGCAGTGCCAACGTGCGGTGGGATCCCATCCAAACGTGCCCCGGGTCAGATGGAATTTCACATTGGCCCAAAACCGCGATACCGCCTCCCCGTCACCCCCTCCCCATCTGCCCGGGTCAGATGCCCCACAGTTTGAGCTGCCTCATGGAAATGCCCTCCATGCCCTTCTCTACTGCGCGGAAGCATTTCCTGTATGTGCACTGGTGCACACCTTCCACTACCACATCCTCGCCTGTCACCCAGATATACCTTGGCACACCTTATTGCCGCCAAGTGGCAAAGGTGCCCAGTGGAGGTCCTGCTATGGAGGGGTGTCCCCCAATTATCTTGGGGATCTGGGGTGGAGGTGCTACATACGGCAGCACCATATAACTGTTGGCTCTTTATGTTCACCGGTTCCCAAGATTGCCCTTTTTGCACTCTTGCGGAGTCCATGGACCATGTCTAATTTTCTGAAATTTTTTTTATTAATATTTTATTTGCACTTCAGCCTCACACTCCTGATCTACAGGCCGCCTGGTGTAGAAGGGGCAGTGTAGTTGGGAGAGCCATCAACAGGTCCAGGCAGGGGCGATCGACGGGATCATCCATCTGACCATCTGCCCCACTACCATGGCTATATTCGTGGCCAAGTTTCCTGAAAAGGGAGCATGTGGTGTCCATGGGCATAGTTGACACCAGCAAAGCACCACAGGGGCTGGGGCATATTATCAAACCCTATAATCACATTTTAGTTTGATATTTTAAATGTCTTTTCTACTTTGCTGTTTGGTTTGGGCTGTTCCCCTCTCTTTTGGGGAGCTGCCCCTTTTAATTTGTCCCTAAGTTAATTTGAACAGTTTATTTAGTTAGCTGATGAGTCTTAATTGATGGTTAAATCATGGAGCCTCATTCTCCTCATTTAAAGCAGGTACGTCAGACTCCCAGCCTGCATTCAACAGAGAGCAACTGCAGAGCTGGTTGTGTACAGGTATGTAGTGTAAATAAAGTAAGTTGGTGACAGGATTTTCGCCTCTGTGAAGTTATTACAGTGATGACGAGGAAAAAGGGGTGATCCGAAGAAACTTGCTAAGCCATTGCACATATTGAGAGTAAGCTATTTGGGAGAAATCATGCCCCTGTTTGCGAAATTGGACTCTTTTGATCCCAGAGTGGAGGACTGTACCCAATATGTGGAAAGAATGAAGGATTTCTTCAGGGCAAACCACATAATCTCAGATGAGAAGCAAAGAGTTATTCTGCTGACTGTTTGTGGACCAGCAGTTTTTGCAATTATGCGCAGTTTAACTTTTCCAGGGGTACAGGACACAAAACCCTTCCAAGAGTTGTCAAACTTAGTTCAAGAATATTATGACTCTAAGTCACTCTTGATCCTGCAGAGGTACCATTTCTACTCTGCATTTAGAAAAGCACAGGAGTCCATAGAACCCTATAGCGCAAAAACAGGCTCTTTGGCCCATCGAGTCTGCACTGACCACAATCCCACCCAGGCCCTACCCGATATCCCTACGTATTTTACCCGCTAATCCCTCTAATCTAAGCATCTCAGGACACTAAGGGACAATTTTGGCATGGCCAATCAACCTAACCCACACGTCTTTGGGCTGTGGGAGGAAATCGGAGCCCCCAGATGAAATCCACGCAGACAAGAGGAGAATGTGCAAACTCCACACAGACAGTGACCCAAACCGGGAATTGAACCCAGGTCCCTGGAGGTGTGAAGCAGCAGGGCTAACCACTGTGCTACCGTGCCGCTTGAGTCAATCACTAGTTTCCTAACAAGGCTAAGACATCTGGCGGAAGCTTGTGAATTTGGGTGGACGGTAAATGAAATGCGCTGAAACTGATTGATGGGCAAAATTAACGATATGACTATACAGAAACGCCTATTGGCAGAGGCCCAACTGGACAGTAAACAAGCATTAAAGCTAGTCTTGCCTTTAGAGAAAGTGACAAGCAGAGTCCATGATCTCCAAAGTATCCCAATGGAGGTAGAGGCCAAGACCAGGGAGACTAGGTTAAGGGACTATGAGGCAAACAACTACATAGTAGCCCTCCTAAAGGATTCAGATATGAGGGAGTCCATGTCCAATTATAGAGCTGCAGTTAGACAAGATCAGGTTAAGCCCAGAGTGATAGCAGTTCCTGTAGAGCTCTGCCCGACACAACATTGCGAGAGTTGCCAGTGTCAGGTTGCACATAGGAAAAGCACGTCTCTGAAACCAACATGGCCAAAAAGAACACATAGGCCAAGGGATAAGAGAATACACAACCTGGAAGTTCCCATTACCTCTGACGATGAACAGCTACTGTGCGCTGCAATGACAAAATCAGAACCTATCAAATTGTCAGTGAGACTGAAAGGACATCCAATTTTCATGCAGGTTGACATAGTTGCAGCCATATCGGTCATAGGGGAGACAGTGTTTAACAAGATATGCACTGGACTCCAGTTCTTAGCCCTGACCAAAATTTCAGCAAGGCTGAGGACCTGTACTGGGGAACCACTGAAAATGATGGGTACAACCCATGTGCCAGTTGCTTAGAGGAAACAATTAGTTAGGCTCTCATTAATGGCAGTGAAAGGTTAGCACTGAGCCTATTAGGGCAAAATTCAGTAAAAGAGATCCGGCTACACTGGACAACTGTCTACCATTTGGAAAATGGTCACCTGAGTGAGGCCCTGAGCAAATATCCAGAGGTTTTTTGGGAAGGTCTAGCGACAATCAAAGGAGTCGAGGCAAAATTGCACATCGACCCAAAGTCTGTCCTAAAGATTTGCAAATGGTATCATTTGCATTAAGGGAAAAGGTCGATGCAGAAATCAAAGGATTACTGCACGAAGGAAGAATAAAACCGGTCTAGTTCACAGAATGGGCACAGCACCCGTGGCTCCTTCCTTAAAACCGGATGGCTCAGTGCTCTTTTGCAGTGATTTCAAACAGGCAATATATCATTATTCTCAGCTAGACAAATACCTAATTCCCAGGATTGAGGACCTGTACGCAAAGTTGGCAAGAGGATTCCTATTCACAAAACTGGACATGAGCCACACATAACAGCATTTATGGCTGGACTAGAACTCACAAAAATTCTCCACAATAAATACACTGAAAGGCCTCTTCCAGTATAAAAGATTGCCCTCGGGGTTGCGTCAGCTTGTGCCATATTCCAAAGGACCATGGAGAGCCTCCCACAGGGGTTACCACAGGTTGCCATTTACCTAGACAATGTCCTCATTACAGGTAAAACAAGGACAGAACATTTGCAGAACCTGGAAGAAGTTTTCAGGAGAGTTGCAGCAGTGGGAGTGCATCTGGAAAGGGAGAAGTGCATCTTTTTAGCATCACAAGTAACCTATCTCGGGTACAAAGTGGATAAGTCAGACCTACGTTCTCTGGAAGTTTGGGTGTGAGCAATAAAAGACCATCCAGGAGCTACAGTCGTTTTTAGAACTGGTAACATACTATGGGAAATTCATACAGAATAGGGCCTCCATTCTGGATTTCTTCCACCAGTTCCTAAGAAACTGTCAAACTTGGGAATAATCCCACTAGGACAGGACCTTCAAGAAAACTAAACAGCAACTCTTATCCGAAAATGTGTTGGTACATTATGATCCCAAGAAGGAATTAGTACTCACCTACAACACGTCCCCAGATGACACACAGGTGGCAGAACAGACAAGAGCGGCCGATAGTATATACCTCCAAGACCCTAGCAATGACAGAGCGAAAATATGCCCAGCTTGAAAAGGAAGGCGTGGCGGTAATCTCTGCCCTCAAAACATTTCACCAGTATTTATATGGTGAAAATTTACGATCGTGACAGATCATAAATTGACAATCAGTATCGAATGGAGCACTGATCAGGGACCAGAGTGGTTACCAGACACCCCATCATGGTACCCAGAATGAAGAAGACCGTGATGATGTTAAACTTTGTGGATATTCTCCTGGTGGATGCACACAATATACACCAGTGGATGCAGACAAACCCTGTACTGGTGAAGGTAAAGCACATGGTGTTAACAGAGCAGCTGGAAAGTCCTTCCACAGTTCCACCCATACTAGAGCAGATCACGGTGGAAGACTCGATACCGCTAAGGGAAACACGGGTCATCATCCCCAAGGCAGATCCATCAGGACATATTGGCCGAACTACAGCATAGGCACCCTGGAGTATCAAGAATGAAGATGTTGGCCAGGAACTATGTCTGATGGACTAGTCTGGATATGAACGTAGGGAAACTGATAGAACAGTGCCAACAGGGGCAGAAGATACCACCGGCAGCCCCTCTGCACCTGTGGAAATGGCAAGGCAAATCGTTGTTGATTTTGTGGGCCCATTTATGGTGATAATAGATGCCAATTCCAAGTGGTTAGCTCTCTATAAACTAAACTAGGCAAACAACGGCAACCGTTGAGAAATTACGCACTTTGTTTGCAATGCATGGGAACCCAGAGGTATTAGTTTCCAATAATGGTTCGGTGTTCACTAGCCTAGAGTTCACAAAATTTATGAAATCAAATGGGACCCAGCACATCAAGACAGCACCCGGATTACCACCCAGCTAGCAGAAAGAGCAGTCCAGACATTAAAGGCCAGCAATAGCCAGCCTTTAAATAGCGAGCGATCTCATTGGGCATGAAACTCTTGAGGTGGTTATTTGACTATAGAACCACTCCACATGCCACCAAAGCTGTACCAGCAAAGTTACTGATGGGCAGAATGCCCCACGCCAGACTGAGCCTGTTGTGGGCAAATCTGGGAGGAAAGGTGGAAAGATATCAGCAAGCCCAATGCAGAAGTCGTAACAACATTCGCTGAGAGAAACAGGGGGAGAGAGTGTGGGTCAGAAATTATGCAAATGGGCCTGCCTGGGTAACCGGAACAGTCGAGTCTGGGATCGGACCAATGTCCTACACCAAGTACGCGCAAACCAGGCAGTGGTAAGGAAACACCTGAATCAGGTCCGGGCCTTCAGTTCTCCACCTGTTCTGGAGCTGAGTCCGCCCTGCGTTGAGCACAGTCTCCCTCCTCCGCACCCTTGATGGGGACATCAGCGTCCAAAATGAACACAGGGGATGAAGCTGCAGCGATTCCCTGACCACCTGAAGTGGACGAAGAACCAGACCTCCAGTGTTCACGGTGGAAGAGATGTTACACACCGCTGACATAGAGGTCAAGTTGGAGGATCCAGACCCGGGGCTGGAAAAGAGGAAAAGACCCCTGAGGGAAGCAAACCCAGGGGATTTCTCAGACTTTGGGGAAGAGGAGCCAAGCTAATGATTTGCTGGAGTATGAACTATCTGATGAATCTTCCCTAAGTTTAATTTTGTATATTTGGTTGGTATGAAAAGACATACCTGATGAATTTTAATTGATGGTTAAATCAGGGAACTTCAAGCTCCCTATTTAAAAAGGTGTGTCAAACACCCAGCCTGCATTCAGCAGGGACTAACTGGAGAGCTGGCTGCGCACAGATGTACAGTACAAATAAAGTAACTTGGTGACTTTTGCCTCCGTGGAGTTATTACATTATTAAACACAACTGGTGGCCAAACTTCCTGCCAAATGGAAAGCTGTTGTGACATTCCTTTCAAATTATATTGTGGGAATTGACACAGAAATTCCATTCTCCAAATAAATGAAATGGGAACAATGCCTTTGCTGTTAAGTGTGTACAAATCACTAAACTGAGTTTTAAAGACTTTCATGGAAAGAATCCTCTCACCACCCACCACCAACCCCCGCCACCCATTCAATGAGTATATGACTCCAGCCAATCATTCAAAATTTAATACCAGCTGATAAACTATCACCCCCAGAAAGGAAAAATTGGCAACTGTTTTTTTTAGTCCAACTCCAAACGACTGAGTAAGAAATAAATCAGGGATCCATCTTCTTCCTCCATTTCCTGGTACATCGGAACAACATACCTCCCATAAGAAAACATCTGAAGACTTCATTCCCCCAAACAACCACAACAATCCTCACTTCAGTGAATGGATTCTAAAGATGGATATCCCTCTCCCTTTCTCCAACTTGCACACTGAGCCTCGTTATATTGACTGGATCAGACCTCCTTATCTTAGTATATATTTCCATCTGAGCATCACTAGGTGGATTTCCCACTTTTCTCTCCTATATCCACCACTTCCTAATGTCACAGCATAGAATCACAGAATCCCGACAGAGCAAAAGGAGGCCATTCAGCCCATCAAGTTTGCACCGACCACAATCCCATCCAAGTCCTACCCTCATAACCCCACATGTCCACTTCTCTCCTCTTCACACTCCCTTTTCCTCACTGAAAGTCCCATCTTCATATTGAGAATACCCTCCATCATGTTGTGTAGCACAACCATAGTGCCAAAACATTTCAAACAGATCTAGCAACTTAAAACTGTGTATCTATGAGGGACTTCAGTCTATCTGCAGCAGCAGAATTATACACAACCTCAAACCTCATGGGCTGGCATATCCCCCATTTTACCATTACCATTAAACCAAACTTGGTACAATGAAGAGTGCAACAATGCGTGCCAGGAGCAGCACCAGGCATATGTAAAAATGAAGTATCAGTCTGGTGAAACTGCAACATAGTATCACTTGCATAACAAACTGCAAAAGCAACATGCAAGAGGTAGAGTTAAACTGCCAACAGATTAGACCTAAACTCTGCACCTGCCATATCCAGCCATGAATGGTAAACAATTGACTGGTTGAAGAAAACCCACAAATATCTCCCCTCCTCAATGATGGGGAAGCCTAACACGTCAGTGCAAAAGACAAGATAAAATGCATTTGCAACAATCTTCAGCTAGAAGTGCTGAGTGGATGATGGACCTCAGCCTTGTCCTCAGGCCCCCAACATCACAGATGGTAACCTTCAACAATTTGATTCTCTCCATGCGATATCAAGGAATGGCTGAAGGCAATGTCCCTCCATACATCTACAACATGGCATCTACTCATCAATGTGGATATTTTCTCAGGGGTAAGAAACAGGACACATTCAACATGGCCAATTACTGTCCATCAGTCCACTTTTGATCATGAGCAAAAGTGATCAAAGGTGCCATTGACAGTGCTACCTAGTGACACTTAGAAACAACTAGGGACTCTGAACTCCTGACCTCATTACAGTATTGGTCCAAACATGGTCAAAAGAGCTGCACTCAAGAAGTGAGGCGAGAATAACAGCTCTTGATATCAAGATTGCATTTGTCCAAGCATGGCACCAGGGTGCCCTAGCAAAGCTGGAGTCAATGAGAATCATGGGAAAACATTTTACTGGGTGGAATTGTACCTGGCACAGAGGAAGGTGGCTGTGGTTGAAGGTCAATCATCTCAGTCCCAGGATATCACAGCAGGATTCCTTCAGGGTAGTATCCTATGCCCAACCATCTTCAGCCTTTTCATCAATGACTTTTCTCCCATCATAAGGTCAGAAGTGGGGATGTTTGCTGATGATTGGACAATGTTCAGCACTATTTGCACCTCCTCAGGTCCTGGAGCAATTGATGCCAATATGCAGCAAGACTTGGATAACATTTGGGCTTGGCTTGACAAGTGGCAAGTAACATTTGCACTCAGCAATGACCATCTCAACAAAGAGAGAATCCAATAATCCACCATTGACATTCAATGACATTATCATTGTATAATCCCCACTATCAACATCCTGAGGTGGAGCAGGGTGATAGGGCGGTGGACATTGCCCAGAAACTGAACTGGAAGAACCATATAAATGGCTAAAAGTGCAAGTCAGAAGCTGAGAGTTCTGCAGTGAGTAACTCACTTCTTAATTCTCCAAAACTTGTCCGCCATCCAAAAGGCGGAAGTCAGGAGTGTAATAAAGTATTTTCCATTTGTCTCAGTGAGTACAGCTGCAACACTTGAGCAGCTTAATGCCATCGAGGACAAAGCTGCCCATGTAATTGGCACACCAACTACCAACTCTATTCATTCCCCGTACCACTGATGCACAGTGGTAGCAGTGTGTACCATCCACAAGGTGCACTGCACCAAGACACCTTTGACAGCACCTTTCAAACCCACAATATCTACCACATAGAAGGACAAGGGCAGCCGATACTTGGGAAGACCTCCACTTGCAAGTTCCCTTCCAAGCCACACAGCATCGTGTCTTAAAATTGTATCACCATATTGAACTGCAAATGTATAGTGATTTCCAGGCTGGCAGATGTGCAGATATCTGAAAGCCTGCAGGGAACTTTAGTTCCCATACTGAAACTTTGATTTGATGTTAAGGTAAGTATCTGAATTTGGTACAAAATATAATAACTCTATTAGTTCCCAAGATTCTCCTTAAGTAAGGGAGGCATGGTAGCACAGTGATTAGCATGGATGTCTCACAGCACCAGAGACCCAAGTTCCATCGCTGACTTGGGTCACTGCCTGTGTAGAGTCTGCGCGTTCTTCCCATGTCTGCCTGGGTTTCCTCCGGGTGCTTTGGTTTCCTCCCACAGTCCAAAAGATGTGCTGGTTCGATGCATTGGCCATGCTAAGTTCTTCCTCAAGTTATACCTGCACAGATGCTGGTCTGTGGTGACTAAGGGATTTTCACAGTCACTTCATTACATTATTAATGTAAGATTACTTGTGTAATTGTATTTAAATATTAAGTAAAACTTAATATTTAAATCATTTTGGTTTGTTCTTTTTAGTAGGATGTATTTTAGTGGGATATAGAGATTACAGAAATTCTAGTTGGAGATGTCTATTCAGTTTGCTTTTATTGTTGGATTGTGCTAAAGTATTTAACATGGACTGGCTCCTGCCCTTGACTGGAGTTAGAATCCCAGGGAGAGATACACATTTGGAACAGATGTCTAAATCTTTCAAAAAATGCTGGGCAACATTTATTTATAGCCACTTCAAAGCGCCAACTTAATACTTAGCAGTTACACAAAGCTTGGAGGATTCAATGTCGGCAGCATTTCAAAACCATGTGGATGTGGGGTGCAAGCATCAGAGAGGAATCACAAACAAAGGAAATAAGGAAGGAGACCCTTTTGGCAGTTCTAACAACAAGATGATGTTGGGTAGATATGGCAGGGGAATGAATCCCAAGAGTAACAAGGAATAGTAAATAGGTGCTTCTAACGTGACTCAAAATATCACTATGCAATGAATTGCTTGAAACGGAATAACAGGAGTTTTGAAATGACGCATGACATGGAAGGATTAGAAGGGAAAGATAATAACACTGACCAGCCAGAAGAAATTGTACTGGTCACCAGATTTAGTCAGTTAAGTGAGACAGTGAGTGCACATCCACAGTATGTGGAGTGGGTTGGCGAAAGTGTCATCTGGATTTTCTAAATAGTAAAAGCTGAAATAAGATAAGGAAATCAAAGTTCTACTTACTGTGGGTTTGGTGATGATAACAGGTTAAAATCACAAAAGAAAGTGGCAATCCCATGTGAAATAAACAGGGTAATCCATTTTATCAGCACAGATGTAATATCCAGTGAAAAAGGCTCAAATGCAATTAGGTATGGAACACAATAAGGGAATTTTGTTTGAAAAATCTATAGATTCTTTTACACAAAGGATGGTGACTGTCTGTAATGCATTGCCTCGGGAGGTGGTGGAAGCAGATACGGTTGCAGCATTTAAGGGGCAACTAGACTAATACATGAATAGGATGACAATGGAAAGGAACGGACTCTGCAAGTGCATAAGGTTTTAGTTTAGAAACGCATCATGATCAGCACAAGCTCAGAGGGGCAAAAGGCCTGTTCCTGTGTTGTACTTTTCTTTGTTCTTTGTTCTCAGATTCCCTTACTCAAGGAGAATGGCATTTGAAGATTTTCTTAGTTCTTTTAGCAACATTCTCCTGGAAATGTAACTCGATTGAAGCAAAGGCAGCATTTTCGCAGCATGAGTAATTTCAAAGGGTTGAAACCAACCCTTTCGCAATTTGGTGAACTGTGAATCTTTGTAAATTAAAACTATGCTTGTGGGTTGGATAACATTATGAGATTTCTTAATTAGGTCCATACTACTGAAAATGGGTTGTATTCATTAAAGGCAGATCCTGCAACTTTCTATTGCTATCACAAGGAGAAACTAACAAGCATCTTTGTCATATATGTTGATGATTTTCTGTGGAGAGGTTCTGTAGAATTTGAATAATGGATAACACAAAATAAAGAAGAAATTTAAAGTCAGAAGCCAGGTTTTGGGGGCCTTATAGTATATTTTGTTAAACGTTAAGTAGAATAACTTAGGACTGACATTGAATCAACAGTCTTACTCAGAAAAAGTTAATTGAGCCCCAATAAATCAGTTCAGATCAAAAGAGAATCCTGCATCCAAGGAAGAGATAAACCAATTAAAAGGCTGTTTGGATAATTGAATTGTTTGTGTAATCAGACTAGACTTTATATCAATTATATGACTTATTGTAACTTAATGCTGAAATATCAGAGAGCAATTGAGACATAAATACATTAAATTCAGAGAAATGTGCAGCCTTGAGTGATACAAAATATCAGTTTAGTCATTTTTAGTGCTGCTTCATATGCAAATTGATATTCTAACACAGTAAGGTTTATCATATTCCTGGTGAGAAAGAATAATAAATTTTATCCATTGGCCTGAGAAACAAAGAAAATAAAAAGGGGAGTTAAAAGCACTATCGCTGGTATTGGTGGAAGCAATAGTTATGGAAGTGTACTTATACTAATGGAAATTTATACAAGGAAAGTCTGAGAAACAATTCTCATAGAATGTTGTGTGTACTACCCTTCCCTTTGGGACAATGTTCATTCAACAAAATATTTGACTTAAAAAAGGACTGAGGGTGGTTTTATTAACATAAAGGAAATGTTAGTAAGAGTAAAGCAGTTGGATACAATGTTCTACCTCAAAGTTGAAAGTTCAGCCCTACATTTTTTTAAATTCATTCATGGGACATGGATATCTATGGCTGGCCAGCATTTATTCCTCATTGCCCTTGAGAAGGTGGTGGAGAGCTGCCTTCTTGAATTGCTGTAGTCCACGTGCTATGGGTTGACCGCAATGCTATTAGCGAGGGAATTCCAGGATTTTGACCCAGCGACTGTGAAAGAACGGCAATATACTTCCAAGTCAGGATGGTGAGTGACTTGGACAGGAATTTGCAGGTGATCGTATTCCCACTTATCTGCTATCCACACCCTTCTAGATGGAAGTGACCATGGAATCGGAAGGTACTGTCTAAAGATCTTTGATGAATTGCTGCAGTACATCTTGTAGATAGTACACCCTGCTGCTACTGAGTGTCGGGGGTGGAGGGGGTGAATGGTTTTGATGAGTGCCAATCATGCAGGCAGCTTTGTCCTGACAAGTTTCTTGAGTGTTGTCGGAGCTGCATCCATCCAGTCAAGTGGGGAGTAAGGAATGTTTTTTTTTAAATTGTTTTCTGCAGTTAAGCAATTTTGGGTTTTTTCATTTTTGCCAGACTGTCTGGTTAGAAATCCTTTTATTGCTGCTTCACTAGGTTTTGTTTATTTTTAATCTGGGCCTCAGGTACTTTCTGGGATCTTTTATGACTCCACATTGTGAGAGGTGGTTCCTCCCCAGAAGAATCCAATGATTCATTTTCATTTTGGCTTTAACCAGAAGTTACCCTAGTTATCAAGTGGAAAGCAATGATTTCCTCTCTCTCTATCCCTGGTATTGGAAATTCTACTGGTCAGCTGGAAGCAAGGCTTTTTGCCTTCCTGGAGTGAAAATTCTGCTGGTAGTTGTTTTCTAGTTAGCAACAAAGCTTTCCCTCATGCATTCTCCCTGGTGTTTTGGAAACCTGTTCTGACTTCAAGCTTGCATGTATGTATCTCAAGAGAACTGCAGTATCCAACCAAAAAATTAAGTTCCAGCATCATGCGAATATTTGTATTTTCTATGCGAATGAGATAGAGAATCCGGTGAACTGGTGCGGCAACAATAACCTCTCCCTCAATGTCAACAAAACGAAGGAGATTGTTATCGACCAGGAAGCATAAAGGATGACCAGCCCCTATCTACCTCAGTGAGGATGAAGTAGAAAGGGTCGAGAGCTTCACGTTTTTAGATGTCCAGATCACTTACAACCTGGTCTCCCCCATGCCGACACTACGGTTAAGAAAACCTACCAACGCTTCTACTTTTTCAGAAAACTAAGAAAATTTGGCATGTCAGCTAAACTCTCATCAACTTTTACAGATGCACCATAGAAAGCATTCTTTCTGGTTGTATCACAACGTAGTATGGCTCCTGTTCTGCCCAAGAGCAAGGAACTACAAAAGGTTGTGAATGTAGCCCAATCTATCACGCAAACCAATTTCCCATCCATTGACTCTGACAACACTTCCTGCTGGCTCAGCAAAGCAGCTGGCATAATTAAGGACCCCGCGCATCCCGGACATTTTCTCTTCCAGCTTTTTCTGTTGGGAAAAAGATACAAAACTCTGAGGTCACGTTCCAACCAACTCAAGAACAGCTTCTTTCCTGATGCAGTCAGACTTTTGAATGAACATACCTTGCATTAAATTGAAATTTCTCTACACCCTAACTATGACTGATAATACATTCTGCACTCTCTCACTTCCATCTCTATGAATGGTGTGCTTTGTCTGCATAGTTACAAGAAACAATTCTTTTCACTGTAGTTAATACATGTGACAATAATACATCAAATCAAAATAAATAAAGAAGAGTTTTCCAGTGAATGTCGGGTTGATAACTGGGGTACACAGATTTAAGGTGATTTAGTAATCTTAGCAATGAGGAAAAGCTTTTTATTTTTTCAATGCAAATTTAGGATTTGTTATTGTGGTAGATTGGTGGATAAACACTTCATGAGAACAAAATTTAGGGACAGGAGGAGAGAGGGGGAGTGTTACTAACTCAATTGTTCTTTGAAAGAGCTCACAGGAAAACAATGGGCTAAATGGCATCCTTCTGTGCTGCATTATTTTATGATGCTTTGATATTTCCCCATCTCTTTACAGAGAGAAAGGGGACTTTGCACAGTCAGCTTTCTGTTTCTCAAGTGAGCAACGGATGACTGGCAGAGCAGAATCTGGTGAGTGCCTTGAAAACTATTTATCTGCTTGATTCAATTGCCAAGAAGGCTATTAAGCAGGAGAGGACCAATTTAAACATGTAAATTGAGGTCCTTGGCCACTTGCAGGAATTGCAATTTTTACAGAGAAATGAACAGAGCATGCATTCTATTTCGTGTTTTCCAGAGCATAAGAAGCCTAGCCAGCAACCTTTAAAGGGACCACTGTGGGTCAGAAAAAAATATACATTTTCCTTTCATTTAATTTTTTTTTATATATGGGGCCAAGAACAGTTATGCTTCTCCTGGTCGTGGAACAATATTCCAATTCATTCTCTCCCATATTCCAGCACCTTCCTCCCCCACCGTTCTGGAAGGATGCATTCCACCCTCCCTCTCCAGTGATCCTACAGGCCAAGCTCTGCGCAAATAGTTGACAATCCTAAGATGCAGCAATTTAACATGCTGCTGTAGAGAGAACATTTGGCATCTGGTGCTTATACATACAAGGGAAGTAAAATCCAAAGCCTGAAGCTGAAAATGGAATGGACTGTCTGCCTGTGGCATTAGACGGCACTGCACTGATGGCACACCACCCATATTATGATAAAAGCAAAATACTGCAGATGCTAAAATCTGAAAAGAAAATCAGAAAAGTGCTGGAAGATCTCAGGTTTGACATCAGTGGTGAGAGTAGAGCCAATGTTTTGAGTTCCGATGCCCCTCTGTCAGCGCATTTTTCAGCATTTTCTATTTTTATCACCATTGATATCATGCCTATTTTGCACTCAACCTGAAAATCTGATTTTTATTGCTAATAAACAACAATCAGAACATTGAATACAGGGATTGAGACGTCTTGTTGAAGTTATACAAGAGATTGATAAGACCACACTTGGAAATATTGTGTTCAATTCTGGTCACCCTATTATAGAACACAGAACATAGAACATTACAGCGCAGTACAGGCCCTTCGGCCCTCGATGTTGCGCCGGCCAGTGGATCCTCTAA
Source organism: Sphyrna mokarran (assembly GCA_024679065.1). Classification (NCBI taxonomy): domain Eukaryota; kingdom Metazoa; phylum Chordata; class Chondrichthyes; order Carcharhiniformes; family Carcharhinidae; genus Sphyrna; species Sphyrna mokarran. Next base: position 33,009,130 of record JAGIQG010000011.1, read on the forward strand.
CCTAAACTATTCCAATATCATCCATATGCCTATCCACCGACTATTTGAATGCCCCCAAAGTAGGCGAGTCCACAACTGCTGCAGGCAGGGCATTCCACGACCTCACCACCCTCTGTGTAAAGAACCTGCCTCTGACATCCGTCCTATAACTACCACCTCTTAATTTAAAGTTATGTCCACTCGTGTTGGTCATCACCATCCGAGGAAAAAGGCTCTCACTATCCACCCTATCCAATCTCTTGATCATCTTATATGCCTCAATTAGGTCACCGCGTAACCTTCTCTCTAATGAAAATAACCTCAGGTCCCTCAGCCTTTCCTCATAAGGCCTTCCCACCATAACAGGCAACATCCTGGTAAACGTCCTCTGCACCCTTTCCAATGCTTCCACATCTTTCTTATAATGCGGCGACCAGAACTGTACGCAATACTCCAAGTGTGGCCGCACCAGAGTTTTGTACAGTTGTAACATAACCTCACGGCTCCTAAATTCAATCTCTCTACCAATAAAAGCTAACACACCGTACGCCTTCTCAACAACTTTATCAACCTGGGTGCCAACTTTCAAAGAGCTATGTACTTGTACCCCAAGATCCCTCTGCTCGACAACGCTATTAAGGGCCCTTCCATTAACCCTATATTTCATATGCCTGTTATTCCTACCAAAGTGAATCACCTCACACTTATCCGTATTGAATTCCATTTGCAACCTCACGGCCCAGCTCTGCAACCTATCTATGTCCCTCTGCAAACTGTAACATCCATCCTCGCTGTCTACAACTCCCCCCACTTCGGTATCGTCAGCAAATTTACTAATCCAACCCTCTACACCCTCATCTAGGTCATTTATAAAAATGACAAACAGCAGTGGCCCTAAAACAGATCCTTGAGGTACACCACTTGTAACTGCACTCCAGGTTGAATATTTCCCATCAACCACCACCTCTGTCTTCTATCAGCTAGCCAATTCCTAATCCAAACTGCTAAATCACCTTCAATCCCATGTATCTGCACTTTCTGCAGTAGCCTACCATGGGGAACCTTATCAAACGCTTTGCTAAAATCCATATACACTACATCAACTGCCTTACCTTATCTACCTCTTTGGTCACCTCCTCAAAAAACTCAATAAGGTTTGTGAGGCACGACCTACCCTTCACAAAACCGTGCTGACTATCCCTAATCAATTTATTCCTCTCCAGATGCTTATAAATCCTATCCCTTATAATTCTTTCCAAGACCTTGCCCACAACAGAAGTCAGGCTCACCGGTCTATAATTTCCAGGATGGTCCCTACTCCCCTTTTTGAACAAAGGGACAACATTTGCCATCCTCCAGTCTTCCGGCACTATACCTGTAGCTAACGCCGACATGAAGATCAAAGCCAAAGGCTCTGCAATCTCCTCTCTAGCCTCCCAGAGAATCCTAGGGTAAATCCCATCTGGCCCAGGGGACTTATCAATTTTCATACTCTCAAGATTCGCTAACACCTCCTCCTTATGAACCTCCTTATGAATTATAGAAAGGATATTATTAAACCAGAAAGTGTTTAGAAAAGATTTACTCCCAGAACTTGATGATTTGAGTTATAAAAAGAGGCTGGATAAACTGAAATGTTTTTCCCTGAAGTGTGGGAGACTGAGGGATGATTTTATTGAGGTTTATAAAATGGTGAGGGTCATAGATAAAATAGATAGTCAACATTTTTTCCAAAAGATAGAGGAGTCTAAAACTAGAGGCATAGGTTTAAGGTGAGTGGGGAGGCAATAGTGGGGCAATTTTTTCACTCAGAGAGTAGTGGGTTCTGGAATGAGCTGCCAGAGACAATAGTAGAAGCAGGTATAATTTTGCCTTTTAAAATGCATTTAGACAGTTAAATGAGTAAGATTGGTATAGAGTGGTGTGGGCCAAACGTAGGCAATTGGGACTAGCTTAGTGGTAAAAACTGAGTGACATGGATAAGTGGAACCAAAGGGCCTTTTTCCAAGGCCCTTCGTTTCCACCTGTAAACCTGTATGGCTCTATAATTACTATTGCTGTTCCAGGAAATAAAACAGAATGTTTGTATTTTCAGACAATATGTCAGCAAAATAATGCTATTTCTATGCTTGGAATAAAGTATTCATGAACTTAGCCCTTCCTTTACTCTTCTTCCTCATATTCGTCGGATCAACAAACATCAGTCCGGAAGAAGTGTTTTTCTTGGCTGCTTTCAGCTGTTGGGATATGATTGAGTATACGTTCCAGTTCAACGTCAGTTATATTTTAAACATCTTTTTAATCACCGTATAATCTCTTCCGTCACATATTTATTCTGAAAAATCAGCCAAAGGGAAGACCAATTGCACAGAGTTAGTGGCACACACTTTCATAAAAGAGTTTCCTAAAATATTTTGCAATGAGGTGGAGAAATTGAGGCGAGGGTCTTTCAGTTATTGTGGGAGGCCAAGAAAAACTTTATTAGTCCCCCTTAAAACAGAGAAAGCTTAAGGGAAAGTTCATGGAAGTGTATAAAATTCTGAAGCATTTTGATGGTGTGATAAGGATAAATTATTTTTAGTTATTGGAGCGTCAGTAAACAGGGGATACAAATTTAAGGTAATTGGTGACAGAACAAAGGGGAGATGAAGAGAATTTTTGATGTGGGGTAGTGGGAATATAACAATGATTTCAGCAACAATAATGGCAATATTAGCTGTAAGAGCAATTATGACATTGAGAGTAAAGCATGCTGGGATTTTTGGTCAAGTTCTAATCAAAAACAGATGCAGATCATAAAATGCTACAAGTGTGACCTGCCTCATGAGCTGTAACCTGAACTTCCTCTGTTTACCAAATAAGGATAATTGTTTGAACCAAGTTCGACACAGTGGACCCATGCCCATATATGGGTTAAAGTTAGATATGGGCTAATGTCATTTAAACAAAGCATTAGAGAGTTGTTGAGAGTGACTCCATTGGCTTGGTTGAACAATGTTACGTCATTGGCTGAGTGCCAGAGAACTTTCTGGAAGAAGCCGAGACGTTTAGGATAAAGGTAAGTGTTTCAGCCCTTTGTTTTTAAACTCGGAGAGCCACCATTGCAAGTTGCCCTGAAAGAACATCTTTAGAGAAGACAAAGAACCACATGGAAAATCTATATTGGGAATGGATTCGGCCATGTTGTTGTGAACCAAATCGTATTCATTTCAGTTAAGGAGTTAGTGTTCGGTGTAAGAGTTCAAGTTTCAGTTAAAGGATTCAAGTTTCAGTTAAAAAGTGGAAGTTAAAGAGTTAATATTGAAGTGCAAGAATTACAAGTATTGCAACTGGTGTAGACTGAGTTTTGGTACCTAAAGTATTAAATAAAGAAATTGCAGTTAAACATTTGAAGTCAGCTCAATGTCTTTATTTGCCATTGGAGATCAAGACACATAGGTTTGTATAACAACAGTGAGTTGTGATCTGTAATGCACTGCCTCAATGGATGGTGCAAGCATATTTAACAATAACTTTCAAAAGGGAATTGGATTTATACCTGCAAGGGAAAACAATACAAGAAATTGAGGAAAGAGCAGGGGATTTGGATTTATCTGACAACTCTTTCAAAGAGCTGGCACTGAAACAATGGGATCAATGGCCTCTTTCTGTGCTGTAAAATTCTCTGATTTATTATAAAGGAGTATTGATTCAACACTTAGTAAACTTTGAGATAACAGGAATTGCTAAGGCTGAGTGGAAAAAGAAATTGTTCAAAACACAGAGCCATATAGTATTTGAAAGAAAAAAGTAGGTTCACATTTCAGACACTTTTTTTTAATCAGAAGACATCAAATCTATTACTCACCATTTCCTCTTCAGATGTTGAGAGACCTACATGTAGTGTCATCATTTTTTCTTGTGATGATCCCAGTTATGTTGACCAAACCAGATCTTTGTTAGGATGTGATTTTATGGGCCACAATCATTTAAAGAACATAAAACATGGAATAGCCAAGGATGAGAAAATAAGTGGTGATTCCAAGATTAAATCAAGACACCAAAAGAATCATTGATCTACAAATTCTAATGGTTCTAAACAATATGAGCTTTTACTTTAAATTTAATCCATCAGATTTAGATCAGATTAATCTTTGTAGTATGGCTTTCACACTGATAGGATTTTTAGCATATTCACACTCTGGAAAGCAGTTCCCTTTTTGGTTATGATGTGGACAGCCATAATTGGACTGGGGTAGGCACAGTAAGAAGTCTCACAGGTTAAGTTCTAACAGATTTATTTGGAATCATGAGCTTTCACAGTGCTGCTTCTTCATCAGGTGAATGGAGAGATAGGTTTACAAACCTATATATGTATAGGCAAAGACACATTTGCAAGATAATTACAGATTGGGATATGAAGAGCTATTGAAATGTGAGTCTTCACAGGTTATCAAGTCTTTACAGGTATAGACAGTGTGAGTGGAGGAAGAGATAATCACAGGTTAAAGAGGAGTGCAACAGCAGTGAGTACTGAGTTCTCAGGTTAACCATAACAGTTTGGACGTCTGCAGCCTCCAGGTCAGCTTCTTTTATACTTGTATGATTATCCTTAAAAAAGAAATAAAACCCATTTGATTTCTTTTAGAGTATGTTTCACCATCAATAATTTTCTCAACGGCAACGGTATGGATTTCTTGCTTCTAAAAGCTCTCAGCTTCAAAAGGTCAAATTCGGCTGGTAAACATAGGCCAAAATACCCTAAACCAAGCCAAAATACACAAGCGCCAATTCACCTTAAACTGAAACCAAAACGCTACATTCTTAATCCTTAATATAACACAAAAAGGACAGTTAGAACATTGTTTTAAAATTTCTTTGTAGTTAGCCATAAATGTTTTGATGAAATTAATGTGGTCAAAAGGAAGAAATAAAATTTATTTCTAATTAAATGAAGTTTTTTTTGCATTTTCTTTTTCCCAGTGAGTATGTTTAAGGCCTACAAAATCAGAAGCAATTTTATACATCTTATAGAAGGATCATCAGTCTATCCAAAATACTTCTACAAAATACACCAGACTCTTCTGCTCAGGGAGTTTTGAAGACTACAGGAAATCAATTCCAGATGATTCGATTTTATGGGAGAGAACTCCACAAATGAAAAGGAACATACCTTTTCATTGGTATGTGTTGGAGCCTTTAAAATTGATGTAACATAGCATGGTGTTCTTATGTTGCTGACAGAAACAAGGTTTGGCGTGAATTTAGGTCTGCGTCGCTGAAATCAAAATCTGTACATGTGTTTATAGCCAAGCTACATCTGATTGCCCCTGAAGAACATTTACCTCATCACGGGTCTGACTATTCTTATCAAACTCACTGTTTTGTGCCTCTTTGTTCAGTTCACAATCCAGAAAGTAAAGTGAAGGTTCCAAAATCTGCAGCAAAACTCAATTTCTGGGCAATCATAGATTAAGAAAAATACTAAAGCAACAATCTTTTTCAAGATTCCCATTCTTCTAGACATTATCTAACCTCTTACCACATGTTTGGCCCAATGTAAACCTGTTGCGATTAGAATACAGTTGAAGGCCAGTAAACAGTGAGTAATATTTCGATTCATCTCTCAGCATGACCTTTTCAACAACAAACAGAACGTTGTGCTCCTCACTTTCTGTCTAGTTCTATTAATAACTGCATGTTTTGGCTAGATTGCTGTTTATTTTCTGACTGAAAAGATGAGCAACCTAAAAGAGGATGATGTCAGCAAAGCCAAAATTGAATGGCATCCAATTTACCAGTGGTGAAACGCAGGCTTGAATTTCATCACAAGTTGTCGTTGGTGACGGCGGGGGTGTGGCGTTTGTGGGCGGGGAAGGGTGGGATGGTAGATCAGGAAAGGAGTGGGGAGTACGGGTCGCAAAGTTTGTAGAAGTTGGCAGACATCAATTCCAAACTGAGGCCAAGGGGTTTGGGATTTTAACACCTCCAGGACTATGGGCTGGGAGGCAGGTGAGCTGATAGTATATCACGGACACACATCTAAATAGCTCTCCAGTACAGTCACACTGCTGGGACCTGTAGTACAGCAATGGGCTGTGTGTCGGAATGAATTTTTACATGACCCATATATGGGGCCTGAGTCTGTATGGGCGGACAGCGGAATCACATCAACATTTTTCCCCAAAGTTGCTCTCTTAATTAGTCTGCCACAGGGCCTGTCTTTCTTTGAAGGATGGTTAGCAGGCCCAATCAGGAGACTGAAGTCTCTGTAGCACCACTGGGTAGTGTGTGAACTGATGAGGTTGATTACAACAAAGATGCCTCAACATGAAGTTGCCCTTGAGAAGGTAACTTGCATTTAAAAATCAACTGAATAAGGGCAGTAGGCCTCTTCAGTTAGATGGATGAAAGATCCCTTCAGCTGCATCTTTGGGGTCATAGGAGTGGCCTTTTTTTGACTGCAGCCCCCTCTTCAGTGCATGGTGCCTCTATCTCCAATATTTCTTGGGAATGTGCTGGGAGGTCTCCTCCATATGGCGTGCAGCCTTCCCTCATTTTGCTGATAGAAAAATGGCAACAGCTTTGGAAAACAGCTTTGAAACTGATCTCTGACGAGTTTCTATTGGGTAAGTTTACTCAACCTTTTCTGCTTAAACATTTATCCTTCAGAAGCAATGCCAGTGGTATCCACGTGGGTCATGGTGAGTGATCCAAGGCAAGACTAAAGAAATGAGCAGCTGGTTAGATGCTCTGATTTAGTTCAAATTCCCTTCTCTGAAAATGTACTCATTAGGGCGGTTGACACAACACTTTTGAGATCATTATTCACAGCATTTTATTTCATTGCTGCCTGTTCAATTTACCAGAAAATCTGAGTCATGGTCTGGCATTCTGTTTGTTGTTTTCAGACCATTCCTTCCTATTTAACTATCAGAATTCAAATGACTACATTTTATTCTATTGATTTCAATCCTAAGAAAAGAAAGATAAACTTGCATTGATGTGGTTCTTTGCAGGACATCCAATGATTACTTTAAGCAGTGTAGTCATGATTGTAAAATAGGAAACTCAGCAGGTAATTGGTATCCAGCAGAAACCCCAATGTAATAAAGTCAGATCATCTATTCCAGTGACGTTGATTGAAGGATAGATATTGGCCAAAACACCAGGGAAAGCTTCCCTGCTCTTCTTCTCATAGTACCACCTGATCTTTTACATGCACGAGACATAGACTTGTGCATCAGCTTAGCACCTCATCCAAAACACATTACCTCCAACAGTGCAGTATTCTCAGCATGATACTGGATTGTCCGCTTTGACTTTGTGCTCAGAAGCTTGTAATTGAAGCAATCCTTCGATATTGAAGAAAACATAAAAATATGTTATTTCCTGCATTGATGATTAATGAGACAAATTTTCTTTCTGCCAGAAATGAATTTCCACAAAGTACTGGATCCTTCACCAGTTTGAGAATTTTGATTTACCAGAGGAGATGGCACAGTGGTTAACACTACTGCCTCATAGCGCCAGAGACCAGGCTTTGATTTTAGTCTCAGGTGACTGTCTGTGTGGAGTTTCTCCCCAAGTCTGAATGGGTTTCCTCCAGGTGCTCCGGTTACCTCCCACAGTCCAAAGATAAGCAGATTTGGTAGTTGGCCACGCTGTTCTGTCAGAGAGTCAGATTCGATGGATGGAATGGCCTCCTTCTGCATTGTAGGGATTCGATGATTCTACGAGGCTTCCTCGTTGGCTATTACAATCAGCAATGTAACCAGCCCATAGTAGAAGGTATTTTCATGATTGTTTTTCATATCTTCAGCAAGCTATTTTTATTTATAGGTGTCTATTTTACACTAAGAGCTGATTTTGTACAGTCATTTTATCTTTTTGGTTATCCCCATCACAAACATCACTTCATAGCTGACAATGTGCTATCAAAGGATCTTCTTCGAGGTTCCTAATTTGGATATTCATACCATATAATCTGATTAGTGTATCCACACTTTCCTCATTAAAATATGTATGCTTGGGATGTGACCTGCTCCGAAGGCTTCAGTGTAAGTGATGTGAATCTGATATATCAGATCATGACCGTAAGCGGGGAAAAATGGGCTGTGGCGTGCCCTGTTTGACTCATTAGCTGCATGCATATTGGTGGGGGAAAGGATTGTCTAATATTGGAGCCCAGGATGGATTTCCAGGTGGAGCGGGGAACTCAATAGCCAAAACATTGCATGGTCCTGACCCCATTAGCATCAGTAACATGACACAATTTTGAAATGCGGAAGGTTTAACTGGCAATTTTGGTACTGGACGGAGACACTCTGGCCTCGGCTGTACTCTGTCTAGAGTATCAGATGTGGAGATGCTGGCGTTGGACTGGGGTAAACACAGCAAAAAGTCTCACAACATCAGATTAAAGTCCGACAGGTTTATTTGGTAGCAAACGACAGTGGTGTTTGCTACCAAATAAACCTGTCGGATTTTAACCTGGTGTTGTGAGATTTCTTACTTAGAATATCAGAAGCAGATGAATTTCTGAATGTTGGAGATCCCTCAAGCATCGCAGAACCATGGGTACACAATGTTGGGCGGTGAACGTGCTCCTTAATGACACAGGGGTTTGAACATATAAGCTCCTCCATTGAGAGAGTGACCACTCTCATGGAGATTTATAAGCAGTACCACACTGAGTATTTGAAGAAAGTTGTACAGAGAGAGAGATTCTGTGTAGCATGGTTCAATTAGTGTTGTTGAGGCACAGAAATGTTTGCAGCGGATCCCAGCTGAATCCCAGCCAGTCACCTCATCCATCATGCAAGGACACAATAGAACCATAGAAATTATACAGCATTGAAGGGGGTCATTTGGCCCATGTTGTCCTTGCTGACCCAAAGACATCCAGGTACCTTTTCTATTTCCATCTTCCTGCACATGACCCATAGCCCTACAACTTACAGCATTTAATTTCTGAGACAGAAAGTCTGCAATAACAAGAACATCTGCTTCTGCCATGGCTTTCAGGTGTTACACCTGGCAGGTGAATTTTAACATGTTCCCTTGGTAACCAAGCCACAAATGTTGGTATCAGACAGAATTCATAGCAATCACACAAATTCTTTTCGTTATTCCATTTTACCTTAAACTGGGTTTAAAACATGACTGTTTTAAAAAACCTCTTATACAAACATTGTGAATTATTCGGCAAGTGCACACAGCTAGAACACCACAAGTTTAAGTTTATTTATCAGTGTCACAAGTAGGCATACATTAACACTGCAATGAAGTTACTGTTAAAATCCCCTAGTCGCCATACTCCATTCCAGGTATATGAAGCAGAATTTAGCATGGCCAATGCACCTAACCAGCACGTCTTTCAGACTGTGGGAGGAAACCCATGCCAACAGAGGCAGAATATGCACAGAGACAGTGCCCAAGCTGGGAATTGAGCCAAGGTCTCTGGCACTGTAAAGCAACAGTGCTAACCATTGTGCCACCATGCCACCCAACAATTCACCAAGGTCCTATACAAGTGCAGAGAAATTAAGTGATGAACGTAAGGGCTTAGGCTACAGAAGACAACTGACTGGCATCCACTAGGAGCTGTTATGTACACTGGGAAGCCAGTGAAAGAGCTTGCACACAATGTCACGATGTATGGACGCTGAAATATCATCAGAAACAGGCACGGGATGTGTTCGACAGTGACTACTACAAACAAGTCATTCAGGAGCTGCTGAAGATTTATTTATTATTTATAACTATGTGTAGGTATAAGAACAGTGCTCCTCCAGAGACATCTCCTTCTGAGTCCCAGAGACACATGATCTAATATTACCAATGATGTCAGCCATTAGCATAATAACTATTAACCATGTATACTATATTTCCCAGTCCTTCCTTATCCAATCATCATTCTACTCATTAACATTAACTATATACACATTGTACCTCCAAAAATGTTCACTATCACCTCAGTTTAAACCTCAGTTCTGCTTCCATAGCTGAACTAATTAAACTGCCTTGGATAAGATTCTTTTCTGGATTGCAGAAAGCGGGATAAACTTTCATCAAGGATATTCACCACTGCAAGGTCTTGGACGACTTCCCATTTGGAGTCCAATAAGCGCAGCCTTCAGCTAAATATTATTGTTTTTCAATGAAAGAATCTATACTTCCTCCAGACTCCTGAGAGTTAAACCTTGCCTGGTCTTTAATAATGTTCCTCCAAAGACTGAGTAACAAACTGAAGGCCGTGATAACCTCTTCATATGTTTTTGTGCCTTCATTAACATCATGTCTTATTAAAATATCATCTATGCTACTGCCAGTAGGATAGAGGAGTGTGCTAACCTGATTTTTATCACGCTTAACCCTCAATTAGTTCTATTGAATTTGCAACCCTGCGTTATCCAGCCTACTGCTTCATCGAGGCCTTCCATGAGATCAAAAAGTCATGTTGAGGTGGAGCTTTCTTTATAGTTATCTGTTATTTTAACTACTGTCTTGGGATTCTCTTGGCCCTTTTCTTTATTCACTGCAGCAGTCGTTCCCTCACTACTATATACGTGATGACATTTCCTTCCCTACACCAGCAGTTTTGTCTGGGATCCTTGCAGGTTGGTTAGTTTACAGTTGCTAATGTGCTGTTAGAATGGAAGTGAAGCCAGGCTGTGGTTGACTACTGAAAGCATGGCATCCAGGCACTTCCAAATGTTTATTACTTATTTCAAACTATGTACAGGTACAGAAAAGCATGAAGGATCATCTAGAGGCATCTCCCTCTGAGTCCCAGATACACATGATCTGATGTCACTGATGATGTATTTCAGCTACTCGCATAACAGCTATTGACAGAGGGACCCACCACACCAATTCCTGTCTTAATAGCTCAGAAAGCTTCCAAAATATCACGTTATTCTGACTTTCCAGTCTTCAGCAGAACCTTAGAACTGCTGACTCACTGTCCCAAGAACTTGGCCTTGGAATAATTGTTGAGGCTCCCATTTCAAAATGCAGCAAAATTGCACAGGGTTTCATTAAATACAATGCTTTCTGGATTCAGTGAGTGCTGTTGTTCCTATCACACTTACTTCATTATTTTTTCAGCTGCCCATAAATGCATCGTTCTGCTGATTTATAATGTGAGTGGTTGCTTTATAATGTACCAGATTCCACACCGGCTGTGAGTGTCTCTTGGTTTTATTTTTTGAACAATCCGGGACCTGTGCAGTTTCAATGCATAAGATCAAATTTATAAAATAAGTCTGGGCAAAGTATTGCCAGATACAGAGATCTGTCATACAAGCACTATGTTCTATTCTTTGAATAGTCTTTTTGTTTGGGAAGGGGGGTGGCGGAAGGGGTGGCGAGTGTGGGGGCAGGGGAGAGTATTTGCAAGCTATTTTTGAGCAACCAAGAATGGCTGGTGGAGAATATTCAGCAATCTACCTCGGATATCACTGGGGTATAATAGCAGGAAATTATTGACACACAGAGGATGGCGAAAGATTGATTACGTACCTTCTGCAATCATAGAATCATAGAAAGGATTCCTGCAGAGCAGAAGGAAGCCATTTGGCCCATTGAGCCTGCACCAACAATCAGCCCATCTAAACCGCATCTCTGAAACCCCATACATTTGTCCCATTAATCTCCCGACACTAAGGGTCTATTTACCTAACCCACACATCTTTGGACGGTGGGAGGAAACCAGAGCAACTGGAGGAAACCCACATAGACATGGAGAGAATGTGCAAACTCTACACAGACAGTCGCCCAAGGCTAAAATTGAACCTGGGTCCCTTGTGCTGTGAAGTAGCAGTGCTAATCACTATGCCATCGTGCTGCCCATCCAAATGCTGTGAGAGAGAATAGAGTAGAACTTGTTCATGGAATTAAAAAGCACTGAATCTAGGGGGCAGTCTAGAGCTAAATCTTGCAACCTGTGAGTTATGAGTGCAACGAGGAAAATAGACATTGAGTGGTTCCCAACCTTAACTTTTGTCTGTCCTGGCACATCCCTACATTATAAAAACATTTTGCGGCACATTTCCTATATTCTCTGTCTTTGTCCCTTATCGGGAACTTTGTTTTGAACTGCTCCTTGTCCTCTGGCCTATTGTCATAAACTTTTCCCTGTCCGATTAAATGCTACAGCCCTTCTGGTTTCAGAGAAGCAGCCAGTTACAATGAATGGTAAGCAACTAGGAGGACACTTCAACATGAAAATACCCTCTCAGAAGTTTAAAAATAAAAATCAAAAGAAGGGAAAAACAACCAGGTACCACTCTATAGAGAGGTTGTGAGGAAGAGGTTGGGTATCCCCTGTTAATCAGTGTTCTTTAACTCTACAGGCAATGGCAACTTATAGGCCTACCTAGAATGTTGGCACCTGGACCTGCATCTGCGTGTTTACCTTCAGGTTGTTGAAATGCCATCCATCACATTGGGAAACTGGAGTTGTCTGGAAAGCCCCAATTTACCTCTTTTACTTACTGCTGACAAGGTTCTTAATGAGCCGAATTGGCTCCCTTCCTTGTTTGGCTGGGCCCCATCCATTTCCATTCCCATCATCTGCACAGCTCAAAAATCCTGCCAAAACGTCTGACAATCTTTTTACTTTTCAGCTATATAAAACTTTGGTCAGGCCACATTTGGAGTATTGTGAACTGTTCTGGTCACCACACTACCAAAGGGACGTAGAAGCTTTGGAGAGTTTGCAGAAAGGTTCACCAGGATGTTGCCTGATCTCAAATGTGTTGGCTATGAAGAGAGGTTGGACAAACTAGGGATTGTTTTCACAGAGGCTGAGGAGAGACTTGATAGAGGCCTACAAAATTATGAGAGGCATAGATTGGAAAGTCAGGGTTTTTTTCCCCAGAGTGCAAGCATCATCACAAATGCTGGTTCAAGATGAAAGGGGAAAATTTAAGGGAATTGTATTGGTGGAGGGGAGTGGGGGTGGAATTTTTCATGCAGAGATTGTGGGTGCCTATAACTCACTGCCAGAGGAGGTAGTGGAAGCAGGCATGTTAGCAATATTTAAGAGGCATCTGGATGGATACATGAATAGGGAGAGAAAAGAAGGATATAGACCATGTAAGGGCAGAAGGTTTTCTTTATAGTTTAGTTAGACATCATGATTGGTACATGCTTGGAGGGCCAAAGAGCTTTTTCCTGTGCTGTACTTTTCTTCGTTCTTCGATACTGGGGAAGTGGAATTCCCTGGGGATTCAGGGAAAGAGGGCAGTCCTACTGGAGAGCAGAAATCAACATCACTAAAAGCCAGGAAAGAGCTTATACCGAGAAAATCAGTCAGCTCACTTCATCCAGTTGGCAAACAAGAAATAATTTTGTTCATAACCTGGAGGAACATAAAGGCAAATGTATTCCTTAATTTTGTCTGCTGTCAGGACCCATCATTCAAGACAAAAAAATTAAGATTGAACTTTTGTCCCCTTTGGGAAATATGAGTATAATCCTTGCATACAATATTCTGTGCGAGTTATTTTATTGGGGTTTAAATTAGTCTTTGGTGATGATTGCAAAATAAGCAATAGCAAATTAATTTCTTGTTTTACAACCTGCTTGCATTTATTTCCAATTGAATATGTGGCTTAGCAAAACTTATGCTGTGTTGTGATGTGGTAGGCTCACACATTGAGTTATACTCAACTAAAAGCAATGTCTTTGCTCAGGAGGAGCTATTATTTTGATATATTTGATATGTTTAGGGGAGGCGCTGGCCTTGTGTTATTATCACTAGATTATTAATTCAAAAACTCAACAATTGCTTTGTGGGCCTGGGTTTGAATCCTACCACAACAGATGGTGTAATTTAAGTTTAATGATAAATATCTGGAATTAAGAATCTACTGATGACCATGAAACCATTGTCAATTTCATGAGAAATCCATCTGGTTCACTAATGTCCTTTAGGGAAGGAAATCTGCCATCCTTATCTGGTTTGGCCTTCATGTGACTTCAGAGCCACAGCAATGTGCTTGACTCTCAACTCCAAGGACAACTGGGGATGGACAATAAATGTTGGCCAGCCAGTGACACCAGTGAATGAATTTAAAAAAGGTTTTTAAGGGTTACAAAAGCAGAAAGCATTTCTCACGGCAACCTTTTAAACAAACTTGAAAGATTTTGTCCAAGATTGCCTGAGATTGCATTCTATGACCACATGTCCCATAATTTACAGGCCTTCAACATTTAATTTACAGTATCTGCTTACCACTTGTCTGCCCATCTTGATTTGATTTGTGACTGTTTTAATAAATTTCTGTTGTCTTGCTCTTTTCTTGTCCCTTAGACCAAAGGTCTTATGCTCAAATAGCAAGAAGACAACATTTAAAGTTTAAGTGGGTGAACAGTATTTATAATATAACCTGCCTCACCTTCACTTACGGTGGATGCAATACTAAGTTGGTGTTCCTCCATTCGTGACCTTGCTGATCGTAGAACCATACAGAACAGAAGAGGCTCTTTGGTCCACAGAATCCAAACCAGCATGTAAGAAACATCTGACCTCCCACCTAATTACATTTACCAGTGCTTGGCCCTTAGCCTTGAATGTTATGATATGTCAAGTGCTCATCCAGGTACTTTTTAAAAGGGTGTTAAGCAACCTGCCTCCACCATTCTCCCAGGCAACATATTCCATCCTTTGGGTAATGATTTTCCTCAGATCTCACCCTAAACAGTCTACCCCTCACCTTGAACTTATGTCCCCTTGTGACTGACCTTTTAACTAAGGGGAGCAGCCACTCCTTATCCAATCTATCCATGTCCCTCATAATCTTGTACACCTTGATCAGGTTGCCCCTCAGTCTTCTCTGCTCCAATGAAAACAACCCAAGCCTCTCCAACATTTCTTCACAACTTCAATGTTCCATCTTCGGCAGCATCCTGGTGAATCTGCTCTGAACCTCCTACAGTGCAATCACTTCCTTTCTATAATTTTGAACATTGCAATTAAGCCTCTGGTTATCCAGATAAATGAAGATAACTGTCTAGATTCAAGTGATACAATGCAAGAAGATAAGATAATGTAAATTTTGCTAAAAACATCTTTGTTTCTATTACATCACAGAATCTTGAGTAAAGCAGAATAAACAATTTACCTCAAGGCACCACCATATAAACACTATTATCAGAGCTAGTCTGGCTTCCAATGGGACTCGGTCCCATGGTAAATACAGGGATCATCATATGCAAACTGAATTGTCCAGAGTAGGTAGCCACTTTGTCAAGCATGATATACTGAAAACTATTTACTGTGCAGGTTCACCAGACTGAGGAGAAACTGAGGTGAAACTGGAGAATAGAATGAATTTTTTGTGCCTCAGTATATGAAGGATTGGAGATTATTTTAACCTCATCCCTGGGAAACAAATAGAATCAGATAAACACTGATTTGCACTCCACTAATTTCAATAGAGAGTAAAATAAAGCAGAATATAAAACAGAAATGGAAGTTCAGATCAGATGCTAGACAATGATGAATGCTTCAACATCAAGGCCTATTTCTTCTCCCCCTCCGTCCCCCCTAACACATTCCACCCCGCAACACCCACCATCCCCCTATTCCCACACCACACTCACCACCCTCTACATTCGCCACCCCTCTCCACCCTCCCCGCACACCCACAACAAATTGGGGCTATTGTATTAAAATATGAAGTCTCACAACACCAAGTTAAAGTCCAAGTTGCTGTCCATTACTATCTATTGAGAGACAAGATGTGATAAAGTGACTCACCTGCTGAAGGGAGAGCACTCTGAACACTCGTGATACCAAATAAACCAGTTGTATTAAAATATGACACAGCTAGTCAGTAGGATATTTTAACTGTTTTGAGGAGAAGAGTTACTCGAAATAGAGCAGAGGTTCTATCATTGAAAAGAACAAAGAACAAAACAGCACGGGAAACAGGCCCTTCGGCCCAACGAGCCCGCACCGCCACCCTGATGTTCCCACCTCTACCCGTGATTCCTGTCTATGTTTATAGATCTATGGATTAAAAAACAAATTTGAGACAATTTAGGGAGAATTTGTTTTGCCAATTAGCCTAAGAGCACATCTTTGGGATGTGGGAGGAAACCGGAGCTCCCGGAGAAAACCCACGCAAGCACGGGGAGAATGCGCAAACTCCCACAGACACAGGCCCAAATCCATGTATCTGCACAGCACAGCGATAGTCACTGAGCTGTCGTGTTGCCCATCAAATGGTCCAGGTCAAGCGTACACTAACGATGTGAAGCACTAGGATACTCTCGAAAAAAAATCCAAGAGCAGCCCTTTCACGACCCATCGCCTGTATGCCCCTCGTTAGACAACAAGGCAGACCAAAGTACATCAATATCATCATCTATTTACACACTTCCCAGGGACTCCCAAGGCTCATGATCCCTATTTTAAATCAGTTTTCTATACCTCTCCATTCCCATTCTGTTCATGTGCCCATCTAAGTATTTCTTGAATAACTCCAGAGTGCCTGCCTCCACCACTTGGCAGAGCATTCCATACCCCCACCACACTCTGTGTGAAAAATCCCCCTCTAGCATCCAAATTATACCTTACTCCCCTCACAACCCTAAGCCCGTGGACTCCTCATGCTATTTGAGTCCATCCTAGGAAAAAGCTTAACCCTGTTTACTCTATCTATATCCCTCATAATCTTGTACACCTCTATTAGATCTCCTCTAAGTCTACGTCTTTCTAAGGAAAACAGCTCCAATTTGCCTAAACTCTCCTCGTAACTCAGACCTTCCATACCAGGCAGCATCCTGGTAAATCTCCTCTGCACTCTCTCCAGAGCCTCCACGTCCTTGCGGTAGTAGGGCGACCAGAACTGGACGCAGTATTCCAAATGAGGTCTAACCAACGTTTTATACAACTGCAACATTAAAGGCCAGCTCTTGTATTCTATACCCCTTCCTACAAAGGCTAGCATACAATATGCTTTCTTCACAACCTTCTCCACTTGCTCTGCCACCTTCAGAGACTTGTTCACCTGCACCCCCAGGTCCCTCTGCATTTCTATACTCTTAATAGGTCTACCCTTTATCATATACCTCTCCCCTACATTCCTCCTCCCAAAATGCATCACCTATTCAATTATCAGGATTGAATTCCATCTGCCATCTATCTGTCCAAGCTACCAGCCTATTTATGTCCTGCTGCATCACCTGACAATGCTCCTCACAATCAGTAAGTCCAGCCATCTTTGTATCATCTGCAAACTTGCTGATCACTCCACTTACTCTCTCTTCCAAGTCATTTATATATATTACAAATAGAAGAGGTCCCAGTACCGAGCCCTGCAGCACACCACTAGTGACCGACCTCCAGTTAGAAAAACACTCTTCCACTATTACTCTCTGTCTCCTATTACTAAGCCAGTTACTTATCCATCTAGCTACCTGTCCTTGTATCCCATGAGCCTTGACCTTCTCAACTAACCTTCCACAAGGGACTTTGTCAAACGCCTTACAAAAATCCACATAGACTACATCAACGGCTCCCCCTTTGTCAACCGTTTTCGTCACCTCCTCAAAAAATTCTACCAGATTTGTAAGGCACGACCTCCCCTTAACAAAGCCATGCTGCGTATCCCGAATCAGATCGCAATGCTCTAAGTGCCTATATATCCTATCTCTAAGAATCCCCTCCAACATCTTCCCTACCACTGACGTCAAACTCACCAGCCTATAATATCCAGGGTTATCCCTACTACCCTTTTTAAACAACGGTACACCATTAGAAAAGTTAAATAAAATGCTGAAAATGTTGACAAAGCAATATTTAAGTATCATACTTAAAATATTATACTTATTAGCCTCTTCAGGCCATCACTTTAAAGACTGGAGTGCCTTTAAAGATATTTGGAGCTTTATCCTTCGAGAAAGGATAAATTTCATATTACTATTAAGGAACGGCAATGGTTTATATGCTTATTTCAACCATACCCTATCATTCTGATTGGATGACCATTCTAAAATGTGATTAGCAGCAAAGTAGTGTGGAACTAAATGTATTTTTAAATTAAATGTTATGCTTACACTACAATCTCCTCACAGAGAGAAACAAACTACGTTACAGATTGCTGTCACAGGCAATGCAATACCATTTCAGGTAAAACCTCAAACATGGCATTCACCCTGTTTCAAAAACACCTGAAGGGTAGACAGATGAATGTACATCAGATAACAAAGGAAGGAGAAAAAAGAAATAATAGAAAAACTGAAAAACAATGCATTTTGTGTGGTGCAATGAATAATTTTCCTCTGAACTTGGGAACGTGAATGCAATGCCTCTAGGGAAGTCAAATTTTTCCTTATTCCTTAATATATTCTCAGAAAGGTACTGTTTTATTTCGCAATTTTGGATTAGTTAGAGTGGCAATTAAGTAGCTATTGGAAAGAAATTGCAGCAATTGCTATCCAACTTGCAAAATACCCAGTTAACTGGTATAAATAATGCCATTGTGAGGCGTGAAATTTCTGGGCAAAATGAAAGCAGAGTACAGTAGTGTCAACCAAAGGTTAATAATGATGATTGGCAGCTCAAAACAAGGACATGGCAAACTATGATGTAGTGAGGCAATTCATCAGTAAATAACCTTTGTTCTTGTGCTTAATATGGGAATACTTAACCCAGAGAAACTGGACAAAAGTTCAATAAGACGTGTCTCATAAAAAAAAATCAATGAATCATTAACTAAACTTTATATGTAAGTCTAGCCAGGAATGCTTTTTAACCATTTTCATATTGTACGGTAGGCTATGATTGCTAGTACTTCACCTTCCCTTTTAGTTCTCAAACACCATAATTGAATGACCCATGAATTAATCACACAAGGTTGCATGCCCAATTTTCTAATCTATTATTAAATATTCAGGAACAGCCAGAAAGCAGACACCAGCTCTGCAAATAAGACTTCAGCAGAGATGATCCAGCACCAACACAATGGACAACTTCATGTGTGGGACTTGTAGCAGACTTTGCCTCTTCACAATTGGTTTGTTCAGCCATCAACAGATTTGAAGTCCTCGTCTGACCTCATCAGAGTTCTGAGGCTATTTCCCATCATTGCTTACAACGGAAAGGATGCCAATTGTTCAAGAAGAGAAGAAAGCACATTCAGCCCATATGCAATCGCTTTACGTTTCCTCATCATGTTTTTACTCTCCTTCAAAAAACCTTCTTCAGTATTTCAATAAGGCAATCTCTAGGAAGAACCCCAAGCTACCATTTATTATACCAAGTCTTACCTTCCTTCTTCTCTGATCTCAGTTACCCAAAAGAAACCTAGATCATGTATATCTTTTCACTTAATGTACGCATCAAACAAGACAACGTTGATTTTGGTTTATCTGCAACGAACCATTAACCTGCTAATGTTAGTTTGGAAGGACTCAGGCAACAGGAAGTTTCTGTCATTTTCACTGCATCTTGAGTGAAGGTTTGATTCCAGGAGTTGACTGCTCTAAGAATGTGTAACATCCTTACACAACACTCACCAGTTAGGTTAAGATTACATTGTCACCTGCAGTATGTGATCAATATTGATGCAGAATGTAGACTGATAAGGCAGTAGTGTGGTGTCACTCTGTTTGCCAGTTGTTCTTCCATTTTTATAGGACGAGTTCTTTATTTGATGACAAGATCAAATACAGACAATGGTAACCGAGTGAGTAAGTCCTCTGAACTGTAAGACAACTGTTGTGCTCTATCTACAAAGAGCTGGCATTATGCATCGTATCCTATTCCTCGGTATGTAGTAATGGACAACAGCTTGTGTCACGGTCCCTTAAAGGATACTGATACATCACAACTTCCACCTTTTTCCAAAATTAAAGTCTTATCCCTAAAGAATCAAAAGCATTTACATTACATCAAAAAAAGATGTTACGTTTCAACATATTACTCACAAAGCAATCAGTTTACATTCCTTGGAATATAGGGCAGAATTTTATGCTCTCCCAAGGTTGATTCTGAGCCAGTAGGGGTAGGAGGAGGAGGGGAGTATAATATTGAACGGATGGAATTCTAGGACTCCCTCTGGGATCCTGCCCTCTTGACCTAGATATAATTTCATGGAGAAGGAGCAGGGCCTTGGACAGGAAGTCCACCCATTCATTGATTAATGCTCTAAAGAGGCCACTTTATGGCCACCTAAGGGCCTTTTCTTGCCTAGCTTCAATTTTCTAGATGTGAACACCACTCTTTCACAGCGGATTGGTGGCAGAGTAGCACCAGCATGTGGATATAATATGGCTTCACTCTTCAAGCCTCTAATCCCATTGAACCTGTCTGGGGATCAGAATATTAATCTAGTTACTGAGGTAAATCAGGTTGTCCTTGTGTGCTTTTGCTTTCATCATCAAACTGTTGCTGCTGTGATAGCAACCAGAGTTATACCCCTGCATGCCAGTGAGCAATGGACCCACAGTATCTGTTGCGTAAGTTATCTGGAGCAACCAGGGAAAATAGTTGTAGTGACAATTGAGTGCAATGGATTCCAAGGATGAAATCTCCAATCCATTATATGCAATGAGTTTGATTCGTTGGGCCGTCACTTGCCAGTTCTGTGTATATTTACATTTCAGTGTACAAAGTGGAAGAATATTTGCACCTGCACCAGTAGCTCGCTTTGCACGTAATGTGTGCTATGCCTGAACCAATGGGCAGATCATCTGGAATGTGGCAAAGGCTTCTGTAGACCACTATGCCAATACAATCTTTGTTGTTCACTGCATTTAATGTCAGATTACTTTGTATATCAATATAGTGCTCATCCACATCATCTGACTGTATTTCTTAGTTTGTCATTTTGTGATCTTGTTGGGACAACATTGGTTATTTGGAATATTGTATGTTGTGGCCTCTTATTGCGATTCCCCATATTACCAAACTACATGTTCTGGCCTACGCTTTCTGCATTGATGCTTCCAGTGTCCTCTAGTGCTACATGCCTCACTAAAAGCAGGGAAATGTTTGGGTGAATATGTGGTGCTGCACTATCTGCACTGCTTATGAGAGGCTTACTGGTATTGGCTATTGTGACAATGGCTGATTAACTACAAGTTGCCTGTTGTCTCTGATTACCCCAAGTAGTGTGAAACAAAAGAGAAAATGCTGGGAAATCTCAACAGGTTTGGCAGCATCTGTAAGGAGAGAAAAGACCTGATTTTTTGAGTCCAGATTACCCTTTGTTAAAGCCAAAGATTTTCCAGCATTTTCTCTTTTGGTTTCATATTCCCGCATCTGAAATAATTTGCTTTTACCCAGTAGTGTAACTTTGTACTTGTATTCATTTACTAGTAAGTAACTTTCAGGGGGTAGATGCTATTCTGTCAGATAGCTCTGTTTTCACAATCAAACTTCTTGTCTCTGCATCTATGTGTAAAAGGATCAAATGTTTCCATTGGCTGTATTCTTATGAATTTTTGGTGATATATTCTGAAACTGAGCTTCACTCATAAGCCATCATCAGGTGTTGTCATATTTTATTTGGATTTTTAAGGTCAACATCTATGGGGCTAGGGCCTGGATAAGATTGTGGTTGGTGCAGACTTGATGGGCCAAATGGCCTCCTTCTGCACGGTAAAGATTCTACAATTTTAGAGTTCTTCAGTCTATGGAGGACTTCATTTTCTATAAAAATTATAATCTAAAGAGCTTGATTTCTTGTGGCACCGTAACTTGCAGTACTTTCACTGGCCATAACTTATTGTTTGACTATATTAGGGACACAGACCCAGTACCTCAAGATTAATTATGAAGCCAGACAAAGACCCTGGCAATTTTTCTATTTTGGTATATATGTGAGGAAAGGATATTTCCTTCCAGGAATGATTCCACTGATAAAGTAGATATCTTTTATAGTAAAACAAATTACACAGTTTATATATAACTCTAACATATGAAGCAACTTAACCATTAACGATTAAGCAATATTTAAAAATGAACAGGACACATCTTTCTGACAACACTTTTCAGTTCCAAATAAGAAACATTCTCTTATTGGCTTAAATGCCACTTGCTATAATGAATGTAGACTGTCTTGAAACTCTCATAGAGAGAGTTCCAGAAATCTGCATGATCTTTCTATCTTCAACCAGTCTTCTGCTACAAACTAACTGCTTTCTGAAAAGCTATTTTTCTCTGCTACAGATCTATGACTGCATATAAAAGGACATAATTGCATGAACCTGTCAAATACCCTAATCAGAAATCCCAGGGAAAGTTAAGTAAACAGAAGTCCATTAACTCTACTTAACACAACCATTTGCAAGGCTAAAATGAGTAATTATCCTGCTGTCTCAACAACAAAGTTGCATTCCCACCAGTCTTATTGATTGCATGCAGTTGAAAGTTTAAATATTTCCCTTAAATACAAGAAAACCATATGTATATATTCAAATCAACTGCACCGTCATCAACTGTAGTGGGGATATTGTTGAACTGCCGGCCAGAAGTTCTACCCTCAAAGCTGTTTTGTGGGTGAAAATGAACTCCCAGCTCAAAAAGATGAATTTAACAGTGAAAAAAACTTTTACAGCCTTTGCCAACTGTTGACAGCTGTTGCTGGACGGACTTTCTCCTGGCCATGTCTCTAGTCTTTAATCGTCCTACCTCCCTCACCTCCTGATGAGATGGTCTGCAGCAATTATGATTCTGCTATCTGTGGTGCTCTGCTGAGTGTTATATCCCCTGGAAGTGGCAGTTAGTGGTTACTTCTGCACAAAACCTCTCAGTAGACAGATCAGACTATTCACTCTGTTTAAGCTCAATAATCTTACTGGTAACCACTCCTCACTGGCTAAAGGAAGGTGCCATGTCTCAGAACGTACTGTGTGCAGGATTCCTAAGGTGGTGCAGAATCATTTACATTCATCAACGCAGTGAGTACTTGACAGTTGTTTCACTTCTACACGAATCATTCTGGTGATTGTGAAGGTGGAAGTTTGTATTTTCCTCAGTAGAATCTTCAAAAATGACAGGCAACTACCACTGGCACCATCTTGCATTTTTCTGTTTTTCCTAAATGTACCAATCAAACAAGGATCGGTAAAACTTCCAACTTGTATTTCAAAGTACATGTACGTTACCCCACTGCATTAATCAGATGACATAGGCAACAATCCCAAATGATTTTGGTAACTTGGTCTCCCAGAAATAGAGTTGTTGGAGTGCTAGTGCTAACCATGTCGCATGTAACCTGAGAGGGTGAAACTCCATCATGTGTTTACAGTAGCAACTTAGTCAGGGAGGTTGGATGCATTGTGTTTTAAATTTCAGCAGCAGAAAAGCTTTGAATGATAAAAAATATAGTCAATGAGATGAATGCATTTGAGCCTTTAAGGCTCAAATTTCTCAAGAGACTGGAGGAAAAATAAGACAAGGAATCTGATTCCAGTTTTTCTTCGACTACAGCTAAGTATTCTTTTATATATTGCTGTAACAACCAGCTCCTAATCTGTGCAATAGAAATGTTGTTGAGGGTTCTGAGGAAGCCAGTTCATTTATATTTTAATATTTAACTCAAGCCTCAACCTGTATTCCGCAAAATCAATGGGAAACTAAATCAGGCCAAAGATTGGATTGGCAGTGATAAACATGTAATGTCCCTGCACCTCCCCCAACCCCCATACCCCCCTCCCCATTCCCCTGTACTGCTTATTTTCAGTCCCACCACCAATCAACCCATTTGCAGGTATCCTTGAAAGATAAATATGCGGGGTTATGGGATAGAGCAAGGGAAGGGGGATAGTACTTACCCTGGGTAAAATGTTCTTTTGGAAAGTTGGAACAGACTCAATGGGCCAAATGGCTTCTGTCTGCACTGTAATATCATAATCCTTGGATGTTCTCTGTTAATCTTCTTCCCACATTTCCAGCAGAGTGACTTAGTGAACTCATTCTGCTTTGGGGACTGAAACACTTAAAGATTTAGGTTCAATGTATCCTATGTGCATGATACCAGGCTGTTTAATGCTGCCACCTCCTCCACATTACTTACCATGTGGGCAGAGGGCAGAGTCCTGATCTGAGTCTCTGATTGATTAAGAAACATGAGTGGATTTGTTCCATTGCCATTATTTGGAGACAAATTCTCCCAAAAAAGATTCGAAGTGCAAGGAGATATAAAAACTGGATATAAAAACTCCTATTGCTTTTTTCAGCGTGATTTTCAAAATGAATCTCCCACATTCTGTGCACCAGACAGTAATCACGCTGAAAATCTGTGGGCAGGGCCTATTCCTGCTGGAGACGCTGATAGCATAATGCTGAGCGGGCCACAGTGCATACACTGATCTGCCAGCCCCATGAGCCACAACTCTGTTCCCCCCCCCCCCCCCCCCCCCATCGCTGGACTTCCAGATGCCTCCAGGCCAGTCCTGACAACCCCCTCCCCGACTGGCCTGTCTCAATCTCCCACCGGCATCTCTCACTCCCCACCCTGTTTCTCCCCCAGTTCCAATGGTGAGCACTAATGAGCCCTTCCCTCTCTGTTACTGATGTATTGTGCAGAGTAGCCATGGGATATTCCACCTCCACCAAACCCCCTTGTCACAGGCCACACTCCTTGGTACTGTCCACTACCCAGTGGACTTTGCCATTTTGCCCCTTGGGTAATGCCATGGGACCAAGCTGGCACTGCCAAACTGGCAATGCCAAGTGGCAAGGTCCAGAGGCTAACCCCTTTATTCCACCCCCCCCTCCCCCTCCCCGGGGATCTCTATGGCCCTCCTTCACTCCAGCAGGGTCAGGCTGCCACTCCTTACTGATGGGCAATGGTTGTAGACCCCGCTGAAGTGAAACACTCCAGTCAGGGGAGCGGGGGTGAGGCTAGCGGGCTCTGAGGCTTCAATCCCAGGCCCACTAATCATGTAAATTGTGATTGACATAATTTATTCAGCTCTGTGCTGATTTCTGGTGCGGAGCTGACAATGCTGGAAATCAGGTGGCCAGTGATGCGCGGAGGCTGTGGCGCCCTGCATAAAGCCGACTACACAGTCTCTGCTGATGTTTCCTGGTCTACTGCATTACTCTAGCAGTGCAGCGGGCTGGGAGAATCATTCTCTGATCTTTAGAACACTGTAAAAACAATTACATTTGTGCCTTAAATGGGATTGCTCCTCAGATGAACTTAATTAAACTTTACTCATTTTTGTTTGTATTACTAATCAGTAAACACAAGAGTACAGTAAGACAGTTTAAAACAGAGGTTCTGGTGTCCCAGAGAAGATGAAACCATATGTGAACACAACAATCACTTGTGTCCACAAACAGAATGCAACATTAGAATAATTTGAATAACAGCATTTTTTCATTATGATAAATGTATAAATATAATGCATAAAAATGTCTTTTTTAAGTTTGTTTTTGATCCATTTCCAAGCCAGCAATGCTGGCAGAATTCATTTAGTGATGATCTGTTTTAGACAATGTGTTGAACATTTAGAATTGACATGTGGTATGTTCCATGGTGATGTTTCCTCAGAGAAGATGAAATCACATGTGAACACCACAAAGATTTGCCCCCTCAACAGAATGTAGCAATAGATTAGAAAGCCATGAGAAACAAAATCTGAACTGGTTTTTGGAACCATTCCTTGTCCCGGAACAACTGATTCACAGCTTTGTCCTTTGTCCTTCCTCTTAAAGCAGACACACCAAGAAATTGAGTTTTAGCGTTCTTGAATATTCTTAACCGATTAGTTTACAATATGAGTTAGGACTCTGGATAGCATGTTCCATCTCCTCTCTCCCTCTCCCTCTCCCCACACCCCTGCCCGCGGTGTGTTTTGTCACATTGATGAAGGCCTACCATTGGCCGGCAATGAGATCTTCCAGTCCTACCACTCCTTTTCTTCGCA
Organism: Sphyrna mokarran; assembly: GCA_024679065.1. Taxonomy (NCBI): domain Eukaryota; kingdom Metazoa; phylum Chordata; class Chondrichthyes; order Carcharhiniformes; family Carcharhinidae; genus Sphyrna; species Sphyrna mokarran. Next base: position 33,034,990 of record JAGIQG010000011.1, read on the forward strand.
CCGGCCGCAGAGAATCTGAGCAGGGCAGGACTGAAGATCTCACCAGTCAGAAAGGCTGGAATCCCACCCCGTGTTGGAAAGGCTGGGAAAATCCCATCCTGTCTCTGATTGTGGAAACATCTCCCAAGGCATTGAAATAAGTTAGTGTTGGGCCAGTTATACCTGGTGTTATAATTTAATCAAGAGCTCTGATAGGAATCTTCCGTTGGTTATAAAAACATCACATGCTATTTGCTCCAGTCAATAAAAGTGCATACATTAGGTCTTTGTGAGATGGTGTTGAGATTCTTGCTGTGCACTCATCGAGGCAAATAGTTAGTTTTCATCAAAATTCTTGCAGCTGGGGTAATAATGTAGGGCTTGATTTATCATCAAGTTGTATGAAAACTTGGTAAAGTTAGGTATGAGACGAATAGTGTGATCCGTGCCTTCCACCATGCCAGTTCCCCCTTTAATAAGGCCTGAAAATGGCTTTGATCAAGACTATACCTGAAACAGCATGACAGCTATTTAAATGCATTTGCATGTATTTAAATTGATTTAATGGGCTGCACGCCCATAAAGGTCTGATTCGTGTTAATGAGAGGCAAGTGCCGTGTTAGTGAAGAGGTAAGTGCCGAGATCTGTTAGGGGAAGAGGGGAAAGGCGGATCCACTGCCTCTCTGCCCGAGATCAGTGCAGGGGAAGAGGGTTGTGCTGCCACACAGCCTGAGATCAGTGGAGGGAAATGGGGAGAGGGACCCACACTCTGTCTAGGTGGCGGGTGGGGACGGGGTTGAGGGTAATGTCTGTGATGGCCAGGCAAAGGCATTATCCAGCCCAAGAGGGATGCAGAAGGGGAGCTGCATTCTATCATTTTTTTTTGCTCATTTGCAGTTGGAGGCACCAATTGGAACTACAGGATTTCGGGCATGTTAAAGCCCACCCACAGGCTTCTGCGGCACAATTCAGACTCTCTGATATTTTTGCAGGCAGAATGCGTATGGGGAGGTCTCAGAATGGGTCTAAAAGCCAGATCCGAAACATTCCCAGTTTCAAGTCCGCCAAACACTTCAAAGCAAAATGGTAAAATAGGGCACCTTGAGTGGGTTGATGCGATGCATACACTAAGATCAGAATAGCCTGAGGCACCTCGCAGAGATGGGAAAGGCCTGGGGCACCTCGCAGAGATGGGAAAGGCCTGGGGCACCTTGCAGAGATGGGTAAGATCTTGGGCATGTCAGGGATATGGGAAAGGATTGGGACACCTTCTAGAGTTGGGGAAAGCCATGGAATGCTCATGGAGATTGAGAAAGCTTGGGGCAATTCACAGAGATTGGTAGAGAAGAAGAAGGATCTCCAGCGACTGGACCTTGGAAGATCATGTACAGCGGTGAGCATCTACAATGCAAGTCTTCTAACTTCAGAACTGTCCAGGAGATGGATCTTCTCCTGTAACAATGGGTATGTTGATGTCTGGTTGCTGTTTAAATGAAAAAAATCTGTTCAAAGACTTTTGAGCAGCAGTTTGAAATTCTTATAGTGATGCACCTGGAAGAAATAGAGAATCATTTCAGTAATCAGCAAAGTTCAACTTTGGGCAGGGAAAGTGCTATTTAACCTGCCAGGTGGCAATGGCAGCTTTTGCAAACATTGTGTGGTACTTAGGGAAGTAAATAAGTAGTCATATGTCCTGTTCCATGATGCTGGCAGGCAGCCTCTGATTCACAACCTGAATGTCTCTATGAACTAGGTACTGTATTTAAAGGCTGTCAGTGCACACAGTGAGGAACTTCAGAGTTCACTGGGAAGCCAAACCCAGGAAACATTCTGTATCCAAGTTCACCAGAGCCTTCCTCTAGTACCTGCTAGGTGCAGCGGAGGCCCACTGCAATGTACTCTACCTAGATTCTGGATAAAGATCTACAACCAAGGACACCCCAATCCAGCATGGGACTCAGTGCTAGTGGTGGTCAACTTTTAAAGTTTATTTGTTAGTGTTACAAATAGGCTTACATTAACACTGCAATGAAGTTATTGTGAATTGCCACACTCTGGCACCTGTTTGGGTACACTGAGGGAGAATTTAGCATGGCCAATGCACCTAACCAACATATCTTTCGGACTGTGGGAGGAAACCAAAGCGCCCAAAGGAAACCCACGTGGACGCGGTTGAGAACATGCAAACTCCATACAGACAGTGACCCAAGCTGGGAATCAACCCAGGTCCCTGGGCGCTATGAGGCAGCAGTGCTAACTACTGTGTCACCGTGCCAGCCTGAGTCAGTGCCAATGCCTTACAGAAAAAGATAGCCATCCTGTGCCACAGGAAGATGAACAATTCCATTCTGCCAGGATAAGTCATTCTTTTCATCAATTACAAGATCCTTATCATCTGTACAATTTGCTCACACTCTCTCCACCTGTCTGCATGTTGCACTAACTGACTCACAAAAGAGAATTCTAGATTCCTGTCTTTGGCAAGCCAGGGCCATCGCTGACATCTTCTTTTGCTCTCCTCTCTATGTTTGAGAAGGACAGCGAGATCCTCAGGATGCCAGAGATGAATTTCCTCACAGGCCTTGAGAAAAGAGCCATTCAGTTTGCCAAGGAGTATGTGGACTGTTCCTGTACTGATGGTGAGATCGACAGTGATCAACCAAGTGAGGACCCAGTACTGCATCGTCCATCTGACAGCAATGCTGTGAGTGATATCCCCCATTTCTCAGACCCCTGCTGTGCACTAATGAATTCTGCTTTCTTACACACGCACATCTGGGAAGCAGTCGAGGAAGTCCATGAACCAAGTTCTCAACTGCAGCTCTGACAGCAGCACTGAGGAGGAATTCATAGACCGTGAAATAGAGGATCCATCACATCATTCACCCACACCATCCTACCAGCACAGAGACACATAGCTGAGTGGAACCTGTTTCCAGAGTAAACACATTGCACTCTCTGATCCAGATCAGGCTGAGCCAGGGATGTCCCACGATGCTGGCACTTGGAGAACTCCTGAGGGCCATGAATCTGCTGAGTCCCAGTGAAATGAAGAGTCTCCGGACTTGTCATCTCAATTGCTGGAGCTCCAAAGGCAAGGCAGAAAAAATCAGAAAGGATGTCTGGTAAACTGCTCGAATTGCAAGGCTTCATGGAGGAGTCTGTCCCTCTTCAGATTGAGGCAATTCTGTTGATAGACCAACACACACTCAAAGGTGATGGCTGCAGCAGAGATTTTGATCCAAGACTTTAATCTTGCACTGCTGCAGGAGCTGAACTCTAGGGCAGAGGGACATGCTAGCATCTATCAGTATCAACACCCGAGGGTGGAGCTTCTTGAGCTCACTCTAGCTGCCCCTCTTTCTCAAGGAGGAAGCCAGGGTTTCTCAGATACACACAGGAAGGAGAATCAGATCCAGAGGTCATCCAGCCAGCTGACTCCAGGAGTGTCCCGCCCATCTGGATCCCCTTTTCCTGTGACTATTGCAGCTCCAGCTCCACAGACCAATGAGGGTGACAAGAGAACACCAAAAGCTGGATGGGGCCCCCCAGATGACCCCAAAGTCACAGATAACATTACAGCAAGCTGCCTCCTCCTATGCGATGGATGCACTAAAATGTAATGGAAAGGTTAGAAAGTTTAGAAGTTAAGAATGTTTCTTACAGGAAATAAACTCCCACTAATTTCAGTTTCTATGGCCCCTTATTCAGGAGTGTTCATAGAATCCCTACAGTGCAGAAGAAGGTCATTCAGCCCATTGACTCTGTACCAATCATAATCCCACCCAAGCCCTATCCCCCTTATTCTCATTTACCCTGCTAATCCCCTGACATTAGAGCCAATTTAACATGGCCAATCAACCTAACTTGTACATTGTTAGACTGAGAGAGGAAACCAGAGCACCCAGAGGAACCCACACAGATGGGGAGAAAATGCAAACTCCACTCAGATACTGACCTGATGCTGGAATTGAATCTGGGTCCTTGGTGCTGTGAGGCAGCAGTGCTAACCACTGTGCCACTAAGCCACCAGTCAGTATGAAGTAAAAACTTAATTCTTGTAAAAGATAAATGCAGGGTTCTCAGTCTCGGAATTCCTTTCTGTGATTTCTTCAACCTACCCTGCACGTTGATGGCGTTCCTACACCATGACTGAACACATCAGCCATGCCTGGGCTCCAACAGGAAATCTTAGGCTGCCATCAGAGTTCTGTCATTCTCCATGTGTGTTCTCTACATCCCAGCAGCTTCTTTCTCTGATAACAATGTTCCTCAAGGGTTCAGCTCACGAAAGATGCTATGGGATCAGGAGAGATTGAACTTTCCCTGTTGTACTGCCATAATATAACCCTGATCACGGAGAGCTAGTGAGTTGCTATCAGCCAGACATGAGTCAGACATTCACAGATGGATCTGAGGACTGTCCACACTGCAAGTCATCACCACTCTCCTGAAATGGAGGGAGGGCATCCACTGAATCTGCACATTGGGAGTCTTTTCACAGAGAGTGTGTGCATGCTGACATCAGCATTGACGCCACGTGACAATAATGGGATGTCCTCACCAGGTATCCTCATCAGCCCAATGAATCTAGTGATAATGAGCATGTCTTGAGCTTATCTGCCTTGTCTGGAAGTCTGAGTACCATGCAATCTATCGAACCTCTGCATTGGTGGAAAACCAGAGATTTGCACAATTCACATTGCTTCCTAGCTTGTCTGATCCTGGTCAAAATGCATGAAATTGTATGTCCTTATAAAGATCACGTCTGTGATCTTCGGGATGCACTTTATGTGGAGGTTTTGAAATCCCACAGATGCCACCTATGGAGCCCTGGAAGGAGCCACTGACATAAAAATTGAGTGCTGCAGACACTTTCAACAACACTGGCAGTGGGTGCCCTCCAATTGCCTGTGATGTCAAACTTCCAGATGACAGATGTGACCCACCAGTTGCCTGGATATGTGTAACCTTCAATGACACTGGTCTCAGATATCTCCAAGTATGCCAGGCTGTGTCTATAGAACCTGAGTCTATTGAGTCATCTATGAGAGATGGCTTTCTGGAGTTCATTCTGCGTGTGCAGAACAGGCCCTGCCATCCTGTTCCTTGATGGTTCTGCTCCTGTCTTTGGCAAGCCAGGTGCTTCCAATGACACTTTCTTTTCCTCTCCCGTCTATATGTGGAAAGAATGACAGTGAGATCATCAGGCTACGTGTCTACACGTTCTCCTCACTCTTCTATCAATAAGTCTTGATAGTCAACATTTGTCATTCAGCATCTGAAGCTGCCTCTCAAACCCTCTGACTCACATCCTGGCCATAATGTTGATGACCAGTCTTTAGTTTGCATGTTGTTTGGTTTAGTAATAGGAAACAAAGGGTAATGGTTGATGATTGCCTTTGAAAGTGGAAAGTTGTTTCTTGTGATGTGTCACAGGGTTCGGTATTGGGACCCTTGCTGTGTGAGTTATATATAAACAATTTGGATGTGAACTTTGGGTGCATGATTGGAAAATTTGCAGACAACATAATGATTGGTTGGATAGTGTAGAGGATAGCTATAATCTACAAAACAATATCAATTGTTTGGTGGAGTGGGCAATAAGGTGGCAGATGGATTTTAACATGAAGTGTTAAGTAATGCACCTAGGGAGGTCAAACAGTTATAGAGAACGCACAATAAATGGGAATACATTAGGAAACATAGATGAAGGAAAAGATCATGGTGTACAAGTATAGTACACTAAGGGTAAATTTAGCATGGTCAATTTACTGAACCTGCATGTCTTTGGACTGGGGGAGGAAACTGGAGTATTGGGAGGAAACCCACGCAGACACAGGGAGAATGTGCAAACTCCACACAGAGAGTTACCCAAGGCAAGAATTGAACTAGAGTCTGTGATGCTGTGAGGCAGCTGTGCTAATCACTGTTCCAGCATGTAGAAGAGAATTTAGAAGACAGAACTTTTGGGCTTTGGCAAACTAACACAGGATTTAGAAAAACATAATCAATCTTACCAAACATGAACAATGAACAACTGAATTGATACTAAATAAAATTAATAAGATTTATATGTTTTATATAAATGAATAACATTTAATTGAAATGTATTAATGAGTTTAAACTTGAAATGTATTAATTTAAGCTTTGAAAACAGAAATGTGCAAGTGATCAGAAAATATCATTCAGCAACAGAACTGTTATAATTGATGTAATTTTGCATTCAGAAGGCAATGGATGCAGCCAAACCTATTGCAATTATATCAAATGGTAGGAACATTTTACTTTACAACGTAAAGGATTTGCTTGCTTATCCTGGAGGAAGGTCAAGTTATGGGCCTTCATTTGGTATCGTGCCGGGTCTTGGCATCTAGCCAGTGTTGACTTATGCAACATAAGGTTTCTTCAATGCCGTAGCAACAAGAAAGCAATTTATGTCAAGAGGCAAACTTCTGCTGATCAGGAAGAACTAATAGAATAACTTTATTTAATGTATCAGATTGTAATTCAATTTAAAATACTGTCATGATTAGAGTGACATACTGAATAAATGAAATCATAATGAGCTAAGTATTGGGCTGAACTATTGACAACAAAAGTGTAAATTTAATTAACTTTTTGGCATGAAAAGCAGGATCTTCTGAGAAAGTTCTTGGTATAGTCATGCCATTAGACATATTTGAGGTCTTCCTTCGGCCCAAATTACTGTTTTGTCCATTGTGCGTCATGTTTGACTTTTCTATGTTTTAAAATAAATTTATTAATACGCAATCATTTTATCTTTGTGAAAGTGCATTTAGAATTACTCTTTAGATTTTCTAAAGAAATCTAGCTATCAAATCTAAATTCCTCACTCCACACCATGTCGCCCACATAGGTATAAAATGTAAAAGTAACAATACAATGTTGGAATTGCATAAAACACTGGTGAGGCCACAACATAAGAATTATGTGCAATTCTGGTCACTATAGGAAGGATGTAATTGCTCTGGAGGGAGCACAGAGGAGGTTTACAAGACTGTTGCCATGGCTAGGAAAATGTAGCTATGAGGAGTGATTGGATAGGTTGGAATTATTTTCCTTGGAACAAAGGTGGCTGGGAGGAGACTTGATAAAGATGTACAAAATTATGAGGAGAAGAGAAAGTGTACGGATAAAATTGTTTCTCTTGGTGGAGAATTCTGGAATCAGGACACCCAGATTCAAGATAAGTGGCAACAGGTGTAGAGGGTCATGAGGAAGAACTTTTTACACAAAGGGTGGTGTGTTTTTGGAATTTTCTGCCTGAGTTAGTGGTCGAGGCAGAAATCATAAGCTTTTTGAAAAAGAACTTGGATCTGCACCTTAAGTGCAATAATCTGCAGGACTATAGGTCGGGTGCAGAAAGGTGGGATTAGAAAGGGCATCTAGGTGTCTTCAGCATGGTAAGGATGAAATGGGCCAAAATGTCTCTTTCTATGCTGTAACTTTTCTATTGTCTATAGGACCTGAATTAATGGGGAACACTCATAATTGATGCTGTGAGATATTTAGCTCTGCATCAATGTGGCAAAATCAAAATACTTGAGTGTTGCAAACAGTTTAGCTCAGCTCCTTGCACAGATAGTAGTTTATACTCTACTATAAATTCCTGAGGCAGGTTCTGCAAGATGAGAACTCTAATACTGCAAGTGGCAGACTGCTGCAGTTTTATAGAGAACATTGGCAGAAATTAAGGGCATTCTTCAAATTTCAGCAACCCTGTTGTCTCATCAGTGAGTAGGATCAGGTGCCAGTATTCTGGAGGGATAGACCTAGTTGAAAATTAGGCTATGCTTCACCCGAAGAGTTGGCATTAGATACTCGGATAATGAAAAACGTTTCACTTATTGGCACCTGAATACAATTTTCTCGTGCTTGTAATTCTAAAAACTATTCAAGTGTCATTTGGGTTAAACATCACCGTTACATTGGTTGGAGATCAGTAGCCCCTAGAGAAGTGATGTAAAAGATTGAAAATGATTATGGCAAGATATCTGAGAGAAACCTGGAAAAAATATCAGGGCCTGCATATCTGATATTACCAGCATGAGATTCTAAACTAAAAAGACTAAACTGTGATATTTATTCTTTGCTTCAATTGATTTTATATGTGGAATAACATAATACATTACTCAGCCTGATAGAATGAGTCCCGCTGGCCAGATATATTCCTTTCTTGCTGCTATTAATCAGTCTCAATTGGATAATGTTGAGAAGCTTACAGTTCCAACATGCCTTTAGAGAAGACATAGTAAGTAGTCTCACAACACCAGGTTAAAGTCCAACAGGTCTATTTGGTAGCATGAGTTTTCAGACTGCTGCCTCTTCATCAGGTGAGTGGAGGATTGGGTTCACATACAGGGCATATATAGATACAGTCTCAATTTACAAGATAACAGTTAGAATGCGAGTCTTAACAGGTAATCAAGTCTACTCAATCTTCCATTCACCTGATGAAGAGACAATACTCTGAAAGCTTGTGCCACCAAATAAGCCTGTTGGACTTTAACCTGGTGTTGTGAGGATTCTTACTGCACGTACCCCAGTCCAATGCTGGCATCTCCACATCATGGCTACCACCAACACCCTTAGAGAAGGAATCCACAACATTGATTGCTGCTCCTGAAAACTGCCCAGTGACTCCTGCTGGATGTGGATGCTGGGTGTAGCAGTACGTGACTCTCTAGAGTCGAATGAAGAATGTTAATTTCAGAGATGCACCAAATGCTTGCCAGCATCCGTGAATCCACACCCGTTCAGAAGTCAACACATCCTTAGTGTTGTAAGGACTTGTTCTTTGTCTCACTAACAGCTCCGGAGCCGTGCGTGGTTGAACATTAATTATTTACTGGTAATACATAATTGTATACATCCCCAAGTTATTGCCCTAACTAGGTCCAAATCCACGCTGGCTTCTGCTAGATTTCTGCTGTTCTCGGTCCACTATCCTATGATTCTCTATTTATTTTCTGGGTGGTATTGTTTCCCACATTAGCCCCACATTAACCTGAAGAACTCCCTTGTACTACAGTTAGTAAAAAAAACTCCATCAAAAGGAACCACTCAGAAGTTTGGTGCATGTCTATATTTGACCTGGTAATGGCATATTGAAACTGTATGCTGTGAGTAGCATCAGGTTGTGTTATGCTGCTGAATCTACAGCATAGCCAAGTTGTTAACAGCGTGGGTAGTTTATTTTGCAATATCTTTTGTCTGGTTATTGTTTCGTTAATTGTGTCTGCATGGCAAACATATTTTCAAATGCTGTACAGCAATTGATTAACAGCATTTCTGTTTATAAGTATAGTTTTCATGCAAAACCTCTGAAAAGAAATTGTGTGAATGAGTCAATTGACATTTTTTAAAAAGTTTATTGTTGGCAGTTGAAGGAGACTTTTACAACTAATAGACATTATAAAGATATAATGGTGTTATGGACTTGGTCTACCTCCAACTTCCAAACTGATTGTGAGTACAACAATATGCATCTATGAAGCAATCTTAACTTTTTTTGGTTCAGCACAATCTTTACGTATATTCAATAGTACCAGATACTGGTATAATACTGATATAATTATGAATCTAAATTATACGTTTTCCTTAGCGATTTGACAAAATTAAAATTTTATTAATTCATTAGCAGTCATTCCCAACAGATATGTAAAAATTAAACAAACATTACCATCATCATTTCTAGGCTGATAATCACCGTGATGAACAGGAAATGGTTTTAAAGGAACACAATTGTACACATGTAAAATTAACTCTATCTTGTTAAAATCCATGACTTTAGTTACTTGAGAAATGCAGTTTGATTTTCAAAAAAAAAGACACTCATCGATAACATAAATCAGTGGTACACTATACCACCCTCACAATATAAATGGTGTAAGATGGATATTGGCAAATATACTCAGACTACTGACAAATATGTTTAAAAGCATTAAAATGTATCCCAATGTGACTAATGTTCAACTGAAAAATGACATTTGATACTGGTGCAGGTAGAAATAGGAAGACTTATTAGATTCTGCGCATTACAAACAAGATGGCTATTTGAAATACTGGCAAAGCATGCAGATACTCATTTGTTATAATTTGTAGAAATACATTAACTCTGAAAAGATTATGCCAGGTTTAAATGATCTAACCTTCATTCTAGACCTCTTGATTTAAAACAATCATCCTGTGTAGTGTTCAAATAACAGGCTAATATTACACTTCAGATGATACACTTCATACATACTCATGTAACCTGGGAGGATAATAAACAACTACAATTACAGTTGGAGATAAAGTTAAAATAATTGCTAATATTTAACTGGTTTGCACTAGCATTTTCTTTAAGAACCAGTAAATAAAAAAAAATTACTTCAATCAATCATTTATGTTTGTGAAAAAAAAACCCCTAACATTTGTAGATGGACAAGGAAATGTCTGAAAGAGGGCAAGTAATTTCTACTTATATCAACTAATTACAGACATGATAACAGGGTAAGTTGTACTGAATAGGATCATTACTGGGTGCTTACCATTTAACATCTACATAAAAAAGCTGGATTCATAAATTTAATGCAAATTATCCAAACTTCCAGACAAAACTTAATATGGCAAGGCCTCCAGTCTAATCTGACGATGTAGCCAAGTAACCATGGAAGAAGACAATTTGGAATTGTGCAGAACTATGAGAAGTGAAATCCACCAAGAGGTGCAAGATGTTACATACTGGAAGAAAGAAAAGGGGAACAAACTATTCTGAAAATAGAAAAAATGTTTGTGAATACTATTACACTCAATAGTCACCATATCCAGTTACTACAGAGTGCAAACAGGAAACTACGCTCCACTGCCAAATCAGTGGAGAAGTCTGAAGATAATGCCAAATGTGTTCAATCCTCTCTCTGCTCATCTGCTTGTATCAGAGGAGCCAATTATAAGTAAAACATTGATTTTTTTTTTCAGTTCCTATGAACTGAGTATGAGATGGTCTAATATGGGCATACATAACATTAACTGGAGTAGAAAAATAGTGTCAAAACAAACTATAACTGCAGTGCAAGGAGGTATACATGCAATTTGGTAAAAGGACTGCTGTTACAATGCACTTCTTAATGCAAACAGTAATTGCTAAATGAAATGGTCTTTTTAATAAAACAAAATTTCTGTGACAGTAACATCACAAGTGCTAATGGATGAAATAGTTGGATGAGCTAAATGGTTTCCCTGATCTCTACGTATCTTTGTCTCATTTAAAACTGGCTCGAAAGGCTCTAACTTGTCTAATGGATACCGGGCGAGCAATTAACATTAACTAGTGGGAGCTGATTTCTGAGGCTCCACTCTCCTGAAAACCATGATCTTAACTCGCCTTGAGAGGAGGTGGGAAAGACAATCGCAGGTAATTAACTGATCGAGTTCTTATGACTAAATAAACCAGCTGTCAGCATCTATGCTAACAAGATGACAAATGGAGAAGGCCTTTCTTAGTGACATAATTCCATTTGACTGACGTCCTGCTTCCATCTGCTGACTAGCCATCACTTGCTATTGATTTTGCGTGGGAGATAGATGGGGCCTATGCAGATGATGCTGGATGTTAAATTCTCCAAGGCCTTATGGTTTGGTACCTGCATCAGCACCCCAATGCTTGTGCTGACTAGGATTAAAATTGGGTCTTTAGCTTTCAATATTATTTCACAAAATTAATGTTGTAAAAGATAAATAATCAGTAACTGTTAAGGTACAATATTCAAATAAGAAATAATAAATCTTTTAAATGCTGATGTGATCAAGGATGTTATTTGACAGCTTACACAGATATATCGCTTTGAACATATCAACATGTCTGAATGACTTCAAATTTGAATTTAATTTGCATACAATTTAGTTGTCTTAGCAGCAGGGTTTGGGCAACTTATAATCCAGTTATTACATCATCCTCCTAGACAAATGTTAAAAAAGTACCAACAAAGAATTTGCCTTGTATCAAAATCACTTAATATGTACTATTTTCAGCATTTAACTGAAAAATAAACATATACAAAAATATACTCTTCCAAAACCGGGTAAACATAATAGTAAAAAGGGAAAGTACAGAAATTTTAAACAGAGTGATAATGGGCAGGTTATTCTTCCCAATAACAAGTTTGTTTAACAGTATTTATAGATGTTCCAAAGCACTGTCACTGTTTCTTTTCCTCATTAGATTACTGTAACTGGAACATTTGATCTTGGATTTTAATGTCCCAAAATGGTTGCAATGGGTGAGGGATTAGCAAAAAAAGTTTTTTGGTCTGTAATTTTGAATTTTCCCAGGAAAAGTTCCCACATAATCTTCCCATGGATGGAAAGAGGCTTGGGTTAGAGTTGGATTGTGATCTCGCCTCAAGGGTCACTTTTGATGGACCTACGGGAGGTTTGTTTTTCCGTGCCTCCCAATAATTTGCACTGGGTTGAGCTATTTATGGAAAGGTCCTGCAAATCTGCCTTGTTTGCTTGAGGGAAGTGTGCTGAGGAATCAGTAACATTTTCACAGCTAAGAGTTAAATGTTTTGACAACACTAAATGTCATTATTAGATCCTATAAGTTAGATGTGTTTTATTGTGGTGATTGATCATAGGGCTCAGTCCTTCAAAGATAAGCTGACCATAACACTTACAAAATTCTAATCAATGTAGAGTTCATTAAAATACTTTCCCCATTGGACGAAGTGTTATTAAGCATTCAAAACTGAAGGACACCATGCTTGGGAACTCTAATGTCACAACCTGAAGTGATTTAAGTGTGCACAGTGTTCTAAATTTGAAAAAAAAAATGGACTTCAGCTTTAACTTAAAGATTTAAAAAATAGTAGCACATCAAGATTGCTGTGACAGAACTATGCAACACAAGTGTAGATAGCCTCTTTCTGTGGCAGGTTTGTAAATAGGCTAACAATGTTGTATAAGCATATATGCCAGATAAGTAGGCCTTACATCCCAACAACTGGCTGATCAAGTAAAACAATATGTTCGGCCATTTGGTTGAGGCAGAGTATAGACTACTCCATCCACCCGTGCTTGCATAACCCAAACAAAGTGTCTACTGTTTGATGTGATTCTGCAATCGAGCTGCATTTGCTGAACAATCATGAGTGTGCTATTAGCTACAGTAGCAATGAATTTAAGATAGTCCGTCAAGTTTTTAAACATGGCTCATTTATGCTTGCTAGAAGTGACATACAGTCACATGCAGGGATCTGTTTCTTGCAAACAAATGTGTTCAAGCCTTGTACATTTTTGCATTACTAAGAAGCATAGGATGCTTATAGCTTCCTGTTCGATTCTCCATGCTATGCCTCAGTGAATCAGTGTTGATTTGCCAACCATTTAGCATTCCTTTTCTCCTGTGATATAAATTGCTCTGAGTGTTTGAAATTTGGTATTTTTACACTTGTCCTGATGAGTGCAAGATGAAATAGGTTGGCAAAATGAATCTCTTTTCAGCAATATTTAAGATGTTTACTTATTTTTACAACTGACTAACCACTTGAGGGATTTAGCTCTTTTTCAGCCTGCTGCTGCTGAGCTAAGTAACTAAACAGTTTTTGAAACCCAGCCAAACATTCATAATGTGCTTAGCTATCAAAAATATCACAGCTCCATTGGAGTCTACTGAAATGGAAAGGGCAGATTTTTGTCTTCTATTTCAGAACACATCACCTAATGATCAGGAATTTCAGAAGCAGGTGCAGTTCCCTACTTGAGGTGCTGTCAACCATGTCAATTTATGGAAGGGCCCTGATTCCACAAATTTGCTGCAGTATAATTTGAATTGCTCAGCCTTGCAATGGAGCAGGTAAAGACGAGAGTGTTGCCTGCGAACTGGTTCTCCACAGCAATACCCTGCCCAGCAAAAAACCTCTGGAAAATGGAGTGGGGGTGGGGACACTAGAACTGAGCTAGGTCTGCCACTTTTAAAGAGCTCCTAAGTCAGCCCAATTCAGAAAACATCTAGGCCATTACCTCCAATGTTAAATGCTGCAGGCTACATCATGAACCCTTCATTTGAAGATAGTTGGGAAGAAAAGAAAGAAGAACTTTCCTTTTGAGTAAAAGTCCTTTCCAAAATTGGACCTTTGCAATTCAGTGCTGATTCTAATTTTAAAGAGAGATCTTTTTTATGCTTGGACAAATGTTGGAATTGAAGGAACAAAGGGATGGCTCCACTAAATGTCAAGCACAATGCAGATTTTACATTAACATTAATCACAGGCAGTTATTCTATGCTACTTTCTCACCAGACTTTAAAAAGATGCAAGAAAAGAATGCAAGCAGAAACGAGTTAAAAAAAATCCACATAAGGGAGATATTATCAAATAACGTGGAAAAGAAAAAGCTTTTTGGCACTTCACTGGCACTATATGATTATGATCCAAATGTGAAAATAATCTGTTTCTCAATGTCAGCATCTACTGTCCAAAGGATCAAGAGAGAACACAGTGCCTTCGAGAGTCAGTCCCATTTTGAACCCCTCCTAGAAAATAAAAGAGAAGGAAATGGATTATAATTGGAGCAGAAACTTGTGTTCAGCAACAGGCAACACAGCATTTAAAAAAAATGGACAGCACTCAAAACTCCAAAAATAACCCACATCATTCTGTGTCATGAGTGGATTCTTTTGCAATCTGTCAGCTTTACTTGTCAAACTGCGAATGGGGTCTACTTCAAAGAACAAAGAAACACATAACACATCAACCATCAATCACATATATGTAGGAGCTGAGGAATTTATATAAAAGCCTGATAACAACCGATGTGTAAAACAAATGATAACTTTTCAGGGATTTTAACTTCTTCGAATTGGAGATAGGCACAAGCAAAGTGCATTTATGAGAGATCATTTTGCATAAAAAAGTTACTAAGACCAGCTATTCTCCTGTGTATTTGGGAATCTGAGCCTTGTCCAGCTAATTCAATTGATCAGTGGAACAGTTGGCCCCAAAGATAATTTGGGTATATCTAGCTGCTTAGTTCATTTCAGTACTAAGCATTCTTAACACAAGATCAAAAAAAAATTAACTTTGCTTCTATCCCTTTTTTGCATATCTTTTAGATAAAGACTGATGTTTTGTATGAGACTTCGTTTTTGGGCACTAAGATTGGTTTACGTGGTGAAGTAGTCAGGAAGTTCTGGAACATTCTGCAAGAGGAACCCCAACTGATTTGTGTTCACGTTGGGCCTCTACCAGTAAAGATGGCAATCCCCTGAACATGTGTTTCTTTCTGAAAGTTTTCAATGGACAATTAATGATATTAATCAGTTTACTTTATAACAATGTACACAATTGCGACTGATTTAGAAGCAGGACTGATTTACAAGCAGAAGAATCAATCAGCTTATTTTTGCAGAGTTCTTGGCAGCTAAATTAAAAGTGACATTGGTGGTATAGCAGATTGTCAGTAGAATAGTATGTGGTGGGGGAAGCCCAAGGAAATAAGAAGGGAAGGAAATGACTTTCCAGATGGCATGCAGTCATTTAATATTACATGCATGACCTAGTAAAGTGTATTGGAGGGCATGTCCCTGTCTATATCAATGAGAATGAAGTAGAAATGGTCGAAAGCTTCAAGTTTTTAAGTGTCCAGATCACCAACAATTTGTCCTGGTCCCTCCGTGCTGATACTATAGTTAAGAAAGCCCACCAACTCATCTACTTTCTCAGGAGACTAAGGAAATTTGTTACGTCCGCTTTTACAGATGCATCATAGAAAGCATTTCTTTGGGTTATATCACAGCTTGCTATGGCTCCTGCTCTGTCCTAGACTGCAAGAAATTACTAAATTGTGAATGAAGCCCAATCTATCAGTTAAACCAGCCTCCAATCCATTGACACTGTCTACACTTCCTGCTGCCTAGGAAAAGCAGCCAGCATAATCAAGGACCTCACACACTCTGGACATCATGTCTTCCACCTTCTTCCATCGGGAAAAAGATACAAAAGTCTGAGATCAAGTACCAACCGATTCCAAAAACAGCTTTTTCCTTGTTGCCATCAGACTTGAATGGACCTACCTTGCATTAAGTTGATTTTTTTCTACACCCTAGTTATGACTGCAACACTACATTCTGCACCCTCTCCTTTCCTTCCCTATGTATGATATGCTTTGTCTGTATAGCATGCAAGAAATAATACTTTTCACTGTATATTAATGCATGTGACAATATTAAATCAAATCAAATAACAACAATTTAAATGCTAACCAAAATTGCTTCCAAATATATGGTTGAAATGTTAATAGTGCATCAACATTAAGTAAAGTTCAACAATCGTATCTTACATGTTAAAGAGTAGGAACAATTTGGCATATGGAAGATTGTATTCTGTATACTCAATGGCTGGGGAAAGATATGGATGCTACCCAAAAAAATCAAATTGTAGAAGCTGCAAACAACAAAGCATTGAAGCTAGAATTAACTATGGATAGCTTGTCAACTTAACTGAAGGAGAGATGAAATCATAGAATCAAAAAAGCCGAAAGTGCAGAAACAGACCATCTGGCTCATTGAATCTGCACAGACCACAATCCCACATCTCTATGTATTTACCTGCTAATCCTCTAACCTACACACCTCAGGACACTAAAGGGCAATTATTAGCATGGTCAAACAACCTAACCCACACACCTTTGGATTGTGGGAGGAAACCAGAGCACCTGGAGAAAACCCATGCAGACACGAGGACAATGTGCACACTCTACATAGACACTGACCCAAGCCAGGAATCGAACCTAGGTCCTTGGAGCTACGAAGCAGCAGTGCTAACCACTGTGCTACCGTGCCACCCCCAGGGCACAGTTATTCACAGGGACGAGGATCAAGAAGTCTCCAGGATACTGGAATCATTTAAGAAATGGCTGAATGCTATAATGGGTTGCTTTTGGAGCAAGATGAGATGAAAAAGGCCAAATGGTCTTGGTTATCCTAATCTATATTAGAAGTTTTGAAGGTCAGTCTATTTTTTCTCATCAGAGTCATTATAAACAACACAAGTAGAATTAATCCCATTAAAAATTATATTCTGTATAAATGAGTAATAATTCAAGATACAAAGTACCAACCATCGCTGACGCTGCTAGGCAGAAAGGCAGGCATAAGAAAAGAATAAACAATTATTACAACACAATTCCAAAAGACTGAAAAATATTAAAACTACAGAATTAAAACTACACTTATAGCTAATGGAAAACAATTATAATTCATCATACGATATTACTTATACCTTAGTTTGCAAATAAAGAACTAACCTTTGAAGAAGTCTAACATCTAATCCTGAAAGCATGTAAACCTGTACAGCTTCAAGAGAAGGCCTCATCATCGGTGCACTTCTTTAAACCAGGCACCCTCTCTATGTTCCTCTGCCAAACTAAAGTGGGATTTCTATCACATTATATACAATAATCACTCAGGGACAGTGCATTTTTACGAAATGTATATCATGTGTGCTAAAGCAATTTCCAGCATTCTGTCACTTAAAAAAGGATGTAGGCTGAGATTTCTGGCAGTGCCGTGGTGAGGTCCACCATTGGGGATGGGTGGGGAAGGGGGAGGGGTGGTGGTGCAGTGGCCAACCCAAAGTCCATTGACGTTTGATGGGACCAGAAAAGCCAAGGTCTATTGAGATAGCATCTTTCAATTTACTTTCAGATATTTTTAAAGTCATCTTCAAACCATGAATTACTTTACCATTATTACACAAGTAAGTAAAGATACAATTGTATATTTTTGATTTGCAAAATTAAACCAACAAATGACAAAATTATTGAAACAAATATTGTTTAAGAAAAGGTTCAAGCCACACCAGACCAAAAGCAGGAAATACAATTTGGACAACATGAGGGAGATGTGTATATGTGTGCAAAAGTGGAACTCGATTTTAAAAGAATGAGAAATATCATTCTTAGTGGAATATAACATTTACCTCATTATTTATGTACTTGTTAATGTTTAATTAAAGTAGTGCAGAAACTAACAGTGGGCCAGTTAATATAAAACAGCTATAACACAACTGGACTATTAACATTCTGAACTATCAATAAAAATAAGCATGCAAATTCATTCAAGCAGATCATTTGTGAATATTCTTGAGAGGAAGTTAGCTTCTATTAAGGCCAAATACCAGCCACTGCCAAAGCAGAGTGAATTCTAATGTTTCCTAGTAGATTCGATCTGGACTGAAAAAAGTGTACGCTTCGCTTTAGATAATACTTTCTTCCAACCATGCCAGCAGGCACAGAAAGCAGTTTGGCCAGTGCTATTTTATGGAGGATGAGTCGCACAAACTTCCTGCTGATACTCAGTTGCCAAACTCAATTGCAAGTTGAGCTTTTGTGCTGAAGCACAATGTAAGAGGGCTCATTTTAGTGTCCATCATACTCCTTTGTGCCCTAAAACAGGTTATAATGGACTGTGAATATTGGCAGAAATCAATTTGCCTGATTTACACCACAATATGTTTCATTGTTAAATGTGGATGAGTGTTTAAAAGCACGTAGGAAATTCATTACCTTACATCAACCTCCCAATGATCACAGGATCTTTACCCTCCAGGATGAATCAGCAGAACCATCGACTGTAAAGACACCTTCAACTACTGTCTGTGTTCCCCATTATAATGCCATTGAAAGTAATTGCAACCTCAGGATGTCAGGCATGTGTGGATTAGCATGGTAACGCTGAAGTTGTCATCTTTCATCCAGGGCTCTGCCACAGACAGCACTGTAGGTGCTGGAGTCAGCAATCATTGTAATCAATGACAATTTTGCCACCCCTACATTGCTGTTGCCAACCCAATAAACATTTGATGACCAACAGAATGGGCCATGTAACCACATTGAATATTCATAGACTGCAGCTAAGTGATCAATTAAGAGGTTTTAAATTTTGATTTTTAAAGAAAGTTTTTTCTTAATATTTTAGTTTTTACCTCTTCCGCGTGCATATGCTCAAAAATGTATTTAATGTAAAATTTCTTTATTCTAATTTAGTGCTTTTTATTCCCTGGTTCGGTGCCTATGGAAATCTTTAAACATGATTGGTAGCAGCTTGGACATTATTGCAGCTCCATGTTGTAAATGCTGAGTGCTATAATCAGAGTATCACTGCACATTGATAGAGGTGAAATTCTCACCAGTGGGATTGCTGGAAATAAGCAATGAGCCTCTTTACTTAACAACTGACTGAAAACTCTGAACCATCGGAGAGAACGTTGGAAAGAAATCTTAAATTTTACTTCCAGCAGTTACTATTTAATCATGAAAATATCTCTTTGAGCTAGCTTCGTCTGGCATACAGTCTAGATTTTAAGTAGATGTGAAGACAAATGCAGATTGCAATGACAAGCGGGATGCTGTAAGTTCCTTTTAGTAAGCTTTAGTAAACTTTAGTAAGCTTCTCAAAAATTCAGAACATATGTTCCTTTTCTCAAAAGTTAAAACTGGGTGCTGAGTGTCTGGAACAAGCTGCCAGAGGTAGTTGTAGAGGCAGCCACAATTTTGTCTTTTAAAAAGCATTTAGATAGTTACATGGATAAAATGGGTGTTGAGGGATATGGGCCAAATGTGGGCAACTGGGATTTGTTTAGGGGTTTTATAAGAAAAGGGCAGCATGGACAAGTGGGCCAAAGAGCGTGTTTCCATGCTGTAAACCTCTATGACTCTATTATTCAAAAGGTCCATTGTTATTATTATAAAGCATATATGGTCTTTTGGTTATACTGCTTGAGATATTGTAGTGATTCTTCTTCAAAAATAGCTCACAGATAAATTACTGATTAGCATGCAGTCTACTGCAATGTTGACATATTCTCATAACCTCCCATTCTCCAGAGTATTGGCACTTGTCAAGTTTAAGAACTGCAGAACATAAATAGGTCCACTTGCTGGTATTGCTTCTAGATCTGAATTTCAACTTGCAAAATTGTACCCTCAATGATTTTTTAAAACAATACAAATTATTCAATGCATTAGTCACCTGCATTTCATCCAGCTTGGACTGAATGTCTGGTGGAAAGTCTCCCCCACCTGAGATGAAAGGGTCAAAAGGTTCAGCACCAAAAATATCTCTTCCTGCAAAGGATACAATAAAGAAACATTTCAATGTTTGTCAAAACCAAATAAAATCATCACATGGAAAAATTGATGATCACTATCATTTTTACATTTGCTGATCAAACTTAATTTATTTTGTCATAAACAATGGGTATTTTGGACTAACCACTGACAGCTTCAGAAATTCTTATTTTTTTTAATGCAAAAGTTTCAGAAACAAATTACTTCTGAAGCAAAATTTGACTCTATCATGGAGGATGCAGAATTTATTTAAACACTCTAGATGCGCAACTAGCTCAGAAAGAAACTTTATCCCATTAAAAAATCTCAGCAATTTCTGTAAGTATCATTTCACTGCTAACATATATTTCATTGACAAAACATTTAAGCTGATAAGAAAATAAATATTTCAAATAACTGAAAAATACAAGAGACGGATTAAGTGTTAATGCAATTTAAAAAACTCACTAGTCTCAGAAGACCTAACAGGTAAAGGAGGAAGTTCTGTGCCATTACTGGATGGTATTGGTAAAAGAGGCGATGCTGGTGAAAATGGAACCATGTCAAATAGATCTGTATTCGGAGACTGAGGCGCCATTCCTCTCTACAAGTCAAGTGAAGCAAGACATTAGCAGAAACGTTAAATAATGACTGCTATCAAACAATTGATTTAAATTACAGGTAAATACATAATTAATTCTCAATGTTTTATGACAAACAGTGCATCCTGAAAGCCTTTACAAGCAGTATATACACAAGGCATGACTTTAAAAAAGCTCAAAACATTCTGCCCCTTGATGGATGAAATAAAATGCACAGAGTGATGTAGCATTTTGTGGGTATAGAGCAAAAGTTTAAGTTATATAAATTTCCATTTAAAATTGTTCTATATTTTGAGTTTCAGAAATTGTTCTGAGGAAGACTCTCCAAGTTCTTATTTGTGAAGCTAAACCTAATCGGTATAACTTCCTTTACATAGAATAAGATTGGATTTACCCTTTTGATCCCTAAAGCAGTCAGTCCAATTCAACGTTCCATGTGTTAAGCTCATAAAAGCTTTTTTTGGATAAGTTATGTGCTGAAGGTCTATGGGAAGACTGACGATAGGAATTTTCCCAACGGATTTCAAAACAATGACTCAGGGTCAAAAGGGAATCAGAGGCCTGCCCTGCTCTTTGTGAGGAACTGAAACCCAGCACCAACTTTGCCTGAACTGGTCAATTAGTAACCACGCGGCATTTCACTGTTGGATGAAAGTTGGTGGACAAGCTTTCTAAGGCACAGGGTCAATAGGTGGCCCTCCAGAACTTAAAGAGCAGCAACTTGAAGTTCTGAGGGCAAAATTCTGAACAATATGATTAAATCATAAATTTAGAGCAATGCCAGCGAAAAGTCAAATCAGATAGTACTTATTCATACATAGAATAGCATCAATATCTTCTCAAGTAGCTGTTGATATTGTGTCAGGTGAAATATTTAAGACTGAGGAACATTAGACTATAAGGAAAGTATACAGAATAAGAGTGGATAAATAGTGTTGGCGTACAGATCAACAACGATCTGTCTGAAAGCAAGCACAAGATCATGAGGGTGAATAGTCTACATCTTAGGAATAAAAACTCACAACAAAGTTGCAAAATGTACATTTTCATGAAGAACCTTTACTTGTCAGTAATATTAAAGGATTTATATATATAATCACTTGCCTGGAGCACTCTATGATACAAGAAAATCTCAAAAACAGCTTAGTTCTATTTAGCTCAGCAAAAGATTATTGAGAAATAGAAGATATTTAACCTCGATATCCTTGCACATTATTGTAGTGCTACAGATTATATCTCCGTATATAATCAAGACTTCATTTTTTGAAACTCTGCAATTTCCCAGAGCAGCAGCAGATTGCAATGCTAACTCTCAGGTGCTAAAGTGAGATGGTATCGACTGCACAGTTATTGTTGCTTTAACTCTTCATCGATTTACTGGAGATGTACTTCTAGAAGACAGAATTAGTAGTCAAATGATATGTAAAAATAAACTGAACCATTTTATTTTTAAAAAAATAATCATAGGTTTTTTATTTTAAGACATATCATGAAGACCAAGGCAAATAAAGATTGTTTTCATAGATCTATAGAAGGCTTATGATTGGGTGCCTAGGGAGAGATCCTGGAGATTTGTCAGCATTTGTGAAGCCCCTGAGGAGTGTGCGTGACTATTACACAACATGAAATAAGCAATGCCAGGAAAGAGGAAGGAGAGATATGAAGGACAGTGACAGGTTCAAAGCCAAAGTTGGATTGCATCAAGGATGGCCACAGAGCCTCTACCTCTTGCTGATTGTCATGGATGTTCTAACTAAGCAAGTTAGGAAGTGCCATGGTCAATGATGCTTGCAGATGACATGATGTGATTGGAAGAATGAGAACGTAATGGAGTATCTGCAAACTGGAGAAGTGTGGCATGTGGGAACATTGAAGAAAGCAGTCAAGAGATTGAGATAGCAGATTAACAGCTGCAAAGAGAATGAGGAATGTGGTGAGGCATGTGGTGGAGATGAGACTGCCAGGAAGGACAGCAGAAAAGCTTAAAACCAAATGGAAAGATGGAGAGAAATTTAAATGCAGTGGCATTGGAAAAGAAAAGGGTGACAGACAGGAGAACATGGAAAAGTGACGGTTAGCCGGCATTGTGACAATGCAAAGTAAAACAGGGGAAGGAGGTGGACAATGAGAAAGAATAGGGTGGGAGGGCGACACAGGGAACAGGGACTGATGACGACTAGGAGGATGAAAAGGGGAAATACGAAGCCATGAGAGACGTGAGAACGAATGGGACATGAGAGTGGCATGGTGAGCCAAGGAGGATGAGGGGTGAGGAGGCAGAGTGAGTGAGTGCAAATGAGACTGAAAAGATTGGAAAAATTTGGCCTTTATTTCTGGAGAGGAGAAGGCTAGGAGGAGATTTGTTAGAGATATGCAAAATCATGAGGTGTCTGATTGGCAAAGATAGGGAGAAACTGTTCCCACTTGTAAGAGGATTGAGCACAAGAGGGCACAGACTCAAAGTGATTTGCAAAAAAAAAAATCGCAAGATGAGAAAAAACATTTTCTTACAATAAGTAGTTTGGGTCTGGAACGCAGTGCCTGGAAGTGTGGTAGGGACAGGTTCAATTGAGGCATTTACGAGGGATTAGATGAATACTGGAATATAAACAATCACGAAAAATGCATGATAGTGGTCAAAATGCCCATGGGCCAAATGTAAATATTCCTCTCCTAATGTAAGTACCCTCTGATTCAGATTCAGAGGCTGAGGAAGAGGATGAGAAGAATCATCGTAAATTCCTTTTCCAATTTGCCTCTCTCCTCTGGGATTTAGCTAGTGATTTAGCTAGTATATAGTTTGACAGTATTACAACAAATGGCTATTCTCTAGGACCACTTCAAACCGTTAAAATCAGTAGGCAATATGGTCACAGGAACCATCACAGCCAAGCCTGATCTTAACTTGCCCAATATACACAAACTAATCAAGAGGATCACAAAGTAACAATGAGTTTGATATTCTCACTAATTTTTCTTCATTTCTAGTGAACTCTGGCCCAACATGAAGTATCATCAAAGTTCACTAACTTTGTGGCAGAGAAATTAAACAGGGAAACTTTGTCTGTAATATGTCAGTTCCACGTTGTGCTTTTACCAACTGAACTAATAAGTTATCCTGCAAAAAATTCTGCAGTTGAAAAATATCTAAAAACAGAAAATAATTAATAACCAAGTGTTTTTATAATTTCCCAATAACAATAGCAAGGATATTCTTGCATAACTGGTTGCACTAACTATAGTAAATAGTAATTGTGTCCTTTTAGCCTCTTACATGGCAAAAGATGGCTGAGGTAGCCAAGGAGAGATTCTGCAAAGTTCAGGGGCAACAAAACTATCACAAATTACTCAAATACTGAAAAAAATACATATGTACTACATAAAAGAGCTTAGAAGCTCCAACTCAATCTCAGGCTTAAGATCAAATTGCCATTATTTGCCCTCATAATAATATTTAAGCAAATGGCACTAGCTGCTTTTTCTACGAGTGGTGCAGTGACATTATGGGAGGAACAGGAATACTGTTAAGCACAATATCCAAAGGTTGCTGTCCAAGTTTCACTATCTTCCATTTGCTTTGTAATAACAGTTGACAGTGGCTGCCTCACCTTTAAATTCACTTTAAATAGTCAATACAATAAAGATACACCAAACATAGTTACAATTACTTGCATTATTTCCCACACAGATGTGGCATCATGTGCAATCTCAGTCTTTCCAACTCAGCTTCCATTATGTAGGATCTCTTAGTTCACACTCACTGAATTGGGCAGAAAGCTTGGCAGCTAAAACGGTTTGGATTCGCGCATGAAAAGAGGAGGGAGGTTTCATGAGCTCCCTTTTCCACCCCAAAGTCTGAATCCCTTTGTCCTCTATCCCTGACCCCCAACCAATGTACTCCAGCCAACAACAACCTCCTCTCCACCCTGCCTCTTTCCATGTGGGGCCACCCATCCTGGTCCTGCCAAATACTCACCTCTCCGAATTTTTGCCATCCAGCCCCTGGCTCTGCTTCAGTGACTTGATACAGGTCCAGCAATAGCCAGACTTCCCGATCAATTTCCGACATGTAACAACATCTAAAATTTTGTTTCATTACTGACGTTCTGACATTACTTTTGTCATTATTATTTCTTAACATGTACTTTGAACATCATAATGGTGAACTAACCCAAACAAACATGTTTACTGTATAATGTTTACAAGTGTGAGGTATTGCACTTTGGAAGGACAAACCAAGGTAGAACATACAAGGTAAACAGTAGGATACTGAAGAATGCAGTAGAGCAGAGGGATCTGGGAATACAGATACATAATTCCCTAAAATTGGCATCACAGGTAGATAGGGTCGTAAAGAGTGCTTTTAGCAGATTGGCCTTTATAAGTCAAAGTATTGAGCATAAGGGTTGGAATGTTATGGTGAGGTTATATAAGACATTGATGAGGCCAAATTTAGAATATTGTTTGCAGTTTTGGTCATCTAATTACAGGAAGGACATTAATAAGGTTGAAAGAGTGCAGAGAAGTTTTACAAGGGTGTTGCCTGGACTTGAGAAACTGAATTACAGAGGAAGATTGAATAGGTTAGGACTTTACTGCCTGGAGTGTAGAAGAATGAGGGGAGATTTGATAGAGGTGTATAAAATTATGATGGGAATAGATAGAGTGAATGCACTGGCTTTTTCCACTAAGGCTAGGGGAGAAAAAAAACCAGAGGACAAGGGTGGAGGGGGAAAAGTTTAAAGGGAATATGGTGGGCAGGGAGCTTCTTCACACAGAGCGGTGGGAACGTAGAATGAACTGCCAGATGAAGTGGTGAAAGCGGGCTCACTTTTAACATTTAAGAAAACGTTAGACAGATACATGGATGAGAAGGGTGTGGCGGGATATGGTCCAGATGCAGGTCAGTGGGACTAGACAGAAAAATGGTTTGGCACCTAGGAAGGGCCAAAAGGCCTGTTTCTGTGCTGTAATATTCCATGCTTCTATGTGACACTAAAATCAAACTACTTCAATAACCAGAAAACACATTGATGTGGCCATTTAAAAGGTTGCTGGTTGTACTTAAAATAGTTCCAATTACTACACCCAGGCATTTCTTATTACTTAATGGAAGTCACAATCTTAAGTTTAAAAGAAGAAAAGCTAAAATACTAGCACACTTTGAGGTTTGTAATGTTTAAGTTTATTTCTTATTGTCACAAGTAGACTTACATTAACACTGCAATGAAGTTACTGTGAAAATCATCGAATCGCCATTCTCCAGTGCCTGTTCGGATACACTAAGGGAGAATTTAGCACTGCCAATGGATCGAACCAGTACGTCTTTTGGACTGTGGCAGGAAATCAGAGCACCCAGAGAAAACCCACACAGACACGGGGAGAACGTGCAGACTCCACACAGACAATGACCCAAGCTGGGAATCAAACGTTGTCCCTGGCATTGTGTGGCAATAGTGTTAACCACTGTGTGCATATACTTACAAATAGATGCATAGCTACACGTTTGCTGTAAACACTGACATAAGTTGGTAGTCTTAGTTGGGAATTAGTTATGGTGAAAATAATTAAAATTAAAAACAGCCTTAAAGATCAAGTTGAGCAAGTACTATCCCTAGACACTAACCAAGGATTTCTCTCTACTCAGTTCGCATGGACATCTTATAGTAATTTGTTTTCCAAACTGTTGAAACTTCTTTCGATGAGATTTCCAAGTTGATGTCAGTTATACAGAATTTGAGCCACATCGTGTGGGAGTATGAAAGCTGCAAATAAAGCACTGCTTGCCATATAGCAGCTGTCTGACTCAGTGTACCCGAATGAAAAAAACAATATTGCAACCAATTGCACCACCATTCCATTTGAAGGAACTAAGATGAGCTACAGTTAAAATATTAAAAATAGTAACCAATATCTTTAAATCTTTAAGAAAGAACAAAACTGACTTTTGCATTTAAAAGATAACTTTACTAAACAATCAGTGATTGAATTGGTTTATTGAAAAGATTTTCTTGTATTTTTAGTCAACTAGCTGTGCAGAGCTGGACACTATAGTGTATTTACTAGGTTGTGTAATGCACAGTACCCCTTGCCATCATGCACAATTGGGTGTTTAAGCTTCTGTGCAGTGAACCTGTGTAAAAGGTGTGTGAAGGAGTCCTGTATACAGATTTCTGAATTACTCAACTGCGTGTTTACAAGCCCACATTTTAAATTGCATCATCGGTTAGCAATCCTCTCATAAAAAGATAAATGGTACTACATGCACATACTCAAATCAAGAATGTCAAGCTCTTAGGAAACTGCATAAAATAAGTCAGGAAGCTAGAAAGGCTGCATTTCTTCTCTCTTAGAATGGACTTCATGAGGCATGCATAACAATTCAATAGCATTGCTTATTTGAATTAGTAGAAAACATGCATGTTTAAATTACACGAGGTCGTGGAATACTAAATCCATTCATTGTTCGTTGAAGGGTATTTTTGGGTGAGGGTGGTGTTAGTAGACTCTCTGTTAAGCTGGAGCCAGAAGGACTTGATGGGCTAAGCGTAAATGAGGCTATTTCAGGAAAAGACATGTTTTCCATGTAATGGGACCAGAAGAAAGTTGATGAGCTCTGACATAACTGCAGTTGGCTTCTGGAACTGATGTGCAACAGCTGTGAAAAAAGTGACAGAAAGACAAGGAACTGTTGATTGTGAGACATTAACATTCACTTGGTACAGTTTTCAAGCTCTGTTCATTACAGTTTCATGCTCCACTTAAACATACATCAAATTGTTAATGAAATAAAATTGATCAACTTTAATTGAATCAATAAAATATGAAATATAATGATATCTTGCAGAAAAATGTTAGGGTATAGTACCTGTGAACGATTCAGTCCAGATTCACCCAGTAGATAAAGTTTATTTATTAGTGTCATACATTACATTAGTTTACATTCACAGTGTAATGAATTTACTGTGGAAATGCCCCAATCGCCACACTCCAGCGCTTGTTCGGGTATACTGAGGGAAAATTTAGCATGACCAATGTACCTGACCAGCATGTCTTTCGCGCTGTGGGAGGAAACCAGAGCAGTCGGAAGAAGCTCACGCAGACACAGAGAGAATGTGCAGGCTCCACACAGTCAATGACCCAAGCAGAGAATTGAACCCGAGTCCCTGGTGCTGTGAGGCAGCAGTGCTAACTACTGTGCCATCGTGCCATTTATGGGAGTTGCAATCATTTCAATAGTGTAGACTGAGTGGTCACATGATGGTGCGCAGATTGCCACAGAGTAGAGCGGAGTACAAGCACGTAGAGTTACTCAAACTAGTGAATAAACTATTGTTCTTGGCCACCAGTTATTAGAACTCAGCACTTCAGCAAATACATTTAATTCTGTCTGGTGCAACCTCCCAGCTTTGTTATCTGATTTGCACAGTTAATGGGGTATTTTTTTAACTTCAAAGCAGAGAAAAATCAGCTTTCCAGTGTCCTCGCTGGTCTCTCTGGTGCCTCTCCCATTGAAAATACATTGCATAATTAGAAAACGAAAAAATCCTACAGAGCTATACAGCAACCATCACTGGATATTTAGTTCCTCAGGCTCCAGTGCTGTCTTGAGCAACAACACTCTTTGGGTGTAGTTCTTGAAAAAGGTCAGTAAACATTTGGAAGTGCAAGTTTGCGTCCAAGGTTGCTGAATTCACTCTATTTTGTCATTTTCCTACCATCCTCAACCTTGAATATCAATGTTGCTAAACGATTCAAGTCTATTCTTATTTTTTCACCTTTCAGTCCACTCTAATTCAATAACTTTTAAAATTCAGCACAGCTGTTTTTTTTCCCATTCTTTTCACTTTTAACCATTTCATGACTATTGAAAGTACCAGTTTTAAGCTGAAAAATATATCAAAAGTCATTTCACCATTTTCAAATGATTGCAAGATATGCTGTTTTAAAGAGAAACATATAGAAATTGGGGTTATTACAATGTCTTGATAAAATCATATTTAAATTGTTCAAAGTGCTCATTAAAATACATTTAAGACCAAAAATATAATACAAATAGGGCAAATGAACACTGCATATTGATCATAATGTATTTTTTGAGAGCTTTTAAGATATTGAGATTAGAAATTATGTTTATTTATAAATAAAAGCAGCCAATGCTTTAACATGTAAAGCAACCACAAAGATGTAAGATGAAATTTTACATGCTTTAACACTGAAGTGCATTGCAAGCACAGCATTTTGCAACAGGCCAAATTTTACAGTTGATAATGCTGAAACTAAAAACATTTCATCTTATTGTGTAATAAACTTAACAACTTCTGCTTTTACACAATGTACGTATAAACACAGCAATCCAGAAGCTGTTGTCAGAAATTATCAGCTCCTCCGTAAGTTGTGCTGTAAAAGACTCACCAGATTTGCACTGAAATCAATATAACAGTTCGACTTTCAGTTACCCATCAACTGGTTAGCCACAAAACATGCCACAAAAACTTAGAGCTGCTACGAGTAATAATTAATTTTAAACATCCTCACTGGTCATGAAAACTTAATTTAATAAGTGTGGACTCTCATGCCTTCAAAATTGAATTCATGTTGGAGCTTGTAAATCTTTGTTTGTATTCTTGATCTCCTGTTTTTAATCTAATCTTTCTTTCCTAATATTTATTTTGATTTCAGTACATGACTTGAATCTAATTTATTCTCCCTGGTTTAGATTCTGTGCAATCTGATTTGCTGAAGACCCATGCTGTTCTTTGTCCAGCTCACAGACTGCACAGATCCCCATTGAGATTGCTGTACTGGATCAGATACTGAATAAGAATAAATCTCTACTGAATAATGTGGGCTGCTGTCGCATAATGTATATGTTTCTTGGCTGCTAATCATGAAACTGGGACAATATTATTTTCTGATTGATTCCCTCACTGATTTAATTAACAATAAACAAAATTTGCTTTGAATGATTGTTTTTGCTACAATATATCTGTTTGAACAGTTTTGTCTCTAAGCTGTTCATGTTTTATAATTATTCATCCAGATGTCTTCATAAAAAGGTATTACACTCTACCTCAACTGCATAACTTGCCAATAACACTTTGTGATATATTGCTCAGCTGGTTCAGAATTGCCCAATTTTATTTTGCTAAATCCAATATAAAGTAAAGATCCTTTTTAAAAAGAGTCTCATGAGTTTGCCTCAAAAAAATGTTAAAGACTACATAAGGCAACATGGACAGAGAAGTGTCACATATCTGCCCATCTGCAAACTGTCTACAAGTTACTCTATTTGACTTTGCTAAACCTATTTAATCACTTGAAGATATCAAGTAGCCACATGTAAAACTTCAACAGGGGATGTAACAGCCTACTGTATTATTGATAGTTTATTAATCCAGAAACTCAGCTAATTTTCTGGGGACTCAGGATTCGAATCTCGCCATGTCAGATGGTAGAATCTGAAGTCAATAAAAAATATCTAGAATTAAGAATCTACTGACCATTGTTGACTGTCGAAAAATTCCATCTGATTCACCAATGTCCTTTAGGGAAGGAAATCTGGCATCCTTATCTGGTCTGGCCTACACGTGACAGCTGAGCCACTGCAATGTGGTTGACTCTCAACTGCCCTCAGGCAAGAAGGATAAGCAATAAATGTTGGCCAACCAGCGATGCCCAAGTACCACATTTTTTAAAAAAATTATTAGAATATCCTAAGTAATTTCTCAGGAGAGTTGTAAAACAAAATAAGACATTGAGACACATTGAGTCATATTAGGGCAAATGGCTAAATGTTTGGTCAGTGATAGATTTAAATGTGCCTTGAAGAAAGAGAAATAGTGGGAGAAATTAATGGAGGAAATCTCAGTTCAGGTTCTGGGCAGCTGAAGATATGGTTACCAACGACGGTACAGAGATATCCCAAAATGTTCAGTAAAATGTCTTTCTATTAATAAAGCATTCACTTCAGCTACAAAATAAAAATCTTAGATCATGACTTATATTAGTCACAGTTTATGCTGCATTTCAAATAAAAATATTTTCTCAAGTATAATTCTAAAGTTTATTTGTAAGGCACAAGTAAGGCTTACATTAATACTGCAATGAAGTTACTGTGAAATTCCCCTAGTTGTCGTACTCCAGCACCTGTCTGGGTCAATGCACCTAACCAGCACATCTTTCAGAATGTGGTAGGAAACTCATGCAGACATGGGGAGAACATGCAAAATCCATACTGAGAGTATGGACCTGAATCACTGGTGCTGACCACTGTGCCACTGTGCCACTCACAAATACTTCTTGTGAACTTGAAGTATAGCTTGCCAGAACTTCCAATATTTTTGCAACCCTCAATAGTGGCAAATGACTGTTTGGATTGGAAAATTTGAGCATGTTTGAACCATCAAAATGTTTGACTCTACACTCAAATTGGAGACATTTTGAGAGTTCAGGTGAATTGCTCACTGGAATTTCAAATTTCACAGGTAATTCACTCAGAGTCAACACTTTGGGATTTCTGCAAGGTCCCAAATTGCATCTTATAGGGTACACCCAATCTCCAAAGATCCAGAATCTGGAAGATCTGGGCCTGTGCTACTTGCTGTTGGTCACACAGTCTTCAGTTCTATTCACAAAATCCTCAGATACTGAAGCAGCCTTGTCAGCATATAGCAAGACATGGCCAATACTCAGGCTTGGACTGAAAATTGAAAAGTGGCATCACTTGTATTCCAAAATGAGAATCAATGACCACCTCCAATGAGAGAGATTCTAGCCACCTTCCCTTGACATTCAACAGAATTACCATCCCTGAACATCTCACCAACTTCACCCCACCGTTTCCCACTCCCCAATCATTCTGCCATATAATGGGCAAGGTTGCAAGAAGAAAAACTCCAAGGGCTGAGAATTCATGGCATGTCCCAATCTTTCAAAAAAGTCTGATAGGCTATCAGTAACTGATGAGATCGGTCCATACCTGGAGCTGACAGAACACTGGATTGCTTTGCAGCTGAACCAGTTAAGTATGACATTCTCACAGACCCATCACAATTCGCAGTATCCTGAGAACAAGCGGACACCACAGCTTGGCCCCATTACATGCCTACCATTGCTATGTAAACATAGAGAACTCTCTCTGTGAAAGTTGGGTCGTGAGTGCTGGCAGAGGCCCCATGACGGTTGAATTATAGATTGCAGCTGCTGTGCATATTTTATCTTTATACATAATACACTGCTCGTTATGAATCAGAGGATATACTGATGTAAAGATGTGGAAATATAATCTAAAGAAATCTCCCTTTGCTTGGCTGGCTCATGGCAAACAGAAAGTGACTGAAGAAATTAAATTGATACAAAGGAGAATTATGAAGACTGCATTCATGAATCACCGAGTCTATGCGCCATACCTCTATACTGCAAATGGAGGAGCAACTGAGACAGCTTCTATTCACAATGCTTAAACATTCTCCCCCTCCACCCAGGCTCCTCAAAGCATTGACAAACTGCCAAATAGTAGGCTAATGCTGGCAGCTACTGTGGTGTCAAGATGGGACTCCAGTTGTTCCTAGACATTAAAACACCCTTGTCTGGAGGTTCAAGGCCATAAGGATTTTGATGAGGCTGCAATATGCAACAAAATCTTGGCATCATAACTGCTCCTCCCAATACTCAGAAATCACTTAGACATTGCCACACACACTGGACCGCAGTTCAGCTAAAAGATCTTTGAATGCGCTGTGCACATTGAGAACAGATTCCTCTCTCCAAGCATTGCAATATTAGATTAACATAGAATGCATTTTCCTTCTTTTAAATATGTAGCCTGTAAGATGTAAATCACTAGATGGTGTCACATTGCCTCGCCTTTTTGCCATCATTATCCTTCTTGGAGGTAGCCATTGACTACAATATCACCAACCAATCTCATTTCAATCTGTGGTGACTGCCAACTTTTGAACTGTCCCTGGGGAGAGCAGTTAGTCAGAGATTTAACTGGCCCAGTGATGGTGTCACCTCAAGCAATAATGGCCAACAAGACATCTTCTAGTTCTGAGGAAAAGCAAGCTGAAATACAGGGAAAGTATATCAGAGGGCACTTCAAGATGGTAGCATCCTCTCTCAGTTAACCAGTTAAATATTAAATCAAAAGGTAGATCTTGCAACCCGGCTAAGAAGTGATTAGAGATGGAGGGATGGTACAGTTGGGAACATTTGCACAGAGTAGCCTGTAGCTGTTCCTGCAGCATAGCAGGCAGTGAAGACTTCTCCTAGTCTGCCACTGGTGTACCTGTCTTCAGGCACCAAAAATGGTATCCACCACCTGCAGAAATCTAGACACTGACTGGAAGATTCAAGTTGGCTTCCTTTAATTGTTCTTAAAAGGCTTTTTGTGAGCCATGCCAGTTATCCAATACGTTTGTGTGCATGTGCGCACGTGGGAGGAAGGAAGGAATTTAGGGAGGAAGTTTGGCACCTAGCTAATCAAAGACAGGACTACAACTAATGTAGCAATTAAAACTGGGAATGCACAACTGAGTAAGAGGTCTGACAACACCAATTTTAAATCCAACCGATTTATTTGATAGTAAACTTGCTAGCTTTTGGCCTTTGTAGCCTTTGTCAGGCGAATGAGGTGTTCTGGTCTGCAATAGCACACACATCAGCACAAACAGTTTACAGATTGCTGATTAGAATGCGAATCTTTACACCTAACCTGCTATTCAAGTCTTAAAGTGGCTAACAATGTGAGTGGAAGGAGCACTGAGCAGAGGTTAGAGAGATGTGTATTGTCTCCAGACAGCGCAGTAAGTGAGGTTTTTTGCTAACCCAGGCAAGTTATGGGGGTTACTGATAGTGTGACATGAAGGCTACAAAAGCTGCAAGCTCGCAAGTTTACTATCAAATAAATCGGTTGGATTTAAAATTGGTGTTGTCAGACCTCTTACTGAGTTTACCCCAATCCAACGCCTGCATCTCTACATCATGATGCACAACTGGCCAGGATTAAAGGATTAAGCAAAACAAAATCTACTTACACAATTTTCCGAATTTCATGTTCTCAGCAAATGTTTTCTTTAGGGCTTGACTGTATGGGCAGTCATCCAGGATATGTAAAGAGGGTTGTGAGGTTGGAGGAGATTACGGAGATAGGAAGCAGCGAGGCCGTGTACAGACTTGAAATAAAGAAGAGCATTTTTAAATCAAGATGTTGCCTGGCAGGCAGTTAAGAAAGTCAGCAGGCACAATGGTGCGAGGGGAATGGAATTTGCTGCAAGTTAAGAAACGAACAGAGGTTTGGATGACCTTAAGATTGTAAATGGCAAATTTTGCTTCCAGGAGCTATGAAGGTGGTGAAACAGAAACAGTACAGTAATGAGCTTGCAGCAATTCATAATCTGATTATATTTCTACTCTAATAAAGCAACATAAATATCTTGTCCGGTTTATGTATTTTGTATCTTTTTAAAAAATCATTTGGACCTATATATTTTGCTCTGTTTCAGACATTCTCCATTCAAAAGCCTGGGGTGGATTGGGTGGTCCTTTAGGTGCTGAAAATACATGACGTAATTTCAAATTGGCGACATTGTGGCCTACAGTGCAGCTAAGTCTAATCTGAAAATGGGCATCAGGAGTGCGAAACATAATCACGTACAACAGAAGGAGGACATTTCCACAATAATGGCACATGTGGCAAGGCATTCAATCCATGACAGATTACAAAAGCAAGAATACCTGCCTTGACCAACGATGCCTTCCTCCTTGATGAGCTCACTTTGCTTGCTTTGGCATGGATAACAAGGAACCAGCCACTAAGGCCTTACTACCAGCACTTGCTCACACTGTCTACAACTAATATAAGGGGTACTTATGCAGAGTGAGCACTTGAAAAACTGCTGGCCCAGATGGCATTCTCAGACACTTACATAGGGCATGTGTTGATCAGTTAGCTGAGGTCTTTACTGACATCTTCAAACTGTCACTGGCCTGGGTGGTGATCCCTGCATGCTTCAAATGCACAAACATTGTTCCTGTGCTGAAACAATTGAATGTGATGAGCCTGAATAACCGCCCTATTGCACTCACGCCCATCATAATGAAGTACTTCGAAAGATTGGTTCTGACTCACCTAAAAGCCAATATGCCTTTGCCAACCTCGACCAGCACCAGTTTGCTGGAAGACGCTGTTTCCACTATTCTTTATTCTGCTCTGACCCATTTGGAAGACAAGAAAAAACCTATGTTAGAATGCTGTTCGTTGACTACACCTCAGCATTTAACAGCCACCAAGCTTGTCCATAAACTCCATACCCTAGAAGTTACACACGCTCTGTAGTTGGATCCTGGACTTCCTAACCAACAGGCCCAACCTGCTGAGCACGGTTCATTACTCCTTTTTCACCAATGACTGTGTGCTGTCCGTGACACCAATATCATTGTCAATTTTGTGGACAACACGATAATGGTAGGCCTGATCACTAATAATAATAAGTCAGCCTACAGGGAGGAGGTCCAATGTCTGGTGATGTGGAGTGCTGGAAAAATCTTGGCCCTCAACACTAAGGAGATCAAAGAACTTCAGGAAGTCCAGTGGCAGCACACACATCAAATTGGGTAAAGGTGGAAAAAGTCTGCAGCTTTAAATTTCCTGGGCATTCACATCACAGAGGACTTCCCATGTTCCCTCCGTCCTCCTTCCTAGTGAAGGTGGCTCAGCAGTATACTTCCTGAGGAGGCTAAAGGGAACCAACCTATCCTCCAGCTTCTCTCAAACTTTTACCGGTGCACAATAGAGAACATCTTGTATTACTGCGTCGTACGGCAGTTGCTCCATTTCTGACCAGGAAGCTTTGCAACACGTAGTCAAAATTGCCCAATGTCTCATCGGCATCCAGCCAGCTCCCAAGTTTCTTCTCCAGGGCTCTCACTCAGCTGAACTCCATCCTTTAACATATTTCCAGAACGGTCACTGCGCAATATGCATGTTTACACTTAAATAATAATTGACATTATTTTATAAATGACGACTGCATTTGATTTTTTTTGTACTTTGGGAGTCTGCAAGCTCACCTTTTGTTATACTTGTGCATATACAATGAAAATAAAGTTGAATTGAATTAAATTGCTATTGATAAGTAAACAGGACAAAAGTACTTTTCTGTATTCAGACTTCTATCTTTCTCCATGACCTCTACTCTTCAAAGGAGATGCAGAATGATAACACACTGCATTTCCCTGTTTAAGATTTCCTTTCATAGAAACAACAGCAAGAGCTAAATAGGCTGACATACACATTCTACGGTATAGTTATAGTTAAGAAAATCTGACACAGTCAAAGGCTATTATTTACTTGTGGAACAATAAGATACGTAGTATGTGGCAGAAAACCAGGAGTAAAGAAGAAATTAGATTTCAAATAGTTTTTAGTTCAGGATTTTTCTCAGGTTTTTAGAATCATACCTATAAGAAGGATATCTAGGCAGGATTGATATACATTGCAACTGGTATACAATTAGAATGTATACCAATGTAACTGGTATACATTGGTTAAAAGAGACATTACTTCATTAATTGCCTAGCTGTGTTTGGATACATTACATTGAAGTCAGTCAAAAGAAACATCTATCTTTCAAACTTCCTGTTCTTCCCAAATAATGGAAATGCTTCCTTCCATGCTCCATACATAGATTAGATTTTCTATGAATATAAAGTCCTAAAAACTCAGATA
Organism: Sphyrna mokarran; assembly: GCA_024679065.1. NCBI lineage: Eukaryota > Metazoa > Chordata > Chondrichthyes > Carcharhiniformes > Carcharhinidae > Sphyrna > Sphyrna mokarran. Next base: position 33,071,416 of record JAGIQG010000011.1, read on the forward strand.
AAATTACAGAAATGCACAGTTACACACTTCTTTTACCCGCAGCATAAACTGTTTATATAAATAAATTTCCATGAGCAATAGATGCAAAAAAGTTCTGAGAACTGAATAAGACAGATTACTCAACACTGACAAAGGATTTGAACACGACAAAGATAAATTTAGCACAGATCATCCTATAAAATTCTCTTTACTAATCCTTGGATACATGTGTAAACATTGAGAACTTTTCCAGACGAGTCAGGGATTAGCATGACAAACAGAAATATACTTTTCAGAAAATATCCAAGACATCGCCATCATCATTTCTGGTTTGTTCTGTCATATTGGCTGGACAGATCCAGCAGAGGTAGCAGCACAGTGGTGAACAGTAAATAGGAAGATCTTGATATTGACTCAGGATCCCATGAAGCCTAATGGCATCTGGTCAAATATGAGCAAGGGAACCCCTAATGATTAATGCTTACTACCTGTCCTCAACTGACATGTCAGCAATCTTTCATTCTGAACACCCTCTGGAAAAAAGAATGAGGCTGACAAGGAACCAGAATGCATCTTAGACAGGGGACTTCAATGCCCATCACCAAGAGTAGCACCAATGTCGGGCATGTGGCACAGTGGTTAGCACTGCTTCCTGATATGCCAGGGAAGAACATTCAAATCTGGCCTTGTTTACTACCTGTGTGAAGTTTGCATCTTCTCCCCATGTCTGCGTGGGTTTCCTCCTGGTGCTCCAGTTTCCTCTATAGTCCAAAGATGTGCAGGTTAAATTGATAGGCCATGTTAAAATTGACGCTAGTGTTAGGGGGCTTAGCAGTATAAATGAATGAGTTTGCAGGAACAGGGCCTGGGTAGGATTGTGGTCAGTACAGAATTGGTGGGCCACATGGCCTCTTTCTGCACTATTGGGATTCTATCAGTCTAACTACTACCAGGCTTGGCCTATATACGTTGATAAATGAATGAAAGTGAAGGAAAAATCTATTTAGTTGCATCCTCACCAGTCAACTTGTTGCAGCTGCATCTGTGCATAGCAGTACTGACCATGCGCAGACCCTGTTGAGATGAAATCACATCTTCACAATGAAGACACCCTCCAACTTATGTGAACTTACTATCAATGTGTATGGGGATGGTTCAGAATAATTTTTTCAGCTCAAAACCGAGCATTCATGTAGTGCTGTGGGATACCAGCAATAGCAGAATTGTATTCAGGTCAATCTATAAACTTAAGGTCGAGGAGTCCCTCATACTATAGTTCCCATCAAGGCAAGCAGCTAAACTCGGTTCACTGAGTAATGTTGAGGAAGCTGCCAGGTGAAGATACATGTGTAATAAGTTGCCAGTGCTTCTTCAAAACCTCCCAATCCCAAAGACTCTACAACTTTGAAGGACAAGGGCAGCAGACACATGGAAATACCAGCATCTCCACATTCTCCAACTTGTACATCATTCTGACGTGATAATGTAATGCTGTTCCTTCACTGCCATTGGGTCTGAGTACTGCAACTCCCTAGCTAATAACAGTGTGAGTTTGCCTACAGCATATCAGTTGCAGCAGTTCCAAAGGTTGGATACACCACCACATTCTCAAGGGCAACTAGGAGTGGGCAATAAATGCAACATTTGACAATGGGGTGCCCAAATACCACGAATTAATACATTAAAACAACAGATATCTTAGCCCAACAGAAATAAAATGGTAATGAGATGCTACTTGCAATAAGCAAACACTCACACTTCAACTGTACAGCCTATTATATAAATTACATGTAAAAACTGTTCATTGTAGGATATTATGCATGATAATGTTTTAAGTGAAATATTCAGAAGAGATTGCAGTAATAGACTATTTAATTTACTGAACTTCGACAGGGTAATCTATTCAGTGCCATGCATGGTGAGTCCTCTCTACGATTTAGTATTCTGTTCTGATCATAACAGATTAGCTTCAGGTCTGAAATAAAACAAATATAACCAGTAGAAATTCAAGTTCAGTGGCGCCAGTCGTAACTTGATGGGGCAAATGGCCTCCGTAAAGATTCTGTGATTCTAAAGAAAACACCTTGATCAGGGGTGAAAAGGATAGCACATATTGCAAATACTCAGCAGAAAAAGGAGAAGAGATTAAATGATAAAAGGGATAATGATGCGATTCAAAAAAAGGGGCAGTAATAGTACACAATAGGAAATAAACTTTGGTCTAAAGGGATAAGGCAACAGCAGAACATTACCACCCCCTACTGTCCAAAGAAATGGGGAGCAGTGCTTACGATCTCAAATTGTTGTACTTAATGTTTAGCCTGCAAAGTTTTAAAATACATAACTGAAAGATGAAATGCTGTTTCTTGAACTTCTATTGAGTTACTATAGAAACCCTGCAGCACAGAAAGAGGCCTTTTCAGCCACTGAGTCATCACTGATGTTAGAAAGAGTATCCCGCCCATGCCCTCACTTCTGTCCTATCCCCATGTGCTTACACATTTACCGTGACTAACCCACATAATCTATACATCTTTGGACATTAAAGAGCAATTTAGCATGGCCAATCATTTAGCCCACACACCTTAGGACAGTGGGAGGAAACCCATGCAGACACATGGAGAATGTGTAGACTCTGCACAGTCACCCAAGACCAAAATCGAACCCGAGTCCCACTATGAAGCAACAGTGTGTCACCTCGGAGCTACTTGAGAACTCTGTAGGATGCCAAAAGTAGGAAAGTCAGAGTAGTGAGGATGAGTTGGGAAGGAGAATTAAAATGGCAAACGACCAGAAGCTTGAGATCAGAGTTGCGAATTGGACAGAGGATTCAGCCAACTGAGTGCTTATACCTCTCATTTCTTTTCATTACCACCTGATAACTTGTTCGATCTTGGGAATTACAGGTGGATGACATGAGCATCTGTCAATCATGTTAGGATAAAACCCAATACTCTTGACGCTAAGATTTTTACATCTCTTACGTAGTTCAAAATTATTACGCCTTAACAATGGCTGAAGATGTAATTAAAATCTAAAATCTCTACATTTTTGATTCATGCAGTCTGCACATCAGGAATAGAGTACCAAGAGGTTCCTGCTGGGAGCACTACTGAACACACAAACCTCTGTTGGTTCACCAGCACCACTGGGAGGTACTCAATAGAATTACAACAGTGGGGAATTTGTAAAAATTAACTGTTCTTGGCTGTCTGTGGGAACACATTATTCTGGACTTACCAATTTACTGAATTTCTACTTTCACAAGTGCCCTTAGATTCAAACTGCAAAGACTGATAATTGGTCTGTCTCAAACCGTGGGAAGAAGTCTCACAACACCAGCTTAAAATCTAATAGGTTTATCTGATAGCAAACATCACTAGCTTTTGGAGCGCTGCTTCTTCATCAGCTAAGTGGGGAGTTCTGATCACAGACAGGGCATATAAAAACACAAACTCAATTTATAGAATAATAATTGGAATGCGAGTCTTTACAGCTAATTAAGTCTTAAAGGTAGAGACAACGTGAGTGGAAAGAGCATTAAGCACAGGTTAAAGAGATGTGCAGTGTCTCAAGACAGGCGGCCTTCAGACACGCGACAGCGCAGAGTCGCTGAGCAGAGACTCATAGCCAAGTTCCGCACATGAGGACGGCCTCAACCAGGATCTTAGATTCATGTCACACTATCTGTAACTCCCTGCCGGGGCTTGCAAAATCTCACTAACTATCCTGTCTGGAGACAATACACGTCTCTTTAACCTGTGCTTAACGCTCTCTCCACTCACACTGTTTGTACTTTTAAGACTTGATTAGCTATGAAGATTGGCATTTCAATCATGATTCTGTAAACTGAGTTTGTATCTTTACAATGCCCTGTTTGTGAACAGAACTCCCACTCACCTGAGCAGTGCTTGGAAAGCTAATGGCATTTGCTACCAAATAAACCTGTTGGACTTCAACCTGATGTTGTGAGGCTTCATACTGTGTTTACCCCAGTCCAACGCCAGCATCTCCATATCCAAACCATAGGATCATACTAACATTTCCTGCAATAAGGGCTCAAATCTACAACTCAGCAACACAAGAATTATCGGGGAAACCCTATTTTCTCAGTGTAAAAGGCCACACATTGATGACTTAATAGGCTGCATTAGCTAGTGAAAATAATTTTTCAAAGTTAATAACAAGAATTTGCATTTATATAGTGCCTTTAACATCCCAAAAATGCTTCACAGGTGGAATATCAAACATAATTTGATGCTGAGATACATAAGAAGAGATTAAAGGAAGTGATCGAAACTTGGTAGAAAATATAGATTTAAAGAATCTCCTTGAAGAGTAAGAAAGGTCTGGGTAGGAACTCTGGAGCTTAGGGCCTTGACAGCTTAAAGGTGACCATCAATAATGGGACAATATAAACTGGGAATGCACAAGAACCAGAATTGGAAGAACACAGGGTTCTCAGAGGATTGTATAGCTAAAGGAGGTCACATAGATAGGAAGGACAAAGGATGAGAATTTAAAATCAAGATGTTGTCAGTCCAGTGGCCAATGAAGGTTGAAATGCACAGGGGTGATGATTAATGACGAATTTGGCATGAGTTAGGACTGAGGTAGCAGAGCTTTTGATGAACTAAGATTAGGGAGGATAGAAAATCGTGGCAAACAGGAAAGTTACTGGCAATAGTCGTAAATATGAAATCCAAGAAGTAAGAGGTAATAAATTGATAAGCCAATGACATTTTAAAATGTTGTATTCTGACATGTACTCCTTTTCAGGATCTTGATATTAAAATTGCTATATTTCAGAAATTAAGATGATTGTATTATCTTATTAACTTGTAATGCATACACAAGCCAATAATATAATATTCATGAGTATTAACCACTACGTTAAGATTTCAACTTGAAGTAGCAACAACATGGTTGTCAATTTCTTGAGCATGTAAAGGCTGCAGTAGAAGAAATATCTTCTACATCTTTGCCATTCGACTACAGTTTTAGGCTTTTTATCATACTATTGGCTTATCACCATTTTCACATTTTTCTCAGTTTAATGACATATTTTAACATTGATCTTTTCCACTTGGATTGTCCATTTAAAAGGGAGTTCACTCTCAATGTTCTGAATGAACTACATGTTCTAATTAGAAGGGGTTTCTAGGTATTGCATAGCCCACTCTATTTAAATAAAAGAGGGCTTCCACCATAGTAGGAAATGATTTCTTTCCCCTCTCCTGCAAGGACTATTAAAAATCATTCCCTTTTAATGAATGGGAAACTGGATTTTCATTAGTTAAGCACTTTCATTGCTTGGAAATATCTTTCCCAAGTGCTTGCGAAGCATAAAGCAGGCTTTTGCTATACGGAAAAAAACCTACTTCTGATATATTTACAGGAAACCAAGGATAAGAACATGGGACACAGGGGGAGGTTGGAGGCTGGAATTAGGGGTCATATGGAAGTCTGACGTACTGGTGAAGAATCACTGGCGGTGGTGAACTAAGATGGACAGCAAAAATATCGGGGTAATCTCAATTCTGTATTTAAGCAGCAGCAATTTTTACTTTCCTTAACCCATTTTTCAATTCTTAAAAAGCAATTACATTTTTTGAAAGTGTCCAAGGAACTAAAATCCTTCCTCTGCTCACAGCAGGAACCTGACTTCAGTGTCAGAATTTAAAATGGGGGTTCATACAGCACTACCTAGCTCAGAAATGTGAGCTGGGCGACCCTGAATGGATAGCTGGGGAGGCCAAATAAAAGTTCAATTGGATAACATTTCCTGATTGTCACAGTCTTAGGTAGAATAGATTTCTCTCCATTTACTTGTGATTTTCTTTCAACCCCAATTGAAAATGTGGAACTTTAAACCCTTAGATTCCATTACTAATTTAAAACAAATCTAAAAAAATTTTCTCTGGGGACTGGAATGTCATCCTTGACTATAAAGAGTTACCTTTAAAAGTTCTCTATTTTGAAAGGGAAACAGAATTTTAAGTTTTGTTTTACAATAAACTTGTCACTAACTGTAACCTAAAAATCATTGAAATCAATCTTACACTTACAAAGTAGTCAGTAACTTAGGTCACTAATAGACGAAAACAAAGATGATAACACTTTGTTTAATAGAGTGTCTCAAAAATCAGTGGGTAACATTTACGTATAAGGATGTGTCCACCAGGAACCTCTGCCACGAACCCAGAGCCATATGCAGGGTTAGGTGTCGGTTCCCTCTGTTACCTGATGGGTGCTCATACCATTAGGATTATATCTAGGACAGCTGCTGGATAGGTAAGGATTTAAAATCCAGAATGTTAAAATCCAGATGTTAAAATCCAGAACAAGGAGATTCTTACAAAGAGGAACACTGAGCATGTTTTGTGAATGACAGTGAAACGGAAAATCATTTAAAAAATTCCTTAAAAATATAAGCTGATTTTTGAATTCTACAAACAACTCTATAATGCCAATCATTATCTTTTGATTGGTTATCAGGTCCAGGATGAAAACTAACTGCACAATAGCTTGATTCCTGCCATCACAGCTTGTCAAGATCCAGTGCTATTCAACTGTGAGTAGTTATGATTCGGAGTTCTAGTTATTTATAATGTTAAAATTCTATATCTTCCTTCTCCTCCTCTTCCCTGCTACCATTAGATTTTTGAATGGACCTACCTCGCATTAATTTGATCTTTCTCTACATCCTCAATATGACTGTCACACTACATTCTGTACTGTCTCCTTTCCTTCTCTATCTCTAGTTTGCTTTGTATAGTGTGCAAAAAACAATACTTTTGCTGTATACTAATACATGTGACAATAATAAATCAAATCAAATCTTAATCCTGATGTGCTTTCTATCTAGCTCCTCTCAGCCTTGTTGGTCAGGGTGCCCTATGTTTAGGCATGGAAAAGAACGTCACAAGTTCAACATTAACCTCAGGGTATAGCTTAATAGCTTCCAAAGATAGTTTTGGAAATATGATTGATTATTTTTGTAATTCTCCTCATGTCTTATGAGGAGAGGCTGAGGGATTTGAGGTTGTTTTCGTTAGAAAGGAGGAGGCTAAGAGGGGACCTGATCGAAACATATAAGATGATTAGAGGTTTAGATAGGGTGGACAGTGATAGCCTTTTTCCTAGGATGGAAAAAGCTAGCACGAGGGGACACAGCTTTAAATTAAGGGGTGATAGTTATAGGACGGATATCAGAGGCAGGTTCTTTACCCAAAGGGTGGTTCGGGAGTGGAATGCCCTGCCTGCAGCAGTTGTAGATGCGCCAAGTTTGGTGGCGTTTAAGAGGTTAGTTGATAAGTATATGGAAGAGAAGGGAATGGTTTAGTTTGGAGGGGCATTGCTTTTTATATTGGTCGGCGCAACATCGAAGGCCAAAGGGCCTGTTCTGTGCTGTAATGTTCTATGTTCTATGTTCTAATGTTTTATTTTAAGCTTTAAGTAAGTGCATTTGCTGAAAGTGAAAACAATTAGGCTTTTAATTTTAGATTGATCCATTATAATTGTGAATTAATTATTCATATTCACTAATAAATATTTTAAATGCTTCATTCTTCCTTCAACTGTGCCTTCCAAATCCACAACCTCTACCAGTGGAAGGACAAGGGTAGCAGAGCACCATCACCTTCAAGATTCCCTCCAAATCAAACACCATTCTGACTAGGAACTTTATCACTGTTTTTTCATCGCTGCTGGGTTAAAATCCATTCCCCACTCACACCTCACCTCTCCCACAGGGTCCCACCTAGCTTTTCCCTCTTCAGGCTTCCTCCACCTCCCCTTCCACAAGACTTCCCACAACATCCCTGTAAGGATTCTCCCATCCCCCTCCAAGGAGCTTTGCTAACTTCTCCTCCATTGAACTTCTCCCACTTATCCTATCAGGCTTTGCCCGATGCGAGCCCTCCAAATGCCCAATCATCCCACACCACCCTCAAGCTGTCCAATTTACCCCCAAACCTCATCCCTACTGGAATAAGCTGATCGCCTGCCTCCTTTAATTAGCCAACCCCATCCTCTCGGCCAACCAATCACCTTATCCCAGCCGACCATCAACTTATTCCCTTGACGGCCAACTTGTTGGCTGAAGGGCCTATTTGTACTGTAGTGTTCTATGTTCAACCTACATCACCACCCTACACACCAAATTCTAATCACTTAGCTGATGAACCTGCCCTTTTCCCTGGCTTGGGAGTGGTTGGAGCTATACAGATATATGATTTACTACAACCAGTGCCATAAAAAAAGGGACATGACCTTCTTACCTCTAATTCAGCAGCAACTGACTGAAGGTCTCAGGAACATCCTGCCCTGCACTGTTCTTGCCTGGCCTGAGGCAGAAGGTTTGGCAAGACAGGATTGAAAACATTTCAAAATAAGGAAATGGGAGGAGAGCGGGACAATCCAATTCGGGTCGCCAATCTGCAGAAGCTCATGCCCAAAAATATTTTTATTTTAGATCAATTGAAAATGCTAACTATTCAAAACAGACTTATACAACGAATGGCACTATTAGGAAGTTACAGTGATTCCTTGCAGCTGCTGCACGTAAAATGAAAGCTGAAATTTTTAAGAATGCACTTCTAGGATGTGCAGTCGATAGATTGTGTTCCCATTCAATTTCCACTAAATGCCTCAGGATCACACTAAAAGTGAAAAAGCCAGTTTTTATGTAGCTAGATAGAAATGGTATAATGCTGAAGGACAATTTAATAAAAGGAATGCTTAGATGATTTGGATGCCGTCCAAAATTGACTAGACATATAACATTTTGATTTAAGTTAGGCTCACATATGGCGAGGGTGGGTGTAAATAAAATCCAAAGACATGTTTAGTTTTTATAGAAAACACTGAAAATAGGTTTGGTCATGAGTAAACTTTCCTGTAAATTTGGCTGGTCCAACAGGAAGAGTTTGGACAGCACTGCACTCTTTCAGGCAATAAGCAGGACAACAAAGAATATATTATTGTAGAAAGGTTGAAACTAGTGATGCTGCAACTGCGAAGAGTGCATTTCTTGCTGCCTTCATCAGACATGGCACAGAGGAAGGACTGTATCTCAACCTAAATTAGTAAGTTAGCAGGGTAAATATGTGGGGTTGTGAGGCTAAAGCCTGGACGGGATTGTTGTCTGAAAAGGCTTTTGTACTGTAGGGATTCTATGGAGAGGTTGGAGAAACTTAGTTTGTTCTCACTGGAACGATGGAGGTTGAGAGGAGACCTGACAGAAGTCTACAAGACCATGAGAGGCATGGGACAGAGTGGATAGTCAGAAGTTTTCTCCCAGGATGGAAGAGTCAATTATTAAGTGACACAGATTTAAGGTGCGAGGGGCAAGGTTTAAAGGAGATATTTGAGACAAGATTTTTTCCACATAGATGGTGGTTGGTTGTTGCTTGGAAAGGTAGTGAAAGCAGATATGTTAGTGACTTTTAAGGGGTCTCAGATACGTGAATAGGATGGAAATGGAGAGATATGATTCCTGGAAGGGCAGGGGATTTTAATTTAGACAGGCAGCATAGTCAGTGCAGGCTTGGAGGGCCTGCAGTAATTTTCCTTGTTCTTTGTACTATAAGATACAACTGAATGTGGTGCAGTTAATAAATCTTTGTCCATGAAAGACTAGGACCTAACTGTGCACCTTAGCACACTGGAAATCACTAGCCTTCAATGCACAAATTCGTGTCTTATAAGCCATTTCTGCCTTTGAGCAAATCACTCAAGCACTTGGCAATATCGGAAAACTTCACAACCGATATGCTTTAAAGTATCACATTCTACAGTCCAGAGGCGTAGAAATTCGATCAAGGTGTACATATTTCTCAAGCACAAATTAGTACCTAATCTTGGTCACAGTTGTATGTTGGCCAATGCTGTAAGGAACTTTTAGTTCCTCACAACATTGGCAATTACCCTGATAGAGTAAGTGGGAGAAGTTCAATGGAGAAGTTAGCAAAGCCACTTGGAGGAAGCTCGGAGAGTCCTGTACAGGGGTGTTGTGGGAAGTCTTGTGTTGGGGCAGTTGGAGGGACCACTGTGGAGGGAGCCTGTAGAGGGAGGGTGGGGGTTAGGGGTGGCCTGTGGGAGAGGTGAGGTGTGAGAATAGGGAATGGATTTTAATCTAACGGCAGTGAAGAAACGGTGATAAAGTTTCTGGTTAGGATGGTGTTTGATTTGGAGAGGATCTTGAAGGTGATGGTGTTCTGTTACCCTTGCCCTTCCAGTGGTAGAGGTCATGGGTTTGGAAGATGCTGTCAAAGGAGTAATGAAGCATTTAAAATATTTATTAGAGAATATGAATAATTAATTCACATTTATAATGGATTGTCTAAAATTAAAAACCAATGTTATGTGATGCAGTGTGAGCGAGTGTATATGTGCAACTGTTCCTGATTGGCCGTTCTCATCCTTTAACAGTGCTGTACAAATTGGAGCTTGTGGAAGACAGGATCAAGATTTTAAGATCACAATGCCAGCATAACTGTAACCATCTATCTGGCAACAATTATTTTCCAGACTGAAATAATCATCAAGTTTATCTAAAGGTTCCTATTCATACAACTGTTTTGCAAATAGCAAATGCCATACACTGGAATATGAGTTCCATGTTTGAAATGCTCCCATGGTGTAAAATTAATCTGAATTATTTCTATAATTAATTCATGCAAGTTTGATCAAGAATTTCTGCAATATCTGCATTATTATAATGGTGTCATTGCAGGGACCAATTTAGGCCTCTCAGGTCCCATTTTGCATATTTGGAAATTTGTGGCATAAATAACTTCCACCATTACTTATGCCACTCCACTGTCACCCTTGTTAAAATAGCTGAATAAATTATTATAGCCATATCACCATGAAAGTTAAAAATTATGTTGAATTTGCTAAATAAAATCCAGAGATTCCTATTCCAAATATGAAATTATTGCAGAATGGCATTGCTGAGCGAAGCATGTGGGTATCATAAACTGGAACAAATTTAAAATATGCAAATTTTTAAAGTAGTTGTTTTGCAAATTCTAAATTTTCTGAATCACGTTGATCAGAGGTCACACTTTTGCAAATTTTTAGTGTAAATGTGAGTGTTATTTATAAAATACTACTAAATCCTGTAATCATAAACAGGAGGATAATCCTTGATACATCGTGAAATTGGAATGACTGTTATCTGTATTTCGTTCCAAAATAACATTTTGAATGTCAATCGGGACAGAGGTGTAGTAGCTGTCTTAAAATTGGTAGTTCTCAGCTATAGCTAACATGTATTTGTAATGACATTTTTGACTAATCTTTTGCTTGATGTTTCTAAATGAACTAATAAATTGTGTTGAAATTCCCACCAAAAACAAATTAAACAATAAATGTTAAACTATTCATTGGTTGCACTGCTTCCAATTTGCCACTTTTTTGGTGGTGGCTAACTCAGTTTATTTATTCACCAAACTGTGGCCTAAATTCCTCACAAGATGATTAGGAGTATGGTGGTCTAACCAATATCACCACAGCATGAGTTCTAGACTATTGAAGTGACCATGCTGATTCATTTACAAATAAAACTACAAAGCATCAACCCTCATTAGGCCAATCAATCAATCAATCCAATCTTTTCTAGCTACTAAGTGGGAATGAGAATATATCAAAATTATTCCTGTCCCTCAGTTTTGTTCCCTCTACCCCAGGGATGTTTTACTGCATAGTATAGGGTGAGTGAGGCTATACCTGGGGTACAGAAAATATTTACTAGGATGTTGCCTGGTATGGAGGGCATTAGCTTTGAGGAGAACTTGGTTTGTTCTCACTGCAGCAATGGAGGTTGAAGGGAGACCTGATTGATAGAAGTCTACAAAATTATGAGAGGCATGGACAGTGTGGATAGTCAGAAGCTTTTTCCCAGGGTGGAAGAGTTAATTATTAGGAGGCATAGATTTATGGTGCAAGGGGTTAGGTTTAAAGGAAATGTATGAGGTAGTTTTTTTTTTACACAGGTGCCTGGAACTCATTGCCAGGGGAGGTAGCGGAAGCAGATACGGGCGTCTTGACAAGTACATCAATACAGTGGGAATAGAGGGATATGGTCCCTGGAAAGATAGGGGTTTTTAGTTAAATTGGGCAGCATGGTCGGTGCAGGCTTGGAGTGCTGAAGGGCCTGTCCCTGTGTAATTTTCTTTGCTCTTTGTTTTATTGCGTGCAGTTTTGGTGTCCTTATCTAAGGAAGGCTGTCCTTGCTATTGAGGGAGTCCAACAAATATTTACCAGGCTCATTCCTGGGACAGCAGGTCTGTCAAATGAGGAGACACTAAATTGGTTAGGATTATATTCGTTGAAGTTTAGAAGAGTGAAAGGGGATCTAATAGAGACTTATAAAATTCTAATAGGTTTAGACAAGGTAGATTCAGAAAGAATGTTCCCAATAGTGGAGGAGTCCAGAACTGGAGGTCATAATTTGAAGATAAGGGATAAAACTTTTGGAACTGAGATGAGGAGAATTTTTTTCACTCAAAGTAGTGAATATATGGAATTCACTATCACATAAGCCAAAATGTTATGTGATTTTAAGAAAACATTAGATATAGTTATTGGGGCTAAAGGGATCAAGGAGGAGTTGGGGGGGGGGGGGGGGGGGGGGGGAAATCACGACATTGAATTTGATGATCAGCTAAAATCAAAATGAATGGCAGAGCAGGTTCACAGGGCCCAATGGCTGACTCCTGCTTCTACTTTTTATGCTTCATCCCACTTCCCAAACTCTTTGAGCAAACATATTAGAGTAATTTTTATCATCACTATTTGAACAATAAGCTGATGATTTGGACAAAACCATGGTCACTGATATACAATCCCCAAAATAACACAGACATTATTTTTAAACAGAAGATAGTGTCTCCACTGCTAATTTCAAGCACGTTCACTTGAACTCAACTTGCATTTGTTACAGGTTTAACACGTTAATCTTATTCCTCTCTCCACAGCTGCTGCCTGACCTGCTGAATATCTTCAGTATTTTCTGACTTCCTTTCAGATTTCCAACATTGCTTTTGTTTATACACAAGGTGACACAGTTTTTCTCTAAATCTGGCCGACTCAAGATCACCCTGATACCGCAAGACAGGTCACATACTGATTTGAACCACAGCTAAACATTCAACTACAATTCTGTCAGGGAACTCCTGCTTCGATGTTGTGTAACAATCGAATACTGAATTCTGACAAATAACACGCATTTCTTGACAGACTTCCTTGTTTGGGGGACATGCTTTCATGTCACTGCAATTGAAAAATAAAAATATGGCCCACTATTACCAGCAGGGTCAATATTTACTGGACAGCTTTGAAATCTGGGACATTTATTGCAGTTGATGGATGGGAAGCGAAAATTTGCTGGGAAAGTAAGAGGGAATTAAGGAGTAGGATTAGGTAGGATACTCTTTCAGCGAGCCAGTGCAGACTTGATGGGCTGAACGGCCTCCTTCTGCATTGTGAAGATTCTGTGATTTTGAATGTTTGATGGAGGAAAGCTCTGTGTCCACTGATGCTGATTTTGAATAAGATTTTCAAACACACAGCAAGGATCTTCTTACATTCAGTGCTTTGTAACAAGATATCTTTTCGTTACACTTGTTTTTTTCTGTATTCAGTGCATCATTATCAAGGTGCAAACAAGTGGTAAGTAAAACTATTTTGCCTAAAAATAAACAGATCACTATGATCAGCAACTTTAAAAGTAGTATCAGTAAAAATGGGTAATGCTTGTAATTTTTTAGTCAACATAATGAAGAGATTGGTGAGGCACTGAATAAATATTTCTCTTCGGTATTCACGCAGAGTGCTGGAAATGTAGCTGTGGAGAGCACTGAGGTACAGGGTTGCAAATTGGGGAGTATTGTAGTAGATAGGGAGGATGTGTTAGAAATTCTCGAGGGTTTGAAGTTGGATAAGTCCCCTGGGCCGGACGGGATTTAACCTAGGATTCTCTGGGAGGCAAGAGAGGAGATTGCAGAGCCTCTGGCTCTGATCTTCAGGTCCTCGTTGGTTACGGGTGTGGTTCCGGAGGACTGGAGGATGGCGAATGTGGTCCCATTGTTTAAGAAGGGGAAGAGAGACCTTCCTGGGAATTATAGGCCAGTGAGTCTTCCTTCTGTGGTGGGCAAGGTATTGGAGAGAATTATTAGGGATAGGATTTATAGTTATTTAGAGAGAAATGAATTGATTGGGGATAGTCAGCATGGTTTCGTGAAGGGTAGGTCATGCCTTACTAACATCATTGAGTTTTTTGAGAAAGTGACCAGAGAGGTGGATGGGGGTAAGGCGGTTGATGTAGTATATATGGACTTTAGTAAGGCGTTTGATAAGGTGGCCCATGGAAGACTTCCACAGAAAATGCAGATGTGTGGAATAGAGGGTGATTTAGCTAATTGGATTAGGAATTGGCTGGCAGATAGAAGACAGAGGGTGGTGGTTGATGGGAGATTTTCATCGTGGAGGTCGGTGACGAGTGGTGTGCCTCAGGGGTCTGTTTTGGGGCCCCTGCTGTTTGTAATTTTTATAAATGATCTGGATGAGGTATTGAAGGATGGATTAGTAAATTTGCGGATGACACCAAAGTCGGAGGAGTGGTAGATAGTGAAGAGGGGTGTTATAGTTTGCAGAGAGACTTGGACAAGTTGCAGAGCGGGGCCGAGAGGTGGCAAATGGAGTTTAATGTGGAAAAGTGTGAGTTAATGCACTTTGGCAGGAACAATAAATGTGTAGAGTATAGGGCTAATGGTAGGGCTCTTAATAGTGTTGAGGAACAGAAGGATCTTGGTGTATGTGTCAATAGATCCCTGAAAGTAGGCAGTCAAGTGGATAAAGTTGTAAGAAGGCTTATGGAGTCTTAGCTTTTATTGGTAGGGGGATTGAATTTAGGAGCCGCAGCATCATGTTGCAACTGTACACAACTCTAGTGCGGCCGCACTTGGAGTATTGTGTGCAGTTCTGGTCCCCACATTATAAGAAAGATGTGGAGGCATTGGAGAGGGTACAGAGGAGGTTTACCAGGATGTTGCCTGGTATGGAGGGCAGGTCCTATGAAGATAGGTTGAAGGATTTGAGGTTGTTTTCGTTAGAAAGGAGGCGGCTAAGAGGGGATCTTATTGAAGCATATAAGATGATTAGAGGTTTAGATAGGGTGGACAGTGATAGCCTTTTTCCTAGGATGGAGAAAGCTAGCACGAGGGGACACAGCTTTAAATTAAGGGGTGATAGTTATAGGACGATATCAGAGGTAGGTTCTTTACCCAAAGGGTGGTTAGGGAGTGGAATGCCCTGCCTGCAGCTGTTGTAGATGCGCCAAGTTTGGTGGCGTTTAAGAGGTTAGTTGATAAGTATATGGATGAGAAGGGAATGGTTTAGGTAGGAGGGGCATTGCTTTTTATTTTGGTCGGCACAACATCGAAGGCCGAAGGGCCTGTTCTGTGCTGTATTGTTCTATGTTCTATGTTCTATAAATGACTGCCAATTTTAAAAGTGGATTTTTAGGTGGTGGGAACTGTAACAATGAATACTTTCAATTTTTTTCAGGAAAAAAATCAATGATTAATTTAAATCAGCATCCTTGTGACATATTGCATGCTATAGAATTTAAAACAAAATGCATTCTAACTCATCATGAGAACTGCCACCAAAGGTGCATTTTCACACATATATCTTTCACAGAATCTTTAGATGATATGGAATTCAACTGGACCAGATGCATTGATGTTAAAATGAGAATTTTAACTCTCCATGTTAAAATTGTACAGTTTTTATGTCAGCATTATAAATTCCTGGAGCAAAAATGTAAAATGCTGAAAGTACTCAGTAGGTCATGTCGCATTTGTAGAAAGAGAAGTTAATCCTTCAGATCAATGATTTTTCATCAAAATGTATTAGTAGTAGAGATGTAACAGATTTAAATGAAGTTAGAAGTAGGAAAGTAGCAAGGGGTGAAAGACAAAAGGTTATGGCTATGATAGGGCTCTTACCACTTACCGTTCCTCCCACAATCAGATACTCCCCTGGCATTTCACGAGAGCAGCTTCTGCATTGAAGAGATCATCCTCCACTACTTCCACCTTGATGATATTACCAAACACATCTTCCTTTTCCTCTCTTTTCTGCATTCCAAAGGGACCTTTGCCTTCTCAACCCCCTGGTACAATCTCCAACCACCATCACATCCCCTCATCACTCAGTCAGCTTCTCATACAAATACAGGATACCCTATATTTTTACCCCTTTGCTCCCCATTGTCTAGGGTCCTCAACACTCCTCCAGCTGAAACACTGATTTACTTGGTCTTCTTTCAATTTAGCAGACTGTATTTGTTGTCTGCTTTGCCTGGGGGAGACCAAATGCAGACTGGATGATCGTTTTGTGGAACACCCCATTCATTCTGCACTTATTACCCTGAGTTTCGGAACATCTGTCATTTTAATTTGCTGCCACTGCCAATCTAATCTCTCTCTCTCCTCGGCTTCCTACACTGTTCCAATGAAGATGACCCAAACTTGAGGGATAGTATTTCACCTTTCACAACTTTACAATCTTCCAGTCTCAACACTTCAGTTCAGATCCTAATGAGGCTCCCATTTTTTTTTTTAAGACTACAGCTGTTACATTCCATATGTTTACAGTTCTTCAGATCCATCTTTAATGGTTCTAATTTTGCCTTGCACCCTCATCCCTTCTGTTAACTAAGATCTCCTGCCTTCTATCCTGTTAGACATTCCTATTTATTTCTGCTTTTCACCCTGGTCTTGTTTACTTGGCTGTTCAAATTGCTTTAAATCTCTAACTTTCTCCAGTTCCTATGAAAGGCCATCAACTTGAAACATGAACATTTTGTTTCTTTCTGACCTGATGAGTATTTCCAACATCTTCTGTTGGTATTTCTTATTTTCAGCATTTGCTGGAAAGTTAAATATTTTGTATTTGTATTATAAATTCTTGCATTTTCATTTAAAATGGAGTACTCCAGTGCAAACTCATCAGGCTGTGATTTCATTCTCCAGCCATTGGTGATTTGAAGTGCTATTACAATTGCGGAAATGGGAATTTATAAAGCAAAATTGATAACAAGTGGACATCCGTGATAACACTGTACGCAGGTGTGTTCATGTGTGGGTAAATAAATGAGCTGGACTCAAATACTGAAGTCTCAATACCAAATCAAGCAAAATGGCAACCAAGATCATGGGAGCAATTCTCCCACCCCATCGCACTAGTTTTCTAGCGTAGTGGGATGAGAGAATCTCACATCCGGACATGCGTGGGATTTGCACACGCGTCACATGAACGTCACAGAAAATGCAGATGTGTGGAATAGAGGGTGATTTAGCTAATTGGATTAGGAATTGGCTGGCAGATAGAAGACAGAGGGTGGTGGTTGATGGGAGATATTCATCGTGGAGTTCGGTGACGAGTGGTGTGCCTCAGGGGTCTGTTTTGGGGCCCCTGCTGTTTGTAATTTTTATAAATGATCTGGATGAGGGTATTGAGGGATGGATCAGTAAATTTGCAGATGATACTAAAGTTGGTGGTGTGGTAGATAGTGAAGAGGGGTGTTTTAGTTACAGAGTGACTTGGACAAGTTGCAGAGCTGGGCCGAGAGGTGGCAAATGGAGTTTAATGTGGAAAAGTGTGAGGTAATGCACTTTGGCAGGAACAATAAATGTGTAGAGTATAGGGCTAATGGTAGGGCTCTTAATAGTGTTGAGGAACAGAAGGATCTTGGTGTATGTGTCAATAGATCCCTGAAAGTAGGCAGTCAAGTGGATAAAGTTGTTAAGAAGGCATATGGAGTCTTAGCTTTTATTGGTAGGGGGATTGAATTTAGGAGCCGCAGCATCATGTTGCAACTGTACAAAACTCTAGTGCGGCCGCACTTGGAGTATTGTGTGCAGTTCTGGTCCCCACATTATAAGAAAGATGTGGAGGCATTGGAGAGGGTACAGAGGAGGTTTACCAGGATGTTGCTGGTATGGAGGGCAGGTCTTATGAAGAGAGGCTGAGGGATTTGAGGTTGTTTTCGTTAGAAAGGAGGCGGCTAAGAGGGGACCTTATCGAAACATATAAGATGATTAGAGGTTTAGATAGGGTGGACAGTGATAGCCTTTTTCCTAGGATGGAGAAAGCTAGCACGAGGGGACACAGCTTTAAATTAAGGGGTATGAGTTATAGGACGGATATCAGAGGTAGGTTCTTTACTCAAAGAGTGATTAGGGAGTGGAATGCCCTGCCTGCAGCTGTTGTAGATGCGCCAAGTTTGGTGGCGTTTAAGAGGTTAATTGATAAGTATATGGAAGAGAAGGGAATGGTTTAGTTTGGAGGGGCATTGCTTTTTATTTTGGTCGGCACAACATCGAAGGCCGAAGGGCCTGTTCTGTGCTGTATTGTTCTATGTTCTATGTTCTATCTCCCAACCCCAGATTTCTGCGACTATCAAAGCAGCAGTAGAAACTGCAGGAGGATCAGGTAATTTTAATCTTGGCATAAGGCAGTGCCAAGGGGCTGGGCCTAGACCTGGTGAAGGTGTGGCCAAGGCAGTAAATAGGTGGAAGGGGGATCTCACTGCCTCTTTGCGTGGGGGCAGGAAGGAGGCCAGAGGATGGGCTCTGCCTGTGGGGCAGGGAATAGAAATCAGTACTGTTGTGAGGTGTCAGGGCAGGGAAAACGGATGGATGGTGGGTGAGGGAGGACACACTGCTTGGAGGATGCTGGAGATTTGGCAGGGTGGGGGAGGCCAGAATGAAGGTGGAGGGAGAATCAAGGCTGGCACGGGAATGGTTGGAAGAAGGGGGGCAGGGGCAGCACTATGGGGGCTGCGGGCTGGTCTCAAATAGGAAGCTGACAGTGAGGGGCCATTGTGCATGCACAAAGACCCACTAGTTTCAGCTTTCCAGGCAGTAATAGGCCCCAATCCCCGATTTATAATAATATTCATGCTTGTGGTCTCTGCGTAAATTACTCTCACACTCTCAAAGAGCGCAGGAGATTCTAATCTGAACTTGCACTGAAAAAAACCAACGTGAATTACTTCAGTTTTTTCGTGAATTTGACCTTAGAATTTTTTTGGAAGAATTCCACCTAGAACTGTTTAGAGGATGGTAGACAACCTTAGGAGAATTAAACGGTAAAACAGTCAGCAAATGGACGTAACAAATAAAACTGAAGTGCAGAGACATCCGAGAAAACACATCTTGACAGAAAAATGAGAGGAAATAAATACAAGGGATAAAAAAAAATGGTGAATCTTTAAGTGAATCAGAAGGCAGACACTTGCGGCTTCAAGGACAGAATTTTTAAAAAGGAATCCAAGGTAGCCTAATAAGTACTGTTCCCATTAGTTTCAATCTGCAGAGGCTCTTCAGCATGTGAAGATTCCTTCATTACACTCATTACTTCTGAGTTGCAATTCCATTTAAAATTCAAGTATTCACTTAGAACATAGAACATAGAACACTACAGCACAGAACAGGCCCTTCTGCCTTCGATGTTGCGCCGACCAATATAAAAAGCAATGCCCCTCCAAACTAAACCATTCCCTTCTCTTCCATATACTTATCAACTAACCTCTTAAACGCCACCAAACTTGGCGCATCTACAACTGCTGCAGGCAGGGCATTCCACTCCCGAACCACCCTTTGGGTAAAGAACCTACCTCTGATATCCGTCCTATAACTATCACCCCTTAATTTAAAGCTGTGTCCCCCTCGTGCTAGCTTTCTCCATCCTAGGAAAAAGGCTATCACTGTCCACCCTATCTAAACCTCTAATCATCTTATATGTTTCGATTAGGCCCCCTCTTAGCCGCCTCCTTTCTAATGAAAACAACCTCAAATCCCTCGGCCTCTCCTCATAAGACCTGCCCTCCATACCAGGCAACATCCTGGTAAACCTCCTCTGTACCCTCTCCAATCCTCCACATCTTTCTTATAATGCGGGGACCAGAACTGCACACAATACTCCAAGTGCGGCCGCACTAGAGTTTTGTACAGTTGCAACATGACGTTGCGGCTCCGAAATTCAATCCCCTACCAATAAAAGCTAAGACTCCATATGCCTTCCTAACAACCTTCTCGACCTGACTGCCTACTTTCAGGGATCTATGCACATACACACCAAGATCCCTCTGTTCATCTAGACTACTAAGAATCATACCATTTGCCCTATACTCTACACATTTATTATTTCTGCCATAGTGCATTACCTCACACTTTTCCACATTAAACTCCATTTGCCACTCTCGGCCCAGCTCTGCAACTTGTCCAAGTCCCTCTGCAAACTATAACACCCCTCTTCACTATCTACCACTCCACCGACTTTAGTGTCATCTGCAAATTAACTAATCCATCCTTCAATACCCTCATCCAGATCATTTATAAAAATTACAAACAGCAGGGGCCCCAAAACAGACCCCTGAGGTACACCACTTGTCACCGAACTCCAAGAGAATATCTCCCATCAACCACCACCCTCTGCCTTCTATCTGCTAGCCAATTCCTAACCCAATTAGCTAAATCACCCTCTATCCCATACATCTGCATTTTCTGCAGAAGTCTTCCATGGGCCACCTTATCAAACGCCTTACTAAAGTCCATATATACCTCATCAACCGCCTTACCCCCATCCACCTCCTTAGTCACTTTTTCAAAAAACTCAATGAGGTTAGTAAGGCACGACCTACCCTTCACAAAACCATGCTGCCTATTTCCAATCAATTCATTACTCTCTAAATAAGTATAAATCCTATCCCTAATTATTCTCTCCAATACTTTGCCCACCACAGAATTAAGACTCACTGGCCTATAATTCCCTGGAAGGTCTCTCTTCCCCTTCTTGAACAACGGGACCACATTCGCTCTCCTCCAGTCCTCCGGAACCACACCCGTAACCAACGACGACCTGAAGATCAGAGCCAGAGGCTCTGCAATCTCCTCTCTTGCCTCCCAGAGAAGCCTAGGGTAAATCCCGTCCGGCCCAGGGGACTTATCCAACTTCAAACCTCGAGAATATCTAGCACATCCTCCCTATCTACTTCGATACCTTCCAGTTTGCTACCCTGTACCTCAGTGTTCTCCATAACTACATTTACATCACCCTGCGTGAATACCGAAGAGAAATATTTATTCAGTGCCTCTCCAATCTCTTCAGGCTCCACGCACAACTTCCCACTGCTGTCTATGACTGGCTCTAATCTTGCCCTAACCAATCTTCTATTCTTAACATATCTAAAGAAAGCTTTGGGATTCTCCCTAATCCTATCAGCCAAAGTCTTCTCATGTCCTCTCTTTGCTCTCCTCAATTCCCCCTTTAGCTCCCTCCTGGCTAATCTATAGCTATCCATTGCACTAACCGAGCCTTCAATCCTCATCCTGACATAAGCCTCCTTTTTCCTTTTAACCAGCAAATCAACTTTTTTCGTACACCAAGGTTCTCTTACTCGACCATTTCCTCCTTGCCTGACAGGGACATACTTATCAAGGACCCGCAGCAGCTGCTCCTTGAATAAGCTCCACATTCCAGATGTTCCCAGTCCCTGTAGTTTCCTAGTCCAATCTATGCACCCTAATTCCCTCTTAGAATTATAAAATCCCTACAGTGCAGAAGGAGGCTATTCAGCCAACTGAGTCTGCGCCAACATCAACTCCACTCAGGCCCTAGCTCCTTAAACCCACATATTTACCTTGCTAATCTGTCTGATACTAAGGGCATGGCCAATCCACCTAACCTGCACATTTTAGGAGTTTAATTATCACAACTACCCGAATGAAAAGCTCTGAGAAAGATGACGCTGCCGCAGCTCTCAAAGCCATGCCACCAGACTGAGAGCAAAATAAAAGCAAAAGAAAATGCAAAGGCCATTTACTTCATTGGTGTTTTTGCAAACACCATTCTAAGACACAGCAATATTGTTTGCTGAGAGATCTCTGTGTCATCAAACTAAAGTAGCAGAAGACTATTTGTTGAATGGTTGAGTGAAAATCAGTTCATAGCAAACAGTTTGTTAACATAACAAAACATGTTCAAAAGTAGGATAGAAATTTTAAAGCTTTTTCAAGAAATATTTTATATATATAAAAAGTTTATATAGGTTTATCCAATCTTCATTCTAAGTTAGTACTTGTATTTGGTTCTAAAATTGATTAATCTCTTTGAAAGGGGTTTTGTACGATTAAAAATGACAGTGAAAACAATCAAATTAATTGGTAGATCAAGTCAAATATTTCACATTACCACCATTAAGCCTATATTTTAGACCATATAGTGTGCAAGGTTAAATATGAACAATATATTTTAAAAACATTTCTTCCTTAAGAAACTGCATTAAAACAACAAAATAACATAAATCCATTCATTATTTTAAATAACTTACATTCCAACAATAAATGTAGGCAAAGAGGGTTGCATTTTTAAAAATAAATAGTTACAGGTAAGGGCCAAAAGGCTTTGAGATGTTTATGTCTACTTCTAGGGTGTTTTTCCCATGAGAACAAACATGTTTTGACTATAATTCAATTTATTCTATCAAATATTATGTACTTCAATTATGGATTAAAGAGAAAAGGGAAAGTAACCACATTTTTCGTACTTACTGGTGATGATGGACCTTGAGTTACCTTGACGTTAATTTCCATCTCCTGAACTTTCTTTTTCAATTCAATATTCTCGGTTTCCAATTCCTGAATCTGTAAAATGACTTTATCTTTGAAACTGTACAGCTATGGTTTCAAATATTTTACAAATTAAACATGTCCATATACAGAAAACAGACTTTAGAACTGTAATTGCCTGATTTTGGTAATGAAAATGATTCGCACTGGCGGAGACCCAGTATTCTTGAAGGACTAGGATATGTCATGATGATCAATAATAATCATAGAATCCCTACAGTGCAAAAGCAGGGAAGTCATGTTGGAGTCATACAGAACTTTGGTGAGACACAGCCAGTGGCAGATTAACTAGCACCTGGACCTCTAGGCTGAACTTTAGTAAGGCCCCCTGATCTTGCCCCCTGTCACACCCTTCGTTGAATAGAATATAGTGACATTAAATGACATAAGATAACTTGTATCATTGTACTATGCATAAAGTTACATCAATTACACCCATTTTATTCATTTATTTTTCATTTCCTTCACATTTGTTCTTTAAAAAGCTTCCGTGTTTTTTGATTTACAAAAGTGTCGATAACAGCATATAAATCAACAGATCGAATCATATCTGATTCAATGTGCATGAGTGCCAGGTGATTAAGTTTCTTATCGCTCATTGTTGAGCACAGGTAGATTTTGATCCTCTTCAGTGCCGAAAATGAACACTCACCTGAATAGAAAGTCTGTATTGACGTTTTCACAAACGATAAATGCACTCAGCAACAGTTTTGATGATGGATTATGCAGTGATAATAGTAGGAGTGATTTAGATGCCAAGGATTTTGATATTAATATTGATGAATTATCAGATGATGATTGCGAATTTGATGATACATTGATAGCACTGGAGGCAGTGGTAACAGTCATCGTGCTGTGGTGTGGGACTAATACTATGTAAGAGTGAATGTTGAAAAAAGTACTATATGTAACTAAGTATGCACTAAAATAAGTCTGTATACATATTATAGCATGGCAATAAATTCTTTGTTACATTTATTTGTATTTATTTGCATGTGGTACAAGTCCAGGGGTGAAGCTCCTCTATTTACAGGTATTTGCTATATTAGTTCACCCACGGGGTATAGTTATGAAAATTTATACAGACAGTGCACTAGTCTGATGCCATCCCTTTCAGGGTGTGTCAACACTGACTTTCAAGAATTTTGCACTGAAAAACAGATTTTACTCACCTACAAAGTGTTTACTTAGAACTTTAAATAAAGCAGGAATTAACTTGTTATAATTGCTGTGTTTTTCTTTCACTTCTGGACAGTGCAGTGAAGCAGAAGGATTTTTCACCAATGTTCTTTGTCAAATAATTCTTTTTTTTTAAGTAAACAGAAGTGGAGAGAAGGCACCATAATTTCTATAACTTATGTAGACAGAAACAACATTGCAATTTTATAATAATTTAATATATAAATATGTCCAAATGCTTTGAGAAGAAATGTATTGCAATTTGTTCACAGTTTATGAGACTCTGGATTTGTCAATTTAAAGTGAAATATTTTTCAAAGCATTATACCTGATACAATAATTATTTAAAACTCACTCGTTTCTGCAAACTGGCAATCTGTTTTCTTGTCTCAACATCTTTTCCTCCTGTTTCCAGAAACTTCTTGTACGCTAAGTCAAAAGCTTGGCCAATAGTTAATGTTATTTCTTCAGCCTACAACAGATTAAAAAAAAATCTCAACCAGTGTCTAAAAACTTCATATCACAACAGTGCTTACACTTCAAAATATTTAATTGGCTATAAAAACTTTGGCAAGCCTTTAAACTGTGAAGGATGCCAATACAAATTTGTTTTTCTCTTTGACAGAAGTTTCATAACAAACATATTTATTGGAGATGGGGAGGTCTAGTGGCACAGTGGGTAGCGTCCCTTCCACTGAGTCAGCATCTCCGAGTTCTAGTCTCATCCAGACTTTAAGGTGAAGGTGGTGAGAGGTGGTGTCCCATGAAATTCTACCCAAGGGAACAGACATGAGCATGTGCTCTGTCTACTTCATGTACCTGTAGGCACGGAAGAGATGATGGATGAATATTTATCAGAATTGGAAATATCATAAGAGATTATATATTACAGTTGATTCAAAAAAATCAATTAATATGCACTGAGGGTATATCAGAGTCTGAAAACTTAGAGTCAACTTGTGCAAAAGCAAACAACATACTTAGTAGTTCCTATACTCCTAGAATTGGGAATATTGGACTGTAACTCTTATATTTGGCTTAAATGATGGATTTTCTTTTACAATAGTCACCATTTTCAGAAAACCAAATTCATTCAATAGGTAAAGTATCATCCTTTTGAAAAGCTTTACCCAATATTTCCTGGCACATTTAAAGCTTAAAAATGAAGACAACAGGAGACAATATTATATAATTGCAAGCATGCATTGATTATAATTTTAACAGTTTTTGCTTTATTTCCTCCTGGTTAGCACAGCTTTACTGAGAGGCTGTGTGCCAATGGAACATTATTAGCTTAATTGGTTGCTCAATGGAATTCCCTTTGTTTAGTTTTTTTGCTAAAACACAATGGCACAGGAATGCCAATTGGATCCTAACATGTTCATCAATATCTTGTAGCACTGTCACATCAACATTTACAGACAAAAGGCATCAACATTTACAGACAAAAGGCATCAACTGGGATGTTAGATGAGGCAGTGATATAACTCCACAGGGTGATTCTCTGCTGCTGCTGGCTGCAGCTGAGATTCTTGACAGCCCCTTGAATCAGGCATGAGGGCCAAAACAGGACTCTTGCTGGACGTCAAACTCATTGCGAGGCTCCCAGCCCACAGGGCCATTCCCGATCAGATTCTCATCTAGAGTGGGTAGATACCTAATGAGTACTTGTTGCAATTTATTTGGGGCTGGCTGCTCAGGCATTCTAAGTGGGAAGTTCATGGGTTGCCAATTAGTGCAGGTTCTGGCAAGTGTTGGCCTAGCACCTACGACTCCAAAGGCAAAAAGGACACACATTCTGTGTCTGTATGCCCTTCTGCCATTGCCAAGTGCAGAGGGAGGGCTCCCCCAAGGGACCAGTGAGTTGGATGGGGTTGGGCTGGGAGTGAAGTGGTTGACCTCGGATTCTCCCGTGGGATGGGGGTCTCATGGCTGGCTACTCCTTCTTGCCCTGGGAAAAGTGGAGATCACTCTTAGGATGGTGATTTCAGGCAACTTTCTATTAAAAACCTGTATTCTTGTTGGTGTTCTGTAAAATCTTTGATGCGACTGGTTACATTAATATCTAGGCCCCAAGTACTTAGAAAGCTTCAAAGTCACAACAGCTCTTCATCCCACAAAAGGGATTGCCTATGCTTCCTCTCAAGAGGTCCAAGGTGTGAGCAGATACTTTCGACCTACTCTGATTGAAGGAGTTTCACGAGGGGGATTCCCTTGATTTCTCTCATAAGCACCAGGTGTGAACAGTCCTTTTTAAAGTACTCTGATTGACAAAAGATGTCAGTTTCACAAGGGATATTCCTTTTTGTAGTCTGAATGAGTTGCTGCCTGACCACTTTGAATTGTTTTGATTGACAGCTCTAGAGCAGACCAAACAATTCATTGTTGATACAACTGGTTCATGCTCCGGTGAGCCTCAAGCACTTCCTCTTTTCATTACAACTATTTCTTAAACACTGTGATTTCTTTTTAAATCTCTGGCCACGCTAAGAAACGTAAATGCTTTGTTTACGTACAATTCCCCAATCCAGCATCTTTAACTACCCTCCTGATTGACAGATTCAGGCTACTTCACAGCAGGAAATAGTTGTTGGTTTTCCTTCGTAGTTGATTAAATCTGATATGCTTAAACAGGCTCTCTCTTGGATCCCTAGTGCCTACTGGTGTCAGCAGCTGTTGGTTCTTATGCAGTATTATTTAAACAGGCTTGTTCTTTGTTCTGAAAATTTTGGTTGACACCGATTTTCTGTTGGTGGCAGTACTTAGTTTTTATTTGGGAGAATCGTGACCTGTGTCTTCTACATATGGAGAAAACATAGTGTGGTAGTGGCACTGCTGGTAGGATATCCATTCATCCCATTTTACAGATGACAGCCTAGTTTTCAGCTGTCTGGTACCGAATTGATTTAGGTCCAGTATTTGTACTTTGAAACACCCAGTATCTAACAACCAGTATTGATTGTTAGATGTTTTATTGCTCATCATTGCTTAATAGTAATTGTTTAAAATCAGAATTATGTTGGCCCTGAGAATGCCTACAAAGATCCTATTGGATCTAAGTGTGTGTCTGTTGCTTGCATCATTAATAACACAGAATTTTTGGCTTCTTTGCCATGATTTTGGGATGGATTTTGGAAAAAAATACCGTTAAAGAGTCAGAAGTACAATTTCTTAACTAATAACAGGCTTTTTAAATCTTAGGGAAACGTCATTCTATCATGTCTGATAAAAGTCAAGTGGCTACCAAAATCAGCCAAGTTAAGCATATGCACAATGGTAGTAACAAATTTTTTTTTGAAAAAAGTGCCATTCATGTTTTATGCTGATTCATTTTCTTGTTTCTTTTAAAATACGAACAAGAATCTATATTTTTGAAACTTTGTCGTGCTTTTTTTTTATAAGTTAGCTCAGAAGTCACTTGACTGCAGTGATGGGCCTTTTCTGGGATTCTGGAACTTGGGAACTTGCAGAAGTTCCACCAACCAAGATCTGCTGGGCAGAGGTTGGCAGCCCGCTGCCCTCTTTATTAAACTCACCCAAGGCTCAGGATCATTAGTAGAGCCAGGCACAAGTGAATGATGGCAGGAGGCGTGAGGCATCATGCAGAAAGGATGTCTATAATTAAGTTGGGGGGTGACGCGCAGCAGGCCCCACCTTCCCAATACCAGGTCCCTCATCAAGCGCACCTTTAAATGAGGGACACCTCCCCATCCTTCCCGCAGAACCCAACCTGTCACACCGCCCAAAATAAATGCCTCTGCACCATCAAATTTGCCAAGAAAGATAGCATTAAATTTGTCTTTGTATCCAAAGATATTTTTTGCAACCAGCAATTAAAAAACATTTTTGAAAAAGTTTATTAGTTACAAGTAGGTTTACATTCACATTGCAATGAAGTTACTGTGAAAATCCCCTAGTCACTATACTCTGGTGCCTTTCTGGGTACACTAAGAGAGCATTTAATATGGCCAATGCACCCAACTAGCAGGTCTTTGGACTGTGGGAGGAAACCAGATCATCCGGAGGAAACTCATGCAGATATGGGGAGAACATGCAAATTCCACACAGATAGTGACCCAAGCTGTGAATTGAACATTGGTCCCTGGTGCTGAGAGGCAGCAGTGCTAACCACTGTGCCACCATGCAACTCCATGGCTTCTCAGTCACATCAATGTAAAACATGCCATTTTGGTCCAATGAATCAAAACTAGATGGGTTCACCGCTTCCCAAGTGTCAGAAATAATAAAAGGAAAAGGACAGCATTTCATGCCAAAATCATGGCAATTAATTTTTTTGTTGGTAAGGGAATTTGCAGACTCACCAATGGCTGTATTTTTATAAATGTGTGAAAATTGGCAATCTTTAAAAAAAAGCAACAAACCCGAACCAGGCCAGAAAGCAGTGTGAGTTTCCAATGCAAAGTACTTTGAAACCAGCATTTGAAATATTGGCCGAGTGAAGCCAAACCGGATAAGTTCACAGCATGAATTGGCCCTTAATGCCTGATCAGAATATCTGGCTCAAATTATGTTTGTCCAATATAAGCAACAGCCCCTCTCTGAGATTAATTCAGTCATAATGTACAAGGATTTCAAAGATGGTTGGAGTAAAAAGAAATGATATGCCACCAAATGCTATCTCTGTCAAACACTTCTGGTTAAACATTCAGGGATTAAATCCCTTCCTGTTACATATCCAATATTGAAGGAGAAAACATAATGCAAAGCTTGTGGAGTCAAACATACCTTGTGCTTGGGGAAATTTATGCATTTTCTACTCCTGATCAACAGACTTCATTTGAAAAGCAAAGTACTGCTATCTTCTTGTACAAAGGCATCTATCATCTTGCTGTATGACAGTGCCACATTTTGTATTCTACAATGAGCCTGTGGTACAGGATTTGGATGACACCATAACTTCCACAGCCATGGACGGAACTATACATGTTCTCCTGCTGTCAACAGGCAATGTACGTCAGTGACTGCATGCCTGCTGACATGTATCCTCTTCACACACAACTTCTCAGTCATGTTAATGCAAAACATCCTATCATAGGAAATACAAATGCTGAAAGGCCTTCTTGTGCATCGTGTCCTTCCCATCTCCTTTGAGCTAATATATTATCTGTCATGCTTCCTCTTATAGCTTCTGCTATTGGCAACCTCAGCCTCCCTGCCACAGTCCCATCTTTTATGGTTTCCCGTTCAAGTCAAGCAGTGCAGCTGCTGCTAAAAGCCTGAATCCAGCAAGCTGCATCTGGAGACTGTTATGGAAGCTAGAACTTGCTGGATTAATACAGACATTTTGCAAAAAAATGCAAACACATGAAAAATGGACAGTTGTTCAATCACACTTATGAATCAAATTACCTGCACAGATTTTAATGAAGGAACGTTGCCATTGTAACAGTTCATCGTGTTGCATACTTACACACTTTTCACTGTCAAACACATAACACATGTGTTTATTCGACTCAGCATCCTTGCAAATAAAAGTAAATATCTTCTTGTCAGTTTTGTCATCAGCACAGAAAGATATCCGGTGTAATTGGCAATTATGCAGAATTTCCTGCAACGTGAACAAAAATTGCATCTTTTAATCATGTGGAATTATAAATAATAGAATAGAAATCAAGTCACAAAAAATGAAGTCAGTGTAACATTTCTGAGCTGGCCATGTCTTCCAGATTCTGAATGAAGCCAGCATTTATAACTAGGCTCATTTGTTCCAATTAACATGCCTCATTTGCTCTAATTAACATGTCTCATTTCGATCCGCCTGAACTCTAATCAACTCAAACCACACCATCTTGCTGCATAATTCTCTACCTATCTCTATCATGCAGATTCTCCATTCCTTACATAAAGAGTGCAAGACGAGCAGTAAAAAGCGAAACCCAGAACAACATTACAAATAGCAATCTATCTTCTGCTGCAGTACATTATTCTTCCTGAGGCAATGGTTTATTTATTGAAACCATTTATTGAAAATTTATTCGTTAGAAAGGAGGCGAATAAGAGGAGACCTTTTCGAAACATATAAGATGATTAGAGGTTTAGATAGGGTGGACAGTGATAGCCTTTTTCCTAGGATGGAGAAAGCTAGCACGAGGGGACACAGCTTTAAATTAAGGGGTGATAGTTATAGGACGGATATCAGAGGTAGGTTCTTTACCCAAAGGGTGGTTCGGGGGTGGAATGCCCTGCCTGCAGCAGTTGTAGATGCGCCAAGTTTGGTGGCGTTTAAGAGGTTAGTTGATAAGTTTATGGAAGAGAAGGGAATGGTTTAGTTTGGAGGGTCATTGCTTTTTTCATAATTGGTCGGCGCAACATCGAAGGCCGAAGGGCCTGTTCTGCGCTGTAATGTTCCATGTTCTATGAATTTCAGGCAACCATCAACTGCTAGGCTACAAAGACATTGTGGAAGATTGTCCTCAAATTTTTAAAGTCATCTGGCATTAGAAAAATAAGCTTAGAGTAATTACTCTTCCTCTTCTGCCTTCAACCAAGATTTTTATTTTCTTCTGATCTTATTGAAGAAACCTCTGAAAATGTCATTTTCATAGACTATTCTTCCACATTCAAATCTCTCCTTCCCTTAATATTTGTCCAGCAAAACTCTATATCCAGGTCTCTTGCAATGTCTTCTCCTCCATATACCTGTGGAAGCCCCACAACTGTAAATACTGTCTAAGACAAGGGAACCAGAAGATGAGATGGAGAGAAACTAAAGGTAAGATTTAAATAGATTAGAGAGTCTTCTAGCATAGCTGGTTTCTTTTGATGTCTATGACCCCAAAATAAATAAATATTTATCTACATTATAAAGGGGGCATAATTTTGTCACATTCTTGCCAGTAATTGAATTAATTCCTCCCAGATTGCAAACACATAATAATTGATAGGCACCCAGTGAAGCACAGTTACAGTAGAGTGGCTCACATTGTTCATATTTATCACCAGTAACCCAAAGTATGATTACAGCCTTGAAACCACTCAAGCACATTTTCCCAATATGCATAGCAAAATTGATGGTAGTTACTTTCATTTTCAATTTAGGTTTTAATTTGAACAATGGTCACTATAATCAAACACACTGTTCATCTGTGTCAACAATGTATCAGTGAATGAGTTAATAATTGTGATATATTAACATTTTTACTTCATATAGGGTAATAACATGTACTTTGGGAATGAGGAAAACATAAACTAAACATAAAAAACAGATCTGAAGCATTTCATTTCACGTATGTTTCACATGTGTAGTTTCCTGACAATGACACACTAACCTATCATTCCACAGTTGATGCTACAATAAATTATTCCAGAGCACTGGTGTCTTAACTCTATTTATGTTTGCCAACAGAGAAGATTTAAAAAATATATATAAATTATACAAGAAAATAATTAAATCAAAGAAAAATGCAACTCAGTGGCATAAAAACAAAAGAAAGCAAACAGCCACTTATATCCCAAATTCCACGAGAGTGAAACTTGGTTTTTGAAGTTGTGAGGGAGGGAGGTAGGAAACAAAGTTTAATAATGTACTTGTCAAAAAAGATGAAATATCTTCTTACAGTATTCTCCCCTCCCTCCCTGTTTATTTTTAAATATTCCATTTTTTAAACCCGTCTGAATCATAGAACCCTACAGTGCAGAAAGAGGCCCTTCGGCCCATTGAGTTCTTACCAACCACAATCTCACCCAGGCCTTAACCCCATACACATTTTACCTGCTAATCCTTCTAACCTAAACATCCTAGTAGACTAAGGAACAATTTTAGCATGGCCAATCAACCTAACCTACACATCTTTGGACTGTGGAAGGAAACTGGAACACCCAGAAGAGACCCACACAGACATGAGGAGCGTGTGCAAATTCCACACAGAAAGTGACCCAAGCTGGGAATCGAATCCAGGTCCTTGGAGCTGTGAAGCAGCAGTGCTAACCACTGTGCTACCATGCCATCCAAATCCTGTCCGGATTTGGAAATGTTACATACTTCAAAATGTCAAAAGTATTAAAAGGAAGATAGTTTTTCATACCAGATGTACTGCAGATTTTTTTGTCTAGTAAGAAAATTTGAACACTCATAAAGGGATGTATTTTTGTTAATACCTGGCAATTGCCAACCTTACCAAAAAACAACAACCAGGTCAGCTTTGCAGCTGGTGATATTTCCCATGCAAACTTTCTTTAAACCAAAAGAGAATTCATGCTGGATGTAACTTGCAGTTAAAATTTTTCAATCTGTTATGCTGGTTTGTCCAATTCTGGGTAGATTATGATTATGAAGACTGTTCTGTAAACTGAGGCCAATGAACTACAAGATTAACTAATTACATTAAAACAGTGCCTTTGTTTATCAGTTAGTTCCTAATGAGCTAAAATATTGATTCACAAATTTAGTTTAATTAATTAATCACAAATTTAGTTCAATTAAATACATTTTAGTTTAGTATATAGACAAGGAGAAATCGGCCAAAATTTGGCAGATGGAGTTTAATGTGGATAAGTGAGAGTTTTAACAGAAAAAATAGAAAAACAAGTTATTACCAAAATGAAAAGCAGATCTGGATGTCTATGTTCATGAATTGCAGAAAGTCAGTATACAAGTGTAACATGTAATAAAAAAGGCAAAATTGGATGTTGGCATTTATTGTAAAGGAAACATAAAGAAGTGCTGTTGAGAGACAACATCTGGAATATTGTGTTCAGTTTTCACCTCCTTATTGAGAAAGGATGTGGTGTCATTGGAGGCAATTCAGAGAAGGTTCACTAAATTGATTCTGGGATGAAAGGGTTGATATATGTGGAGAGTTGAACAGTTCGGCCTTATACTTGCTGGAGTTTTAAAGGATAAAAGGGGATCTGATTGAAGTATGTAAAGTTTTAACAATGATGGAGAAAGTAAGCATAGACCAAATGTTTCCTCTTATGGGGCAATCTGGGCATAAGTTGAGAGGGAGTAGATCTAAAACTGAGATGAAGAGGGTAAGAAATTTGTGGAACTTGTTGCTCCAAAGCACGATGGAGTCTGAATTGTTGAATGATTTCAAAAGAGGAGATAGATATATTTCTAATTTATAAAAATAGACAAAAGGGATTTGGGGAACAGGTGGGGAAGTAGATTTGAGACCAGGGAGAGATCAGTCACGTTCAGATTGAATGGTGGAGTAGCTCTGAGGCTAAATTTGCTTACTTCTACTCCTAATTTCCATGTTGCTATGATTTTTTTTTCTCTCATTTATACATCAACACACATAATATAGTTTGACAAAGATAACAGGGTCCCAGGTTTTCTTTTGGTCATGCACATATCCCCAGCACAAATGTTGGGGTGGGGGTGACTGGGCAGCATTTGGGGACAGATACAGGAAAGAAATCAAAGAATTCTTTATCTCCACCCCAAAGTCTCTCAGTTCCTGGATACCCTTTACAATTGCATCACTGTGCCTCATTCTTGCTTCCAAAATTAATCATTTTCTATTTTTTCCAGTAAATGTGTTCCACAACATATCTGCTCATTTCACCAAGGTCTCTGATTACCCTTCTCACTGTTTACAGAATTTCTGATTTTGTGTTAACCACAGATCAGAAATTGTACTCTATATTGTTGAGTCCAGGTCAGTTATATCAAAAAGAGCTTTGGTCTCTGTATTGCCTTTGAGGGAATGCTGCAACACACAAACCTCCAGTCTCAAAACAACTGTTCACCACTAGACTCTGCATTCTTTAATTTAGCCATTTCCCCATCCAGGAAAGCACTATCCCTTTTAATCCCATGAGCTTCAATTCTGCTATTAAGTTCATTAGATAGCAATTTATCAAATGCCTTTTGAAAGTCCACACCCATATAAAACTCATCAAAATCCATTACTTCATCAAAAATCAGATCAAGTTTGTCAAATACAAATTGCCTTAAAAAAAAATCCATGCCAACCAAATCGGTCCACCTTGTTGACCAACAAGGTGCATGCATTCGGCAGGTCGTGCGAGGGCTGCTCTTGGATGTTGCTTCAGGAGTGGCCTAGTGCTTCAAGTCGTTAGTGTATGCTTAAACTGGACCATCTGATGGACAACATGACAGCTCAGAGACTATCGCTGTTGCTGTGCTGACACGTGGATTTGGGCCTGTGTCTGTGGGAGTTTGCGCGTTCTCCCCGTGGTTGCGTGGGTTTTCTCCGGGTGCTCCGGTTTCCTCACACATCCCAAAAATGTGCTCTTAGGCTGATTGGGTAACAAATTGTCCCTATATTGGTCCCTATATGGGAATCTTCCACAATAGGCATAGCCTAAAGTCATGGATATGTCATTAAGACGTTAGGATGGCGGTGCGGGCTCGTTGGGCCGAAGGGCCTGTTTCCCGTGCTGTGTTGCTCTTTGTTCTTTGTTGTTCTAACTTTCAATTATTAACTCATATTAATCCATAGGGTCAATCAATAGTTTCCTAGATTAATGTTTCTAAAAGGTTTCTCCATCACTGACGTTTAGCTGATTACAGTATGACTGCTGAGTGGATAATGTCCTCCTTTATTGAATATGTTGTAGCATTTATAATGCATCATTCCTCTGAGACCACCCCCATATCTGAGATTGGAGGAAGACAATCATTAGAATGACTCAATCCAATCTCAACTCCATTCAATTGGATTTGATCATTGATGAGAAGCCCCAAAGTCTCTCCTGGAATTGTCTCCTCACATCTTGACTATTTCCTTGGAAACTTAACGGTGCCATTCCAATCTACAAGGAAAGATTTTCAATACACATTATTGATATCACCCCCTTACTTCCTGATCCTCATCCTTCATTCAAACATACTTTGGTGAAATGTTTGTCAGCTGGCAGTGGCAAGCATCCTCGATCCAAAATCTTTGACTTTTCCCATACTTCACTAGGAGTATTGGATGAAGGATGGTGTATGTATTGGTGGCTAAAGTGTCCTTGATAGATACCTAGGACAGGTTTCCATTCTTGGTGTAGAGGGAAATGTTTTCTACAATTCTTGATAATAAAAGCGGTCACGAGTCCTTTTTCATTGCTCTAAGGGATCATTCCTCCTTTTTTTGTGTTCCCTTAGCCCCTGATCTTAACTCACTTGGTCCATAAGGGGCTGGTTGAACAGAAGGAGCTCCTCTTAGATCTGCTTCCAGCCATAGCCAAAACTGCCATTTGTCGATGCAGGTTGCATAGCTTCTACGATGAGAGCAAATCAACAGCTTGTTTTATTCTCATGATCTTGCACAACATTTGGGTAGAGATTTAGCAGCATGCTGGAGGCTGTCAGCGACAACTCTATTGCAAGACTGCCAGTTAATAAGAATAATAAGAACATAAGAACTAGGGGCAGGAGTAGACCAGCTGGTCCCTCGAGGCTACTCCGCCATTCAATAAGATCATAGCTGATCTTTTCGTCGACTCAATTCCACTTTCTCACCCGTTCACCATAACCCTTAATTCCGTTACTTTCAAAAATTTATCTATCCTCGCCTTAAAAATATATAACAATGCTATCTCAACTGTTTTACTGGGCAGGGAATTCCATAGGTTCACAACCCTTTGGAGGAAAAAGTTCCTCCTAAGTCAGTCCTAAATCTATGCCCCCTTATTTTGAGGCTGTGTCCCTAAATGCTAGTTTTATCCACCAATGAAAACAACCTCCCTGTTCTATCTTATCTATTCCCTTCATAATTTGATATGATTCTACAGATTCCCCTCATTCTTTTAAATTCCAATGAGTAGTGTCCCCGTCTACTCAGTCGCTCTTCAAAAGCCAACCCTCTCAACCTAGTTATATAAACTCTGTACCCCTCCAGTGCCTGTGTATCATTTCTCAAGTAAGACCAAAATGTACACAGTATTCCAGGTGTGGCCTCAGCAGCACCTTCTACAGCTGCAACGTAATCTCCATGTTTTTTAAACTCCATCCCTCTAGCAATGAAGGGCAACATTCCCTTTGCCTTCTTAATTACCTTTTGTTGGACAGGCAGGTCCCTCTGCACAGCAGCAGGTTCCATTTTGTTTTTACTTTTTAAATAATAATCCATTCTGCTGTTATTCCAGCCAAAATGGATGATGTCACATTTATCAACACTATAATCCATCCGGCACACCCTTGCCCATTCAATTAAACTATCTATATCCCTCTGCAAACTTTCAGTGTCCTCTACACATTTTGCTTTACCATTCATCTTCGTGTCACCTGCAAACTTTGATATACGCTACACTTCGTCTCCAACTCCAAATCATCAATATAAATTGTATACAATTGCAGTCCCAACGCTGTTTCCTGACGCACACCACTTGTCACTGATAGTCAACCAGAAAAACACCCAGTTCTCCCCACTTTTTGCTTTCTTTTAGTTAATCAAAGTTTCAGAATGTAGGGAAGTATTGCAATAGTGGATACTGGAGAATTTGGGATAGCAATTGTGTGTGTTCCAAAATAGCAAGGGTGTATCTTTAGTGTCCTAAACATTAACCTGGCAGTTCTCTTTGGCAGGGCTTTGCAGATACACCAAAACTGGTCAAAATGTGGCATGCTGGTTCCAACCTAAAATGGCAACTTACGTCCAATTTAGTTTATAGGACCCCAATTTCCATAATAAAAGGTGCCCATCACGTGAAACAGGTGGCTGCTTTTGACACTTTGCATTGGCCCTTTTGAAAGTGGCCTCAATGCAGGATGGATATTGATGGGATGTTCAGACCCATCAACCCCTTTTTGAGTCTATTGCTGCCCCGTTATCATCCCATCACAAGCACGGGGAGGCAGTGGCAATGATTCGTTGGAAT
The DNA here is from genome assembly GCA_024679065.1 of Sphyrna mokarran. Taxonomy (NCBI): domain Eukaryota; kingdom Metazoa; phylum Chordata; class Chondrichthyes; order Carcharhiniformes; family Carcharhinidae; genus Sphyrna; species Sphyrna mokarran. The sequence continues at coordinate 33,108,081 of JAGIQG010000011.1, forward strand.
AGAAGTCACTTAATACACCAGTGAAGTGAGTATTTCTAGCAAGTTCTATTTACGTTTGAGATTTACAGCATTGCATTACTTTTCTTTTTATTGATAATTTCAATTCACAAAGGAACCCTGAAATAAAACTCAGGCACATTTAAAGTAAATGTAACAGGATTTAGTCAAGCTTCGCTCATATTCATCCTTTTGCTCGGATGTAGCTTCTTATTAAACTAAAACTATTTAAAATATATCATGCAAGACAAAAAGTGGTGAATCATTTTATGGTGCTCATCACTTGGAACAAGACATTAAGATATATTGCTCAATTTTGAAAGAAAAACACATTTGGCTCAATGCTGTTGTACACTTTCAGCTCAATAGGAAAAACAATTCCAGGGTACTTATTGTCTAGGCTTGAAAAAGGAACTTCTAAAGAAAAATTACGGCAGTCATTCAGTCAGGAAAATTGCATTTTTGATTGCAATCTGGCTTGATTAATGCACGTGCTGTCCCTACAGGCAGCAGTTCTTTAAAAGCAGAAAGAACAAGCAATGAAAGTAAATGAGTCGATTCCAATCATTACTCTCTTCAGAAAATACATGTCGTCTCAGCCTTACTGTGAGGGTCAAGTTGTGATTATACAGTGGATTGTTAGAAATAGTATTTATCAGGAGCAACTTATTGCTGTTATACTATGTGCAGAAAATATATTACGTGCAGAAAATATATTACGTGCAGAAAATATATTGTGCTTGACTTGCTTTTTTTTGCATTTAGCATCTGTGTATAAATCTTAGCAGTCTCTTTGGGAGTTTGAGCTACTGTTAACGGCATCTACCTTTGTTGAGTAAGTGTGGAAGATGGGAGCTGGAGAGACAGACAGAGAGGTAGACAGACTGGGGCCAACACTTCATACATTAAGTCACAGATGGGGCACGTGATCCCTATTTTCTCCAGGGTTGTTCGCAACCTTGCTTGGGAGATTAATCTTTCATGCTTGAAGACTCTAGGACAACATGGATGGGTTATCAATCCTGTCACACACAAAGACACTGGGAACTTGAACAGGATTTCACACTCTACTTCAGAGGAAAACATCAGGGAGAGAGCTAATTGAGAGAGAAGTCCAATAGTGGCTTCCAACAGTTTATACCTTAATACAAGTTAGCTCCTTCAGAGGTGGACTACAAAATTAGAAAAAGATTCCCTGAAAGTTGAGGTGGAGCTGAAAGACACAGGAAGGAAAGGAAGTAAATAGTAAAATGGAACTAAATGGGACGAAAAGGTTATAATATGATGTGTTTACACAACATAGCTATTGTAGGAGTTACATTAGTGTAAGCCTACTTTATTATGCCCACATAGGCTCAAGTGTAGCCTAATCTGCCAATAGAAACTCCTTTAAAATGTTTCTGTTATCTGCCATTAGAACACTTGCACTAGTACCATTTCTATTTTACTACCATTCCTATTTTCTTCTGGGTTGCCCACATCAGTGCCAGGAGGTTAATCAGTGGGTCACTAATGGACAAACCCAGGCTATTCATATACTGAGTTAACCATCTATGGTGGAAAAGAGATCTTGGAATTATGTTCCCAGGGTTGGATTTTCATCTCCAAGTGGAGATAGAAATTAGCCTACAAAAAGCAAAACACAGTTTCCTTTGTCGAGAAAATTAATTTGTGCGCCTCTCCAACCTCACACCATTATTGTGTGACCTTTCCGTGGATTCAAAAGAGCTTGGGTGCAAAACACACACCTCTCCTGAGGTTGAGGTCCTTATTTTTGAATGTACACTAGTTTCTTTCCTCTGAAAAATTCTCCTTGGAGAGTTAGTGATCATTGAGAGAAACCTGTTAAGAAGACCAAAACATTCTGACAGATAAATGCAAAATGTTTTGACATTTTAAAATGTTACTTTTAGGTAATCTTTGTTGAAAGATAAAAATATCTAAGCAACTGCTGTCTTCCATTAATTGACAGACATTTTGCTTTGAAATAGGAATACATGTTCTTTCAATTTCAATGAAACTGCAATATATAGCTGTTGCTATTATGGATGCTTGGCTGAGTTCCAAAAGCTAAGGTGTATTTAACTTAGCAGATATTTCTTGACACAACTGCTCAGGGGAATGATTGATTGTTTAAAGAGGTTGCAGTGATGTAATCTGTCTTTAATGTGGTTTCTGACTACATGATTGTTCGTTTAGGCAATTTAATGGCCACTTAAGGAATTAAACATTTTTCCACAGGTGACAGTATTTTTGCAGTATCAATGATAAGTTTTAATGCATTTTATTACATGGATTCAAATGCAATTCATTTACACTTGCATTTAAAAGAATTTCTATTAGTATTGCATACGCTATCCACACTGGATGAGTGGTTATAGAGGATATATGGCGAGAGTGAAACAGTGTATGGAAATCTGAAGTGACGTAGAAGGAGTATGCAGAATCTGAGGGGCATCAAATGGGCATGGGAATTAGAGAGGCAAAGCAAGGGCAAGGGAATTGAGTGGGCATGGAGAGGCCATACTGTGCTTATGAGAAGTCTGACAGATGAGGCCTAAGGGGCATATATACGGTATTGGAAGTTGCACTGCAATCACCAAGAACTGAGACAGATGGTCTAGCCAGCCTGCCTTCATATCCATGTTCCTCTCGTACTCCATCATGGCTTGTAAACTACACGGCAAACCCACTATAAGACAAAAATCCTCATTGAAGTCAGTCATGAGATAGGTGCATTGTTTCCATTGCGACACAAAACTCCACAGAAATTTTATTTTAGCAAATTCAGAGTAGCTGGTGATGCATGGAGGATTTGTAGTTGCTGAAAGGAGACAATTTCATTCCCATTTTAGAATAGCAACAACTAGAAAGCAAAAATAAGTACAGACCCTATATTTTGACTTCTTAGCCAGTGAATTTTCTTTCTGTTGGGGCCACATATTGTGATAACGGTAGCGAGGGACATTA